>CM076677.1:89300212-90591046 GCA_038501925.1 Xenopus petersii
AGCTGAAAAGCAGGAAGTAGTGTTCTGGCTATTATGTTACACATCCAGTCACTCCAGACTCTATACATTATTCTCTATACTCTAGTGTATACTCTATACATTTTTGGCTAATTAACTATATTAGAAACATTTTTTATTTTGCACAGCCTATCTATTTACCCAATTTTTATTTTTCCACTGAAGTGTTCCTTTAGATCAATCATTGGAAACGCTCAGTTTCTCTATCCAGCTATTTAGCAGAAGGCAGCATGCAAACTTACAAAATAGTCACAAGTGGACATTCCCTGTATCCGAATATAAACTGTTTTGTGACAGCGAGAGTATGGAATGAGAAGCTTTGCACTGGCTTGTTTTAAAGCTTGTGAATTGCTGTAATGTGTAATGATAACAATAGCTGCCCCATTCTTCAAGATGTTTCCAGCCCCTGTAAAAGCTTTGGGCATGACCTGCACAGTGTGCACATTCCAGTCTGCCAGCCTCAGTTCTCCTTTTGTCACACAGCTCGGCATTATTAGATTCTCTGAATGTTCACTTGAGAGTGGGAGTAAGTCAAAATAAGTCATCATTACAGGCCTCCAGAAGGCAGGAGAGAAGAAGGAATAGTAGAAACTTAACTTGAGGTTTTTTTTCTAGGTGAACAATAAAAGATTAGCCTGTGAAGCTTCCTTTTCATACTGTATGTGGCAGATTCAGTTTAAAGGTCTAGTACAGCCCTACCGCTCATTTCTTCTAACCGTGCATGGTGATTTCTAGTACTAGAAAAGGCTAGTCTAAAGTTCTAGGCCATGGGATAGCAATTCATTATAATAGAATAGTATATTGGGAGTCATTAAATGAATCTTGTGAGCAACTTGTTCTCCAGCAACACAATAGAACTTACAATTGCATTTTGTAAATTTTTCAAGACATAAAGCACTGTCTCAATGGCTGCTTTGCACTGACTTGTATTATTATGTATCTCCAACACATGTAGTCGCAAAGCCTATTTTCTATAGACCCAGTCACATTCACAGAATAGGTTCAGTTTCAGCAGCAGTTAAACTACCTGTATGTTAAGGAGCATGGGAGGAAACCCACAAGGACATGGACTGTGCATACAAACTCTTGAGGATGGTGCCTTGATTAGAATACAGGACACAGAGCTGCCAGGCAGCAGTGCTAACTGCCACACATTCTATCCTATTGCAAGGTTGTGAGCTGCAATTGTGCGGGACACAGTAAAGATGGTTAATGCTTCATGCATACTGAAGACCCATGCAGTTTTGGCTAGGCAGATCCAGTGAGTTCTACCTAAAAGATAACTATTCATTTTAGAGCTTTAATACCATGCAGCTGGATTATGATCAGATTCTCATAGAAATCACTGGTTGGATTCGCTGGCAATATTTACATCAGAACTGATAACAGTATCGTTCAGTGTGATAACTTTTGTCCTATTGACCATGGATATACCATATTGATTGCTACATGTGAATCTGCCCAGACTAGTAAATTAGTCCCAGTATGTGTGTTAAAGCAAATAACATATCGAAAATAGAAAAGAAAAAGATCTAAGATCCTGTAGTCCACCTCCTCTGCCAGTGCCCAATATCTGCGTTCCCTCGGCTGCAACCAACAGACAATGTTAAATAAGTGGACCAGTGCTCAGAAACAGCTTTAGGACGAAAAAAAAGGACAGATTGACTAATATAGTGTAGTAATATTTGACCTTTAACTATGCACCTTTGGGTTGTCACACACTCTATAGGGAAAGTGCTCCTTCTCCTTCACTCTTTGGGTTAATGCCACCACCTTTTATCCGAAATACATAAAATTCTAGAATCTAACCCTACAGAAACGTTTAATATAAATTTGTTCAGGCTTTTGAATGAAGCCAAAGACAATGGGGTTCTAAATAACACTGAATGGAACTATTTAAGGATACAGCACCTGGTCGTGCCAGTTTTATATTGTCTCCCAAAAATTCACAAAAGTAAAATAGATCCCCCAGGCAGACCTATCATCTCAAGGATAGGTTCACCCACAATATATTGATAGGATGCTACAAAAATATGTAGTATCTCTCCCCACTAAAGGTGGCCATACATGGGCCGATAAAAGCTGCTGACAGACCGTGTCGGCAGCTTATTGGCCCGTGTATGGGGGCCCCCGACGGGCTTCCCCGATCGAGATCTGGCCGAAAGTCGGCCAGATCTCGATCGGATGGGGTTAAAAATCCCGTCGGATCGCGGCCGCATCTGTTCGTTGATGCGGTCCCGCGATCCGACCGCCCGTTTGTGAAAGCTAGGATCCGATCGTTGGGCCCTAGGGCCCACGATCGGCTCTGCCCGATATTGCCCACCTCAAGGTGGGCATATCGGAGGGAGATCCGCTCGTTTGGCGACATCGCCAAACGAGCGGATCTATCCATGTATGGCCACCTTTACTTAAAAGTTCCAACTCAAGTGATTCAAATTTTGCAAGAAATTAAGTGGGAACCAAATATGATACTGGCAACACTTGGGGGCCGATTCACTATGGGTCAAATATCGAGAGTTAATTAACCCTCGATATTCGACTAGGAACTAAAATCGTTCGAAGTCGAGCGATTTAGCGCAAATCCTGCGATCGAAGGATTATTCCTTCGATCGAACGATTAAATCCTTCGATTCGAAGGATTTTAATCCAACGATCGAAGGAATATCCTTCGATCAAAAAATCTCAGGCAAGCCTATGGGGACCTTCCCCATAGGCTAACATTGACTTCGGTAGCTTTTAGCTGCTGAAGTAGGGGGTCGAAGTTTTTCTTAAAGAGACAGTACTTCGACTATCGAATGGTCGAATAGTCGAACGATTTTTAGTTTGAATCGTTCGATTCGAAGTCGAAGTAGTAGTCGAAGGTCGAAGTAGCCCATTCGATGGTCGAAGTAGCCCAAAAAACACTTCGAAATTCGAAGTTTTTTTAATTCGAATCCTTCACTCGAGCTTCATGAATCGGCCCCTTGATGTTAGGTTAAGCACCAACAATGGGAGAACATAATAACAGCAGTTATTACCCTGGTTAGAAATGAACCCAACCCTCAGTGATGCAAGAGGACATTGCTCCATGTCACATTGGTAAGGAAGCAGTTTGCTGAGGTCTAATATGCATTGGATATGACAGCTCTCTGTTACTTTGCAGAAACATGAGAATCACACAGGGCTACCTGTAGGCTGGATGCACACAACTTCTCTTTGCTGTAGACTTTTATAACACTGTGGGCACAGCACCTGGTACAACTTCAGGCCTTGATGGCCACTCAGTTCCAAGGTCACTCAGGCAGCAGTGAGAGGCTAGTTACAAGGGCCAGCAAAAAGCCGCCTACCATATCTTTAAGAGATCAATTTCCTGTTTTTAACTGATAATTCAGTTCCGTTAGAGCAGAGAGTGCTATACAAGTGATGCAACGCCCCTTTGACGCGCTCCAAAGCTAAAGTTTTAATTGTGGAGTGGGAGAGGGTCGGGAGCAGCAGCCCTTGGATCACCCCTGCTCAAGTCACATGTCAGGTCTTTTCTAATAGCACAACGTTTTTCAGAGGGAGATTAATTCCATGGTAAAATCTTTGTTTTGATTCTCCCCCCTCCGGCCTCTTGTTTTACTCAAAATAAAGCCTCTGTTGAAAGCTGAGTCTGTTTTCCCTGGCTCTGAGCTTGGACTCTGTTACACAAACAGCTGACTGTGTGGTATGGCACCCACTCCTCAAAACAAATCAACACCTTAACAAACAAGGGCTGTTCAGAGCCAGCGCCATGACCAAAATTCTAATGAGCCCACCCTCTCCTTTGGCAGAAGATGACATTTCCCTCTATAATTGAAGCTGAGATAAGTAGGAATTGGGGTGGGAGTGCTGATGAATTGCTAGATCATGCTAACCGCCGGGCACGCTTGCAGCCTGCCGTAAAGACATTGCCCATTGGCTTTTTACTGGGTGTCAGATTTTGAGGCAAGACAAAATCATGAGTTTTATGCACATACATTCCCTTTGTAAGAGCCGGTGAAGCTTGGCCATTTGCTGTATAACAGATAAACATAGAAGCTGCAATCACAGCTCTCAGGCACAGTAAACAATAAATCAAAGCACTAGGAGACTCGCTTCCAGCTATTCTGTTCCCAGGCCCTGTGAATGATGTTCTGTTGCAGTTGGTTATTACACAGGGTATTTGCATGTTAATGAATGTGCGAGTGTGCTGGGGGCTCCCAAGGGTGATGCAGCCGTTTGGGCCTGTTATTGGGCTGCAGCCAAAAGGAATCAGGCATAGAGCGAACTAATCTGCAATATCCTCTATTATCATTACAGTCAGTGCTACAGTTTCTTTTGACACCATTTCATAAGGATTAGACTGTGGCTATACCAGTTGTTACATGAAATAAGCTGCCTTTGTTAAAGGCACATACTAGTGATGTGCTTGCCACTGGCGGTATTAAAGCTCGTAAAGGATAATACTGGGAGATAATGGCAGCTACAGATAAGAGTCATTTGGAAAGAGATGCACTGGCAACATGTTCTATTATTTATATCCTCACATCCAGTATACAGAGTGGCCCCCACACGACTGAGCCACAGTGCTCATTACCATTCAATATACTTACATCTTATTATCTGTACCCTAATGCTTTATATGTCTCTATCTGATTTTATTTTTCCTCTTTAGCTGACTCACAGCAGACCTGCCATATACTGTATCAACTGCAGGAGCATATCATTGTTACAGAATAGTAAACATATGTGTTTTTGTAAATGTAATATTTATTTATAGTATAAAGTCTTTGCTTTGTCAGCCTCCCTCTTCTTTTACAACTGGTTCTAATCCAAAAAACCTGGAAAGTGTTGTAGCATAATCTATAGAACTATAATCTAAATATTTACTGTAGCAAACATAATATTTTCATAATCTGATTGTACGAATGAAACTGTGAACCATTCATTCAGTAGTTGGTGTTAATCTGTTAATGCAGCATTTTCCATAGCTATCAAATATTTCCACCCATACTACTGTATGGCTATGTTTTAACTCCAATGTAGAAGATTTAAGAGAATAGCACAACACCATGTATGTTGCCGGTGGGGAGCTTACCCCTTTTATTTAAAGTGACCACCTATGCATCATGATGCACAGGTGGTCACTTTAAATAAAAGGGGTAAGCTCCCCACCTGCAACATACATGGTGATGTGCTATTCTTTTAAACCTTCTACATTGTACTGACGAGTGCCGGCCGTCTAGAGAGATCTGCACCACCAGGGCAGGAAGCATTGTGGAAAGGGTGAGAGGTGCGTTTCACCTACACACAGAACCTCTATGTTTTAACTCCAACCAAATCAAATCAGAACACAGAGTACCATCTGAGGGTTTGGTGGGTTGCACATAAACTCTTTGTTTTATGGAAGGTAGACATTTTGTATAATCAGCTAAACATGTACAGATCATACAGGGCACCAAGAATGTGAATTTTTTAAAAAAAAAAAAATATATATATATATACATTAGAAAAATAGTTCAGAATTTCTGCTTTTTCTCTGTTCTCATCAATCAACTGACCCCCCCACTGATTTAAAGGGTTCCAACCCTCCCTTCCTCCTTTTTTTACACTTATTTTTTTTACATACGGTATTTAAAAAATAATAGTGGATTCTTTTTACTCCTCAATGCCAATACCATTTTTTGTATGATTTATTGACCTCCTTGTACCTGATAAATGTTTCAGCTGTCCCAGCTAACTTGAAAGTCTTAAAAACATGTATTTTATTACAAACCTCAACACCAACACTTCTATCAAACCACAGAAGTTTTGCTTTGTGAAAAAGTTCCTTGCTTGCAAGTAGAATATACTGACATTTATTAAGCAGCATTTTAAAGACAACCCATTTTCTTGTGTGTTTAACCCTGCAAAAAGCCTTTCCCAGTTAATGTTGTTCAGTGATGCCCTTATACTGGCAAGGTTTGCATGACTAAAAATCTAGCGTTTTAGCTACTTATAGAGTTGCCTCTGTAATATAATCTCAAAGGAGGCTATGCTAAATAAATGCTCACCTGTACAAATGCTAGAGATGAGCTCAGCATTATTAGTTATTACCAGGTCCAAAAGCGACTGATTCCTAGTAGGTTCTTGAATGGGCTGGGAATAAAAAAAAGTCATCATTTAGCATACTTACAAAGCTGTTGACTTGGCAACCCCATTACCCGAGTCAACATCTGGATAATTGAAGTCACCCATAATAATTACTTGACCTAATTAAAAAACTGCTGGGTTTCATTCTCATCACATAGAAGAGGTGGTATATAACAATGATAATTTTTTTTGTGACCTTTTGCCCAGTTGAAATGTCTACCCAAAGGTATTACACACCCACCCCAGTGCCATCCATTATTGTTTCTTTTGAGCATGGCTTTAATTTAGGCTTTACATACAGACAAACTAATCCACCCTTTTGAATCCCTCTGTTCCTCCTAAAAAGGGTATAACCATTTACATTCACAGCCTATTAAAGGAGAATTCAACCCTAACGTTAAAAACACCCTACCCTACATAGACCCCCTCCCTCCTACCCCCAGTCTAAGTGTTACCCCGGGCAAATGCCCCTAAAGTTTTACTTACCCCTTGGTGCAGATTCAGTCATCGGCGTTCATGGGCACCTTTTTCTTTTTTCCCCTCACCAGGTCTCAGTGATATGAATTATATACATTTTTAATACATGCAATTAAACTGTAGGGGGCAAATTTACTAAAGGGCTAATTGGCTAACGCTAGCGAAAATCGTTACTTCGCCGATTTATTAACGGGTGCTGGCGTACATTCACTAGCGAAGTGGACCTACTCTAGCGCTACTATGCACCCTTACACCAGGCGAAGTTGCGCTATGATGAAGGGACGTAACTACGCAAATTCACTAAGATGCGGATTTTACTGAACGTTACCTCTTGCGCCAGACTTGCCTTCGCCACCTCAGTCCAGGCGGAGTGCAATAGAGTAGATAGGGCTTGCTTCAAAAAAATTTTTTCTAAGTCCCAAAAAACGCTGGCGTCTTTTAGTTTTTAAAGTTGATAAGCTGAAAAAGATCGTAAATTTTTTTGGGGGTACCCTCCTTCCCCCATACATTTCCTAACATATGGCACCTAAACTATACAGTGGGCACATGTGTAGGGCAATATAACAACTGTATTTTACTTTATGAATCTTTCCCAGGCTTGTGTAGTGTAATGTATTTGCTGCTAAATATATGTCCATTGTACTTTAACTTGGCGCCAGATGCAAATTAGGAATCGCTAAGGTAACTTTGCTTGACAAATTAACATTAGCACAACTTCGCTACCTTTTGCCTCTATGAGCGCAACTTCGGATTTTAGTGGCAATTGCCGCTGCTGCTGTCTGATGCCAAGCTCCACGGTGGGGATGGGGTGCTGCAGCTCGGCTATGAGGTGCATCCTCACCGTGTGCATGATGTCTGTGGGCATGGCAGCACTGGGTGCAGGACGGACTAGGGCTACAGAAGTGGAACTCGGCATCAGACAGCAGCAGCGGCAGTTCCCGGGGCAGCCAGCAGGAGGGAAGACTGGGCCAGGAGGGCACGGTGCCGGTGCGCAGGGGCAGCAAGAGATCTACCTGGCCGGATTTTCTGTGAAAGATAGGGATGTGTAAGTAGCGGTCCAGGGATGATGGCTGTGATAGGAAAATCAGGACTGATGGGTAGTATGCATTTGCTTGAATAAGAGGGTGTAGCCTATCAGCCTATCCAGGACGATAACTGTGACAAAATGAGCGGTATAGAAAACCGTGTTGGGACAAGAAGACACAGGTAACCGCTCTTCCTTTACGAAGTCTGCAGCTCAGTAACCGCAAGGGACCCAGTGTTTTTCTTAATCCTAGTAAAGTGCATTACAGTTGGTTCCACCCCCCCCCAAAAAAAATAAAACTCAGTCTCTTTCCCCTGTCACGGGAGGGGGTGGGCCGGAGCGGTTTATGCTGTCGGTGCCTCTTAAACTGCTCACCAGGGGACCCGAGTACCTGCGGCTCCGTCCTTAACACTGTAGAAATTAGAAATGAGAACAAACCCAGTGGAGAAATTAACTGTTATTTTACTATTATTTCTCACGAGGCAAATACAAAACCGGATCCGCAGTCAGTGTGGCCACATCTGAGAGCAGCATGAGCTGGAGGAGCGAGGAAGAGGGAAGCGAGGGAGGAGAAATTGAACGCCGCAGGATGGTTGGTCGCCCTGTCGCCTTTTCTGAAGAGGACAGGAAGTGGAGTTTCTGTAAGTTATTTCTTAATAAAGGTTTTGCTACTTTAAAGTTTCATTTGGCTTGGTGTTTTTTTTTCTTTGTATAGTAACAAATTTTTAATTTTTTTTTGATGTTACTGGTGCTTTAAGTTAGCATAGCCTGTTTTCCTTGTAACAGAGGGACTTCCTACAGTGCTTATTATCTTAAAGCGATGTCATCTGATAATTAGACTGCAGTAAGATCTTTATGTTATGGTGCACTTGGTAGCCCAGCTGCACAATTCCTCTTCCCTTATGTGGAATATTACAAACATACACAAGCATACCCTTGGAAAACACTTTAAAGCAATTACAGTTACAAAACTGTGCATGGTTGTCTTGGATACTAAACTGACGTCATTCGGTGTGTCATACCTAACCTCTACACAGACTTTATTTGAGGGGGGTGAGAGAGAAAGAAAGAGTGGTGTGTATGTGTTGGGGAGGGGGTGGAGATATGCAGCAAACAAATAACATTGGTCAGAGACCTTTTGCTTAAAAATATAAAATTTCGATATGTGCTTGCAATAACTCTCCAAATAAAAGTGCATAAGTTCAACCAACTAGAGCACCAGTCTTACCTACAATCACGGTTGCTGGATTAATAATGCAGTTTATATGAATGAATAGGTCAACAGGGTGGGCAGCAGTGGCTTGTACCTTATATTGAAAAATGGGAAAATGTCTGATACCAGCAGACACAAAGTCATTGCTTTATTAACAACGTACTCAGCTACAGTTGTGTTCAGAATAATAGCATTGTGTTTAAAGGGATACTGTCATGAGAAAACATTGCATCTGTTAATAGTGCTGCTCCAGCAGACTTCAGCACTGAAATCCGTTTTTCAAAAAAGCAAATGGATTTTTTAATATATAATTTTGAAATTTGACATGGGGCTAGACATATTGTCAGTTTCCCGGATGCCCCCAGTTAGGTGACTTGTCCTCTGAAAAACTTCAGTCACTCTTTACTGCTGCACTGCAAGTTGGAGTGATATCATCCCCTCCCTCCTCCCCCCAGCAGCCTATCAGCAGAACAATGGGAAGGTAACTAGATAACAGCTCCCTGGTAGATATAAGTACAGCACTAAATAGTAATAATTCATGTCCCACTGTGACTCCTTCGGTTACATTGAGTAGGAGAAATAACAGCCTGCCTGAAAGCTGGCTCTTTCTGAAAGCACATGACCAGGTAAAATGACATGAGATGGCTGCCTACACTCCTATATTACAAAAATACACTTGTTGGGTTAGAAATGAAATTTTACATGGTAGCATGGATTATTTGCAGTGCAATTTAGAAATAGAAACTACACCATAAAAATCATGACAGAATCCTTATAATAGCTTTTATTTCCATACACGCAAATGCATTGGGAACACTACACATTTTATTCCAAATCAAAACGTGAAGAATAATGTAACAAATTATTCACTGTATTAACTGAAATATGTTTCAAGATTTTGCTTTTCTTTGAATGACTGAACTAATATTTCGGAGAACTGCTGCACATCTGTGTTACATGGAGTCCACCAACTTCTGGCACCTGTTACATTCCACAATTATTCAGAATTTCTTGTTTTTGCCTCAGAAAGAGCATTTTTGATGTCACCCCACAAATTTTCTATTGGATTGGGATTGGGCTGGCCACTCCATAACATAAATATTGGAACCAAGATGTTGCTCATTTACTGGTGTGTTTGGGGTCGTTGTCTTGTTGAAACCCCCATTTCAAGGGCATTTTCTCTTCGGCATAAGGCAATACAACCTCTTCAAGTATTTTGATAAATAGGTCCAACACCATAGTATGAGAAACATCCCCATATCATAATGTTTGTGCCACCATGTTTCACTGTCTTCAAAGTGTACTGTGGCTTGAATTCAGTGTTTGGGGTTCATCTGACAAACTGTCTGCAGCCCCTAGACCCAAAAAAAAACAATCTTGCTTTCATCAGGCCTCAAAATGTTGTAACTTTCTCTTTAAGCCAGTCAATGTGTTCTTTCGCAAGTTGTAAGCTCTTCAGCACATCTTTTTTTCCCCCCCAACAATGGGACTTTGCAGGGGCTTCTTGCCGATAACTTGGCTTCACATAGATGTCTTCTAATTGTAACAGTATCACAGGTGACTTTACGCCTTCTTTGATCTTCCTGGAGATGATCAATGGTCTAAAAAGAGTCTATTGGCTATTCTTTTATCCATTTGAATTGTAGTTTTCAGTTTCCTTCCACTTATTTCAGGCATTGGTTGTCATTTTAAAGTATTTGAGATCATTTTAGCTGAGCAGTCTATCATTTTCTGAACTTATTTGGAACAAGCCTCAATTAATGTTTCAATAACATAGAATCAGCAGCATGCATGCCATAACTATTGGGTCTGTTGGTTATTAATTATTACTCAACTAAACCAACTAGTTTGCCATTAATTTAATTAATAATTTGCCACGTAGAAATTTTAATAATTTTCTATTAAAAACAGTGATTGATCAGGTTAGTGATGTTGGACAACTATTCTTCTGTACTACTGTACATATGCCCAGATCACAATAACCTGCTCATTTCCCAAGGTATCATTATGAGGAAGATCTATGACAAGGATAAATAGCAGGGATGCAACGTAGGTCTTGGGATCACACTTGAGCCATTTGTGATGTTTAATATGTCAGATCAGGTGATCATGAACCAATCATAGTACAATGCATGAAACAGAACAGTGTTTCTCATGAGTCTAACAGAAGCTTGTGAATCTGGACTCTTTGCTCCTCATACATGGCATTAGCTACTCCTGCTTCCACAATAGTCTTTCAAAGTGCCAAAATACTGGATTTGAAGGGCTCCATTTACAATTTTTTTTCTCTGAACAGGTACAGGTACAATTCTTACCAATATATCCTATGCTCCGGCATTGGCACTGGAAAAGTATGACATGTTAGAATTGGGAAAAACCTCCAATGATCCCCATTTAAGCAGGTATATTTTGAGGTGACTGTTCCTTGCAGATACAGATCATGGGAAGTGGCACAGAAGCAATATGCTTAATCACTGTTCCATACATAGTTGCCCTTTAATACAGCAGAGCCTGTAATTCATCTTATTTGAAGCAGCGAAACAGCAAAGTCACAGTGAATGGAGCTTTAATCCACATACCGAACTGCAGTGCAGCAGTGATTCCTCCAGCAGCTAATTGTATAAGAAGAAGAACATTTCTCAACACCCACTGCATGATGTATGCCATGAAAATGGATTCTGTATTAACACATAGCCGTCAAGACTAATGAGTGGTGTTTGAGTTATGCAGTAGGTACGTTTGCATTTTGTGGAGAGGCAGGTGGATTATTTAAAGTGGACCTGTCACCCAGACATAAAAAGCTGGATAATAAAAGTCCTTTTCAAATTAAACATGAAATCCAAATTTTTTTTTTTTTTAAAGCTTTCATAGCTGTTATAAACGTGTTTAAAAATCTCAACTGTCATTCAAATATTGCCTGCCCCTCTCCTCTATGCCTTAAGCATAGAGGCGGAGCAAGCAATTACTTTCACTTTCCATTCAGGACTTCCTAGATGCCACTGCTCTCCTCACATTCCCCCAGTTCTGTTCACCATTTAATTGTGTAGCCAGGGCACGGGGATGGACATTGGGCCCCCATTCTGATGCACAAACAAGATTCTGAGATGATACAAGGCTTGTCTTAATAACTGTGTCCACTAAATGGCTCCTGCCTGCTTGCTATAATTATGAATTCCCAGACTGAAGGAAACGAGATTCAAATAATTCATACAGCTTAAGTAAGTAAAGTTCATTTTGCTTGACTAACATGACAAAATAGGATTTGGAATAATTTTTTTAGGTGATGGGTCCCCTTTAAGAGAAACCAAAACCAATTGCTTTTTTCAGGCTGTTACTGTTCAGCCGGATCTGGCTACTTTCAA
The DNA here is from genome assembly GCA_038501925.1 of Xenopus petersii. Lineage (NCBI taxonomy): Eukaryota > Metazoa > Chordata > Amphibia > Anura > Pipidae > Xenopus > Xenopus petersii. Next base: position 89,312,418 of record CM076677.1, read on the forward strand.
GGAAATTTAGTTGGTCAATTGGCGTCACGCTGTGCCCTTGCCTATTACTACCCCCTTCCTATTAGTATTTGCAGTCAGTCCTCCCTCTGCTGCTTTCACATTTTTTGCTTGAACAGAAGTGTGATATGTGATAAGAAATTAAATGAGGTGGGGGAGGTGCAAGGAGAGCACTGGAGGAATACAAAGCACTCTAATCTTCAGCAGTGCTAATATTAAACACACCTACATTCCTGGGAAACCAATTTAAAGGGCCATCCCTGCTTACATGGAAAGAAATGCCATGCTCAAAATTCTGTGCTCAGTCTAGGCCTTCTTTGTCATGATGTATCTATAATAAAGCAGCACTTACACATTTTCGTTTCCAGCTTGTTCCCCAGACCCACTTCATTCTGCTGCAATTGGAGACAACCTGCAGGCAAACAGACATTGGACCTGCAGGAAGGACAGTAGAAGAAAGTCTAAACATACAAAACTACTAGAACTACAGTATGGGTGTAAAAAGTAAGGGTGATGGTGTTCAGCACCCTTTAATAAACTATATGTCCAACAAGTCTTTGCTTATAGGTGTTAGGCCAATGGCACATGTATGGTTGCCACCTGGCCAGTATTTTACCGGCCTGGCCGGTAAAAATTATGGTTGATCCCTATATTATTAATAGGGTAAAAAGATAAATATATAGGAAGGCCGGTATTTTTTTTCCAGAAAAGGTGGCAACCCTAGGCACATGAGATATTTAGCTGCTTTTGTCAACATGTCTGTCTGTCACGGCTCCTAATGTTATTCACCTTTAAATTAACTTTAAGTATGATTTAGACACTAAGGGTAAGGGCACCCCATGCTGATTCGAGAGATTTAGTCGCCTGGCGACTGCGGAATATGAAGCGCTGCGCGTGCCATGCCGCTGGCGACTTTTCATCATAGCGGGAGCAAGACAGGGGGAAGGCGTTCGGGGAAATTAGTCGCCCCAAAGAAGAGGCGATTAGTTGCCAGGCGACTAAATCTCCCCTAATCGCCAGGTGTGCCCTTACCCTAATACTCTGAGCCAATTTGCAGTTAGCTTTCATTTTATCTTATTTGTGGTTAAATAACTCAAAAACCACAAATAAGATAAAATGAGATAATTTGCAGTTGGCTTTCATTTTATCTTATTTATGGTTTTTGAGTTATTTAGCTTTCTGGCTGATAGGGACAGAAACCTCTTGTTTACCTTAACAACCAGGCCGTGGTTTACAAAAGAGACTGGAATATAAAAAGAAGAGGGCCTGAATAGAAAGATAAGGAATACAAATTTACAAACATAACAAAATTGTAAGCTCACAGAGCAATTGTTTTTTTAGCTGCTGGGGTCAGTGACCCTGCTCCATTTAAAAGCCAGAAAGATGTAAGAGGAAGGCAAATAATTAGAAAACGATAAAAACCAATTGCAAGTTTGCTAGGAATAGGTAATTCTATAGCACAGTAAGAGTTGGGCCACCCCCTGCCTGTTAACATTAGCAATGGTGAAAAACCGACAGGGGTAATTGTCCACCACTATCTTTGGTTGGATGGCAGGGATAGACAAAATTGCCCATGTGACATTACCCTTAGAGACAACAACGGGAGAGGTACTGACACACAATACAATTCACTGCATCTTTAGAAGTTTCTTAGTTCCTAAGAACTTTGTGCAGCCACAGAAGCCTGTTGTTTAGAACAAGTGTGGGACTGGCTTGGTCAATCAAAAAGTTACAGGGCAATGCTTTGCAAATGAAAAATAACAGTAATAAGTAGGTGTGTGACCATACACACATGCCTGTCTCCCTGTTGCTGATGAGTAACACAAAGTTCATATGAGCCGTTGCTCTTCTTTATCTAAAAATGGGCCACATGGTGCAGAAGAAATGTTCAACCATGTCTCCCTCTAGTGATGAGAGTGGTGGCTGCAGCTTTCGCCCCAACACCAGCTGCCTATTCATCTGTAATTTAGAATCCCCTGTGGGGCCGCTAACAACCGGCCTGTGCAGAACAGAAAGAAATAACAAGGAAGGCAGCAGCAGGAGAGGAGTTTGCCTTTGCATTTATACACCACTGTCATTTCCATGGTAACCTGTGTCTTGGCAACCAGACCAAGAACATCTCAGCAGAATTGAAGTTTTAGACAAACAGAAAAGGGATGGATTATCTCAAGCCCATAATAAAAAAAACCTTAAATAAATAAGGTGTCTGACTCGCTCACAGGGCAGGGGGTCAACAAATTCAGCAATGTCTGTGCTACAAATTGTCCTTAGTCTGATCTGCACTTCCACCAGCATATTTATTAGTCAGGGAGTCACCTGGTTTTTCATATGAAGCATAAAGAACACATTATGCCATGTTTATTTTATTGCTCCATAGAAGATCTGATGGCAGTGGTGATACTATAGCCAAGCAGAAGAGGCTTGTGGTGGATTCACTGAGGGAAGGGGTTGCAAAATGTTAGGGACTCCCCAGGGTCAGTGCTGTTTTCAGGGAGATACAAATCTCTAGCCTAGGGATAAACAAATGCAGTGTCAGAGTTAAGTTAAAGAAGAATTAGATCAGAGTTAAATACTGCACATGTGCAAGCTGAAGCCTAAACCTTGGACGACATGGAATAAGGTGAGATAGCTATGTGGTGCTGCTTTGCTTTTTCTCCAGACAGGTGCAGTTTGTTCCAAAAAAATGAAGCACCCAGAAAATTATTTTGCAAATAATAGCAGTCCAACATCACTAACCTGTTTTTGGAACTGAATTCAAGTCACAGTACAGTGTGAAGACAGTGAAACATGGTGGCACAAGCATTATGATATGGGGATGTTTCTCATACTATGGTGTTGGGCCTATTTATCACATACCAGGGATCATGGATCAGTTTCAATACATCAAAATACTTGAAGAGATAATGTTGCCTTATGCAAAGAGGAAATGACCTTGAAATGGTCAAACACACCAGTAAATGAGCAACGTCTTGGTTCCAGACCAACAATATTGACATGATGGAGTGACCAGCCCAATCCCAGACCATAATCCAATAGAAAACTTGTGGGGTGACATCAAAAATGCTGTTTCTGAGGCAAAACCAAGAAATGCAGATGAATTGTGGAATGTAACAGGTACCAGAAGTTGGTGGACTCCATGTAACACAGATGTACAGCAGTTCTCAGAAACACTGATTATACAACTAAATATTAGTTCAGTCATTCAAATGAAAGCAAAATCTTGAAACGTTTCAGTTTATACAGTGAATGTTTGAGTTTATAAAGAAGAATGCAGACCCTGCAAATTTTTGGAACAGCCTAAAATTCACTTTTCCTCACTTTATATGAAGCAGGGATGTCCAAACTACGGCCCGCGGTCCATTTTTAATTGGCCCACAGCAGGCAGGGCCAGATTACCGAAAAGGCGCCCTAGGCACTTGCATAGGGCCCGTCTGGTTTTAGGGGCTCGGTCCAATGGATGGAAGACGCGCTATCCTCCACTTCCAGACTGCCGCGTAGCTCAAGGATGGAGAAAAACATCACCTGCCCCCCACTGGCCTGCCGCATCTCCCGGGTTCCGGGGCCCCTGCACTGACGTCCGGCTTCATGGCCCCTGCGGACTAATGGACTCCAGTCTCTCTCTCTCCTCTCCTTTCCCTCATTGCACCCAGTGCTGCAAGTTCTCCCCCTGTGTCACCACTGAAAAGATCCACTTTCCCTCATTACACCCAGTGCTGCAAGTTTAAACTTCAGTAAACATTTACATTTTAAGCCCTCCACTCATGTTTTATTTGTTGTATTTAATCTACAAATGGCTAAAACTATGGCAGCATAGGTATTCCCTGTACTAAGCACAATTCAGCAGGAACAGTCCCCTAAATCTGCTCATAGTCTGTACAGAGAGATACCATAAATTGTAGTGGCTTCACATTTCATTTTGCCTGGGATCCAGCATGTCAGGCTGAATGGTCGGCCCCTACACATTTTCACCTCACCAAATCTAGCCCTCGTTGTAAAAAGTTTGGACACCCCTGCTATAAAGGAATAAAACTAATTTGATAAATGTTTCGATTTGGAATTAGTTTTTCTTTTTTATAGTTTTTAAATTATTTGCCTTCTTTTTCTGACTGTTTCCAGCTTCCAAATGGGGGTCATTGACCCATCTAAAAAAGAAATGTTCTCTAAGACTACAAATGTATTGTTATTGCTACTTTTTATTTAATTTATTTTACTTTTTATTACTCATCTTTCTATTCAGGCCTCTCCTATTCATATTCCAGTCTCTTATTCAAATAAATGCATGGTTGCTAGGATTATTCAGACCCTAGCAACCAGATTGCCAAACTGGTGAACGGCTGACTAAAAACATAAATAATTCAAAAACCACAAATAATAAAATGAAAACAAAATGCAAATTGTCTCAGAAAATAACTCTCTACATCATACTAAAAGTTTATTTCAAGGTGAACAATTCCTTTAACTATTTATTTTCTGTGCAGTAACAATTTGTTCCACTGTGGAAAATTGTTGTCCAAACCCAATTTACATTGATCAGTAAAAATTCACACAGGTGATGTTGCTCAGTCCTATAAAAAAAAAATCTGTAAAACAGGACTCAAAGAAAATATTGTTCCATGTAGAACAATAAACATTATGACGTGTTAGAAATACAGCTTTTTAATCAGAATAAGAGTTTTTTAATTTATAAACTTTTTGGTTTTGTTGGATGAAGGATAACATTTACAGAACATAAATAAAAAAGGCCATACCGTATATACTCGTGTATAAGCAGTCCCGAGTATAAGCCGAGGTACCTAATTGTACCTCCAAAAACTGGGAAAGCTTATTGACTTGAGTATAAGCCTAGGGTGAGAAATGCAGCAGCTTCTGGTAAGTTTCAATCAAAAAATTTAGGGTTTCTGCTCCCATTGGAGGTGCCGGCGTCTCATTTTTGGATGCCGGCGAATATTCTTGGACGCTGGTGACTATTCTTTTACGCTTGAGTTTTTCAGCATATTTTGGGGGCTTATACTCGAGTATATACGGTATCTTCCTTTAAACGTGTAGACTATAAAGAATAGATAAAGATAACTTGGTTGTCCAATGGTGCCTGAGTTTGCTGATCATTTTTTTCATATTTATGAATGCAAAAATCTAATGGAAACAATTTTTTAAATGTTTTATAAAACCACAGCGAATAAACAAATATTGAGTTTCCCCTTTTAAATTCTGTAGGTTAAAGTCTTGGAGTGTGATGATTTATAACTGTGTGCACAACAGATGGAATGATGGTGATGGAATTTCTAGCTATAAAAACGCAAAGTGAAAATAGTGGGATTAATGGGACAACTGTTGGAGACTTGATCAGAGGATTTGCACTACTAACTATACCATTGCTTAGCACAAAATGACCTTGGTAAAGTGACCTACAGCATCAAATTTACCAGGCTTTCTTATGTGATTGGGGTTCCGAAGTAAACCAAAGGTAGAGCTTGACTGCAGTAAGGAATTTGCTTCAGGTCTGAGTGTTGTTAGTGCTGGTGATAAGGCAACAAGAATAACACAAAGCATTATGCATTTTTTTTTATCCCAGATGTGCTGCCTTCTTTACCCTGGTGTGTTATTATACTCTACTCATCTTATTCACTTGGATATAGGTTGTAGATTCAGTATTTATAAGCTGCGCTATGTTCCTAGCATTGGAGCTGTACAGAAATGCCCTGATACAAATATGACTCTGCATGTGAAATATTATTAGCATTAGGAAATTGTGATGTTGGAGCCGGCCCGAAGCCCACGGGACTGGGCCAACATCCACAGTATGTCCTCGGTCGCAGGCAGGTTCTGGCTGAACTTTAGCCTTCATTCTCCCTGCCCACAGCCTTCTTCTGCTCCACTTCCGTCTCTGCGTGTGCCTTTTTATATACTCACACCAGCCCCACTCCTTTTGTGATTTCACAGCGGGGCAGGGTGGGTGTGGGCATATAAAGAGGGCAGCATGCCTGGTTACGGTCGGGTGCGCAGCTGGATGGGGTCGACCTGCACATCACTAGTAGGGAAAAACTTAACATAAAAACTTGAAAAGTTACTTTTCCAAAAACAACTTTATTGCTTTTAGACAGGAGTGTTTCTTTTCAAACAGTGCAACCATAAAATAACTTTCACGGCTTGGAAAATGTAAGACTGTCTAGCTTATTTAAACAAAAAGACAAGCAAATCTCTCAACCTAAGACCATCATTGGATATATGTTTTACTAACTTGTCTTGTTAATGTATGTAATGTAGAGGGCTTGACAGTGTTTTGGTTTAATGGTACAAAAAAAAGTTAAAGGAAAAAAGAAAAAACAGGATAAGAATGCTAAGAACAGAATTATCATAAAAAGTAGAGCAGAAATATTCAATATTTTTTACCACTAAATTCAATAGTAATATCCCAGAACTAATCCAGTTCCCTTTACTACTTTGGATCTTGGTTTTGGTCAATTGAAAAATCAGAAAATATAATAGATAATTTATAAAATCAAAAATCTTACAAATTATGCAAAGAAAAATCGATCTGGTGCAAATTCTTGTTAAATTTGAGAGCATGAAGCAACCCAGTGATTTTATTGGAAACGGAATACTGTATCTACTACAAATGGAGCAATCACTCCAGATTTGCCGCCAGATTTGCTTGTCTTGTTTATTTCTACAGTATATATCACATACAATATACTGTAAGACATGATATTGTAATAATAGATGCCGGACAGTGTCGGACTGGCCCACCGGGATACCAGGAAAACTCCCGGTGGGCCCAGGTGTCAGTGGCCCTCTTGCTTCTAACCATTTGGCCTTTTTCATGGTCATTTCCCATTCCTTTATGGTTAAAAAGAGGCTTAATAATGGAATTATAGTATAGTAATAAAAGTAAATATAAAAGACTAGGAGAATAAAGAGGTTGACTTCAGAGAGGAGGAATAATAGTTTGGAAAGTGGACCCATGGTCATGGTTTACCGATGGGCACACCATCTAAAGTTTTCTGGTGGGCCCCTGGCATTCCAGTCTGACACTGTCTTTAAATCAGGCAGATTCTAGAGGAATATCCAACCCACACCAATGGCAGTGACACAGGCAGCACCTTGATATAACCCATAAACTGAAGTCACTCAGTCAGGTTTATTGGACATATGGATATTCAGAATCATTTCCCTTCTTCATTCTGAATAACAGAATCTAGTTTTATGAAGATAAACACGTTATCTACTGTTTAACGTGTTTATGAAGATACACACGTTAAACAGTAGATAAACACGTTAATCACTACACAGTTTTAAAAATCTCAGGAACATGATCACAATCTCATAACATAAATAGACAAATGACACGGCACTACTACATAAAATATACAACCATTCACAAATCTAGAGCTGCGTCAGATAAATTAGAGGCAATGGTTACCTGCACTATACGTCTACCAGCCCCATAATGATGTCAAACTGCAGCAAGCCTACTGTATTCCTCACAGTGGTACCAGCTCCAAATATCTGGATTGAATATATAAATTAAACATTTAACAATATAGATTATTTTATATAATGTAGATTCATCTCTTTTCAATCGTAATAGCTCATTCAATGCGAAAAATAAAACATCTAATCCAACAGCTGCCATTAGTAACTGGCTATTGGTTTCAATGAAAAAAGTATCTTTTCTAAAATAGTTTTAAAGGACAAATTCCTCACGCGTTACCTCTGATGTACTACATTGATTAAAAAACTATGCCAATGCTTGTTTGGCATATTAATGTATCCATGAGACAGGCTGTTATAATATGATATGATAATGATATATAAATCTATTCTGTTCCAAATAATAATTAGAGAAAGCAATGTCTGCCTCTACATTGGTAGTCCCAATACTTGGGTGTCCCCTAATATGCAGCACTTGTATGCAGAATAAAAGAAGTCTATGCCCAAGTAAAATCTATAAGGCATCCATATGAATCTGACTGTACAACAACTGAACTAATTGCCTTCCATGAATAAAAATGGATGTCTGCAAATAGTGTATATAATACACTCCAAATCTAGCAACAGCAACATGTTATCATGTTTACATTAGAGCTTCCCTTTCATTGACATCACATAAATGATTAGTAATAATCATCCGATATCAGTAGAATTAAGGGCTTCATTTGCCCTTGTTATGGCACCACAGTCCAGAGTGCAGTTGAAAAACTTGCTCTTTAATAAGCAATAGCGATCATGTATGTCGTAGTGCAATGTGCACTCAGTATATGACACAGATTAATCTTTAGATGTACCACATGCCATAAGCATTGATACAGGTCAGACCTAAAAAAAAAGCTTTCATTAGTTTAGAGGTACAATTTGTGCCATGTTTGCTTTAAGCAAGATATGTTTAGAAGTGAGAAACTTACTTTTATGGTAATGGTAAAGTGCCCAGTTCTAGGGACTCTTAGAGCACCAGCTTTTGGCTGCCTAAAAAAAATGTGCTCAAAGTGGTCCATGTGCCATTACCATAGCTACTAATCTCCTTGGTTGATTGTACACATTAATATCTGCCTATGAACAAACACGTGAAGTTCCTTCATTCACAGTAAATTCTCTGGAAAAAAGGAAACAGAAATGTGAATAAAATGTATAATAATGTCACAGCAACCAAATGCAATCTAAAGATTATAATTAAAATTTGAATGTGAAAAGTGTAATTTCAGCTGGTTAGAAACTACTTTCCATTCTGCGTAATGGTCACGTCCAGAAAGGTTTAGCTTCTTATTTTAATGGTTAATGCCTTAAAGAAAGCTCCACAGTTCATCAAGTGCAAAACCTTTATAAAACCTACAAACACTTCCTTCCATGCTACCCATTAGCTGGTGAAGAGAGGTTTTCAATGACAACAGATGTAACAGAGGTTACATGTAATACTGGATCGTTTTTATATGGCTGTTTTGTGCCCTATGCACAGTTTCCTTTGAAATGGTTGTACAGAATGTCTGCTCAAATGAACAGGATTCTCTGCTTGAGTCTGTGAATGTTTACTGTATGTTTTTCATCAATTTGGAATACACTTACTGCAGCATCATGAAATTCAGTGCTTAGGACGCAACAATATAGTGGCAACTCCAGAGATAATAGTCCGTGTTATCGTCCAAGCTCATAAACAGCAACCTTCTCCAGGTCATCTTACATTTTTTGTTTGAGTCTTATTAAAGAGATGTCTCCCTACCTTGAAGGGCTAATTCTGTTATCATCTGCTCGTCTACAGCAGACTGGTTTAGGGGAAACATTTGATTATGTGTTTTCATGCTCTGTGCTGAAAGATCTGATATTGCTTCAACAGGAACTGATGCTTCTCCAAGTGACTCTAGGCCAACGTGAAGCTCATGCTCTACACACTGCTGCAAGGGTGCGGCCACATCACTGGAATGCTCTGGTGGCAAACATGTGCAATCACTAGGAAGCGGTTCCTGGAACTGATGAATTTCCTGCCTGTTGGATTGTCCCTCACCAGTTGACTTCTGAAACTGATTCTCTTCAAGGTTTAGTTTTTTTCTTTGCTCTTCAGTGAAGGAAGTTTTATCACTAAAGTTAAAACGAGCTGAAAGATCTAAAGCAGTTGGGGATGATGGGCCTGCACTGGACACTGTGCTAGATGAACCACTGCAGTCTGCAAAATGAAAATTGTAATTATTAATTTGACAATTTAATTATTTTGTTTCACAAATTTCACAGTCAGCACCCTCACCTCCAAATTACTTTAATGCGATGCACGTCCAACGATTCCAACTTCAATCCGTTCATCGAACCAAATATAATAATTGACGGCACCAGTCAGCGGTTTGTTATCTTAAAATGCCTTTATTCGGACATAGGCTCTGACCCCACACACCCGGCAACGTTTCAGACCACTCTCGGTCTTTTCTCAAGCCTATGTCCCAATAAAGGCATTTTAAGATAACAAACCGCTGACTGGTGCCGTCAATTATTATATTTAATTTTATTAATTTGTGCAAGTTGCAGGTAGCTCTAATGCCTCTTTCCAGTACTATCATTCTTAGATAAACTTGTTCTATATATGTTCCATAGTCCAAAATAAGAAATGTGAAGTAAGGGCTGAACTACCATAATCCCGTCTGGCCCTCAGGATAGCACAAGAAGGTTATCTGTTTCAGCTGTTGACTTCTGAGCTGTTTTCAAAAACATATTTATATAAGAACTTCACAGATGCCATAAATGGAGCTCTGATATCCATCCATGTTTTCTTATAGTTCTGACTCTCTTGGCCTGACCTGTTGGCCATGTATCATTATTTTTATGATTTTTGAGCTAAATAGAATTTTTTTTTGTTTCATATGTATTTGAACATTGCACTTCTGGTTTTGTTTTCTACTCTTAGAGAAAGGTGCATAGCCTTCATTTTGTACAAATGTTATTTAAAAATGACTGTTAAATATATAAACCCACACTGTGGTGTATTTGTTAGATATCATTCAGTAACCGTCAGCAGTTCATTTAATTTGGCACTTTTTGAAATTGTATTATTTATTTGATGTTAAGCTGAATTACCTTCATCTATACATCAGTTTATGTTTACAATGTAGTCTGCTTGTTGAAAAATCTTTCAGTGTCAACAATATATTGCCAATGTGAATGCTTACATTTTATTTTATGGAGTAAAACAAAGGCACAAAGATATAGTACTTGTGGCATGTTCAAAACTTTGGACACCCTAGTAAGTCATCAGTATTTAGTAAGACTTCTCTTTGGCACAGATCACTGCTTGCAAATCCGTTTTTGTAGTTAGCTAAAGTCTTTCGTTTCTTGTTGTAGGGATTTTTGCCCACACTTCCTTGAAGATCACTTCTAATTCCATGATCTTCTTGGGCCGTCTTGCATGTTTAAGACCTACCCACAGCTTTTCAATGATGTTTAAGTCCAGGGAGAGTCATTCCAAAACCTTCAGCTTCCTTTCTTCAACTAGCTCATGGTGGCTTTTGAGGTAAGTTTAGTATCATTGTTTTGTTGTAGTTTTGTTGTAGTAGCTGGATCCCCTTTTCAGCTTCTTGGCTAATTGTTTCACATTGATGAATTTGCTGATATTTAGTGGAATCCATTCTTTCCTTTTCTTTTGCCAATGGCAACCACATAGCTCCAAAGCATTATAGCTCTATTCCCATGTTTACAGTTGGCAAAGTTTTATTCAAACTTTGCTCCATTTTTTTCTCCAAACCAACCTTTGGTGACTGTGGCCAAAGAAATACATTTTTACTTCATCAGTCCCACAGCACTTGTTTCTAAAAGGCCTCTGGCTTGTCTAGATGCTGTTTTGCATAATTCAGACATTGATGATTATGATGAGGTTGCAGGTACAGATGAAGCCACTTGGATTTGTGAGTTAAATGCGTCATGACTCGGGCTTAATTGAAGAAACTGTGTTATCTAAAGTCATCTTAACTCATTTAATGCATTTTACCTTTTCATTAGCATACCAAAGCACCATTGTTCACAATGGTGAATGCTTTAATTAGATGGGATGTTGTGACACAACTTTCTGTGTTAAGTGGGATAAATGCGATATCTGTGTTTAGTTATTCTGTGTCAAACACACAAACCAAAGTGGCTGCATCTGTAAGGTTTCCCTTTGATGACTCTTCACTGCAGATCATGTTTCTTTTATCCAAACCTTCCTGAAGATCCATTGTAGTCGTATGAGGATTATTTGCCTTTCTGTCCAGCAATGTTTTTTCATATCCTTGCCTTTCACAGTTCCCCTTAATTGGCATTTCTTGATGAAATTACATAGAGAAAATTGTGAGCTGGAAGCTATTTTCAATCTTCTTGTAGCCTTCCCCTGCCTTGTAGGTATCAATTAGTTTCATGTTCAGATCCACACTCAGTTGCTTAGAAGAGTCCATGGTTGTTAAGTGACATCCCAAGCATGGTGTGAGATTTTATTGAGCTCTCCAATTGTCAACAGGTAACGACTAATTAGGGCTTAATGGCTATTAAGGCCTAATGAGGTAATTAAGGTCAGGGACAAGTAGAAGGGTGTCCAACATTTGATACATGCAACAATTACTATTTTCTTTGGATTAAAGTTGGTAAAATAAAATTAAAGTATGCACTTGTAAATGTTATTTTTCCCTTCAGTTTCCTGTAGTAGTTGGTTACTACCTTTCATTTACAAAGTTAATCAAAACTTTAATCAAACTTTTGCATTCAACTGTATATATGCTTGATGAAACAACAAATGATATTCAAATAACCAACATTAATGCAAAAAGGATTTGCTGAACTTAGTACAGCCCTTGGAACATTAATGGAGTTTATAACACATGTTAAATGAACAAACAATGAAGGATCCACAGAATTATCAAATTAACAAACAATACTATATCAAAAATGGACTTACACCAGGGAGGCCTCTCTTCAAGGTGATGATAATCAAGTGAAGAAGAAGAGAGGATTCGATGTGGCAAGTAACCATCACCAGATGTATGGCTTGACATCATGGAGTCACATCCAGCTGTTATAACAAACACATGCTGATTGGTTGCTAGATTGGTTCACAACACTGTTAAGTGTTTTCCATCACAATAGCTTACTTATATAACTATCATAAATACTGATTCGATTTTGATTCCAAGACAGTATTTGTTGGAAATGATCATTCCCAACTAAAGATCTTTCATAGGATAATCTGTGTGTGTGGTGGGAGACAAGGCAACCGATATCGGTAAAAAGCCTGGGATATCGGTTGTCTCGTTGATCGTTGAATTACCAAATTACATTTAAAAGGAACAAAATGCTTTAATGTTACTAACTTGATATTGCCTTTACTGTGTACATGCAAGACAAGGGAGGGAAATCCAAACACAAATGCTTGTTTCCCCACTCATACATCAATTGTAGGCAAGACTAAGGTAATTAGTATTCAATGTTCACTCTAAGGTGTGCTCACAAGGAATCTTGTGTGAAAACACCACATTTTGTATCAGTTCTGAAAAGTAAATTCTTTGAGCACATAGCCGGATGGGAAGTAGAGGGAACATTGTTAGTATTCATTTTACCTGAAGATCTTCTTCTATGGGTATCTGCAAATTGTTTACAAACTGTTGTCAAGAAGCCATTAACCTGCCTGAGGGACAATGAATTGTGAAGTGTCTCCAGAGGGTAGATAGTTGGTACCATAGAACAACCCTCAAAACCTGGAAAATATTTAAAAAAAAAGAACATTTAATGTTTCCATATAGGTTTCTCCAGCTCTTTATACATACATATATACATATTTATATAAATATGGTATATTTTAAGAGGATCTAAAAGTTCTTTTGTACTTCTTTATTTTATCTTAACCAGTTCTACTTATCAAATGAAATTCTGTACCCATTTTCAGGTTCCACACTCAAAATCTAACATATCAATATTATTGTTATAAAAAAAATTGATACCGTCTTCAGGCCGTTGCCAGGTCTGCTACTTGCAAATAGTCAGTGGTGCTCTGAGTTCTGGACTGCAGGAAAACAGCATGAGGATGTGTTTTGTGTGTTTGTGGCATTAAATAAGAAACAACCCCACACACTTCTTTTCTGCAGTCCAGAACTTGGAGCACCACTGATCATTCCCAAGTAATACATCTGGGGATCTGTGAGCACAGCAATGAGAGCAAGTGGGCAGTAGGGATATGCACTGCAAAGGTTTTTTTTTCTTATTAATAATACATGCACATTTTACATTCTAGAGTTGTTGTGCATCATATTCTAACGTTGTTTAATTCTGTAGTGGGTAGGCTTTAAGTCATGTTTTTAAAGGGGACATTTGGCAAACAAATAAAAGCCTATTTTCAGGTCCACTTATCAAAAACAAACATACATTTGTTTGACACCCAGAATCTGGTGATGTCCATGAATTCAAGACTTCAGGCTGTCATTGTCAGCAAAGGGTTTTCAACCAAGTATTATCAGTTTTTTAATTTGTCCAATTAATTTTGAGCCCCTCAAATGAAGTGATTTTGTTAAAAAAAATGTCTTTAGCTCCTCACATTTTTATGCAATCTTTTTGTTCAAACCACTGAATTAAAGCTGAAAGTCTGCAGTTCAACTGCATCTGAGTTGTTTCCTTTAAAATATTTTGTGGTAATCTACAGAACCAACGTTAGAAAAAAAAGTTGTCTCTGTTCAAAGATTTATGGAACTACAGATGAAGCCACTTAGATTTGTGAGTTAAATGCGTCGTGACTCAGGGTTAATTGAAGAAACTGTGTTATCTTAAGTCATCTTAACTCATTTAATGCATTTAACCTTTTCATTAGCATACCAAAGCTCCATTGTTCACAATGGTGAATGCTTTAATTAGATGGGATGTTGTGACGCAGTTTTCTGTGTTAAATGAGATAAATGGGATATCTGTGTTTAGTTATTCTGTGTCAAACAGACAAACCAATGTGGCTGCATCTGTAACTGTATAATTGTGTACATATATTTGCAATGTAATACAAATAAACTTGTTTTGTCAATTTACCTGGGCTAAGAAGCTCGCCTTTTTATACAAATATGTTTTACTTAAGGAAAACACTTATCAGGTGAGTATTCTGTCAATTCCAAACAGCAATTTGACATTAACTACCGCACACAGATGTCCATACACCTATTTCCCAAAGGTACCACCAAGGACAGTTTCTTGAGTTTTAAAAACAAAAGGATTTACTGTTTCCTGAAGCTATTATAATCCGTCACATCTTAGCATGCTTTGGAAATAATACCATTGTACAAAATATTGTTGAACAAAATATGACTATATGTTCTTTTATAGAGAAGTGAAAGCAGTCATTGCCCTTTTTGGCAATTAGCCTGCCCAATTAATGTCTGTCTATGAACTGGCCAGCTATCAGAAGACAGGATCAAAACTTCAGTCAGGTGTTGAATACTTTGGCCTATTAATGAGGTCCTCTCCTGGTGAATTTCTACAGGCACCTAGTTTGATCCAGTTGTTGGCCCAGTTGCCAAATGGCTTTAGTGAAGAACAGTACCTTGTAGTAGATTAAAAATCCTTTATTATTTCACGGCTTAGACCAGAAAATGCAGCAATGTTTCAAACCGTTTCCCGACTCTTTTTCAACTAACTGACTCAGTTGCCAGAGTTAGCTGAAAAAAGATCCGGGGAACAGCTTAAAAAGTTGCAGCATTTTCTTGGTCTACGCCATAAAATAATAAAAAAAGGCTTTTTAAATCTACTATAAGTGCCGTTCTTCATTAATACTATACGTTTTTTGACTATTGTGGCCACGGCAGATAGGGATTCCTGGGGAGTGTTGTGCTGAATGAACCAGGGCTACCCCAAATAAACCACAGTGTGAGATCTTGCTAAGTATGGTGAGCTTATCCCACTGTATGTCTAGCATATGCGCTCATCTGTACAAAAACACAACTAAGCAGATATATTGTTCAACTCTACTAGAGCCCATTGTCCAAGAGTACTAACACTACAGTAAAAATTGCTCGTAAAAGAAAGACTATGGTAATACATAACACAAAAGATCAAACTGGGAAATCCATAAGCATTTGTCAATACTTTCATGTTACCCAATACAAGCAGTTAAACACAGTAACTTACTATGGAATATTAGCACCCATGTGGGATGAACGTTTTTGGACAATTATTTTCCATGGAAAATTGTTGAATCCAAAAATATCATTAAGAGTTTTACTAGCTGTGTGTAGTGGTACTGTTTATAAAAATATGATCAGAATGCATGCATTTAGCTTGGTGAGGAATAAAAAAAATTCTATGCATTTAAATATTTTTGCTCAAACTGATGCACTGCTATATCCCTAGGTTGAAAAGTGAACTATGCTTTTTTTTGGTGTTGCAAAAGTAAGTATATGGTTTACTGTATAAAGGAACATTTAAAGGGATTCTGTCATGATTTTCATAGTGTAAATTTTATTTCTAAATTACACTAACACTGCAAATAATTCTACCATGTAAAGTTTCATTCCTAACCCAACAAGTGTATTTTTTTTAGTTGTAATATTGGTGTGCAAACAGCCATCTGAGGTCACATGACTGGAGGCACCAGAGAAACTGATATATCTAGCCCCATGTCAGATTTTAAAATTAAATATTAAAAAATCAGTTTGCTCTTTGAAAAATGGATTTCAGTGCATAAGTCTGCTGGAGTAGCACTATTAACGGATGCATTTTGTAAAAAAACATGCTTTCCTATAACAGTATCCCTTTAAGTAACTGTAGCCTTTACATTTCAATGTTCAACTTTGGAGTTTGTTTCAAAATATCCACTTAACCAGCGCTGTGCAATATGTTGGCGCTCTAAAAAATACATTAATAATAAAAATAACTGATGTCAGCAGATGATGCCATTAAATACAGTTAATAACTAAAAAAGACAAGACGGAAAGGGCTGGCTACCCTATTTGTTAATTTTTCATTACAAAAACAGCAACCAGGCAAAGCGCTCAGGTACAAAATTAGCCTTGAAACAGCCGCACGATACACTGCAACACCACAACGTACAGAAGCTCAACAAACCACTGGTAAGGGATACTGGGAAAATTTATTAAAGTCATTGGTCAAGGAGACATTTAAGCGCTCATTTTGCATCTTTCTGGGGGAGCAGAAGAATAGGGGTCAATTGAATTATTTTTCTTTGCACTTTGCATTCCATAAAGCAGACAGTGCAACTGTCTCGGCCACCACACCAGAAGGCACAGCTACAAGCGTGTTGTACCGTAGAGGCACTCCAAATCCTCCTGGCCCGAGATCAGCCAGTTCTTGAAGAGACGCAGGTGGTAGTAGCACTGGTGTAGGTGGTGGGCCATAGCCGGATCCAGACAGATGTTCCGAGACTGTGAGCAATCGCAGGAAAAGCATCGAAGCAGCTGGGTGACCTCTTGGTCTTCCAGGCTTTCTGGAGGAAAATGGCCCATAACAAGCAACAAGGAAAGAAAGATGCATGAGGGTGGTAAAATGGAGAGAAAAGAAAGGGAAGCATGTAATGAAGAGTCAGGAAATGCTTTAAACCGCATGGTCTTTTACTTCCACATTATACTGAAAAATTGCCAGTAAATGTCCTAACAATTCCAAAATCTCAATTGACTTTTAAAGTTTGGAAACACGCCAGGCTTTTAGGTACTTCTTTTTTTTTTATTATCACAGTAGATAACATTCCTTATAGCTTACCGAAAAACTATGCTTTAGGAGTACAACCATAATGCTCTGTGTAATATATTCTGGTAAATCCCAATTTACACAAACTGAAGAATGTATTGTGCATTTATTAATGTGGGATCATTATTGGTCTGCTCGACATCCCAGATCAGTGGAAGGAATATTTATTTTATTCTTTCAAGAATCTCCAAAAATAACCCTCAAGAACTGTCCACTCAGACATAAAATATATTCTATATGTCAACCCTGTATTCAAAACACATTTTATTTCAGGCACATATATTTACAAATATTAGGCAGTTAAATATGGGGTTTTCTCTGCTGGACATTTTTCCACTTGTGGTGAAAAACCCCCCAAACACTGGTGTCAATTGTCATTAAGATGAATCGCAACTGTCGGTACAGGAGATTTTTTGTCTGAATCAATCATCTAAATGACACATTTCAGGAGTTTACAAACATAGGTACTAAATTGTACAAGTGCAACCACCAATTAGAACTTTGATTTCCAACTTTTGGTAGACTGATCAAAGCTAACTGATTACTATGGATAGTGCACTTTATCAGCAATATTCTTGTATCTCAATATGGATGAGTTGTAGGATTCACGACTAAAGAATTTTGAGTGCTCATAGCGATTTATGGTTTCTTTGCTCTGTTGGAGAAAATGACTACTATTAACCAAGCTGTAAGTATATAATGTGAATAAGAGAAGGACAACTGAGCAACTTAGAAAGGATTAACATTAAATAAGTCATTATATTAAGTGGAAAAACATTGAAATCTATAGCTAAAAGGTAATAAAAGGGACTATTAGTAGTATCTACCAAATTATAAGTATACAGAATCATTAAAAGGTGAAATGGTAATGTTTTGTTTTTTTTCATGATTTTAAAGAAGAACTAAAGCTTAACAAAGTAGTAGTAGTGTAGAAAGTGATTCTGGCTTCTGTACCAGCCCAAGGCAACCACAGCCACAACCATAGATGCTCAAGTAGCTCCCAGTCTTCTTTTCTACTGATTCACTGCACATGCTCTGTTGTCTGTTACCTGAGCTTAAGACCCAATCACAAAATACTATATATAAAATAAAAGTCACAATACAAGGCTTATTAGTAATTAATTCAGATTCTCATTACATGGCAGTAGATATAACCCAGTGCAATCAGAATACTCAGCCCTGTAGCTTCTATAACATGTAAGCTTCATTTTCTGCTTGATGATTTGCATGACCCCTAAGCTTAGCTTCTCAAAGCCCACTGAGCATGTGTGTGTCACTGTCACTGACTCCTAATAAAATTCAAAAAGGTGAGCTCATGTGACAAGCTCAGTATATACATAACAGCAATTCTAGCAATATTTATTTTTTAGGTTTTATGTATGGCTTATGATGTCGTGTGCAGTTTCAGATCTGTTTAACCATCCATTACTTAAAAGCTATCGGCCCCCTCCATCTGTCAGCAAGAGAGGTCATCTACACAGAAAAGCCATTGTCTACTATCACCTGCCAAAATCAGTTGCTATTTGTTTCCCATGGGCACAGGATTTCTAATAACAGTCCCATAAATTAATTTATCGCCTGTAGAACAACACACCACTGAATGGCACAATAACTTTTTGAAGCTGGTCCTCTTATAACCCTCCCCAAGTGCTAAGTACTATTTGTTTGAGATCGGTTTTTTTGGCCTCCAAACATGTTATATAGTGGAAACTTAACTCAATGCATGAAAAATTTGACACTTCCCCATACTATGCAAATTATATGAAGAGTAGTAAT
This sequence comes from Xenopus petersii, assembly GCA_038501925.1. Classification (NCBI taxonomy): domain Eukaryota; kingdom Metazoa; phylum Chordata; class Amphibia; order Anura; family Pipidae; genus Xenopus; species Xenopus petersii. The sequence continues at coordinate 89,331,363 of CM076677.1, forward strand.
AATACAATAAGTAGTAATAAGTAGTAATGTACTGTGGCCTTTTAAGAATATTTTCACTTGGCATAGTCAACGCATAGTGATTTTTCAAAACATCACCTTTGAACAAAGCAACTCCATAAAACATATGCCAGCATTTCTAAAAGTGGTTTAAATACAGTATTCTTCTAAAATAAATGTATTATGAGTTTCCTTTTTCCACTATGGGGATTACACCTTGGTCATAGTTGCATAGTATCTTAATCAATCACAGCTCAGCTTAAAATAATATCCTGACTTTTGGATTTCAGAGCATTTGGCTATGTTCAGATACCCTATAGCTTAGATTCCCTGTTTGAGGTTTATTCTCTCCTTTGCAGTTGTACGTTCATGTCTGATGTAGATTTAAAAAAAAAAAAAAAAACTAAACCAATAGCATTAACATTTGCCCAGCATTAGTTCCTATGCAGAATTAATCCATATTCATTCACTGTGAAGGAACTAATGAACAATTGCTTTAGTAGGCTCTCAGTCAGCAAAACAATTTATTAGTGTTAACAGGTCACAAGACTAACCAATATTAGTGACCATATAAATTAGAACACAACTAAATGGCTGAAGAAGCACATGCACTGGACAGATACAAACACATACAATACATACAAACGCTGTCATACAAGAGAAAAATATGTGTAAGATGATCCCATTAAAATAGGAATATCTAGTCAAAAATAGGGAAATGCAATAGACTAAAATTGGGGAAGTGAAAAAGGCAACTAAGGACAAAAAAAAACAGTTTTGTGAGGGAGAGAGCTTATTAGGACAATGGGTAGGTTGGTGGCAACAGTCTCCCAGGGAGACAGGTGTGATCAAAACACCCTTTCTCTATGAACAACTGATTTTAATTTCCCTAAAAAGAAAACAAACTGTCTATGGCATTCCAGGTGTCCTTGTTGGCAGGCAGGTACTGCTTGGGGATGCCAATTTTCTAAGCGATGAAAAGAGGAAATGCCCTTAAGATGCAGAATACGTATATCTATTCAAGAAGGTTTCCTGGGAAGAGCTCCTGAATGGCCCAGTTCTTTCCCTGAGAGGACAGTACTTACTAAAACATCCTGTGTGCCACAGCTCTAATGCCACATGGGGCTGAAATTGTTCTGCAGAAATACACACGCCAAGAATCAGTCCAAACGCTAGCATTAGCCTCCAGTACTGTCGGAACCCAGATAAATTGTCTCGATCAGAGAGCAGGCACATTTCAGCACCGAAATGCGTGAGTTTGCATTCTCACGCCGAAATCCACCTCATGCGCCTGCCCCCAGGCGAACACAATTGTTCCAGGTACAGGCATGACAGGATATGAATGTGAGTTAAGGTGCAGATTCTGGGCCTGATAATTTTAGCAGATTTTTATCCCTGTGTGGCATTGGCCTTATAGACTTTTATCTGATAAATTAAGCCTCAGAGTACAGGTATACTAATAGAGGGAGAATATGCTTTAACAAAAAAATAATAATTGTACAGTTGTCAGGTAGTTATGTAATGGCTTAGTTTGGTGGAGGTGTTTTTCCCATTTAATCCAGCACTTTAATTCCAATGAGCACAGGAATGAATTTAACTTGCACTACATACAATCCCATAAGGGTATATGGATGGCCAAATGGGACTGGAACCTGATAATTATGAATTTAAAGTGAAAAACAAATACACTATACAATCTAGAATTTGTGTTGTTAGTCTTAAAATATGTCTAATCACTAACACGGTAGCGATAGTGAAAGGCAAAATCTTGGTACTGTTTGCTCTTATGGCTTTGATATATGGTATAAGGTCTAAAATATTGTTGTGTTAGCTGAGCATTCTATTTATTATGCTTTATTATGCTTGAATAGTATGAGAGCAACAATACCTTATTGCTCTTGTAAGGGTTATGACCATTTCTAGATGGCTGGCTGGGTAATAGGGCAAAAACCACAAAACATCAAGAAGGAAGAAGAAGAAAAAATGGATTTTGGAGGAAAACAATGGAGAAAGAGGTGAATAAATGGAAAAAATGGGTTAATAGTGTGAGGTAGCACTTTAAATCAAGGAAGTGAACGTACCATTAGTCGGATGCTTTGCAAACGACACAGAAAATCGTTTTACAGCTGGCATAGACAACAGTTCTGAGGAAATAAAAAACAAGCATTGGCATTAACATCCTGCTTTTGGAACTCAGACAGGCACGTATACACACCAACAGGGTGCAGAGACAAAGCTCAAGCACAGCCAAAGTTACAGAACAAATTCCAGCCAAAGCACAATCCACATCTGCTTGTTACATTCACTCAAAGCTCATTACTTCCTGAGAAAGTACCTATATTTCAAGCCAGTTGGTTCTTTCAGTGTGAAATGTATCATTTTGATGCATTAAGTCCCACATGTAATTAATTACTCAACATAGTTTCTTGGCCAAAGTCTGAACAAAGGAATATGTGTTTTAAATGAATACAGTACACAGATGTAGTCAAAAGAAATAATCTCAGTACGGCATCCTTTATCTGGAAACCTGCTATCCAGCATGATCAGAATTACGGGAAGTTCGTCGAGTCCATTACAAGCAAATAATTAGAATTTTTAAAAAATGATTTCCTTTCTCTGTAGTAATAAAACAGTACCTTGTACTTGATATTAACTAGGCTGTATGAAACCTGGTTGGTGTCAAAACAATCCTATTGGATTAATTTAATGTTTTAATGATTTTCAAGCGACTTAAGTTTTTGGTGATGATCCAAATTACAGAAAGATCCCTTATTTAGAAAACCTCAGGTCCCAAGCATTCTGCACAATAGATCCTATATCTATAGAAATCCTGTTCATTTAGGTTGCATAGCTATTTTTCCTTTAACTTTGCCTTTTGGAAGGCAAGTATTGTTAGCAATTTTTTCACCGTTCCTAGGAGTTCAAATAAACTCATTATAAAATCCCATATTTCAAAAATATTGAATGTATTTGGAATCGATATTCTTCTACACAGAGCATAGAAACTGAAATGAATTCTGAAATTATGACACCACAAGTACGCTTTACAGCTGGAACCCCAAGGACTTGTCCTTATGTATACCATTAAGAGACACAGTCCCTTCAGACTATGCATCTCGTTAATTAGCTCAATTTGACATGGTCTTTGCATGGAACAATACAAATAATTTCCCAGTAACACCTTGCTCCCTTGTGCAACTCCAAGGGAGGGTACATATCTCCCAGAATGCTCTATGAGACCCAGTATTTTAGGAGACTAACAGAGGCTGTCCGCACCTGGGAAGGTGAACTCTCTGCCCAAGGAAAGCAGCGAGTAGGAGTCTCTGTTGTAAACAGAGATATGGACTAACGAAGTGGGGCTAATGAATTTCTGTTTAATGAATTTCTGTCTCATTACCTTGATGTTGCTCAGGGTTGCTCCAGCCAGGTGGGAACAAGCGGCCAGTTACAAGGGGTGGCAAAAAGTAGCCTTTTCTAAATTTTAAGAGCCGAATTTCCAGGTTTTAACCAAAAAATTTGGCTCCGCTAGTGCAGAGAGCGCTATTGCGCTGTTTGCTCTAGAGATGCTTCTCCCACTTTAACCCAATTTGACTGATTTCATGTTTAAAATATTTTATTTGATTTTCATATTAAACAAATGAAATCAAAATGACAACAAATGTTATGCAGATGAAGAAAATATGTTGCAAAGGAGACAATGGCATGATAGTATCAAAACTACATCATTCATGAAAAATAACAAAAATTAACTAAAAATTAACTAAGCCAGTGGATGCACAAGTAATAAAAGAAAGAAAAAGCCCATTTATCATCTGGAGTGTCAGATAGGTCATCTAACTATTGAAGAAAGCGCATTATTTGATCGCCAATATTGGAGTTACAGATTTCAAAATAAGGAGACCAAACCAGCCTAAAAGAATCTTTGGAAATACTTCCTTTACTTTTAGTTATTAAGGCTTCTTGCCAACTAAGCTGATTCATATAAGAGATGATGTCCGATAATGAGGGGGGTTCCTTGTGTAACCAGAAATTAAATAAAGCTTTCCTAGAAGCAGCTAGAAAAAAGGAAGTCAATAATTTACTTTCATGGGAGATAATATTTGACTTAGGATTTGCAGAAAGCATATTAATATCTAGATGCAGTAAAGCAATACACGGAGATAGTTTAATTTTTATCTTCAGTCTAGAATTCAAAAAATTTGTAACTTCCCTCCAAAAAAGGTTAATTTTTGGACAGGACCATAAATAATGAAAAATTGACACATTAGTCTCGTCACATTTAGGACAAAATGATATAGGACTATTAGAGGTACTTTTAGCAAACATTTTCCCATATCCTAAATGAATAAGCTTAAAGTGTTGTATTCTCCAACTCTCTGCCAAAATTAATTTATTATAAGAATTAATAGATTTCACCAAATCTGAGGGAGACACTTGACATTTAGATAATGGATGTGAGTCTGTACCATAAATATTCCAAAATTTTTTAGATAAAGAGTTAATTGAAATCAAACAGGGGAGTTCCAAAAATTCTGCCAAATCATCTGCTAGCTTGTGGTCAGCTAAAATCAAATTGTTTTTATCATGCAGTAGAGAAAGACCGCATTGACAAGCTAAGTAATAATATCTATCAGATTCATTAAGCTTGTACTCATTTTTGAGTTTTGACCAAGACAATAAAGTTTTCTTATGTGGATCAAATAAGTCTTTAACTAAGACTAGTAAATTTCTCTTAGCAGAAAATAGAAAGGAATCAGACTTTTGATAATCTGATGGTTTAAGTAAGAGTTTTGCTGGCATGAAAGGGCTTTCTGTATAACTATACCCATGTTGAGAGAATAAATGTTTCCACACAAAAATAGAATCACGATAAAGAGGATTCCTTTTAAAGTCACAAGGAACATTTCCCCATTTGCTATGTAAAACAGATAAAATATCAAAGAAGGGTTCTTGAAAGATCTCGATGTCAGGGTTGGTAAATTTATTGCCTTGAGAGATCCACTCAATACAGTATCTAGTGAGGGCTGATAAATTAAAAGCTCTAAAGTTAGGAAGATTTAACCCTCCTAGTTTAACTGGAGCTCTTAATTTATGAAGTGCAATTTTTGCCTTTTTACCATTCCAAATAAATTTATTTAAGGCAGAGTCAAGTTTCTTAATATCAAAATGTTTTATAAGCAAGGGGAGATTAATTAATGGATATATTAACTTTGACTGATTTCAAGCACGGATGAGGAGGAGGAGAGGGAGGGGCAACAGCAGGATTGCCCTTGATGTTGCTGTCTTTCTATTTTGAAAATGGATTGCTAAAGTTAACATTTGAGTGAACTCCCACACCTGATAATTATATATGTTCAACAACAAAGGTATGTCCAAATTATACATCCAATAACAAATTAAGTACTTCACACAAACATTAATATTACAATACGTAATTTGTTAACATGAAAAACAGTTATTTCAGTCCTAAACCAAAAACAGTGGCAGAACTACCGGGAGGGTGGGACTGCACCAGGGCCCGCACCCCCTCTGAGCCCATTGTTTCATATGTGCACAAAACAATTGTCTCGGGAGGGGGTTAGCGCTTACAGTAGCTAACAGTTATGTTACTTACCAAAAGGTTGCATTGAAAATGTATTATTCCAATTTTTACCAGTTTTAATGCCAGTCAACAGCTCACTAACAATTTCATTTGTATGGCAAGGAAATTAACAATGGCATGAAAAGTTGAGAAGCAGCAGAGAGACTCTCCTCTTTTCAGACTTTCAATTAACACATTTTTGAAGACCTTGTGCTTGTTGCTATGGTTTTCACAGAGTTCTTTTTACGTATCACAAGCTATATGGCTTATTTCACTCTTTGCCTTTTTAAACAGTTGGTCTGATTGGCCAAATTTCAGAACGTATACCTTAAACTACTGCTACAAGTAGCTGTTTCTTGGCCTGTGCATAAGCTCCAATCCACTTTCTTTTCGTTGTGTCTGCACCCAGAGTCACTGTGTTGGCCTGGGTAAAGACACATGGAGTGGACTATAGCATTTCCTCGAAATTCCGCTGTGTGTCTGCACCCAGGCTGACTGAGTGACTCTGGGTACAGACACATTGTAAAGTGAATAGGAGTGACAGCTTCTCTGCCTGCATAAAACTGCTGTGTGGCAGTAGCCTTAGGCTCTTGGTGCCCCATGCAACCCACAATAATGTTAAAGGGATGGTTACATTTTAGTATGTTACAGATGGCATATTCCTAGCAACTTTGCAATTGGTTTTCACTATTTACTTTTTATAGTTTGTTCTGTGAGGCTACAGTTTTATTTCTATTGTTACCTTTTATTACTTATGTTTCTATGCAGGCCAATCCCTATTCATATTCCTGTCTCTTGTCCAAACACTGCCTGGTTGCTAGGCTAATTAAGACCCTACTGCCACATATATCGGTTGAAATACAAACTGGAGAGCTGCTGAACAAAAAAAACTAAATAACTAAAAAATCCCTAAAGAAATAAAAAAATAAGACTAATTGAAAATTATCTTAGCATATTAATGTCTACATCATATTAAAAGTTAATTTAAAGGTAAACAACAACTTCATTAAACCTAGGGTTGCCACCGGTCCGGATTTGACCTGGTCAGCCCGGTTTTGAGAAGGGCAGCCTGGTCTGCGCCTGTGATATCATGGCCCCGCCCCCTACCTAATCATGAGCCGCACACAGGCAGCAACCCTAACTAAAACCCTATTATTCTCTGTGGTGTCAAATGACAGATGTTTGCAAGAAATTGACACATTTAAACTCAGAAAAGTCAATAAAGTAAAGGTATAAAATTGTGTTTTTGTTTCTCAAGAGAGAACCAGAACATTTCATTGCCACAGAATGAAGAATCTATGGCGCTGGCTGTCAAGGACCACCATTGAGCCATAGCTTCTGTTTCTGTGTTCCATTGTAGCCTATGGGAAAACACATTGCCTAACAACAAGTAGTGCCAGTTGTGGCCAGAACTACTGGGGTAAACCTATTAAAACAATAAAATATAAAAAAAAAATATATAAAAACATATAGTACAGTATTTTATGGTATTTGAAAATAGCAATATGAACAACTCTGAACAAGACACATGGACTATATGGTAACACAACCAGCCAGCTTGACATAAATATTTATGCTTGATACAGTGATGACGCATTCGATAGACAGCTATGTGCTGAATGGATCCACGGGGACAAAGAGAACAGTCAGCTGAGTTACAGATTAATGTAAGTTGTTACCAAGGCACAATAGTGGATGAAGTACCAGTAACAATAAAAAAAAAAAAAAAAACAATCCCTCCAGTATCTGAAATGCAGCGAGAAACACACAAACTAATATGCACTAAGACATTTTAATGAAACGTCAAAGATGAAATAACTCGACAACCACAGATGACTGATACAATAATCAATTTACTTGCAGAATGTCTACAAAAGTGGCTTCTAGATAGACATCCTATGGCAAAACAAAAGATGGAGGCATAACCTCACTATATAATCGAAAAGTTTGAAGAGCAGACCTCGGCAAACATACTGACTATAATGACCCACACAGCCAATAAAAATGCTGTAAGTCCTTGAAGTATCAAATCTCCATTTTGTTGGTTTCAGATGATTATGAATCAGAGCTTTACTACTAATCAAGGCAGTGCCTTATTCACAACAAAAAGCTTTTACAGTAGTATTCTAAAAGCTTAAAATTCATTTCAGATACTGTGGGTATCTTTCTCTGCATATCTTTACTAATAAATACACACACACAAACATATAAAATTAACTGTGCTAGAAACAGTAGCTTGCTCCTATTAAAGTCTATGAAAAGCGAGAATTAGTTTAAGGGAACGGTGGTGGATAAAATGCCCAGTGTGCTATATATATATATATATATATATATATATATATATATATATATATATATATATATATATACATATATTTATAGGTGCCACTTTCTCTGCCCTGACCCCTTCTTGACATCAGTGATGGGGAGAGTGCGGGTCTATAGGGTTGGGTTGGGCAGGGGTTAGGGTTAACAATTTGTCAACCAGCACATCACTGCTGCTTGCTATAGCTATTTGGTTTTATGGTTCACAAGTTATCCCCTGGGGTTAGTTTATGACCCCCACAGAAGCTGTAAGGGACATATTAATGAAAATGTAAACTCTTAAATTAAAGTCAAATTCCCTAAAAGAATACTTCTAAGCCCTTTTGAATTTTTTTTGGAATTTCCAGGATATTAGCAAACAAATGTACTGCTAATATAAATAATTTAGTACCAACAGTGTCACCTGCTGGTCAGTGATCCATTTATACATTTCTTTATGTAATTCAGTGGTTAGTTTCCATTAGTTGTAAATAAATCTCTGAATGAACATTTTCGACAAGCCTATGAGGTGCAATGACAAAAATGTATTTGTCTGTAACATTGATTAATGTTTAGTAACAAAAGGAAACCATCTTCCATCCATACGAAGGACAGCAGTCGAAGTTTCCTTTTTATCATCATTATTCCTCTTCCAAACTAAGTACAGAGAACATTTTAGAAGTCTGTTATTTTAGAGCTGCTAAAGCTCAGTAACCTTGTGTTTATTCATGCAAGAACTCCCCTCCTTTCCAAAGACTGGGCAGTTAAACTATGTCACTGGGCCGGGAGATAGAGCTCAGTGGTTCTAAATACACGTACCGTCTTTGTAAGTCAGGCTGGCAGCAGAGCTGATTTTTTTGCGGTGGCTGCGTGCGTAGTCCTGCAGGTTTGGAGCACTGGAGGAGCCTCCCAGCACTGTGGTGCTGAACAGCCCAGTGCACTGTGATCCTGGAAAGGTGGGTGATGTGGGATTAGTAAACACACAGGTCTAGTACATGCCATTAAAGACACATCACCACAGTTAATTGTGGAGTTCTTTGCCTTTAAAGTAGTTTTTTCCCCTATAAGTCTTGGGACAAGATGTAGGTTTGGTGCAACTAATTTCTGGACAAAGCAAGAAGAAAATAAAGTAAGGTTTTTTTTCATGTAGTTGTAACAGCAGCCTGAGAATTACAGGTCAGGGACTCCATGAATCATACACACAGATTATATACAACAAGATGCTGCACTCTCTCACACAGTGTAGGTTTTATAGGTTATTAATAAACAAGATATGTTCTTAACACAGTTTCAAAATTGAAGCATACTCATATAAACCAAGATTTATACTTCATTACTTTCAGTAATACATAGTATTTGACCGGATCAAAACGAATTGCTATATGTATATGTGCTTTTAGCACATTGGCAATAGTTTGGGTGGTCTCATCTTGATACCTCTATATTTTACACCTCCAATATCTGTCATCTGAATTTGATACTGCTGACTGATCTTCATTCCCTTGGTAGCAACAATTAAACTGTACTCTTCTTAAACATCTGACAAATAAGTTTCTATTATGCTAATAAATCCTTGACACTAGTTCCCTTTAATGTGCAGGTGCCCTACGTTCTCTACCTGTGTCTTGCCATCTCAAAATGAACCTAACAAAAATCAAACCGAGAATTTTTCTACCTGAACCTTACTTCCCATTACTATTTCCACAGACTGTATGTACTTGTGTTAACAAGGCATGTTATCTAAGGGAAAGGCTTCACACTTTCCATGCTAACACCATAATTAAAACCACATTTCACTTTTTCCTACAAAATATTGCCAACATTAGTCATTTTCTATCAAAAGCAACAGCTAAGCATCCAAGCCCATATCTTAGCCTGTCTGGACTAAGGCAACTTGCTATTTAGTTGCCACTTCAACCTCTACTCCTACAGTCTTCCTTCAGCTTTCCTGCTGGTATACTCATCCTCTCACCTCAAAGAGACCCCGATGTTGAAATATTTATCATGGTTTCCATTAAGCATATAATAACTTACAAGCTCACCTAACTATATCTCTTCATTTCTTCATTGTGTATTCAACCATTCCTTGTTGACTTTTCCGGTTCCTCTGACACCCACTGCTGGGTTACACCAAGTTCTTTCTCTGCTCTAAACCATTATAACCCCTTTCTCTTACTGATGCTTACCCCTGGAATGCTATACCTATACCCTCAGTAAAGAATCTTCCCTTAATCTCTTCAAAACTAAAATCAAAGACAATTAGTCAATTGAATAAACCTGAACTGCTTGCTACGTATGAGGCATGTCACTTTAAGCTGTTCCTGCAAGATACTCATCTTTCCCCACTATGGAGCAAGTATTCCATTTTCACTTGTCACTTACCGTATATACTCGAGTATAAGCCGTCCCGAGTATAAGCCGAGGTACCTAATTTTACCTCCAAAAACTGGGAAAGCTTAATGACTCGAGTATAAGCCAAGGGTGAGAAATGCAGCAGCTTCTGGTAAGTTTCAATCTCGTTTTTGGATGACTATTCTTAGGCGCCGGCTACTATTCTAAGCGCCGGCGAATATTCTAAGGCGCCGGCGAATATTCTTAGGTGCCGGCTACTATTCTAAGGCGCCGGCGAATATTCTTAGGCGCCGGCGAATATTCTTAGGCGCCGTCTACTATTCTAATATTCGCCGGCGACCGTTTTTGCGCTTGACCCGAGTATAAGCCGAGATAGAGTTTTTCAGCATATTTTGGGAGCTGAAAAACTCGGCTTATACTCGAGTATATACGGTAAAACGTAACTCTAGAATGTAATTATATATTCTTATATTCTATTATTGGACTGACCCCACCTGTTCTATTAATGTTTAAGCTACAGCTATAAACAGAGCAGCAGTCACACTAGAACAATGGACAAAAACTAAAGATGAACAGTAGATTTCCAAACACAGGAACATAAGAAAGGCGGTGAAATGCGATTTAAAGGAAAAAATTAGCTAAAATATATGCTATAAGTAGTAAAACAATATACACGCATAATAGATAATAGTGAAAAAACAAAGGGATAAGTCTATAAATAGAGTGGCGGGCAATTGACATTCATTTCAATGGAAGATAACAGTTTCACCATCAGTAGAAATTAAAAATTTATACTTTATGCAGAGGAGTACAATATGATATTTAATATAAAAAAACTATTAAGAGCACTATGGTACAATGATAAACTGACTAAACTACAAAATGTCCCTGTAAGCAATCATGGCAGTATTAATGGCATTTGATCTAGCCTAACATTTACAGTGTACCCATGGGCAGCTTAAAGGGATACTACCCATATCATGTAAATCCCAATCAATTCTGATGATCATGTTCTTTAAAGCACATTAACTCAGATCGTATAAACAGAAAGTCTCAAGCTGTAACAGGCTGGAAAGCAGACATTGGGAGAAGGGCAGGTATTTTATGGATTTATGCCTATAAATTTAAGCTGTTATACATCTTCCCTTAGATAATTGCACTATACACTTATGACCACTTCAAACACTTTTCTGTCGGTACTGAGGTCTATATATGCATCAAACTCATTGTTAGTTTGGGAGCCAATGAAATACGTAGTGGTTCCCAAACATTGTAGCCCAAACCAGTGAAAGAATGCCCCAGTCTAAAAGGGTAATTGGGACGAAATTTGAGGGACATACTTGTATACTGTCTTATAAATGTATATAAGAAAATCGTTGTTAATACCATATGTTAAGAGCTAACGAATGGGAGACTGAACCCAAAAATGTCTAAAAATAAAATTTCAATTCAACTTTGAAAATCAAAAGCCTGAGGCTGGCCCAGAAACTTCTAGATATTTGAATCTTTGGTATATACACAGAAGTAAGCAATACAACAGCTGTTCTGTTAAAAAGCAGGGATGCGCCAAATCCACTATTTTGGATTCTGCCAAACCCCTGAATACTTCGCAAAAGATTTGGCCGAATACCGAACCAATTCCTAATTTGCATATGCAAATTAGGGGTTGGAAGGGGAAAACATTTTTTCTTCCTTGTTTTGTGACAAAAAATCACGCAATTTCCCTCCCTGTCCCTAATTTGCATTTGCAAATTAGGATTCGGATTTGGTTCGGCCAAATCCGAATCCTGCTGAAAAAGGCTGAATGTTGGATTAGATGCATCCCTATTAAAAATGGAAATAAGATGATAGATATACCCTTAAGACTCACTAGTTAAGGAAAGAAATAAATGGAAAGCATACCCTACTCATACATAGAGGAAAAATTATGAATACTGTATATATGTATAAGCAACAAAGACATGCTAAAAAGAAATAGATTTCTTTTTTTCACAAATGTAAAATCAAAACTAAATTGAAAAATGCTGCAACTGAAAAGACAAACAAAAGTGTATCAACAAGCTCTTCTCAAACGTGTAGTAATTGTATTTAAAATTGTTATTGGTATATAAGATCATAAAGATACATTTTGGACTTATGCTCTGAATTCTTTATAGGATTTTTTTTGTCCTTGACAGTTCACTTTCCATCAGTAGAAGGCTGTTACTTTACATATAAATATAAAGGTGGTCCATACACAGGGAGATCCACTCATTTGGCAATGATCTCTCCCCGATATGCCCACATTGAAGTTTGGCCAAATGGGCGGTCACATCAACGGAAAGATGCGGCCACAATTTTTTACACTGGCCAACTTTCAGCCAGATATCGATCGGGAAAGCCCGATAAATTGCCGAATTGGTCTGTCAGCATCTTTAATTGGGCCGTGTATGGGGGGGGGCCTTAGGTGTTACAGATTACATAATCTGGGAGTCAGTGTTAAATCTAAGATGGTTGGTTGTTTCACAGCAATACTTAAGCAAGCTTTTAAACCTACATTTAAAAACAGAAATACATACATATGGGACCATTCAACATACCTAAACCGCTTTGCTTCATGTCTGAGGACTGTCTGGCAAAAGAAGTGAAGAGACGGTAGCCGCCAGCTTTAGAGGATGTCTCAGAAAGGACCTGAAAGGACATAATGATTTTATTCAGCAAAATAAACAAGAAACACACATCAGCAGCTCATCCCAAGTGTTTTCTTTCTTTGGGATTTGCAAACACAACAGATTAAAAGAAGATGAATAACAAAACAATGAGAGAATTCACAGAATTCACATGCTGCATTGAGAAAGGGAAAGAAATATAAAGATTGCTAGAGGATGCACCATATACTTCTGGTATGTAATGAATGTGGTGTGTATTTTTCTTTCTGAACTTTTGCCCAGAATCTTCTGTATAAAATCCTTCTTATCTGACTTAGACAGTAGTCAGGTTTTTGGACTCACTGGCTGAGTGCAATGCAACACTCAACTGAACTAATTCACATTTGTCAAGAGAATTTACCTGGGAAGAACTGAGGGTTGTGTAATATATAAAGTGAGAATAATAAAATCTTTATGTGCTTAGATCAATGCACATCGAAATCAAACACATTTCTCTTTGCTGGCCCATAGGAATATTTGGACCCAAAAAACAACCAATGAAAGGAAAAAAACATCCAACACAAAAACATGTATGGAAGAAAAAACATTTTTGCAATACAATTTGTTAAGCAGCTAAGGGGCTACTGATAACATGATGGAGTGTAATATCAGAAGGAAGGATGTGGTGAAACCTATTTCTTAAGATATGTAGCAGCAGAAAAAGTGGAATTCTGAAGATCAAGCCCAACTGTGATCATGTGAACATCTTTCATACTAAGAAGAAAGGCCAGAAGGACAATCCTCGTCGAGTAAAACTAGGGAACAGGACATCACATTTCAGTTTTGAGTATATGTGATATAGACTGAACATTTAGGGGCACATTTACTATTGGTCGAATATCGAGGGTTAATTAACCCTCGATATTCAACCGTCGAAGTAAAATCCTTCAACTTCGAAGTAAAATCATTTCAACTTCGAAGTCGAAGGATTTACCGCATTTCCTTCAATCGAACGAAAAATCGTTCAATCGAACAATTAAATCCTTCGAATCGAACGATTCGAAGGATCTTAATCCATCGATCAAACGATTTTCCTTCAATCACAAAAAGCTAGGAAAGCTAACATTGGTGCTCGGTAGGTTTTAGATGGTGAAGTAGGTGGTCCAAGTTTTTTTTAAAGAGACAGTACTTCGACTATCAAATGGTCGAATAGTCGAACGATTTTTAGTTCGAATCATTCGAATGGAAGTCGTAGTCAAAGTTCGAAGTAGCCAATTCGATGATCGGATTAGCCAAAAAAATACTTCAAAATTCGAAGTATTTTTTATTTGAATCCTTCCCTCGAGCTAAGTAAATGTGCCCCTAAGTCTATCTACCCCAAGGTTGGAGTTATTTTTTGTCTATGAAATAAAAATAATCCATAAAAATGTATTCTGTAACCGAATAAAAACTTGTCAACAACAGAAAAAGCTAAAAGGAAACAGATGAAATGGGAAGAACAACAATACTGTTTAATGCCAGAATTCAGTTGTTGCAATAGTACAGTAATACTCAAGAAAAAATAAATTAATGATAGTTAATACCATGTGAAACAGAATGAAAAATCAAGAGACTAGGATAGTTTTGTGATATCTGGTTAGCAGCAGCAGCTTAATGATACTCAGAACCAAAGACAATTGCTATGCCTCCCTGGGCAACATTTCTTTTGATTTCCAACCATTCATCTAGTGTCCCCTGGCCCCAAATTCCACCTGTTAACACTTTAAATAACTGGCAAATACTCAAGCTCACCGCCCATCAGCTACCAGTACCAGAGCTAGTGGCACAAGGTTCAACTGGATACCTGCTGCTTTAACAGGAATTGAACATGCAGCTGGTAACATCATCCAAAAACATGCACCAGGTTTCATTCATGTGGCTGCAGTGGAGAGAAGAGTAGTATTCACAGCTACAATTAGCAGCAATACTGATAGCCCTTAATGTACATGAGCACAATTATTAAATTAAAATCCAATTAAACATTTAAAAAAGCTTAAACACTTGCTATGGTATATTACTTTTCAACCAAGCTGTAACTTGTTTTTTTGTGTAAAAAAAAATCTATTTTACCGTATTCCTTACACAGTACAATTACTTTATTTGTATGTCTGGTAAGGGGTTTGTTCAAACCAGGAAAACTGTGACCTCAGTGGATTTAAGGATTATCAGTCCTAATGGAAAATATCCATTGGTCAAGCAAAAGGAAGTGAAGAGGAGCAATTCTGCAGCTCCTCTTCACTTCCAACTTTTCCACAATGCACAAATGCACAAAGCGCGTAAGGCTATGTATTATCTACTTTTGGCCTGAAATAAAGTTCTCTGTTCTTTTACAAGCGTGTCTGTGGGATCTGTGAGTGCCTGCCATCTTCTGTTTGGTTAGACCGCACACAAATGGAAGAATACTAAAGGTGTCTATAAACATGAATAGCCCCTCGTATGGTATTAATTTGCTAGATTCGGGGGGCCAATTGTTCAGATAACGTGCATGCTTGGCCCTTGTATCGTCACCTCAACATCTCTGAAATCATTGCTCAAGTTAGGTGATTCTACAATACCAAACAAAACGTTGCAATTACATTGAATATAATCTTTAAAAATCCATACCTAAAATAACTATTCCCAGACAGTACACAAAATAGAAACTTCTACATTCCAGTACATAAGGAAATGAATGAAGGACAGTCTATTATTACTAGTACGGGTATCTTGAATTCCTCTGTTTAATACAGGCAGCAAATTTAATAGGCCAACAACCACTTTACCATCCTGACAACCAGTTGTTCAAAGTAGGGATGCACCGAATCCACTATTTTGGATTCGGCCGAACCCCCGAATCCTTTGTGAAAGATTCGGCCGAATACCGAACCGAATCCGAACCCTAATTTGCATATGCAAATTAGGGGTGGGAAGGGGAAACCATTTTTTACTTCCTCGTTTTCTGACAAAAAGTCACGTGATTTCCCTCCCGCCCCTAATTTGCATATGCAAATTAGGGTTCGGATTCGGTTCGGCCAGGCAGAAGGATTCGGCCGAATCCGAATCCTGCTGAAAAAGGCTGAATCCTGGCCGAATCCCGAACCGAATCCTGGATTCGGTGCATCCCTAGTTCACAGTTCCTCAAACATTATCAGCCTCCCCCTGCTTGTTAGGCATCAGTTTGCTTCATTTTTAGATCCCCGTTCAGTTGAGTGGAAGGGTGTTCAAACTTTTGCACATACTAAAATTCCTAATTTCTTTGTTCCCATGTATTAAAGCTTGTAAAATACAATGTAACTGTGCATTTGCAAATATGTTGGTTATTTTTACCACACCGATTACTATAGTAGTTGTACACTGCTTTTTCACACAACAAAACTAAGTAAATATTTACTTGTCAAGGGATGCCAACATTTTGCATTCGAGTGACTGAAACCACTCCCTGAATAGCAAATTGAAAGTCTAATCAAAGAAAAGACTTACAATGGCTTTTAAAGAGAAATGTAAAAAATTAAATAATGGGACAAAGTATAGTGAAAACAAAACCTCCCTCTTCCCAATTGAAGCTTTTGTAGACAAAGCAGCTAACTATTAGGAGTCTCACTTATCAGGAGACTTTTGATATGTTTTGACTGTGCTTTCAAACAAGAATGTGACAGTTTTAGGTTCTGTCCTACTTAAGGAATGAAGGGATGTCATGGGAAAAAATTTTTTTTTTTCAAAATGAATCAGTTAATAGTGCTGCTCCAGCAGAATTCTGCACTGAAATCCATTTCTCAAAAGAGCAAACAGATTTTTTTATATTCAATTTTGATATCTGACATGGGGCTAGACATTTTGTCAATTTCCCAGCTGCCCCTGGTCATGTGACTTGTGCCTGCACTTTCGGAGAGAAATGCTTTCTGGCAGGCTGCTGTTTTTCCTTCTTAATTTAACTGAATGTGTCTCAGTGGGACATGGGTTTTTACTATTAAGTGCTGTTCTTAGATCTACCAGGCAGCTGTTATCCTGTGTTAGGGAGCTGTTATCTGGTTACCTTCCCATTGTTCTTTTGTTTGGCTGCTGGGGGGCAAAGGGAGGGGGTGATATCACTTGCAGTACAGCAGTAAAGAGTGATTGAAGTTTATCAGAGCACAAGTCACATGACTTGGGGCAGCTGGGAAATTGACAATATGTCTAGCCCCATGTCAAAATTCAAAATTGAATATAAAAAAATCTGTTTGCTCTTTTGAGAAATGGATTTCAGTGCAGAATTCTGCGGGAGCAGCACTATTAACTGATTCATTTTGAAAATTTTTTTTTCCCATGACAGTATCCCTTTAGAACAAGACAGTATCCCTTTAGAACAAGACAGTATCCCTTTAGAAAAAGAACATAGCTTTTCCTAATATAACTAATGTTGTAGTGGTATACTGTGCTTTTACTTTGAATACAATCATTACTGCCCTACTAGGTGACTTTTCTTATCAAGGTTGACATCAGTGGCATATAGAGGAAGCAGAATCCATGGTCGCAGGGGGGGGGCCAGATCGCAGGGGTATGCTTCCTCTATAGTATTAAAATACCCCCTTCCCTGCTACTCTTTCCTTTAAAGGGGAACTATCAAGAAAATGAATATTTAATATACGTTACAGCATACTGAAGTAAGAAGCTTTCTAAATACAATCAATTAAAAATTCTGTACCGTTTCTGAAATAACCAAGTTTTTCTTCACTATTCCTCTCTTAGCATCTGTTTCTCTTCATTCTGTCTTTATGCAAGAGTTTGGTGTCAAATAGACATTTAGATCTTATATATCTTATAGGGGGGCTCCTTTTGCCTAGATGATGTATTAGAGCTCACTCTATTAAAATCACCAGAAATCCTGTCTCTCTATATGCAGGATTTGTGCGAAAAGCAGTTATTTTGTTCGATTTTGTTTGTACTGGAATCAGTCATTTGAATGAGCTCTAATACATCTGTTTGGAAAGGAAACCCCCCTATCAGATATATTGGATCTAACTGCGAATGAATATCTGACACCCAACTGCTGCATGAAGACAGAATGAAGAGAAACAGATGTGGGATAGTGAAGATAAACTTGATTATTTCAGAAACCATGCATAATATTTACTTGATTGTATTTAGTAAGTTTCTTATTTCAATATGATGAAGTTTATATAAAAGTTTCATTTTCGCGATAGCTCACCTTCAACTTGATGCGCACACGTACCTTCGCAAGCATGAATGAGGTGAGGGTGTGTGGCCAGGAGTGGCTTTTATTTATACATTTTGCCTAAAATAGACAAAAATACTAAAATTGTGCATTCAGTCTGCCCTGGCTTCATTTAGTTTGTACCTATTGTGATGTTTTTATGTTGCAATGATTGAATTAACATTGAATGTAAAGGTTTAAACCAGTTTCAAGTCCTATGATGAATGTTTGAAGGACACCGGGAAACAAGGAAGCTGACTGCAGTCTCTTCTACAAAACCAGACAATTTAACAGCCGGACTACATTCAATCAATTGTACAATGTACATGGCTGTAAATTTTCAGGTAAAGAAGAAAGAGATATGAGAAGATGTGAGGAGATGAAAAAGGATGGCTAATGGGAAACTAAATATAAAAAAGGAGACACCTGTTGCCAGGATGCCAGGTTAGTGGTGGACATGGCCTTGGACTGCAGAGTGATGGAACATGGGGAGTGAATGGGCTCTCCCGATCTTCTTCTCCGGCGCCCTCTATTGCCTGTGCTTTTGGCATTCATGACCTGCAATCAAATCCATGGACAGGAAGATTTCAGTCCACTTACACCTGATTGAGCAAACAATTTTATGAATCTGTTTTTATTATGGAAATATCACTAAAGCTTGCTAAAACCAATTGTCTTCAGTACATCAAACTATCTCTTTTCTATTAATTCCGAAATAAACGTCCATTACAATATCATATTCAATTATTTTTGCAAGGTAAAAAGTGAAGGTAACAACATTTTAATTGATTTGGTACATCATCACATTTTGATCATTGTGAGATCTCTGTTTCTAGAGACATAAGGAACTTACATTGGCATTATCCAAACCTCCATGAGTCAGAATATTGTGTCTTAGACACTTCTCTGATATAAGTTTCATAAAACATAGGGAAGGTAATGATCTTCTCAAAAAGCATTGAAGATGGGGGTACCATCTTCTCTACATGTACATTTAGAACAAGAAAATTATATTTCGAACTGTTAAGATGCAGTGAGATTCAGTATGAAGAGCATAGTTTCTAACAGCAATGCTTTATTTTAATTTAAACACATCCTATTTTAAGAGACGTTATTATGCAATGATAAAATATACGAGGATGAGCTGCAGAACTCTAAGGTGAGAATGATTCGAGGAAGGCAGTAAATTTACTCAAAAAAGGCATATACTGCCTACATCACGGACTTTTGTTTAGCTGTTAAAGGGAAATTGTCACCCTTACAAATAATTCCAAATCCTGTTTTATTACAAGCAAAATAAACTTTACTTACGCTATATAAATTATTTAAATCTTGTTTCCTATAGTCATTTTGAATCCAGAAATAAATGTTTAGGGAGGCACCATTTTGTAAAAATTGTTACCAAAACAAGCTTTACATCATATCAAAATCTAATGTATGCCTATGCCCAGGCTACACTATTATAGACAGTGAGGATGTCAGGGGAATGTAAGGAGGCCAGTGACATCAAGGAACTGCAGAAATGAAAGTGAAAGTAATTGCTGCTAGTGATGTGTGGGCCGACCCGAGGGCCGAGGGCCGCGGGTCGGGTGGGTTCGGGCCGACCCCTGGACGAAATGCGCGGGTCGCAGGCAGGTGGGGGTCGAGCACTTCTCCTGCTCTCCCCGCCCGCGACCTAGTACTGCCGGCTTCCGTATTTATAGACTTCCGCCTGTCCCACCCCTTTTGTGACGTCTCTGCGGGGCGGGCGCGGGTCTATAAATAAAGGAGAGCAGCGGGCCTGGGTCGGTTGTGGGTAGGGAGTGGGCGGTTTAGGGTCAGGTGCGTGTCGAGAAATTCTCGACCCGCACATCACTAATTGCTGCGCGTGAGCCAAGGTTGGAGTTGGCAAAATAATGACTGACAGCTGAGCTTTTAAATGAAATTGTAACAGGTATGGATGTTTAAATAACAAATGAGTTTGGGTTTCATGGCTTCAATTTGATGAGGACTTTTATTATACAACTTTTTAATGTCTGGGTGACAGGTCACCTTTAAATTTAATATAAATGCTCAAGAAGCAAATGCAAAAATGAGGATCAATGGTCATAGACTACAGATTCATCCAACTTGCTTGATTTTACTAATAGAAATTGGCTTCAGAATTTCCTAGGTTTTACTCCAAATCATAATAGCAGTAGTTGATATTCAGCTGACTCTGAAAAAATAACACAACTTGTGCAAGTGTAGTATAGTGATATCAAATGGCCCTGTCCTCAACTGCTTTTACAGTGGCATCTGGTGGTATGTGTTTGACTGTTCTGCTTAGACATACACATAACATTGCCCTTCAAGTTCGGATTTAACATAAAATTTGGGACTGGCATTCATGAGATGTATTTAATGTGAATGTACGGATAATCAGAATTTTAAAATAGACAAATTGAGAAGCAGTAAAAGTCTGGTTAAAATGGTAAAAAAACAAAGGAACACAGGATATAACTTTTGTTTCTCAAAAAATGATTAGCCAGGTTTAATTCTTCCTAGATATTCAGTGTCATTATTATTCCAGCTAATCCTAATCTACCTATTTTTATTACTGATAATAGTCCTATTGTTTTTTTCCCAAACATCCCTCCATAACTGTACCTGACCAACTCTCTATAACTTGAAGGAGCCTATATATAATTTTTTGCTTCATTCTCTAATTTGGAGGCAAACTTTTTTTGATGATTTTTTTTCTGATATTTTTTAAATATTTTCCTGCCCCAAACCTTGCTTTTTTAAGTAGATTTCTATCATAATCTAAAAATTACTTGGTCTTTTTTTGCATTGGCCTACAATTCTATCCTCTGAGGCACAAAAAGCATAATGTGTGAAAAAGAGCGTTGCTCGAAAAATGTAGTGTGTTAATAAAAAGCACTCAGAATTTTGCAGCATTAATCTACATTTGACCTCCTCTTACAATTATGCTTTATTGAATTATATGTAGAATCAGGTCGTTTCTAGGAATATGGCCAATGAGGATATTGGAAAAACAAACAAAAAAGCTGATAGATAAGCAGCACTGCTATAACACTCTGCTTCATGTGTGCAAAAAACACTATATTTTAGGCAATGGTAGAGGTGAGCTTTGTGTATGCCTATTTATCATTGAGGAGGAAGCATCTCATGCACTCATTTCACTTAAATTAATGCTCTACAAAACTCAAAGCCAAGAGAAGCTAAGTCATGACAATTCTAACTCTTATGAAAGGAAGCTGTGAAGAAAAATAAGCTAAATGCAGATGGAAAGCTGATGATCTGAAAGACAATAAATTGGTAGCTGGTAGAGTTAAGGTAAGCTGTAACAGAACATCAAGAGACTGCTCACAAAGAAAGAACATAAAAGCAATTCAAACATCTAGGGGCACATTTATTAAAGGTCAGATTTTTTTGGCCAGGCTTTTTGTTGCAAAAAATCAGGATTAGGATTTATTATACGACAAAACTTTGACAAAGACAGCTAAGACCTGTCGAAGTCAATGGCAGATGTTCCTTTTACAACAGGAAGATGTTTCTTGCCTTCATGATCTTCGAGGGTTTTGGGCATTTTGCAACAAGAAATGGGTGGTTTTCGACCGACAAAGAGTCGCACTATTCTAATTGTCGCACGGATTTGTAGCAACTTTTCCCACACATACTTTTTTGCTTGGATTTATTAGTAAATTAAGGGCATTTGTGGTTGGGAGTTTGGTCAAATGTTTTTTTTAAGTAAAAATAAGAAAAAAACAAGTTATAATAAATACACCAATAATCAGAGAAGGATGAGTGAAAAAAATCAGATACGTGTAGACCTGCTGTTTCAACACACACCATCCATCATGTGATAAGCATTCGATTTATATAAATTAGAAACAGACCAGGAACAGGCAGTACTTAGTCTGCAATCACCCTTTATTGGTGTATTCTCACTCACAACACGTTTCGGGAGCTACTTGAAAAAGGCACTAGCTCCCGAAACATGTCGTAAGTGAGAATACACAATGTACAATACACAGTGTTTCAAATAAATTCCAAAATATTCCTTTTGTCTTAGCCTAGACTCTGTGTTGTAAACTGTAATATGCATAATCATTTGTATTGTTTTACACTAGAGGCATAAGACAAAAAAGTGCAATGAGTGTTGATCTTTTAGTACAAAAATGATTCAAGGCTGAAGGATACTTTTAACTAAAATTCTCAATTCTTGAACATACCTTTAGGTTTCTATTATTCACTTGCAAAGTCAAAATCATATGATAAAATTACTTATTAGGTTCAATATATGTTTCAGGCTATGTTCATGCTAATGTACTTATCAGCACTGTAAGACATCTGATGAAGGGCTCATGGGATATTTTACCTCGTCCACACATTACTCATGAACTCCAACAAGTGCATTTGTGCAAGCAATGCAGTGCATCAGAGGTGAAACACTGCAGCTGCAGTAAGACCAGGTGCAGTGATACCAATTACAGTCAAGTTTTTGTGCGTTCTGATTTTATAAACACCACAAGCTGTTTCAAAGTAATTGGATAATATGGAATGTTCTTTATATTGGATTTATTTATATTTGTAAAACATTCAAACAGAATTAAGTTTTACGTGGGGTCACCTAGGAAATCAGTTATTCATATTAGTTTATGGCCTAAGTACTTATCCACTGAGCAGTGATTTGAAATTGGGCCAAGACAGTTTACTCCTAAAAAGCAAGGGGAGGGTCAAAGTCAAATCTCTTCAAAATGCTGCTCGCAAGAAAATTGTTTGGTGAAAAAAATGACCAGTCATGGAATTATCTGGATAACAAAGAAAAGTCTTTGATGAAGCCACCCCAAAAGCATGTAAAATCTGCTACAGAGAACTAAAATGTAATTGCATAAGTTCTGCTGTTGATGAAGCCATCAGCAGATGGCTGAATAGAGATCAGCATGGGAGACGTCTTAGAAGGAAAACAGCTGTACAATCTCATTACAAAAGCCATCAACTTAAGTTTAGGGAAAAACATAGTATATAACGTTTTAATTTGGCCACAACCACAAAAGGTACATTGGAAGAATTATGCATATCAACAGATTCAGAAGTGTATTTCCTACAAAAATGTATTTAATATATTGGTGCTATTTGCAAAGTTCCAACCCCCCATATGTAGCAAAATGGAGTAAGTTTGCCAAGTAGGAGTAACCCATATCAGCCAATAAGATGTTTGCTCCTACACAGGTGATCAGTAAGTCATACATTCTGATTGGTTGCTATGGGTTATTGAGCCTGGGCAAAGGTAATTATTACAGAACAACCTAAATGTCACCACAAATCAGCATGTTTTAACCACACAATAGCATTGTGTGACAGAATTCCAGTCTAGCTGTAGGCTCAAGAAAACTAGTGTGCTGCAACTTTCATGTGATTTACCAATGCCAGCATAAATTAGTGTCCATATTGGTAAAACTTACACAGTTTGTGGTTTTAAGGTTTTCTAAGTGTCAATGGCATCACTTCTGGGACAATGGTGAATGGTGAATAGTGATGGGCAAATTTGTCATCTTTCGCTGAAAAATTAGCAAATTTGCAGCAAAATCCGCAAAATGACGAAAAATTCTCAAAAAACTTGTGTAACTCACATCTTTGGACGTGCGTCTGAAAAGTTTTTGATTCCGGCGTTAAAGCCAATGGGTGGCCGAAAAGTTTTGACACACAGAGATTTTGACATGAACGACTTTTCAAAAAAATTTTATCGCCAGCTAATTTTCACGTGTTTCGTGAATCTATTCGCCGCTGCCAAAACGTGTAAATTCGCAGAATTTATTCGCCCATCACTAATCACTACCTGTATTGGCATGTCATTTATTAAGAAAAGGACCTAGTTGACACAAGATGCCATGGGAACAATGGAACTAACACCTCCACAAACATAAGCGGCAATGGTCTTATTATGAGAGCATAAAAGTACTTCCACAGAATGGTTAGCAGCAGTAATCACATAATGTTTTGTAGGCTAATATACAGCGTTTACCTCCATTGACCCAGTTTTCTTGGATCGAGTTAGTGGTGATTTGCGCAGCGGCTCTGGTGTTAAAGAGGACATTAGAATAGATCTGTCCACTTCATCATTTCCTTTCACTTTGGATAAGTCTTCTAAACTCCCCTGATCAGTCTTCTTATCTTCATTCTACAGTTCAAACAAAAACACAAATGTAAACATCTATCAGTAAAAGAAAGTGATTTTTCATAGATGATGTGCATGGGATGTGTAAAATATAATAATACACAAAGTGTCCCTTCCAATGATTGCCATCTCACCATGCTTTATGTTCATCTAACATGAATAAGGAACATTTATCTGCTATGTAAACTGCAGTGGAACAGAGTAGATTACATATATTCTGCTGTGTTAATTCAGTAGTAGCAACTTTTTCATCAATTATTTTATAGTCATGAAGTCAATCAGCCTTGAGCCACCCCAATACAAATATTTATGCAAATCTAAGGATTTGGAATGCGTCATCCTTATTTTTTTATCATCTGTTATGGTTTCTGTTATGGTTTCCCAAATTATATATTCTCCCCACCCTTTTCAATAATGAGATCAACAAAAGGTGCATCTTGGCTGCACTCATCTTCACTCTTCATGCCATAATTTTTCCATTTATTTATTCTTTTCTTACACTTTTTTTCCACTGTACTTTGTCTTTCTCCTCTTTCCTTCCCTCTATTTCTCTCCTCTTTTCATGGTCTGCATTTTCCTTTTTTCTTTTTCTCTTGCCCCTTCCTCTTGAAATTTGTTCTGCCTTCTCTCCTTTCTCTTTGGACATCCCATTTTCATTTTAGCCTTACCCTTTTCTCAAGTCCTCCCT
Organism: Xenopus petersii; assembly: GCA_038501925.1. Lineage (NCBI taxonomy): Eukaryota > Metazoa > Chordata > Amphibia > Anura > Pipidae > Xenopus > Xenopus petersii. The sequence goes on from CM076677.1 coordinate 89,356,284, forward strand.
AATTTTCAATGTTTCTTTTGCTTCTCTCTTTTCCCTTGTCTGCCTTTCATCATCTTAATTTTATTTCCCTTTCCATTCTCTCCTTTATTAACCTTTTTCCTACAGTGCATGTTCTTCTTCTTCCTAAAGTGCATGCTCTTTTGTCCTGTTTGTCTTTCTGCCATTTCAATACCATTCAAGCAGATTGTTTACTGACAAATCATATTTATACTTTATATACCATATTCCCCTCTGGTGGCTACTTGATGGTACTATTAACTTAATGTACTGTTAACTTAAACAGCAGTAGAAAAATTAAAGTGTTTTAAAGTAATATAATGCAGTATTGCCCTGCACTGATAAAACTGCTGTGTTTGCGTCAGAAACACTAATATTGTTTATATAAATAAGCTGCTGTGTAGCAATGGGGGCAGCCATTCAAAGGAGAAAAGGTTCAGGTTACACAGCAGAAAGGAGGTAAGCTCTGTAGAACATAATGGTGATATCTGTTATCCACTATTTAACCTATGCCGTATAGCATTTTTTCAACTTCCGCCATTGCTACACAGCAGCTTATTATAAACTATAGTAGTGTTTTCAACAGTACATGATATTTTCATTAATTTAAAACAAAATTTTTTGGTGTTACTGTTGCTTTAAGTACGATGTCTATACAATAAAATGCCACAAGGAACACAGTAGTACTAGAAGCCACAATTCAGAGCCTCAGGAGGTACAGCAAGAGTTTCAGAGAAACAATAGGAAAAAAATATCAGGAAACAATTGGCTCTGCAGGCTCTGAACACACTCCATAAATAAATACCATGCAGATCTATTAAAATATATTTTATATATACATGTGTTTATGTAGGAACAACGCAGCAATCAATATTGTAACATGCCAAAATGTTATTGACACATATCACAGTAAATCTAACATGCTCATTTTGAAGACATGCTCCACTCTTACTTCTGCTGATGCAGGACGGAATCCAAACCCCAGGGGGGCATTTTGGTCTTTCTCACAGCCCTTGACTCCAGGACTGAAATGCAGCTCCACATGAAACCGTTCTTCTGAGGATACATCCTGAAACATAACCATGAAGGAAATCTATAAACTGATATTCATTTCCAGGCCATGAAGACATATATGAACTTGAGAAAGCTGCAGCTTAGTCTGTCTTCCTTGTTTTTTCACCTTAAAAGCTCACATACCCACTGCTTGGTGTTTACACACAGATATAAAAGGCCAGTCATTTACATCTGAGCGATCAGACAAAAACGGAAACATCTGGGTTATATTATGACCTGCGGTGATACAAACTATACAAAGCCAGATACTTCCAGTAGGCTCTTACCTTGTTATTGTCCTCATAAAGCATAATCACAATCTGAGTCATATAATTTAGTTCAGAAACAGCACTTAAGTAATCCATTGCTCTATTCCACTGTTGATCCTTGGACTCCTAAAACATATTACAGACATGCTCTTCTTAAAAAATGTTCCTGAATTATTGTCTTGCCAGGCAACACAAAGCAGCACAGATCAATATAAAACAATACCATAGAATGAGCACCAGAAAAAAAAAGTCTCTCCAAAAAGACGACCAGCAACAGTTCTTTACCTACAACAAGTAGTTATAGAAACCATGCTACAGGTACTTAGCTGCTCTTTCACTGGCACTTGTAAGACAGAAGCACTTTGCCTTCACATGCAATAAGAAAGAGTTGCTATGGCTAAATAGCATCATGTACTGTACATACCCAGGGTTAGTTTTAAGATTCAGTAAATTCCCAGCACTTTTTGCAGAATTCAAATTGGCCAAATACAGAGATGCTGGCCAAATCGAAACGGAAGCCTTAATGCTATGTTGCTTTAATGCACTTGACTGAGGTGCTGTGTTTTTATTCTAATTTAAAAATCAGTGTATAAATGTGAATAAATATATTATTTATCAATACATCAGGATTCTGAGCAACAAAAGCAGGCAAATAAGACAAACACTGACTACCCTTGTGTTGACATGCAAAAAAAGATGACAAAATATGACTTACATCCAAGAGTCCTCCATAGCGAAATGTACTTAATAAAGAGTGTACATGACTTTCACTGGTAAAATATAACCGTGTTCTCACATGGCGTCCAGGAGATAAAACCCCTCTAGAATAGCTAATGCAAGAAAAAATAATATTCATTAGAATTGTTGGTCTCTGTATTAAAAGAAAACACAGCACAAAGGAGATAACACATGAAACTGGCAGTTAGGCAGGTTAAAAAAAAAGTCAAAAGATTGAACTTGATGGAGGTGTGTCTTTTTTCAACCTATGTTACTATGTAAAACAAATGACTAAATGGCATTTACTACAGTGATTTGCTATACCTGTAATACTTGCAGGTTTTGCCAGAAAGTCATAAAAAGTTATCAATAATGGATCTAAATGCCTAATTACCTCCCTCTTAGTTGCGTACCTCCCAACATTTTTGAAATAGAATGAGGGACGCGTGCAGCAATTGTTTGACCATGCCCATTTTGTAGCCACACCCCCTAATTATCATGTTCATTTTACAAAATTTGGCAGGTTATGAAAGTTTGAACACATTTCTGTGGTTTTCCTGTGTTATTACAGTTTTGCTAATGAAGGTGAATTGCCCTTTAAGCTGGAAGTCACAGTTTCCCCAAGGGACCTGTTTATCTTAAATTGTTACAATTGCTTATTTGCTTATCTTAAATTGTTACAAAAGTATCCAAGTGCATTTGCCAATTATTCTGGGCTCTCTGTCTAATGCAAATTAAGTTAGAAACTTTGTATCATTTTCTGGCTGTTAAGTGCAGGAGATCAAAGAGAAAGTCGGGACATTTCAGTAATGCGGGTTAAGCTGTCAAAATCAGGACTGTACCGCGAAAAACTGGATAGTTGGGAGGTATGTATTGTTCTGTAGCTTTGAGTCAGAAAGAGGGTTTTCTGTGCTTCAACTGCATTTTACTATGCATGCAAATTGCTGAGACAAACTGTGTGCAACAATGTTCATTCCTTTTTTCATATACATGTATAAGAATTACTTTAGTGTAGATAATGATACATTCAGAATCACTATGTGATCATTTAAACAAAAAAATTAGTTGAATCTTACAGGGGATGCAGTTTGTTAACAGATTCATCCTCGTGTGTTCTCTGTAGGTCCAGTTGAATTTTCTCAATCAGAGGAAGACAATATCCCACTGCAATTTCCAGTTTTTCCTCCTTATTTATCCCATATTCCTATAACCATAAATATATCTTTCAGGACAACACATCAATAAAATAACTGGTTGCGGTGTTTAAAAAAAGGACACAAGAATATCAGGCCTAAACCACAACTGAAAAAACAGGTTTGCCTAGCAGGAATTTGTTGCATGCATGCAGCAAAATATTCTTTCCTTGCAAAAACTTAGAATCTACGTTGGGTGTCACTAGTACCAGCTACATAGGCCAAATTTGGACAAAAGTCAACTAGATTTTCATAATTTTTAGTTGATAAACAATTAGTTTGATCAGTCTACTAAAAGTTATAAAATGCTAATAGTTAATTGGTTTCAATAGGGCTCAAATGCAGGTAAATTCAGTTGTTCCAGTACACAACAACCAGCCAAGAATTTGTTTTGATTTCTACCAGTTTTTTAATGAAAGCAAAGGTATGTGCACTTTACTTTGTAATAAGCACGATGAATAACTGCACTGATGCAATTTTGCACATAGGTTAGTAAATTAGCCCATCTATATAACAAATTCCACAACTCCAAGTCAAAGCTAGGGAACACATTTAATGACAAATTCAATTAGAAGTTGGGAAAAACTTTTGATAACTGAGCCAGATTAACCTCTTTTTTTCAGGTTGTCTAAGGGGCACATTTACTATGGGTCGAATATCGAGGGTTAATTAACCCTCGCTATTCGACCATCGAAGTTAAATCCTTCGACTTCGAATATCGAATCGAAGGATTTTAATTCATCGATCAAACGATTTTCCTTCAATCACAAATTGCTAGAAAAGCCTATGGGGACCTTCCCCATAGGCTAACATTGGTGCTCGGTAGGTTTTAGATGGCGAAGTAGGTGGTCAAATTTTTTTTTAAAGAGACAGTACTTCGACTATTGAATGGTCAAATAGTCGAACAATTTTTAGTTCGAAATGTTCGATTGGAAATCGAAGTCGAGGGTCGAAGTAGCCAATTCGATGGTCGAAGTAGCCAAAAAAATACTTCGAAATTCGAAGTATTTTTCCTTCTAATCCTTTAATCGAGATAAGTAAATGTGCCCCTAAAAGTCATGAAAGTGCATCAAACCCACAACATTTTAATTTCCCCTTATGTATGGAAAAAAGGGTAGTGTAGAGATAAATTCACTAAATATCTAAACACCCAGCAAATTGAATCTGTCCTTGCACTATAAGACTACTAGTGATGGGCAAATTTATTCGCAAGGCGGGAATTCATGGTGAATTCCCACGATTCACAAATAAATTCTGCCGTGAAAATTCGCCAGCTAAAATTAGCTGGCGTCAAAAAAAAATGGACGCCGGTTCAGGAATTTCGTGGGATATTCGCAAATTTTTCAGTTGAGCAATACAAATCTACCTGTGGAATTATAATATCTGCAAGTGATTTTGAATTCTTGAAAAGTTCATCTGTCCCTTCCAGTTTCAGAGAGCTGTTGTGCTGAACATCATATTTAACACAATCATAGATATCTGAGATTTTGCTGATATCATAACGCCCATTCTTCATGCGAAAATCTCTCTCCAACTTGCTCCACCGTTGTAGCATCAGTTCTAAGGTCTCACTGTGGTACAGTTGCAGATCTTTAAAAAAAAAAACAATACAATTTCAAGGATTTCACTTGTAAACCCAGATAAAATGAGCAAAGCTTATGCATCTTTTTTAATTTCACTTTAGAAAAATATTAGTAATAATAATTAAAAGTTAATAGAAACCATGTGTTCTTTTCTGCATTGACCTAGCTATCTCCTAAAAAAGGGGAATGACAGTATAGGTAATGCTTACCTGTATTTTAAAGTGACATTACTAACATGAGAGAAATTCCCTTGATAACATTATCTATGTAAAACCTCCTAGACAGTCACTTAAATAGGACAGAGCAAATGATAAGCATTATAAGATTATCTGTGCTCTGGTAATCTAATTATTAATAGTGATGCTATTAAGAAATAATACATAAGTTTTCTTTATAGCATACCTACTCGTCATCTAATACAAGAAACAAGGGTAATCGTTTATCAATATTCACCTGCAGATTTGGGGTCTTCCAGGCGTTTCCGAATCTGAGAAGTAAGATTTTCAATGAGGGAATACACGCTGTCACATGTTTTTACAGGATTTTTAATACACTCCATGGAGTTTACTATAGATGTGCTGTTTGTAGGAGCCAGCTGGAAATAAGGAAGTAGAAAAGTTATTATAAATAGTTGCAGGTGATCATAACTTTATCCAAGAATGACTTTTTTTTGCTCATTTCTGTCTTCAAATTGGCTAATACTTAATAAAAAACCTTAATGGGTGTAATCTTATAAACATTAAATCTACAGATATGAAGATAGTGGATACCAAGCCCGGATTTACTTACTGGGCCCCTAGGCAGGCTGCTTCCTTCCCCTTCCTGTCCCACCCCCCTCCCCTTCGCAGTCTCCCTCTACTTCATGCTCTCCTGGAGACTGGTGTGCAGAAGACTTGCAAATCTCCCGTGCATGTTCGGTGATGATAACTAGGCGGCCAGCCGCCCCTGAATTTCTGCATTACCTGAGGTCGACAAAGCGACCTATTGGTCATTGCCCTTAACCAGTATAAGCTTAAAGGAACAGTTCAGTGTAAATTACAGTGTAAATTAGTAAAAAATTAATATAGTTAGTTAGTCAAAAGCTTTTCAGCTTGAGGCTTAAAGGCCAAATACAGTAATAACTGGACCCAGTCCACAAACCAACTTGGGTACAGAAATGACATGGTCTAAGGCATGGAAAAAGGTTGACCAGCTTTTTAATTTTATCCTCAAACATGTTATAGCAAATTCCAATGAGACATTTTTAGAGTGTAAACTCAAAGTAGAATTACCTTTTCCTGGTCTTCCTCAGATAACTCCTTATCCTTCTGCATGATTTCATGCAAACGGGCCTTTACTTTTTGCTGACAACTGCTAAGGGAGTCACTATCACTGTCTAGGAGTCCATTCATGTTTGCACTTTTAACCATCTGTACGAGAATTGGTGTAAGCTCTCCTTCTAGCGCCAGAAGTCCCTGGATATGTGAGAAACCACTGAAACTTTATTTTTCAGCATTTAGAATTTGTATATGACTACCAAAACACATCAAACTGCATGTTATTTAAAATAAACTTATTAGTTTTTCAGTTGCTTTCTCTTAACTATAATGTTTTTTTTCTCCTATAGGTAAAGCATCAGCTATACCACAGCGTGCATTTAGCAATATAGATTATCTTGGCTACTGGTCAAGACTCTCTTCGGCTACAATTGTTTAATTCCGCTGACAAATGTAGGAGGCACTGCAGTATAATATATATCAGAATATATTTTTTCACAATAACGACAGAGGTATCCTAGTGGAGCTAAAACATGGGCTCATATTTCAAGAAACATGTACTATGTAAATAATAAAATATTCCCCCTAAATTGTCTAGTTAAGGTTTTCAGAGTCTCAGACTGGTACAGGTATGGGACCTGTTATCCAGAATGCTGGATAATGCTAAGGGGCCGATTCATGAAGCTCGAGTGAAGGATTCTAATTAAAAAAACTTCGAATTTCGAAGTGTTTTTTGGCCTACTTTGACCATCGAATGGGCTACTTCGACCTTCGAATACTACTTCGACTTCGAATCGAACTATTCGAACTAAAAATCGTTTGACTATTTGACCATTCGATAGTCGAAGTACTGTCTCTTTAAGAAAAACTTCGACCCCCTACTTCGGCAGCTAAAAGCTACCGAAGTCAATGTTAGCCTATGGGGAAGGTCCCCATAGGCTTGCCGGGGTTTTTTTGATCGAAGGATTTTCCTTCGATCGTTGGATTAAAATCCTTCGAATCGTTAGATTCGAAGGATTTAATAGTTCGATCGAATGAAAAATCCTTCAATCGATCGATCGCAGGATTTGCGCTAAATCGTTCGACTTTGATATTCGAAGTCGAACGATTTTAGTTCCTAGTCGAATATCGAGGGTTAATTAACCCTCGATATTCGACCCATAGTGAATCGGCCCCCTAAATGTTATTCAGAATGCTTGGGACCTGGGGCTTTCCGGATAACGGGTCTTTCTGTAATTTGGATCTTCATACCTTAAGTCTAATAGAAACCATGTAAACATTAAATAAACCCAATAAGCTGGTTTTGCGTCCAGTAAGGATTAATATCTTAGTTTGGATCAAGTACAAGGTACTGTTTTATTATTTCAGAGAAAAAATAATAATTTTTAAACATTTGGATTATTTGAATATAATGATTATTATGATAACGATGAGTCTATGAGAGATGACTGGATTTCAGAGCTTTCTTGATAATGGGTTTATGGATAATGGATCCCATACCTGTATTGCTATTGCTAAAGTATGCTTTTAGACAAATATGTTATTAAAGTATTATTGGCATTGCCAGTACAAGTCCAGTTTTATTTATACAAATAATATGTACATGAAAAGTATATAGCTTTGAAAGTGTTTTCCTGTAAAAAGATTTTCCTTTTCTTGACATATCTTTCAGATATTCAGATTTGAAGCTACTTCTCTTGAGCTACTCACTATATTTAAAAATATATGAACACTTTGGCAAAGGTAGAAGTATACATTCAAAACACATCCTATAAGGGCATTATATGAAAGAAATCTGTTTTTTGTTTTTTTTTACTCTCCCCATGTCTGCATGGGTTTCCTCCAGCATTCCAAAATCCCCTAGACATGTTAATTGGCTCTTAATGTAATAGACAATGTGTTATGTGAATGTGATAGGGACCTTGGTCTGTAAGTTCCACTGGGTCAAGGATTGATATGCATAATGTATAATCTCTGTAAAGAGCTATGTTACATGTTCTCTCTATACAGGATAATAAAATTGTTTTTTTTTTAGGTCTGCAAAATTTCCAGTTGTGCTGGACTTCCTGAAATGAACTCCCAGTGGTGTAGCAATATAAAGATGGAGCAAAAGATATTGCAAACTAATTTATAATTCAAGTCTTTTCCAGATTTTGATGATGCCCTTGCTTTAATACACCCTATCAGTAACTAGATCTGAGGAAGGCATAGACAATGCTATTTAAAGCACATCTTGACATCTATCTTCACATTACTAGACACTTTCCGCTACAGTTAAAAACTGTTCTCTGCTGCTTACATCCAAATAATTCTTCAAAAGTACAACTGTCCTATAAATATGTGTAATATTGATGGCACTTAACCAGCACATATTTATGTGTTATCCTTTATGCTTAGAAAGAGCATTGAATAGTGTAATCTTTACAGTGATTGTTCTTCATTCACGTCTGGTTCCTATCACATTCACATAACACAAACTAGAAACTCAGTCCTCTGGAGTAAGCTACCCAGCTTGTATGTTTTTGCAGTGTGGAGAAAACATGGAATTCCTAGGGAAAAAAAACATGCAGTCATGGGTCTAACGAGAGAGAGATCTGAATTGCAGGTGCCCCTAGGCCCGCGGTCGTTTGTCGCCCCGTCCCCTCCCTTTTATTCGCTAAAATTTTCATCATCGGGACTTGAGCGATGGGGATTGGTACACAGGAAATTTAAAAAATGATCATATGTCCTAGTGTTTCTGAACCAATGTGGGTGTGGTTGGGCAGCAAGCCACCCCCCTAAAATCCTGCCACCCTAGGCCCGGGCCTTGGTGGCCTCTCCACAGATCCGGGCCTGGAGAGAGGTACAGACACACTCATAACACAAATATAAAATTATATACTGAAAGGAAACATTTCTTAATTTAAAAGAAATACCTTTGCAAAAGCTGCAGCTGTCATTTGCACTCGTCCTTCGTCGGATGCATAAATTTTCAGATCATGGCGATATGTGCTATGCAAGCGAAGCAATCCACAGCCAGGGAACCCAGCGTAATCTCCTACAATGTACAAGTTAAGTGACCAATTTTAGATACAATACAAGCCCAGTTATTTATAAAATAGGTTTTGTCATAGCAAAGAATTCAACCTGGTGTACTAATAAGAGCCCAACAATAATGAATGTAAAGATATCATTTGAAGGGAAAAAGAAAGAAAGAAAAAAACACTGGACACCAGTTTTTGGATACAAAATAACAATCTTGAGTTTCCATGAAGTGGCAGAAATGTAATATCACTATTTAATAATAGTAGAGTCACCTGGTGCCACACAAAGAAGGTTTGTTCAGGCATTGTCATGGGAAAGACAATTCTTAAAGGAACAGTTCAGTGTAAAAATAAAAACTGGATAAATATTTCTAATAATAAATGTTTCTAATAGTTAGGCAAAAATGTAATCTATAGAGGCTGGAGTGACTGGATGTAACAGAACACTAGTTCCTGGTCTACAGCTCTCTCTCTTAAGCTGGCCATAGATGCAAAGATCTGATCGTACGAATTGAGGATTGAGGTGTCTCGGTTTGGTTAAGATTACAAGAAGGTATTGGTTGGATACACTGTAAATAAAAGTGCTGCACAATATGTTGGCGATCTCTAAATACTTGATAATAATAAATAAAATAATAATAAAGTGAGCACATGTTCAAAATACCATTAGGAATACAACTGCCTCAAACCTTATTAAATACCAAATTCCTTTGGGAGATGGCTACCCATATGGAATACTGGATCTGTGAACTGCTGAGAGACCATCACCTACAAGCAATGTTCCCTCAAATTTCTTCTTGACTGTGTGGGTAAAAAAAAATTTTAGAAGCACTTTTTAAAAACTATGTGGTTCCTTGGTTGATCAGATTTCTTGATGAGTGAAAGGCAGTGTGACCTAAGGAATGTCTTGTTGTGCCACACATCCATACAGTGTGTATAAAAAACGGATCCGCACACTCGGATTAATGCAGTCGGGGAATATCCCCTTTTATTCAGCCACCAAACATCACATCCATACAGGCAACATTTGTATGACATATAAAAGCAATATGATTCAATTACAGGTATGGAACCTGGAATCCAGAATGCCTGAGACATGTATTTTTTGGATAATAGATCTTTCTGTAATTTGGATTTTCAGACATTAAGGGGCATGTTTACTAACATTGGAGATAAATATCTGGAGAGATTTCTGGAGATGTTGCCCATAGCAACCAATCAGATCTTTGCTTTTGTTTTCTAAGTTATAGATGGCTGTTTAAATCTAATTGCTGATTGGTTGCCATGGGCAACATCTCCAGAATCTCTCCAGATATTTATCTCCAATGTTAGTAAACATGCCCCTAAGACTGCTAGAAAATCATGTAAACATTTAATAAACTGAAACGGCTGTTTTTGCTTCCAATAAGGATCAATTAGATCTTAGTTTGAATCATGCTCCAATTATTACAGAGAAAAAGGAAATACATTTCCAGAGAAAATGGAAATCATTTTAAAAATGTGGATTTTTTTTAAATAAAATGGAGTCTATGGGAGAGGCCTTTCCATAATGTGGAACTTTCTGGAGAGCTGGTTTCCGGATAACTGATCCCATACCTGAATAAATTTAATTTAATTGGAAGATGGGCATTATGGGCTATGAAATAAGGAATGAATAAATCATTTCATAGATTTTAAGTTTCAGACTTCATAAGGAAAGGATACTTTTTACAACAATGAGCTAATTTTCTATAGGCACAGTAAATTCCACCAGTAATAGCCTACATTTCAGAGAACATGCTTTGTGTAAACTGTTGGTATATATTTAACATAGAATCTACCCCACAACCAGTTAGAGCAGTGCTATCCAAATTTTTCAGTCATCTGCATGTAAAACCTATTTGTGCAAATAGTTGCTGGGTTCTTGAAATATCACAAGTCATGTGTTGCATAGCTCTGGGTTAGAGAGGAAGGTTAAGAACAGAAAAACTTCAATACAAGAAGACATTAGTTTCCTGAAATGTTGTTTAGTGCAATAATAGGAAAGAGTTCCCCAGATGCATGTATGGGGATTGTGCAGATCACACTGGCATTCTTGGCTCTTACCGCAGTCTATAGGGGAGCTACAGCCCAAAGCCGGGATGTTACCATCCACTAAAATAATTGATACAACAGAGAAAGGACAGAGTAATACTTGAGTTATAAACATCAGTGAAACCTCTGACACTTATTGCCAGATGATATCACTAGTTTCAGCAAAAAAATGTGTCACATTCAGAGATACCCTGAGAAAAATGGTGACCTAAATAGAAAATCTGACAGTGAGTAATGGTTGCCAAATACAAATTTAAGCATGAATTCATCCTTGTAGAACACTCACCTATATGAAACAGCGGTCCAAGTGCTCAAGCCCCAGGCCCTCTGAGAAGTTGATTAACCATATACATAGAAGCAAACAACTCAGAAAATCTTCCAATTGTTAGCTGGACATCTGCCATTGACTTTTACATGTTCACGGCAGATCTGAGTTGGAGTAACTTATGTTAGCGAAAATTCGCCAGCGTGATGTCATTTTGTTACTTCGCCAATTACTAATGGGCGCAGGCGTAACTTCTCTAGTGAAGGAGATAGACTCTAGTGGTATTTTGCTCCCTTAAGCCTGGCGAAGTTGCGCTCTGACAAAGGGACGTAACTATGCAAATTCACTAAGATGCAAGTTTTATTGAACATAACATTATCTCTTGCGCCAGACTTGCCTTCACCACCTCAGACCAAGCAGAGTGCAATAGAGTAGATAGGAGTTCCTTAAAAAAATAGTTGAAAATTTTTCAAAGTCCCAAAAAATGCTGGCGACTTTTCATTTTTCAAGGTAATAGGCTGAAAAAGATCGTAATTTTTTTTCTGGGGTACCTGCCTTCCCCCCTACATTTCCTAACACATGGCAAATAACACTGGGCTCATGTGTAGGGCAATATAACAACTTTATTTTCTTTTATTAAGGTTTCCTGGGCTTGTGTAGTGTGATGTATTTGCTGCAACATATACGTCCATTCGACTTCCCGCAGTATGCAAATTAGGCAACGCTAGCGCAGCTTTGCTTTGCTTGCCGCAGTAACGCTAGTGCAAGTTCACCAGCTTTCGGCGTAGTGACCAATACCTCTTGGTAATGAGTAAGGATTGCACAATTAAAGCAAAAAGTGTGCTCAAGCCTAAAGCAGTTACAAAAAGGTAAAAAATTAATCGGTGTGCTGCAATTCATATACAGGTATAGGACCTGTTATCCAGAATGAGTGGAACTTGAGGTTTTCAAGGGGTCTTTCTGTAATTTGAATCACCATACTTTTAAGTCTACTAAAAAAAACATTTAAACGTTAAATAAACCCAATATGAATATTTTACATCCAAAAAGGATTATTATATTTTAGTAAGGATCAAGCACAAGGTACTGTTTAATTATAACAAAAATTAGAAATAGTTCATTAAAATGGAATCTATGGGAGATGGACGTAATTCAGAGCTTTCTGCATAACAGGTTTCTGGATAACAGATCCCATACCTGAAGAAAAAAAAAATATGAAATGATATTAAAGGGAATGCTCACATTTACAGTACATTAACTTTTAGTATGTTATACATGGACCTATTCTAAGCAGCTTTTCAGCTGGTTTTCATTATTTAGTTGTTATGTTTGGATCAATGAGCATTCCCATTCTACTTGGTAACAGCCTGCACCTTAACGTGCTATGTGGTTGTCATGGTCATTGACCCCAAAACAAAAGTTAGCATTAAGCATTTTTCTGTTTTCTGCAATTGCTTATATTTCTTTATTGCCCATATCTCACTGATCTTTCATTCTGACTGCCAAACTGCTACCTGGTTGCAAGCATAAGCCCTTGCAACTCAACAGCAGTTAAAATTCAAAGTCAGAGAGCTGTGGAACAAAAACAACTTAAATAATTAAATATTAATTTTAAAAAAAAATGAAGACTCATTTTAAATTGAATACTGCTGTCTACATCATACTAAAAGGTATTTTTAAGGTTAACCGCCCCTATAAATATCAGTCAAAGTTTAAAAAGTTACACTTTAAAAAGCTGCCAACCTTGTCCACCTGGGTACATACAACGAAATGCTCGACCAAGCTCTTCGGCCTGTACTCTTCCAGCTTGGGTCAGTTCACCACCCCATTTCAGTACTAATAAAAGCGAAGGTGAATCCTTTCGAGCACCTGTGGGGTGGAAACTTATATTAACAACTTATATTAACAACTTCAGTGTCATCAATAAACATACAAATATGGCAGCCTGGAGACATTTTCCCTCCCTGTTTAAAAGGCAAGCAACAGCTAATTCAAATTGTTCCTTTCCCTCCAATATAGCAATATTTCAATGAACCGTGGTGCACATGACTTAAGACCAACTGCACATTTATGAGCTACAAATCTTAAGCTACGTTTTATTCAGTTTGTAATGCATTCAACATAGGGTCGTATTTATTATGTTGCTAAGAGAAACACTGCAGGCTGTAGTAGACTTTTCGGAAACATCATTAACATTATAACATTATAGCAGAAATGTACATTTTTCATTTATATCATGGGGAATACATATAAAAGCTTTCTAACCCTTACCATCATCCTCACTGGATGTTTTTGGCTGCCCATGGGGCACATATGTCAATTGCACCTTTCTGTTAATGCCAGAGAAATGTCCATACCTGATAAATAAAATAAATACTTTTGTTAACATGTCTTACCTATTAGCGTGCAAGGTACACAAAAATGTGATGCAAAATGTAGACTGGGACCCTAAGGCCATCACCACCTTTAAAAGTTTAAAAGCTGGCACTCCCAGCCTCCCCATGTTGTGTATGCACTTACATGCATGAGATTAGCCTGGGATGGATTTCAGGGTAGAAAATAAATGTAAATGTTTATTGACCTTTTGAGTTAAAAAAAAAAAAAACTCTCAGTTTATTTGGGGCTTGGAGTCCACGAGGCTGGTTACTACATGAACTTTTTTTTACTGAATTCCAACTTACATTTCCAGAACAGTTTTGAGTTGTTCAAGTTTGGATTTTTGTTCTTCTATTTCACAGTCATTGTGCATTCCTAACTCTGCTAGCAGCAATCGAGCAATGTCCAGCACCTCCTGTTTAAGTGAACAACATTAAAGGAGAATTAAATGTTTCAAATTACTTTTTAAAATATTGATATTCAGAGATCTGTATTTTGTTCTCTTTATCTATTCTGTGCCCTTTTTAAATCTTATTTCTTATTCTATTATCAGTAACTTTCCATTCTTCATTTGCGCTGAGTCAGAATGTTGGCCATAGACGTGCAGATTTATCCTTATATCAAACAAACGATCGTCTTCCGACCTTCCACTAGCCATTCAGATTAAATAAAGTAGTAAAAAGAACAAATCACACAATGTTCTGGCTATGAATTGACAGACAGCAATGGAGAGAAAGTTATGTCCAACAAATAGCAGTAACAGTCACTTGTTGATATTGCAATAAATGCAGAGATATTATCATTATCATAAAGAAACTTTCTAACCTGTTCGATCGACTAAACATCTGATTGCCATGGTATGAAAAATGTCCACACATGGTCTGAATAAAGTACAAACCTTTGTTTCATACGACTTTATCTGTGTGTCTATGGGCAGCTTTAGGTTCAACTTTGTCTCCTTTTTGCTTGCTTATCTGCAATTTCACTATACACGGGCGGATATGATTCTAAGCAATGAAATCCTACGATTTCTAAACATGCTGGATCAATGAACCGACAGACATCCATAGAACATTCTGACTCAAACCCCACTTTTCATTTTATAGTGAAAGAAAGACAGTTTACAGACACTTTTATGAATTTGTCTTTTAAACTACATAAAAATGGCGCCAAAACGATATTTTAAACGTTATTTTCTCCCGACATTTTAAAAATGGAGTAAAGCTCAATGTAACTCTTGCCCATGTGTCAGATCAATTCTAAGATAACATGATCTGATTTGGTTCTGACAATCTTCACACCTCTTGTAAGTGCCCCATTGAGGAGTTATTAGCACATTAATAGGGATTAGCATGTTATAGTCAGGGTACATGTTTCTGTCTAACCCTATATGTGTAAAACAAAAAAGTAAACACAGATTAAACAAAAAAAAGTATATTTTATACAAATTTTATATGTAAAAAGTTTTTAACAAAACTTGTTTTACTAGTTTTAGCTTAATGAATGAGCCAATATTAGCAATTTGAGTGAATCAGTAGCGTCACTAGAGGGGGGCAGGCCGTGGTGCGTGACGCGCAGCCGGGCCCCGTCCACTCCGTACGGCTGCATTTGGCCGCATTTGTCAGTGGCGCACGGGCTGCCGGGGGGCCCTGAGGGGGGGGCGGGCCCTAGCCCACTCGCACCCCCTGCTCCCACCGTAGTACCGTCACTGGAGTGAATGTATTATCTAAAGGAAATGTAAAGCCTCCCAGGCAATTTTTTAGTTTTAGCAGCACATAGACATTTGACTTAAGATAATAAAACATTTCTGATACAAATTCCTATATTATGCAAAATAGCATTTTTTTGTATTTAGACCCTTATATTTGGTTGCAAAAGTGGAATTACACAAACATGTAAAAAACAAAAATGTTCTAGGTAAAATAACCCCCCTACCCCAAGAATTCCAATTTGATGGCTGGCTGACAGGTTTAGTAAGAGCTAAAGACAAATTCAAGAAAAATGTTGTTAAAATGTTGTGTCAAAGGCACAACCTAAAAAAAACTGTTTGTTTAAAGGACAAATTCACAAAAGTGGATATAGAGGTTTCTGAATTTGGTGGGAAATCCGACATTTTTATTTCCATTTTTATTTAGTCTCAATACCACCACTTTTGTGAATTCCCCCCAATGTGTTCCTTCTATCATCAATATAATGCTGTGATAAATGTGTAAAATTCTTTAAAAAAAAAAAACTTTCATGGTGGTGGTTTGTCGTTGTGGAAAATTTCAACTGCTGGAAATTTTGGTAAATGTGCCCTTAAGATACAAAATAGCAATACCAGCATTCTAAATGAGTCTGAATGAGGAATGCACTGTTCCTGATACCATCGCTATAAATATATTTCTAGAAACATGTATGTGTGGTAGCAAATTAACCCAACTATCTAATCCACAACAGTTTAGTACTATAGTAGAGTACTTGCTACAAACACATTTAATCATGGTTTGCACTCTCTCTAACCTCAAGTCTGTCTTGCCTGTACTCTTTCAGTCATTATATCAGTGTCTCATCCTCAGCAATTATGAGCAGCAAAGCATTGACAGAACTACTGCGAAAAGTGTATCAATCAAAATCCTTCTTTTTCTGATGTTTTTCACTTGTTTAATAAAGGAAACAGACATCTGTCTTAAACAGCATCTAATAGGCCATTACATACAGCACTATTAATTGCAGCATGAAACATACCTGCAACTGTTCTGGTTTCTTCAGTTTCAGTTTCCCTGTCTTGTAACCATCATAACGTTCAAATAATTCAAAAAATCTATGTGCATAAAAAAACATGTTGTTTTTAAATTACTGTGATGCTTATGAAACACAGACAACAAGAATACACTGGGTGATAATATTAATAAATAATAAGATTTATGAAATGCTGTACATAGGAATGTGTGCACTAACTTTTTAAACGAACAAACACATTCAAGCTTTAATATCTGTTCAGTTTCAGTCTTCCTTTTTTATAATTCCATTTTAATTGTGACAGTGTACATTTACAAACCAGATTCAGTTTTAATACAATTAAAATTAGTTAATATACAATGAGTCTAATTATGTGTGCCACTTCACCATGGAGTTAAGGTAGGTTTATACCATGACCCCCTTAAATACCAAAAGGAAAAAGAGACACAACATTCTCTACAGTTATTAGAACACCCATACATGGAAGTAGTGTGGTACAGGTATGGGATCTGTTATTCAGAAACTTGT
Source organism: Xenopus petersii (assembly GCA_038501925.1). Lineage (NCBI taxonomy): Eukaryota > Metazoa > Chordata > Amphibia > Anura > Pipidae > Xenopus > Xenopus petersii. The sequence goes on from CM076677.1 coordinate 89,373,338, forward strand.
TATCCAGAAAGCTCCAAATTCACAGAAAGACTCCCATAGACTCCATTTTTACCAAATAATCCAGGCTTTATAAAAGTGGTTTTCCTTTTCTCTGTAATAATGTAAAATAACCTTCTATTTGAAACAAACTAAGATATAATTAATGCTTACTAGAAGCAAAACCCACCTATTGGGGTTATTTAATGTTCACATGATTTTATAGCATAAAAGATCCAAATCTGGAAAACCCCAGGTCCCAAGCATTCTGGATAACAGGTCCCATATCTGTACCATTTTTTTTAATAGTAAGTAATAGAAAGTAAATGAAAAGTAAGCATGTTTAAGTGGATGTCTTCATTCAATAGCAACAACTGAATACAAAGATGATACCTTATTTCATAATGAAGTATAAATACATTGTAAGATTTTTGCAAACTGAGATTTCCCCTTGTTGGCCATTATTGTAATTGGCAATTAAATAAAATTATTTTAGGCATCACAAGAGATGTACAGTGCCTGAAAGATACTTCGTTCTAAAGTATATGCTGGGTAAAAACCAAGTTTTATACTTTTCCCGTGACTGTTTTACCATTAGGGTAAGTTTCATTTAACTATTTTTGCATATATATATATATATATATATATATATATATATATATATATATTTGCTTAACTAGAACTAGACATGGAAGGTGAAGCCATGGACAAATTTCTCCACTATCATTATGAATGGTTAATTCCTTGTAGGAAGTATTAGGTTTAAACCACGATGTGAGTGACTAATAACATATAAGCACCAGAAGAGTATTGATAAAACCTTTGTTCGTATTACTTAAAAATTAAATGAAAAAGGAGGATGCATAAATAAGTTTAATATGTCTGAGTCTTCAAGATGCCATTGCTATACCTAAACATTATCCAATTTGTATCCTAAGAATAAGAATGTTTAATTACAATTTGTATCCTAAGTAAGAATGTTTAATTACAATTCAGCAAGGAGGGGGTTGTGCATGAAGCTCTAAGTTTAGAATGCGTAGCTTGCTCATGCACAAAAATATAAAAGCATGGAGAACAGAAATAAAATGGTCAATAAATACACAGTCTTTTACCTTAATACGTTTAACTTGCCATGCTCTTAAAGCTATATATTGTATTGTATATATAGTATACAAGATCAACAGTAAAAAAGGTGTGTTAAGGAATTATGGTCAGATTACAGGCTATGTACAGGTCGATTCCATATGCACATGTAGCGCTATAGTAAACTGACTTGTGCTAGGACAGTTTAGCTACTTTCCTTGATGGGCTGAGACCACCGATGAGCTCTCTTTCTCAGGGGTAAGCCCTCGCAGCTGGGTTGGAGGCAAGGGTGTAGTGTAACTGTAACCTGATGCGATAGCACAATGATGGGCGCCAGTAGTTCTTTAACAGTTGAACAAAGAACAGTATTTATTAGGGATGCACCGAATCCACTTTTTTGGATTAGGCCGAACCCCCGAATCCTTCACGAAAGATTCGGCCGAATACCAAACCGAAGCCAAAACCTAATTTGCATATGCAAATTAGGGGTGGGAAGGGGAAAACATTTTTTACTTCCTTGTTTTCTGACAAAAAGTCACGCAATTTCCCTCCCGCCCCTAATTTGCATATGCAAATTAGGATTCGGATTCGGTTCGGCCAGGCAGAAGGATTCGGCCGAATCCGAATCCTGATGAAAAAGGCCGAATCCTGGCCGAATCCTGAACCGAATCCTGGATTCGGTGCATCCCTAGTATTTATTGAACAATAGCACAGAGATCATTTAGCACATTGATCCACAATGGAGTATAGAACATACACAGCAGCATAAAGGAAGCATATACTCACAGCACGTATAGGCTGAATACCCACATACTAGGGAATATACAGCAGAGAGTAAGTTGACAGCATGTGATGGGTATTGCCCGGTTTTCAGGATATCTTCCAGTGGCAGACTAGGGGAACTCCTGACATCCCTATCTCAACACTTGGTTCCTTACTCTGGGTCAGTATACCCTGGGATCTTAATCCCTCTAATCTCCTCGGAGGAGCCTTGAGCTGCTCAACTAATTAACCTCTTTATCACTCCTAGAGCGATCTATAAAATGAGTATAGCTGTCTAATTACTAGGGCCAAAGCGCTTAGGGTCAGCACTACCCATTCCCTTCCAGCCTGCTTGGTTGGGCTAAAGCAATGGACCCAGAGCACATGGTTCATAAACCTTTTATAATCTGGCACGGTGCCTCTAGAGTACACTGTGTGAACTGCAGGGGTTACACAAGCACAAGGTCCCCATAAGGACCCACTAAGGTGTCCATATTACTAGGGATGTGCCTGTCTGTAATGTGTAAGGGTGTCCAAGATTTTCACATCCCTACACACATATAAACTGTTATAACTATACCACATAATGTAATCACTGCTGTTCCAGTGCAATGAGGTTCTCATCTGTATTGGATAGTGGTTAAATTATCTGCAGCAAAAAATCTAACCTAGAATGCCAAACTTCCATCTTCATCTTTTGTTTTGGTGTGCGGTCTCCATGTCGAATTACCGCTATAACACATCGCAGCTCCATCCTGAGAAAAGAAAAAAAATAATACAGTATTAAAAAGCAAATTATATGCACTAATCATGAACAATTTAAGCTTGTTGTAGTGGACCTAATTGCTCCTTGAAATACAAGCATTAACTAATTCTATGTATATATACATACAGTATATATATATATACAAAGGCAGCACTGTGTGAACATTATGATAAGGCTGGGAAACCATCTGGCTGCCCACTCCACAGCACAAGTACTATCTTATAGTGAATGAAAAGAAATTCTGTCATATGCAAATGGAGAAAGCAGCCCCAAGGCTTATGCTCATTGGTGGATCAATATTGGAGAACACAGAAATAATTTTTTAAAAAGGCAGTGGTCTGGGAGTGGGGAGGAGGATCAAGCTTGAGACTGATCCCCAGGTTAGGAGACCTGGGAGGTGCAAGTCTTTGAAAAATATGACCAGTGGTATATAGTTAGGACCACCATATGGGGTTTGCCTTGACGTGACATGGTAGCTTGTTAATTTACAGTCATAACTCTGTAACTAAAAACCCCTGTTGCATGCACTTGCATAGATACTCTCTTTTGTATGCTTACAATGTTAGAGAACTGCCAAATCTTAATGGCCACCTTTACATGCATTATAATACATATTACATTATAAATTTACAAACATTGTTCCAGATGTGGTTGGCACTATAGGAATATCTTCTGCTTCTGTTGGAATAGACCAAGGAATATGAAACTTTGGTGCCATTTCCCTCATAATTATATTCCTAGAAAATAAAGAAATTTATCTTAACACTGAATTTCCATTAATCCATAACCTGATTTTGGTTACAAAAAACAAGGTAGAATAAGCAGGCGGTGTTTGAATGAGGTAAGCAAACCAATAAGAACGATAAGACATAATATATGTTACATAAATGGATACTAGAATATTTACTTTGTTTTAAAAGTCTATATTCATGCTTTACATTAGTCTAGCAACATACCCCAATATTTTGGCACAGTCATCATAGTATTTCATGGAATTTTTCACAAAACTGAAACCATTAACATCACAGACAAATGAGTGTCCATTGGCTCGTAATAAATCAAAGCCACACACAGTTTGCTGAAATAAAGAAAACAAAAAGTGTGTATGAGGCTGCATTTGAAAATATATGTTATATCTGCAACTTTCACGTCTTTCTTTACTTGAAGGAAAGAATGTAATCCTCTTAGTTTAGTAGGTGGTTTAAAATAATTTTTAATTTTAGATAAACATTTCGTCAACTGTCTAGCTATATCTACTATATATGAGCTGCTTTACAAAATGCAATTATACATTTTTTTAGTTTTTTTTTGTGCTCAACCATTTTACCTTAAAGGCCAAGCAGACTTTACGGGCAACAAGTTTCTCCATAGCAGTCAGCATGACAGGATATCGGATCTCTTTTCCCTCACTGTCACGTTCGACCTTACCATCTAAAGCAGGTGATTTCCGGGCCTCTGCATGTGCATAGTCTGGACCAACAGTGTACACCTAAGGAAAATGTTACCCAACTCATCATCATTTTTTGGTATGTGGATATTATTTCAGGCTCAGCGCATGCTGGACATATACCTTAACGTCAGTGCCATCAGTTGGCATGAATTCTTCATAAATATATGATCCAGTCTTTCGTACACTGCTCTCTGATGAGTATACACTGCTACGGCTCCCAATCTGACAAACAGAAAATCCATCAGAACAGAAGATTAAAAGAGGGAGATTCATGGTATATTATGTCACTGAACAAAGGCAAATTTAGTCAAGATGTACAGTATCAAAAATGGGAGCAATTATAAGATTATAGCAAAATATGGGTTATCTTTTATTAGGTATGTCAGGCAAGCATTAAAACTGTAAAAGAGAAGGAAATAATTTCCAAAATGCATTGCTCAATATTAGGGCTAAGGTACCTCTCCTGAACTGCCACATAATTGTTCCTGTAAGCTTGTTTCTTTCCTCTTAGTTGCCTCCCAAAGTTACCAATAATGTATTTTGTTAGGGCCCACCATCTTTAAACAGTGCTACCTTAGTTCCCACCCTCACCCACATGAACTGGATGCCTTTGTTTCCACAGAAAAACTCTACAATGAAGTAAGCATGTGCAAATTTTGGTGGGCTATCCCTGAATTAACAATTTTTAAAATTGCAAATCTGCTTTCCACAGATAACTGGATTACTGTTCCTGAAGATAGTAGAGAGCTATGTGTTTTCTCCATAGCTATTTGTAATGTCTACGTGATTTAAGCAGTAGTCATTCTCAACTTTCTTGTCCTTTAACATTATGCACAAAACATATATCACAATACACAAAAAAATTAGCCACAATGTATAATTAAAGACTTGTTGTTTTTTTACCTTTCGAAACAGCCTCTGGCTACCACCCCCAGCAGATGTTGGGTAATAAATATAAACATTGTGGTCTTCAGCACTAACTGGCTTTTCTACAAACGGCTTTGGAAAGACTTCTCCGTTCACTTCAACATGGTCTTCTCCTTCTACCAGGTTACACTCTATGGGTGGATAAAACATATTTGGATTCCAAAGATAAATATTTATAGAAAAAAAGTAATAATAATAATAATAATAATAATAAAAAGATGGATGAGGGATTCAGAACAGGAGGATAGTACAAAGGTGGATATAGGGAGGAGGAAAGATTGCTGTATAAATACTAATACTGCAAATGATTGTTTGGTCAAGAAGACAAATGCAAAATGCACCATTATTTTACAGAAGTAAAACCCACCTTCAGGCTGAACAGGATCTCTATTTAGCACAGCATAACGGGGAAGATCAATACCTTCCTGCTGCAGAATACGATAAACTTCTCTCCTGAAACAATAACAATAATTAACAATAGGAAAGAGAAAGTCATAACATTTGGAGCAATAAAAATGGAGCTAAATATTTCAGAATCCATTGGCACACACAATAAAGTTAAGTAATACGGTGACTTGTGCTTAAAGGGGAATTGAATCCTAAAAATATAAGAAAATGGCTGAAAATGCCATATTTTATATATTGAACTTATTGCATCAGTCTAAAGTTTCAGCTTCTTAATAACAACAATGATCCACTTGTCACACAGGATCACCATCTTGGAACATGTTTGCGACGCTCACATGTTTAGTGGGCTCTGAAAAGCTAAGCTTAGGGGTCAGCGCAAATTATCAAGCAGAAAACTAGGTTGACCTTATATTAATAAGATGATGCTAAAGGGCTGATTATTACATTCTGATGCTAGTTCTGTGCTGCCATGTAGTAATTATCTGTACTGTACTAATCAGCCTTATATTGTGACATTTCTATTCTACGTGTACTGTATATTGTCAGTCCCTAAGCTCAGTAAGTGACAGCAGCACAGAGCATGTGCAGTGAATCAGCAGAAAAAAAGATGGGGAGCTACTGGGGCATCTTTGGAAACACAGATCTTTACTGCTAAAGGACTGTGGTTGCCTTGGGCTGGTACAGAAGCCCAAAACATAATGTACAACATTTCTAGCCTACTTCTTTAGTTAAGCTTTTGTTCTCCTTTAAATATGAGGGTATATTAGATATGATTATCAATCATTTTAAGCTTGATAAAGATTATGGGGCATATTTATAATGCTGTGTAAAAAACAATGGGATAATACACCACACATCGCCAGGCTCTGCAGCGTAAAAAATATTGCAACATTTTTATGCGTTTTTTCTTGAAGCCACTTCCACCAGAAGCAATGTAAAATGATGGTGTTAAATCTAGGGTTTGCATTGTGTAAAATAACACACCCCTTGATAAACTCGCCATTTATTTTACACAGGTTTTTATACTGTTTATTTGGTAAGTTTTGTTTTACACAACAGCATATCAAGTATGCACCTTAAGAACTACATGGGGCTGCAGTGTTTATTGATGTTTTTGTGTCCTATCCTGCACTATCCAAACCAAACTTCTATGGTCTCCTTTATAATTTAAAGCAGCTACCCCAAAAATTCTTTGTGTGTATCGGGGTGAAAGGCAGTGTAGAGAAAGAAGAGATACAGCACTGAACCTTTAAACGAAGGCCTGTCAGGTGACTGGCATAGCATGTAATTTTTTCTGAGACCAATTGCTACCTGTAGATCTGTGCGTTTTCATCTATAGAAGGAAGAGGTTGATCACTTAAAATGATTTATATTGATAGATATTTACCTGGCTGCTTTAAAAAAACAAAATACCCTCCACAAATGACAAGCAGAAGAAAGCAGAGAACATAAATCTATAAAAGGGCTACGGCAGAAAGAAAGGAAATATTGAAACTATCTTAGCAGAAAAAAACGATGAAAATAAATGAGTGTGCCAGGAGGATAAAAAAGGGCAAACAGTTAAACTATATACCTATCCTGTATGAAATACTGCATGTTCAAGTCATTAATCAGAAAAGGATTCCGGAGTTTGGAGTAAGCAACGGCTTTATCCAGGGGAAATCCTAAATTAAAAAAACACAATTAATTGACATTACCATTATTTTAGATTGTTGAAGATGTAAAACAACATTTTGACAGTAACAATATTTGCAAAAGTACAGGTATGGGACCTGTTATTCCGAATTCATGGGACCTGGGGCTTTCTGGATAATGGATCTTTCCGTAATTTGGATCTTCATGCCGTAAAGAGATACTGACACCAGAAATTTAACCAGTTTTTACATACCATAGAATTGACTTTGCATGCTATTTATAATTTGCCATAAAGTATTTGCCCACTGCTTTTACATTACCTGACTCCCAGCATGATCTATAGGTAACTTTAAATGTACATTCATATTTTAAAAAGTTGTTTTTTTTGGTCAGTATCACTTTTGGGGGCACATTTATCCAGGGTCGAATATCGAGGGTTAATAAACCCTCAAATTCGACCCTCGAATTTAAATCCTTCGAATTCGAAGGATTTAGCGCAAATCCTTCGATCGATCGAAGTAAAAATCGTTCGAATGATTTTAAGCGATCGATCGAAGGATTTTTCTTAGATCAAAAAAAGGTTAGAAAAGTGCTGAGGAAGGTCCCCATAGGCTAACATTGGTAGGTTTAAAGTATGTAGTCGAAGTTTTTTTAAAGAGACAGTACTTCGACTATCGAATGGTCGAATAGTCGAACGATTTTTAGTTTGAATCGAAGTCGAAAGTCGTAGTAGCCTTTTCGATGGTCGGAGTACCCAAAAAAATACTTCGAAGTTCGAAGTTTTTTTCATTCGAATCCTTCACTCGAGCTTAGTAAATGTGCCCCTAAGTCTACTAGAAAATCATGTAAACATTAATAAATCCAAAAGGCTGGTTTTGCTTCCAATAAGGATTAATTATATCTTAAATTGTATTAAGTACAAGGTACTGTTTTATTTTTACAGAGAAAAGGGAAATCATTTTGAAAAAATTGGATAATTTGGATAAAATGAAGTCTAGGGTACACAGCCTTTCTGTAATTTGGAGCTTTCTGAATAACAGGTTTCCAGATAAAGGATCCCATACCTGTACAGTATCTAACTGTAATATGTTAATTTTAACTTATATAAAAAACAAAATGTGTCCTGTCCTAATTGTTTTCTGTCATTTTTATTTTTTTTATTATTTACATAAAAGTTCAGTAAAGTCTAACACTCAAGTCAGCATTTTTTTGACTGAAACCCATCCATTTGTTTGACTATGACTAAAAATTAGCCATATATGTAGAGCAGGAGTGCCCATACTTTACTAATGTGAGATTTACTTTTAGTAATGTTGTCTGATTATGATCTACATCCATAAAATCATTATTAGCATTCTGTTCCATGGAAAATATTACTTAAATATTATATAGATGTATGTGAAAATGTATATTGCTATATTTACCAAACAACTATTTATTATGTAACCTTAACGTAATAAATATCTGAATGAAAAGAATGAAATAGGAGGGTGATTTAGACAAGCTGTTTGTTGACAATGTCTTGAGATCTACTGATCACCAGCTAAAGGTCTACTGGTAGATCCCATCAGAGTATAGGTCAGGTTTGAAAATCCCATTGGGCAAGTACTTCACTGGTATGGTCCTCATTGGTTCTAATTCTGTGGGTCTCTGTGGGCCCACAGTATGATAAAAATTGATGGCTGTTAAAGACAGAAAATTTTCCTAGAGCATAACTTGCTACCAAATATACCTTATTAGGATTACAGTCATTGCAATTATCTGATCAGCAAACAAGAAGCATTCAGTTATTTAGAAGGGATTTTGTCTTTGAGCCAGCACTAAATAACTCAATGCAAACCGTCAACAATTGGGACTATAAAAAGAGGCCATAGAAATAATTACCTTTGGAGTGGAAAGAAATCAGGCAGTCACAAATGGGCCAGTTCTCCACAGGCTCATTAAGGATTACATCTTCAGACATAATAACTACAGTAATATACTCAAATTTGCACAGTCTCTCTAAGATTTGAGTCATGGGCTTAGACTTGGACTTTTTGTTCATGGCACAGATTCCAACCACGATCTGTCGCTCAGGAGGCTAGAAAGTTTAAAAGAAACACGTTAGGAGCAAAAACAAAATAGCGCTCTTACAAGTTCTGGACCCCAGGAGGAAAAGTATTCATTAACCAAGAAAGTTTATCATGTCATAGTGGAATTATTTTGAAATTTAACAACTACACCACGTGTTTAATGGGATTCTCACACCTGTAAAATGTCCACATACACAACACTGCAGTTTGGAGCCCCCAACACTCAGGGTCGGACTGGGGGGCCCAGGGCGCACCAGGGCTGCTGTCTCAGGGCCCCCACAGCCACCTTTGCTGACGCACCTCGCATGTAAAAATGCACGGGCACTGTGTCTTTGCTGCATCCAGGCAATTGTGGTAGGAATAAGTGCAGGGTGCGGATCTGGGCCGGATCTCAGTCCAACCATGCCTACACTACTTTAGGCTGTAAGGTTGCCACATCACTTTAAAACCGAACACTTATGGAATACACAGCCTGCATGGCTAATTAGCAATTAATTTAGATGCATGCTGCAGACTGAACGGATTTATGTGCAGCCATGCAGTCAGGAAGAGGATGGCTGTGTGTTGCTTGCTAGAAGAACCCTGGGCTGGTGCAGTTTACTGCTGATAGAAACACCGTCCCGGGGTGCCAGGTAAGTAAAAGTACTCACTTGGGGGTGCCTATGTTTTGGTACCCCAAGTAGAAAATGGTATTCCTTCTCCTTTAATGATATTACCAAGGAGTGCCTGAGGCACCATTCGACTAGGATTATCAGGAGCATACCAGTGAGAAAAAAAGAATACAGAAAGGACACTTTTCTTAAGGGAGATGTAAACCCAGAAATACACTTTGCCTAATGAAAGAAAACATAATTCTAAACAAATTTCCATTGCAGTTTATTTTTTTAATTTTTCAAGTTATTTGTAATGTAACTGCAACTGAAATCAGTATTTGTCTATTCTTTTCCAATGCCTGAATCTGCACCGAGGGGCAAGTAAAAAGTTAGGGGCATTTGCCCAGGAGGAGCAGCTAGGCTGGTGGGAGGAGGGAGGGGGGGTCTATGTGGGGTGGGGGAAGGGCTTTTTTTTAATAAGGGGTTTGTTTCTCCTTTAACATACTGAAGTTTTTGGGAACTTACCATTTGCTGTTTTTACACTGTACTCAAACCAAACACAGAAAGAACAGGGAGTCAAGTGAAAATAAACAGGTAAGATTCTTATTAGAGAATCCTCTTGCATCATTTGAGCTACAGGCCCTGACTTGGGAGATGCAGTCTAACAAGATCTAGGTGGAACAAAGCTGCTGTGGAAAGATTGTATCAATGTTAAAAGTTAAATTTAGAGAGTTTTCTTCAAATCCCAGATTTAAATACCGTATATACTCGAGTATAAGCCGACCCGAGTATAAGCCAAGGTACCTAATTTTACCTACGAAAACTGGGAAAACTTATTGACTCTAGTATAAGCCTAGACACAACTACAGCCCTATCTCCCAGCAGCGCACATTCTGCCAAAGTGATCCCCTCAGCGATCAACCAACTTCTTTGCAAAGTTGATGGTGACAGAGAATTGCCAAACGGATTACTGTGTGCATTGTCCCACTGTCCCACTACCATGTGCAGAGGGTGCTGTGTGATATTGGCATCACTGTTAATCTTTCGTATAACCAACAGAGGGCGCTGTGTGATATTGCCATCACTGTTAATCCTTCATATAACCAACAGAGGGCGCTGTGTGATATTGCAGTCACTGTTATTCTTTAATATAACCAACAGAGGGAGCTGTGTGATATCCAAGGTATAAGCAAAGTTCACTCTGGAGAGCCAAATTCGATTCAGTGTACTTTATTCAAACACAACATGTTTCGGACAGACATGTCCTTCATCAGGTGCTAATGGGAGCTGTGTGATATTGCAGTCACTGTTATTCTTTCATATAACCAACAGAGGGCGCACTGTTATTCTTTCATATAACCAACAGAGGGCACTGTGTGATATTGCAGTCACTGTTAATCTTTCATATAACCAACAGAGGGCGCACTGTTATTCTTTCATATAACCAACAGAGGGCATTGTGGGATATTGCAGTCTCTCCCCAAGTGAACTGTTGGTATAGGAATGATTAAAAATGACTGCAATTTTAGCTACTGCCCCCTGACCCGAGTATAAGCCGAGGTAGACTTTTTCAGCACATTTTGGATGCTGAAAAACTCGGCTTATACTCGGGTATATACGGTACTATAATTTTCAATGACTCAGTGCTCACGAGACTGTAACAGTCGTCCAGGTTTTCCAAAGGAAGTCTGATCTGACTTCTCTTATGATAGTTGCTCATATGAGCCATAAGCAAATCCTTCCACTGGCAATAATTGAAAGCAGTATATTTATATTTGCAGAAAAGTTGAGAAATGCAGATTTCTAGCACAACATCACTACAGGGCTGGAGATTATTGTATTTAGGACAGGTAAGCCGGGGGGGGGGGTAAGTGAAAATGTTTCCTGGGTCCTGCCCCATTGGCTCAACAGTTTCGACACCTGTGTCATTTCAATATGTCATTTAGCTCTGACACCATCCTGTACAATAGGTTCCAGGCCTAAACATGTTGCAAGTTGTATTTTAAATGCAACTGCCTTTGAAAAGTATTGGAGAAAAATAGCTGCATGAAAACCAATTTTAAATGCATTTTAACCTAGCTTTACTGGCAGGCAGTCTTGCCTCGGATGGTACATGGGCTGATAATTATGCTACAGGGCTGATAATTAGATTCTGTTGCTAATTGTGCTGGTTTCTGAGCTGCCATGCACCAATAATTATTTAATAACCAGCCACAGACTTACATTGTAATATATATATTCTATGTGTACTGTATATTGTGAGTGGGTCCCTAAGCTCAGTGACAGCAGCACAGAGCACATGGAGCGACTCAGCAGAAAAGAAGATGGGGAGCTACTGGGGCATCTTTGGAGGCACAGATCTTTACTGCTAAAAGGCTGTTAGGGGATTGGGCTGTATAGAGGCCCAAACATAATGTATTACATTACTGACCTACTTCTTTGGTTAAAGGAACAGTAACGCCAAAAAATTAAAGTGTTTTAAAGTAATGAAAATATTATGTACTGTTACACTACTATAGTTCATATAAACAAGCTGCTGTGTAGCAATGGCTGAAATTGAAAAATGGGTATATGGCACAGGTTAAATAGTGGATAACAGATAGCATTACGTTCTACAGAGCTTATCTGCTATCTGCTGTGTAACCTGAGCCTTTTCTCCTTTGAATGGCTGCCCCCATTGCTACACAGCAGCCAAAATGGCAAATGTTAGGCACCCCCAATTGATTGTATTGACTTACATGAAACCCAGGGCTGGTGCTCCTATAGCAGAAAACTGCACCGGCTGGGGGTTATTCCAGAGAGCACCATCTGGGTAGAAATTAATCTAAAGATGAATTTCTATCCACCAGTTTAAAGCAATGCTTCTTAAATATGGGACATAAAAAAATTGGGTGTTCAACTTGAGAGGCATTTGGGGGGCGAAGGCTTGCTAAATGTACTAGAAACTTCAACCTGACTGTTACAATAATATTACACATATGTTAAAAATTGCTCTAACTAAAACGGGACTCAAGTTTTAAGTTTAAGCAACAAGACACACTAGGATGCAATAGAAAAAACGGGTTTCCCTACAGCTCTGTTCAATAAAGGATTAAAGTTGACCATATTTATTTCACCCCCAGCCAGTGTGTGAGTTGCAGTAACCAAACTCAGGGCCGGAACTAGGGGTAGGCAGAGTCTAGGGCATGAAGCTGGTGGGTGCCAGGCACGTAACTTTTCTGTCTCCTACCCACAGTCCGGTCCCCTCTCTTCCTGACTCTTTGTGTTTTTTCTCTGTCTTTTTCGGTTCTATTCTTGCGCGTGAGCGCCAATTTGTGCATGCAAATGTGAGTGCCAATTTTTGCATGTGAGCGCCAATTTGAGCACTTGTCCGGCGCCTTGACCAGCTGGGTTGCCTAGGGTGCCTGCTGGCCTGGCCCTGACCAAAGTGGAACATCATTTGTTCCCCCTTTCCAACCCTGTTGGCAATGTAATAGGGATGTAGTAAATGTGATGCTGGATCCCTAACAGACCCTTTATTCCCAACTCTGTACAGGGAGGTAGGGTGCTTTAACCTGGTAATATGCCACATATTGAAATAATATATAAATATATATATATATATATATATATTTATATATATATATATATATATATATATTTATATATATATATATATATTAGGGATGCACCGAATCCAGGATTCGGTTCGGGATTCGGCCAGGATTCTGCCTTTTTCAGCAGGATTCGGATTCGGCCGAATCCTTCTGCCTGGCCGAACCGAATCCGAATCCTAATTTGCATATGCAAATTGGGGGGGGAGGGAAATTGCGTGACTTTTTGTCAGAAAACAAGGAAGTAAAAAATGTTTTCCCCTTCCCACCCCTAATTTGCATATGCAAATTAGGGTTCGGCTTTGGTTTGGTATTCGGCCGAATCTTTCGTGAAGGATTCGGGGGTTCGGCCGAATCCAAAAAAGTGGATTTGGTGCATCCCTAATATATATATATACACTACTGAACTACTTGTAAGTATTAGACGGCTCACCGTTGCCTCCTCATCTTCATCTTCCTCTTCCTCATAGAAGTCAACTTCTTCTTGATTCATGTTTGATTCCAGGTAATCTGTCTCATCATCTTGGGCACCAACAAAAAACCTGGGTGTTGAGTTGTCGTCCCCGAAGGGTTGGGTCAAGGATGACATCACAAACTAGTGAACCGAACATCCCGCTCCAAAACCATTACGTAAAAACTTGAGAGGTTTCAAGAAGATGAGCTGCCAGCACTAAGTCCACAACATGGGAAATAAGTTGATTCTGTGCTAATTTCTCCTTATTCGCATTGAAATGGATTGTTATTAGCATGTTTTATTTGTACAGGTAGGCCATTGGTATTGTTTATTGATGACAGAACTGTTAGGAATAAACCTGAAAAGACAAAATAAACATTCATTTCAATGAGTTCCCCAGATACATAATTACAGTAATTAAACTGTAATAATATGGGGATGGGACCTATTATTCTGAATGCTCGACATCTGGGCTTTTCAAGATAAGGGTCTTTCCATAATATGGATGGCCATACCTTAAATGGGCTGTTCACCTTTAAAGGAACTTTTAGTATGATGTAGAGAGTGATATTCTGAGACAATTTGCAATAGGTTTTAATTTTTTATTATTTGTGGTTTTTTAGTTATTTAGCTTTTTATTCAGCAGCTTTCCAGTTTGAAATTTTAGCAGTCTGGTTGCTAGGGTCCAAATTACCCTAGCAGCGATGCATTGATTTGGATAAGAGACTGGAATATGAATAGGAGAGGGCCTGAATAGAAAGAGGAATAATAAAAAGTAGCAATAACAATACATTTTTAATTTTACAGAGCATTTGTTTATTCAATGGGGTCAGTGACCCCCATTTGAAGGCTGGAAAGAGACAGAAGGCAAATAATTCAAAAACAATAAAGAAAAAATGAAGTCCTATTGAAAAGTTACTTAGACAGCCATTCTATAACATACTAAAAGTTAACCTAAAGGTGAACCACCCCTTTATGTCTACAAAAAATTCCTTTGAAAAAAATAAAGTTTTGGCTTCAATAAGGATTAATTATATCTCAACTGGGATCAAAATACTAATAAAGTACAAGTTACTATTTTGTTAATACAGAGAAAAATTAAAATAAGGAAAACGAAATATTTTATATTTATGTGAATTGTATTTCTAATAATGAATTTATTGTTACTTATTATTGGAGTGACCCCTTGTTTGTTACCACTAATTTATTGTTTTGCTGTACAGTGCTTTGCCCTCACTGATTTGACCTTTTGAACTGTCTTGTTACCCCTTCCCCCCTCCCCATCCTTGTAATTTTATGTACAAGTCTAACATTCGGCTTTAGGAAAGAAGACATGCCAATTCCCAAAGCAAGTAAGTAACAGATGGATCAAGAAATGCAAGGCTTAGTTAAAAAAGTAACATCAGTGCTAGTGAGGTTTATAGTGGGGTTTATAACAGGAATACAGATATAATTCTGTTTGTGTAAAAATCAGGAACTTGTCTTTATCTTTTTTAAATTATCTATAATGTTATAATATCTATAATTTCTATGGTATGTTGGTGATGGAAGTGACACCAAAGACGCTTAGAACATTTTCAGCACAATTGCATCTGCATTTAAAATCATAAACAGCTCCTGCCATCAGGAGGCTTTGGTTACAGATCCAAGAGACAGTGGTTTGAACAGCTGCCTGGAAGATAAATAGGAGATGGTTTGGACAGCAAGATAAGTAAGCAAGATAATGTTAGAGAAAACAATAGTTAAAGTTACCCTAGTTAAAGGGTAACTATCACATAAAATGATTGTCTTAACAAACTAGAGCTCAGTAAATATTGTTAATTTTTGAGTATTCACCTTAGTACTCTCCCTGAATAATGTGCACCCACAGAGACTGTGCGTAAAAGGGCACTAAGGTAAATACTGTAAAAATTGTCTGAGAATTAGGGTCTGGCCACATGGGCAGATTCAGGGAGATTAGTTGCCAGACGGCAAATCACCTCCTCTTTGCGGAGACTAATCTCCCTGATCTGCCTTCTCCTGCCTTCCGCTAGCTAAATCGTCTGGGGGCAGGCACACGGAGCGATTCGTTTTCCGAAGTCGCCCGAAGTTTCCTTGTGAGGCAATTACAGACGACTTTGGAAAACAAAGTGCTCCGTGTGCCTGCCCCCAGGCAATTTACATTTTAGCTGGCGGAAGGCAGGGGAAGGCAGATCAGGGAGATTAGTTGCCGTGAAGAAGAGATTGACCGAGTGGCCAGACCCTAAACTGGTAACACTGATTAGATTCTTAGGCTGTGTATACAAAGACTTTACTAATGTGAATGACAATAAAATGAAACTCCACATTAATGTCTACCACCTAAATTGTTACATTTTCACAGTAAACTTATCTGCACTGCATTTCATTGAAAAATATATAAAAACAAACAAGTTTATAATAACTATTTCCCATTCATTTTATTTACAGGTATGTGACCTATTATTCAGAATGCTTGGGACCTGGGGTTTTCTGGATAATGGATCTTTCAGTAATTTGTATTTTCATACCTTAAAGCAATACTGACACGTTCCTATAAAAATCATAGCAACATGTCTGTATCAAGTAGTTGTTGCACCCGGAATCGTTCCCCTGAAAGCCCGACTGAAAGCCACCCCCAGCCCCGCGAACCTGAGTTGACCCGACCCTCTGTCACTGCTAAAAGACGTTTTGTGTTGTTTCAATGACACTGGGCTGGGGGCAGCACGATCCTTCCATAGGCTAATTACGAATGAAAACAGGACTTCAGCCTATGGACGGATCGCTCCGTGGCTTTGAGGGGGGCTTTGAGGGGAACTATTCCAAGTGCAGCAACTACTTGATACTGACACATTCCGATGATTTTATAGGAACGTGTCGTTATCGCTTTAAGTCTACTAGAAAAGCATGTAAACATTAAACAAACCCAATAATCTGGTTTTGCTTCCAGTAAGGATTAATTATATATTAGTTTGGATCAAGTACAAGGTACTGTTTTATTATTACAGAGAAAAAGGAAATCATTTTTTACAATCTGGATTATATGGATATAATGGGGTCTATGGGAGACGACCTTCCCATAATTCTGAGTTTTCAGGATAACGGATTACCGCATAACGGATCCCATACCTGTAACTGGAAGTACCCATGATGTAGATCTATTAAAACTGTTGGAAGACAATGGTGTGCCTCTGTGATCCACTGGTCACTAGCTGAAGATCAACTGGCAGACCACTATCCCACTAACTATACTGTATGTCTTGGACACTCCATTTTCTAGGCTGTGTAAAAAGACTTTCTTAGTTGTAGAAAAAGAAAGGTTATTCTGCCATTTAAAAAGGTCATAGCTTAGACTTCTCCATCATGCTGCATTAATCCAGAAGAAGGAAACTAATTATTTTACATAAATTACTTTTATTATTAATTATATTTATGGTCTAAATAAAAAGAATATAAGGAATATTCCAATATGAGGGCAATGGCACACAGGTTGATATTGAGGTTTTCCTGCTGCAATCCATACAGTCATGCACAAAATAACACCCCAAATCACCCTTCACAGTTCTCTATAACAATTGTTGCAAATATAATGCTTTTTACTTGATTCTCCCCAGTGCAGGTGTGAGTAAACTAATAATGGTGGTGGTTACATAGTGGACAGTGTAGAAGCATTTTCAACAGGAGGAAATATTTCTTTACAGAAAGGGTGAATTGCTGCAGAATTGTTAAAATCAAAGAACTAACTAACCAAAGCAATCATGGCATAGGTTCAAAGTTGTTTTCAAGACCAAGTACTCTTTTCTGCAATAAAATGCATTGTGTTGATTTAAATAAAATAAAATAAAAACTAATTAAAAAGACCTCAAATATGTTATATTTAATGAAAACTTCAAATATACCAGGACATTTACATTTCTGTATTCAAAAAAAGAAGAAAGAAATCCTGCGTTTTTTAGCCAGGTTTAGAGTTACCTTGTCCTTTGTTCAGCAGCTGTGTAGTAGATCAACACCATGCAAAGTCCTGGTTTATTAAGACGCTCATTCCACTGAGTACAGTAAACACAGATTCAAGGAGAAGCAACCTATGGCTACTTGCAGCCCCTCCTTGCAGCAAGCCAATCAGTAAGGCTTGCACTGTAAAACATGACTGCTAAGTTAATGTAAGACTAATGTTTTTATTTCTTTATTTAATTTGCTTTCCTAAAATAAACACATAATACTAGTTTTGGAATAACATTATAAACGGGTTTGTAAAGAAGCAGGAAGAAATGAGTGGGTTGTCCTGGAAATCGTGACTATCTGAGTGCTGTACAAACAATTATGGTTGTTATGGAAGTTAAGTGCAAAGGTTATTGTCACATTCTAAAGTCTAGTAATATAAGATGCAAAGTAATAAACTGGAAAGCATTACATTTGATGTTTTCACCTTTTTTATTAGCTTTATAGAAAGATATATTTGTGCATTTCACATAGTTATAACTAATAAAATGTAATCTCGTGGGTGCTGCCATTAGAAGTAAAATGTACTTAAAATTTACCAAACAGCTCACATGGTTTCATAGCTGAAAACTGGTTTATGAAACTGTACACATTATAAGGTAACGTATTAACCCAAATACAAAAATCTCCAGACCAACACAAACTCTATAATGCCCACATAAGAAAAAGTGTAATGCAGATTTCTAAAAACAACATACACCTGTATTATACCTCCTTTTCAACACTAGTGAGGAGCATAATTTCAACAATAAGTAAAAAGAAATATATGTACTGTGTTATTTCTTACACAAATCAAAACACCAATCCACTGAGAAGGCTTTATGTAATCAACTGTTCCTTATCTCACACTGTGCAGACTGCAGCTGGGGGAAGGGGTTTGTTATTACAGAGGTCTGCTCCTGATCGCGCTCCTACCAATAAAGTATAATGTGCTTTTACTTTGCCCTGTTTAGCGCTAGAAATAAAAGTATGCCCAACACAATACATTGAACTACTGTTGGAAAATATATAGTGTCCCTTAAAAGAAATCAGGACCCCTGGCTATGAGAGTTGAACCACAACTTCCATACTCCCCTACCAGCAAAATATGAAGATTACATGCACGCATTTTCTGAAACCTGTCATTAGTTGACTTTTTGTAAGCAAATCCATCAAGTCAAATAATTTATACTTTCTTGTAGACAAATGTGGGGAATGCCATTTTATAATTTCTATAAAATATTTTATTGTGTAAACCAAGAACAAAATAATCCTTATGTTAGCTTCCACAAACTGCCAGTGATGTATATTTGTATGGCAAAAAGAAAAAAACACAATCTCCACTTATTTTCACACACTCAATTCTAAGTAAATTGTTGCACGAAATTCAGAGATAATGTGGCTGGAAACAATATTGCCATTTACAGTAAGTACTGTCATCTAATGATGTATTTCAACAAGCATATTAATCACAGGAAGAAATTTTGTCACGTTACTATGTCATGTAATCCCAGCAATGACATGTTTACAGCTATCAGGGTCGCAGCTGTTCTATTCTGTACAGAGCACCCATCTACAATTACAAGTCTTCCAGCATTTACATTTTATTACATTCTATTCTTAGACCAGACAATCTATTTTAGTTGCTTAAAACTTTGTAAAGCATTAGGGACAATGTCATTAAAATATTTTCAGATCTAGATTACCAGATATATCTCAAATAGTGATAAATAAAGGATGACAAAAATATATAAAGGCCCCACTTAACACCAAGGCACTGCTATGCTATCCCAGGAAAACATACCGCCCCAAAACAACATACTAGTCCTTTATCAAAGTCAATGTGTCGTCCACCATACATTGACGCAGGCTGCATATCAACAAAATTTGGTGCTTAGAAGAGACTGCATGATAAGCAGATTTGTTCAACACTAGGGGGCACATTTACTTAGCTCGAGCGAAGGATTAGAATGAAAAATACTTCGAAAGAATTTTTTTGGCTACTTCAACCTTTGACTACGACTTTGAATCGAACGATTCGAACTAAAAATCGTTCAACTATTTGACCATTCGATAGTCGAAGTACTGTCTCTTTAAAAAAAACTTCGACCACCTACTTTGCCACCTAAAACCTACCGAGCACCAATGTTAGCCTATGGGGAAGATCCCCATAGGCTTTCCTAGCAATTTTTGATTGAAGGAAAATCGTTCGATCGATGGATTAAAATCCTTCCAATCGTTGCGGTAAATCCTTCGACTTCGATATTCAAAGTCGAACGATTTTACTTCAATGGTCGAATTTCGAGGGTTAATTAAACCTCGATATTCGACCCATAGTAAATGTGCCCTTAGATTCTTTACAAAATACTCAGAAATCCAAACCCTAATTTAAATCTGAACAAACACCCTACAAAACAAATTGTTTGGGGAAAAAGTTCTAATTTGGTTTGGCTTAAATCGATACCGACACATTCCTATAAAAATCATAGGAACTTGTCAGTATTAAAGAGATACTGACACCAGAAAAAAAACTTTGTTTGCATTTGTCATAACGTTGTTTTTTAATGCTATTTATAATTTTGCCATAAAAGTAATTGTGTGATGCTTTTACATTACCTTTCTTACCCCCTTGTTCCTCTATGAGGGGGCTGCCATATTTGTACAGCAATAGTCCGTTAGCATTAGAAACTCTAACTGACAGACTGAGAAGAGACAGTCAGGTTGACAAAACAGTCAGGTTTAGGAACTTGAAGTAGCAATTAGAACTATCAGCGAAAAACGATCATGACCCACAGGCAACTTTTAGGGGCAGATTTATCAAGGGTCGAATTTCGAGGGGTTAAAACCCTCGGAATTCGACCATCCAATTGAAATCCTTTGAATTTGAATATCGAATTTGAAGGATTTAGCGCTAAAATAGCATTCGATCGATCCAATAAAAATCGTTCGATCGATTAAATCCTTCAAATCGAACGATTTTTAGCGATCGATCAAAGGATTTTTATCCAATGCCAAAAACTTTAAAAAATGCACTGGAAGGTCCCCATAGGCTAATATAGCAACTCGGTAGCTTTAATTTGGCGAAGCATTGAAATCGACTATCGAATGGTCGAATATTCAAACGATTTTTAGTTCGAATCGAAATCGAAGTAAATTTGAAGTCGTAGTATCCTATTCGATGGTCGAAGTATCCAAAAAATTACTTCGAAATTCAAACTTTTTGGACTTCGAAAATTCACTCGAGCTTAGTAAATCTGCCCCTTAATGTAGATTAATATTTTGAAAAGAAAATTTTTAGTGTCAGTATCTCTTTAAGTATGTGCTGCACCTGCAATCCTTCCATAGGCTGAAGTCCTGTTTTCATTAATAATTAGCCTATGGAAGGATCGCGCCACCCCCCAGTCCAGCGTCACTGGCACAGCACGAAGAGTTTTAAGCAGTGTTGGAGGGTCGGGTTCATGCAGGTTTGCAGGGCTGGGGGCGGCTTTGAGGGGACTATTGCGGGTACAGCACATACTTGATACTGACACGTTTCTATTTTTTTATATATTTGTGATTCCTACAAAAGATGATCCCACAAAACATAAAGATATGTTGGCTTGGATAATCGCAAGAGAGAGACCAGACCACCATAATAACTTGTAAACTAAGTTGGGGGGCATAGTCACTACTTTAACTGAATAGGTTACAGTATTAAGCAAACTGATAATGACAAAGAATAATATACTTAAATTGACTCAACTGTTGCCACTTCACACTGTGCAAAATGGCCGGACTGTGCCCGGACAGTATGGTAAAACTGAACTGATACTGCTCTGTGCACCATCATGTGTATCTTGCAACAGATCACAGTGGAAATGGCAACCATATGGGCAGGGTATCCATTTTTTTATTTACTAACACTCTATCAAAGTGTGAAAAAATGCACTCAAACATAAAAATAAAATGCAAGGAGACAAAAACAACAAACGTCTTTCCAATTTGAAGATTACCATGAAGCAAAATTCATACAGCAGCCATGAGAAGGCTATGGGGCATGTTTACTAACATTGGAGATAAATATCTGGAGAGATTTTTGGAGATGTTGCCCATGGCAACCAATCAGCAATTAGATTTAAAAACAGCCACAGCCAAGTTAGAAAACAAAAGCAAAGATCTGATTGGTTGCTATGGGCAACATCTCCAGAAATCTCTCCAGATATTTATCTCCAATGTTAGTAAACATGCCCCTATATGTGGCCTACTACATAAGTAACGTATCTATCCCGACCCAAGGAATGACCATAAAAAGATATGCACATAAAGCTATTACATACATTAGCTGTCAGAAGCTACCAGTGACCCTAATGTAGCGAGGAAGACACGCTTCAAAATAAAAGGTCACTTTCTATAAATAACCTCATCTTCAAAAGAGAGGAAGAAGATAGTCTTACAACAACACATGAGTTTTACATTTCAGTGAACCATCAATAAAAAAAACTCCTCACAAACAGCAACATGAAGCTGTTTTCACCTATCAGCTCCCTTACAGATCATCTATTGGGATTAAAAAGGCTACGAAATCCTACCTTCCATTATCGAAATCTTATCAAAGCACATATTCTTAGCATGGAATGATGAAAAGTTTTCAGAATCTGGAGAGAAAACAATCAACTGGAATGATTACCATCCCCAAACTTAGGGTAAGCATTTTCTGTACAGACCCACATTTTTGTACCATAAGCAAAACATAACTATACTATAACTATAAAAATAATCTAAATATAGTTATAGCAAGATGATCAAACTAATCCCCAATTGCCATTAAATATTTGAATTACAAACAAAATAAAATGACAAACTACATTCAATTTCTTATTGAGACATTTTTCAGTGCACTCAGTAATAGTTACATATTCATGGTCAAAAGCATTGCATAGCCTGCAGGGTTGATTTAAAGTGGTATTTATGATGAAAAAGAGAAGAGATAAAACTGAAAATGTATCTGTATTTACTGTAACTACAGTCTACACACTACTTTGATTTAGTTTAGGGATACACTAAATCCAGGATTCAGTTCGGGCAGGATTCGGCCTTTTTCAGCAGGATTCGGATGAATCCTTCTGCCCTTTCAAACCAATTCCTAATTTGCATATGCAAATTAGGGCAGGGATGGAAATATCATGACTTTTTCCCATAAAACAAGGAAGTAAAAAAAAGTTCCCTTCCCACCGCTAATTTGCATATGCAAATTTGGATTTGGTTCGGTATTCAGCCGAACATTTTGTAAAGGATTCGGGGGTTTGGCTGAATCCAAAATAGTCAATAAATCCAGGATTCAGTTTGGGCAGGATTCGGATGAATCCTTCTGCCCTTTCAAACCAATTTCTAATTTGCATATGCAAATTAGGGCAGGGATAGAAATATCGTGACTTTTTGCCATAAAACAAGGAAGTAAAAAAAAGTTCCCTTCCCACCGCTAATTTGCATATGCAAATTTGGATTTGGTTCGGTATTCAGCCGAATATTTTGTAAAGGATTCGGGGGTTTGGCTGAATCCAAAATAGTCGATTCTGTGCATCCCTAATTTAGTTTACCATCTATCTTCTTTCTTCTTATATATTTCCATTATTGTGCAGCATTATTTCTGGGAATAAAATTAAGTCCCTCCCTTAGGGTCAGTAGTGGAAGGTCACTGTTGTCCTCTTAGGGAGTACTGCATAAATCAAAACACCTTTTGTTACTAGCAGCTGTCACAAGTAAACAAGTGTATACCTGCACACCTGCCAAGATAAGGACTACTATACCTTTTCACAAGACACTGATACAGATTTATTGGTTACATTTTAACAGCCAACAAGAGGGGTACAAATAATGCAATAACTGAGCGTGTACATAAAAAAGAAATATTGTACCTCCAATAGAAATTATTAGTATGTTACAATTCACCAATAATTTCCAGGACCATATAAATACACAAGGCTCTACCACAGGCCTGAGCAAAGTCTACTAAGATTATGATGTACAATCGGGAGTCAACTATTTCATGTTTTATGCATGTTTCACAAAAACACAAGCAACGTTTAAACAACTGTTTATAAGAATGCCTTATACAGTTTACTCGTATTTTTGTACTGTAACGGGCAGATTTATCAAGGGTCGAATTTCGATGTAATGGGAGATTTTTTTGAACTCCCAACCGAAATTTATTTTAAAAAAAATTACATTTTTATTTTTGCGGGTGAATAGGCTGTATTTTGATCAAATTCGATTCGAAGGGGCAGATGCATCAAGGGTCGAATATCAAGGGTTAATTAACCCTCGATATTCGACTGGGAATGAAAATTCTTCGACTTCAAATATCGAAGTCGAAGGATTTTGCACAAAAACTTCGATCGAACGATCGAAGGAATAATCATTCGATCGAATGATTAAATCCTTCGAATCGAACGATTCGAAGGATTTTAATCCAACGATCGAAGGATTATCCTTCGACCAAAAAAACTTAGCCAAGCCTATGGGGACCTTCTACATAGGCTAACATTGGGTTCGGTAGCTTTTAGGTGGCGAACTAGGGGGTCGAAGTTTTTTCTAAAAGAGACAGTACTTCGACTATCGAACGATTTTTAGTTCGAATCCTTCGATTCGTAGTCAAAGTCGTAGTCGAAGGTCGAAGTAGCCCATTCGATGGTCGAAGTAGTCCAAAAAACACTTCGAAATTCGAAGTTTTTTTACTTTGAATCCTTCACTCGAAGTTAATGAATTGGCCCCGAAGTATTTAAAAAAAAAAAAAAAACCTTCGATTTTTCAAAGTCCATCAATTAACTCTAGGAGGTCCCCCATAGGCTAAACAGCAATTCAGCAAGGTTCAGATGGCGAATAGTCAAAATCAAAGAGACATTACATGATGAATTTCGATATTTGAATTTTAGAATTTATTTCAAATTCGAATCAGATTTGGACTATTCCCTAGCTGAAGTACACAACAATAGTTTGAAATTCTAATTTTTTTCTTCGAATTTTCACTTCGACCCTAGATAATCTGCCCCTAAATGTATATATCTTAAGTAGAAGGAAAGCTACAGAGACAGTTTATTGCTGATAGATTAGCCACAATAGTGCAAGCTAGAACACTATATTTATTTTTTAGAATGCTTTACCATACCTGATTAAACAGCCCTAGATGCTCTCTTTGTTTATTAGAGCAGCTGCCATATTAGCTTGGTATGATATCACTTCCTGCCTGAGTCTCTCCCTGCTCACCCATAGCTCTGGACTCAGATTACAGCAGGGAGGGGGAAGAGGAGCAAACTGAGCGTACTCAAGCCCTGCCCTGGAGGTTTAAGCTGAAAGAAGGAAGTCTGATACAGAAGTCCATGTGTACACAATATAAGGAACAAAATGCTGTGTTTCTTTTGACAGAGGACTCAGATCAGTGTTACTTTGAGGGTTTACTCGAGTATTCTTATAGACCTTTCTGATAAAGCTTACTTGCTTTTATCCTTTTCTTCTACTTTAAATCTGTTGAACAACATCCAGCACCACCACAACTGAAAAACTGCTAGAGGGCATTGTGCGGCAGTGTGGGTATACAGATAGAGACCTGGCTATCCCAATGAATTCTCCAATATCCCACGGTTTTCTGATTTCCTAAGCGGATTTACAAATTCTAAATTTGCTATAGATGGAAGAAGGTCAAATATGGTCTATGGGAATACTTATCTTCCTATATTTACCTTACATCTTGATCTATTTAATCAAATATAAACTTGGGAATTATTTAAATAAAAAAATCTGCCTGGGCTATACCAAGAAATCATTTGTGAGAGCCAGCACTCCATCTGTATAAACTGTGTATATACAGAGACATTCTCATGCTCTCTCTCTCATTACTATTTAAATTCTATATTATTAAATGATTTCTACTACAGACACGGCCGGAACTAGGGGTAGGCAGAGAAGGCGCTGGCTAAGTTTTAAGTGGATTTTTTTTTCTTTTGTTTCTTAAACCCTGGTTTGCTTGGCCTTTAATAGTTTTCAATTTTATAAACTGCTTGTTTCAACCCCTTTTTGGCTCCTGCTGGCACAAGTACATATTTGGGGGCAATATTGTGGATTTTTTGGATGCTGCTGGCACAGGTACAGATTGGGGGCAATATGACGGATTTTTTGGATGCTGCTGGCACAAGTACATATTTGGGGCAATGCTGGCACAGGTACAGATTGGGGCAATATGAGGAATTGGCTGCTGCTGGCTCAGGTACATGGGGCAATATGGTGGCTGCTGGCACACGTACATCAGACATCTGTCAGTGCAAGCACTTGTGTTTGTGCATGGGTCACTGTACACTGCCATGTTTCCTTCATTTGACAGCATTCCAACTTTGTACTAAATAGCCAGTAAGTATCTGAAAGTTTTCAGATTTGTACCTAGTCTGTACATACAGTGCCACGCATTGCATCCAGACCTTAGCGAAGTCTCAGAGCTCTTTGCTAAAAGGTCGATGTCCATAGGGATATGTCACTTACTAATGCAAAGCTCAGTCAGGAACTATGAACACTCAGAGAATGTTGTCTCATGAACAGCGGGCTACACACGAAATTCTGAGCAAGCCTCTGATCACTGACCTGCCTCCTTTGCGTTGATCAGCCTACCCCAACTATACGAGAGGAGGGGTGTACACCAATAGGAAAAAGCCCCCTCACAATAACAGCCAATGAGAGCGGTACGGAGGTCGGACACGGCAGAGTCAACAGTGACCTGTAGCTGAGAGCCTAATGCGCATGCGCGAAGTTGTGATTATAAACCCTGTATTGAGCAAAGTGTTTCACCATAAATCAAGATTATCCTTGAGCATATAGATTGTTTCTGAATATAAACGCTCTACACTGTTAGCTGCCTTAAAAGAAAAATAAGACACTGCCTATAAATTGTAGTCCCGTGCCTGAGACATAGGAAAGTAAGTTTCTGTAGTATGATTGTAATACAGGTATTCTGGCCCAAAATATGATTCCATAAAGAAACAGTAACATCAAAAAATTAAAGGAGTGACAATGTATTAACAATGTGATGACAAGGTGTATTCTGTGCCTTTATTCTCCTTTTTCAGCTTTGAATGGCTGCCTCCATGGCTACACAGAAGCTTGTTTATATAAACTATAGTAGTGTTTCTGAAGCAAACACACCAGTTGTAGCAATACAGATCAACAGAATATTATATTTTCATTACTTTCAAACACTTTCTTTTTTTGGTGTTACTGTTCCTTTAAAGGGGAATTCAACTCTCCTAACTAATAAAAAACCCTACCCTCCATGGTCCCCCCTCCCTGCTCCCCCCTGCATAGGTGTTTACACCTGTAAATGCACCTAAGCCTGTAATTACCCCTCATTGCAGAGTCAGTGCAGCAGAGCTCATGGGCGCCATCTTCAGCTCTTTGGTAATCTTCGGTAAGTAAGCTCCATATCGGCACATGCGCAGTGACAAAAATTTCCAAAGCATCGGAAGAAGACCCAAAGATCACCGAAACGCCAGAAGATGGTGCCCGTCAGCTCTGCTGCGCTGACTCTGCAATGAGGGGAAATTACAGGCTATGGGGCTATGGGGGGGTTGAATTCTCCTTTAAATCAAAATAAGGTGCTTAATTAACTGTAGACCAGTCCTTCAGTTGTAATGCTGCTACCAGACATTTCCTTGAGAAAAATGAATACAGTTATCCAATGCAATTTTACAGAAGTGTATTCAGTTAAGTTTATGATCATGACGTTGCTAAGTCACCATACAACTTCAAGGTAAACCTAGTGGTTTTGACTGTTTACCTCTGGTCTAGGGATGCACAAATCTACTATTTTGGTATTCAGCTGAATCTTGAATCAAATCTAAAGCATTAGGACAAGGAATGCTTAAAAATAACCCTTGTTCTTGTGATATCTTTGTTGGTCTACCCAGAGGTCATCTGATTGTAAGGGTTTTCCGATTCAGTTTGTCACCTCTGATGAAGTGCTCATTTGGGTGAAATGTGTAAGGAGGGCAGAGCATGTAGGCCATGTGGCACAAAGCTGAACCTTTAGTCATTTGGTATGGTATGCATTTTTGTTTGAATTTTTAATTATCTGTAACCATTTATTCTTTTTACGTGCAATACTGCAAAATTATTGTTTAATTGATTTCCATAAATCCAAACCTTCTGAAAAAGGCTTATATTTGACCAGATCCTATACATCTGTAAATCTGGCCATAGCTACTCTGGTCATAGTTAGGGCTGTCAGTGCCAACTAGCCAGTGATGGATCATGAGCTGTTCCACACCTTCTCTATCATTTTTTCTTGCCATCATTCTGGTAGAGGTTGATCTTGGTTTCATCTGTCCAAAGAATGTTTTTCCAGAACTGTGCTGGGTTTTTTTAGATGTTTTTCTAGTTTGTTTAGTCCAATCTAGCCTTTCTATTCTTGATGCTTATGAGTGGCTTGCATCTTGCAGTGCACCCTCTGTATTTACTTTCATGCAGTCTTCTCTTTATGGTAGACTTACATATCATAAGCCTACCTTCTGGAGAGTGTTGTTCACTTGTTTGGCTGTTTCTCTTCACCATGGAAATCATTCTGCGATCATCCACCACTGTTGTCTTCCGTGGACGTCCAGGTCTTTTTGCGTTGCTGAGTTTACAAGTGCTTTCTTTCTTTCTCAGGATGTACCAAACTGTAGATTTGGCCACTTCTAATATTGTAACAATTTCTCAGATGGCTTGTTTCACCTGCATGGAGAGCTCCTGTCACAACTCACCCTGGTGGTCTAGAGCATTCTTTCTATTTATGGGTCATGATTATGGTATTTAAAGTGGCAGTTTGTATTTTTTCATTGCCTGTTATAAGATAATTTTTGGTGATTTCCTGGTGCTTCTGAACCTGTATTCTGTCTGATTTCTGATACCTGTTGTGACCCCTGCCTGTTTTGACGATCCTGACCCTGCCTGGTAACCGACTCTTCTATATCCAAAAAACATATTTATTGTTACACTTTTTGATACACATTTGAAATGTTTTTAAACTGCTACTATTTGGATATGCAAAATGAATTTCTAAATGGCGACACTGATGAGGATATGCAAAATGAATTTCTAAAATGCGACACTGATGATTAAATATTGTACAATTTGCACATGGAAGCAAGCAATTGGACACTTTATATTTAAACACTGGAATTAGACATTTTATTGTTACAATTTTTTTGATACACATTTGAAATGTTTTTAAATTGCTACTATGTATGTTTTTATCCATGCACTTAATTAGTCACAATGTGAATACCAATGGCACTGATTGGGAGAGTTGTTTGGAATTAAGTGAGCCTCCTCCTCTTAACACTAATTAAGGATTGTTTATTACACGTTTTTGTAAGCTTGATAAAGGGCTGGAAAAGCTCGAAACGTCGCTTAACTTGAGGCACGAATAAAGTACCAATTTTTTCACCACAATCGGAGTGCTGCTGAAGTATTTTCTTGTACGACTCTTCTATATCCGTATCCCTCCTGATTTGACCCTTGCCTGTCTGACTCAGCTTGTACTCTGCCTGCCCCGACCCGGCCTGATTTGACTACACTTTCTGCTTACGCCTTATACTGTGATCTTCTGCCGAAAAGACTTTTGCTTTACCTTTGCTCCTTTGCTAGTCCAGAACCCTTTGCTTGGCACCTCTTTTAATAAGACGGCATCTTATTAGCCGAGGGCTCCTCCCGAGGTGAAAGGCGGCTGTTAAAGGCAGAAGCAAGAGCTGAGCATTGGTTCTGGATTTAGGGTGCCGACCGTGACAACTCCTTTGACCGCATGTTGTCTCAGCAGTATCTGTGAAATATTAGCAACTATTATATCAATTCTAACAGCTGCCTTTATAAAACTGTGATTCTGGTCAGCAGGGACAAAGTTAACAAATGTACCAACAAAATGTATCAATTTAGAAGAGTTAAGTTGTCAACCCCCCTCCTCCCAGAGCTGCTTTAGGTGAAAAATTTAACTTTACACTTCAATATTAGAAAAACAGTCACATATAGAAAATAGAAAGTAATTGGGAAAAGCCTTTATTTCTGGTGAACTGTCTGAAACCAACTGAACTGAAAAAAGTGTTTGAAGGTGAACACTAGTCAAAGCTGGGGCCAGTAGTACAGTACAAGTATACAAGTATACTGCTAATGTTATTGTGAAAGTGGACCATAATGTCCCATGCTCCAGTATCAGGGTTTGGTTACATAAAAAGGTTCCTGTCTTCAGTTTTTTGTTGTGACACATAAGGTAGGAATTATACCTATAGTTTACTTTAATATGACTAAAGTATATATTTATGGAAGTTCTTATGGGAGTCAGGCACTATAACCTATAGATGTCATCACATCATTGAGTAAAGTTCTGTAACTTGATCCAGATGTTATTCTACACAGTGACTGATACATTCAACAAACCTTCTTTCACATAAGGAGTAGTTTTCCTTTGATGTCCTTCTGATGTCCTTCCTCCTCCTCTCTGTTCTGTCCCTGAAAATGTAATTTAATAAAAAGGCCATCAAGCAATTAATATATCTAGTAACAAACTCAGTATTAATGTGTAAGTTACCTTTTATGACAATGATATGGGGACTGGTGATAAGGGGATTGATTGCAACAGCTACTGAGTACTAATAACGGCTGCAAGGTGAAAACACAAAATATCAGAATATGATGCAGTAGAATTTTTAACAATGTGTTTTGCATTGAAATGCAAATTCAAGTACCATTTGAATAGGATTCCCTAGAAATGCCACAGCCAACTGGCAACGAGACCTTGTGAATAAAACAACAAAACCAGGCTGCATCAGACCTAGTTTCTTTAAATGGTTAATTCAGTGCACAGGATAAAAAAGGCTGCTGAGAAAACACTGGCAGTCTGTGAGAGACACTCTAGCTTTAGCACACATGCTGCTTGTACTGTATCTCCTTATTTGATAAGATGATAAACAAAGTATTCTACTATATCAATTATATTGCAGAAAAGACGTTGTTATACATCACTAAATACATATGAATAATTAAAGGGACAGTACACCCCCTAGTTCAACATGAGTACAATAAATACAGCTTGTGCTGAATATATTGCTTATTTTTATTAGAAGGGTCTATGTTTTTTGGTATTTCTTGAGGTGAACAGGGAATTTGAACCTATTGTATGTTTGGTCCTTATGAGGCAAATAATTTGATAGTATCAAATCTACCTAATATATCAATCTACCTTGCAAGAACCAAACATGAAGTAGCTTCAGTTTCCCTGCTTGTCATATTTAATGTAACAAATAACAAAAATCACACTTTTTTATGATTAAAATTATAGGCAAAAAGTATGTTTAACACAACCTAATTACAATGCCTTTTCGGGTCTGACAATAATGAATAATAACTCAAGTAAGCAGCAGATGGCAGTACAGAGTAACTTAGCATAGCTGCTCCAGAATTCTTACCTCTCATAAAGATTTAGATGCTGTACAGTGTGCTTGGGATATGTAACTGTGTGACTAAAAAATATACAGAAAAGTGTCACTCTCTAATGTTAAGTTTCACTGGTCAGGCAGTTATACTGCAGCTGCGTGAAAACACACTTTATGACTCTTCCCTGAATTCCTGAAGATGTATTTAGAAATGCAGCGTAAAGCTCAATTTTCAAATGCAAATTGCTGTGTCTTTTAGGAACAATGCAGCATTTTTCTCCATAATTTAATCATAATAGTAGGTGCTTGTAACTTATGACTTATGAGGGTTCCGTTACATCTACAGCAAGGGATGCATGTGATGCACAGCCTTTTAGGGGCCATACATAAAGCTAGAGGAGTGCAGGCATCAGAAGTTAAAGTGAGCCTTGTACTTGAAACTTTCCCTGAGCCCTCATTTCATTTAAATCTCTTTAACAATTCAACATGTGCCACTTATAAAACAGGGCTGCAAGTATGTACAGTATATAATTCAGTGCTCTTCTACGTGTCAAATTGGTAAATTGGTAAATTGGTCAGCTTCCAGAAGTATATGTCAAAACTGCAATGTTATATGAAAAACCTGTGCAGTGAAACCTAGCAATGTAATTACATATATATACCTTTTGAAATCAGTGCAACCAAAAGGGACTGCTCTTTATACTGTACTATTGGCATCTAAGGGCAATGGCAACAACATGTCAGCTTTCGTTGAGCTGGAATATGCACAGGGAGCAAAACTCTTTCTCATACTATCACGCCATATGCCATTCCCCTAAGGTTGTAAAAGTGTTTCATGTCTGAACTTTAGAATTGTTACTGAATCAGTAAGGTTTCAAATGAATCTCTATCTCCGCCTCTTATTGCCTCAGTGGCAATGTGTAATGTTGATTTTTCTGCCTCAGTCAGTTCCAAAGGTCACAGCTAAGGCTACGTGAAGAGCTGCACATACAGCTGTCTTGGCAGTGCACCTTAAAGGAAAACGCCAACTATCATAATAAAAAAATAAAATTTTGCCTATTTCTTTAATGATTTGCTTTCATTTAAAACATTTCATAATGCATAGTAAATCATTTCACAAGCCTCACCCAATCTCTATAACAGCATGTTCCCTCTTGTAGCATCCACATGGAAGCCTAGCTCCTTCTGCTACATGCCGTTTCGTTGATACCCTAATTGGTGAGTGCAGCAAGCCCTTTAGTAAATGTATGTACAGTATGTATAGTTAGGTCCATAAATCTTTGGACAGAGACAACTTTTCTAATTTTGGTTCAGTACATGCTCAATTGGGTTCAGATAAGGTGACTGCCATTCCATTCCATTTCTTTGCTTTAATAAACTCCTGGGTTGCTTTGGCTGTATGTTTTGGGTCATTGTCCATCTGTATTATGAAACGCCTCACAATAAATTAGACTGCATTTAGCTGGATTTGAGCAGACAGTATGTCTCTGAACACCTCAGAGTTAATTTGGCTGCTTCTGTCCTGTGTCACATCATGGATAAATACTAGTGTCCCAGTGCCACTGGCAGCCATGTACGCCCAAGCCATCACACTATCTCTGCCAAGTTTTATAGATGACGTGGTATGCTTTGGATCATGAGCTGTTCCACACCTTCTCCATACTTTTTTCTTGCCATCGTTCTGGTAGAGGTTGATCTTGGTTTCATCTATCCAAAGAATGTTTTTCCAGAACTGTGCTTTTTTTTTAGATTTTTTTTTAGCAAAGTCCAATCTAGTCTTTCTATTCTAGATGCTTATGAGTGGCTTGAACCTTGCAGTGCACCCTCTGTATTTACTTTCATGCAGTCTTCTCTTTATGGTAGACTTGGATATCGATACACCTACCTCCTGGAGAGTGTTGTTCACTTGTTTGGCTGTTGTGAAGCGGTTTCAATTCACCAGGGAAATTATTCTGCGATCATCCACCACTGTTGTCTTCTGTGGACGTCAAGGACTTTTTGTGTTGCTGAGTTTACCAGTGCTTTCTTTCTTTCTCAGGATATACCAAACTGTCGATTTTGCCACTCCTAATATTGTAGCAATTTCTCAGATTTTTTTTTTCTGTTTTTGCATCTTAAGGATGGAGCCTCTGAATGAAACCCCTTTAACCTTAAAGTACTTTTTTCAGTTCTGTTGTTTTCAGAAAACGATATTATATGTTTTACCATTCCAAGTTTAAAGTTGAATGTCCCTGTCTCTAGTGTTCCAATGTGGCAGCTCAGTGATCCCGGTGCAGATTCTGAACTGTTACAATTTGCTACATTTAGTTGATACATTTCTCAGCAGTATATGTGGAATATTAGCAACTATTGTATCAATTCTAACAGCTGCCTTTAATAATTCTCAGGTATAAGAAATGAAGACAAAGATAAGAAATGTATCAACTAAGGGGTTATTTATTAAAGTCTGATTTTTTTCTGGTCAGACTTTAAAGGGAAAAAACTATTTATTTTGAATGAAAAAAAACGTATTTTTTTGTGATTTATTAAACTCCAATGGTGTTAAAAGTCTGAATAAAAAATTACTCCAACTCAGACCTGTCGTGTTTATGTAGAAAAGTCTGTGTGGATTTGGTCGAGTAGTTTTCAGAAAATAGTGAGAATTTTTCAGATTTTGATAAATAACCCCCTAAATTTATATTTCAGAGCAAATTTCCCCCCTGCCAATGCTGCCTCAGAATGGCATAAGAAGACGAAAAATTAAACGTTAGCTTCAATATTGGAAAAACCGTTGCAAATAGAAAATAGAAAGAAATTGGAAAAAGTCTTTATTTTTGGTGAACTGTCTGAAACGAATTGAACTAAAAAAAAATGTTGGAAGGTGAACAACCCCTTTAATAGAAAAAAAGGTTCAATACAATGATAAAACAAATTATAAAAATGAAATATAGTTACATTCAAGTTTATGCACTGAGACAAGAAGAAGCTTACAGTCTAAGTACTAAGTAATGCCCCCCCCCAATATATATTAGATCTATCTGATACTTGACTTCTGCATGAAGAGAGAATGAAGAGAGAGAGAAAGGGAAACTTGATTATCAGAAAAAACATCAGTATTAATTAATTATACAGTATTTAGAATGTTTTTTTTTATATCAGTATGATAAAGTATAAAATATATTTAATTTGTATTTTAATTTGTTACATTTTCAGTTTCACGGTGGTTCCCCCTTAAATAAAAAGGAAGGTATAAGACCTATGGAACAAGATGCAAGTACAAAGGACCAATGAAACCAAAAAAAAACTTCAGAGTTTGTTGCAAAAGTGAAACAAAAAACAAGGGGGCTCAGGGAGTATTTTCTGTCTGCGGGGATAGGAATCTGTTTGTGGATGGAATGTAGAAAGTCAGCATGGGTACAGGATATGCTTTACTATGTTCTACTGTGCACAGCAGAGCAAGAATTTTCTTTAAGATTTCAGTCAACAAAGGTGATATGGAACATTACTGCACTGGAAGTCCCTGTCCCTTTCGGGTGTTTCATAATCTTTCAAAAGCCAGAATGGTAGGTCACAATCCATTCTGATACTATATAGGACGAAACATTTTTTTACTGAAATGGATCACTATTTACTTATCCCCAGGGTGCAAGTGCTAGAGCACTAATGTTTGCAAGAATGAACGTTTAAGTGCTCACTTAACAAGTACTTGCACCTGGACTGCATCTTGCATCTTGTGGCGGATAGATAATTTGGTCTCTTTGCTCCAAACTGGAGTGCACACTTTGCACACTAGGTTCTCTTAAATCACCCCTAATATATTTTGATCTATGCTCTCTTCTTTAGGTGTGGAGAAAAGATGGAGCTGGGCTGGAAATAAGCCTCTACACTGGCATTAGCCTCCTGTCTGTACCTGGAACAATTGTGTCAGCCCAAGCAGGGCTGATCCTATTAAATGTGGGGCCCAATTGGGACCATGTTGGCGGGGCTCTTAGACAAAGTGTTGCTGGCTAATGACACACCAAGTATTTAGGAAAATAAGGGCATACAGGCACAAAATAGAAAGGAAAGGGGCAGACAAGGTAAGAGAGTGAGAGGGATGAAATAGGGGCACATAATAGGGGCACACAGGGTAAGAGAGAGAGGGAGGAAATAGGAGAGTGGACTGGGCCAATTAGTTTGGGGCAGGCTGGGCCGATTCAGCTTGGGAGCAGGCTTGGTTGGATTGGGGGCAGGCAGGGCCTATCAAGGTTGGAGAAAAGCTGGGCCTATGAGAGTTGGGGGCAGGCTAGACCTATGGAGTTGGGGGATAGGCTGGATTATCAGAGTTGGGGGTGGGCAGGACCTATGGATTTGGGGATGGGCTGGACTCTCAAAGTCGGGGGCAGGCCAGGCAGCATCATGTGCTGAGGGAAATATTATCTGTGCTGCCCTGTGGTGCGGGGCCCCCAGAGGTGCGGGGCCCTATTGGGCCCTATTTGTCCAATAGGCCTAAGGCCGGCCCTGACCAAGTGCAGACACACACAGCTGATTTCACAGCTGGGCCACAGTTGTACACAAATGTCCCGAGTGCAGACAGGACAAGAGGCTAATGCCAAAATAGAGGCTTGTGTTAGGGGCCTTAGGGCTCAACTCCACTGTGCATCATCATCAGATCCGACGCATTGAGAGGAAGTGGATGCGAGGAGACTGATGCGGCGAATATAAAGTAAGTAATAGAAATGTCGGACCTTTTCACTGCGTGCATCTGACACGACACGACCATTGGATGAAGACAAAACGTGCAGCGTTCGCATCCAACAGTCGTGTCAGATGCACGCAGCGACAAGGTCCAACATTACTATTACTTACTTTATATTCACTGCATCAGTCTCCGCTTCCTCTCATTGCGTCGGATCTGATGAAGACGCACCATCAGACATTGCAGATCTCAGCCTGTAGAGAACACAGGTAGAGAATCTACTCCTCCGCTGCTTGATGTGCCTGCACTCAAATTCATTGCTTTGAATCAGGTGCAGGCAGAGGCGTTGGATTTCAGCAAAAATGCAAAATCCTGCGTTTTGGTGCCAAATCAAAATCGGTCATATCTGTCTGCACTCAAGCCAAGGCAATGTATTCGGATGCAAGCACATGGAGCATCGCAGGTGCAGATTCTCAGTCTGCATTTCTCAGAAGGCCTAGATCAGCATTTTCTGGCACTACCCTTACAAGAAATTCCAGTGGTTGATCTTAAATCTTTGGAGCAAGCTGCATCAGTGACATTATCTAAACAGTGTATCAGGGATTAATGAAGCTTATTTCTTATTTATGCTGTTGAAATCATGGACACAAAACTGATAATGGGCAAATAAATTAGTAGATTGTTTAGTAGATCTTTCCAGACAACATGTCTGGGTAATAGTGTTGACAGAACCTTGGATATAGTACTTGATGGCAGTTAAACAATAGCATGAATACAACAGCAGAAAGTTAACACCAGGTAAACACTAATTCAACTAAAGGATGTTTCAAGATTTTATTTTGTTCAGTGACTAAAATATCATGTTTATCTCAAAAACCTAACTATCCCTGTTTTCATATTGACAGAAATAAGTTTGCTCAGTTCAGCAGCAAACACTGGTCAAATGGGGATTTCTGAGCTCAAGGATCAGGCTTATTTATTGATAGGCCCTAAGGAAAAATATTCTAAGCAAAATAGGGCGGATGTAGTTAAAAATTGCTAGCAATGTTTAAAATGGAGTTTTTGCAGATGTTCAATGCTGCTCACAATGTTAAATCATTTGCTGGTGAATATTATCACTAAAACCTGCTCTGGAGTTTCATGAAATATTACGTCGCAAAATACCCTTAACGATTGCAAAATTTTATTACATACACTGCGCATGTTTGCAAAAGCCATTTGTTCACAAACTTTGCAATGAAGTCTTTGGGGTAAGATGCAAACAATGGAAATCTTGGTCACTAACATTCTCAAAGGTGTTTGGGAATTTTTTTTTTTGCACTAAAGAAACATATTACATTCCCCCAAAGATGTCCTCTTATCTGTCCTCTTATTTAGACCTGTCTTTTAGATAAGAAGCATAGTTTACAAAAATTAGAAAATGTTTGCAGAATTGAGTTTTCACAAAGCAGTTATAAAAATAATAAGCAATAAGCCTTCTTACATTTTATATCACTATGATGTATCTTGGGAAGTAAGTGCACAGCTCAGTACATCCATACATCAATTCCTATTGGCTGCAGTGATCAAAATGTGGTTCATAATGGATATCAATGCTGGCCTCTTGGCTAAAATCAAGTGTAGTACCTTTGGACTAGGCTGGCAAGCGGAAGCTTGATGAAAGCTGGGTTGCTGTGCTCCCATGAGGGAGGAACCTGAGTCAGGGGCAATGCACATGCACCTATGCCTAATCATGCTTCACTTCCTTTGCCTTGGCCATTAGGCGGGCGGGAAGTTATTTCTTCTTCCGGCTGCCAGCTGGAGCCTTACTAAAGGCAATCAATGGCCTTACACTGCACACTCCAGCACCTTTTTTGTGTTTGGTTTGAGCACCCTGGATGGGGTCATAGTCCTTTGGCTGGACCCCAGGCCATGACACTCCCTGGGGGAAGCTTCAGAAGAACCCAGGGTAGACGGGACTCCCGATAGCTTCGGCGAAGGGGAATCCAAACGACCCCAAACCCCTTTGGGGGGGCGGGGATGGTGGGCCCTCCCTAGCTTCGGCAAAGCGGGACCCATCCGTTCAAGCTGTTTGCGGGCGGTAGCCTGGGACACTTGGGCAACGGAGCCCATGCTTTCGGGTAGGACTCGGAAGGATGATTCAATATCATCAATGCTGGTAATAACTGACAGAATACTCCTCAGTTGGCTTAAAGGGATACTGTCATGGGAAAAAAAAATGAATCAGTTAATAGTGCTGCTCCAGCAGAATTCTGTACTGAAATCAGTTTCTCAAAAGAGCAAACAGATTTTTTTATATTCAATTTTGAAATCTGACATGGGGCTAGACATATTGTCAATTTCCCAGCTGCCCCAAGTCATCCAACCTACAGCACTCAAAATGTTTTTGAAATAAAGTGCCAGCTCCCACTCAGAGAGTGTTGAGATGCACTGCAAAAATGTCTGGAGAGCTGCAGATTGAAGAGGTAAATATACTGAGCAGTTGCTGGGGGTGCAGGATTAAGGCAGGCCAGGCTGGGCCCCTACACATTTTCAGTATGTGTATAAAACAGTCCCTAAACATAAATTGCTGGCCCCATTATCCAACCTACAGCTCTCAAAATATTTTTGAAATAACTCCCAGCTCCCACTCAGAGTTGGGATGCCCTGCAAAAATGGATGGAGAGCTGCAAGAAGGGCAGCATTGATAACACATAATTTGTTAGCACCACATCCTTCCTTCCTATATTTACTTTTTCTATTTGTAAAGTTTTACTCTTCCTGCCGCACTCTTTTTGTGTGGGGCTCCATGGCAGCTTTCCCTATGAGGCTGTATTGGATTTGCATTTTACAAAATGAATGTCAAGTTTTCCAGTTATTACAAAGAGAGAGTAAACAGATAAGGATGTTGTTTGCTAAAAGCGACATGGCCTGGTGAATATGAATGGTGTGCTATGGGCAAATTTAATACTGTACAGAAAATACAGTAGGCACAAAAGTCAAAACTCAGAGCCGGTAAAGTGTGATAAGAGTTGACAATGTGACAACGTGTGTACAGTGGGAGGGATTACAATCCACCTCAGATTACACATGAAAGGGTTCAGATCTGGATTTAAAGGAGCCTCTTGAGCATCAGATCGGTCACTGCAGATCAGCAGAGAAGCCACCTTCCATCCAGGCCAAGTCAGCACATACAGGTATGAAAGATGATTCATATTCAGGCAATTCTTGTGCATAGGCACAACTTTGATAACCAGTGCTTCAATTCAGGCAAGTGGTACCTTACAGAAAGGGTGCATTGATTTGGCTTTAGATTTTATTGTTAATCAGTTTTTCTCTGTATTTTATCTATTGGGTCACATATAGGAAGACTGAATTGGTTATCATTTTATAACTGCATTTTTTTTTTATAAACCCTGCTTTTGGTCATATTTTTGACCAAGGGACATAAACTCGTTCTCAGTGACCCGTCTACTAATGGCAGAAAAGTGGCACAAACCGGCACTCCAGGGTGGCATCGGCTAAACATATTTTGCATATGCAGCTCCGTGTTTTAACCCATGGTTAAGGTATTAGAATTAAAGGATATTTCAGTTCATTCTGTTTTCATGAATTTCATAATTCCCTTGCTATATTCTTTCAGCAGCATTTTTTTCACTATTCCACATATATTTATATATACTGTATATATTTTCTAGCTCTGACAGTGCAATTATTTTCCATGATTTCTTACAACCCGTTTTCGGCTTTAGTTATCAAGACTATATCATTTGCCTTTGGTTTTCTAAAGGTTCTTGCTCCAAAAATATATATACCTTATAAACTGTACACAGAGGGTAATTTATACCCTACTTAAATATATACACAGTGTATATATATATATATATATATCGTAGATGTAGAAGTCACGATATAAGGCTACAAGCCAAGTCAGAGCAAGGTGACTTTCAATATGCATTTGAAAAGGCATAGCTTGTAATATACCTAATGCCTTGCTTGCATTATTTCTATTTAAATGTACAATGTTTAATTTATTGTATGGCGGCAAATCTTTACATAAGCAGGATGCCTTTTTTTGCATATTTGTTTTATCCATATGTGTGGAAACACCCACTCTCTTTACTTCGGCTGTCTCATTCTATATTTAACAAAGCGTTCAAAAAAGTTAATTTTTAATTTTAGATTTCTCGTTATTAAAGCTTAATTTATACATATATATATATATATATATATATATATATATATATATATATTTATTTTTTTTTGTGTGAGTGTGTACTACTATGAATGAACAGATAAGAAGAGACCACCAACATTTAAATACTTTTATTTAAAAATTGAATTCATTTTTCCAATTTGCTTTGGCTAATATGAGAATGATATAACAATACAGGCTAGGGAAAGTTCCAGACAAGGGTGTGTCTGGTTACTGATTAATATACCATACAGACCTCTGCTGATTCCATCATTCCTAGTTTGTGTGCAAACCTCAGACACTCCTAGCCCCAGACTTCATTCAATAATCTTCCCTTTTCCTTCTAGAATCTCAGAAATGAATTTGCTATGGGATAACACATGCTACTTTTTCAAATCATGTCACCTTTCTAGTTAATACAATGATTTTAAGTATGTACTAGGTATACAACACACCTTTATACACTGATTTGCTACTCTTAGACCAGGGTGCGGCTGTTTAAGAGGTTTGAAATGGTGAATGTATTATATTTTGTAGTTAGAGCCCCAGTGTCTCAATGCAAAATTTGTTATTAAATCTTCTCCTTCTGTGTGCTGGTAATACATGGGCTGATTTAAGCACAAAGGGTCTAAATTGAACAAGTGCAGTCTCTGTCCAATCAAATCTTTGCTTTCATTTTCCAACTTTCAGTAGACAGTTTGAAGCAAATTGCTATTTGGTTGCTAGTGGCAACTGTACCTGTTCAATTTAGCACCTGTGTTCATAAATCAGCCGTGTATTTAGGAAAGTATGTGACCCACCAGCATGTGATTTCATCATTTCCCATTCATTGTGTACTGGATGCTTACGTGGCATTGGAAAAGTGCATAATCTATAAAAGCGTTCCAGCAATATGTGTGTCTCTGTCCTTGGGCCCTGGTATAACCATCCGAAATTGAAACTTTATAAGCATTAACAGGATTATAACCATTATACATACCTCCTAACTTTCACATTTTTTTGGGGCAGTCCCGTTTTTGATTGGTACCGGATTGGTACTGTAATGTCTCGACTTTCTGTTTGATCTCCACCACTGAACAGCTAGAAAAAGACATAAAGTTTCTAAAATGTAGTTGGCTTTTGGCAGAGAGCCCAGAATATGTGGCAAGTGCACTTAGATACTTTTGTAACAATTTAAGATAATCAAAGAAACAATTGTAACAATTTAAAGGGTAATTCACCTTCATTAGCAAAACTGTAATAACATAAAAACCACAGAAATGTGTTCAAACTTTTCATAACCTGCAAAATGTAGTAAAATGAATATGGTAATTAGGGGGTGATCAAAAAAATGTTGCCACGCTACGCACGGCTAATTTTTTTTGTCCCTCTTTCTATTTCCAAAATGTTGGGAGGTATGCATTATGTGACTGTGCAAGTTTACTTTGCTGCAAAGTCTTAAACTTAACGTTTACCTTTTGTTATGTTGGTGCAACTGTCATATTTCTGCTACAGGCCTTTATATTTGTCTGTGTTTGGAATCATTTAACTTTAACATAGTATGTATTATAAGATATAAATGGAGTAAACGTTAAAACAAATAATGGCAATGTGCTTTGTGCAGTGTAATAATGTACAAGATATAAGATAGTTGATTAAATTGAAAACAGGAATTGAGCATTGTGAGTTTTTAAGACCAGCTTAAAAATGGCATTTTTGAGTGAAATAACTTGTTTTTTAAGTAACACTTTTTATTATATACACTGCACACTGGTGCAAATATGAAATGGCATTTTTTCCATTTGGTGGTTGTGTCACTTTGGAAGCATATATTAAATACAATTGTTCACATTTGCCAATTGTCAGGGAATGGGGCAGGATGAGGTCTGGTTCATAGAGCAGCAATTAATTCTTCATTTCTCTGGTTTCTCTGGTTGTTAGAGTTCCTGGAAAATCAGGAGTATAAATAAAAACGAATACTAACTAACAATATCTGGAATTCATTTGGTTTCTTGGATCACTGACTTGTATACATAAAGAATAGTAAAACAAATACCTTTAAAACTACATTATAATCAAGACTAATTATTTTTACCTCCGTAATAGAGTAGGTTCATACACATTCATACATTCAAAAGGACTAAAATATCACATGAACATATACTATATTTAACTCAAATGTACAGAAGAATATTATGTACATTAAAAGGGAACTTTAATTAGCATTGCATGCATTAGTTAATCATTACTGTATCCACAGGTAAATGTATATTTGACAATCTAGGGGGTTGGTCACTGAGCTGGACCTTGAAAACTCAATATTCCATCTTGTAGATGGATTTATGTTTTTTGCATTTAAAGTGTGTGGACACATACAATTGTTGTCCTTACAATTGCAATAAAATATTTCTTAATTGGCTGTCTGGAATATCACTTTATTAGTTAACAAGAGAGCTGACTGCATTCAGTGGTGCCAGACATATTGCACTTATCTACTAGAGACTGTAATGGGTAATAAACCAGATCACACTGGTTTACCAAACAAAGACTAATACATTAGCTATAGAAAACAAAAGACTTTGGCTAATACCAGACAATATTTGTTAGGGCTCTTACTCACTGGCGTTCTGACCTGCGCTCCCCTGCGTTCCGTTTTTTGGCATTCAGCCGCAGGGGAGCGCAGGAATAGACGCATGTCATTATTTCAAATGGGCCTGTACTCACTCGCGTGAGTACACGCGTGTAGGTGCCGAATGCAGGAAAAATGCAGCATTTTGCGTCTCAACCTGCGTTCAGCGCCTACACGCGTCTGAGTGAGTACAGCCCCATTTGAAATAATGACATGCATCTATTCCTGCGCTCCCCTGCGGCTGAACGCCAAAAAACGGAGCGCAGGGGAGCGCAGGTCAGAACGCCAGTGAGTAAGAGCCCTTAAACTGCCCAAATTAAATACCTTCTTGAGGACAGGGGAACAATGGGGGCAAACAAGAATGGATGCAATTCATTTAGCCTTTTAATTAGTACTGTGATCACTGTAATTGTCTGGAAATTATGGAATTCAAAGGGGTGCAGCCCTGTTCCTGCCAGCATCCCATTGTACTGTTCTGCTGCGTCCGACAATTTTTTCTGTGGCATGAACAGATTACCACTAATGTTTCAATTTTATTAAATTTATGGATTATTTGCATTATTTTGCCATGCCTGAAGAAAAGAAGTGGAGCAGCAGAGCAGCGCTTTCAGAGAATCTGCAATCATCTGGCCTTAGTCTTAGTATTGTGGGAAAACATGGATAACCATGTTTTTTTCCTGTACTATTTCCCAAATGTCCTAGGACACTGAGTATCAGTTTATGATAGAAATAAAAAAGGCTGTGTAAGGAAACTAGAGCCTTTGAACAGAAAATCATCATCATTTATTTATATAGCGCAGACAGTGCTGTGACTTAGTTATAACATACAGGGAATAAATGGTGATTAACAAACAAGGGTTTACAGAGTACAACAGG
Organism: Xenopus petersii; assembly: GCA_038501925.1. NCBI lineage: Eukaryota > Metazoa > Chordata > Amphibia > Anura > Pipidae > Xenopus > Xenopus petersii. The sequence goes on from CM076677.1 coordinate 89,416,771, forward strand.
ATTAGTGGGGCCTACATATGAGAGTTTACAAACTTAACTTTAGGGTACAATTCAGACATTAAGATTTTAGAAACAGTTTTATGATTCATGATACCGCAAAGATTAATTAATTAAGGTACATTGAATAAGCTTCTTTAAACAGGTGGGACAGAACAGAAAATGAAATCATTTGCTGATAAGCAACAGATAAGCCTTACATTTTCTTACACTGTGATGATTATTGACAAATTTGAGAATAGTTAGTTATAAATTGTGTCACACACAAAGGTGGATTAGGAACGGTAGATACTATTCATGATTAAAGGTAGCCCTTAAAGACAATAATATGATACAGTATATCACAAGAGACAGGAATAATATGTAAATAGTAGTTTTACCATTGGCGCTTAGTGGTGTTAGCAGCTATACTTAACCCTTAGGGGTAGATTAAATAAAGGCTTTTCGCCAGCTTTACCATCCGCAGCGACATCGCCAATTCACTGGCGTAGGCATCAATTCACTAGCGAAAAAGAACGCCGCTAGTGTTCGTTCGCACTCTATCACAATTTTTTCACCCATTGCACATCAATCAAACACCAACTTCAGTATTTGCAGTTCATGATTAAAACAGATAGTGGAAAATATATATATATATATATATGTAGTATGGATTGGCAGGGTTCCTCAACCTGTGTTGTAGTACAATTAATGCCTCAACAATTTTCTTTAGCAGAATGAATTATCACAGATTCTTCAAGATACACACAATCCGTTTTTTCCCATAGCAAAAGTACCTTCCAATGTCAAGACACAGGCATTATTATATTAGCTGATGTTATATATTTTACATAACCTTGGAGCTGTGGTCGTGTTTACTCACTCAGTTATTCATCCCTTATGTTACGCTACATAGGTTAATCTCCAGTTTGTTAAGCAGGCTTTACCCCTGCATCATTGTCCCTGCTGTTCCTTTATGCTTCCTTTTATAGTTCCAGGACCCTGCTCTGAACTCCATCCCCTACTAGTCATGAATCAATAATAAAAATCTGAGAGCATTCCTCTGTTTTATGTTCTACTGCAGCCTGGATCTCTCATTCCATTGCATAATTATGACTAAAGATTCCAAAATAAAATTTGACCAATTTCATTCTGATTTTAAAGTCACATGATTTTCAGAGTTCATATTCAGCTCGGAATTCAAATCCTACAAAAACTGATGGAATTAGTCCAAATCCCAGACTAATCCCTATTGCACTAGCTATATAAGCCATGTTGTTCCTCTACAAGTCCCAGCATCCTTGTAGTCAATTAAATAAACAGTTTAGGTAATAGAGTCATACATCAATTTGGCCAATGATTTTATGCATGCACCAATATGATCATTGACTGAGTAGAGTTATATCTGATTGCAGTCTGCAAGGCTGCATGTTAATTCATTATGTGGATGAATTACTATTCAGCTTTGTATTGTCAGTTTTTATTTTGGGTTTATATTCTGTGTATTGTGAGCTAGTCCCTAAGTTTAGGTAATCAACAGAAGCCCAGAGCGTGTGCTGTGAGTCAGCTAAAAGGAGATGGGGAGCTAATCAGAGCATTTTTGGAGGTAGAGATCTGAACTGCTAAGGCTAAGGGCACACCTGGTGAATCGGGGAGAATTAGTCACCTGCCGACTAATCTCCTCTTCTTTGGGGCGACTTATCTCCCCGAACGGCTTCCCCCTGTCTTCCGACGGCTATAATGAAAAATCGCCTGCGACATGGCACACGCATCAATTCGTATTCTAAAGTCGCCCGAAGTTTCCTCGTGAGGCAAAACGAAGCGCCACATGTACCAAAGAAGAGGCGATAAGACGCCAGGCTACAAAATCTCCCTTTCCCTAAAGGGCTGTGGAGGAGATAAAAAAAGGAGCGTGGAAGATAACGTGTAGCATTTTAGCCTAATTCTTCAATGAGCTTTAGTTATTATTATTATTATTATTGCTAACATGTATTTTTATATCGCCAACATATTTTGCAGTTCTGCAAAATGTATTTATACAAAGAACACAGAGATTTACCAACTTAGAACATACAGAATGACATATATAGCGACCAGTAACTAATACATAAGGCAAAGGCCCTGTGCAAAAGTGCTTACAATCTAAAAGGAGAAGCAGTTGAGACACCAGGTGTGGGAGTGGGCAAGAAATAAGCAAGGTGAAAGGTGTAGCATATGCCTATGGTATTGCATTTGGTAGCTAAACAGAATGAGGGTAGACTTCTCTAAAGTGTGTTTTACGAGATCTTTTGAAAGCAGAAAGGTTGTGAGAAAGTCAGCTTGAACAAGGGAGAGAGATCCAGTGAAGGGGTGCAGCCCTTGCAAAGTCTTAAATGCGAGCATGTGAGGATAAGAGTTGAGGAGCAGGTCAGTAGAGGAGGCTAGTAAGTGGGTGGGTGAGTATCTAGAGATGAGTTAAGAGATTTTTTATTTAATGCCAGCTAGTGAGATTGAATATTGCCCGTGTGCTTATGTATGTAAAGAACATACCCCTCTAAACTGTGCATCCATGAATTCTTCTTCACTATCCACTTACTTGGATGCACTCACTAGTGCCATAGCAGCATGTATAGTTCTGCATACAAGTTTTGTAGCAGATGCCTTTGCCTGCCCTAGTGCTGAGGTGAAATAAGCTAGATACCCAGTGGGCTGGCTGCAGTCAGTGTTGTAATCTCTTCTGTTGAGTGCAGCGATTTCTATTCACATCACGTCCTCCCCCCCCCCCAGCACTGCTCCTTCTGTCTTTCTCTCACACACATAGCTACAGCCCCCTCTCATTCTCTCTCTGCCTTTCCCTTGGTGCCACTGCTCCTCTCATACTCTTTTTCTCCCCTAGAGCTTCAGGATCCCCAAAATGGCTAGTACTTTCTCCAGAATCCTGTCCTCAAGGAAATCAGCTGGACTCCTGGCAATGGTTGGAGCTGGTTCTGTCGCAGCTGGATACCTAATGACCAGAGATGCAATCAGTGCTGACACCAGCCATAAGAGAAGGATGTACCCAGCAAGGTAAGGGGAACAAATACTGCTGGCAGTTTATGGTATTAGTATGATGACACTGGAGCTGATTGCACAGTTAGTGATTCAATATTATCCTGGATACTCTCTCTCTCTCTCTCTCTCTCTTGCACATGCCATTATTCTCTGATATAATGCATTCAAGAGAAGCTGCAATGATATGTGAGCATGTGATAGAATCTGCAGCAAGATGGGATGCAACCAGATTTCCATAGGCAACTGCAGCATCCAGATCTTCATTGCTCCTCATCTGTAGAACTTCTGCATTATGTTTTCAATCAGTAATTTGCAGCACATCAGTTTCTTACCCCAGGATCTGTCCTGCTTGAGCCTTCCCTATACAAATACATATTTGGAGTTTCGAAAATGCACCCCGCTGTTACTATGGCAGAACTCTTGGATTGGCAAACCTCCTACTGTTGTTAATTTATAACTCTGAGCATTTTATTTTTACAACTGCTTCCTTTTCAAAAGAAAAAGTAAAAGCTTTGATTCATTTGGTCAGGTTTGAAAAACTGTTAATCATGGGTCTTTCCAAAGACATTTGGGACAGATTATGTCTAAAACACACCAGGATACTCTGTTCCGATTTACACATTGATTGTCATCAGTGATCATGCTGGCATTGCACAATACCAAGATGATGAGTGTGAATGTAATGTTCTCCTTAGCTGTGTCCTTCTCCAAATGTCATGTCAGTTGTTTCCTCCCCTGCCTCATCTTTCAGTCATTTACCATAATAAACAAGAATTAGTCCCAGATGCCGCTGACATTGGCCTCAGGCTGATTCATAGAGTGCATGGTTCTACTCTATTATGAATGAGTAATGCAGAGATACATTCAGTACGTGTCGATTTCTGCTTCTCATTCCTTAGCACTGTCTGAGCTGCATAACAATAGCAATATAAAACCTGGCGAGGAAAGGGTTAACATTAGCCATTCCAGAATAATCTATATGAGTGCCTACATAGAGAATTAATTTGGTTGATTTGTGCAACATATACGTATAGAGACCCGCATTGCTTAGAAAATGTGGTCTTCCAATCTATGGCTAAATCCAGTTACCTATGAATATAATAATATCACTTTGCTGTATCAATTACTGAAGCTTGCCCAGCCTATAGCTAAACAAACTATAAAATCCACAGAACATTCTAGCCATATGGCGCTACCCGGATGCTCTTTGTCTGCGCATATATCTCCATTGCTAATGTCATATATCCATGGGCTCCAGTGCAGTCATATTCGGTTGGGGGTTGCTGCTTTCTATTTTCCTGTTTAACTGGAAAGGATCCAATCAATCATTCTCCTAGGGGAGAGGGGGACGATCTGTACATTTATATAATGCTGATAAATGTGTACAAGAAGAGGCTTTTTGCTTTTAAAAATAAGGATTAAATTATTATAATAATAATTATTATATACATACATATATGTGTGTGATAGAGTGATATATATACTGAAGATAGGTAAGTAGATAAATGATACAGACAGGCAGATAGCTTTAGGGATGTAACTGTAGACAGGAAGATAGATGATGATGATGATGATGATAGATAGATAGATAGATAGATAGATAGATAGATAGATAGATAGATAGATAGATAGATTCCAAAATGAAAAACAAGACCTGAGAATGCTAATGATACATATGAATAAAATATATATGTATACAGTATAATAGGCCTCAGTATTGGACTGGGATGCCAGGGGCCCACCAGAAAACCTTAAACTATGAGCCCACTTTCCAAACTATTATTCCTCCTCTCCTCCTCGGCCAACCCCTTTATTCTCCCATTATTAAGCCTATTTTTTACTATAAAGAAATAGGAAATGACCATGAAATAGGCCAAATGGTTAGAAGCAAGAGGCCCATTGACACCTGGGCCCACGAGAGTTTTCCTGGTATCCCAGTGGGCCAGTCCAACACTGATAGGCCTAGACAGACAGACATATAGATAGATAATAGATAGATAGAACTTATAGATAGACCTTAGAATAATATTTATATATATCTATATATTATGCCCCAAGTGCATTCTAGGACAATGTATGGTTGTGTTATAAACAGTAATAAATAAAATTATATTGCATTTGCAGTAAATCGATGTGCTGCCATACACGCAGTTGCAAGGACACTCTATCCTCTGTTGCTGTTTCTATAGTTAGAACCTTTTGTTGACAGAATTCTGATTTTGTTCTGGCTGACCTTTGTGTAACCTAGAAACAAATGCAACAAAATCATCAGATTTGTATACTAATTTTCTGTTTACTCTTGCCCTGTACACTATTTGCTGTAAATCTACTGCCTTCTGAAAGTGAGTGGATATTACAGTGGGAAGTTGTTCACTGACACAAGCAAGATATAAGATATACCTATATATATATATATAAGTATATCCTAAAAAAATTCTCCCAACAATCCAACCTCCATTTTGGTGTGCTGGCAATATGGCTCCCCAGATTAACACAAAGTCCACAATGAATGTTAAAATGCTGTGCTGTGCATTAAAATTCCATTCCATTGTGAGCTTATTCCACCCTGAAACTCTGGCATCAGAAACACCATTCCTTACTAAGACTTACTAAGTTTATACATTTCATTCCATTATATTTAATGCATTTTAATAAATTGTTTCCTCTTTTAGGTCATTTATGCCAATTATGCTTCTAAGTGGGTCTCCATGGAGAAAACATCAGCTGCATTATGGCATATGATAATATGTGATTGTGCGTGAATGAGATATCATTATGCAGTGTAACAAAGGATATCCAGTGGTACTAGTGCACTTTCATACCATGGCCCTTTCGTAAGGTGGCCATACACTATAAGATCCGCTCATTTGGAGAGGTCGCCAAACAACCGGATCATTCTCCCGAAAAGCCCATCAAAGGCAGGGCAATATTGATCTAATCTGATCGTTCGGACCTAGGCAGGGTCGGACTTGCCCGGCGGGACACTGGGAAAAAACCCAGTGGGCCCCGACCCTGAATGGGCCCTCGCCAGGTCAGACCCCTCTCCCGATTGCATTCTACAAAAAAAAAGTTATTTTAGACGACGCGCCACCTGTGCATGCGCATGGCAACATTCACACATGCACCGTCTCACAGGAGTGCCGAGGGGCGCCTCCATGCAGGCACGCCATGCGCCAATGGCGCGTCACAGTAGGGGGGCAGGGGGGTCGGAGGGGGGCCCTGGACAGTAGTCCCAGTGGGCCCCGGACCCCCCAGTCCGAAACTAGGCCTAGGGCCAATGTTGGGAATGGGTGCAGGTGGGACGAGGACCACATCAACTAGCCGATACGACTCCTTGATTGCAGGGAATATCAAACCTGTCCAATCAATAGCTGGCCTATTTTTGCCCAGATATCAATCAGGGAGGCCTGTCAGATGGCCCCAAATACTGGCAGATAAGTGCTGAATCGGTCTAAATGACCCAAATTGAATCTGCTTATCTATGGCCACCTTTAGATGCCCCCTGCACTGTCCACGCCTGGATTTGTGGAGCTGCCACCAAGGCCCGGGCCTAAGGCGGCAGTATTTTAGAGGGGCGGCATGCTGCCCAGTCACACCCATATGGGTTCAGAAACAATGGGGAGACGCATGAGATACGATAGTTTTTTTTAAATTTCCTGTGCGGCAATCCCCATTGCTCTAGTCCTGATGAAACTTTGAACAATTAAAAGGGAGGCAGCGGGGGCTACAAATGACAGCGGGCCTAGGGACGCCCGCTATATAAATCCGGCCCTGGCGCTGTTCCCTGGCAGTGGCACTGATCCATCAACATTAAAGGGCCAACATCAAATGGTGAAAACATGTATTTTATTTAATTTAAAGCTACTTATACATCATCTTAGGGGGCATATAGTATCATTTATATTACTTTGTCTTTGCCAATGTATTATACATTTCTAAGCATAGAAGGAAAAGTTTCCTTCAGAGATGCCAGTGTATCCAAGCTGGTCTGATATCAGAAAGGATTAGTGGGAGCTCCAAAATAATTTATATATGCCTATATGTACGTAAATGTGGCATATATATATGAAATATAATTGGCTATGTGATATAGGTGATTTTAAAAGATGATATAGGCCCAATTTCAGATCCAGTGATGAGTGTAGTAAAAGAGTTGGCAGGACTACAACCCTAATACTGTGCCAGTTGGACCATGACAAAACTTGCTTTCTATAGTAAAACACTGAAATGTACAAGACTTAAAACTCCTGCAAACCTAATCTATACAGAGTACTGTGTGACCTATTGTCCTGTACTGTGTGCTTTGTGCATATAAAGTTCACATCATGAGAGAGGATGGAGATTATTTATACAGTACAGGAAGATAAGGTGATTAACAGGAAAGGATTGGGATTCTTCCTAATATAACCACAAGCTACTTAAATGCTGGATCCCCAAGCCAGGCCCAGCCTGTTTCACTTTAAACCCTTTAGGTTGGTCAAAACCTATATCCTAAAATAAGTTGAATAGCAAATGCAATGCTAGGCTTTCTTATAGTGATGTAAGAACATATTATATCTCCCCAAAGTAAAATGACGGCATATTAATATTATTATTACGGTATACTTATAAATCGCCAGCTTGGTCTGTAGCACTGTACAATAAGTTTGTGCATCCATTGAGTGTACAGATTTACATACAAAACAACCAATAACCAATACAGTAAAGTAAAGGTGTCAAGTACAGTATATTGAAACATCATTTAGGCAACACTGGGCTTTTTTTTCACCCCCCCCAGCAGTCACAGACTACTAATAATTATTAAAAGGAAAACTAATGGAAACACAGTACTTTCTTTATATTTATACACAGGAGTGACTACCATATTTATAAATGGGAATGTGCAGAAATATAATGTTCTGTGCTGAGGAGAAGACTCACACTCAGAACCTCTGCTTTCAGCAGTTGTCAGTGTAAGGCTGCTGCCACCAGACCACATGCAGAGGGACACCCATTTAACAGACAGACACGTCTCTAATGAACTCATTATCAATGGCTAGTTTGAGAGAGGGTCAGTGGCTGAACAAGTCAGCCATATAGAAATAATAATAACTTCAAACACGATAGTCCCTTGATGAGGAATGGGGCACTGTGTAGCTGCAACTGTCTCACCAATGAGAGAGAGAGACTGCTTAAAGAATAATGTGCCTATGGCCTATATTTGCAAGCCCCTGCCCCTCAAGAACTACCTGTAGTAGATGGCTATGAGCCTGACCAGTGGCAGATGCACAGTTGCATGTGTCCTGCTAGCATTGAAAATGGCAGATTGATACAGAAACAGAGACAGCACAAAGTGCATGATCCCATTGTTTTGTACATATATTCTTAATCCTCTGTGAATATTTATGATTAAAGATGACCTTTTACTTATGGAATTTGCTTATCTAGGGATACTACCTCAATGCTGGGCAGTGGTAATAATAATCAAGGATATACAGACATATTTAAAAAGATGTAAAGGTTATTAATAGTATTAAATGGGTCCCTTAATTCTTGGTGGAATATGTTTTTACTGTAGGTGTATATATGCAAATTCCTTTCATCCCCACTCATGCCTACAGGTATGGGACCTGCTATCCAAAGTGCTCGGGACCTGGGCTTTTTCGGATAATGGATCTTTCCATAATTTGGATCATCATACCTTAAGTCTACTAGAAAATCATGGAAACATTAAATAAACCCAATAGACTGGTTTGTCTTCCGATAAGGTTTTATTATATCTTAGTTTGGATCAAGTACAAGGTTTGTTTTATTATTATAGAAAAAAAAGAATTCACTTTTAAAAATTTAGATTATTGGTTAAAATGGAGTATATGGGAGACAACCTTTCAGTAATTTGGAGCTTTCTGGAGGCCAATAAAACCATTGTAGGTTTATATATATATTTTTCTTATAACACAGTGCAGAATATCCTGATCTGCGCAAGCACAACAACTGCATGGCCAGCAGCCTTACTCCAGCTATCTACACCAAACTCTGTGACAAGACCACACCTGCAGGATTCACACTGGATGAGTGCATCCAGACTGGAGTTGATAACCCAGGGCACCCCTTCATTAAGACAGTAGGAATGGTAGCAGGAGATGAAGAGTGCTATGAGGTGAGAGCCCAATGGCGTCTACAATGCTGTGTCATCCCTTCCCGTTGATTCAAGAATCCAGTGACCAGTAACTGTCCAGTGACATTTGGTTGAATACACTGACAGCTTTGTTTGACTTGAGGGGGTATAAGCAGACAGCTCAGCTATCCTGGCAAGTGTTTGCTGTCAATTCAGTTTACAAGCAGACAGTCACAGTGAGAATATGGAAGATAATTGGCTGTTCAGTTGTCTGGAACAAGATCCATAGAATGTATAGGGGTGGGAAACTGCTAAATGTCAGCAGCAGGATAAACTAAAGAGAAAGGGATGGCAGTGGAATGGGGCAGAGTGTAGGAGGGATAAAGGAGGGAAGGTGCTTCTGGGCCTTGATTGTTTCCTAATATAGTCACTAAAAATGTATCCTGTCTTTGCTTTGGCCAGTAATCTTTCCATTGGGAAAAAAGGACCGCAATATGTCACGTGCTGTAATCAACAAAGCCACTAAAATATCCTGGAACTCAGACAGGAAAGAAATAGATACATTAAAGTTCCTGAACATACACTTTGCTATAAAGTCATTTTCATGTTAAATTCCCATGTAATTCTAACTCTCATTATTGCCAATCACACAGCTGAGCTTTTAAAACAGTCAAAATGTCCTTTTAGTACACGACATTGGCGTTTCCTTTTTTTGGTCATCATTTTCTTGAAATCATTGAACAAGGGCAAATTGTGTTCTAAGGGCTAGTCCACACGGGGAGATAGCCACGCGTTTGCGGTCGCGGCGTCAAAGCGCCGCGACAGTCGCCGCGACCGGCGCAGGCGACAGTTTTGTATGGGCGCCTATGTAAAAACGCCTGTGCTAACCACACGAGGCGATGCGCTTTTCAAAAGTCGCCTGAAAATGCCTCGCCAGGCTTTTTCAGGCGACTGTTGAAAAGCGCATCGCCTCGTGTGGTTAGCACAGGCGTTTTTACATAGGCGCCCATACAAAACTGTCGCCTGCGCCGGTCGCGGCGACTGTCGCGGCGCTTTGTCGCCGCGACCGCAAACGCGTGGCTATCTCCCCGTGTGGAATAGCCCTAACTGTCTATAAAATATTAATATGGGACTAAGAACTGTGTTACTAGATAAAATAGATAACTAGATAAAATAGTGGAACAGTGCCAGATTTAAGTATGATATGTCTCTTTCTCTGTTGTGGTGGAAGAGTATAATGCAGTTAGTGCACTTGTAAAACAACTCTGGGATGTAACCTGCTATTGATTTACCTTTTTTATTCAGAAATAATCCTGTGTTTCAGGTGTTCGGAGATCTGTTTGACCCTGTTATAAAGGAGCGCCACAATGGCTATGACCCACGTACTATGAAACACCCCACAGACTTAGATGCAAGCAAGGTAAACACTTGAGATGTACATACTGATTAGAAATTGTACCATGTTTATAAGTAAAGGATGCATGTTGCACATGTTTTTATAAGCTAACAGCATGAATGCCTTGCATATTTGCCTTCATTTATAAATAAGAGTGACCATGTTGCTTGCTTTCTACTGTAGGTGCAACTACTGGGCACAAAAAGTCTACAGATTTGTATGTTAAAATGAGATACATATGAACAAGGTGCAAGTCCTGTGTTTTGCCCCTGATAACGTACAAGAAAGTACATGTTTGAGTACTAGTTAGGGCACATTCAGAGGGTTGATCACCCCTATTTGTAATGTTGATCATAATGAAGTCACCCAGTATAGGTTACGTTCTATATTTTTGAATGGGATGCACTAAATAGCCCTGTAAAAGCAGTTACTACTAAAATATTTCTTTTTGAGCAGCACTTACAAGAAACAGGACAGCCTACTGTGCCTCCCATTCAGATTTATAGGTGTTACCTATTAGAAAGTATGAACAGGCTATATTTTACTTAGTTACAATGCTGGGTCTCTGAGACTTGGTGCCCTAGTCTTTATTTATCCATATAGCACCACAAATGTACGCAGTACTTTACAAAACATAAACACAAACTGGGGTATTGAAATAATGTAAACATATTAAGAGTGCTCATTTGAGCACTTTTGCAGTTTACATGTTTTAATATTTTTGTGGTTTCTCAGAATTTTGCAGTTTCAGACTGCTAATAACAGGCTTTCGTCTGTTATTAGCACCTAGTGTATGGGATTGCTTCCCGTATTAATACAGTGATAATCACTGTTCATTGTAGTGCACACATACTGTAATATTCTTATCTTTGAGAGAAGGTGTTTACCATGGTACAGGACATTATTATGTGATATACTCTACTAGCTGCAGGTTATTGACCTCTATTTTGAGACATTTTTGGCTCAGATAAGCTCACTGCAGTGTTCTACATTAAGGTGACTGAAAGAAGTATACTGTGCAGATATCTGCGTTTTGCATGTTCTACATGGCTTACAGTTATAACTTGTTCATTTGTCCAATAGATAAAAGGCGGCTTCTTTGATGAGCGCTATGTGCTTTCTTCTCGTGTCCGTACTGGAAGAAGCATTCGTGGTCTGAGCCTGCCCCCAGCTTGCACCCGAGCAGAGAGAAGGGAAGTGGAAAAAGTGTCAGTGGATGCCCTTAGCGGACTCAAGGGAGACTTGTCTGGACAATACTACAGCCTCACACAAATGACAGATAAGGAACAGCAGCAGCTTATTGATGTAAGCAGGTTGTTTGGGGCTAATAGTATAATCAGTGGGACTTAGTTCCATTGTCAGCTTATTCAGATAGACAAAAGTTAATGGCATTATCCACTGTTTGTTAAAACAACAAAAATTATAATTATTTATATGCTTAGTTCCGCACAAACATCCAAGTTTGAACTTACCAAAGTTAGTTTGCTTAAAGGGATACTGTCATGGGAAAAAAAGTTTTTTTCCAAACACATCAGTTAATAGTGCTGCTCCAGCAGAATTCTCAAAAGAGCAAATTATATTTAATTTTGAAATCTGACATCGGGTAGACATAATGTCAGTTCTCCCAGTTGCCCCAGTTATGTGACTTGTGCTCTGATAATCTTCAGTCACTCTTTACTGCTGTACTAAAAGTTGAAGTGATATCACCCCCTCTTCTTCCCCCCAGTAGCCTAACAACAGAACAATGGGAAGGTAACCAGATAACAGCTCCCTAACACAGGATAACAGTTGCCTGGTAGATCTAAGAACAGCACTCAGTAGTAAAATCCAGGTCCCACTGCAACACATTCAGTTCAGAGTAGGAGAAACAACAGCCTGCCAGAAAGCAGTTCCATCCTAAAGTGCTTGCTCTTTCTGAAAGCACTTGACCAGGGAAAAATGACCTGAGATGGCTGCCTACACACCAATATTACAGAATGCCTTTAAATTAGAAACAAGCTGTATATCAATGCAATCTATCATACAGTAGCATCACTGGAGGGGGGCAGGCCCTGGTGCGTGATGCACAGCCGGGCCCTGCCCCCCTCCGTACGGCCGCATTTTCATCGGCGCACGGGCTGCCGGGGGGGCCCTGAGGGGGTGTGGGCCCTGGCCCACTCGCACCCCCTGCTCCCTCGGTAGTTCTGCCACTGCTATCAGACTTTGTGTGGATCAGCAGGCAGACAGTTAGGCGACAGTGGAACAGTGCAGCATTTCCAGGGTTAAAGCTTATACCCGTGTAGTTCCTGTTCTTGTGCCTGATTATAGCTATACTATAAACCTACTAAATAGAGTGAGACAATATTCACTTCCCATGATATCCTTATGGTACATGAAATTATGATACATGACAGGAATGGCTCAATGCAAACGTACAGGCTTGTATGTCAAATTAATCATTATTACAAACCAATTCATAGGATCTCTCTGCTAGTACATTGCCTGTCAGGACTGTGGTTATTAGCATTGATATATGAGGTCTATTATCTACCATATCTGTACTATAATATGATATCTGTTTAATTAGTATATATGAGTGCATTCAACTAAAGAGTTGATTTTGCAGAAGACTCAGGCCAGAAATAATGTTTATTTATGCTGTGAGACCACTCAGCTCTGAAGCAATGCTCTCTGCTTGCCTCTGATATCATATTTATTGTTGTAATCACAGGAGTTTTATTATGTGTCAGTTGGGCCCAACAGTTATATGAGGCTTATTCTTATTTACTCATCTGGTCTTCTGCTCTCTTGTCCTGTAATACGGGTCAGACAAGATTCTACATTTCTTGTAGAAATTTCTAGTAGATTTCCCTCCATTATAATAAAAATGCAAATATATATTTAGATGACTGGATAAATGTATGAATTAGTGTAAATATAATACTAGTGTTGAACAGATTTATTGTAATATCCAGCCACTTTCTAGTTGAATAAGGGCTAGTCCACATGAGGAGATTCGGGGAGATTAGTCGCCTGGCGACTAATCGCCTCGTCTTTTGCGCGACTATCTCCCCAAACTGCATCTGCGTTTTTCCCCATAGGCTACAACGCAAAGTTGCCTGCACTAATGCACACGTGGCAATGCGATTTCTATAGTCGCCCGAAGTTGCCTGCCAGGCGACTAATCTCCCCGAATCTCCTTGTGTGGCCTTACCCTAAAGGAATATATTTCAGTGACAAGAGTCTAGTGGTCTAACACAAGCAATAATGCACAGGAAACATTGAGCTGGGAATTAAATTAAAATAGTAAAGGTTACAAATATTAAGCCGAACTCTATCACTTAACTCTGATTACCTCTTTCTTCTTATAGGACCACTTCCTTTTTGACAAGCCTGTGTCTCCATTGCTGACAGCAGCTGGAATGGCTAGGGACTGGCCTGATGCTAGAGGAATATGGTAAGGATAAAGCCAATATGCCTTGCACTCACGCAAAGGTCTATCAAAAACATCTGCCCATTTGATCGCCTTGCCAAATGTGCACATTTTTTACATGTATGTGCAGCTCTTAATCTGTGTCACCTGAAAAGGATTTCCAAAGTCAAGTCATGCACAACACTTGGGGGCACATTTACTTAGCTCGATTGAAGGAATAGAATAAAAAATACTTCGAATTTCGAAGTATTTTTTTGGCTACTTCGACTATTGAATTGGCTACTTCGACCTTTGACTGCAACTTCGAATCGACTACGATTCGAACTAAAAACCGTTTGACTATTCAACCATTCGATAGTCCAAGTACTGTCTCTTTAAAAAAAACTTCGACCACCTACTTCGCCACTTACAAACCCCATAGGCTTTCCAACAAATTTCTGATCGAAGGAAAATCGTTCGATCGATGGATTAAAATCCTAAAATCTTTCGAATCGGTCAATTCAAAGGATTTAATCGTTTGATTGTTCCTTCGAACGAATATCACAAAATCCTTCGACTTCGATATTCGAAGTCGAAGGATTTAACTTCGAGGGTCGAATATCGAGGGTTAATTTACCCTCAATATTCGACCATTAGTAAATGTGCCCCTTGGAATAGGCTGATAGCAAAGGGCATTAAAGGTACTTTTATTTCCTGTTATCTTCTCACCGCCGTATCCCTCTCCTCCATTTTCAACTGTAACAGGCACAACAATGAAAAGACCTTCCTCATCTGGATAAATGAAGAGGACCACACAAGGATCATCTCTATGGAAAAGGGAGGAAACATGAAGAGGGTCTTTGAGCGTTTCTGTCGAGGCCTGAAGGAGGTAAAAAAAATATATACATATATATTATATATATATATATTGACTGATACTTTCCACATGCCTCAGTTTTAGGTACTTGGGATCTTATTTATTAACACATGGGCATTCACCCAAGTGGAACTTACTCACAATATATATATATATATATATATATATATATATATATATATATATATATATATATACTGTATGTATATATATATATATATATATATATATATATATATATATATATATATATATACTGCAACTTGCCCCATGAAAACAGCAGTTTGGTAAGATTACTTAAAATGCCACTTAAAGGGGTTGTTCACTTTTGAGTTAAATTTTAGTATGATGATATTCTGAGACAATTTAACAATTGGTTTTCATTTTTTATTATTTGTGGTTTTTGAGTTATTTAGCGTTTTATTCAGAAGCTCTCCAGATTGCAATTTTCATAATCTGGTTGCTAGGGTCCAAATTACTCTAGCAACCATGCATTGATATGAATATGAGACTGGAGTATGAATAGGAGAGGGCCTGGCTAGAAAGATGAGTAATTAAAAGGAGCAATAACAATACATTTGTAGCCTTACAGAGCATTTGTTTTTTAGATGGGGTCTGTGACCCCTGTTTGAAAGTTGGAAAGAATCAGAAGAAAAGGGCAAATAATTAAAAAACTATAATAAAAAAATGAATATCAATTGAAAAGTTGCCTAGAATTGGCCATTCTATAACATATAAAAAGTTACCTTGAAGGTGAACCACCCCTTTAATAAGATGTAAATTATATGTTGCTTAAGTATTCATTTTGGGTGTATAGTTTTCCTTTTAAGCAATTCTTCGGTTTGTTGTAGGTTGAGAAGCTGATTCAAGAAAAAGGCTGGGAGTTTATGTGGAATGAGAGACTGGGTTACATCCTTACTTGCCCATCCAACCTGGGTACAGGCCTGAGAGCTGGAGTGCACGTTAATCTACCTCTCCTGAGCAAGGTGAACATCCCATGGGTTTTGTAATTGGCTTATATTATCTTTATTAAGGGGTGAATATGAATATGTTATTTTGGGATAGAAATGTTTTTTGGGTTATAGATTTTTCTTTTTTTTTTAACCCTTGAATAAGTAGTAACTTATAGTGTTAAACAGGGGTATATATTTTTGCAAACATTTATAATTTTTAATACTAATTCCTGTGGAGTATTGCTATGCACTTTATTACTGAGATATTTTTAAGTTTGAGGTGCCTAAGTTAGATGTAATTTCTGCAACGAGTGTATAGTTGTATTGACAGCGAGTTTTCTTGAATCATTATCTGAGTTATTGTCAAAAGACAACACATTGCAGAGAATAACAGGGGGATTCCTGTGAAATTAGTGGTTTTCGATTTTATTTAATCATTTTCAGGCTTCCATGGTTAGACTTGTTCTTTCGTTGTACTTACCACATTGGCCTGAGAGCTGCTTTTCTATCTTTTAGGATGCTCGTTTTTCAAAGATACTGGAAAACCTCCGTCTTCAGAAGAGAGGCACAGGAGGAGTTGACACTGCTGCCGTTGGAAGCACTTTTGATATCTCTAACCTGGATCGTTTAGGAAAATCTGAGGTACACTACTCAGGGTTATTAGCTCTTAAAGGGTTGTCCACCTTCCAAACACTTTTATCAGTTGAGTTGTTTTCAGATTGTTCACCTTAAACAAAACACTTTTTACCTCTTTCGCCAGCTTAGACCTGGCTAACTGATAAGATGATAAGATGAAGCTATATCCTCCTGAATCTTATGTCAGTGACATCATATCCTGTATGCCGAAAAGTCTTAAAGTTGTAAAAAAAAACGCTGGCATCTATTCATTTTTTAAAGTAGGATTGCCTTCAAAAGTCCTAACTATGAAAGAATTTTTTTTAACCAAATCGAGGGTCATGCCACATTTGTTTTAGGGTGGGCTCATGTCTATGGCATTAGAGGATCTCTTTAGTCTTTATTTAGCTTCCTTGGACATCTGTAATAATAAGTGGCCACTTCAAACATTTCAAACAACATCTCTAATAAAGATATATATATGACCTATATGTACCCACCCTATTCAAATTGGCATTAGAGTAAAAGTACTAATAATGTTTCACTAGGCAGAATTGAACGCTAGTGAAGATTCAAATGGTTAGAGGACGACAAGGTGCTCCAGAATTAGTTGTAAAGTTACTCACCAAACAGTGAAAGTGGTCCGGGTGCACCAGCCCCAGACCCCCAGCTTCGGGGAGCGGCACAGCAGAAGATAAAGAAGCAGGGCTGACCGGCACTCAAACGGATCCACAAGACCAGAGATATTCAGTTAAAAGATAAATTTATTGGTAGAAAAATTAAAAATTATAGCTTCATCTCCATCCACCCTACGCGTTTCACACCCTTCAGAGCACATGACTAAGCACCCTGAAGGGTTTGAGTCAGCCCTGCCTCTTTATCTTCTGCTAGAGAAAGATTGCCAAGAAATGCTCATGCTGATGAATTAATGCTAGCAAAACTTCGCCAGCGTTCGGCTGCTGAGGGGCAAATTCGCATTTTAGTGAATTAGTGTAGTGGTAGCGAATTTAAGCCTGGCGAAGTGGTGCAAAGTGGTCGCTTGTGAAAATTCGCCCTTTAGTGAATTTGCCCAGTGTCTTTTTTCAAACTAAATTACCACCTACTAATCTGTTCCTTAATACAAAAATGTCTTCACATTACATATATATATATTTATACACACACAACATATGGAGAACTACTAGGAAGTGCAGTTTTTGACTTGTTTGACTCTCACTGGCTGTAAAATTGTGCAGTCATGTTCCTTCTACTTGGAGGTATATGCTTATAATCCTTCCTTCAACTTGGCTTCCAAATACAATGTATAGCAACTAGAAGCATTTACTCCAATCCCTGCCAGAGAGGTAAAACAAAATCAGATATTCTGCAATTCTGGTTATTTTTATTGGATCCTATTTATTGCCCTTTTTTGTTTCTTGGTTTATATTATGTTTGGTGTAATTAGAGAAATATTTTAAATCTGTTGTTTTTCTCTTAGCATTCACATTTCAGTGTGCAGTTATCTGATAAGACATTTGCAGGGTCACCTTTAGGATGCAATAAGATTTCTGCAGAAGCTGATTTGTGAGCCAAAAGTATCTTCCCTGGCCATGTGTGACCTTCTTATAATCTCTTTGTAATCTCTACAGGTGGAGCTGGTGCAGATGGTTATTGATGGAGTCAATTACCTTATTGACTGTGAGAAGCGCCTGGAGAGAAAGCAAGATATCCGTGTTCCTGCCCCCTTGTCTCAGTTCAAACATTAATCTTAAGCCATAGACTTGCACCCTAAATGCCAAGGCCTCTTTTCAGCAAGGAAGTGAGTGGGAAAAAGCGAAATCAACAAGGAATCAAGGACAGAACCAAAAGTATCCCACATCTTTCCTTCTGCCCCATAGAATAAGGTGGGCAGCTTGCTATACACATGCACCCTAAATATTTTACATCAGTTGCAGCATGGTGTGGATATCTATAAATATATTATTATATATAAACATTGTCCCGCTTCCATTTCAATAAACAACACTGTTTACCTTAGCTGGCATCTTTCTCTTCATTTCATTCTCAAACAGCAGGGTGGCTCATGGAACACAGTCTACAAAAAAGATGATATACTGTAGTTATCATCAAAATAAAATGTAATGTTGACAAAAGCAGACCAGATCTTGTGAATTTACAACTGAATTTACAACTTGCGGCATCCTGCAAACTCGAAGGGGTCAGAGAAAGTCTGAAAATTTTACTTCAATAACAACTAAAGGGTCAACCTTGCATTAATGACAAGCACACTTGATAATGCTGTTTCTTTTAGTGCATGATCACAAAAGTACATGTAGCAAATCCAGTGACCAAAATAAATGCTAAACCTTAAAATAGAAAAAGTCTCCAGTCTCTAGAAACAGAAAAGAAAACTCTTCCGTACAGTGCAGGTATGAGAGCTCCAGGGAAGGCAGCTTCACTTATTGTGCTCTGGATAGAGGGGAGAATGGCACGAGCACAAACTGTGTGCATGGGCGTTTGATCATTGGCACATTGTGATGCTACTTTAACTCTCTGTAATTAACAGGTGCCCACTTACTTCTACTTTGCAGTCTGAACAATGCACCCTATGCAAGCTACTGGCAGGGCAGCCAAACACTGCTGTCTAGCACAGAACAGTCTTATTATCTCAGTCTCAGTATCCAAGAGTAAACAGCATGCAAAAACAATGGCTCCTTTATCAAAGGAAGCAATCTCATCCTACTGCTGTAATGCAGATAACTAGTATTATAAAGAACATGAATTTGAATAGCCAGTATGAAATTATAAACACATATATTATAATGTTTTGTATTCATGATTTTATATTCAGCCAAACTATAATGCTGTGTGTTTAACAAGGGCTAGAGTTAAAGGAGACATATGTAAAAAAACAAGAATGTAACAGTGCATTAAATTCTTCTAGATATAGAAGGAATCTACTTTAAAAAGTTGTGTTTCTGGTAACTTTATTGTAAATTTCTTCAAAATCCCTACTAGCCCCGCCCATCTGTTCCACATGGTGCTGTCTCCTTTCCTAGGCTGTGAAAGAGAAGCCAGCGGCACTCTGCACTTAACCCATTATCAATACAGTATATTTAAGACAAGACATGTTGTGCCCTAAGCTACTAAAAATGCTCTAGCCAGACCGGAGATGACTTTAACGTAGATCAGGGGTGCCCACAAGGTAGATCGGGATCTACCAGTAGACCTTTAGCTGGTGATCAGTGGATCTCAAGACACTTTCAACAAATAGCTTGTCTAAATCACCCTCCTGTTTTATGCTTTTCATTCAGATATTTATGATGTTAAGGTTACATAAAAAATAGTTTTTTGTTAAATGTAGCATTATACATTTTCCCATAAATCAGTATTTAAGTAATATTTTCCATGGAGCAGACCGCTAACAATGTTTTTATTAATGTAGATCATAATGGGACAACTTCATTAAAAGTAGACCTTGCATTAGTAAAATATGGGCACTCCAGACGTAGATCTTAAATATATTGCAATATTTGGACAAACAATCCCTGTGTTGTTTAAATGGGAGGGCATTTTTAGTTGCTTAAGGCACAAAATGTCTCAATCCCTTAAATATATTGATCATGGGTTGAGTGCAGAGGACTTCTTGTATATGTATGTATGAATTTTGTGGTCCCAGCCAGATCACGCCCCAGCATTACAACCAACAGAAATGCTTTGCTGTAGTGAAACACAATAACAGTGGCTTTTTGTATGTATAGAGATTTATTATAAATTCACATGATTGCTTCTCATTAAAATCCCACTAACTAGGCTGGGAAATGAACATCATATCAGGAATAGAAACAATGTCACGAGATACCATCTCCAGCCAATCATGCCACTATTCTCTCCTGCAAATGGAGGGAATCACATCATTAGACAAACATTATCACACCACATGGGGTGTACATGAACCTTACATGTGTAATCCTATATCACCCATGCAACACAAATATCAGTTTATGTACATACCTGCTTATAAACAATATAAATATAAATACACTGCATGTCTTGCATTGTGATGGGCTTTTTGGCTCATTTTAGCCAAACTCAACCTAACCAGGTTGGTTTCTCTGCTAATAAACTATATAGCCCGTATCCAGACACCTGCCTGCCCATAATCTCATCCCCAACCCAAGGGCATTAATATGAAGCTGGCACTAATGTTGCTGTTATACCACTCTCTGAACTTCATTGAAGCCTTTCCACTAGTTGTTGGAACTTTGTTTGGGATTTGTTTACATTCAGTAAAAGTAGAACACGATCAGTCATCATCCCACAGGTACCCTGTCAAATTCTTCCACTCCCATTTTAAAAAAAAACCTGTATGAACCTTGCTTTGTACACTGGGACATTATTTTGCTGAAACAGAAGAAAGCCTTCCCAAAACTGTTGCCACACAATGTGAAGCATCAAATTGTCATAATACTCCTTAATACCAGGGGCCCTAGCAAAACTGCCTTAAACCATCATTCCTTCTCCCCCCATTCCTTCTCCCCCCAAACTTTATGCGTTCAGGCAGGTAATGTTCTCCAAGCATCCGCCAAACTCAAACTTTTCTGTTAGACTTCTAGATGGTGAAGTGCCAATGGTGGTGAACTTGAGAACTATTTGTCAGACATAACTTTTGAACAATTGCTGTCATGGCCAGAACATCGTCTGATTTGTTCTTTTACTACTGTATTTAATCTGAATGGTTAGTGGCAGGTCAAGTGATAGGGCTGTACGATTGTTTATACGATAAGAGGCTATAATCTGCAAGTCTATGGCTTGCTTAAAGGATTAGATACCTATTCCTGGAAATGACTGCCACGTGCACATTAAACCAATCAGTTTGTAGTCATATATTATAGGCAAAGCTTAACTTGGGAAGCAAGTTAATACTTTCAGCAGTTAGATAAAAGATCAGCCTTCTTACAGTATCTACAGTATATCTGTCTTTGTCCACTGTTTGGGATGCCTATGCAAACAGAATAGAAAATCGAAATCAACAAAAAAAGGTGTGCTCCCATAGTGTCAAATAGTAAAAAGCAACTTATTAAAATAAGTTTAGTGCACTTACAAATATTGAATATATAATCAGCTTGTACATCAGTGGTGTAACTAAATATTACAGGGCCCCACAGCAAATTAATTCTAGGGCCACTACCATATCCAGAGGTTGCCCTTTTTTACCAATATATGTTGAAATTGCTCATTATTTTTGGCCATATGGGGCCCCCAATACCTCCTGGGCCCCCCTGCAGCCGCAGGGTCTGCTTCCTCTATAGTTACGCCCCTGTTGTACATTATATAATGAAATATTTTAGTTATTTTAGAATACTTGTTTTGGCTACATCTTGTAGCTTGCCTTATTCTCTTCCTTTCCAGAAAATAATTTACTCTCGGGTGTTAAAATTTTGCTTATCCCTTGGAGCTATTGCGAGGTCCAGTAAAACTGGATCTTCCTTTTTGTTTTCTTTCATATTTTTGCTTGCACAAAATCCAATATTTGACAGTATTAGTCATCAAAATATGGCAAAATAACAAATTCATTCATGCTGTAGGTAGGTCTTTGAATAACTTTGTAGAAACAATGACAAAACATCATCTTCGATTCACTTCTATGATCAATGTCTAGTACTTGGAAGCCAAATAATTGAATGTGTAGAGCACAGAGAGCCTCTAGTGGACAATTAATGTTATTTAGTGCTACTTAGATGCAGATGATGATCTTTTGTGTGTTTCTGCAGGATTCAATATAAATATTCTCTATGTACAGTACAACCCCGAATTTACATCCCCGCGGTTAAGGTTTTTCTCCTTTTCCGAACGTTTTTTTTTTTTTTTGCTGTCCCACCAATTTCAATTTATCCCTATGGGCTATAATCCTGGGTTTTAAGTGTGCATTTCCCTCATTTTACACTGTTTTTGTCATGCCTCTCCCTGGCAAATAACTTAATTTTGAACTCAAAATACCGTTTACTTTTTTAATTAAAATTTTTCCCCCATATCTTGTGATCGCAGGCGCCACTTTAGGAAGTTACTGAGAAAAGGCACACTGGCACACAAGATGTGAATGCAGGTGAAAACTTTGCAAAATTTGCCAGGTTTTCACCTGCATTCACATCTTGTGTGCCAGTGTGCCTTTTCTCAGTATCTGATTTGAGGTTGCGGGTTACCTCTATCACTGAGCACCAAGTGGATTTGGATATATCTGCACAGACAGGTGTGCGGGAGCAATCACTAATTTGCCACCTTAGGAAGGTCAGCATCACCATATTTTACACTGCACGTGCGTGCCTATCCAAGAACATACAAAATACCACGAGTTGCACAAGCACTGGGAATTTGTAACTGTGCAACGCAAACATCAGTCCTCCATTAAAACGGCTGTACAAGGTGCGGATTCTCATTAAAAGGGTACCGATTTTTGTTCTAGATGCAACAATACCGTGCTGTACAGTATTGTTTTCTGCAGCTTTTTACATTAAAGCAAAAGTTTGGAGTTATGTGGTGCCTCTTTTTGTAACTTAGATTTATATTGGATAAAATCAAGTTTACATCAATTGCATAAGAACATTGCGTACAATGGGAACACACAGTGTCCCTTTCCCTGTTTACATTGATGTCAATATAAGTATATTATGTTATCCATTTTTTATTGAATAAAATCACATAATGTCAAGTAAACAGAAATTATACAAAACCAACTAGTCTAACTAGTGTGATCGTTAATTTGTTCTTGCTAATATGTGGATCTTAAGAGGATTTTGGTCAGGTCATACAGCTTTATTTCTAGATGATCCATTATCCATTACCTTTCATTAGGCAATAATGCCTTCCTTATTATATGTATAAATGATTTACTATATTGTTGTTATAAGTCAGCGGGTTTCCCCAGAAGTTCATATGGGGCCCATATAGCCAAAAATTTGGGGGTCCTGTTTTGGATATAAGCAATAGTGCTCTCAAATTGCATGTTAGTAATGAATTTCCTGTGGACCTCCGTATTTGAGGGAATGGTTGCCGATTTCCATTTAGCTGCTATTGTTATACAAGCTACAGTCAATATATGGTTCATTCATTTCTGGGAGGCGCTAGAAATTTCCTCTATGGGTTTTCACAGAAAGTAGATTGTTGGGTTTTTTTCTATGTCTTTATAGGAAACTTTTGTTATCAGCCTATGAACCTCCTCCCAATAACCATTGATCATTGGACAGGCACATAGCAAATGGTATAGTGACCCTGTATTGGAGCAACGTCTACAGCACTGGTCTGGAATGGTTGAGTTTATTTTATGCAGTTTTTTAGGGGTCATATACCAATGCATCATGACCTTATATACATTTTCTTGTTATGGGGAGCCTCTATATCAGTGTCAAGCAGCATTTGTGGTGTCAGTGTTGAACAGTACTGTTAGGGACAGATTTATCAAGGGTCAAATTGAAAATTCGTATTCAAAATTGGAATTTTCTAGTTTTTTTATGGTCAAAGCTGTCAGATATGACTAAGGGGTTAGTCAAATTCGATTTGAATTTGATTTTCGCAATTTATCATACTCTGGCCCTTTAAGAACTTGAATTTGATTATTCA
Source organism: Xenopus petersii (assembly GCA_038501925.1). NCBI lineage: Eukaryota > Metazoa > Chordata > Amphibia > Anura > Pipidae > Xenopus > Xenopus petersii. Next base: position 89,440,702 of record CM076677.1, read on the forward strand.
CCACTTAAAACCTGCTGAATTGCTGTTTAAGTTAATGGGAGACGTCAAGGGATATATTTGGAGTTGTTTGCAGCCTTCCTGACATTTGGGGGCAGATTTATCAAAGATCAAGGTGAATTTTCGAATGAAAAAAAATTTGAATTTCGAGCAATTTTTTGTGTACTTCGACTAGGGAATTGTCCAAATTCGATTTGAATTTGAAAAAAAATGTAAAATTCGAAATTTATCATGTACTGTCTCTTTAAAAATTTGACTTCAACCATTTGCCATCTAAAACCTGCCGAATTGCTGTTTTAGCCTATGGGGGACCTCCTAGAACCTATTTGGAGTCAATTGATGGACTTTGAAAAATCACAGTTAATTGTCTGTTTTGTATCCATCTATAATATATTCAAGTTTAGGTTGTAAAGAAGAAACTCGGTTCTACACTTCTCAATGAACCATGGTAAAAGATGCAGAAGTGACTCTGAACCATTTACAATTACACTTAACATAAACCAACATGACAGCACCCCAGCACAAGTTGGGCATTAGTAGTTGCAATCACTGTGGTTAGTGTAAAGTAAGATACTGATTATTATTATTAATAAATATATTGATGTTACTCACAAGTCCACTTTTAATTATTATTATTAGCTTTTGTGTATGCAACCATACACCTTCCAGGCTTATTTATGACTATCTATCCCTCATACCATGCTGTTCCCTATTTATTTTTTCTGTCCCGAATTAAAAGATACCAATGGTTTCTTATGAAAACATTTCCTGAGCAAGTTTGTACCTCCTTTTAGTCCACTAAGAAATTGTAACTGCCAGGGATTGCCCTGAACTGAGAAACAAATGGTTGTTAAGTCTTTCAAGCAATGGGACAGCAGGGGCCAAGAGAAGAGACTTTTAAAAAGATAGAGCATCGAAGTACAAGATTAGACAGGGGCAAGAAAGAACAAGCAAATTCCAGGACTTGATGGACACTGAGCTAGTGGGTGATGTACAGGACTAATTAAAGTCAGGATGGAGCAGGCAAGACAAGGTAAGAATGAGGAATAAAACCACTGAGGTCAGGGCCAGCAGCAACTAAGCAGAGTTGGGGACAGGCCAAGGTTAGAATCAGGTACTTGGTTAAGGATTCAGTCATCAAGAACAAGATCAAGATACACAAGTACATGTGAGAGTCAGGATAATACACAGCTCTCAATGCTCAAACAAAAGTAAGGCAAAAGTGTTAATAGAGCAAGGGACAAGCAATGATTGGCTGGACCTAATTATCAGCAGCTGAGATGAATTTCAAGCCATGCTCTAAAGAAATAACCATAGATGGCACTGGGGACGGTGTGGATTCCCTCTAGGTCGAGACTCGAGAATTCGACTGGGCAAAAGTTTACAAAGAAAATTATTATTGGTGTATACTACAAACCCCCTCTTATAATTGACAAGAATGAAGCCCAGCTACTTTTACAAATAGAAGCGGCTGCACAACTTGACCAAGTTATCATTGTGGGTGACTTCAATTATGCAGAAATTGACTGGGGTAATGGGAATGCCAAGTTAGAAAAAGCTAGTAGGTTTGTAAATATGCTGAATGACTTTTTTATTTCAGCTTGTTCAAAAACCTACATGAATGACTCTCAGACAAGCTAAAATTGAGATGGAAAAGGTTATTGCAGCAAGGAATAAAAAGAATCCAAAATAATTATTTAAATATGTAAATAATAAAAAAAAGGGAAACAGGAATGGGTGGGACCCTTAATATCAGAGGGGGGTCAGCTGGTTGATGAGTACAAAGAAAAAGCAGAGATTCTAAACTTTTTTTTCATCTGTCTATATGAATGAGGAACCAGTTAATGAAGGTTTCCTTGTTAACAGCCTATGAGTAAGTGCCCACACAGGCACGAAACGCGTTAGGTCTTGATGTCCTAATAAAAATTTTCTATTTTTTTCTATTTGACTCTTTACTTTTGGAAACCCTCACATCCTTGTGATGCGGTGTTTTTGGTTCCTTGTTAACAGTCCCAATTCTAGTAATACAACTAGGGGCACATTTACTAAGGGTCGAATATTGAGGGTTAATAAACCCTCGAAGTTAAATCCTTAGAATTCGAATATCGAATTTGAAGCATCTAGCGCAAATGCTTCGATCGAACGATCAAAGTAAAAATCGAACGAACGATAAAATCCTTCGAATCGAATGATTTTAAGCGATAGATCTAAGGATTTTTCTTTGATCATAAAAAGTGATGCCGAAGTATGTAGTCAAAGTTTTTTTTTAAAGAGATAGTACTTCGACTAGCGAATGGTCGAATAGTCGAACAATTTTTAGTTCGAATCGTTCGGATCGAAGTCGAATTCGAAGGTCGTAGTAGCCTATTCGATGGTCAAAGTACCCAAAAAAATACTTACAAATTCGAAGTTTTTTTCATTCGAATCCTTCACTCGAGCTTAGTAAATGTACACCCTAATGTTGCATTGTTCACGCAAGAGGAAATCCAAAAGATACTAGAACATGTTAAGATAAACAAAGGTCCGGGACTGGATGGTATCATCCCAGGGTACTAAACGAGCTTAGCTCTGTGACTGCCAAACTTATTTACTTAATTTTTCAGACTTCATTGAGGTCTGGCATAGTGCAGAGAGACTGGAGAATTGCTGTGCTGCTATTAAATAAGGATCCCATTTTTAGCTTCAGAACTATAGGCAGATTAGTGTGACATCAGTGGTAAGGAAGCTTTTCAAAGGGGTATTAAGGGATAAGATACTTGACTTCATTGCAAATAATAATACTATGAGTTTATGGCAACATGGTTTTATGCATAATAGATCTTGCCAGACTAAATTAATTATTTTCATTAGAAGGTGAGCAGAGACCTCAGCTCTGGGATGGCAGTGGATGTGATCTACATAGACTTTATACAGTGCCACACAGAAGGTTACTGGTTAAATTAAGGAATGTTGGCCTGGAACATATAGTATTTATACCTGGATAGAGAACTGACTCAAAGATGGATTACAAAGCGTGGTGGTAAATGGAACATTTTCTAATTGGACCAGTGTTGTTAGTGGAGTACTGCAGGGCTCTGTACTTGGTTCTTTGCTTTTCAGTCTGTTAATTAATGACCCGGAGGTGGCCATTGAAAGTACTGTTTCTATTTTTGCTGGTGATACTAAATTGAACTATAGGTTCCATGCAGGATGCTGCCACTTTGCAGAGTGATTTGACTAGATTGGAAAACTGGGCAGCAAAATGAAAAATGAGGTTCAATAAATGCAAAGTTATGCACTTTGCCATAAAAAATAAAAATGTAAGTTATACACTAAGTTATAACTAAATTGCAGTGTGTTGGGGGTTTCCTTAATTGAGAAGGATCTAGGGTTTCTCATAGATAATAAGTTGTCTAATTCCATGCAGTGTCATTCTGTGGATACTAAAGCAAATAAAGTTCTGTCTTGCATAAAAAAGGGCATTAACTCAAGGGATGAAAACATAATTATGCCCCTTTATAGGTCCCTGGTAAGGCCTCATCTGGAGTATGCAGTGCAGTTTTGGACTCCAGTCCTTAAGAGGGATATAAATGAGCTGGAGAGAGTGCAGAGACGTGCAACTAAATTGGTTAGAGGGATGGAAGACTTAAATTATGAGGTTAGACTGTCAAGGTTGGGGTTGTTTTCTCTGGAAAAAAGAAGCTTGCAAGGGGAAATTACACTTTACAAGTACATTAGAGGACATTATAGACAAATGGCAGGGGACCTTTTTACCCATAAAGTGGATCACCGTACCAGAGGCCACCCCTTTAGACTAGAAGAAAAGAACTTTCATTTGAAGCAACGTAGGGGGTTCTTCACAGTCAGGACAGTGAGGTTGTGGAATGCACTGCCGGGTGATGTTGTGATGGCTGATTCAGTTAATGCCTTTAAGAATGGCTTGGATGATTTTTTGGACAGACAAAATATCAAAGGCTATTGTGATACTAAGCTCTATAGTTAGTATGGGTATATAGAATTTAATTAAAAGTAGAGAGGGGTGTATGTATGGATGCTGGGTTTTCATTTGGAGGGGTTGAACTTGATGGACTTTGTCTTTTTTCAACCCAATTTAACTATGTAACTATGTAACTATGTAAGACCTTGAACAAGTTAATGCTTTAAAGGGATTGCACAAGCAATATTAGCACATAATCAAAACACTATGAATAACACATACGGTAAATCAAAGATAAATTCTGGGCCTACCAAGCTGTGTCCTCCCAGGATATGCCAGGCCTCCTCTGAAGTTCTTCTAGGATGCACTTCCTCTATGAAAGACACACAGGGAAACCTAAAAAACTCAAAACACATATGAAAAATCTGAACTAAACACAGGCAAGGTATTACAAAACATGAAAAATCTTATTACAGATATTGTGGTTAACATGATGGGGCAGAATTATCAAGGGTCAAATTTCAGATTTGAATTGTCTAGGTTTTTTTTATGGCCAAAATAATCAAATTCGATTAGGGAATTGTTCAAATTTGATTCAAGTTTTTTTGAAAACTTGAATTAGATTTTTCAGATTTATCATACACTGGCCCTTTAAGAACTCAAAATTGACTATTTGCCACCTAATTTTGCTGAATCGCTGTTTCAGTCAATGGGAGAAGTCTTGGGATCAATTTTTTCTGTTGACATTTGCGTTTTTTTTCGGAGAAAACACTCGAATCGAGTTCTTAAAACTCAAATCAAATTACATTTTTTTAATAAATTTCGATTTTCGATTATTTTCATGGGAGTTTTTAAAAACTCACATGAATTCGACCTTTGATAAATGTACCTCCCCATGTTTATTACAAGGCTTTTGTGCAGACCACTGGGAATTACATGGAGATATGATATCTGTTCACCTCTCTGATTTCAGCAACAGTGTTTAGTTGCTGTAGGACAGTGATCCCCAACCAGTAGCTCGTGAGCAACATGTTGCTCCCCAAACCCTTGGGTGTTGCTCTCAGTGGCCTCAAAGCAGGTGCTTATTTTTGAATTCCAGGCTTGGAGGCAAGATTTGGTTGTATAAAAACCAGGTGTAATGGTAAACAGAGTCTCCTGTATGCTGCTAGTCCACATATGGGCTACCAATAGCCAATCACAGTGCTTATTTGGCTCCATCCAGGAAAATTTTTATGCTTGTGTTGCTCCCCAACTCTTTTTACATCCGAATGTTGCTCACGGGTGAAAAAGGTTGGGGATCCCTGCTGTAGGATGTCACATTTTATACCATTAGCAAGACTGCCAAGGGCACTGTTGGTAACAGAAAGAAAACAATAAGCTTTTCATTTCCTCGGGAGCACTGTCAATTCGTACAATACTTGATTGCCTTAATAACAGGGATCATGCATGGTTAATATAAAATTGTTATATATATTTATATACTGTATATACCTCAGACTGCAGGCTGAGCTGTCAAAATCGGGACTGCCACACGAAAAACAGGACAGTTGGGAGGTATGAGCCTGTAACCTGAAGCCCAGTGCTCCTGGGCACTTGTCATAAACAGCCTCATCCAGGGCCCACTTTCTCTGAACACAAAAGGGAAGCTGCTCAATTATTTTTAGGGCGGGAAGCAGCAAAGCTCCATTTTCTTTCTGAATAATAGAGTAGCAAGTGAGACCTCTTGGTCTCTTTGATTTGCTTATTTGCTAGTTTTGCTGTTTGCTTTCAGTAATATGTCACTATGGAGACATGGAACAGACACCCTCCTGCGTTAGAAGAGCATCGCCACAAGATATATTCTGTTTAAAAATTCCCTTTTTATATAAAGAGTCATAACATTCCATGGTCTCTCAGTGAGAAAGGATTATTTAAGAAGTTAACCAATTACTATGGGTTCTTAAGTTTTCTGGAAGAAAGAGAACTGTTCCAAAAAGAAACCTGCAAACTTTCCACCATTTTTGACCACAATTTGGCCTGTGTCACTATTTTGTTTGTCAGGGGATAGTATTTTGTTGCCTTGTGAGAGGAAATTGCCTATAATATATACCCAGGTCAAAATATTATATTTTCCTGTGTATGTTATGATTTTTTAAATGAAAATCAGCATAAAATACATGTCAAATAATAAAAATGTATATTTTATGGGAGTTTATAAAAACTCAACAAACAAAAATTAGATTTTTTTTAAATTCTGGTGAATAGGATCGACCTGCAAACTTGAATCAAGATTATTCACCCCAAAAAAAAAAAGTATTTAAAAAAATTTCATTTTCAAAAGTCCACCAAACAACTCCAAAATTGATTGTTGGAGGTCCCCCATAGGTTAAAACACCAGCTCTGCAGGTTTTAGATGGTGAATAGTCAGATTTGAATTCTTAAAGGGACAGAACATGATAAATTTCGATATTCGAATTTTAATTTTTTTTAAAACTGGAATTGAATTTGGACTATTCCCTAGTCGAATTACACTTAAATATTCAAAATTCTAATTTAAAATTTGAATTTTCAATTCGACCCTTGATAAATCTGCCCCTTAAGTTACCCAAAGAAATAGTTTGTTAAATTTAGCAATATGCATTTTCTCAATATATCAGTATTTATGTAAAATATTCTGTGGAACAAAATGCTAGCAATGCTTTTATAAATGTAAATCTTAATGTGACAACTTCACTAAAAGTAGACCTTGCATTAGTAAAGTATGGACACTCTAGCTCTAAATGGACCCAATGCACATATATACACCCAGGTGCCAAGATGCAGGCATACTGACCTTGGGGATTAGAGCTCTTACTGTAATATGGAACACCTTGCCTTATGGCAGCAAAAAAACTAAATATCAACAAACATAAAAAATAAAAAACAGCTGACATCAAATTGGATTTTTGCTATCTTGGGTAAAATCAAGTACAAGGTAGATACCTTGTCCTTGAGTTGTCTTAATATGATGGAATGGGATTGCCATATTTTGCAGGTTTCTGGTCAACAGGACCTCAAATAATAGATCCTTTAAATGTTGAAAAAATGTTGAAATTCTTTTTATGTTAGTCTTTGTAAATTGTAAATTCCCAGGGACTACCATGACAAATATAATTAATCCAAAATCTGATTAACAAGCTTACAATTTACTGTCTTCAGGTACAAAACAACTTAAGAAAAGATATGAGCTCTTTAGGTAATATGCAGTATATATAGTACCGTGTTTTGTGATGCCTCAAGAGGGTGTTTTAATTGGTTGTCACATTACTTGGCAAACAAAGCCCACGTTGCTGATGCCAAACACAAATCATGTCACATTATATTAACATTTTATTGATCATTAAAAATCTTTGTGTAATAAAAATCACAGCGCCAGACTACTGTACTGTATATTTGAAACAAAAACTGTACTTCATAATGACTCTATCTGTAAATACACCGATAGCATTCTGGATCTAATCTCTGTTAAAAGCATATAAAGTAAGTAATTGTCTTATATTTAGCTGGGAATCTGATCCCACACTAATTATAACATAAAACCCTCTTTATGATCTCAACTTGTGATCTCTTCTCACAAGACTCAGAACAACTCAAGAACAGTCTTATGATAGGCAGTTAAAAATTCCTGAGGACATCATACACACATATACCTATATTTACAGGCAAGCATTTGAGCATATGGATACAGTGATAGCAGAACAGGGAGAATTGCAAAATCGAAAGGATAAAGAAAACCTTTATGCCTTTAAATAAGCCCCCTATTTCATCACATTGTAATGGTGGTTGAAGGCGATGTTAACCAAAATTCAAATTGTGAGATTTTTTTTTGAGGTTTTTCCAGAGTCGCTCGATTTTTTAGGGCTTTTTCCCAAAAAGTCCAAATTTTTCAGATTTTTGTCCCAAAAGCCCCAAATAGTTGGACTTTTTGGCTAATTCCAGCACAGACCACAGAAACTTCTTAAAAGGATAGGGACCTCTCCCATTGATTTATATACAACCTCGGCAGGTCTGAGATGGTAGATTTTCAAATTCAGACATTTTGCATCCTCAGGGTACAATAAAAATTTTAATTTTATAGTAAAAAAAACACATTTTTTATGTTTTTGGCATTCTGACTTTAAGGAATAACCCCTTAGTAAAGGTGGTGGGTGTAAGAATTTAGGCCATAGGGCCAGTATATAGAAGTTAGTGCAAACTGCTTACCAACAAATTCCCATGCTATGTAACCACAACAAAGCCTAGAATTATAGCATAATAGTGGGTACTGTTACATGTCCATGAGTTACCAATGCATAAACTAATCTCTGTGTGGTTAAAGTGATACTGACACTAAAAAATGACTTTTTAAATGTTAGCTATAGGTCATGTTGACCTATCATGTTGGTTTTTTGCTGAGAGGTTTGTTTTCTATGTAATTTTTAGTTGAAGTTCATAAACCTAACTGTTTTTCAAACCTGACTGTCCCATCTCAGCTTGCTAACGCACTCCTGTTGCACAAATATGGCAGCCCCCTTATACAGGAACATGGGACACCAGACAGGTTATGTGCAAATACTTTATGGCAAAGTTATAAGTAGCTTTCAAAGGCAATATTATAATAGATGTAAAAAAAGAGTTTAATATCTGGTGTCAGTATCTCTTTAAGGAGAGGAAATACATTTTACCTAAACTGTGTATTCACAAAACAAAAAGTATATTGACAAACACATGATGAGAGATGCACTATTTCCCTCTAGCCCAATGATCCCCAGCCAGTGGCTCGCAAGCAAGATGTTGCTCACCAATCCCTTGGATTTTGCTCCCAGTGGCCTCCAAGCAAGTGCTAAGTTATTTTTGAATGTCAGGCTTGGATTCAAGTTTTAATTGCATAAAGATGAGGAGTACTGTCAAGTAGAGCCTCCTGTAGGCTGCCAATCCATATGGGTGTTACCAAATAGCCACTCACAGTGCTTATTTGGCACTTCCAAGAACTTATTTCATGCTTGTGTTCAGGGTTGGACTGGGGGGCCCGGAAATCTGTGGGTTCTGGCAAATGCCAGAGGGGTTGCTATAAGGTCCCATAGAAAGTCAGTATTTAATGGGCTAGTGGGGGCTGTTTAGGCCTCTGTGTGGGCTGATTGGGCCTCTGTGTACCTGAAATGTCAGGGTCTATTTTAATTCTCAGTCTGGACCTGCCCAGGACCCACCGGGACTAATGTCCATGGCCCCCTCCGACACCCTGCCCCCCACTATGGTGCGTTTCTCAATGAATAGGTGCTGGGCACATGCGCTCGGGAAACCATTAAGGGTCTGACCCACCTGATTTTTTCCCAGTGTCCCGCCGGGCTCACGAGTAAAAAAAGGTTGGGGACCCCTTCACTAGGCTAATGAGCACAAGAATGGACAGGTGCTATGCAGCATAATAAGAAAAAAACAAAAGTATACAATAGGACTTTAGTCCAAATGAATAACACAGAGGAACTCGACCACAGATGTGAATTGTGCTCCAGAGTGATATTTGCTGCAATGAAATAAGCTGTCATTTGGTGTGACACAGTGACTGAGCAAAGTGACCGCTGCACCACAATGACGAGGTGAGGTAAATGGTGTCATGTACTAACATACACCCACAGTACATTTTGAAACCTCATGACAAAAGTAGGAACTACGAGCGCCGAATATAAAAGCTGCGAGCGCTCCACCACAGGACGCCGCTTGTTACATGCAGCTGCCCCTTGCTCAACGCTAATTAAGATAGTCACGCCCCCAAAGGCGGTACGTGCTGCGTGACGTCACAGCCTCGCGGCGTGGATTAGCGAACTATGGACTGTTTTGAGAAAATCTGGACTGTCCTGCTAAAAGCGAGACTCTTGAGCGTTGTGCCGTAGTATCTGTGTGAGCGGCGCAGGGCAGTACCGGAGGGGAATCATGGAGTACTTACTCCAGGTTAAGCTGGGCTGCCTGTTTGGGCTGCTGTTTCTCACTTTGTTATTCGGGCTGGTGCCTTCCAGAGTGAAATGCTTCCGGGAAGGGCTGGAAAGAGGTGAGTGTCGGCTGCCAGCTGTGTTCCTCTGATATTCTGTTTCTTTAAACGGCACCGCTGCTTTATGCGAGTGTATTGATTGATGGAGGGAGGACATAGGGAACCCGCTGCAGCCCTGCACTTTCCCACTATGGGACTCCCTGAAGCATATTCCTTGATATAAATGCATAATGGTATTATGGCTTTAAATTAATTCAAGCATGACCTAAAGAGGGATATTCTGATACGATTTGCAATTGGCTTTCGTTTTTTTTTTTATTGTAGAGTGATTTAGCTTTTTTATTCCGGTTTGCCATTCCAGAAATCTGGTTGCTGGGGTCCACATTACCCTAGCAACCCTGCACTGATATGAATAGGGGAGAGTCTGAATAGAAATGAGTTATACAAAGTAGCAATAACAATACATCTCTACTTCTACTTGTTTTCTTTTAGATGGGGTCAGTGACCCCCATTTGAAAGCTGGAAAGAGTCAGAAGAAGAAGGCAAATAATTAAACTATTAAAAAAAAAAACAATTAGACCAATTAAAATGTTGCTTAGAATTTGCCATTCGATAACATACTAAAAAGTTAACCCAAAGGAGAATTCAACCCTAACGTTAAAAAAACAAACAGAAAAAAAAAGCCATAACCACCCCACATAGACCCCCCCTCCCCCAGCCTAAGTGTTTCCCCCGGGCAATTGCCCCTTACTTTTTACTTACCCGTTGCAGATTCAGGCATCAGCGTTCACGGGAGACATCTTCAGCCGCTTCGGTAATCTTCGGAGTGAGACTGGCAACTTTCATGAGTTTCGGCGCATGCGCAGTTGTTGCAACACAGAAAATTGCTCAAACTGCGCATGCACCACCACACCGGTCTTATTCCAAATATTTCCGAATAGAAGAAGATGGTGCCCATGTACCCCAATGCCTGAATCTGCACCGAGGGGTAAGTAAAAAGTTAGGGGCATTTGCTCGAGGTAACACTTAGGCTGGAGCAGTGTCGGACTGGCCCCCCCTCTCCCGATCAGATTCGGGGATGAAAAAGTTTTTTCAGGCGCTGCGCAGCGCCGCATGCGCTCAGCACCTGTTGATTTAGGAGCGACGCCTTCACGCAGGCGTGTTGAGCGGCGCCTGCATCCATGTGCTTTGTCACGTCATATAGAGGTGGGGGGTAGGAGTGGGCCCTAGACATTAGTCCCGGTGGGCCCTGGGCCCCCCCCAACCCTGGGCTGGAGGGAGGGGGGACTATGTGGGGTGGGGTAGGGTTTTTTTAATAAGGGGTTTGTTTCCCCTTTAAAGGTGAATCACCCCTTTAAAAATTATATCTATGGAATAGTTTGAGAATACCTTATGCATTATCACAATTTTTAATTCATTCCACTTGATTTCATGGCTAAGGTATTTACTTCCTATGTTATCCCGACCCATTAGTAACACATGAATACTTATTAATCGTAACTATAATTAGCTGCAGAGCGTATCTTCTGAAATGCTGAAACTCTGAATTGATATGCAGACTCAACATTTACACAAAACCACACAGTAGTAGTTCAGATACTTGGCTACCAGGAGTCTAGGCAATTCTTTAGCACTTTTAGCATGGGGTACTGCTACTTACTCACTAATAACCATATTGCAGAGTGAGTTTATTCTTTAAAGGAGAAGGAAAGGTAAAAACTAAGTAAGCCTTATCAGAAAGGTCCATCTAACTATACCAGTAATCCCCCAGAGTAGTGCTGCTCTGAGTTTCCTGTCAAAAGAAACACTGCATTTCTTTCCTTCTATTGTGTACTCATGGGCTTCTGTATCAGACTTCCTGCCTTCAGCTTAAACCTCCTTGCCCTGGGCAAGAGCATGCTCAGTTTGTTCCTCTTCCCCCCCCTCCCTTCTCTACTGTAATCTGAGCCCAGAGCAGGGAGACTCAGGCAGGAAGTGATGTCACACCACATTAATACTGCAGCTCCTATCCTAAACAAACAGAGAGCTTTTTACTCAGGTATGGTAAAACATTCTACAGAATAAATATAGTATTCTAGCTTGCACTGTTGCAGCTAATCTATTGGCAATAAAATGCCTCTGTAGCTTTCCTTCTCCTTTAATGTCAGGATCGTGATGAGGGCTGCACATTCAGGAAAATATATTTGGTATTGCTCGGCGGTGGTATGACAAATTGCACAGCATGCTAATGGATTACTTCCAAGATGTCTAATAATCCCATTTATTAAAAAAGCAATGTTATGCCTACAAATGATTTCCAAATGTTTTATTCTCATTTAGGGTTGCCACCTGTTCAGTTTTGACCCAAACAGTTTTTCTTAGGCCTGTTCGGATCTCAAATGTCTGTTCAGTTTTCAGATTTTTGAACCTGAACAATAGTTTGGCCAATAAATGAAAAACATCTAAATATGATATTCACCTTGATTCTGTTTTTTCAACATGGCGTACTTCTCATCAAGCACAGTTTTTTTTTTTTTTATTTTATTATTACAGAAAGAAAAAGTAAATAAAAAAAAAAATAGGATTTCTGTATTTCAGAGCTTTTTGGATATCTGGTTTCTTTATAATAGTTCCCATACTTTGGACTCATCAGGCAGAATATAGACAGAGTAAGCGTTGCCACATGTCCAATTTTGAACTGGACATCCCAGTTTTAAAAAGGACTGTCTGGTTCAAAACTTTCTTTCCAGTTTAGAACGTTGAAAAAACTGGACAGAAATCCAGTTGGAAGTGTAACCCCAGCAACATATACCCAACTAACATCATTATGCCCTCTCCTGACATCATCATCAGGGCTGGATTACCCTGAGGCCTCTTGGTCCTAGAGCCCACTGTTTGCTTTCACGTGCACGCTCCCCATGAGTGCATGTACGCATGTGCTGGAGCACCGGGGACCTGTGCACCTCCAGAGCATCTTACTATGTGACTTCTGCACTGAAATCCATTTTTCAAAAGAGCAAACAGATTTGTTTATATTTGATTTTGAAATCTGACATAGAGCTAGACATATTGTCAGTTTCCCAGGTCCCCCTAGTCATGTGGCTTGTGCTTCAGTCACTCTTTACTGCTGCACTGCAAGTTGGAGTTATACCCCACCCCCCACCAGCAGAACAATGGGAAGGTAACCAGATAGCAGCTCCCTGGAAGATATAAGAACAGCACTCAATAGAAAAAGAAAACCATGTCACACTGAGAGACCGTCCGTTACATTATGTAGAAGAAACAATAGCCTGTCAAAAAGCAGTTCCATAGTGCAGTACTGGCTCTTTCTGAAAGCATATGACCAGACAAAATGACCAGAGATTGCTGCCTGCACACCAATATTACAACTAAAAAATGTACTTCTTGGGTTAGGAATGAAATTTTACATGGTAACATGACCAAAAAGAACACCAACAAGGAGCGGATAAACCTATTAAAGAAATGAGAACAGCCCCAACGTTTCGGCACCAAGGCCTTTGTCAAGGAGAATCCCCTTGACAACGGCCTTGGTGCGGAAACGTTGGAGCTATTCTCATTTCTTTGGTAGGTGAATCCGCTCCTTGGTGTTCTTTTTTGTCATGTTTAACTAATGGGTGGTATATTTGATATGTATTGCTATATGATGTAATGTATAATATATACCAATTTACTATTGTACTGTTCTTGAGAATTTTTTGCATAAAAGTAAAGCATTATCTTTTATATATACCACTCTTGTCTCTTAAATTGTATTTTTTGAGTGTGTGAACCTATAGACAAATTGCATATTATTGTTACCTTATGTAGGGATAACCTATAGTCTCTGCATCTCTTATACTACTATTTCGAATATTTTTTTTCAGTGTGCCCTCTATCCACTGTTAACTCTTCTACAGCAACTGTGCCTGTGGCCTTCCATTTCCTGATTACATTCCTTACAGTTGAAACTGACTGTTTAAACCTCTAAGATATATTTTTTTTGTAGCCTTCCCCTAAACCATGATACTGAACAATCTTTGTTTTAACATCTTTGCTTTGAAGATCCCATGCTGTCACTCTTCAGAGGAGAGTCAAACAGAAGCACAACTTGCAATTGGCCACCTTAAATACCTTTTCTCATGTTTGGACACACCTGCCTATGACGTTAATGCTTAATGAGCTAATCCAACCAATTTGGTGTTGCTAATAAACAGTATTGAGTTGTTGCATGCATTCAAATTAGCAAAATTACAAGGGTACCCACATTTTTTGCACAGCCAGTTTTTTACATTTGATTTAATTTCATACAACTGAATACTGCGTTACTAAAAATCTTTGTTCAGAAAACACCCCAGTACTCAGATGTTCCTGGGAAATGAAAGACTTACCACTGTTATCTTTTTTGTTGAAAGTGGAGCAAATTATTATGCAGGCTGAGAGGGGTTCCCAAATGTTTTCATAGGGCTGTATATTTGTCTTTATAACTACTTGTGAATTACTCACAATTCAAGATATATATATATATGCACAAATGTCTTGAGGGGAATTTTTAAATCAGGCAAGGCAAATTTTTGAGCAATGATAAATACAGGTACAGGAAAACCTGTGGCTTGTTGAGTGAAATTTTACTGAATACTGTATAAAATACATTAAAGCCTTAACCATTTAAAGGTTTATGTAGATCTCTCCAGTTGTGCGTGTTTTCTCCAGTTTTTAGGATAAATTGCATGAAATTACATTGAATGACTTTGGTCCAAACCGGCTCGCACAACCAAAGGAATAATTTCTTAATAACAAGCATTTCTTTCATTTAAAAATAATGGTCTTGTTTTTTTGTCTGTTCAAATCAGAAGAAATAAAGAAGTGGGAAGCAAAGTAGAGATTTTAGATATGTGTAAGATATATTTACTGGTTGGTGAAACTACTTGTAGTTGATTGCAGGTTTTGTTTCACTATTAGACTGGTTTAGAGAAATGGTACATGAACAGCAGAGCTATTTGTTTTGCTTGTTTTTAATTAGTACATCTTTTCCAGTGCAAAGAGTAGTTATATGAAAGTAGTATTGAATCAAATGTCTATGACTCCCAAATGTCAGAGATCTGACTAGTGTAATTAGGCAAATTAATTATGGTGCAGATCCTAAGAAGATGTTACCAAAGCAACCATGAAAATAATTTACCATAAGGGATATTATATGTGAATGTCTACACTGTTCTCCTTTTGTAAAGCATCCAAAATCTTCTTTTTCAAGCTTTGTTGTATCTCTCAGGGTGACTTTAATCCAGGAGTTCATACCTTGAAAATAAAGCTGGCCATTCATGTGAGTTAGGCAATATTAGGGTGATCTGATCTTTTGTCCAGTGTTCGGATCATAATTGGAGCTATGCAGGCTGTCAAGACAAACCTGTTCATTAAATATCTGGTTGATTTATGGTAGATGGTCATGGAGGCCATTCAGTTGGCACTAAACATGGACCAATAAGCTGCCTTCTCCATCCAGAAGGAAACAACACAGTAAGTGAGGTTTAGACTAGTAAAGTCTTACAAAGTCTTAATTTTAATGGGGACCTGTCACCCTAAGAAATAATTATTTTTATATTATTTCTGTCACCCTAAGAAATATATATATCTTTTAATAATCCTATTTTATCCTGTCAGTCAAGCATAATTTTCTTACACTATATAAATGATTTAAATCTTGTTCCCTTCAGTCTGGGAATACACAATCACAGCAAGCAGGCAGGGGCCTTTTTGTAGACCCTATTATTGAGGCAAGCTTTGCATCATGTCATAATCTTGTTTATGTGCCCAAATGGGGCACCTGATACCCATTTCCATGCACTGTCTACATACACAGTTAGATGTTGAGGAGAAAGAGAGAATGTGGGGAGTCTAAAAAGTGCAGAATGAAAAGTGCAAGTAATTGCCATCCCCACCTCTATGCCTGAGGGGCAGGTGATATATGATTGACAGCTGAGACTTTAAACAAGTTTAGAACAGATCTGGATGTTTTAATTAAAAAAAATGAATTTGGGTCTTATGTTTAATTTGAAAACGACTTTCACTATATTGCTTTTTATGCCTGGATGACAGGTCCCCCCTTTAAAGGGGTTTTTCATCTTTGAGTTAGCTTTTAGTTAGTGTGATATTCAGAGACAATTTGCAGTTTTATTATTTTTTTTCATTTGTGGTTTTGGGTTATTTAGCTTTTTAGTCAGCAGCTCTACACTTTGCAATTTCAACAGTTGGGTTGTGTCCCTTTACAAAAGTTTCATAGTTTCTGGAAGATTTGCTTTTCCCTAAGATGTGAGATTCCCGACAATATTCATTGTAGTTGCCCAAGGGTGTTGTTTGTTGCATGACACAGGGTGTTATCGTTCTGAAAAACTGTTGAGTTTCAGTAGACAACGCAGGAGAGACCATATCTTGATACAGTCATTCTTTCTGTGGTCTGAGTAATCTCTGGGATTTGGATATCTACAGGTTTCTGGTCAGATATCGTAGATCCAGTCCTTTAGTCTGTATGCTGGCCACTCGGGATACATGGAAATTTGCCTTTTTGTGAGCATTTTAAGATTTAAAGTTTAAATATACTTCACTGGGAGTTGTGTTAAGCACCCCCCAGTGAATATATAACCTTGAAGTGACTCTTGGTACTATTCCTGCCCTAAAAAGTCCTGAACACCACACATGCACAGTAGAATATGCCTTAGGACTTTATCAGGACATTGGCACCCCCAGTGAATTTCAGTTTACTTGTTCTTTAATAATTAATGTCTGTCTTAAGGTGATTTCACTAGTTTTTTTCAAGACGATTTTAGGGATGTTGTCAGCCAAATCTATTTTGCCAATGGTAGTGATTTGGGGAAATGTTTGACAATATGTTCTTCCTTCTATATAAGCTAAAACTTATTTTCCTTTTGTTTATAAAAATATCTCTGTGCTGGCTCAGTAAAAAGAATTGCCAGTAAAGTTGATTCAACGTTAAAATACATCTTGTTGAAATGCAGTTACACAAATGGTCCTTTGATTGATGGTTCTATGTACTTAGCTTGTATCATATTCACAGCTAGCATTGTTTTCCTCTGTGTAGATAATGGAATTGTAGAAACAACTGCCAAATAACAAAGCGTCACTCCTGTTTAGAAGCAGCGATATTGTGTTTCATCTCTGAAAGGTGTTGCCATACACTTTAAGATCTGTTTGTTTGGCAAGGGTCCAAATGAGCGGATCTTTACTGTATATGGCCACCTTGTAGTGCATCTGTTCCTAATAGGCACTTGTTAATGGAGAAGGAAAGGCTAAAATTAAGTAAGCTTTATAAGAAAGGTCTATATAAATACACAAGTAAACTGTCAGAGTAAGGCTGCTCTGAGTTCTCTGTCAAAAGACATTAGCTTTTCTGTCCTTCTATTGTGTACACATGGGCTTCTGTATCAGACTTCCTGTTTTCAGCATAAACCCCCAGGGCACGGGCTTGAGCATGCTCAGTTTGCTACTCTCCGCTCCCTTTCCCCCCCTCCCTGCTGTAATCTGAGCCCAGAGCTATAAGTAAGCAGGGGCCGAATTGGCATCTAAAATCTTCCTATATATGGCAAGCTTTGTTCAGCAAGTCTTGCACCTAGAAGGCCATTGGTCTAAATGAGGTACTGTGAGATATAAAATGTGTTGTTTTATTATGGTTGTGTCGGTGTTATTAAACCAGTGGATCAGAATGGGTACTGTGCTACAGGGACTTATAACGAGGAATTGAAGTGTCTTGTCTAGTAAGAGTTTATCCTTTGATTTCTGGTTCTGCATTAATATGGTATGTACATAAGGGGTGCAATAAGTATCTTCTGTTTTAAGAAGCAGTTACATTAGCTCTCTGTAGAAAAGCATTACTGTATTCTAGCCCGTGTGGATCTGTGTTCGTCAGGCTCTCCCTTCTGGCCTTCATTATATTTCTTTTTTCCATTTCAGAGGCGCATCAGAGATGGATAAGCTTCATAAGCTGCCTGGCAGGAGGAGTCTTCTTGGCAGCCTGCCTCTTGGATATTCTTCCTGACTTTCTGAGGGACATGAAGCAGGAGATGATCAATCAGCAAATAATAGTATGTATAAAAACTAGGGATGCACCGAATCCACTATTTTAGATTCGGCTGAACCCCCGAATCCTTCTCGAGATAAAATACAGAACCGAATCCAAATCCTAACTTGCATATGCAAATTAGGGGTGGGAAGGTGAAAAATGTTTTATTCCCTTGTTTTGTGTCAAAGTCACATGATTTCCTTCCCACTCCTAATTTGCATATGCAAATTAGGGTTCGGTCTGTCCGAATCCTGCTGATAAAGGCCGAATCCTGAATCAAATCCTGGATTCGGTGTATCCCTAATAAAAACCTGTTTCTCAATAACATATCAGAATCTTCATGTGTCACCAGAGGCAAACCTGCCATGTGGCAAGCTGAAAACCTTGCCTCGGGTGGCAAAAAAGCCATTCCTGGCCTCAAAAGCCGAACTTCCGGATAATAAACCAGAAATTCAGTTCTTCTAGTGCAGCCCCGACCACCTACGACACGTCACATCTGTATCTTCTCAGAAATTTTTATTGCACAGAATTTAAATTCTTCATTAATACATTAAAGTATATGTACGCCTAAAATGAAATGAATGTACAATTGCTTAAAGGAAAACTATACCCCCAAAATGAATACTTAAGCAACAGATAGTTTATATCAAATTGAATGACATATTAAAGAATCTTACCAAACTGGAATATATATTTACATAAATATTGCCCTTTTACATCTCTTGCCTTAAACCACCATTTTGTGACTCTATCTGTGCTGCCTCAGAGATCACCTGACCAGAAATACTACAACACTAACTGTAGCAGGAAGAAGTGAGGAAGCAAAAGGCAGAACTCTGTCTGTTAATTGGCTCATGTGACCTTACATGTGGTTTGTATGTGTGCACAGTGAATCTTACGATCTCAGGGGGCGGCCCTTATTTTTTAAAATGGCCATTTTCTATTTATGATTACCCAATGGCACATACTACTAAAAAGGTATATTATTATGATAATGGTTCATTTACATGAAGCAGGGTTTTACACATGAGCTGTTTTACTCAGTATCTTTTAATAGAGACCTACATTGTTTGGGGGGGTATAGTTTTCCTTTAAGTTGTTTCTCTAGGTAGTTTTGCAATTTAAATTTTTTTTTCCAACACTGTAATATAAGTGAATATTATATAGTGATTATCTCTCTGACCATATAGTTGGAGGAACTGACCAGGAGGTGGGACTGTTATAAAATCTATTATAGTAACAGTTAATAAATCGCTTTGAAGTGGGTGAAAATAATCTAAATATAGGGTAAGGGCTCAGAAAAGTGCCCTAAGCAACTGATTTTTTTCATTAATTGTTTTATTTATTTATTTATTTTATCCCCTTATCTCCTAGACTGACTTTCCGCTCCCAGAGTTTATTCTAGGCACTGGATTTCTTATGGTTCTGATAGTAGAGCGTATTGTTTTGGACTGCAGCGAGGTCATGAGTGAAGAGACTACCCCGCTTCTCTCTGGCAATGCTAATTCACCAGCTAGGCAAGAGCAGCCTCGTGGCCATTCACACAGCGGTCAGCATAACGACATCGAGAACCCAAGGCACCACTTCCATGTGGATTTCCATGCTCACTCCTCCTTCCGTTCCTTTGTACTCATCATATCCCTGTCCCTGCATTCAATCTTTGAAGGGATTGCTATTGGGCTCCAGAATGTACAGTCAGAGGTTCTACAGATAGCTGTTGCTATTCTTGTCCACAAAAGCATCATCGCAGTGAGCCTATCCCTCCTCTTGCTGCAGAGCAGTGTGCAAACTCGGTGGTTTGTACTGTCTATTGTTACGTTTGCACTTATGTCTCCCCTTGGAATCGGTATAGGAATTGGGGTGATGCACAAAAGTGATGAAAACAGAATGGTCCAATGTGTGCTGGAAGGCTTGGCTGCTGGAACCTTTGTCTATATAACCTTCCTAGAGATTTTGCCACATGAACTCAATTCTAATAAATGGCGCCTGCCAAAAGTCATTTTTATATTGTTGGGGTTCTCTGGGATGGCAGCACTAAGATTCTTAGGGTAAACGTCTTTAAACAATGGCGTGCAGTGAGACTTACTGCCTCCTCTGTCCCTCCTGGAAAATGAAGAGATGGGGGGGGGCTGCTTTTCAAAGCTTTGTGGTACTGTGTGATAAACCCCTCAAAGCAGTCTGTAAACCGTTACTGATGTACTGCTGAAATTCAGCAGGGTCAATCATTATATTAATGTACTGTAGTCAAAAACCTGAAAATTGCCATAGTTCTTTATCTTTTTTTTTTTTCATTTGTCATTTTTAAAGCTTTTAAATATTGTTGGGAAGTTGTCAGATTTTAATATTTATTCCTTTCTGGCTAACTTAACTGGACTCTGTTCTACTTATGAATACAAGTGCTTCGAACAAAATAGACCGGTCAACTTTGGATTCCGTGGGTTTCAGTGGGAATATAGTTTTGTAGTTATCATTGCAACATTGCGTAAATTATTTGCAGGGAAAGGCAGTCTCGTTCAATTCCAGCTGTTATGGAACTGCAACTCCTTCTATGCCTAACAATTTGTATCAACTGGATGCCTGTTTCTGTTTTTTATATTGCTAGACTGGTGCCTTACAGAGGGGCTAAGAAATGGGACACCTCTAGTTACTCACATAGCTTCCACATGTTGATTTGCTTATGGCCAACAAATATACACATCATTTAGACACCTGTAATTGAACCAATTACATAACACATTCATTTGCCTCTTTATTTGGACATGGCTTACATTAAGCAATGCAATAGCTCATGTTTAGATCAAACTTATGAGGTGTTTGAACCCTTCCTATTAATGTTTTGTCAGTGTTAACTCACATTGAACTTTTTAATGTATTTTAATGATAACCTTCCTTTTACAAAACCTACTTAACCCAAGAAGATTGCGGCTATAACATTAATTCACCAATAAACAAAACAATCTAATCAAGTTGTTGTAAGACCTTGTTGCATTGTTAGAGGGACTAAATTTATTTTACGGAAAACCCTTATGTCTGAGATAATTTAAATAAAAATCTTGGGGTCCTAAGGGAATTTGGGAGTTCTTGTTTAGCAGAGGTTGCAGGTCTCCTTGTTGGAAAGCCTTATGGTTTCCTGGTAAGGTTTCAACTTCTAGCACATTCTGTGCAACATGAATCATGTTGTTTAATAGCTGAAGTTACCTAAAAGCTTGTTATCTGCTCTACAAGAGCTGGAATGTATGGATTCTTAAACTATGGACACATACACAGAGGCATTTCTTTCCGTTTATCATTGTTTGTGTGTTTATTTTTTGTTGCTGATTTATAACAAGGGATTTCACATGCAATCTTTGCTGTTTTTATAAATTATCATATAAATGTGTGCAATCTGCATACAGAAAAATATTGGCCTGATATTGATTAAGCAGGTTTGATTCTTCCTGTGATGGAGGACCGCATTGGCTAGTTGATGTAGTCATATGACCCGTTGGAGCCCATTCTCGTTGTTGTGATCCGATCATTTGGCCTTAGGCCGACGTTTTGATTAACTCGATATCACCATGCCGTTGGTAGGCATATTGGGGAAAGATCCTCTCATTTTGGCAACCTCGCCAAACGTGCGGATCTTATTGTATATGGTCACCTTAACTGTTCTTACCATTTAAAGGGGTTTTTACCTTTTTGAGTGAAATTTTAGTATGCTGTAGGGAGTGATATTCCAAGACATTTTGCAGTTGATTTTCATTATTTGTGGTTTTTGAGTTTAGGTTTTTATTCGGCAGCTCTCCAGTTTGCAATTTCAGCAATCTGGTTGCTAGGGTCCAAATTACCCTAGCAACCATGCATTGGTTTGAATATGAATAAGACAGGCCTGAATAGAAAGAGGGGGAATAAAAAGTAGCAGTAACAATACATTTGTAGCCTTAGAGTCCAAATTCCGTTAGCAACCATGCATTGATTTGAATAATAGACTGGAATGTGAATAGGGGACAGTCTAAATAGAAAGATAAGTAACAAAAAGTAGCAATAACAATATATTTGTAGCCTTACAGAGTATCTTTTTTTTAGATGGGGTCGGGTACCCACCCCCATTTGAAAGCTGGAAAGAGTCAGAAGAAATAAATAGTATAAAAAAACTATAATAATGAAAAAATTAAGGCCAATTGTAAAGTTGCTTAGAATTAGCCATTCTATAACATACTAAAAGTTAATGTAAAGGTGAACTACCCCTTTAATATGCTGTATGACACTGCACCATTCTACATAATTTTAACTCCCTCTAGTGGCAACACAGAATTATAATACTAATTCAAATTCTGCATGCCAGCTAAGAAATCATTATTGTGTGTCGTTACTATTGAGCAGTTTTACATCTAATTCTGTTCTTTCAGGCTTTGTGTCCCTTAATATATAAACCACAGGGATGGTTAAGGGATTGATTAGGATTATAATTAGGGTTGCCACCTTTTCCAGAAAAAAAACATACCGGCCTTCCTATATATTTATCTTTTTTCAATATTAATAACATTGGGATCTACCATCATTTTTACCAGCCAGGTGGCAACCCTAGTTATAATAGGAGTTGGATTCCAGGGCTCTTGACTTCAGGGATCACTACAGATCACCCCATCATTGAGGACTGCGTGAGCATTTCTGAAAGGAGCCAAGTCCTGGCTTTTGGTGAACTGTGATCATTACAAGTGGAAGGAAGGGATACAACCATTTTGGAGTTAACATGTTTAAATTTGTCACCAAGGTACATGTTTAAAACTGTAATTCTTTTTCTGTAACTGTTGCTTAGAACTGACAAGTAAACCTCAGGTGACTTCAGACTCCCCCCCCCCCCCCCCAACTATTGAAATTCAGACAAAATGAGAAGCAGTTAGTGCTGTTGTATAGTTTAAAACTGACTAACATCTAAAACAAACATACATTATTAGTGTGAAATGCAAAAAGCGTTTAAAAGAGTGTTCTGATCAATTTTACATTGGGTTGAGGGTTTACTTTTATTTAACTTTGCCACTAGGATTACTGCCTTAGGTCACATTTTTAACAGGAGTTTACTCTTGTTCCTTACTAACATCTCACATTTTTACTTGGTTCATCAGAGTTCTAATAGGGATGAAATAATATTCCTGGAGATATGGGGAAGAAAGCTAGTCAGAACTGCAATAACAGGGTGCTGACCTCTTTTCACACTTTCCCCTAATGGTTAGGGCTGTTGCTACAAGTTGCCTCCTGTGCATTAAAATGCAATATTTGCATGATATTAAAGCATATAATGGAATACTGAAACACTATAGAGGTTTCTTATCTCGGTTTTTTCGTTTGGCAGAACTTGTTATTTGAACTGCAGCTTGGATGCTCAAAGGACCTCTTGTGAAATTTACACTACTTGCCAGAGTTTGTCTGTGGGTGAATATAATTTTTATCTTGGGAAAAATTGGCAGCCTACAGTTGACCAACTGCTTTTATGTAAAGAAAATGTCACCGTAAATTCACCTGATGTCAAAGAACTGATCCTTTAATTTATAAAGTTTATAAAAGCAGGCACAGATGAAATTGGCTGGCAATTAATTTTTTCATGAGGCTAAAGTATAAAGAATATTTTATAAAAGCTTTCCTAGTTAAACAGGCAGTTTATGGTATAAGAGTGACTAGGAGTTTTGGAGGAAACCTATAAGCAAACTTACTGCCATACTTCTTAAGCTTGTTCTTCTAGTTGTAAAATAGTTATGTTCATGCTGCTTTTTTTTAACTAACTAATTTAGCCGTGTCAGCTAGCAAAAAGAGGGTGTTTAATACAGGTATGGGATCAGTTATCTGGAAACCGCATTATCCAGAAAGCTATGAATTATGGAAAGGCCATCTCCCATAGTCTCCATTTTATCCAAATCTTTAACAATTGTTTTCTTTTTCTCTGTAATAATAAAACAGTACCATGTGCTTGATCCAAACTAAGATAGAATTAATTCTTATTGGAAGCAGAACCAGACTATTGGGTTTGTTTAATGTTTACATGATTTTCTAGTAGACATAAGGTATGGAAAGATATGTCATATGGAAAGCCCCAGGTGCCAAGCATTCTGGATAACAGGTCCCATGTAGTAGAATGATTAGGCACTTTAAGCTATATGGGTCCCTGACCAGTTACAGCTTTTGTTAATTTTATGTTCTGTTGCCATGTAGTAATGTTCTGTATTTATTACTAATCCGCTTTATATTGTGACATTTGTACTGTAAATTGTGAGTGTGCCCTTAAACTCAGTAAGTGATGGCAGCACAGAGCCTGTGCAGTGAATCAGCAGAAAAGAATATGGGGAGCTACTGGGGCATCTTTGGAGAAACATCTTTACTGCTAAAGGGTTGCGGTTGCCTTGTGCTGGTATAGAAGCTCAAAAGATAATGTACAGCAGTTCTAGCTACTTCTTTAGTTAAGCTTTAGTTAGCCTTTAATGGTCTATGACAGTGCTGTCCAACTTCTGTGCTACCGAGGGCCTGAATTTTTCTGGTCTACATGGGGGTGGGCCGATAATGGAAACCAGTGTTAGCCACTCTCTGTTTTAGACCACAACCACTTTACACCACACCCATGTTACCACAAAACCATGTCCACAGCCTCTGACGAAGTCTCAAAGCAACGAAACGCGTAAGGCAAGGGCAGGTGGAAGCAACGCGGGTCAGAGCTGAAACCAGTAAAACAGCACACACAGTAATTTTGACCCCAAAGTAGAGATTTGATGGGCCTTTTAAAAAAACTTCTCAAATGTGAGTGGAATATTTGTTTTTTGTACATGTAATAAAAAGGTTTTACACTATCTTCTGCGCTCTACATTTTCTGACAGCATGGAATAACCACAGAGTACTTCAGCCTGATTATATCTGTTGAATACATTTAAAGTCTTAAACGTTTGTGAGTACCAAATTTATAAGCAAGGCATGTGGTGGATATAAAAAGTAATCTAACACCCCATAGTGGAATTTTGGGAGAGTGTGGAACTGCAAATACCAACAACCCACTACATTTAGATTCTCTTTTTGCTGCACTAGTATTTCTCCTAGCTTTTAGCGCTGACTCATACAGACTCTGATATTGTGATTGCCACCCGAGGAGAAACGGGAAAAACCGAGTCGGAACCAAAGGGGAATTCCGGGAACTGCAGTTACACTACTTTTATACATGTCCACGTTAATAGCACTCCAAAAACCCAAATGGTTGGTGCTCGCTGTAGGGATATCGTGAAGAAAGTTGTCATATTAAGATACACCCTTAAATCCATTTGCCTCCTCCCCTGTGGATAACAAAGTACCCCCCCCAGCCCATGATTAAACATCCTAGGGGCCCTTAACAATAATTTTCAAATGCAGACAAACCCCCAGAACAAATACTAGGCATATGTTTCACAGGCAGAGCAGGGCACACACAGGCAGAGTATAGGGCAGGCAGAGCATGGCACACCCAGGGAGCATAGGGCAGGCAGAGTATGACACACACAGGGAGCATAGGGCAGGTGGGTAGGGAAATCCATCAGACCCACTCTTAAGATATACTACATACAGTGACACAGTGCTGGTGCCCCATTAGCATTTTGAAAAAGGTGTGACCAGGTGAACAATGTGGGCAGTTTTAGTTGTTTCAAAGACGGTGAGAGACTGAGCTACATGCTAAGAGGGTTGAGACCTAGGATCTTGGTGAAACAGTGTGGTGTTGCTGTTTGTTTTCCCAAAGGAAAATGAAGATACATTTTTAAAATTTTGGATAAAATGGAGTCTATGGGAGACGGCCTTTCCATTATCTTAAGCTTATAGGGTAACTGGTTTCCAGGATAACGAATCCCATACCTGTATCATATTGAATATTTAAGAATGTTTTAGATCTTTAGTTTCATTGTGTGCTGCCAGAGCTGTAGCACTGTCCAAGATGAATGGGTTACTCACAGTGTTGGGCTGCCCCCCCCCGTGTTACCAGGAAAACTCCCGGTGGGCCCAGGTGTCAGTGGGCCTCTTGCTTCTAACAATTTAGCCTATTTCATGGTCATTCCCTATTTCTTTATGGGGGGAAATGCATAATAATGAAAGAATATAGTAAGTAGATATACAGTAAATGCTAGGATAATCAAGAGGTTGAGTGAGGAAAAGTGAGCCCATGGTCTAAGGTTTTCTGGTGGGCCCCTGGCATCCCTGTCCGACACTGGTTACTCATTCACCAGCTCTGCTGTACAGGTCAAGTGTATTTGAGTAGTGGGCCAAAGGGCACATTTAAGGAAACCAAATCTTCACAGTTAAGGGCGGATTTATCAAAGGTCGAGGTGAATTTTCGAATGAAAAAAAAATTTGAAATTCAAGCTATTTTTTGTGTACTTCGACTAGGGAATAGTCCAAATTCGATTCGAATTTGAAAAAGATGAAAATTCTAATTCTAAAATTTATCATGTTCTGTCTCTTTAAAAATTCAACTTCGACCATTTGCCATCTAAACCGTCCGAATTGCTGTTTTAGCCTATGGGGGACCTCCTAGAACCTGCCTGGAGTGAATTGGTGGACTTTGAAAAATCTAAGGCTTTTTTTGGGAAAAACTTCAAATCGAATTCTATCTAATGCGCTATTCCTTTGATTGGTACGATTCGAGATCGGCAGGATACAGACCTATTTAATCGAAAACGGATCTATTCAACCCAAAAAAACTTCGACTTAATTTCAGTTGGTCTTTTTGAATTCGAATTTCGAAGTTTTTTTCAATTCGAAATTCGACCCTTGATAAATATGCCCCTTAGTGTTATTTCAATACAGAGGATCAAAGAGCTTTCACTGAAGTTGCGTACAAGTTGTTTGTTTGCCAATATCAGAGATGCATCATGTTGTTTTTCTACAGTGCTACACCACTGCACATTAATAGAGAACAATTTCACCACTGCAGCATGAAAATCTCATGCAGATAGACCTGTGTACTGTACAGATATACACTGCAAGATGAACAGGCCCAGGACATTTGAGTGGATGAACAGAGCTCCATTCATCCTTCCTTGAATAATATGTAGTCCGCAGGGCCGGACTGGGAGTAAAAAGCAGCCCGGGCGAAAAGATCAAAGCAGCCCATATGTAAACATGCATTGGTCTTGAACTCATCCACTCATATATTGGAGTTAAAACTGCAAAAAATTATGTGCATTTAAGTGTAATTAATGTAAAATATGTGAAAGATTCTGCAGCCTTGTGCCTTTATATGGTCACAGAACAACTCCTCAGTGACTTCTAATATTCTTATCATTTACAGTAGGGGGTACATTATCCCTTATAATACATGAGTGATACTCAGAGTTCCCTGTATAACTCAGCCTGCAGCCTTGTGCCTTTATATGGTCACAGAACCCCTCAGTGACTTCTAATATCCTTATCATTTACAGTAGGGGGTACATTATCCCTTATAATACATGAGTGATACTCAGAGTTCCCTGTATAACTCAGCCTGCAGCCTTGTGCCTTTATATGGTCACAGAACCCCTCAGTGACTTCTAATATCCTTATCATTTACAGTAGGGCAGGGGCACCCAGGTTATTTGTCATTTACATCAGTCCAACCTATGTCACACAGTGCGTGGGCATTGAAAATAATGTAACTCGTAGGAATACTTGCTCTTTCTGTGTTTGCTGTTTTAATTGGGAGATCTCAACACACAAACTAACTCTTGGTAGAGAGTACTTGAATGATTATATTTTTATGTGATATGTTTATCACTTTAAATATGTGTATATTTTTAAGGTCATACATCAACATCAGTTTTAGTTGCTGCTTAGTTATAAATGATATAATGAGCCTATAATGGGTAGTATAAGTAAGTAAGTCACTTCCCAGCTGGGGCTGTTACTGTTGCTTTGTCAATTTATTTTTTTATTTGTTACTGGGACCTTTTATTTTTAGATGGTACTTTCCTTTTTGTAAAAGAAGAAGACATGAAAGCTTAGAAGGTGAAGGAAGTGAGGGGGTTAACTTATGTTTCCTGTCGTTTATTTTGTCACAACTTGATAGGGTTATATCATTCAAAACATTTATTTCTTGTCCACAGCCAATACATAGAATAGAATAGTTTCACCTATAATCTAGTGATAAAAGCTGCTAAATATTACAGTCAGCTCACAGTTGATGAGAATCATGATAAAAAAAAATTAGATTACACTGGCCACTCACTTACTTCATTCAATATACAGTTAAAGATGAAAGCTGTTGAAGTCAATCTACAGGATACTGAAAGCATAACAAAGTAGGAGCATAGTTCTGTGCTGCGTCTGCTGCTTCTCCCCACCGCTGGCTGCAGAAGGCAATAAATAAGAAGACAGGCAGCTCAGGAGCCTGCCGTGCGGGGGGACTGAGGAGCAGTCCGGCGCTGCCTCTGCTTCCGGTTTCTGTGACTGAAGAATCACCGCCCACTCTGCCCAGCTTTGCGCATTTAAAGGAGCAGTTGTGCTCTTGGGCATGTTCAACTTCTGAAAAATCTTGCGAGCGGGCCGCGGCCCACTTCAGCTAAATATAAAGCGGCCCCTCGGGAATTTGCCCGAAAGTACAGATTGCCAGTCCGGGCCTGGTAGTCCGTACCATATGCTAAAAACAGAACACCGCATGATGTTTCCACTTCCAAACTTCATTGTTGGTATGGTGATGTGCCATTTCCCCTCCAAACATGGTGTGTGTAATGACATCAGTTTTGGTTAAATTTTGGTCTCATCTAACCAGACTATATTCTCTTGGGCTCTTGCTCTTGGACAACTCTTTTGACTCCTCTGTCAGAAATCTTGCGAGGAGCACCTGCTCACGGTCGGTTTATGGCAAAATTTAAATTATGGCCCCAACAGTGCTCCCTGGAACATTCAGAAGCTTAGAAATATCTCTGTAATCAATGCCATCATTCCTATGACATTTTTAGAATCATATTTATCAATGGAGTTCACCATTTGATAAATATACTTTTAAAAATCCCATAGGAATGAATAGAACATGGGTGAGTTTTATTGTTCTCAATTCTCAATTCACACTTTGACAAATCTGCGCCTTACAGTCTGATTTATCAAAAATCGAGTTTGTGTTTTTTTCTCAATTCGAGACAAATGCAGAGACGCAGAACAGTGCAAGACTTTTCGAAACCTTGAATAGTCAGAAAGTATTATAAGAATTTATTATAGGAAAAAAAACATGAAAAGTTAAAAGAAAAAAAGGGGCAAGTAGAAGCTGGCAAAGTTGTATATAATGCAATGGTAATGTTCTCTATTTATTTTCCCAGTTTATTAAAACATTCAAGATTTTTAGCCTATTAAAAATGAATAAGACAATGAGATTCTCCCTGGTATGCAACTTTTTGTCCAGGACAAAATGCTCGCCGTAATATTTTGCCTCGTTTTTGTTCTTAACTAGCTAGCATTTGGGGAAAAGTTGTCTGTGTTTTTTTTCCTCATCCACTTGTATTTTGATAAATCTGTAATTTAGAGTCTTTAAATCATCTACAGGAATATTGACTTTCAATACTTGTTGGTAATAAATAAGCTTTGGAAGATGTCATTCTTACTGTATAATTGCTGTCCATCCAGGAGATTTACCACTTTCTGGCCTTAAGTAAGTCACATATTGTTTTTCTAAGGGGAGTTGGTAACAAACTTTAAATGGATACTGTCATGGGAAAAAATGTTTTTTTTCAAAATATATCAGTTAATAGTGCTGCTCCAGTAGACTTCTGCACTGAAATTCATTTCTCAAAAAAGCAAACAGATTTTTTTAATTTAATTTTGAAATCTTATATGGGTTTAGACATATTGTCAGTTTCCCAGCTGCCCCCAGTCACGTGACTTGTGATTTGATAAACTTCATAAACTTCAATCACTCTGAAGTGATATCACCCCCTCCCTCCCCCCCCCAGCAACCTAACAACAGAATAATGGTAAGTTAACCAGATAGCAGCTCTCTAACACAAGATAACAGCTGCCTAGTAGATCTAAGAAAAGCACTCAAACAACAGCCTGCCGGAAAGCAGTTACATCCTAAAGTGCTGGCTCTCTGAAAAGCACACAACCAGGCAAAATGACCTGAGATGGCTGCCTACACACCAATATTTACAACTAAAAAAATACACTTGTTTGGGATTTACATTTTATATTGTAGAGTGAATTATTTCCATAGTAAACAGTGTAATTTAGAAATAAAAACGACATCATAAAAATCACGACAGAATCCCTTTAAATGAACCTTTCAGTTGTAGGGCCAGGGGGGCAAAATAAAGCTTCAAATACTTTTGTGGTATGATGTGGCAGTTTGGTATTAAGGGCTTGGTACTAGCTGTGATTAATTGAAAGGCCCAACACTGATAATGTTTGGGAAGTGTTGCTAATAATTTTGTAGTCCATAACCTATTGCAAACAAATAGGAATTGTTTGTTGTGGGTACCACCCAACTACACTTTTAATATATATTTGTTAGACCAAAACGTTCAACTAACGGTTCCACCATGCCCACAAACAGAAGTGAGGACATTACACACCCTTACAAGAGCCCTTCTAAAGGAATGAAATCTATGGGGTAGAGGTGCCATATGACAAAGGATGACATATTGTTATATAGAGCTTGGATGACATTGAAGACTTGTGCAGAATCCTTATTTCTACAAAATTTGAAAATATGAAATACTTCCAGGACACATACAAGTCTCGGATAATTGAAGAAAAGTGGTGTACAGTGATCTTTTAAATAGTAAAGAGAGCTTTAATATATTATAAACGGTATAATTTGAAGGGCCTATAGTTTTTACAGTCTAGAGGGGATCTCTGTCAGAGAGGTTATGGTGAGATAAATGCAAATTGTAAATTCTCACCGTAGCCCCCCCCCTCTTCTGTATCTACTTATATACCTGGACCAGTCTTTACCCTGGTCTTTGGAGACTTTAAAGTACCAAGATAATTCACGTTCTATTTTTAAATTGGGTTGCGTATTATTTTGCTTTCGGTGATCCTCCGTTTGACATGTGGATTTAGAAGGTTTGGTGCCCATTGCACATAATTAAAGATTCAAGTCTGTGTTTTCAGCTTCTAACTGAAAACATTTATGTTACAAATTTCCATATTTGCTTACCAATTTACTAATGTTTTAAGGACACTTTATGGGTTTCCTTACGTATAGAATGGGGATTAAAACAAAATATGTAATCCCTTTAAGTATATTTCTCTCCCAATATCTATAATTGCCATCAAAACCAGGGACTGCTTAAGTTTTATTAGTTACTATGTTGGACTTTGGTTCAGATAGGTAAAGCACTTAGCAGCTGTCAGGAGTGTATAGGTCCTACTTTAGAATGTTCCTGGGTGTGTTATAATTATTCTCTGGCTGATTTCTGGATCCTAACCCACTTGCTTTGTCTCCTGACTCACTTGCCTTGTCTACTGACCCACTTGCCTTGTCTTCTGACCCACTTGCTTTGTCTCCTGACACACTTGCCTTGTCTTCTGACCCGCTTGCTTTGTCTACTGACCCACTTGCCTTGTCTTCTGACCCACTTGCCTTGTCTTCTGACCCACTTGCTTTGTCTCCTGACACACTTGCCTTGTCTTCTGACCCACTTGCTTTGTCTCCTGACACACTTGCCTTGTCTTCTGACCCGCTTGCTTTGTCTACTGACCCACTTGCCTTGTCTTCTGACCCGCTTGCTTTGTCTACTGACCCACTTGCCTTGTCTTCTGACCCACTTGCCTTGTCTTCTGACCCACTTGCTTTGTCTCCTGACACACTTGCCTTGTCTTCTGACCCACTTGCTTTGTCTCCTGGCCTTATTGATTGCTGTCTGCCCTTGTCTATTTACCTGAATACGACTATGAACTTGCTTTAACCCTTTGGATACCACATATTGAACTCTCTGTGTGCAGCATCTTCATTGGTCCCTACTCCTACCCATCTGTGCTTGTTGGCCCTGACAGCTGCAACCTGTCCAAACTGAGATCTAAAGCACAGATTTGAATTGCTTGGAATAATAACCAGTCCCTAAACATGTGCAGAGACCAAACTTAATAAATACATTTATATATAGCTATGACTCTCTCTAAATGTCATTAAACGCACTGGGAAATATAATGGCAACATGTTCCATTTCTGTAAAATAAGAACTTGCTGATAACATTCATGTACGTCAATCTAACAACTAATATCTTCAATTATTTAATTGTTTTATTTACTCCATAAACCCCTTTAGTGGTAAGCTTTTGTGTTCAGGATCATGTCAATCATGGGTTGTTAGGTTTACCTACTTCTGTTCACACTGTTCCATTAGTATTTAGTATAGATATCGGTATCTATTATTTATCTGAGAGTAGGGAGGGGTGTGTGTATGGATGCTGGGTTTTCATTTGGAGAGGGTGAACTTGATGGACTTTGACTTTTTTCAACCCAATTTAACTATGTAACTATGTTCAGTGCTAAGCAATAATAAGTTAAGAGCATTGCTTATTGTGTGTACAGAACGTCCACTCTTCTAACATTGTGTGCATAGAATGTTCTGTCTCTGCATATTTGCATTTGGATATAGTAGCAGGTGGATGTGACTGTTCCCCGCACACAACAAAAGAAACCGCAACAAATACATAAATAGCAGTATCCATCACAAAGCTGAGGAACCTTGAAAGCTGCTTTCACTTACACCTACAGTGATCATCACTATGGTGATAATAAATCTCAAACTATTTTTTAAATTGACAGTATAAATATGAAGCACATGTTTTGCTGACTGAATTAAAAAATAAGAGCCTTGAAAATACTAATCAGTGACCAAAAGAGAATTTTCAGAGAATTAAACAATAAGATTGGGGGGACATCCTTATAACAACTTGCATTCTAAAGGGTTGGGAGAATTAAAACATCAGCATGTTAAAAATAATTAGAAATTATATCTTATGGTATGCCTTTTCTTAATTCAGGGTAAATTAAAGGAATTGTTCTGTATAAAAATATAAACTGGGTAAATAGGTTGTGCAAAATAAAAAATGTTTCTAATATAGTTAGTTAGGCAAAAATATAATGTATAAAGGCTGGAGTGACTGGATGTCTAACATAATAGCCAGAACACTACTTCCTGCTTTTCAGCTCTCTTGGTTCCCACTGATTGGTTACCAGGCAGTAACCAATCAGAGACTTGAGGGGGGTACATTGGTCATAACTGTTGCTTTTGAATCTGAGCTGAATGCTGAGGATCAATTACAAACTCACTGAACAGTTATGTCCCATGTGGCCCCCCTTAAAATCGCTGAGTAGTAGTAGGAAGTAGTTGGAAGTTTGATCCTGTGATTTAACGAGGGGTCTGGGGCCTTGTGCACCCTGGCCAACAGAAGTGAAGGGTGAGCCTGAAACCGGCATTGAGCTAATTTAAATAAATAAATAAATAAGTGGAAGTTTACCGCATGACTCATAGAGAGCTTTGGAATCCCAATAGCAACGCTGAATGTTTCTGTGATACAGCCTATCTATTTACCCAGTTTTTATTTTTACACTGAACTGTTCCTTTAAAGCCTCTTAATCCAGATAGATCATTACACTGTATTTAGCCTGAGAGGGATTAGAAACCATTGAACCATTAAACAGGTTTGTGTAGGGGGCACTAACATGGATGAGCCTGGCAGGATTTCAAACTGGCTGAAGCAGTGATAGGTAATAGATTGGAACTGGACTAAAGATGGCCATACCTGGGCAGATTTTGTTGCCGTGATTTTGTCTCGACTAAACAATCGATTTAATTAATAATTCATTCAACCATATGTGAGGAGACTTTGTCGTGTTGGCTGCAAGATCTCACAAATATTAACCCATGGCTATCTGTTCCTTTGTTTACTTTCACATTTAACCCAGCCAATTTCATTGTTTCTCAATGAAAGGTTTTAAACCCGTCCTATCTATTGTTGTCAATGTTGTCAGAACAGTCATAAATGTTATGATCGTTTGCAACCCATCAGTGTAATGATAAGTAGATGATTTTAGCAGATTGTCCGGAAGTCGCTTACTGTATATCACAAGACGAAATCTGCCCGTGTATTATAGCCTCCTTAAATTGCAGTAGCCTATGTTAAAATAAATAAATGGGATGATTTAAGACTGCTTTTATCATCCTAGATTAAAACTTTGCTCTCAAAAAACATAAAAAAGGCCAAATTCGGATAAATTCAGTAAACCAATCGATAGTATTTTCAAAACTGTTCCAACATATGGGCATATTCACTCCGGCTGGTAGTCCAGTGTAGTCATGGTTATTCACCACAGAGTTGTAATAAAATAATTGAGGGTGACTACTAACTAAAGCTCTAAATGGTTGTTAAAAGTGGTACAAGCATTTACAAGACAATGAAGATCGGCACATGCGTTTATTTGATCACACGTGTGACGAAACAAAGCAGTGGGAAATCCCTGCATCATTGTGTCTTGTGTGCCAGGCTTCATTGTCCTATTAACAAGATGCTGGGGTGCAGATTCCCTTGAATTGTGCAACAGACTGCAATTATTTAGGGATCTGGGTGTGCAGGGGCGCTCTTGGTACAAGCATTTACACCCACGTACCACATTCATAGTGTGTACAACTCTGGTTAAATTACATTTTAAATGATTTTATCACCATCCCCCAGCAACAGTTTATTGAGTAGTGCAGTTTTATAGCCATGGGGTCTGCAAAAGGCCTTTGACAAAGCCCGTAATTGGCGGGTGAATCACGCGTCAGGCGCACTCTTAATCGTGGATAGGCAGGACTCCGGATAGGGACTTAGATTAAGGGCAAACTTTTCGCCTACGGATCGGGAGGGAACTCGCTGTTGGTGAAGGGCTTGGAGGTTCAATTGATCCAATGGTTAGTGGTAGTGTTACAAACATCGGCTGAGTTGTGCCTGAGGCACAGTACATCCTATACTATAGGTAGTTCTAACAAAGGCATTGTGTCACCAATATATCAAATATGAGTGCGTCTACCTCATTCCACGGGAGGGATCTCTAAAGCTGGCCATAGACGCAAAGATTCTCCCATCTGCCGACGTGCCCCTAACCATTCCTTTCAAAGTACAAATCAGCCCCTGACAGCAATCATACGAAAGTTATGTCCGACAAAAGCTAGTGACAGTCTCCCACTGAAGATAGTACCATTGGCAATACATGCAGAGATATTATCAGCAGCCGACAGAAATCTTCTAACCTGTCTGATCCACCAAACGACCGATCTCCGCCAGACGAAAAATTACGGGACTCTCCACACAAAGTCCGAATCCTCGATTCGAACAATCAGATCTTTGCGTCTATGGCCAGCTTAAGTGGGTGAAAGGGTCGGCACTGGAAGTGGATTTATTTGGGTGACTACGCTGTGTTTTGCAATCTATTATCAGGGCATACTGAGTATGCAAGACAGCAATTTTGCTATACGGCTTGGCAATATGAATAAAATAATAGCCGCACATTTTACAACCAATTGAACCTACAAGAATTGCCTTTGTCGATCTGCCTTCTAGTTACTAATCTAGATTTTAACGTATATACACTGGAAATTATTTTAATGTTCTATTAAAAGTTAAATTTTATTATGTTTACACAAGCTCTCAGATTGAATGGATGGGAGGGGGCAGCTATATGGGTCAGTTCTTTCTCTTTTCTGATACACGTCTGCTTTAGAGCAGGGCTCGACAGTCGCTGAACTACAATTCCTCCAACAGCAATTAGCTTTTGTTAGGCTGCTTGGCTACTGAAGAGCCACATGTTTACCTTTCTTGATTTCAAACAGGTGAATGGTAGCACAATTTAAATGATAGTGTGACACACTAACTGTATGAAGAGGTCACAGGTGTAATATACTGAGAAACAGGCAGTATTCCCTAGGGAAGTCGTTGATTACTGTACCCCCCAGTGCACACTTGTTAAATGCTAATGATTCTTGACATTTTTACATATAATATGCTATACAATATAAATACATGGCTTCTCGTTTTCACAAAATATATATTTCTGTATATATGCAGTTCTACATAAACTAGAGTTGCCATTTTGTTTGTCTAACAGAAGGTGGAATATTTTGAAAGCACTACAGCAAAAGCCCCCTCAGTGGTGTTAATCTTATTCTGTATTGGGTGTATTTGAAGGCCCAAAACATTCTATATTTGTGTATAATGTCTGTACATAATCCTTGTGTTAAAAACTGTATTAATTGCTTTATTGTTTGCTACCCCATGTGCTAAATTTGATGAATAAGTCTGGGAGTAGACAGAATCATTTTTATTTCTATAATCCACAGTTATTGTGCCACAGTAATGTACTGTAATAGAGGAAAACGAAGAAACCTATTTCTTTTAGGGATGCACCGAATCCAGGATTCGGTTCGGGATTCGGCCTTTTTCAGCAGGATTCGGATTCGGCCGAATCCTTCTACCGGGCCGAACCGAATCCTAATTTGCATATGCAAATTAGGAGCGGGAGGGAAATTGCATGACTTTTTGTCAGAGAACAAGGAAGTAAAAAATGTTTTCCCCTTCCCGCCCCTAATTTGCATATGCAAATTAGGGTTCGGATTCGGTTCGGTATTCGGCCGAATCTTTCACGAAGGATTCGGCCGAATCCAAAAAAGTGGATTCGGTGCATCCCTAATTTCTTTCTATAAATGATAGAAAGAATTCTATACTAAGAAACTAATATAAACCTTGGGAGCAGATTATATGCATGAAGCACTATAAAAAATTAAATTGGATGTTGGTAAGGACCAGCTTGACAGAGATTAAGCAGAGGTTCATATTTCAACAGGGGTTGACTGTTTCTTTGAAGGGTTTGATATGCCATGTGTTGCCTTATTAAACAGTGAACATTGAGTCCCTGTGGAAGGAGAGGAAGACATTTAGTCCCAAACTTTGTCTTTTATTGCAGAGAATAATTATGTCCCCCTTAATGTATTATGCCTAAAACCCAGGCAGCACAGTATGTGAGGGGAGAGCATATTCGCCTTTCTACTAAACCATATAAATATGTATTGTTTTCTTACAATGAATGAGCAATGAATGTATCATTTTAAAGAAATTACTCAAAAGAAGTTCAACGCAAGCAAGGAAGCGTGCTAAACATATATTTATGTTTCCCCTTTTTTTGTGAACCTTGCTGTTGTTCTTTCCTCAAAAGTACAGGTTTATTAAAGGCTGAAGAAAGGATTCACTGCAATTTACTAGAAATTGCAGTAGGTTTGTAAAGGTCTGTTTTAGAGAATTCTGGCAAATAGTCTGCCATTCATTGAGGAAAATTCCCATAATTTCAGTTTGCTGCTTTCCATGTCCTACACGTGTGTTTCCTGAAAACAAGATGTTTAACTACCATAACAAGCCATAGGTCAAAACCACTTGGATTTATGTTTATTAACCATAATTTAGGGCTCAGAAGTGAGTGTTCTGAGGAATTGTGATGTTAAGATGGGGTGGCCATTTACTTTAAGCCATTTAGTGTGCCCAGATGTTTCTGAGTGCAAAAGTTCAGTTATGTAGATCTTTGCCACTTTATGGTAGGGTGACTGGATCTTCATTTCTGGACCAGTGAAAACAAGTGTAAAACGTTAATGTTAATGGCTAGGCTGTAGCTAGGTCTACTTTCTGTGTTTCCACATCAGTCCTGATGATCTTGTTACACTAAAGTAGCAAAACCTCATTCTAAATCATTTGATGGCAGTGCTTACAAGGAAAAGCTTAACTATAGCCCTGTAGTCAAACAGAAGAGGATGATATACTGTAAGTTTTCATTCTTTAGCTGATCCTGTGAGATGTGGGGAATAACTTTCATGCAAAGTAAAGGCAGACAGCTGGAAAATTGAGGTGGTTTAAAGGGGTTGTTCATCTTCAAACAAATAGTTGTTTTCAGATAGATCACCTAAAATAATGACTTTTTCCAATTACTTTCTATTTTCTATTTGTCACAGTTTTTCTAATATTGAAGTGTAAAGTTTCATTTTTCACCGACCCTGTAAACTGTTCTAAATTGATAAATTTTTTTGATACATTTCTTATCTTTGTCCCTGATGAGCAGAATCTCTGGGTTTTATTACAGGCAGCTGTTAGAATTGATACAATAGTTGCTAATACTCCAGAGATGCTCCCATTTTTCTTTTTTGACCACTAAAATATCTCTACAATTTGGAAACTATATGGATTGGGAGCGCCGTGGAATAAAAAGGGAGGGATGGTACGTTTAAAGGTGTGACTTGTAGAATACATTTTGTCGATTCGACACCATCCTACACAGTCTTTGTTAACTTTTGTGTTGCCCTGTGGTGTAATGCAGGAAAAACATCATTAGAGCATTCAGATAGGGGGCATCATTGTTCTTCTATTCTCTCTCTATGAGTCTGCTTCACCCATGCCTAGTGTTTATCAGCTGTTCACACTGATGCTCTCTAAGGGTAGAGGCACACAATGCGTTTGGGGGAGATTAGTCGCCCAGCGACAAATCGCCTCTTCTTCGGGCAACTAATCTCCCCGCCGGCTACAATCTAAATCACCGGCGGGATGGCTAGGGTTGCCACCTTTTTTAAAAAATTTTACAGCCCACTGATGGGGTTGGTAACGGCATGATGTAAAAAGGGGCGGAGTCATGGGTAAATGGTGGGCTGTGTCATAAAAAGGGGTGGATCCGCATGCGTCATGATGCAAAAGGGGGCGGGGCCCCATCGTGAGAGGGGCAAAAGACGAAGATGAGGTACGTTTCTGCCGGAGGGCAAAGGGCTTTTATTATAGGTATTACATTGCCGGTAAATTTGTAATACCGGCCCCGGCAGGTATAATATTTGTCGGGTGGCAACCCTAGGGATGGCACTCGGATTGCTTCAGCTTTCCGAAGTCGCCTGAAGTTTCCTAGTGCCATCCCGCCGGCGACTAACATTCTAGCCGGCAGGAAGGCATTTAGGGGAGATTAGTTGCCCGAAGAAGAGGCGATTTCCCGCAGTAGCCTCGTGTGCCACCTTATTCTCTGCTTTGCCTCCTCAAGCACAGGGATAACAATGTACTAATGTATATGGGTGGATTACTCTGGTTCTTACGTGGGGTGAGTGACTTGGGAAGCCCCAATTACAACCCTGGTTATGGCCTCAGCCTGCCCAAAGGATTTTGTGTATGAAATGATCTTTATGTTCCTCACAACTCGTGTAATAGGCTCTCACATAGTAATAAATCACTGCTGCACAGACATCAACCTGAAGTGGTCTATCATAAATAACCCTGTTGTGTGACGTTGAACACAGACTCCCCTACTTTCCCAACTCCGATCTCGGCCCGCTGACATGAAGCGCGTGAATTGCGATTTAACCCTTTGCCTGGAACTTGATCTTGGCCTAGAGATTTCGAGGGAGTGAAAAAGAAAAAAAAAGTCCCTAGGCAACCGTAGTCTGCAATCACGTGATACGCGTGTCCGGATTTGATTGGGGTTTTCTTGCCTGCCATTACTTTCTCCCCGCCCGTCAATTCGGCGATGTCTGATTGTACCGCCCGACCAACCTTCCCATTGACATAACCCCGCCCCTTTTGGTGACGTACGTTGCCAACAGCCAATAGTGGCCTGCCACACTGCGGCTCCGGGTCCAGCAGCAGCTACTTCCGGCTGTGAGATTTTTTCTTTTCTCTCGGTTCTCCTCAGCTTCCCTCCTCATCTTGGTCCTGCAGTGCTGCAAGAAAGCGCTGAGGCAGAGGCGAGTCCTTCAGCACCGTGACAGTAACTCTTCACCATGAACCGGCAACTCCTCGGCGCCTTCTTCCTCCTCCTGGCTGTCACCGCCGGCACTCAGGCCGCAGCTTCAGATGTCCTGGATCTCACCGACGATAACTTTGAAAGCGTCGTAGCTCAGCACAGCATCTTGCTAGTGGAGTTCTTCGCTCCCTGGTGAGTATGAGGGTCGGCTCCATGTCCTTAGAGCGCTAGGCCTCACACACGTGGGCTTATTCCCGAGTGCTTTGTGCCTGGGAGTGTGACAGGCTTTGGGGAATAGCAAACTCTGCAACCACGTCACTTTATCTCTGATCATTATCTCTGTGATCACTTGGCTGCTTATAAGGCATATGAGGCAAATCAGTGGTGTCTTTAGTTTTTATTCTTCTGCATTTATTTGCATTCGGGCCTGGTAGCCGTTCTCTCATCATATAGACATTTCTTTATAGAGACTCATGAGGAGACTCAGGTGCTCTGTCCCAAGCCTTCTGCATAAGGGAGTGGACGTGTCAGTGTATTGTTGTGTAGGGTAGACACTCAAAGTGCAGTCCTCCAGGCAGTAGTAGTATAAAAACAGGTCTCTTTATTGAGGTACAATGGTGGATCGCAGCCTTACGCGTTTCGTGTTCTCGCAACACTTAATAGCCGCTCTACTCGTGCCTCTAGTTTACTCTTATTTAGTTTGAGCCTCATGCATTAGTTCTAAGCACTATATTAGTATGGCTGCAGCTCCCACCTTTGCTCAGACCCCCCTTGGTTTATAACGGCTTTACAGCTATAGGAAAACATTGCTGAAAGCAGGGGAGTAACTACAGAGGAAGCAGACCCTGTGGCTGCGGGGGGGGGGGCAGGAGGTAGAAGGGGTCCTTAATAATGAGCAATTTAAACATATTCGTAAAAAGAAAAAGTAAAACCTATGGTTATGTTGGGGGCCCTTAAAATAATTTGCTGTGGGGCCCAGTAAAATCTAGTTACGCCACTGGCTGTAAGAATATTCAATTGCCCCCAACTCCACCCGCAATTAACCACCATGCTTGGCTTTTAGAAATATTATTATTAACATTTATTTATACAGCGCCAGCAAATGTGTTTATACAACTAAATCACAATTTACATACATAAAACATGGTGTTGCATACATCACAACTAATACATGTACAACAGAGCTTACAATCTAAAGGGAAGGGAATAAGACAGAGCAAAATATCCAGGAACCTCCAAGATATTTCTGGAAGCCAGCCTCAATTTGGGGAGCACTCTTCTATGGAAGTCTGCCAGGCAGTTGCACTTATATAAAAACAAAAACCTCAAGGAGTTTCACTTTCACTCCTGTTACAGTTTCACTCCTGTTACAGTTGGAAACAAAGAAACCAAACCCCTGCTGAGATATTTTGGAG
This sequence comes from Xenopus petersii, assembly GCA_038501925.1. Lineage (NCBI taxonomy): Eukaryota > Metazoa > Chordata > Amphibia > Anura > Pipidae > Xenopus > Xenopus petersii. The sequence goes on from CM076677.1 coordinate 89,481,748, forward strand.
ACACATATTGCCTGTACTAAACTTGCAGTGAGCAGTGCCTTCCTGCATGGCTGACCTTCCATTTAGATGTTGGAACTACTGCTCCCAGGAGAATAGTTGTAGTTAAGCTCCGAAGCTTCCTAGGTTCACATCTATTCTAATCATTGCAGTCTGATGCTGTGTGTAACATCTCCTGATGCTGAAATCCGGAAAAACTGACTTGACTAGAAGCTCACAAGTTAAACCACTTTATTTGATTTTATGATGTGGCACCTCAAGTGAGTTAGGCACTTATAAACTGTAATTTCCCTACTTAAAAAAAAATCATGGTAGTGTTAAATACTACTAGCATCCCCCTGCTCGTGTTAATGGGAGAGCTAGGCGAGTGGGAAGATGCTAATTAGCAAACTTATTCAGCGCAATTAAAATATGCAGATGAATGCTGACCACAGAACGGCATTCTAATATTGCATTTGCCTACAAAGGTGTTGCTAGTACATGAGACTGTAAAATTGATTTACTGCTGCTTATTCCTATAGTTTTTGCTGTATCATGTTCTTGTCAGATTTTATGTAGGTATCACAGTGCAATTTTTACCCTTCTGTATTCTCTGAACTTGTAATCCTGTTTTTTTTTTTTAACTTTTAAAGTCTGAAACAATTTTGCTTGTCCCGTTCTAACCCTGCACATTTTTACTCGGAAGTGATGGGTGTGTCCTTGTTGTGGTGTCTGCTTCTCATTTGCTGCCAGAGACCTTGTGGCCTCTTCTGACTGGCTAGCCCGAGTCTCAACCCCCCCCCCTCTGTAACGCTGACAAGTTCTGCTTTGTGGGTGTTGCACTTCAGGTGCTAAACTAGCATTAGAGTGTTTGATTTCTCAGATATATTAAACCTCCATCTTTCTTAATGCAACTTATATAGATTGCTTTATATATCAATAAGTTTAGGTTTTTTTAGAATACATTCACCGTATCACTGGGTGTTAACATGCACACAATTATGAAAATACATTTGCCACTCAGCAGGCCTATTTCAAAGCTTAAAGGGCAAGTCGACCCCAAAATAAAAATGTGCCTAATAAAAGAAAACATAATTCTAAGCAACTTTCCAATATTCATTCATTACAAACTTTCAATGCTTTTGTAAAAACAGTTGATATTGAAAACAGCATTGGCTTAACGCCCAGTTGTTACTTTTTAAACAATGTTTCAATTGTCTTGGTTCCCCAGTGATCAGCTGCCTTGTCTTATATTGTGTCTTAGACATCAGGGCAGAGAATAGAAAGGGACAGACAAGCACTGATTTCAATAGCAATACATATACAAATAACAAAAATCATGGACCATTTTTAATACATTTATATTTAAATATATATTTATATAAAGTTGCTTAGAATGTTTTCTTTTATTGGGCACATATTTATTTTTGAGGTTGACTTGCCTTTGATTCCATGGAATTTTTTTACTGAATCTGAGAATATTCTAACAAGTGCAGTGGTGCAAAGGGAAACGTAATGATGGCAAAATGTATACATAACACAAATATTTTATTTTTAATAGGTGTGGTCATTGTAAGAAACTAGCTCCTGAATATGAAATTGCAGCCACTAAGCTTAAAGGGACTCTTTCTTTGGCTAAGGTGAGTTTGTCATGTATTGCTTGCATATTTTTTTTTCCGCTTTTATTGAGTACATTTCCATTAAATGGACACTGTACAGAGGTTGCTGGAGCTAGAGTCCTAGGGCAGGTACCCGCGAGTTACCCGAAAAAACCTGCGGGTAGAAGTTCCGGGTACAGATGCGGGTTTGCGGGTCCGGCCGTGGGTCTTCCCCATAGCAATTTGTACTACTTTTTTCTGATTACGCCAACTTCCGATGATGTCACTTCCGGTTTACAATGACAGCACTTCCTGATTCTTAATCGTCAGCGGGTCCGGGTTGCGGATAAGGTACTTGCGGGTAAGAATGCGGGTTGCAGTCCGGTACGGGTTCCAAAAAATTGACCCATGGCAGTTATCAAAATATGGCATGGGACTTGGGCTGCTCAGTTCCTTCCAGAATCCAGTGCAGTGAACTGATGGCAGTGGGGTAGAGGACTTCTTCATATGCAAGAGACTTTTTATTTGCGAGTTCTGCTGCATAGGTAATGTATCCTTTAAACTCCTCCTTATAAAGAGCAAATAACTGTTGGTAGGAATTGGTTTATTAAAGCCTATTCATGAGATTTGTTAAACAAAAAGTGAGTTGCCAAAGTGCTTATGCACTTTTCTTAAAAAAGGGTGTATGTTTCCCCTTTAACACTGAAGAAAAATAGGTTGGTATTTTTATGGATATGTGTAATAGCATTTGGACAGGGCTGGACAGGTTTTTGCCATCCTAATGTGATAAGCCCAAGTGCCAGATTTGCAGTTTTGGCTGAAAAACCTCTGTCACAACCACTGATAGCAGAAAAAAGAAAAAAAATCAGTATTGGCTTTTCCTCTTCTTGGCTGAAATGCAGTAGTGAAGAAATGTTTGTGCCAGTGGCCTCATATATGTATAAAAGTTTAGGGCTTCTGTTACAGATATGGGATTTGTTATCTGGAAACCCACTATCCAGAAAGCTCTGAATTGCAGAAAGACCATCTCACATAGACTCCATTTTAAAGGGGTTGTCCACCTTTTTTTCCATAAGGGCTCTTACACACGGGCAGTTTTTCCTGCGTTTTTCTAATATGGAAGTGTAAAGTTTAATGTAAAGGTTATCTTTGTCCCTGCTGAGCAGTCGGAGACCCCCTCCCAGAGCTGCTTTAGAAAGTGAAAAATTAAACTTTACACTTTCATATTAGAAAAACTGTCACAAATAGAAAGTGAATGAAAAAGTCTTGTGGTGAACGATCTGAAACCAGGTGAACACGTTTCATCAGATCCTTTTAAAAATAAAAAAAAAATAAAAATTCATCAAAACTTTAATAATCCGTTTTATATTACAGAAAAACCTAATTTTCTGCTTGATAATTTACGACAACCCCTAAGCTTAGCTGCTCAGAGCCCACTGAGCATGTGAGTGTCGCAGAAACTTTCCAAAATGGTGACCCCCTGTGACAGGTTTGAAGTCCTGGATCATTGCTGATATTGACAAGCTGAAAAATTAGGCTGGTGCAATAAGTTCAGTATATAAAATTAGATTTTTAGCCATATTAATTTTTAGGGATTAGCATCTTACTATGTGCATGATTGTATATTACTTTGTCATTATGTCATGCAATATTAAGCATGTATAGTAAGGAGGCATTAACTGTTTTAAATGGGGTTTATCTCTTCATACATAATTCATTATTTCTGCAAGATGGCTTTGTTCAGATGGTATTGCAGTAATTCTTTGAATAGCAGCAAAAGCATAGCTGATAATGTTTGTCTCTGCCAATGTGTGCTGCTGGTTAATTGTTCAGAACAGGGTTATCTGCACAAATATAACTCAAATATCATTATGGTATTAACGTGAAACCCCACCATGAGAGAGAGATGACATAGATAGATCTATGAAAGATGAAATCATCTTTTTTTTTGGGGGGGTGGGGAAGAATTCCCCCCCCCCCCATCCCATCCTGTGAAGTATTGGCAATTGTTGTTTAACTGTGAATTCTAATATGTGGACGTTTTATTGCTTGAAAATCATGGGACATTTATCCCTTGCCAGGTTGACTGCACAGCCAATTCCAACACTTGCAACAAATATGGAGTCAGTGGATACCCTACTCTAAAAATATTCCGAGATGGAGAGGACTCTGGATCTTACGATGGGCCAAGATCTGCTGGTAAGCTGAATGAAGAACAATACTTTTCTTAGTTGCTTTTGCTCTCAATTGTTGTGAGATCACCCAATCCTTCTGTATATCTTGCTTTGCAGAGTACTTTCCACTGCTTCTGTCACAGATTGCAGATTATTTTCTTGCACAAAAAAATGATTATTCCTTTGGCTCCTTGCCATGTCCCTTTAGCTTGACTGTCCTCTTATCAGAAGCAAAGAAAGTGCTGCTATATGCCCAAAGAGGTGGGGCTGACACAAGAAGCCCAAGTTTAAGCCTTGCCATAAAGGATGCTAAGATTTACCACACTAAATCGCATAATCACCGAAAATTACATTTGTACAAAAGTGTACACAATTAAGCATGTGATTATAGTGTTTTAGCCAATCGATTCTCTTTATTAAACGACCAAAAACACCCCTCCTGCTGCAGTTATAGAAGCAATAATGTTAAGAGAGAATGTGACAATTGTAATAGTGCTGTTTTAGCCATAATAAGCTATCAAAGTACTAGTTTTACTAATTGTTTTACATCACTCCCCTTTACTAAATATTACTTTTTTTTTTTATTTGTAAGAAATACAATTAGTTGCCACTATCCATTTGACAGTGCACCACCGCTCTACAGTGGTCACAATACTCCTATTTATAATGGCAAAGGAAGTGATGCCAGTGTTAATGCTTTTGAAAAATGTCATATGGGTCTGATGTGTTGCAAATCTTGGATTGATTTCTTCTTTGTTAATTTATGGAAAAATAGTTTAAATGTTGGTGTAAATCTCAAGTAGAATTTGATTGATGCAAGATATGATGAAGATATATCTTACTGAATGACCATTGGAGCTTTTGAAGTGTATATTACCTCCCTAATTTATTTCTGTTCTTAGATGGAATTGTTAGTACTATGAAGAAACAAGCTGGACCAGCATCAGTAGATCTCCGATCTGTTGAGGAATTTGAAAAATTCGTTGCTGATAAAGATGCTGCTGTGGTCGGTAAGTGTTCGATAACCTGGGTAGAGTGTAAATAAACTGCCTTTTTTGAAAGAAGGCACTTTAGCCTGGAGTTCTGGTCAGATTTGTGTGTTTGTCGAATGATGGATGCTCATTTCTCTGTGGGGGCTCTTTGGAGGTAGCTTAGATAAGTTATAGACTGATGTGATTGCACAATAAACATATTGAAGAAATGTACTATGCCTTCTGTTCTAGGATTTTTCCGGGACTTGTATAGTGGCCCTCACTCTGAGTTTCTTAAAGCTGCAAACACCCTTAGAGAGAACTATCGCTTTGCTCACACAGATGAAAAAGAGCTTGTGGACAAATATGATACAAATGGAGAGTAAGTGTGTATATTGATGAATTCTTCTGAAACATGATACAATCACGCATGTTGTTAATGTCCTATAGCTGCTGTATAAGTAAAGCCCTTTGCATTGCCTAGAAATGATTCTGCAGCCACTCTGCTTATAGCATTCCCCAATATATTTACGAACCCATGGCAGCTCTGGGATCAGTGCGTTGCTCTTCCTTCCATCATTAATGATTCTTATGATTTGCTCTTGTTTTACAGGGGTGTTGTCTTGTTCCGCCCACCACACCTGGCAAACAAATTTGAAGACGGCTCTGTGACATTCCCTGCTGATGAGAAAATAACCAGCGGCAAAATTAAAAAATTCATTCAAGATAACATGTGAGTTCTAAATGCAGTAATTTCCATTCTGCTATGAAATCTGATAATGGATGCAGGCATCCATGTCCTTGGGTGTATTAATCATTCAACTTGCACTGCTTGAACTTCAATAAGTGCAACTAAAGTTTTGCTGCCTCGTGAAGCGATTAAATGGCTGTTTAGCATGTTATGAGCGAGCAACGGTTTTTGAATTCTGTATTTGCGAAACAGCGGAGACCCTCTGAAGATGCATTGCATTCCAGTTGATTATTAGCTACTCGTATTCATTAGTGCATGAAGTATAAAGGTGTCTGTATCTAGTAGTCATGGCTTTGTTTATTTTTTTGCAGTTTTGGTCTCTGCCCTCACTTGACACAAGACAACAAAGATTTGATCCAAGGAAAGGACTTGCTTATCGCATATTATGATGTCGACTATGAAAAGAATGTCAAGGGTACCAATTATTGGCGAAACAGGTATTATTATTTTTTCCAATAGGGGAGAAGGCTAGGGCACCTTGCATTCAGTGTGAGTCAATTACGCAAGTACAAAAAATGTAAATCCTGGTCTTTTTAATGCCCTTGATTTCAAGATTGGGAAAACTAAGGTCTGCTGTTACTTCACATCTCCCAGTATATGAAGTGGTGTTCCATTTGGCTTGGTGCACCGTATAAGTCTGAGTTTGTTTGAAGAGGTGTATCCTATCAATTTCTATGCATAAATTCAGGAACAGTGGAGATGTTGGTCATTGTGTACAACCTGATGAAGAGACAACCACCCAATTGCATAAGTTAATATTTGAACCCTCCGTCACTTTTAAACTGGCAGCTGAGCGATCTTTAAACTTTACAGATTTGAAGCCCACAGGAATGCAGCTGTTGGTTCCCTCATCCTTTTTAAGTGTTCCATAAATAAGTAATTTGGGGTAAAGCCATGTTTGCTGTCTTGGATAAACTGGAAGACTTTTCCTTAATCTGTGTTCCTGTTCTAGACTCTACGGGGGGCGATTAAATATTTGTGCACAAAAGAGGTAATACATGAAAAATGTAAATAGGGTTACATAACTGATTATCCCTCCCCTTTTTTTTCTCTCTTTACTCCTAACCAGAGTAATGAAGGTTGCAAAGTCCTTCGTTGATGCTGGCAAAAAACTAAATTTTGCTGTTGCTAACCGGAAAGCCTTTGGACATGAAGTGACAGAATTTGGTTTGGATGCCAACACTGGGGAACTTCCTGTTGTTGGAATCAAAACTGCTAAAGGCGAGAAATTTGTCATGCAAGAAGAATTCTCGTAAGTGTTACACATCTATGTGTGTCCTACAGTAAGCATGCTGCAGCATATCTGTAGTCTCTGACATTAAGTGTCCTTTATACCCTTAGTCACAATAGTTGCTTCAAATGTAGAAATCTAAATTCACCGCTTTGAAGGTATTGTGAAGTGTAAAACTCTCATGCCTGTCATCTGCTAGAGAGGATAGAAACCAGTGAAAGCTTTCAATATATTCCAGAAGCCACACTAGTAGTTCAGTTTCTGGAGTGATAACTGTATTTGCTATTCCTGTGCTGCTGAAAGTGGAACTAGTTCTTCTTAGCTTGTGACTTCTAAATGCTAGACTTGGTGACTTGAGAATCGAAACCATATGAATTCCACGGTCGTGTCAAGAGTTTTAAAGGGATAGTGACATTTAGACTGCACTGCAAAGAAATGAAAAAAGGGTTATCCTATTTCTGTCTGCTTCGTAGCAAGTATTGATGAGCGACATTTTTGGCAAGTTTCACTCATTTAAAATGTAATTTTACCAGCGTTGTACACACTGAATGTGGTACGTGGGTGTAAATGCTTGTACCAAGAGCGCCCCTGCACACCCAGATCCCTAAATAATTGCAGTCTGTTGCACAATTCAGGGGAATCTGCACCCCAGCATCTTGTTAATAGGACAATGAAGCCTGGCACACAAGACACAATGATGCAGGGATTTCCCACTGCTTTGTTTCGTCACACTTGTGATAAATAAACGCATGTGCCGGTCTTCATTGTCTTGTAAATGCTTGTACCACTTTTAACAACCATTTAGAGCTTTAGTTAGTAGTCACCCTCAATTATTTTATTACAACTCTGGTGAATAACCATGACTACACTGGACTACCAGCCGGAGTGAATATGCCCATATGTTGGAACAGATTAGAAAATACTATCGATTGGTTTACTGAATTTATCCGAATTTGGCTTTTTTTTTTTTGTTTTTTGAGAGCAAAGTTTTAATCTAGGATAATAAAAGCAGTCTTAAATCATCTTATTTATTTTACCATAGGCTACTGCAACTTAAGGAGGCTATAATACACGGGCAGATCTGCCTAAAATCTGGACAATCTGCTAAAATCATCTACTTATCATTACACTGACAACATTGTCCCAACAATCGATAGGACGGGTTTAAAACCTTTCATTGAGAAACAATGAAATTGGCTTGGTTAAATGTGAAAGTAAACAAAGGAACAGATAGCCATGGGTTAATATTTGTGAGATCTTGCAGCCAACACGACAGTCTCCTCACATATGGCTGAATTAATTATTCATTAAATCGATTGTTTAGTTGGGACAAAATCTGCCCATGTATGGCCAGCTTTAGTCCCGACAGGTGTTCCAAGCTATCACCTACTGTATCACTGCTTCAGCCAGTTTGAAATCCTGCCAGGCTCATCCATGTTAGTGCCCCCTACACAAACCTGTTTAATGGTTCAATGGTTTCTAATCCCTCTCAGGCTAAATACAGTGTAATGATCTATCTGGATTAAGAGGCTTTAAAGGAACAGTTCAGTGTAAAAATAAAAACTGGGTAAATGGGCTGTGCAAAATTAAAAAAAAATAAAAAATTCTAATATAGTTAGCCAAAAAAAAGTAATCTATAAAGGTTTGAGTGACTGGATGTGTAACTTAATAGCCAGAACACTACTTCCTGCTTTGCAGCTCTCTAACTCTGAGTTAGTCAGCGACTTTAAGGGGGACCACATGGGACATAACTGTTCAGTGAGTTTACAATTGATCCTCAGCATTCAGCTCAGATTCAAAAGCAACAGATATGACCCATGTGCCCCCCCTCAAGTCAGTGATTGGTTACTGCCTGGTAACCAATCAGTGGAAACCAAGAGAGCTGAAAAGCAGGAAGTAATGTTCTGGCTATTATGTTAAGACATCGTCACTCCAGCCTTTATACATTCCATTTTTGGCTAACTATACATTAGAAACATTTTTATTTTACACAGCCTATTTACCCAGTTTTTATTTTTATACTGAACGAGTCATTTAATATGGACTATTTTTTTGGAACTGGGCTTCAGTGCATTGTGCTGGTGAGGGAGATCAGACCCCTATTGTTACAAACAAAAATAACATTTGTCAGTATAGCAGAAAGTTTTTAGATTATTCTTTCTAACAAATTCCTACCCATTCTTTTGGCAGCCGTGACGGAAAAGCTTTGGAAAGATTCCTTCAGGATTATTTTGATGGTAAACTGAAGAGATACATGAAATCTGAATCCATCCCTGAAAGTAACGACGGGCCTGTTAAGGTAAGTTTTGTTTTTGTGTGTGTAGATTAGGGGGTGGCTTTAAGAGAGAAAGAAACTGGGTTTGCATCAATATATTCTATTTCTAATTATTAGGTGGCGGTAGCTGAAAACTTTGATGAACTTGTCAACGATGAAAGCAAAGATGTACTAATTGAGTTCTATGCTCCATGGTGTGGCCATTGTAAAACCTTGGAACCTAAATACAAAGAACTTGGAGAGAAGGTACAGCAAAATTGTCTCTGGCTTTGTGTGCGATATATAACCTTCCTAGTTCTCCATTGTCACCTGAATTTTGGTTTATATTCTAGTACATAACCTTTTCTTTTAAGGAGAGCTAAAGCTTAATTAAAGAAGTAGCTAGAAATGTTGTACATTATGTTTTGGGCTTCTGTACCAGCCCAAGGCAACCACAGCCCTTTAGCAGTAAAGATCTTTGTCTCCAAATGCCCCAGTAGCTCCCCATCTTCTTCTTTTCTGCTGATTCACTGCACATGCTCTGTGCTGCTGTCACTTACTGAGCTTAGGGACCCACTCACAATATACAGTATACCTAGAATAGAAATGTCACAATATAAGGCTGATTAGTAATTAATACAGGTAATTACTACATGGCAGCACAGAAACTACCAAATCCACGATTCGGCCTTTTTAAGCACGGTTCGGATTCATTTTTGCCACCTTTTCCTTTCATGCCTCTAATTCACATATGCAAATTAGGGTTCGGTATTCGGCCGAATCTTTCACAGAGGATTCGGCCGAATCCCAAAAAGTGGATTTGGTGCATCCCTAACAGAAACTAGTACAATTAGCATCAGAATTTAATATATCGGCCCAGTAGCATCCGCTTTTATTACAGGCCAACCTCATTTTCTGCTAATGTGACGACCCCTAAGCTTAATTTCTCAACAGCTGCTCAGAGCCCACTGAGCATGTGAATGTCACAGACACTTTCCAAGATGGTGACCCCCTGTGACAAGTTTGAAGTCCTGGATCATTGCTGCTATTGAGAAGCTAAAACTTTAGGCTGGTGCAATAAGTTCAGTATATAAAATATGGAGTTTTTAGCCACATTCATCTTTAGGTTTTAGTTCTACTTTAAGCTATGTTGTTGGTCTTTATATTTACCAAGCGTGTATCTTTTGACATAGCTTGCCGATGATCCAAACATTGTGATTGCCAAGATGGATGCCACAGCAAACGATGTGCCTCCTCAATATGAAGTTAGAGGGTAAGTCGGTGACTGTTATTTTATACAGAGGAAAGAACGTTGTGGCTGTGTCTTCTCCCCACTATAGCTTTCAGTGTCTATTTCAAGCATGAGCAAACTTGGGCTTGCTGAATTCTATATGCAGGCTGAAATGTTGTTTTTTCTAGAGAGCTGTAGGTTGACTGGGTGTGTGGGAGATCTTCATCTTTTCTTTACCGTGAGACTTTTGACCAATAGTGTTTGGTTGCTGCTGCTTATAGTATATAATTCCCACTGATTGTGTTTCAACTTGAACTCCTCTGCTTACTCACAGGTACTAGTCTGTGGCTGCTAGTCAAAATGCATGCTATAGCCCGTAAAGGGTTTCTTCACCTTTTTAGTATGTTATAGAATGTCTAATTCTAAGCAACTTTTCAATTGGTCTTCTTCTTATTTTTTTTTATTTAATTTGACTCTTTCCAGCTTTTAAATGGGGGTCGCTGACCCCATCTAAACAAATGCTCTGTAAGGCTACAAATGTATTGTTACTGCTACTTTTTATTCCCCCTCTTTCTATTCAGGCCTGTCCTATTCATATTCAAACCAATGCATGGTTGCTAGGGTAATTTGGACCCTAGCAACCAGACTGCTGAAATGACAGACTGGAGAGCTGCTGAATAAAAAGAGAGAATTTTTTAAAAACCAGACCTAATAAAAATGAAAACCAATTGCAAGTTGCCTCAGAAAATCACTCTCTACATCATTCATTCATTCATACATACATACATACATACATACGTACTAAAAGTTAACTCATAGATGAACAACCCCATTAAAGGAGAAGGAAAGCTACAGAGACATGTTATTGCTAATAGATTAGCTGCAATAGTGCAAGCTAGAATGCTATATTCATTCTGTAGAATGTTTTACCATACCTGAGTAAAAAGATCTAGAAGCTCTGTCTGGATAGCAGCTGCAGTATTAGCTTGGTGTGACATCACTTCCTGCCTGAGTCTCTCCCTGCTCACTTATAGCTCTGGGCTCAGATTACAGCAGGGAGGGGAGGAGCAAACTGAGCATGCTCATGAGGTTTAAGATGAAAGAAGTCTGATACAGAAGTCCATGTGTACACAATAGAAGGAAAGAAATACAGTGTTTCTTTTGACAGAGGACTCGGAGCAGCATTACTTTGAGGGTTTACTGGTATATTTACGTGGACCTTTCTGATAAGGATTACTTAGTTTTAAACTTTCCTTCTCCTTTAAGGTTGCTAATAAAAATCTGACTTTGCCCAACTTTTTTTTTTTTTCTCCTTCCAGGTTCCCCACCATTTACTTTGCTCCTGCAGGAAATAAGCAAAACCCAAAGAGATATGAGGTAGGTAATTGCCTGGCATTTACTTAAACTCCCTCAAATAGACCATGTTTATTTGCCATATTGGCATTTCCATGTGGCTGTTGTGCTGTGGGTCACAGTCCTTGCTGAAGACTGTCCTATGTGCAGGCCTGAAAGTCCTATGGAAATGTCTATTATATGCATGGACTGGGGGATATTTTCTCAAGGCAAATATTGAAATTTTATAATTTTTAAAACTCTGGCAAATCCAAACGACCTGAAAAATTTTAATCCAATTTGAATTCAAACTGTCAGGAAGGCTGCAAACGTCTTACAAATTGATCCCTGGACCTCTCCCATTGACTTAAATAGCAATTTGTCAGGTTGTAAGTGGTGAAAAGTCGAATTCTTAAAGACGTCAGAGTATGGTAATTCATGAAAATCAAATTTTTTTTTTTTAAAAACTCAAATCAAATTTGGATAACTCCCTAGTCGAATAACCGTTTTGAGCATAAAAAAATAAAAAATTTGAAATTTTCAATTCAGCCCTTGATAAATCTGCCCTAAGTGTATAACTGTTTGTCATGAAAAAAAGTTATATTTTATATATTGTAAGCAATTTTACATTCATTTGTATGTTGTATTGTTATGATTTAATAAAGCTAACACTTGACACATTGAAAAATTAATCTGGGCTAAATCTGGTTGTATTAAAAAATAAAAAAAAGAATTTTCAAGGAATGAGCAGTACATCAGCCACCATGGAACTAAACAGGCAGTTGACAAAGTGCCAGTAACCAGGTAGTTCTTGTTTGGTGCATAGAATCTAATTCTGGGTTGTTTGTTTTCCCCCTCCTTTATAAAGGGTGGTAGAGAGGTGAGCGACTTCCTTAGCTATCTGAAGAAGGAGGCAACAAACCCTCCAGTCGTTAAGGAAGATGAAAAACCCAAAAAGAAGAAGAAGAAGGAAGAGTTATAATTGCGAGTTCTCATTGAGAAGCAGCATTTTATATCGACCACACATCGCTGCAGGGTAGGGTTGCCATCTTGACGTCACTGATATTCAAGGGGAAACAAATGTTGTGGTGGACTCATTGTGCAGCAAAAATTCCAAGATTTTTTTTTTTTTTTTTTTTTTTGGAGAAGGACATGTCACATGACTAGATCCTTTGTTTTTTCTTAGATGCACTGTTGGAAACATCCAAGGACCTATTACAATTTGTGGCTTGTTGAGGGGGGGGGGGGGCACCATCTACGTTGAGATTAAGGGGGTCTTGTGGTTTTTTTTTTTTTTTTGGTTTTTTTTTTAAATTTTATTTTTTGTACATTTGGAACAATTAATAAATGCCCCCTACCTTTAAACCCTGCCTGTATATGTATTCTGTGTCGTAAGTATGGTCGTTATCCAATGCATGGCCCTAGTAAACATTGCGTCACACACACACACAATTATGGAACACAAAAAATACAAGATTTTTGTTTGCTATGGTCGCATCCGAGATGCACAGACTTTCTTCTACATTTCCCCACAGCCAGTATGAAATTAGGACAGTTAGAAGAATTCTAAGTAACAAAACTGCTCCAGGTAACTTTAGTAGTTGTCTCCTGCTCCTCTTTAAATGGAGTCACAATGTAGAGACCAAGTGGTTGGAAGTGAATATTTTCCCCTGCATGTTTGGGGGTTAGAGGCTGCAGAACTGCTTCTAGTGATAGTGTAGGCAGTGTGTATATTATAAGGCCAGTTGGTAAAGTCATTTAGAAGCAAGGTGGAGAATTTGTATACAGATAAACATACAGACACACAATACACCATTCTATTTTACTTCCTATAAGGCTATACAATCCTTCAATGGACTCCTGATTCAGAAGCAATAGAGTATAACTAGCCATATAATACATTGCAGCTATTTCATTGGAGAACATCTGGAAACCAGGTTTTTGATTCACAAAATTATTAGGGATGCCCCAAATCCACTATTTTGGCTTCAGCCGAATCCTCGGCAAAAGATTCTGAGGATACTGAACCCTAATTTACAGATGTAAATTAGATGTGGGAAGGGGGAAACCTTTTTTACTTGTTTTCTGATAGTCGCGCGATTTCCCTCCCCAGCCCCTAATTTGCAGGTGTAAATTAGGGTTCAGGCAGAAGGATTTGGCCGAATCCTGCTGAAAAAGGCAGAATCTCGAACCGAATCCTGGATTTGTTGCATCTCTAATAATTATGAAAGGGGGGTAGGCAAATGACCTTAAAAGACCAGTAACTTTTTTTTTTTTTTTTTAATTTGTTTCTAATTCTAAGCAGAAACCAATATTTTTTTTTTTTTTTTTTAAATATTTTTGTTACTGGTCCTTTTTAAAGGGGTTATTCACCTTTGAGATACTTTTAGTATGATGTAGAGTGATATTCTGAGATAATTTGCAATTTGTTTAAATTTTTTATTACTGAAGGCTTTTGAGTTATTTAGCTTTTCATTCAGTAGCTCTTCAATTTGAATTTTAAGCACTCTGGTAACTAGGGCCCAAATTACCCTAGCAACCATGCATTGATATGAATAAGAGACTGAAATATAAAACGAGAGTCTGAATAGAAGGATCAGTAATAAAAAATTTTAAATAAATTACAATTGCAGCCTTGCAGTGTATTTGTTTTTTAGAAGGGGACAGCGATGCCCATTTGAAAGCTGCAAAGAATCAGAAGAAAAAGACAAATCACTATAAAGCTATATAAATAATAAACCAATTGAAAAGTTGCTTAGAATTGGTCGTTGTATAACATAATAAAAGTTACCGTAAAGGCGAACAACCCCTTTAACTGGGGAAGTGGTGATTTATCTGTAATAGGCTGTGAGAGGGTGATTATATGAGCGGCCATGTTTGATGGATTTCACAGGCACATGCTCACACCCAGAAGGGCACCTTATAATATCCCCAATAAAAAGTTCTGATTTAATGGTCGTGCTGTAAGATTAGGTGTGTGACGCTGCCCCTCCAAGAGAGGACGGGCCCAGCCTCCTGTACAAAACACTGAGATAAGGCAGTATAATGTTAATTCTAAGGCAGAGCTGCAATTTTTAACATTTGTTTTAATGGCACATTATTCATTCCTGGTGCCAGTTAAGCCCTCCGCTGTCAACGGAGCCTCCCTTTCATCTTGGGCTTCCACTTGTGGTATTCCTTTCAGTATTCACGCAGCCAGTGAGCTAAGTTGGGGGACTTTTTTCATATTCCAGTAGCCGTTCCTTTATGTGTGATAGTTTGTGATGTAAGTATTCACATTTGGCCTTTTCTTCTCGATACCCAGGGTAGGTCTGTTTATATATATATATATAAAAAAAAAAATCAAACACTGATCATGTTCTTTTTGTTAAAGGGATACTGTCATGGGGAAAAAATTTTTTTTCAAAATGAGTCAGTTAATAGTGCTGCTCCAGCAGAATTCTGCACTGAAATCCATTTCTCAAAAGAGCAAACAGATTTTTTTATATTCAATTTTGAAATCTGACATGGGGCTAGACATTTTGTCAATTTCCCAGCTGCCCCAAGTCATGTAACTTGTGCTCTGATAAACTTCAATCAGTCTTTACTGCTGAACTGCAAGTTGGAGTGATATCACCCCTCCCTTTTCCCCCCCCAGCAGCCAAACAAAAGAACAATGGGAAGGTAACCAGATAGCAGCTCCCTAACACAAGATAACAGCTGCCTGGTAGATCTAAGAACAACACTCAATAGTAAAAACCCATGTCCCACTGAGACACATTCAGTTACATTGAGAAGGAAAAACAGCAGCCTGCCAGAAAGCATTTCTCTCCTAAAGTGCAGGCACAAGTCACATGACCAGGGGCAGCTGGGAAATTGACAAAATGTCTAGCCCCATGTCAGATTTCAAAATTGAATATAACAAAATCTGTTTACTATTTTGAGAAATGGATTTCAGTGCAGAATTCTGCTGGAGCAGCACTATTAACTGATTCATTTTGGAATTTTTTTTTTCCATGACAGTATCCCTTTAAAGTGATACTTGATATACTGAAGATGGTCATTTGTTTCCCCAAAACTGATAAAACAGCCACAAAATACCCCCCAACACTTACTAGAAGCTGTTATTTTCTATAGGAGTAATGTACACGACACTGGTCATCTGGCCTGGGGTTTCTGCATCAGTTAGAATTCTGAAAGGCAGCCTATCACTTTAAGATCATAGCACAGCTTGGTTTGTCAAGTTTTCTGACAAGAGGTTGGTATGGCTCCAGCTTGTACAGTTGTGTTCAGAATAATCAGTCCAACATCACTAACCTGATCAATCACTGTTTTTGGTAGAAATTCTATTTCTACATGGCAGATAATTTACTAGTAGATGTAGTAGAGTAATAGAAACCAACAGTCATGAAATGCATGCTGCTGATTCTGTGTCATTGAATCATTCATTGAGGCTTGTTTAAAATAATAGCGTGTTCCAAATAATAGCAGTGTGGAGTTCAATCAGTGAGCTCATTCATTCTGTGAAAAAATAGGTGTCAATTACAGCCCTTATTTAAAGAAGGAAGGCAGCAAATGTTGTGCATGCTGGTTGTAATGCATTTCTCTCTGAAAATCTGAGATGGGTTGTTCCAGACATTGTGCAAAATAACAGGATACCTTGATTAATAGTTGATTGGAGAGGGGAAAATCTCTAAAGAAGTGCAGGAAATGATTGGCTGCTCAGCTAAAATGATTTAATATGGCAACCAAAACCTGAAAGACGTGGAAGGAAATCGAAAACTACCATTCGAATGGATAGATGAATATCCAAAATGGCAAAGACTCCGCCAATGATCAGCTCCAGGAAGATCAAAGAAGGTCTAAAGTTCCCCGTGAGTACTGTTACAATTAGAAGAATATGTGAAGCCAAGCTATCGGCAAGAAGCCCCATTGTTGAAAAAAAAGATGTGCTGAAGAGCTTACAATTTGTGAAGGAACACACTGACTGGCCGAAAGAGAAATTGTGCAGCATTTTGTGGACTGATGAAAGCAAGATTGTTCTTTGTGGGTCTAGGGACCACAGACAGTTTGTCAGACAAACCCCCAAACACTGAATTCAAGTCACAGTACAGTGTGAAGACAGTGAAACATGGTGACCCAAGCATTATGATATGGGGATGTTTCTCATACTATGGTGTTGGTCCTATTTATCACATACCAGGGATCATGGATCAGTTTCAATACATCAAAATACATGAACAGGTCATGTTGCCTTATGCTGAAGTGGAAATGCCTTTGAAATGGTTGTTTTAACAAGACAACGATCCCAAACACACCAGTAAATGAGCAACGTCTTGGTTCCAGACCAACAAGATTGACATTATGGAGTGACCAGCCCAATCCCCGGACCTTAATCCAATAGAAAGTCCAATCCAATAGCCTAATATTCCCTTTTCTTCACTTTCTGTAAAGGAATGACACACATTTGATACATTATATAGAATGTACATGTCATTATAAGGTTCTGAGCTTTATTCACTTTTTTTTTTATTTAAACACACTGCTGTTATTCTGAACACAACTGTTTGTATGGGCCCTATGATTTGGTGAGTATCTATTGAGCCGTATACAGTCTCAATTGTTGCCCAGTCATGTTGTATTATACAAACAGAAATGAAATGATAAAAGTAGAAACAAAGTATTGAATGGCAGTCTCCATCCAGCTGCTTCTATTAACCATTTGGCTTCCTTACCACTTTGAACTTCTTGTACTCCGCAAGTATTTTCTTTCCAGCCACCTGAAAGAGATTCAAAGGAGGAAAGTCTTTAAAAACCTACAGAGCCTTTATAAATACACATGTGTTTAACTGGGTTTCTGTTTCATGTGCTTTGTCTGCTGATTGAAGTATAGGAAAATAGATGAGGAATGCTCTGGTCTCTAAAGTTTTTGAATTATTCAAAACTTTCAAATGAGGCGGCTCATTGACACCAGTAGCCAAAAAGAAAAATGATTGCCATGTGAAGCTACGCTTTTACTTTTACTTTTACTTCTTTCTTTTCAGGCCTATTCATCTTCCAGTCTTATTCAGTTCACTGCCTGGTTGCTGTGGGAATATGGACCCTAGCAACCTGAGAGCTGCTCCAATTCGGTAGAATTGCTGAAGTAAAAGCTGAGCTTAATTGAAAGACCACTAAAATGAGAAATTGCAAATGGTCTCAGAATAACACTATTGACATCATACATAGAGTTAAAACGTCAACTACCCCTTTAAAAAGGCAAACCAAACAGTGGCTGCATGAGAGGGTGCAGAGTTGTGTGAGAAACAATGGTTTGGCTTGTAACCAGTCGTTGTGTGCAGTACATTGCATACTATAACCCATAAGGTTATATTGATGCAGAGACGTGGTTAAGTACTTCAGTTAGATTGGCTGCAATCCTCTTACATTCCAGCTCTATAGGTCGCCATTCCATGGCATGAGTTGAAGCACAAGCAGTAGGTGTCCCTCTCCATTTCTGGGTAAGACATGGAAAAATTCTGGGGCAGATGTACTAAAGTGGCGCTAGCGACATTTTGCCAGAAATCCCATCCTCAGGGACATCGCCAATTTACTAACAGGCATAGATGACAATTCACTAGCGAACAAGACCGTCACTAGCGTTCATTCGCACTCTATCGCCAGGCAACAATCGTTACTCCGCAAATTCAGTAATGCGTGAATTTTACAGAATGTTCCGTCTTTCACCAGAGTTGACTTCGCCACCTTAGACCTGGCTAACTGCTAAAATGAAGCTACATCATATCCTGTATGCCGGAAATGCATTGAATTTGTAAAAATGCTGGTTTTTCCTTTTTTAAGCGGGATTGCCTTTAATCATCCTAACTATTAAACTTTCTTGTTTTTTGGGTTAACAGTTTTACTCAGACATTTGAGGGGTATGGAACATTCGGTTTTAGGGTGGGCTCATGTGTAGGGCATTAGAGGATCTCTTTTGTCTTTATTTAGCTTCCTTGGACATGTGTAATAATAAGTGGCCACTTCAAGCATTTGCACCAACATCGCTAATAAAAATGTCTATATGACCTATATGTACCCGCCCTATTCAAATTCATCTAAGCGTAAGAGGACTAACAAAGTTTCGCTCGGCGGAATCGATCGGTAGCGTCATTTTGCTTTGAAACTCTCGCACTGCCGAATTAATGCTAGTGAAACGTTGCCAGCGTTCGGCAGGACGCAACTTTGCATTTTAGTGAATTAGCCTAGTGGTAACTCTATTTTCGCCTGCCAAAGTGTGCAAGTCTTTGCTGGCGACAATCAGGGTCGGACTGGCCCAGCAGGACACCGGGAAAAAACCTGGTGGGCCCCAGCTGAGCCAAACCCCCTCTCCGGATCTCCTGGGCCTGAAAAAAAAAGATTTGGTAAATCCGTACAGCGCTCTGAGGCTCCGTGTGTGTCGTGCGGCATCAAGTATGGAGGCCAGGGGGTCTGGAGGGGGTCCCCGGACAGCGGTCACGATGGGGCCTGGGCCCCCCAGTCCGACCCTGGCGAATCTGCCCCTCTGTGTTGTTGTATTGGAACTGAATGTACCTGCCATTAGCTATCTACCCATAGAACTGTTGCTGATCCTGTATTAAGTCATTGACCCTACCTTGTGCTCTACTGTTCCTTTCTGAAGCTTCTTCATTTTGGATCCGAGCCGCACAAAGTGGTCCAGCACTTGGCTGATCTTGGCATGGAGCTCCAGATACTCTGTGTAATCTGCAGTGAAGTCCTTCTCGTACACTTGCCTCTGATCTGCGGATGTAATTGGCCCGTACTTCCTAGGCAGGTACAAGAAACCCCCGTCAGATTCACTTGCAACCGCACGTATTCAGTAGCCACAGGCTTATGTTTACTACAGCTACAGAATATAAGGAAGAATATAGGAGCAAATGCCATGATGGGAAATTGACAGGGGTTGTTCACCTTTATGTTCACTTTAAGTATGTTTTACAATGTCCTATTCCTAGCAACGTTGCAATTGGTCTTCATTATTATTTATTTATTATAGGTTTTTTTTTAATTTGCCTTTCTTTTTAAATGGGAGTCATTGACCCCCCCCTGCAGACAAGACAAACTATTGCTCTGTGAGGCAACATTTTTATTATTTTTACTTGCTATAACTTATCTTCTTATTCCATCCTTTGCCTATTTGTATTCCAGTCTTTCATCAGTTACTGCCTTTTTACTAAGGTAAATAAGACCTAGCAACCACACAACGGCTGAAATATCAAACTGGAGAGCTAGTGGAGTACCGCAGGGCTCTGTACTAGGTCCCTTGCTTTTCAACTTGTTTATTAATGACCTGGAGGTGGGCATTGAAAGTACTGTTTCTATTTTTGCAGATGATACTAAATTGTGCAGAACTATAGGTTCCATGCAGGATGCTGCCACTTTGCAGAGTGATTTGTCTAAATTGGAAAACTGGGCAGAAAACTGGAAAATGAGGTTCAACGTTGATAAATGCAAGGTTATGCACTTTGGCAAAAATAATATAAATGCAAGTTATACACTAAATGGCAGTGTGTTGGGAGTTTCCTTAAATGAAAAGGATCTAGGGGTCTTTGTAGATAACACGTTGTCTAATTCTGGGCAGTGTTATTCTGTGGCTACTAAAGCAAATAAAGTTCTGTCTTGCATAAAAAAGGGCATTAACTCAAGGGATGAAAACATAATTATGCCCCTTTATAGGTCCTTGGTGAGGCCTCATCTGGAGTATGCAGTTCAGTTTTGGACTCCAGTCCTTAAGAGGGATATAAATGAGCTGGAGAGAGTGCAGAGACGTGCAACTAAATTGGTTAGAGGGACGGAAGACTTAAATTATGAGGGTAGACTGTCAAGGTTGGGGTTGTTTTCTCTGGAAAAAAGGCGCTTGCGAGGGGACATGATTACACTTTACAAGTACATTAGAGGACATTATAGACAAATAGCAGGGGTCCTTTTTACCCATAAAGTGGATCACCGTACCAGAGGCCACCCCTTTAGACTAGAAGAAAAGAACTTTCATTTGAAGCAACGTAGGGGGTTCTTCACAGTCAGGACAGTGAGGTTGTGGAATGCACTGCCGGGTGATGTTGTAATGGCTGATTCAGTTAATGCCTTTAAGAATGGCTTGGATAATTTTTTGGACAGACATAATATCAAAGGCTATTCTGATACTAAGCTCTATAGTTAGTATAGGTATGGGTATATAGAATTTAATTAAAAGAAGAGAGGGGTGTATGTATGGATGCTGGGTTTTCATTTGGAGGGGTTGAACTTGATGGACTTTGTCTTTTTTCAACCCAATTTAACTATGTAACTATGTAACTATGGTGAACAAAAAGCTTAAAGGACCTGTAACGTCAATTGTTTTAAAAAAATAAATAGATCGCAAAGCCTTTATTAAGAAATAACTTACCAAAACTCAGCTTCTGCTCCTCTTCAGAAAAGAAGACAGGGTGACAATACATCGTGCGGCGCTCCATTTCTCCTCCTTGGCTATGTCCTATAAGGAAGGCAGGGAGGAGAAATCGAGCGCTGCACAATGGATCTCCCAATCTCTTTCTGAAGAGGAGCACAAGCAGAGTTTCGGTAAGTTATATCAATAAAGACTTTGCGATTTTAAAGTTTAATTTGTCTTGGTGGTTTTTTTTTTAATGTATACTAACAAATTTTTTAAAAATTTTTTTCGACGTTACTGGACCTTTAATGACTGAAAAAACACAAAAAAAATGAAGACCAGTTGCAAATTGTCTCAGAATATCTATATCTACATCATGTTACAGGTTATTTCAAAGGTAAAACACCCCTTTAACCAATTCACTATAAGGCTAATTTTCAGGATGACAAAAAAAAAAACCTACAGGAAAACAGAAATTATTCTACTAAATTGCTGCTGGTTTCATGAAAAAGTGTGACATTTTCATTCTGCATATTGGGCCACTGTTGCCAGCTTTTTCCATAGCACCAACATACTGAATGCTGAAAGGAGCTACATAGGAACCAATGAAACTGAGTTTAAAATGTTTTGATTGGCTATGAGAAGACACACATTAACATGATGACAATAAATCCTATAATAACTACATGCCATTTGCTAAAAGGACAGTAGATGGCACTGATCCACTGCCCTATAATTCACTTGTGTTGTACTGTATCAACATGACATTATTATTGCTTGAAGACTAAATGGTACAAATACATAACAGATCAGTTTAGTTCTTGGTTCCCTTGCACACAAGTGTAGATCGGCTTTCCAGCTGTATCCCAAAAGCTGAGAGGAACGTGTTTGTGCACATCTCTCATTTTTTATCAGGGACTTGGGAGGTATGAAAATCATGACAATCGAGGACTAAATGGTTGTGTTAAAGGGATTCTGTCATGATTCTATGGTGTCATATTTATTTCTGAATTGCAAATAATTCACTCTACCTTATTAAATTTCATTCCTGAACCAATAAATATATATTTTTTTAGTTGTGATATTGGTGTGTAGGCAGCCATTTTGCCTGGTCATGTGCTTTCAGAAAGAGCCAGCCAGGATGGAACTGCTTTCTGGCAGGCTGTTGTTTCTCCTACTCAATGTAACAGAATGTGTCGCAGTGGGACCTGGATTTTACTATTGAGTGTTGTTCTTAGATCTACCAGGCAGCTGTTATCTTGTGTTAGGGAGCTGCTATCTGGTTACCTACCATTGTTCTGTTGCTAAGCTGCTCGGGGGGGGGGGGGAGGTGGTGATATCACTCAAATTTGCAGTACAGCAGTAAAGAGTGACTGAAGTTTATCAGAGCACAAGTCACATGACTGGGGGTAGCTAGGAAACTGGTATGTCTAGCCCCATGTCAGATTTCAAAGTTAAATATAAAAAAATCGGTTTGCTCTTTTGAGAAATGGATTGGATAAAAAAATCTCTTTTGAGAATTGTCCTGTCCGTAGGCCTCCCATTCTAAAGTGATAATTGGCCCATAGACTTAATGAACAGAGTATCCGGATTAGGCTCACTTTTTTTTATTTCAGCTGTAATACAGATCTAATAAACAGTGTCAGATGGCTGCCTGTACTCAGTATCTAATGCAGTGATCCCCAACCAGTAGCTCGTGAGCAATATGTTTCTCTCCAACCCTTTGGATGTTGCTCCCAGTGACCTCAAAGCAGGAGTTTATTTTTGAATTCCAGGATTGGAGGCAAGGTTTGGTTGATAAAAACCAGGTTTACTGCCAAACAGAGTCTCAATGTAGGTTTTACAATCCACATAGGGGCCAATCACAGCACTTATTTGGCACCCCAAGAACATTTTCTTGCTCCCCAACTCTTTTTACGTCTGAATGTTGCTCACGGGTTCAAAAGATTGGTGATCCCTGATCTAATGAGACCGCTAACTTGCTAATGAGTTGTGCAGCAGTGCCCTACTACTGAGGGAGTTAAGCTGCTGGGAGGGTGGATGTGCCAAGAGACTTATCTCCACATATAGACTGTATTTAACCTTGCAAATAACTTCTTGTCCCCAGCTAAGGGGGTCTCCTAGCTAGTTAGAGAACACAACAAGGGACATGTACAATGCTGCTCAGAGAGACACATGCAAAATGGTACCTTCCCATGAGCAAAATGGAAAAAGCAAATAACACAACAGTCCTAGTAAATGACACTTAAATTACCCTGTCTTCACCGGTCTGAGATTTATTATAATTTTGATCTTTTATCTATTACTGGTATAGCACCGACACATTTCTGTAGTGCTTTGCATTAGTTTTACACAAGTACACACCAGTCCCTGCTCCAGTGGAGCTTACAATCTAAGGTGCTTATCACATGCACACAGTAGGGTGAGTTTTCTCAAGAGCCAATTAACCTTTCTGTATGTTTTTGGAGTGAGGAATTGGAGTACCTGCAGGAAACCCCTGTAGGCACAGGGAGAACATACAAACTCCTTGCAGGCAGCGCCCAAGCTGGAATCATATTCAGCACCCCAGTGCTGCAAGGAAGACGGGCAACCGTAGCATAGTATTACTGGCACCCAACAGGATCAGGGCCAGAACCAGGTTTAGGCAGGAGAGGCAAGTGCCTAGGGTGCAAAGTTGGAGGGGCGCCAGGCACGCTACCTCTTCTGCTGGATTCCCCCTAGTTTGAACCCTTGTGCCCCCACCTGCGGCAGCAATTCCAGTACTGTGGCTGCTTGTGCTTCTCCACACATGCGCACGTACACTACGGTGCATGCGCTGGTCCGTGCATACACATGCGTTTGGTCACGTGCACGCATGTGGAAGGAGGGTGACGTAGTCGGCTGGGTTGCCTAGGGCGCTCAGCCGAATTGGCCCGGCACTGAACAGGATTAATTTGATGCAAATAACCAAGGAACAACAGGGCATATACAGTAGTAATTTAAGCCAGAGCTACTCTTGGGTCCCTGGCACACAGATGGAAAACAACAGTGGACCACAATGCACCCAAAACCTGTCATTGCTCTTTGATTGTTGCCAGGGTCAATAGTGGTGAGAGGCACAGAAAGCAGTGGGGTAACTAGATATTACTGGGCCCAGCAGCAAATTATTTTTCAGGCCCCCAAAATGTCTAGAAGTTGACCTGTTTTCCAGTATTTATTGAAATTGTATATGAATTAAGTCCTCATGGGGCCCCCTGCAGCTGCAGGGTCTGCTTTCTCCGTAGTTACACTCCTGCACAGAGGGATGTCTGTCCCTTGCTGTTCTAAAGGACAAAACACTGGTTGCCAGTGGACTTACTTCTGACATTCCACTGCCTTACTCTACCATAATGGAATGACTCTATTCATGGTGAACATCCCCTATACAAATGTTATATTCCCTCTTGATGGTGTCATTGTTCTACAACCAAACCTGTTCCTTCTAGTTCACAATCTGAACTCCAACGCAGTACTATTCTGAACTTACTTGCAATAATACGGGATCCCATCAGCAGGAGAAGCGGGTTCTGCTTGTGGAGGATTTTCTACAACAAAAAGAAAATTCTTAAATTAGCTGTATACATAAGGAATAACATTCAAACCATTGTCACATTTGATATTAGAGGAGGCGTTCCTTAAAAATATACAGGCGCCAGGCCACAGATCAAACAGTGACACAAATGCTAATAGTGAGCACATCATGCAAATCAGTTACACTGGGGAGAGACTATGCCAACAGTGAATATACTCTTACACACTAACAAGGCAGTGGTTTGTGTGTGTATCTTTGGAGCCTATACCTAAGTATACATAGTACGAAATGCATCAGCTGTTTTTTTGAATCTTTTGTGTTTGCACAATAATTTCTTTTGCACATGACAATGTGTTGTGTGCTGGCCTTAGAAATGCACAGCTTAAAGGAAATATTGATCACAGAATTAACTGGGTGAACATTTGGGCTTTTATGGCTACTCTTGAATCACCTCACACCGGATTTTTTTTAAATGCACTTCATTAAATGAAATCTGGTGAAACCTACTGAGCTGCTAAATGTTGAGCCGCACACTGGCTGTTTCAAGTAGATTATTGCAATAAGCTATGCGCCAACTAGGGCGGGGTGCAGCCACTGATATAGAAGAAAAGAAACCAAGTGCACCAGGATGGCAGGCAAGAGGATTGTATTTCAGAGTTATACCCTGCTACAGGGAAACATGAGAGGCTGGGAAAGAAATTAATATTTTAGAAAGAAAATTAGAATGCAATTTAAGCAGGTCAATATTTGGGATGTAAAGCAGAACTGCTCTTTAAACATATAAACTGAGGCAGTACTGTGACATAATACATGACTGTTATTCTGGGTAATTTTCTGCATACTGTATATGTGTTGTGGAGTCAATGAACCGCCGTATCAATTGCATACCTCCCAACTGTCCCTTTTTCGGAGGGACAGTCCCTCTTTTCACAGCTCAACCCGCAGTCCCTCATTTGTACTGGAAAGTCCCTATTTTCTCTGCACTGAACAGCCAGAAAAAGAAACAAAGTTTCTCACTTAATTGGCTTTTAGCAAAGAGCCCAGAACAGCTAACAGGTGCAAATAAGATACTTTGTAACAATTTTGAGACACAAAAAAACAGTTTAGATAAGGAGAAATATTTTCAAACTTTCATAACCTGCCAAATTTTGTAAAATGAACAGGGTAATTAGGGGGCGTGGCCACAGAAAGGGGCGTGGTCAAAACATTTTGCTGTTCTACGTGTGAAAAACATTTTTGTCCCTCTTTTTACTTCCAAAATGTTGGGAGGTAAGCAATTGGGTGGCCCCTTGTTACTATATGTTACCTATAGGGCAGCATGTACCCAAGAAAAAAAACCATATAATATATATATATATATACGAAAAACAAAAAAAAAATAGATAAGCCTTTAAATAACATACAGAGAATGTTAATGATGGCATAGCCAGTACAAAACTCTAATAGAGGATATCTGTACCTTCTGGAGAGCAAAGGCATCTTTCCAGTTGAAGAGCTCCTTCTTCCCAGTCGTCGTCCTCCTCTTCTTCCTCACTGGAGTCCTTCTGCTTCTTTTCTTGTTTGTTCCACTCAGTTTTTTTGTGCCCTTGGGAACACAGGGATGTGGCCCCTTGAGGCTTGGCCTTTCCAGAGACCTGGGCTTCACATGGAGTTTTCTCCTTGTGGCTTTCCCTATTTTGGCTCTTTGGCACCGACTGATGGTTACTCTGATTCTTGTGGGTGTGTAGAGAGTAAACACTTTGATTTCCAGGCACGGAGCACAGACCTGCACAGGTTTCTGAGTTAGTCTTATGTATAGAGTTTGAGTTCAGCACTGGGGGAGAATTTGATCTTCGCTGACGACTGTCCAAGTGCGATGTCTTCATTTTTTTGCAACTCCCATTGTCTGTTGTCTCTGCAGCAGGTGGACGTTTCTAAATGTACAGGCAAAATGCAGTGAGATAAAATTGTATTCGTTAAAATGATGCCTACAAAGTGATGTGTTACATTATCACAGAGAAGACAAATCAAATGTATTCAATGATGTCATACTGTGAGCAACAACAGGGATCATGCCCCATGTGTGTCTAGGCAATCATCAGCAGTTATAGCTTGGACTCAGAACTGCAGGCATGACACAAAGCAAGTTATATAGCTTTATATTAAAATGGACACTATAGTAAGTACAGTACATATTAGTCATTCAGAGCAGTTGACGCCCTAGAAATCTCCAGCTTGTGCTAATATCCTTCAGGCTTGGGCCAAATGGGTCACCAATAGCCCATCATGATTCTATCTGTTAACATTGAAAGAAGAAATTGGCTTAATCAGTGCTGGATGCTTGCACGTGGGTGGGCACTATAGTTGAGTCCCTGTAATGTTAAGTCATTGCTGAGGTGACAAACACTGATGATTGTATTCTTAAATGCGCCAGCATTTCCCAAATTCTTTCATTCTGCTGGCAAGGGTAAGTTAACCTTAAAACCAACTTTTAATATGAGTTAGATGGATATTCTGAGACAATCTGCACTTGGTCTTCATTGCTCATATAAATACAAGGAAATAAATAAAATACATCCAGCTGATGGGAAACCTTCTGATTATCTATAATAAGTGCATATTGTCTGAGAAAACCATTCTCTGCATCATAACAAAAGTTAATTTCAAGGTTAACTGCCTATTTAAACAGTGAATAATACCCAATAACCTGACACTGATGCTGCTGTCATATTGACCCAAACGTTAGTCCACAGCAAAGTGGCCCCCTATCCTCCGGTGGAACCTCAAATAACTGTGAGAGTCATGCATGCTAAACTGACTGCATAGATACCTTTATGCAGTTTAATCTGGTGATAAGTGGGAACAAACAGGATGGCTTAAGGGTTGCTAAGCTCCAAAGTAAAGTATCTCTAAGTAGGAGGGGAACCTGCACAATGAATATGGAAACTTTACACACAGGTCAGTAAAGGGGCTATTATTTGTGATTGGCATATGAGAATAGGGGATAGTTTAATCCTATTAGCACTTTAATATAGATTAATTGTATGATTACTAACCTACATCACGGCTTATGTAACAACAGAATTTGCCTAAGGAAGGGTGACCCATAAGTTATTGCTAAACGGCATTCATCAATGGCATATAAAGTGCTGACTGTGTTATGACCTACTTGTAGCTTGCTATGTCCTTTGCATAATGTTACTTACAGATTCAGAGTGTTGGTCTCTGCCACTGGAATAAGAAGACGGGGGGCCGTGCTGTGTTCTCTGAGGAGGAGCTGGCATTTCTGTTGGAATATTCCGTGATTCGGAAATGTTCAGATGCTTCCTGCAGCAGTGTGTAATTGCAAAAAGGTTTTAATTCCTCACACCAGCCATCCTATCTTGGCCAGCTTACTTTTATTCACCTACAAAAGTACCTCAAAACTGGACTTCTATGGAATACTTCCTTTACTTGACCTGATATGGTATGGTAAGACTTTTACAACCCTTCAGCGTTCTAGGCTAAAATAATGGTCATCATAGACATACTTTGTACGCCAACAGATTGGCATTGCCATTTGATCAAATTTTTCTTAAAAGCTGTATGTAAGTTGGGTACTGTGGAGCCAGAGAGTGGAGAATACAAGGAGGAACATGGTTTGCAAGAGCACGAAGACAGGTTTTGAACAGAAGAATGTAGAAAGAACATGGAGTAGGCCTGTAATAGCAGAGTGTAGTTGTCAAATTGGAAGAGCAGAGCATGACAGGAGTAAAGATAAAGGAGGACTAAATGTCAAAGCTGTGAAGGATTATGGAGAAAGGGGGTCTGAATGGTGTAGCAGGAGGACTGAGGAGCAAGCTCTGGAGTACCAAGGTGTAGAAGGAGCATAGAAGAAAAAAAGAACTAGGCCTAAAACATGTAACTTGTAACACATCATGGAGGAAAGAGCATTAAGAAAAAAGCAGCCAAGTGTGAAAGGAGCATGGTTTGTTGACTGAGACAGAGTCAAGTAGTGAGAAGCTGGAAAAAGTGAAGGTACTTAAAGGAACAGTAACACCAAAAAATGTAAGTGTTTTAAAGTAATGAAAATATCATGTAGTGTTGTCCTGCACTGGTAAAACTGATCTACTATAGTTCATATAAACAAGCTGCTGTGGAGCAATGGCGGAAATTGAAAAACGGCTATATGGCACAGGTTAACTAATGGATAACAGATAACGCTATTAGACAGACAGAGCTTATCTGCTATCTGCTGTGTAATTTGAGCTTTCTCCTTTGAATGGCTGCCCCCATTGCTACACCGCAGCTTATTTATATAAACAATAGTAGGGTTTCTTAAGCAAACACAGTAGTTTTACCAGTGCAGGGCAAGACTGCATTATATTTTCATTACTTTAAAACACTTTTCTTTTTTGACGTTACTATTCCTTTAAGGAAGTTAACCATAAGAGTGGAAGAAAGGACACATAAGATGAAATGGAAAAAGTTAAAGGGAAAGAAATGTTGAGTGCAGGGAAAAGCAACGTGTGCAAGAACAGCACTCACCATATATATATATATATATATATATATATATATATATATATATATATATATATATATATATATATAAATATATATATGCGCACAGGCAGCACATTGTACCAGCGGCCAACTGGAATAAAGTGGATAGCATTTTCTTTAAAAGACCTTTATTTAGAGTTTAGGGGCAGAAGAAAATATTGTCCATGTTATTGTAGTTGGTCAGGAAACAAAACGTCAGGCAAGCAAACAACAGCCAGAGGCAGTGAATTATAGTAGGTAGTAGATTTTAGCTGTGCCCTTGACCTTTATAATAGAAATGTGCCCTAAAATATGCAAATATGTTCCATTTCTAAAAAAAACATTCTTAGACATCAAAGGCTCAGCAAAATGTCCTTATCTCCCAAGTAACATCAGCAGTAAGGGCTCATAACACCAAGGTGTTTTAAAATGCATTCCTGTGTAGTAGCTTTTTGTTCCATAATGTGTTATTGGAGTTCATTAATTACTGTGTAGCTTGTACATAGAAAAGAATGGCTTTCGTTAGCACGTGTTTCTATGGAATGCAGAAAAAATCCACTGCATGAGAAAGGGTATTAAAACACCCGTGTAACAAGCAATACTGTCACAATTCTACTGACAACAACTGCAGCAGCCGCATTGCCAGGATATGAGTAGGACATAAAGCAAAGTAATAAGACAAATATCTTATAAAATCTTAATACATATAAAATAGGCCACTAAGTCATCCCAGAACACTGCCAAATGCAATTCATATGCTCTTTGTGTTTGGATTTTCTCTAACTATGTGAAATTCTGATTTTAATTAATATGAGATCAGTTAAGTAGCAGCCACCTGCCTAGGGTTTTCTATTAAAAATGTATTAAAAATAGCATTTTCCCTTTAATACTGAGCTGCTGTATGTTTTTATTTGGCCAGTTTGTCACATTCCATTATTTAAAGAAGCTCTTGTAGTGAGATTCCTTCCGTTCTGTAATGAGGAAACAGCTGTATAAATTGAATTAAATAACATTCTGAGTTGTGACTATCCCATCAGTATTCATTGAGACACAGGTAGGGGTTCCTACATAGCTAGCCAATGACATGCACTTCTCACTGAACTGCAATGCACAGAATCTAGGCATTTGCAAAGAGGGATGCTGGGTGTTTCCTTACTGACACTTAGCAAAATTGATCTTTTTATGAGAATAAATTATTTCCAGAAATAAGTGGGCACCAGTTCTAGAATCCAGTCAACAGACTGAATATCTAATAACATGAATATCTGATTAATTGCTAAAATAAACCACTATTTTTATTGCCTTCAATAATGGTAATAGTCACAGGCCTGATTTAGAATTACATTAGGTTTCCAGTTCAATTCCTTGAATACAACAGCTATTCAGACAATTGGCAATGAAATGTTACCTTGCATTGCTAAAGGTGTTATATGACAGTCTGAGAGGTAATGAATAAAGACCAGTCCTGTGTATCATGTCATAAGATGTCCATCAGGAATGAAGTGCACATTGTCCACATTGAAGTGCATCTTACCTGGACAGAGTACTTTCTATGTGCTGTCTCTCCTCTGGGCTATATCCCACCCAGTCACTCTGCACTTGGGTGTAGAACTCTTCTTTCAAGCTGTAGCTGCCATCTTTAGGATTTACCTGTCCCACCTAAAGTATGTAAAAAATGCTAGCGTTACAACTGAAGGTGCAAAACAGCAGATGCCTGAGAACTGATAGAAGTCAAAGCCGCATCCTACATTATTTGCTGTAGCAACCAACTGGTCACTTTCTATCTCATGGCAAACTAAAAGTAGCGAATGACAACCTGTTGGCCATCTGGAGCTCAAGCTGAATTTATATGGTTGCAGTTTCAGCCACATAGAAACAGTAGGGAGGAGGCACAGCTTGAGCCAGTTAATAGTTGGTTTAAAGGTTTATTTGCTTTTCCAGGCATTCCTGGCTACCCCACCTGAAAGTGAGTTACGGCAAGGTTTGGAAGACATGTTTATTATGCTAGATATTTCTGGAACTAAAGCAATGGGAACTCACGTATTTTCATATATCTAAAACTCTGCTTTTAGTTGAATTGCAAATATAACCCTACTACAATGTAATACAGCACCTCCTTCAGTGTGTTCTACCGTGAAGTGATGGATTCTGGCACTTAAAAAAGTTCTCCTACTTTTATTTTTGTAAGTAGTGTGTATGAACCTTTTTTTTACATATGGCCAACTGAAGCAGCTCATGTTGGAAAGGGGGCTATATTTTCTATTTAAGGACCAAATATTATAACAAACCCAAAACAAACCTCAGCCATAGAGGGATTACATTAGCCATATGTAAAAGCATGTAGGGGTAATAGTTGAAAGTGCAAATTCTAATGCAATCCACCATGCTATTTACCCACTGAGGTGTTTTTCCTCACAATTTCAGTGTAACTGCAGTTGGAGGAATTGTCCTGACACAACTGCAGCTAATGCATCAAGACACAAAAACAATTGCGTGTGAGCAGCTTGACAAGGTAGACTTAATTGTACTACAGTGTTCGTAGTTAGGATTGCGATATTTCCATCGCTTGCAACATAATGAATTATTCTTTAGGCACAAGTCTCCTGCACCTATTGATGCCTGGAGTTACTACCAGTTTGTAGGTAGTGGCAGCATGCAATTTGGAACAGAAGGCAGGTCAGATACACTTGAATCAGGCACAAATATAAGGAAGTGTAAAGAGTGTCTTTTAATACGTACAATCTCAATTTTTAAATGCTGATACCTGAGCTTGTGCACATAAACCCCTGTTTATGGGTATGGTATAGTGATGTGCAGGTCAGGTAAAACCCGACCCTAACCCGCCCTCCCTCCACTCGCGACCGCCCGATTTCCGGCTTCCATTTATAGACTCTTGCTGCCTGCCGATGACGTCACAAAAGGGGCGTGGTGATCAGGTGCGTGTCTATAAAAAAGGAAGCTGGCAGTTCAAAATGGGTGCAAGGTCGGCCCGAACCCGCCCGACCCAAAGGTAAACCAGTGGGTATCGGCCCAGCCCGCACATCACTAGTATGGTACTGTCCTAAGATAAATGGCCTATAGTGGGTGAAAACTATGTGAAGGGCAAGCTGTTGAACCCACTGGACTGAACTCATCCAGGCCTAGGACTGGCTAATGTATCAAGTATGGTTAGTTAGGTGCAGCAGCTGTAGGTGAGCCTTAATTCTGCTAGAACTACATTTATCATTTTGGGGAAAAGTCCTGGCTCCCTTTTGTTTTCCATTTCTTGCAATTGCAGGCAAGCAGCTGGTCACAGTCCCCACGTGAGTCACGCAAATCAAATACTTCAGACAGAATTTGCAGATGTAACACTACAGCTATGCAATATAAAGCACCAGCATTATAATAAGCCCCTGAGCCCACCAACACAGACACTGTCAAATCCCTCCCTTCATCTACTCAAGGTAAAATTATGGTAAACATTATAAACCTTGAACACAGGAATAGAATGGACTTCTATTGAATGTGGGATTTACAAACTGGCACATTCTCTAAACCTTTTAGCTTCTTAATTTCTGTATTTGATGAATGTTTATTCTATTATGAATAACACCTAGCCGGTAACTATACAGTCTGTTCTCAAAGGCAGAGGCCAGTATCCTTGCAAAAGCTATGAGTGGTACATAATAACATTTGCCTTTCACAGAAATAATTGAATCTTGTACTAAAGTCTTAAAGAAACAGTTCATTGTACAAATAAAAACTGGGTAAATAGATAGGCTGTAGAAAATGAAAAATATTTCTAATATAGTTAGATGTAAAAATGTAATGTTTATTTCTCAGTGTGCCTTAAAGGAGAAGGAAAGCTACGGAGGCATTTTATTGCCAATAGATTAGCTGCAATAGTGCAAGCTAGAATGCTATATTTATTCTGTAGAATGTTTTACCATACCTGAGTAAAAAGCTCTAGAAACTCTCTGTTTGTTTAGAATAGGAGCTGCAGTATGAATGTGGTGTGACATCACTTCCTGCCTGAGTCTCTCCCTGCGGGGGAAAGAGGAGCAAACTGAGCATGCTCTTGCCCAGGGCAATGAGGTTTAAGGTGAAACTTAATATTGAGCTTTGCTGCTGACATTTTAGTACAATAGTGCACAACTGAATAATATTCTTGTTTGTCTGTGTTTGTGAAATGCTGGGGAATATCATGTGAGAATGGGCACGTTAGCTTTGGATAAATCATGCCAGAGGAGTCCACATATAAGCTCAAGGCCAGTCAATCTATTTTTGAAGGCACAAATAGCAGCTGGCTCACCTTGCAGCAGTTTTTTTCTAAACTGTGCAACATGAAACACTCAAAGTCCTTTTTGTCAGAACAATGTGTTATGGGTGTGCCTGGACTTTGGGATGTACACACTGGCACACTGGCAATACTTCTCAGCTTTCTACCTTGTCGTCTGCACTTCGACAGTTTTTGTTCTATTGTTATTTACATGTTATAATGGAGTTTTGTGTTAAGCATTTAGTTGCCTATGATCGGTGGCATTATGTGGGGCTGTTAGATACACATACACACCAGATCCAGGGTAGCCAGAAGATCTTTCTGCTCCCTAAGGTTTTCACCAGCTTTTTCTAGTCTCGGTATGATGTCTTGTTTCATGTAAGGCTTCAGGGCTAGGAGGTGAACGACCCATTCTTGAAGGGGCCTATTCTCTACACCAACACGATTACATTTCTTTGCTGCTGGTGTTAAAAACACAGGTGGTCTCCGACTGCACTGTGATTCCTCCTTACTGCCTTCCATGTTCTTCTTAGCAGGGATCTTCACATATTTATCTGAAAAAAACAGCATAAATGGTGTGGTCTCCTCTGCTAACAAAAATATATCTAAAATGAAAGAAGTACCAGTATAAGCTTACTTTATGTAAGTGTATGTAAATTATGCAAATGCAAAAAAAATTCCTTTGTAAATAAAAATTCCTACTTATTAAAATCTGAATTTACATACCATGATTTTAAGTTTTACCTCATTTTACACGGTTTTTGTGGTCCCACCAATATATAACATGTAGTTTTGTACTCTGCTTACAACCAGGCTGAATATAAAGTAATATTACCGTATATACTCGAGTATAAGCCGAGTTTTTCAGCATCCAAAATGTGCTGAAAAAGTCTACCTCGGCTTATACTAGGGTCAGCAGGCAGTAGCTGAGATTGCAGTCACTTCTCATCATTCCTATACCAACAGTTCACTTGGGGAGAGACTGCAATATCCCACAATGCCCTCTGTTGGTTATATGAAAGAATAACAGTGCGCCCTCTGTTGGTTATATGAAAGAATAACAGTGACTGCAATATCACACAGCGCCCTCTGTTGGTTATATTAAAGAATAACAGTGACTGCAATATCACACAGCACCCTCTGTTGGTTATATGAAGGATTAACAGTGATGGCAATATCACACAGCGCCCTCTGTTGGTTATACGAAAGATTAACAGTGATGGCAATATCACACAGCACCCTCTGCACATGGTAGTGGGACAGTGGGACAATGCACACAGTAATCCGTTTGGCAATTCTCTGTCACCATCAACTTTGCAAAGAAGTCCGGTTGATCGCTGGGGGGTCGCTTTGGCAGAATGTGCGCTGCTGGGAGACAGGGCTGTAGTTGTGTCTAGGCTTATACTAGAGTCAATAAGCTTATACTCGGGTCGGCTTATACTCGAGTATATACGGTAAGTGATGCATTTAGGTGCACTCAAACCTGCGTCTCAAACGCGTATCAAAAGCATTAAAAAAAGCCTGTGAGCCCTAAACATAGGGAAATATGAGTAAAGGGTATGGGGGAAAACAGCTAAAGGGAAATAAAAGGAAGTATAACAATAGGGATAAAGAACGTGAAAATATAAAGGACAGAGAAACCTAAAGCAGAAGACAGAACTAAAGGTGGGAGCAAAAAGGAAATAAAAACACAAAAGGAAAATGTTATTAAAATAAACAACATCAACAATAGAATTCAGCCATCTATGAATTCAGTATTCAGTGCAGTTGGTCTGTGCAGGCCCGGACTGGCAATCTGTGGGTTCTGGCAAATGCCAGAGGGGCTGCTGTATGGTTCCATAGAAAGTTACCATATAGTGGGTTGGTAGGGGGCTGTTTGGGCTGGTAGGGGGCTATTTGGGCCTCTGTGTACTTGGAATGGCAGGGCCTATTTTGACTCCCAGTCGGCCTATTTTGACTCCCAGTCCAGGCCTGGGTCTGTGGGTTGGTGGGTTGCATATTGTAGAGCATCAGCCACTACACAGCCAACTTTAGAATTCAGCTCCAAATGTTGAGCTCTACTAGGAATTTTGGAGCTGAATCCTAAAGGGGCCACAGACTGGCTGACCCACAACAGCCCACAGGCTGAATGGATAGATTGTGTACAACTGGCTGCACATGTGAATCTAAAAGGACTGCTTCTAGGCTATTGTACTCAGGAGAAAACTGCATGCATATTATCAAAGCATATTTTCTTTTAAAAAAGTCACAGCACTTGGCAGAGCTACAAATTAATGGGCCCCATGGCAAAATCTTTTCAGGGCCCCTAAACTCGAAACCTTGGAAAAGATGATCAGTTTACAGAGTATGTGCAGATCAGCCAGTGCATGTCACAGCCCAACCCAGGGCAATCCAACACTCACTTTTTCCTCTGCTTTCTTCACGGGCACTGTGCAAACTAGCAAAACCTGTTCTGGTTGTTCTCCTCCCCAACTGATACACAACAGACAGGTTAACAATACCTATATTCTGCTTCAAAGTTCCAATTCCCTGGATGCTTGGATTATTTATTAATACTAGATCCATGAATGTCAAAAAGCTCTAATATTACTTTTTGCCCCTTTCTAAGAAAGGAGGTAGGTTTTTACTAAACTCAACCACAATTATTTTAGGCTAAAAATAAAGTTTAATGGGGTTATGTAATAAAAGGCTCCAAGTTGACCGAGGAGCAGTAGCCCATAATTCTTTCAAAATATCCAGACATATTTTATTGAATGTGTTTGCCAGTGCGTAACTACCCTGGATTTGCAGGAGGGCCCAAGAGTATAGGGCATACCTCCCAACTGTCCTGTTTTGAGTAGGACAGTCCCGATTTTGACAGCTCAACCCGCAGTCCTGGATTGTTAGTGAAATGTCCCGACTTTCTCTTTGGTCTCCTGCACAGAACAGCCAGATACAAAGTTTCTTAAAGTAGAAGGAAAGGTTAAAACTAAGTAAGTCTTATCCAAAAATGTCCTCGTAAATATACCAGTAAAGTAAAACCCTCAAAGTAGTGCTGCTCTGAGTCCTCTGTCAACAGAAACACAGCATTTCTTTCCTTCTATTGTGGATACATGGATTTCTGTATCAGACTACCTGCCTTCAGCTTAAACCTCCTTGCCCTGGGAGTGAGTATGCTCAGTTTGTTCCTCCCCCCCCCCTCTGCTGTAATCTGAGCCCAGAGCTATGAGTGAGCAGGGAGAGACTCAGGCAGGAAGTGATGTCACACCATGCTAATACTCCAGCTGCTATCCTAAAGAGATTTTCTAGAGCTTTTTATTCAGATATGGTAAAAAAATTCTACAGAATAAATATAGCATTCTAGCTTGCACTATTGCAGCTAATCTATTGGCAATAAAATGCCTCAGTAGCTTTCCTTCTCCTATAAACTTTATTGGCTTTTGGCAGAGAGCCCAGAACATTCAGCAGGTGCACTTCAATACATTTGTAACAATTTAAGATAAGCAAAGAAGCAATTGTAACAATTTAAGATAAACAGGTCTCTTGGGGAAACTGTGACTTGCAGCTTAATTCACCTTCATTAGCAAAACTGCAATAACCCCTGAAAAACCACAATAATAACTGCCAAATTTTATTAAACGAACATGGTAATTAGGGGGTGTGGCCACAAAATGGGCATGGTAAAAAAATTACTCTGAGCTACACGAGGCAAATCTTTTTGTGCCAGTTCCTCTGTGGTGGTATGCCTCATCACCATTGATAACAATACATTATATAAAGAGTGTCTGCTCCAGCAAAATAAAGATTGCCTGGTTGCAAAAATAATCTTTAATACAAGACTTGTTTTTTGCTGCTCTTGGATCTGCATGTAAGTATGGAAGAAAACATAAATAAAACAGGTTAAAATAAAAATATACCCCTGAACAAGGCCCCTGCCCTGCAAGGCCCTTCCCTGCCCTACAAGGCCCTTCCCATGCAATGTACAGGTAAGGGATTCCTGATCCGGAAACTATCTAGAAAGCTGCGAATTACGAAAAGTCTGTCTCCCATAGACTCCATTATAATCAAATAATCCAATTTTTTTTTCTCTGTAATAATAAAACAGCACCTTGTACTTGATCCAAACTAAGATATAATTAATCCTTATTGGAAGTTAAACCAGCCTAATGGGTTTATTTAATATTTGAATAATGTTCTAGTAGACTTAAAGGAGAAGGAAAGCTACAGAGGCACTTTATTGCCAATAGATTAGCTGCAATAGTGCAAGCTAGAATGCTATTTTTATTCTGTAGAATATTTTACCATACCTGAGTAAAAAGCTCTAGAAACTCTCTGTTTGTTTAGGATAGGAGCTGCAGTATTAATGCGGTGTGACATCACTTCCTGCCTGAGTCTCTCCCTGCTCTGGGCTCAGATTACAGTAGAGAAGGGAGGGGTGTGGGGAAGAGGAGCAAACTGAGCATGCTCTTGCCCAGGGCAATGAGGTTTAAACTGAATGCAGGAAGTCTGATACAGAAGCCCATGTGTACACAATAGAAGGAAATAAATGCAGTGTTTCTTTTGACAGGGGACTCAGAGCAACATTACTATGGGGGTTTACTGGTATATTTAGATGGACCTTTCTGATAAGGCTTACTTGGTTTTAACCTTTCCTTCTCCTTTAAGGTATGAAGAGCCAAATTACAGAAAGATCCATTATCTGGAATACCCCAGGTCTCCTGCTTTCTGACTAACAGGTCCCATACCTGTACCATCTTTCACACACGGAAATATGAAAATAACTACCCAAAAAAAGGAAAACAATCTAATTGGGCCTAATTACTGCACAAGTCGACTGGAGGCTTGTTAGAAAGCTGTCACCAAGCAGCTGCGTTTTGCTAAACCCCCAACGTAGCACAGGTAAAACCAGGGCCGCCATCAGAAATCACAGGGCCCCATACGAAAAAACTTCCTGGGCTGAGCCCAACCCAAGCCCCACCTACAGGTCCGCCCACCCCACAGGTCCACCCCCCACCACACACTGGTGGCTATGGTTCCCACATGTTTATAAAAAAATATTGGTGGTTAGGGCCCCCATTGAAAAAAACATTTGTGGTCAGGGCCCCCCATTGTTGGCCAGGGCCCACCTTAAACATCCATGTAAAAAAACTTGCCCCCCCAGAAGTTTAAAAAAAAATTTGGTGCCCAGGGCCCCACCACACAACAGGGACCTCAAAAGGTTACCTTTAGGGTGGCCCTGCCATGTTGTACTTACTTCATTAGTGTGGCCCACCTGCTGTCAGTGAGCTGTCAACTACAGAAAGGAGGAGGGGAGCACAGGTGGCTGCATCATCTTCCAGTGACAGCATTTTCTTGGTAGTCCTGGTAAAGCTGCATGGTGATTGGATGAGCTGGAGGAGAAGTTCAAACCTCAGCTATCCAATCCCTGAGCAGCTCAACCGGGACTTAAACTCAGCGACCAATAAGGGGAAGTAATGGACAGAAGATACCTCCCCTTGTGCTTCCGCCCTGCCTTCCCAAAGTCAGCAGCTCTCAGAAAGCAGTAGAGCCCGGCTAATCAAGAAAGTGCAGTTTAGAAGGTCAATGCTCTAGATCCCCCACTAGGATTATGAGCCATGCCTTGTTGGCTGAAGCTTTGGGTCCAAATGGAAGTCCAAATGTATTTATAATATCCCAGCAGCCATTAGGGGATAGGAAAGGGGATGGCTGCTTAATAAGTAATATATGACATACAATGAGCTGAAATATAAAAATATATCTTGCTGATTTTCTTTGCTGCTTGTGTCAGACAACATGGCACACAGGAGTGGAGGCACATCTTTCTTTCCATGCCTCTTCCTTGATATTGAGCCCTGTAGCTACAACTTATGGCAGGTAATAAGGTCTTCTTGATGGATAAATACAAAAAATAACTATTTATTAAAAAATAACTAAAAAATAACTATTTATTAGTGCCAGACAAGCAAAATAGCGCCCATCAGCATGCAATATACTGTACTTATCTCTTGCACCTGGTGCTGGTGAAGGAGATATACAATATTTTGGATACAAGCAGTTAAATTTCAGGTCTGTGAGTGTCCAGCACAATGGTCCTTGGTATATCCCGAGACAATGACATTGGTGCCTTGACTGCATTTTGATAACAGTAAAGGTGGGAGGAAGAAATGTGTCACTGAGCTGCCAATGTAACCCTCCTTGCTAGGAGACGGTTCTAGGAAATCTTTTATATTAGCAGCTTTGCCTGTCTATATCCATGCCAGCCTGCAACTAATTTTTGATAACAAAAAATATGCAGCTTGAACTGCGATGTGTGACAGCAAATCCTTCAGAGAAGGTGAAGACTGCACTTGTACTGTCATCTCCTTAACACTATCACCATGTGGCTACGTGGCTTGCTAATATCTGAATCATCCGCTCAGAGGAAGGACAGAGACCTAGAGATCGAATTGTACAAAAACATACTATTATTACTAAATGCTGCATCTCTGAATACTACAGGGAAATGATACAGCACTTTTGCATCAGTGCTGTAACCCACTGCTGCTTATAAGCAATTTGTTTTCACTGGAATATTGCAAAATTCATGCAAATATCTATGTTTAACTGCATTTTATCTTTGCTTCTCCTTTAAGGATGTCTCTATATGGTCTTATGACCAATAACAAAGTTCAGGCAGACACACTAGTTATTCTGTTTCTTAAAGGAGATATCCACCCAATTTTATTTTTCATAAACATAACTGTTAGCAGCTTTCCAATATATATTCATTAAATATGCTGAATGCTTTTAAAGTTGTTGTAAAGTTGTAAATGTACACACTGTAAGGTTCTTTGCCTCCACTTAAAGTTGACCACAGTGTTTAAATGTGATAGGGACCGTAGATTGTAAAAGGCACTGGGCAGGGAGTGATGTGAATGAGCTACAATCTCTGTAAAGGGTTTTGTTTTAATTTGGCACAACATAAATTACAAAAATAATAAATTATAATTGCTACTGATTTCGCTTCTGTGTTCTGTGTTGAAGAGAACTGACTTCAGCTATATTGTTCCAAGAATCAAAACCAGCAGTGGCACATACAAAATAAAGGGATACCAATTACTGCTTCAAGGGCAAATTACATTTACAATTAACTCTAAAACCATTAAACATTTTAAACTATTTAGGAAAGTTGCTTAAAATGGCAGGTAGGACTCGGCGCCGCACGCATACTCAGAAATGCGGCGCGCCAGAGCGGGCCCTGGGGCAGTAGCCCCGATGGGCCCCAAGCCCCCCAGTCCGACCCTGGATATACTGCAAATCTTTATGTTAAGGACATAGCTCTAATTCCCTTCATCCCTGCTCACCACCCTTCTGTTCCTGCTGTATGCAGAATAATGCTGTAAGAGTCCCTGACTTTTCAGCTTCCTAAAATTAATCAGGTCGCAAGGTCAATATACAAAATTTTAAGTATACAAATACTGAGATGTCTGATACAGGGTAAATGGGAATTTATGATCCCTGTGATCCTCTGTATACCCATTTATAGGTACCTTTATTAACATACATGGTTATTAAATGTCAGGCAACTCCAAGCCCAATGCGCAGGAGACTTGACTTGAGGAGAAGCACTCTATAAACAATATATAGATTGGCTTTACTATAATGGAGCAACATCAGTTCCCAGGGCCCCAAGGCCCACTGTCGTTTGTCGCCCCTATCCCCTCCCCTTTATTCGGAAAAATTTTACTCATTGAGACCAGAGCAATGGGGATTTGTGCAGGGCAAATTTTAAAAACTATTGTATCTCCTGATTATTCCCAGTGTTTCCGAACCAATGCGGGTGTGGTTGGGCAGAATGCCGCCCTAGGCCCTGGCCATGATGGCCTTTCCACAAAAAAACATTAAAAGTCAGTAGAATTGTATATTTCAGTGAAGAGATTCTAACAGTTTAACATGAACACATATATATTTAACACAGCTGGCATGAGGTCCTTGACTCAAAGAGCTCACAATCTTTTACCCAGATTTATTTATTATTTACAGTTCAGCTGCATTCTCTAATGCAGTGCTTCCCAAACTGTAAGGCTGGCTCCCCTAAGTAGACTTGGAATAAGCTTTGGGAAGGATGCCAATTTGCTCTCCTAGATACCCCTGCAAAGCCCCATGAGTAGAGTTTAGGGTTCCGATTTGCAGTAAAACACATTTGCTATTCTTGGAACTGTGGCATAAAGGAGTGGTTCACCTTTAAAGTAAAGAAAACTATAGCCCCAGAACATTGTAGGTCTCTATAAAAATATATTGCATAAAACAGCTCAAATGTAAAACCCTGCTTCATGTAAATAAACCATTTTCATAATAATATACTTTTTTAGTAGTATGTGCCATTGGGTAATCATAAATAGAAAATTGCCATTTTAAAAAATAAGGGCAGCCCACTGGGGTCCTAGGATTCACAGTGCACACAAACAAACTATACATGTTAGGTCACATGAGCCAGTTAAAAGACAGAGTTATGAATTTTGCTTCCACACTTCTTCCTGTTACAGCTAGGGGCAGATTTATCAAGGGTCGAAGTGAAATCGAGGGAATTTTCGAAGTTAAAAAATAATTAAGTAATAAAGTAAATAAAGTAGTTTTTGGATACTTCGACCATCGAATAGGCTACTACGACTTCGACCTTCGTTTCGAAGTAAAATCGTTTGACTATTCGATAATCGAAGTACTGTCTCTTTAAAAACACTTTGACTTCAATACTTCGCCAACTCAAACCTGCTGAAGTGCTATGTTAGCCTATGGGGACCTTCCAGAGCATATTTCTAAGTTTTTTGTATTTGAAGGAAAATCGTTCGAATCGTATGATTCGAAGTTCAAGCATACGATCGTAATACGATCGTATGATGCAAAAAATCCTACAAATTCGACTTCGAATTTCTTAGTATTCAATTCGATGGTCGAATTCCAAAGTATTTTCCACTTTGAAATTCAACCCTTGATAAATCTGCCCCTTAAAGCGGAAGTATTTCTGGTCAGGTGATCTCTGAGACAGCACACAGACCATCACAAAATGGTAGTTCAAGGCAAGAGATGTAAAAGGGCAATATTTATTTAACTATATAGACCAGTTTGGTAAGATTCTTTTATATGCCACTCAATTTGACATAAACTGTTGCGCAAGTATTCATTTTGGGGGTATGGTTATCCTTTAAGCTAATTTTTAGTATGCTATAAAATGGCCCATTCTAAGCAACTTTTTAATTGGTCTTCATTAATATTTTTTTTTTTTAGTTTTTGAATTATTTGTCTTTTTCTCCTGACTCTTTTCAGCTTTCATATGGGGGTAAATGACCCCATCTAATAAAACAAATGCTAAGGTTACAAATGTATTGTTATTGCTACTTTTTATTACTTTCATTTTAGGCCGTCTCCTATTCATAATCTAGCTTTTTATTCAGAGCTGCTAAAGCTAAATAACTCAAAAAGTACAAATTCAAAGAAAACAACAATTGCAAATTGTCTTGAAATATTTCTCCCAACATCATACTGAAAGTTAGTGAAGTTAGTAAAGGTAAACAACCCCTTTAATAACTAAAACATCTATGCTTACTTTGATGTGATGCTTCAAGTTTGATCTCAATGGCTGTCCTGCTGGAAGTTTCTTTCTCCACCTGAGACACACGGTCCCGAGTAAGTTGATAGGACTCATCTGTAGCACACACAGTGATCTTGTCTTGTATTCTGCCAATGCAGCTGAGTTGCTTTTCCCCTGACCTAGAGTCAAGAATACAGAGAAGTGATTTTTACAGTTGGGAGTCTGAGGACTTCAAAGAAGAAAAGCACTTGCTCTTGCCTGGATATATTGTATAGTTAGAGGTGTTCTGCTTCCACCACACAGAGCTGTCTTTAGTGGGGGGTTGAAGAAGAGACACTTGCCCTAGGTCATACAAATACTGGGACCCCAAAGAGAAGCAGCGGTAGAGAAGAAAAACATATAACAAATAATGCAACACATTCATATATTGACTGCGAAAGCAGCTTGGCAAAGAAAAAAAACAGTGAGGTCAGCATGCATAATTAACTAAAATTCGACAGCACTCATTCCTGTGGATCTATGGGGTGCCGTTTGTCCCAAATACATTCTGTATACAAAACTATCCCTAATACACAGAATGAATGTCTCTCATGTTATATAAGTATTTGTGACCATACACAGTCTCTACACATTTGTGAGACAGATTGCTTGTTAAACTGTACAGAATGGAGTTTGTGATATAATGACATCCTTTTCTGCACTAACCAGATTTTGTTTTCATTCTTTAATTGAAATAAGTCTTTTGTATATTTGTTTTCTCTGTGTATGGTCACAAATACTTATATAACATGAGAGACAATCATTTTGTGTATTAGGCCCTATGGGCTATTGGTTGGACAGTTTTGGGCATAAATACAACTCCCAAAATAAGTGTTTGCCTTAGTTTTCACCAGCCGTAAGATGGCCTTGATACTGTGCACCAGAACTCTATGGTCTGAAATTCTTCATTTGATTTATATCCAAGCTCACAGAGAGAATGCAACGCTCCTGCTTATTAAAGTGATGACTCACTAGTCTCTAGTCAATCAATCTGTCACCGACGCTATTCAGTCAGGAAACTGTTCTGAAAGGGGAAAACATCTCCCAGCAATGTAGTAGAGATTAAAAGCAGAGACTTTATAATGCCTTTCCCAGAACTACCTAATTTTATGGCAACAAAACTCCATTAACGTGTTTTTGTGAACCTGTAACATACCAAGCTTCATTAATAATGCAG
This sequence comes from Xenopus petersii, assembly GCA_038501925.1. Lineage (NCBI taxonomy): Eukaryota > Metazoa > Chordata > Amphibia > Anura > Pipidae > Xenopus > Xenopus petersii. The sequence continues at coordinate 89,525,722 of CM076677.1, forward strand.
TGTAAAGTGCCTTCACCAGAATGTCAACATAATAGTGTGTGCATAGTGTAGAATATGCATTGCAACTTGTGGATGATTTACAAGTGCATATTTACAATAGGGTCAAATTGTGTGCAACCAGCAGCAACAGTTTCTCTTAGCTAATGACTGTGCAAATACACTGGATGCCAAACTTTGGCTTTAGCCTTTTCCATCAGGATTTGTCCAATTTCAAGTGACTGGTTAAAAACGTTGCAAATTACATTGTTGATGTGCATTGGCAGTACTTAGCATTCTGCAAAATAGAATGCAGGTATAAAATCTGTTATAAGGAAACCAGTTATCCAGAAAGCTCTGAATTACAGAAAGGCCGTCCAACCCAGACTCCATTTTATACAAATAATCCAAATTTATAAAACTGATTTTCTTTTTCTCTGTAATAATAAAATAGCTTGTACTTGATCCAAAATATATAATTAATCCTTATTGAAAGCAAAACCAGCCTATCCTGCTCATAGACTTTTCTAGCTCCTTCCAGAAGACGCTTCAGGAGCCTTCGGACCAAAACTAGCAGGTTTAGGAACAGCTTCTTTCACACAGCAGTGTCCCTTCTGAACTCTGTCCCACGCTGATGCTACAAGTATTTCTATTATTTAAGTTCTTATGACTCCTTTTTCTTCTTCTCCCCATAACCATGATCGTATCTAATCCAATACCTTTGCTTTTATATTGCTAATTGTACACTTGTTTATATTGCTCTTCATTTATTTGTACATAATCTACTATAAATTACATTGCACTATACTATATATTGTTATATATTCTATATTGTATATAATATATATATATATTTTGCTGTTTCTTGCATTTCTGATTGGATGCAAAAAAAATGTTTTGTTACCCTGTATCTATACATGTTTTTGACAATTAAGTTGAATCTAATCTAATTTGATGTTTACAGGATTTTATAGTAGACATAAGGTATGAAGATCCAAATTATGGAAAGATCAGTTGTCCGGAAAACCCCAGGTCCCGAGCATTCTGTATAACAAGTCCCATACCTGTATTCTACTTCAATTGTAACATACACAAACATTGTATTGGGGAGCTTGCACACCCAGAAATCACAACTGAATTGTATTGAAATGAGAAATAATTTTTCCGTGCCACTATTTCATTAAAGTCTGAGCACCAGCTTTCTTGGCACATAAGCATTTATATTGAAGAGCTGCAGCAGATATAAAGTTCCTTGGCATCATATGCATGCATGCCACATAAGCTGAAGCTCTCCACATTTTTTGATACTACAGCTAGATGTCTGTTCTGTAACCCAACTGCCTCTAGGGGGGAGCAAGAATGTTTACTATTGAGGGAACACAAATTTATCAAAGCAATAGAGATTCCCGTTTTTCAGAAGAGAAGGTGAGAGCAGCTTACCATGATGTGCCTTGCCGTATGCATTCAAAACTGGACTGAGGCTTGTCCTTACTCTCCCTGGAGAGGTAGAAGGCAAAGATTCGAACTCTGTCCTCACAGCCTGGGCTAGGAGATGGGATCTTGATATACTGTTTATTATGGAAAATAAAAATGTACAGAATGAATGCAACAAATTACTGAACAAAAGGAGCATGGGCTAATGTATAGTAGAACTGAAACAGGGATGTGTGTGAGATATGCTGGTGCCACAGTGATTCTTAGTCAGGATGTGCATTTTTGAAGTTGCCTAATTATCAAACTACGGTATGGTGTCAGGTGCAAAAATGAACAAGTTAGAGTCAATTTTAATTGCATACAATGAATATACAGCATTCAAAACAAGCCTTATTTATGAAACTGCCTTGTGCTATTTTGTGTAAAAAGCAGTACAAATTTGTGTACCATTCTAATTAGCATTTAACACCAACCTTAATGCACCTAGCACTCCTAAGCCTTAGCAGCTGTGCTCCTATGAGCAGCAATGCTTTTTCCCTGGACGCACTCCATATCAGGACTCACCAGGATTTTCCCATGCACCATCCAGAGAACCCTTACCAAAGCTTTAAAAGCCACCTCACCCCCTTTTTATGGCGTTTTTTTCTTCCTTCTGCTTTCCTTGCTCAATTGGAAGAAATATTTTTGCTTTTTAACCATAGGAAAGCATTAGGTGATTGGAAATGACACCTAGGGACAGGATTTTTTTTGATCTATCAGATCTTTTCCCCTGCACATTGCCTCATATCCTGGGATCTTCAGCTCTGTTCTGCTGGAAAAGGTAGGACAATACTGTTACGGTATGCTTGATCCAATGTGCCTTCCTGGCTATCTCAACAATATCCAAGCAGCAAGTGCTTGTCCCCCATCCTTGTATTAAATATATATAATAGGTATTAAATATATATTTATATATATTAAGTGATATTAAAGAAATGGGCCTGGCACCCCACCCATAGTCTTAGTCTTTAAACTTTGGGCTGGTGTAGTGCACTACAGAGAGGTAAATTACCTGATTTTGATGTTAGGTCCAAATTTAGACAAATTTAGGAACAATGGGCAAGCAGTTGTCTTTATATTTTAACCTGAAACTTTTGTTTCTACTTAAACCTCTGGAAGAGACACACTGTCACTTCCTTTTCCTAGGGTGTGCACAGCTGGTTCCTTGGGTATCAGGGGAAGGTATTATTTGTTGCATGCAGCTCTAAGGTTTTACAGCAATATAAGTTTAATATCTTTAGACAATTTTTCTTCCAGGTGTATCACCCCTATATGATAAAAGCAAAGTAAAGAATCACTCTTGCATATGGCTCACTAAAACTTACCACTTAGTGCTGAGTAAAGTTTAAATAAACATTAAGCAAGATTAAAACACATTTTTATGGTTGTTCCCTAACAAATAAAAGGAATAATCTACCTGGTACTGTATAGATATAAACCCAATCAGTACATAGAAAATATATTTTATGCTGTAAAGTACATTTTCATTAAAAGGCATGAATCCAAAAGGTTTTCCAAGTAAGTTCTGCACCATCATTTCCCTTTACTTAAAATGGCACCAGTCCTTATTTCATTCTTTTCACTGGATGGGAAGGAGAAAAGTAAATGCCAGGTGACTTCTGTGCAAAAAGGTGTGTTAAGAACTACTCAATTTCTCCTCAGAGACTTATGCAGATGCTGCCCTGAAACAACCCAACAATTAGGCAATACATCAATTGGGTCCCTAAATCAGTAAACAGAGGGCCCCTGGGGCATCACAATTAGAATGGTGAAAGTCTTTGGAGAAGCCTGGGACCAAAAGGAAATCTAGGCTTGAAAATTCATGTGTTGTGCTGAAAAGTCCTTAGCTATTGCACAGTGCCTATTACAGTGGCAGAAGTTACAGGTTGTAGATTACAAGGGTGGAAAGATGAAGACAGCAAACCCAGGAGATGCTGGGGGTATAATAAATATTAAGGGACTGGTAGGGGTCCTGGCTGATGTACAATATGTACTTAGAGAACTGGCTGAAGGATAGCAAATTGAACATTTTCTAATTGGAACAATGATGTATTCACAAATGAAAAAGTGGATCCTATAATTTTTGCTGATGACACTAATGTTGCCACTGGCAAACAAGCTTCAATGTTGATATGTATGTATGTATGTATGTATGTATGTATGTATAGCAAAAATAATATAAATGCAAGTTATATACTTAGGGGGTTATTTATTAAAGTCCAATTTTTTTCCTGGTTTTTCAGGGAAAATACAGCATTGTTTTGTAGAAAAAAAATTAGAATTTTTCGAGATTTATTAAACCCCGATGGTGCTAAAAGTCATAATAAAAAAATACTCCATCACAGACCTGCCGAGTATATATAGTCAATGGCAGATGTCCAGTCGAGTATAAATAGTCATTCTGAAGATATCCTGATCTACCCTGGGTATTGTTCATTTATCCAAATATTTGTGATTTCTGGCATCAAATCCAAAAAAGTTGCAGGTTTCAGGCGTCAAATCCAAAAAAAAAAGTATGATTCAGATTTTTTCACAAATTTCTGTGAAAATGTACTGATAAATATGGGGGAAAGTCTATGCGGATTTGGTCAGAGTGGTTTGCAGAAAATAGTAAGAACATTTCGGATTTTGATAAATAAACCCTAAATGGTAGTGTGCTTGGGGTATCCTTAATTGACAATGATTTGGCCTTCTAAAGTGGATAACTGATGGTGCAAAAACAAGCAGTATCAATCAGTGGCCGCTAATGCAAATAAAACACTGTCTTGCATAAAAATGGCATTGAAGGGAGACTTGATTGATCTAAAAAGTACATTAGAGAACATTACAGACAGATAGCAGGGGGAAAGAATAAGGAACTAGAGGCCATCCCTTTAGATTTAAGGAACTGAACTTTCACTTTAAGCAGCACAAATAGTGGGAGAGAGGTTCTGGAATACCTCCCTGTTGAGTCATATCATTAATATATTTTAGAAGGGCTTGGATGACTTTTTGGACAATCAATATCCAGATTAAAGGTAAAGTATCAAGCATAAAAGGACATAGTATTATATTCAACATGCAAAATGTTAATTTATTATAAAGGATAAGAATCCAACAGACAGCCACCTTCCTCAGGGACAAAAACTGTGGATTGTTTTTCTTTATGATAATATTTTTTGTATAACATGATGTGTGTCATACTATCTATCTATTTATCTTTCTTGAGCTTGATGCACTTTGGTACTGCAAGTGCTAGCAACACAATCCACATAGCTAAGAGAAAGTTAATCTCTCAGCTGCAGAACCACAATTGAGCTGCCGTGGATGCAAGATGGGTTTTCAGGTCTTGACAGGTTCTAAGCTCCCAGGTCTGACACCATTCTGAGCTTCCTTCCAAGCTGACAAGCTGCTACTTGCTTTAGTGAAAGAGGAATACTTGGTGAGCCCTGGATTGCAAATCTACATGCAGGCGTCCTCTCCCTTTACCAGTTCAACTAGATGCCAAATTGATGACTGACACAAAACACTTCTGCAACACATGCCTGATACTGCATGTCCTACTGAGCTATAGAAGCCCCAGATAGCCTGCACCATATCCACATTTTGTAGATTCTGCCCTGCTGTAAAACAATTGTTTGTGCACCGGGTTAACATGCTTTGTATTAAGTGGGCCTGATCTCAAGGGATCCACTTTAAAGGATTGTATCCTGAGGCTGGTTATGTAATACTGTGATTACTAGATGTTTAAATGTGCTGGCACCGTGGTTTTAATTGCTGGCTTGCAGTACTGGGGTCCTAGATTCATTTACAGTCACTGAAATTAGCCCTTAGATTGTAAAATCCAGTGTATCAGGGAGTGATGTGAATGATATATCATCTGTAAAGTGCTATGGAATATGTTGACGCTGTATAAAAAAGGATAGTTACATGTAGACAAATGTATCAATACAATTGATACATTATAATTATGTATGTATGACCTGTTACCCAGAATGATTGGGACCTTGGGTTTTCTGTAATTTGAATCTTCATACCTTAAGTCTACTAGAAAATAATGTAAACATTAAAACAAAAAAACAATAGGCTGGTTTTGCTAATGATTAACTACTGTATATCTTAGTTTGGGTCAAGTACTGTTTGTTTATTACAATGAAAAAGGAAACATTTTTTTAATAATTGGATTATTTGGATAAAATGAAGTCTATGGGAGACAGCCTTTCTTTAATTCAGAGCGTTCTTGATAATTGGTTCCATACCTGTACATTGGCCCTTTAAGATGTGATTTATTTTGAGTGGATCTTTACTAAATGACACCTAAAATGAATCGGTTTACAAGGTTACACAAGTAGCAGTTCAGCTCTAGACCACATATTCTTGATAAGCTTTCCTCAAACAGACAAAACACGCCGATTACTCTGCAACTGAACAAAGCTAGCCATGGCTTAGGCTACAGTCATATGGGGACATGGAAAGCAAATGTAAGATGCAGCTTTGGGAGGGCCCATCACTACTGACTCGCAGCAGTTGGCTGCTTTTCAGAGCACATGTGCAACAACTCCCTGCAATGCAACATGCAAATTCCCAGTAAGACCACCGGCACTGAACTGTGTACAGGTATGGAACCTGTTATCCAGAATGCTGGGGATCTGGGGTTTTCTGGATAATAGATCTTTCTGTAATTTGGATCTCCATACAGTAAGTCTATGAGAATATCTTGTAAACATTAAATAAAGCCAATAGGCTGGATTTGCTTCCAATAAGGATTAGTTATATCTAAGTTTGAATCAAGTACAAGGTACTGGTTTATAGTTAGAGAAAAAAATAAATAATTTTATTCATATAATCCAAATTTTTAAAAATTAAGTCTATGGGAGTCGGCCTTTCTGTAATAATCCAGCTGCCAGAATGGGTTTCTGGATAACAGATACCATACCTACAGTATATCTTACTGCATACAGTAATGTGCCCAGGTTTTACTCATGGCTGGCAGGTATCCTTGTCTGGGAAACTTGGTGTTTCTTTACACTGGCAAATCTATTAACCCAGTCTGGTAAAAAAAAAAAAAGTCATATCAGATAGATTAAAATTGAAGTATGGGTTGTTTTAGCAACTCACAATGGAATATGAAAATAAAATGAAATAAAAATCAGATATTCTGAAATTGCTAGAGAAGCTTCTATTAGCCACCATAGACCTGTGAATTATTTTAGGATTGTGGGGCACTGCCTTGATCTCAGGGTCTATTTTAAATCTCAGTCCACATACATGGTGTGAGGGTGGAGCTACAGCAATATATGATACAATGTATGTGTTTTATTTATAGTGATGGGCAAATCTGACCCATTTCGCCAAAAATTTGCAAAATAGTGAAAATTCGCCCATATGCATTGAAGTCTATGGACGACAATATTAATTTGACGTGCAACAAATTTTTCCACCCATTAGTGTCTATCATTTTCGCTGCAAAACTCTGCGATAAATCCTTAAAATCATGACTTTTTTTAACCCTTTCTTACTTTAATCTGCATATGCAAATGCAAATAAGGTTTTGGATTCGCTTGAGGGTTTGGATGAACCCTTTATAAAAGATTCGGCCACATTCCAAAAAAGTGGATTAGTTTGCACCTCTACTTGATTCTAAGCTCAACTGTGACCATTGTATCCAAACCCTGCACAGCTTAATGTAGCAGAACTTAAAGGTCTGTACTTGCTTGAAACCAAGCACAGGAAATAAAAATGGGGTGAAGAAAAGAGGTGGTGAATAGAAGACAGAGATAAAGGAGGTGCTAGAAATTGATAAAAGATGAATCATTACAAAGGTGGGATGGGAAAGTGATTTGGGGGTTAAGAGGATGGGGTAGCAGTTTGTGGAAGCAGAGAAGAAAGGGAAAAGGAGAAAAAGGTGATAGCCGAAAAGGGACATAGGGGATGTAGAGCATGTGTTAGAATGTGGGGCATAGAGAAGAGCATAAAGCTAGAGCCAGACGGGGCCGAAATCAGCCAACTGAAATCCGCAGGTCAATTTCAGCCCCTAACCACTAGCTGAATTATCTTCTCTGTTTGTGGGTGAAAGCCTTATGTTGGCTACGGTGTTAACTTGGATTTCATCTCAAAATGCAGAGTCTCGCATTTCTTCACTGTAATCCGGCGAGTGTGTTTGCACCGGAGCCAAGAAAAGCTTACAGACGTAAATAGAGAATAGGATTCAGCTACAAGTCAGGGGCTGAAATCGCCCTGCCTAAGCGCATATGGTGTGTGTGGGGAAACAATAATTATAAAGCAGAGTTATAAGAGAAAAGAAGAGCAGAAAACATGGCTTTACAAAAGAATAGAAACACACCAGCCCCCTTTCTAGTCTATCCTGTGGAACAACAGGAAACAATGGCTTCTCTTCCCCATGTGCCAATGTACAATACACTGACAGATATAGTGCACCGGTAGATTACATTTTCAGATCTGCCCTTAGTTTCATAAAATTGTATTGGTACATGTATTGCCAGAATAAGTAAGAAGGTGTGTGTCATGCCAATCTGTATGGTTTAGGGTCCAACAGTGGTGTGACCAGTGCTATGGGTGTTTTGGGTGCTCTGTGTGTTTCAGCTAGTACTGTCAGCTTGTATGCCCCATGCCATTTTAAAAATCCATTGGTTATGCATCATTGAATGATATGACATTTTTAAAAGACTTGTTGCTCTTGAAGGTGTAGTATAGAAAAATGGGCTTGGTAAAAAAATAATGTTGCCATGTTTGGCATAAGCATTAGACCTGTTTGCAGCAACCATGCCAGAGGAACCATGAATTTGTTCTGTAGGCTTGCCTTATCTAGAGGAACTGATCTTGGAACTGTTAGCAAAATCAACTGAAAATGCTTGATAGCCTAGAAATGAATATGGAAACTATGAAAAGAATCACTCTGGGGCAGATTTATCAAAGGTCGAATTGAAAATTGAAATTTTCAAATTTTTTTATTGTCAAAACTGTCAAATTAGATTAGGGAATTATTCAAATATGAATCGTTTGTCAAAAAATTCAAATTTGATTTTCGAGATTTATCATACTCTGGGCGTTTAAGAACTCAAATTTGACTATTTGCCACCTAAAACCTGCCAAATTGCTGTTTAAGTCAATGGGCGAAGTCCACGGATCGATTTGGGGTTGTTTGCAGCCTTCCTGACATTCGAGTTTTTGTCAGAGAATTAGATTCGAGTTTTCGGGTCTATTTTAAAAATATATTTTGATGTACAAAAATGCATGTGTAAGGCACTGTATCATGGTGCTGGGGAGAGTGGAAAGGGACATCCAAGAAATAAATTGCATTTCATGGTACTACATGGTTCAATAAAAGAAACTGACTGGACTCCCTTATCTCTGCTCTCCATTAACAGCTTTGCTGGATGGTGTCTTGTTGTCTCTGCTTTTGTCCACTTCTTATCGTGCTCTTTGAAAGTCGAAAAGGTCACAGCAGGGGAAAACTCCAGCTGTACTGTATACTTAAGAGTGTTTTATTAGGGAAAGATATTTGAAAAGGGGTTGGGTTAGATGAGGTATACATTAACCAAGTCCAGAGACCTCAATCAGTCCAGGGAGCAACACATACTACAGATGGTAACCACTGGTCCGTGGAACATCTGATCTCTTACACTTCCTGTAAGCGTTCTTCAAATCTTGATATGCACATGCTACATTTCGAGTTCAGGGAGGTTTTAATAACATATTAAAAAGTGTATGAATGTACCTCACTATTGACAAAAAAAACCCAGTTATTATATTAAATATGGTTTCAAATGATCTCCTGAGAGTAAGAAAGTCAAATAGCAGCTTCTATCTAATATTGATCATATATTTATGTGCTTCACCTCATTCATTATGGGGCAGATTTATCAAGGATTGAATTTCCAGTTAATGGGAGTTATTTTAAACTCCCATCAACTTGAAATTAGAATAAAAAAAGACCACCCGAAATTTATTTAAAAAATCATATTTTTTAACTTTGGGTGAATAGGCTGTATTCGATCATTCGAATCGAATTCGGATACAAACTTAAATGAGCAATATACATCTATGTTTATCTATGCTATACTCATCCTGCCTCCCCCACAAAGTGGATGTTGCTGTTGCAATAGGGTTGCGGTTCTAAAAGCATTTATAAACAAACGAGATGGATATCGGTCCTCCTATCCAGCTGCAAAGTATAACTGTGAGCTTTATGGAATTCCCTGTGTAGTTTTTTTCTTACACAAGATCCTGCTGGATGTACAAGTGATAAAAATACCTTCTCCTGGTGGTCTAGTGGGGGGACGGCAGGGACGCCTGCCGCCCCCTCGACGGGGACGCCCGTCACGCTGCGCTGCTCCTGTGCCAGCTCCCTAGTGCGCGCGCACGCATGCGCACTCTGATTTAAAGGCGCAGGCGCACTGACGTCATTACGAGAGGCGCCAAATTCAAAAAGTATTTAAAGGGCATTCCTACAGTTTATAATTGCCCGTGATAGGATTTGTTCCTGGTGCTTTTGAGCTTGTGTTAAATTCTGAAACCTGTTTGATTCCTGTTTTGACCCCTGCCTGGCTATTTGACTACTCTGACTTCTGGATTCTGACCCTTGCCTGATTACTGACTACCGCTTCTGATTTAACCCTCTGATTTGACTTCCTGGTTTGACCCTTGCCTGTCTGATTACGTTTACTCTCTGCCTGCCTCGAACCGGCCTGTCTGACCATGAATCTGTCTTACGTTATTGTACCACGACCTTCGGCCTAACTGACTTTAATAACAGTCGTGCCCCTTTGCTTGCCAGAACTCCTCGCCTTGCTCCTCTCGAAAAGTCTAGGTGGCATCTGAGTACACTGAGGGCTTCTCCCGAAGCCAAAGGCGGTCACACTACTGGTGAAGCCGAGCCGAGACCAGGGAGCTTAACATTAGTTCTGGTTTAGGGTGCCGACCGTGACAGTACAACATAGATGTGCCTACGTCTGATCTCTCCATTTTCTCTCCTGTGTGATTATAAAGCAATGAGTATTTTTACCCAAACTCATGGGGTAACTCCAAAACACCTCTAAAAATTTTGTGCCAGTGCAGTAACTTGTGTCAACCAATCACAAAGCAGCTTTGCAATTTCTACTGCTGCTGGTAGAATGATACAAACAAATCTATCATTGGTTGCTGATGAGTTTATATTCTGGGGTTAATTGAAACCCCTTTAGTTTTTTGGATCTGTAAGAACTGCTTGCTGCTCTTACTTACCCCCTGGTTGCCTTGGAATGTGATCACAGGCTGTAATGAAGAGTGTGCCGAACCCTGAACAGAAAAAAAAGGCACAAGTCAGTGAATTTGCCCAAAAAAAACAAGTACAGTATGTACAACTGGCTGCACAAAACTGCAAATTTACCGCAGGGTTTGTGAATAACCTTTTTAAACATTTCATATTTGTCATTAAATACTTGTCACACCTTAAATACAAGTAGGCAGTACAGGAGATAAAAGTTGAAAACAGAAAAATAACATATTTTAATCCATCCCTTACAAGGGTGGCAGCAACTGAAGGGAGCTACTGATATCATATTATACTCACACCATTAAGTTGTCCATGCACTGACAAAATTGCACCACATTTTTATGCCTTTCAGTACCTGTATGCTAGGGCAATGCTCCTGCGTTGAGAAGACTTATGCTATGTTCCTGACTTGCTGCTGTTCCAAATGTTTATGCAGTTGGTTTGAACGAATGGAACAACAGAAAGGTGGCCATATTGTGTATGGACCTTCCTACAATATCTATCCATTCATTTGGATACCGGGTATCAGCCATTGTTTGGCCGCTTTCAAATTATTGTCTGTGCTGTTCAACTTTACCTCTAAAAATAGAGATGGCATTACAATCTTCTTCCTTTAAGCAGATACTACTGATTTTTGTTTCAACACAGCCACGTATATATTTCTTCATTTGGCAGCACAAGCACCAGTGAAACTAGACTCTCAGTCTATCTAGAAAGCAATGCCACAAACTTTCAGTGGCATGGTCTCTCTCTGACGGATGTTTTGTTAGACTGTATCTGTTCTTTATTCCAGCTTTGCATTTTTCGTAGGCTAATAATAGGCTCCATACTCCAAGAGCCTTTAATTATATATGGACAGATAGCAGCTGAAACTGTTTTTATGGGAAGTTAACCCTACATTATTCCACTTTTTCTGTGATGTATTCATAGATGCAGATATACAGTACATGCTTTTATTCCAATCAACTACAAATGACTCCTAGGGCTAAAATGACTTCACCAGCCTTGGCTGATATGAATGCCATCTGCATTAGGTTCTGATTAGGCTACACAGGACCTGCCATACCATTAATAAATATTCCTGTAACTATAGGAATTGCTTTGATCGATTCAAACAAACCAGTTTACTATTAGCAAACAATTAAGGGTACTTGATTATAAGGTACATAAAAGGTTCAGGCATGCCTGCCCTTCTATTATTGTATGTGACAGAGGGTACAGCACCTTTATGAAAATAGATGATAAGCCTTTGTGACTTTGCCTGTTTTGTGCAACGTCTAATGTGGTTGCGCATTAGAGTGAAATGCCGAACTTTAACTAAAAAGCCAGCTATTTCATTCTACTGCGCATGCGTCTGCCATGGGAAATTTGAAGAAAGAAGAAGCTCCGCAGTGCTCGCTGGAATAACCCCGGGTCGATGCAGTTTTCTGCTGATAGGAGCACCAGCCTGAGGTTTCAGGTAAGTAAATACATTCACTTGGGGTTGCCTAACATTTGGCACCCCCAAGTGTGAAACAACTTTTCTTTTCTATGTATGACAGCTCTGCTCTCTGCTTCTTGCACTGCAGTAACAGCGTTACCCGGGGACTCAAATACATGGTGTTTTACATGTAGCGATTAAAGTTCCTGCAGTTGCTCCCTGCCCGATAAATCACTGGGGTGACAAAACATTACCAATTTTCCTGTGTCCCATTGCCCTTACAGAGGGTGCTTGTGATCTATTACAGCAGGGTGATGAGTGGTGGTGATCAGTGGAGCACCCAGTGACAATGATGGGTAAGTTAGTTTCTTCACTACCTTTTAGTGACACACAGAACTAATAGTAAGGCCTACAAAATGTTGTTAATAAGAACTCTCCATCCAGCAAAGCAGAAGATATCCTTCTTACTCCTTTATAAAGCAATATACAGAATATATATATATTTATTTCAATAGAAGACAAGTTTTTCATCTCACCAGCTGGTGGACCTATAGTTTGATAACGGATAGTTTCAAATGAAAATACACTTTGTGGTTGTGTGCAGCTGAATTGTCTTGGTTTTGCAGGTGAGCATAGAACCCCCAGAGAATAGACTAAACTTAGAACAACACGTCATTTCTTGTCATTCTTTAAAATACAAGAGCAAAGTCTGACTTTGTATCCAAAGTGTTGTTTTTGTTTAAACAGCTTAGAAGAAGTGATACATTGGTTCTTTACTAGGTTAGTATTTTACCATGACAGCAAGTGACTGCCAGTTCTGCTGGATGCAGGAAGGAACCATATAATTAAGTCACGGGTCATACCAAAACCTGGGACCCGCTATATTTTTGTGTTAGAGCCCAACAGGATAACATGCACCAAATAAATTTAATACTGAGAAACTGTTGCATTACTAAATGTTATTGGGGCCCATAGAAAACGAATTTTAGGGCCCCCTAAAATTGCTAATTACGATCTTTTTCATAGACATATATCGAAACTGCTTATCATTTAGTGCGCCAGTGGGCCCCCAAATGTTGCAGGGTCTACTGATGATAAATATACAAGCATCAGCAATGGAATATACTTCTATTGTTCAACGGAGTATTCATCTATTACTTCATTGAGGGCTACATCTCCCCCGTCAGAGGAAACTAAGATATAGAAAGATATTCGAAAAATATTAAATTAAATAAAGCCATATGAGATATTAAAATGGCACATCCAGAGATTAAAGGGTTAAAATATACACTAAAGCAAGAAAATAATTTGCTCAGAGTGTTAATAAAACATGAGCAAAGGGCAGTGCTTGCTGAATACTGTATAGCACTAGTCATTAACCAATGCCACGCCACTGCCTATAACCAAAATAAGCTTAGGAAAAGGTTTTTTTCCCCACTTGCCATTTGCAGTATAATTTTTCAGATTTAAGTTTCCTTAGTTGGATATGAGCAGATGTCAGGGTGCCTTGAGCAAACAAATGTTATTCAGGGTGCAAAGTACAATGCGATTTACTAGGGACAAAACAGCTGTTAGGGAACGCTGAGAGATGTGTGAGTGGGCAAGGCATCAGTACACTAACGGTCACTAGCTAGAAGGGCAAAGAGCGAGCTCAGGAAGGGAGCACGGTAAGATATCAAACTGAGCAGAAAGGAGACAACAGAACATATGCCAAGGAGCGAGAGAATGAAGATGTTCAGAAAGAAAGGGAGAAACAATGCAGATACTGAGAAAGAGCAGAAGAGAGACTGGGGAAAATGGTGCAAAATAGACACACGTGTAGAAAAGGCTAAAAGGTATCCAATGGAGCTGCGGGTGAACTGGCACATGTGTGAGTGAGTATGCATGGTAAAGAAGGTGCCAATGAGCAACAGCAATTGTTAAGGCAAAATCAGTAGGTACATTGCAGAGGTAAGAGCTAACATTACAAGCTACAGAAAAATGGCATAATATAAATGTGAAGAAATGCACAAGTAGTGAGTGCAAAGAGTGCCGTACGTCTGCATGGAAAACCTACACAGCTACTCAGGTGGAACTACATAAAACCATTAGAAGTGAACAAACACAAAGCCTATTATCAATGGACTACAGCCCCCATCATCCCCTGACAGCCATTCCACCTGGTACACATGAAAGTAAAGGTGTCTTATTAGAACATGTTGGCAGGTGTTGTGAGAAACACTATGAATGAGAATGGGAAAGAGCTGCAGATATGGGCACATATGTTGGGGGGAGACTCGTCCATTTAAAGGAAAGGGTGAGTCCATGAAAGGGAACATATGTTAGGGCAAAGGTATAATCTGTAAGGGGAGAGCAGCCAAGTGCTGGGGTGAGGAAGTTCTTAGGAGAGAATGAGGGGCAATACCATTACGGTGTGGGTGAGGAAAATGAGGCGCAGATTATATGCCACGTCCAAGTGGGCAGGGGGTTTAGGTAAGGTGAGGTGCATGGAGGCTTTACCTGTCCCCTCTGGAAGTCTCGCAGGCAGCGCAGAGCCGAGTCTGTCAGCTTGAGGTGGAACAGGTTGACACGGGGGCTCCTCCGGGCTTCGGTCCTGTACGGAAGGGTCCCCAGTAGCTCATCTCCAGCCTGAGACATTGCTCTTACTGACAGACTCTCACCTAGCAGCCTAGGGAAACTGAGAGCAGGCACGGCAGGGGGCGTGGTGATGGAAAGGAGGGCGGGGCTACTGACTACTAGTTGTCTGGAGGGGCAGGGGGAGAGCGTGGAGTGAGGTGGGCGAGGGAGGGGAGAGAGGCGCAGTGGAGATGCACGCTTATTTGTGAGGCTATATATCCATTTGTTTAATAAATACTGCTACGCGACGGGGTTGTAGTTGAACTAAAACAGGGCACAATGTGTGACAGTATTGTGGGTTGCAACCTGTGGGCTCATGCCGAACTATAGCAGCCCTAAGAAAGTCAAACTGTAAGTTATATCACCATTATATACACACACTCAGGACTGCCATCAGCAATCACAGGGCCCCATACGACAACATTTCCTGGGCCCCCTGGGCTGTGCCCACCGCACTGGAGTCAGCAGCTCTCAGAAAGGTGGGGGGCCTGGCTAATCAAGTAAATGTGGCGTGGCAGGGCCCCCTTACCCTCGGGGGCCCCCTACAACTCTCCCCCCTGTCCCCCCCTGATGGCTGCCCTGCACACACTGCTTAGTGATGCTAGTCATCAGTTAAAGGGGTTGTTTACCTTTGAGATAACTTTTAGTATGCGGTAGAGAGAGATATTGAGATGAGACAATTTGCAATTGGTTTTACGTTGCGTTTTTAAAAAAAGCTCAGTCGGGCGTAAATACGCATAAACTGCACTACCACTGAAACGAATGGAAAACACACTATAGCAATTCTCACAGGGCACTTGCAAGCCGAAATCCTCCACGGGATGCCACTTTTTTCAGCAGAAACGCCAATACGTCAAGAAACTACCAAATCTTTAGACTCTATGGGATCTGCAAGTAAATATTTCTCTATATATTATGAACACTACACCAGTTTCAGGTAATTAGGTACATTTGGTTCAGTGGTTCTGACCCGTCTACCACAGTCGCCATGAGAAACACATTGTACATAGATTAGAAAGATGAGTAAACTCACCACAAGGATACCATTACCCACACAAAATGAGGGGATGGGGTCGGGGTGTGACCAGGCAATGCAAAAGCGACTGTGGGGGTGTTGGGATAGAAACAAGAGAAGTATGGACCAATGAACTGCTTAGCAGTTT
Source organism: Xenopus petersii (assembly GCA_038501925.1). NCBI lineage: Eukaryota > Metazoa > Chordata > Amphibia > Anura > Pipidae > Xenopus > Xenopus petersii. Next base: position 89,541,623 of record CM076677.1, read on the forward strand.
CAGCTAGGCTAAAGCGCCCCCCCGTCAGATTCCACAGCTGGTACATGCCAAAGAGTGCAAGTAAATTGCAGACTAAAACCTTCCGTGGACTTAATTTGCATTAAAAAAACTGGGCGGGTTTTGAAAGTCCAAATACGCAGCAACTTCCAAAACTAGCCCAAATCTGTATGTTAGCAGGTTTGGACTTAAAGGGGACCCGTCACCCAAAAAAATGATTTAAAATCCTATTTTATCACATTAGTCAAGCAAAATGAAAGAAATTGGATTTCAAAATTAATTTTAAAAGGACTTTTATTATAGATTTTTATGTCTGGGTGACGGGTCCACATTAAAACCCGCCACTAGGTTTTAAAACTAGCCCAATTTGGTTAGTAAACTGCCAATCTGGCAACCCTGGAGGTAAGTGGGTTAGGGGGCGGAGGGACAAGGGTAATGTCTAGGAAGAAAATGCCTAGCGCCCCCAATGCACCCCAAGCATGTGGCTCTTTTTCCTACCCCAAAACCCGTCCCTGGTACCCCATGTTGTACAATAGGAGGGCTTTTGGCTCTATGTCTTTAAATAGTCATAGGACTCCTAGCAGACTTATAAATATCCTTATATTTTATAATAGGGGGTACATTGTTCACTGTCACAGCTCTCCAGCTTGCTGCCTCTATGTGTTACTGAAACATTACTCCCAGCAAGTTCAGTTATCAAGTATAAGATGCTTTAACACTTTCGCTGCCCACAACATAAGTGTTATGTTGTTGGCAAGGAAAGTAAAAGTCTGCCAATGGTGTATCACCTACATTTTTAGGTTCAAAGCTATGGTATATGCCTAACAGCACACTCGTCGCATACACTTATCACATTATTCAAATATATTTACATATAATTGCACTTGTGGTTGTAGGTGTACAAACAGTGTTTTACAAATGTCAACAAACATATACACATTTGTACAAATATAAACACCCTCAAATTAAAACATAAAACATTCACATGAATGTTCACAGCCATGCACACACAGACTTCCATAAAAGTACACATACACACTGCCATACTGATACAAACTTGGCATGCAGCATCCACATCACCGGGTTCTGCTCCCTAGAAGCTTAGTTTACAATGAGTCCTATCACCACTAGGGGCAAGTCTGGTTGAAGAGCCTCAATGGTAGGCAACAATACACTGGGGATTATGCCCTGATAGACCAACTAGAAACCAATGGGATTGCAAGAATGCCTGTAGCAATGGTCAAATAATTCAGAACAAACTATAAAGCATCTGAATGCTTATTTTTGAATTCCTGGTTTGGAGGAAAGTTTTGGTTGCATAAAAACACGGTTTGTGGCCAAAGGGAGCATGCTGTAGGCTGCCAGTCCACAAAAGGCTTCCATATAGCCAACCATATTATTTATTTGGCACCCCCTGAAACGTTTTTCATGTTTGTGTTGTTCCCCAACTCTTCTTACATTTTCCAAGCCATTGTTTGTTAGCAAGTGCATCTGCCACAAGGGAAAACTCACCAGCTATATGCTGTGTCCTTGAATGAAATACTACATGCTGGCATGTCTGGAAATGTCGAAACCCTCAATAAAAACTGATCTGGTATTTTTTACTTGAAACCTTTACAAAATGGCCAGTAGAAGAACCCTGAACTTGATCATTTCTATACAATGGAATCAGTAGCATTTTGCTTCCTCCAACCCATCTTCTCATATATGGCCAGGAGCTGAATCCCAGTTCTGTTTTGCTTGTGTTTAGCTACAAGTATATTGCTTTGTGTATGTCCATCTGTACACCCCCACAGGATGTTCTGAAATCCATGCAATCTGTATGAATTAAACATATTACCTAACATGCCTTTATGCATATTACATAAGTGGACGGCTGGTGAGCTAATACTTTTTTTTCAGATGTGTTTACTTTGTAATGTGACCGCACTCCCCTTGAAACTGTCCTTTTTTTTTATTCAGTATTAGGTGATTTACGGAATAGTTGGGTTGAATTTCAAAAACACAAAGCACATTTAGTAATTTCCTCTTTTCTGAGAAATACAAAAGCTACAGGGGTTGGATCGCTGTGCCTCTGACAGCTCATGCTTAGTATGGGACATACTGGTATATAGTATAATTTCAACTAAAGTCTCAAGCTTTCCTCCTCAGAACCAGAAGTCCAATATAGTCAGCCATGAGTAGGCTTACAATTTGCCTTTACAGTTGGAAACAAACTTGTTATGGAAATGGAAATGTTCCATGCAGGTTTAAAATACCTGTGCTGCATGTCCCCCCACCCAGCATCTGTTAGAAGGCTGTTCCTTGTATCTACTGTACCACCCTTTCTGTAAAGCGTTTCACAAGGATGCCACTTAGGTTGGGTCACTCTTTTATTGAGAACTGCCTATTAGGCTAACCAATAGCGCTTGTAAAATTCACTTACGTAACACAACCTACCACACCTTGGTAGAAAAGAAAATAGATCCGAGTGACCTTTTCCGGCCTGAATGGTAGCCATGACATAAAGTGAATTCCTTGGTTTTTTGTGATATATTTCTGGGTTTAAAAGAAAGATCATGAAAAAACCTGTTGTTTAACGTTTTATTCCCAGTGATGATGTAACTAAAGGGCAAGTTAATGCCCAACAGAAGCTACTGTTATTATCAAGACACACAGCTGCCATAGGTCTTAATGTACATCCTCCCTCTGTGGTTGCTTCGTTTTGGGGATCATTACACTTGCTTACCTCCCAAAACACTTGTACTCGCACATAGTCATCAGAAGCCTGGGTGCCAGGGCAGTGCTCAACTTATACTTAAAGGGGAACTATTGGAAAATGAAAATTTAAAAGAAGCTCCCTCATACCGAAATTAGAAAATTTCTAAATACAATATGTTAAAATGCTTGCGTTGTTTCTGAAATAATCAAGTTTACCTTCACTATCCCTCTCTCAGCATCTGTTTCTCTTCATTCTCTCTTCATGCAGGAGTTGGGTGTCATATATTCATTGACAGTTAGATCCAATATATCTTATAGGGGGGCTTCCTTTCCTAGCAGATGAATTAGAGCTCACTCAAATAGCTGATTCCAGTACAAACAAAATCTAACAAAATAACTGCCTTTTGCACAAATCCTGCATGTAGAGAGACATGATGTCTGGTGATTTTAATAGAGTGAGCTCTAATACATCTTCTAGGCAAAAGGAGTCCCCTATAAGATATATTGGATCTAATGAATATCTGACACCCAACTCCTGCATGAAGATAGAATGAGAAACAGACGCTGAGAGAGGAATAGTGAAAATAAACTTGATTATTTAAGAATTTGTTGTATTCCAGTATTTTGAAGCTTATATTAAACTTTAATTTTCGCTATAGTTCCCCTTTAACTAGAGGAGATATGAGATTGACCACAGTAACCTGAACGATAAGTGGGGTTCATCCCCTTGTCCCTGCCCACCCCATATCTCGCCCCCAAGACCCACCCCAGATCCTGCCCACCCCCACCACAGTAAAAAGTCCACACAGCTCTAAAAACGGTAATCTAGCTCACTCACAAGTTATTAAAAGCCATTGGTGGTCATGGCTCCCTATTTAAAAAAACAGTGGCATTAGGGTCCCCCATAAAAAAAAAAAAAAAAAATTGGTGTTCATGGCCACCCTAAAAACTTAAAAAGGAAATTGGTGCCAGGGCCCCCCATACAAGTTTTTAAAAAAATAATTGGTGGGCAGGGCCCCCCTACAAGTTAAAAAAAAAATTGGTGGTCAGGATCCCCTTATAAGTAAAGAAAAAAAATTAGCATCCAGGATCTCCCATAAAAGTAAAAAAAGACCATTGGTGGCCAGGGTGTAAAAATAAATAAATAAAAATAAAGACCATTGGTGTTCAGTGGAACTTACCTTTAAATGTCTTAATTTTCCTCTTCTTTGGGTCTATTTGCCAATGTTCAGCAGCTACTCCTCTTCTTTGCATTCATTTGGTGGCTTTCGGGTCCAATCTGCAACTTTCAGATCCAGTCGGCAGGTTTCGGGTCCAATCGTCAGTTTTCGGCTCCAATCGGTAGCTTTTGGATCCAGTCGACAGTTTTCGGCTCCAATCAGTAGCTTTTGGATCCATTCGGCGGCTTTCGGCTCTTTTCACAGAGTTTGCCGGTTTTCGGCTCGTTACGCAGAGTTCATCCTTTGCGAAAGATTCGGCCAAATACCAAACCGAATCCTAATTTGCATATGCAAATAAGGCGTGGGAAGGGGAAAATTTTTTTATTTCCTTGTTTTGTGACATATGCAAATTAGGTTTGGCCATACAGAAGGATTCGGGCGAATCCGAATCCTGCTGAAAAAACCCAAATCCCGAACCGAATCCTGGATTCGATGCATCCCTAATAATAAGTACACAATGGGTCAATGTCATGGGATTATGGCTGAATACATCTTCAGAAGCAGCATAAGTAAAATACCATATTTTAGAGTTCCTGTCAGTCATTTTTACAACAGTTGGCTGTGATTACAAGGCATTTAAAGTAACTAGTATAATTTATAGTCCTTTTAAATCATACTGAAAAAATGCCATGCCAGGTAAGCTTTGCAATTTACATCTGCTGTTAAATAATGTATTTAGGGCTTGTATAATAAATTCTTGCAGTATTTTACTGATTTACAAAAGTCTGCCATGAGTCCCATATGCACAGCTTACTTCAGTGGTTATTTTTAACACAAAATAATGTCTGATTTCAATTATTATCAAGCATTTACCCAAGCAAAGGGTAAATGTAACTATGGTATAAGTTAGACAGCAACATCTGGTGGTAAAATTAATTAAGTGTGCAAAAATTTGCAGCCACATTAAAGGGTCACTACACTCCTCATGTTCAAGGAGTGCAATCAATAGGGCATGTACAGAATATACTGTTTGCCTATAGTTTTAATCATGAAAAAAACTGTTTTTTATTCATTCTTGAGATACCGTATATACTCGCGTATAAGCCGAGTTTTTCAGCACCCAAAATGTGCTGAAAAACTCAAACTCGGCTTATACGCGGGTCATACCCGCGTGGCGGCCATGGGCGCCACCATTTTGGGAGCGAACGCCGGCAGGGAAGGACGCGCCGCCCGGAGCTCCTGGACCTGCTCCGGGCGGCGACACAGTCAGTCACAGGCAGTCCTGCTGGGGCCGCGGAAGGAGGTATGTGACAGAGGGAAGAGCAGCAGACGTGAGGGCCGGGGTGGGGAGAGCGACAGATGGGGAGGGGAGGGCAGGGGGGGGAAGTGGCAGAGGGAAGCAAACATGAAATAGGGGTGGCAGAGGGAAGCAAACATGAAATCCGGGCGGCGACACAGTCAGTCACAGACAGTAACAGGTACCTGCCCAGTGTCCCCCAATTGTTGCGGCCGGGTCACATTCACATTTTGAAAGCTGACATGGGGCCCCTAGGCTTATACACGAGTCAATACATTTTTCCAGTTTTCTTAGGTAAATTAGGTACCTCGGCTTATACACGGGTCGGCTTATACACGAGTATATACGGTAAACAGGGAAATGTAATCTACTCCATGTTTGGCTCTTGTGAGGTAGATAAGATTACCAGAACACAGATAACCGAGTGCATAATGTACTTTTGTTTATTTGTGCACTGGGAATCTTATTAGCTACCGGTCAGGGTGGTGGCACAAAGGGCAATCAGTTGCCAAGCTAAATCTTAGCTACTGCGGGCGAGTAATCTCCCCAAAATGCCTTCCCATCAGCAAGAATGTGAATCTGAAACGTTTTCCGAAATTATCCAAAGTTTTCTTGTGAGGCAACTTCGGAAAACCAAAGCGACGCAAATGCCATCCCATCGGCGATTCACATTGCCAAGAATTTTTTTTGGCAACAATTTTGTTTAGACCTATTCACTAGACTCACATTGAAAAAGTCCTCAGCAAACCATAACCAGTAAGATTGTTTCATTTGGTTGGGATGCCAAGCAAGCAGATATCTACCCATAGATCAGGCTGAATTTATATATACAGACACACTGGGAGAGGACATGGAAGCATTTTTAAACCTGACTGATAGAGCTCGACCAAATCACTTTGGCTCCTGGAATTGCTAATTTGGCAGCTAATATGGGACCATGCATGGCCAGCTTTAGGCTAATGCCAGGCCAAGCTGTTTTCCAGCCTTCATATAAGCAAAGGCTGAGAAACAGCCCCTCAGCTCTGCTCTCATGTGTGCAGGCACCCATGGATGCAGACACATGGTGCAGATTTTACAGTCAAAGCACATGAGTATGAATTTCTGCTCTGAAATCCACTCAGTTTGTCTGCACACGGGCTGACACAGAGGCTCCAGGGGCTGTTTCTATCCGGTGTATAACAGCCTGGTCTGGCATTAGTCTTAGGTTTAGTTATGATTAGTACTCCCATCTGCTTGAAATTTACATTTTCACGTCCAACTTTATGTTTAATTGGCTTCTGATGAGATTAAAGCTAGAGCATGTATATTCCAATTGGAGTGAAAATAACTAGAGAGACACACACACAGCTTGGCTAGAATCATGTCTTGGTACAATCTCTATATACTTTATTAGTAGTACACTTCTCCACTGCTCCAGAAGATTCCCTATCTTGAACCAGAAGCGGGCACAAAAGTAGCATACACAACAAGAAGATGCAGGTACAGGTTGGGCACAGGTCCTACAATGGCAACATTTTGCAGATTAGGGTTGGGTGTGGGTTAAGGTTTTACAGGTTAGGCTCAGGTGCTGGTTGAGTTTTTCCATGACTCAACCATCACTATTTATTAGTGCAAACTAACCATATTTCACTGTTCTGACAGCATTGTGTTTTTGAATTAATATCATGCACCAAACTGGGACATGAATGTGGTTGATCAACACATTGGTATAGAATATCCTGTTAGCAGGGGAGCCTGTATTCACACACTGCAGAAAGATCATGCAGTTGGGTGTAAAACTGTTCAGCCTGTATGAAAACCTATAGTGCAATTTGCTTGCAAAAGCTTAGATGGAACCAATGAGGATGATTGAGCATTCTTTGGACAGACCTGCCAAATATATGTGCAGTATAGTGAATAATTATAATAAATTAATAATAAGTGCATTGGTCAAATTGATTGTGGCTGACTGGGTATATCAGTGCAGTTTAAGTATCTGTCTTGGTTAATATAAATATAATATAAGGTGGGCAATTAGGGGTTCAGGGCTGCCCTTTAAATAGCTTGAATTAAACCAGAAGAACTGGTAATCACTGTATCATTGGTAATGCCTATTTTATGTGGCCCCTCTTTACTCTTTTTTAGATGATCAGTTGATGGGCAAACCATTCCTGTATGAATAAACTGTAGCGTCAATTCAGTATTAGGGTCCAATTCATAAAACGAAGTAGACAAAGAAATGAGGCAACTAGCATTTTCTTTCATGGAGTATCAGTTTATAAAGCACAACAAGACAACAAAAACCATTCAGAGGTCAGGGGCCACGGTGTAATGTTTTTACTATCGCTCTACAAGGTAATAAAATGAAATATGTTGCTGATCTTTCAGCATGTAATTGGCAAATTGAAATTCTAGGAAACAAGCATATATAAATATTGTGACATTTCTCTGTGTCATTCAGTGATGGGGGGGGTCCATTTAAACCATTTTCATGTGAATATTTTGTTTTTTCCATTTAAACCCTTCATGTGAATATGCACTAGTGGATGAGAAACCAATGAAAGGAAGATAATTTAAAAAACAATTCTGAGGGAAACTGCATGTTTTCTAGGAATGAGCCTTGTATTTAAATGCAATCAAAAATGGAAGATAATAACAGCCTGAAAATATTTATACCCAAAAACAGAAAAACATTAAATGATTTCTTCTATTTTGGGTTGCTTAAACAAGTATTAATATCCATCAGGATGCCAGCTTATCATAATGACTTTTGTTAGCCACCTATCCCTCATACTGGGTTAACAGCACAATGGCCTGAAAGCCCCGAAGGAACACAGTGAGAAATTTCTCAGACTGTCAGTGTGCTTCTTTTGACCCATCATTGTTTGCATCTGCAGCTTCACCCCTTTTCAAACTGAGCAATGTTTGAGAAGAATTCTGGGAATAGCCATCTTAATGTTTGTCATTGAGACCAGATTCCTGGCATATTTCAAACATTGCTCAGTTTGAATAGGGGTGAAGCATAGAGATATAAGCAAGAATGGGCCAAGAGAAACACACTGAGATTTTTTTCACTGGGAGGGCCCAAACTTTGACTAAATAAATATTTTGTTTTCTTATATATTAAGTCCTTTAAGTGCACCATTTCATTATGGACAAATACACATATACATTTATATTTTCTTTATTTCAGTTTTACCCAGAATGCACAAGAAACTACAGAAGAAAAGGTACCAGTTAGGTTTTGCTGATGCAAATGGCAATAAATGACCTATGTATGTTTTTTCTTTAGAATGGTCTGATTCTTCAACCCTAATTCATTTATATAACCTCATGAAGTTACATCTTAAGCTATGACTCTTGAAGCTTCCTAAAGTTCTACAGATGTCCATTTTTTCATTTGTATACCTCAATGAATATTCTCTGGAATTCCATTGCATGTACAGGGGTGGCATCACCAGAATGTTTATAATTACATCTTGACAGAATTGTTTTTTGCCCATTAATACTTTTTATACTATACACTTGTTTAATTGTTTGATCTGTCTCCTAAGCTGTGCTCACTGCTTTTCCTTCACTTGATCCTCTTCATATCATTGCTGTAGGGAAGCTGGGGACAATAGCTGAGGTCTAGAGAGCTTATAAAACCTGCAATTGTAAGAATTCTTTAAATCAGCATCTTTACAAATACAGGTAAGTCAATAAATGATTCTGATGGATGTGTGCTCAATCACAATGTGCACAGGTAAACCATGTAACATTTTTTTTTAAATTTTTGAATACAAATAATTTTATAACAATCTGAATTTGTTTACCGGCTTATTTGTCTATATTAGTATATGAAGAAGCTCTGGATTCTGTTCTGGATTTTTCTCCCATGGTAAAATGAAATACCAAAGTCATAGCAGCCCCAATGGCCAAATAATTGTCAACTACAGGTGCTTTCTTGTTGGACTTTGTTAAGCAATACCCGCTAAAGAAAACAAAACATTTGTTAGCAACCAGGCAAACATTTACTTCAAAAGCAATTGCATGCACCAAGCCTAATGAAAGTAATTTGGGATCTTTTTGTTGTTTTTAGCCCTATTTTCACCAAAACATGTATATTTTGATACCCATCTGTCAGACATGGGAGGAGAACCCAGAACGGTGTAAAAGACTTAGGACCATTCCTTCCATGGGGAGGAGAGGATGGTTGGGCATTTAAGAAAATGTTTTTTGCCCACTCATAGTGTTCAGAATTATTGACGCAGGGTTAAATCTTGTTGCCATAAATTAATTTATGTTTCCTCCAATGTGTCTATACAAGCTAATGCCTCAGTGGGATTTTTGCTTGCATTCTGCTTGATCAAAATAAATAGATCTAACTTGGCTAATATTTTACTATAAATAATAATATTAATAATTAATAACCACACAAAATGCCTACCCCTGTGTTATACCATATGCTAACAATGAATATATTGTTCAACCAGTGGCACAACTACATGTTACTGGGCCCCACAGCAAATTAATTTTAGGGCCCCCAACATATATAGAGCTTGGCTTGTTTTACCAATAGAAATCAATATTACCAATATTGAAATTGCTAATTTTTTTGGCCTCATTGGTCCCTTGTACTTCCTGGGCCCCCTGCAGCCGAAGGTTCTGCTTCCTCTGTAGTTATGCCCCTGTGTTTAACATTTCACCACCATACATCACCTCTCTAATCACCAGTAATTCCCGTAGATGGAATTTTATGTCTCCACATTACCTCCTTCTCTTCTCCTTACTCATTAAATCTCCTCACTACTGCATCGAAGACTTTTCACGTTGGGCACCCATCCTCTGGAACTCATTCCCCCATCCCATTAGACCCTCTTAGGGCCTCCAGACTTTCAAATGATCCACTCGCTTTAAACCTAACCCCTTAGCAACTTTACCCTCTCTGCCTAACACCCATACTCTTCATTCACACACTTATTCACTATACAATTACCACTAGTGACGGGCAAATCTGACCCGTTTCGGGAAACGGTGTAAATTCGCCAAAATTCATTAAAGTCTATGGGCAATAAATTATGTGACAAATTTTTGATGCACAACAAAATAAGTCTATGAGCATCATTTTCATGGCGAAACTTGGCAAAAAAATTTGCTCATCACTAATTACCACTACTATCTTAAAGGGGCAATATGCATCTAAAACACATTTGCATAGAATTTCCATTCTGTCTATTGTTTTTTTTTAAAAATCCTATTATTTTGCCATTCTAAAGCACTAATTTGAAAGTTGGGCTATTTTTTACTGACCTTACCACCCCTTTCCTTTGTTCAGAGCTCCCTATGTACCCCTTATATCAACCCTTCCTTATTTAACTAGATAGCTTTGAGCAGCTCATTATCTGGGGCTTCTTAATGGTCTATGACGTTTTGTAGGACTTAAAGTGACAAGAAGTACTACAGTGAAACTGGCATTTATATTATTGTTATATGTTATATGTTAGAAATTACAAAAACTTTAGACAAAGACAAAAAGTATGTTCGCCGCAAGCCCTATTCATTCAGTGCATGTTAAAAAGGGGGGGTATACTGTCCCTTTGAATTGGGAATTAGTTAATGCATGCTCATTAAACTATATTAAAGTATGAGATATCACAATATAAAGCCTCAGCTTTATATTGTTATATTTAAATAATATATATGTTCAGTATAATGTGTCGGTCCCTAAGCTAAGGTAAGTGACAGCAGAACGGACAACATGCTGTGAATTAGCAGAAAAGAAGATGGGGTTCGTACAGAAGGCCAAATTATAATGTACAACATTTCTGTTCTACTTTTTTAGTTAAGCTTTAGTTCACCTTTAATTCGTTTTTATATAGCAGCAGTTTTAGCCCCTGCTGTTTAGAGTCTGTGACTTGGTTTACTGAGGTGCTACTGAGAAATATCAGGAAGGATGGACATATAAATTAATATTAGAAGCACTGTAAAAATAAGAATGTACAAGCAATTTAGAAAAGGTTGTTTGTTGTTTACTATTTGGAAACAATACATTTTGTTAAGGTGAACTATGCCTTTAAGATGTACTCAACATTCACCTGCTTAATCCCAAATCCACACATCTTCTTAGGGAAGTAGAGGATAGAACAGATTTTTATTGTTAACATTTATGCCCAAAATTCATCCCTATAAAGACTTACTGTAACTGTCTAAAGCCTCTGGAAAGCCTTCTGATTGTATATGAGTTGTTTTCTTTGAAATCACACCTAAGATGAATTTTAACAGAAAATCCAAAAACTGAGATAATTTAGAGTTTTTTCTCAAGCCATTTAAAGCCACAAGTCTTAAAACAAGTTTGTCTGTCTTAAAAAGAAGAGCCCATTCACAGATAAAATCAGCATATTTTAATGTCTGTACAATTGCTGTGTGTTTAAGTGCAGCATATTGTTATTATCAGCCATGTCAGTCTAAATCATGATCATAACATGAGGCATAGAAGTGCATTGTCACAAACTCATAAAAAGATATGTAAAGGTGACCATACGCGGGCCAATAAAAACTGCAGACAGACCGAGTCCAGACCGAATATCAGCCAGATGTCGATCAGGCAGGGCTAAAAATCCAGTTGGATTGCGGACTGCATCTGTTTCGTTGATGTGGTCCCGCGATCCGACCACCCATACTGCTGCATTATGATCTGATAATTGGGCCCTAGGGCCCACTATCGGATGAGTCCGATATCGCCCTCCTCAAGGTGGTCATATCGGGGAGAGATCCGCTCGTTTGGCAATAGATCTCTCCGTGTTTGGCATACTTGCACACTATTCATCAGAACAGACGGGATGCATCGAATATAGGGTTCTGTTTTGAATTCGTCCTTTTTAAGATCAGGGCACACGCTCAGATTCGGGGAGATTAGTCGCCATCCTGCCGGCGATTTACATTCTAGCCAGCAGGAGGCAGTCGCCCCAAAGAAAAGGAGATTAGTCATAGTGCGACTAATCTCCCCGAATCTGAGCGTTTGTCCTGACCCTTAAAGGGAACCTATTGGCTAGATATATTATTCCCAAACAAAGGTGTGGGCTAATAGAGTTTTTTTTTAATTCCCCGGTCAGAAATAGGCCACCAGCACCAGGAGGGAGCTCCCGGTTTGAGCAGCGATGTTGGTGCATGCGCATAATGAGCGAATGCCGCAACTTGCTCATTATGTGTGTGACATCAGAAGCATGTTATGCGCAAGTGCTCTGGCTGACTGTGTGTGTCCTAGTGCTAGCAGGGGGCAATTTATGTTCCCCCAGTCGGAACATGAGCTCTATGAGCCGACTACTTTGGTTGGGGATAATATATTCAGCCAACAGGTGCCTTTTAAGCAGGATCCAAGTGCCTGGCCAACCCAAATCCTTAAAACCACGTGACTTTTCCTCACACAAACAAGGAAGTCGAAATTTTTTCTTCAACCATTCCTTACACTAATTTGCATATGCAGATTAGGTTCAGATTCGGTCGAGGAATGAGCCATATTTTTCATAAAATGATTTGGGATTTGGTCAGATCCCAAAATAGTGGATTCGGTGCAACCTTACAGCAGACTGGATGGGATACATGGTTGTTGATTGCAATTATATGAAAGTACACCAAGCATGTTTATCAAGTACCTTGATTTTATGGCGTCAACACACAACATTTGTGTCTATTTTATGGCAACTGCATTTGCACTTGTGGTTATAAATCACTTTACCTTGCTTTATGTGCTGGGGGGGATTGAAATGTTTTGTGGTTGGTATTAGAACTTTACATTCCTGAAGGTAGCTATACATTTTCTATAAGAGCAGCTGAATATACAGAAATTACATCATGTTCCTACCATAAATTGGTGGAAATTGAACATGTGTGTTACCTTGTTCATTGGAGTTATAAGGGGGCAGTGCACTAAATCTCTGAACAGTTGGGATATGAGCTTGGTGTATGCACTCAGCAAAGAGACTTAAGACTTAAACACATGGAAACAGGGAGAGAGGCTTATGATAATCATACAGTTAATAGCAGTAATTGAATTACAGTCATTTAGAAGGCATACAGTGTATAAAGCAGTTGCTTAGAAGCGCTTGATTTTCCTATTTTTTTCCTTTTTTCGATTTTATGAAGGCTGTCTTTCTTACAGATGTCTTGTTGGTAAAAGCGCCCTGTTTTAACAAATGTCAGTGGAAGTGGGACTAGTGGAAATGGTAATGACAGGACTACAACATGAAGATTTACAGCTTGGACATTGCCCAGATTCTGAAGAGTATGAAAGCATGGAAAGTACACCATCTGACCAACAACTGAAGGGTAAACTTAGTAATATTCCCACAGTGCTGGTAGAAGCAGAGCCAGACCCACAACCCCAGTACAGCAGGGAGCTTGAGAAACAGCTACAATGGACACCTAGTTTTGGGAAAAGTGTCAAATTTCTCCTTCCCCCCATTACAATTGAGGACAATGTGCCCCAGGGGGAAGAGGTGCTGTTCTATCAGGCAGTTGAAGATGTACTAGGATGTAAAATCTTCAATTTCAAACAGCTCTTTTTTTCTGATGAGTGGACAGACATAACAGGTGTGTATAATGGTTGAAATTTTATATGGAATCACTTTTATAGCAAATTGCTTATCATATTTAGTCTGCGTGTCTCTATGTATTTAACTATTTTACTTACACTCAAAGTATTGTACTCCTAATTAATCATTCTCAGGCTGGAAGAGCATGTTGTTGTTAAGAAGCCTGCACGTTCTGTTTGTTTGTAACACTTGATAAAGGGCATATAGGCCCGAAACATGTCGTGTACAAGTAGTCAAGCAATAAAAAGATAACCACAGCAGTATATGCTTACAGAGTGCTCTCCTCATTTCTTTACAAATCAAGTTACAGATATCAGGATACCGGTGACCTGATCGAGGAAAGTTGCACTCCTTTTCCTGAACCGAGCAGGCGGAGCGTTCTAGGGATACTATACTTTCTGGAAGAGCATGTTCTCAGCTACCCTGCTTACTACGCAATATACCATACACCACAGCTCAGAGAGATTGAGCTTTGTCTTGGGGTGGACTATTTATAGTTAAAGGACAAGCTCATACATATATACAGTGTTGGACTGGCCCACCGGGATACCAGGAATACTCCTGGTGGGCCCAGGTGTCAGTGGGCCCTCATGCTGCTAAACTTTTGGCCTATTTCATGGCCATTCCCTATTTCTATGAGAACAAATAGGTTAAATAGATGGAATAATTGATTATAGTATGTAAAGAAAACAGACTAGGAGAATAGAGGTTGATTGAGGAGATGAAGAATATTAGTAATGAGAGTGGGCCCCTGGTCTAGGGTTTTATGGCGGGCCCCTGGTGTTCCAGTCCGACACCGCATATATATATAAACTTAAGTGTTATAGATGAACCTGTTGCCTTAAATTATGCTTCTTTTCAGCCTACAACTAAAACTGGTAATTGTGAAGCTTCAGTCTTCTAAACTGCTGCCTGGGTTGCCATGGTAATCAAGCCCTAGCAACCAGATTACTGGGAAGTCTGGGAGCTGCAGAACACAAATAACGGGGAAACGACACAAAAGCTAATTGCAAATTTCTTAGAATGCTACTGTCTACAACAATTCTATGAGTAATTTATGACTACATATGCAGTCAAAACACGCAACTGTACAGGAATATACTTGCATCAACACATGCTCCTTGCATTTCCATATAGTTATATTAATGCTGCGGCCTTCCTCCTGTTCCAAATAAAGATCTGATGTACCTGTGTCAGTAGACACAGCACATATTGCCAAAAAGTTTGGGCACACTCATGCCGAAATCAGGACAGTGCAAGAAAACGTTCACCATAACTGCGTTGGTGATAAAGGGCAACTCCACTAATATTTTCTGAAAAAAAAATTTAATTCTAAGCACCTTCCATGATACAGTATTTGTTCCTTTCTGTGCTAAAGGTTTTTATTCCTAAAACAATGTAGCAGAAGTGGAGAGAATAGAAAGGGGCAGACAACTGCTTCTTACAGTTGTAATTACAGTTATACAACTCTAAACCCAGTTTTAAGGGGTTGTTCACCTTCAAACACTATTTTCAGTTCAGTTGTTTTCAGATAGTTCACCAAAAACAAAGACATTTTCCAATGACTTTCTATTTGTAGCTGTTATTCTTGTATTGAAGTGTAAAGTTTCACCTTTACTCTGGGGGGAGGGGGGTCGCCGACTCTTAGATATATTTCTTATCTTTGTCACTGCTGAGCAGAATCCCTGAGTTTCATTAAAGGCAGCTGTTAGAATTGATACAATAGTTGCTAATATTCCACAGATGCTCCTGAGAAATGTATCAACTAAATGTAGCAAAAGTTCAGAATGTTCCTGGATTACTGAGCTGCCAGACTGAAACACCAGACAGGAATATTGAACTTTAAAATAAAAGATGGACAGGGATTGAAAAAATTCTTTATTTCTGGTGAACAATCTGAAAACAACTCAACTTGTGTTTGTGTTTGGAAGGTGAACAAATAATGAATATATAGGGAAAACCTGCTAAAAATTACATATTCTTGGGGATGCGTTCCCCAATGGGAGATGGCTGTCCAGTGATTTGGAGCTTTTTGGATAACAGATCCCATACCTGTATTCAATATTTTTGTGTTCAGTTCTGAATTTCAGAATTCGCCTCATCTGTGATCCAAATCTGCACTCTTGGCTATAAACATGTACTGTTGGGGATTGAAGACAGGGTTAAAAATCACAGTTTGTGGCGATATACACAGCACAATGAGTGGATGAGTCAGATTCAACTGTGCTGCCCATTGATCCACATGAGCTCTTTTATAGATAGCTTGAAATTTGTAAGGGGAGGCTGGGGTGGCAGCAATGCAAGGGAATGGACTGCTAGTCTCAGTAATTAATAACCCAGATTAAAGAACATCCTTGCAATCACCTCTTAGTATTAATGGTGGATTATAGAAAACCCATGAATGTCCGTGGTGCCAATAAAGTGTAGTGCATGTTCCTTAGGCAACTAAACCACTCTGTGTTATATTATATAGTTGCGTTTGTTGGTTATTCATAACTTGCAAATCAGTCATATTGTAGAGAACAGACAGGCAACTCTGGTTCTTAAAGCCTGGTTTTATCTAGTGTCTGATCTGAAGTAGAATAGAAGCATTCTCTGTGTGGCACAGTTGATTTAATCAGGTTCTCAAATGATTTTACTCATCTGTAAATATACACAAAGAGGAACTATGATATGTGTTTGCGATGGTTGTAGGTCCTCTGATAAGGAATAGCAGCCTAGGGCAGAGAGAAGTCAATCTGAAATGGAAATGCTTTGCCTGTGATAGATCGATGCTAGGGTAATTTACTTACAGAGGCAAGCTACAAAATAAGTCCATTGCAAATAGAGATCAGTCTGTGACATGGATATTTTTATATCCATTATTTTGCAGGATCAAAAATAAATAAATGGAGGGCACAATGTGCAAAGGAAGTCTGGTACATAACACTTGTAGTGATGGGCGAATTTGGGCCGTTTACTTCGCCGAAAAATTCGCAAATTTTGCGCAAAATTCGCTAAACGGCAAAATATTCACGAAACGGCGCTTTTTTGAATGCCGGCGCCCGTTTTTGACGCCCGTGTCCATTTTTTCGAAAAAAAAATTTTGACGCTGGCAAATTTTTGCCGCAAATTTTTGCGGGTGTTTCTCAAATTTATTCGCTGGCGGCGAATCGCGCGAATTCGCACCTGGCGAATAAATTCGCCCATCACTAAACACTTGGTCAGTTGTGAAGGACACACTTGTCAGCTGCCTTACAGTCACCCTGAAACTACCATCCCCCTGGGCTTTCTACATGCCATACCCCCACGATTACCTTACCCCTTGTAACTTTCTACCTCCAAACTTACTTACTTAACTTGTCTTACTACGTTGTACTCCCCTTGGGATTCACAATGGTCCTATCCTAATTTCTATTGCCCAAATCTCTTTTTTTTCTGTTTGTTGGCTTTAAAAAATCAATAAGAATAAAAAAACTCAACAAAATCACTTAAGTATGAATGAAAATGACTTGAGTATGAATTAGGGTAGACACGTGTTTCCCAGGAATTCTGCTAAGAAGGTGCTCTGAGACCGCTGTTGTTGGAATCCGTGTAATTGCATTAAAAAAGTCACTACATACAGTATGTTTTCTGCTTTTAATGCTCAATACTGAAGGAATTATAGGAATCTCAGAATTGCTCATAGCCATCACTACCGTAGGTATTTCCAGTGGGGTCATTGAGGCAACGGTGAAGGAAAAGTCTCCACAATGCACTAAATTTAATGTCTCTGTGTTGTAAAAGAAGATTGTGGGTTCTTTATTGCACACAAAGATATGGATTCTGCCTTTAAATTAAATTTTGCTCCTTACCATGGATTCTGTGACTCGTTTTATTGCTGTTACATATAGATTTAAGAAAATATATAGATGTATAAACCTAAAGAAATAAATATATAGGGGTAATGTATTAAACATTGCAGACTTTGATCGTGATTGATTGCAAATGGTTACTAGACCCGGTGCAGACTTTGCAATATTTATTGTATCACTACTTAAATGGTAAATGGCATAACAACCACATGGATCACACCCTTGCCTCTTTTCAAATGGACTGTTTCTATTTACAGGTGACAAGTTATTAAAAAAGAAAATATTGAAGCCAGGTCATGGAAAGGCCACAATTCCTTTGCCTGGGCAAGAGGTCACAGTCCACCTTATGGGAATTTTGGAGGATGGAAGCCTGGTGGAAAAAGATCCAAAGTTGTCTTTTGTTCTTGATGAAGGGGATGTCATACAGGTGATTGATAACTGCCAAAGCGCATACTGATTCTTCCTTCTGGCCAGTGAACATGCAATATAACATGACATACCAAAACTATGTATAAATTATTTTCGGGATCTAGAACTTTGTGAGTGATAAATTCCCACAGTTCAGGCATCTAACACATTCTGTAGCCAGTTACACATTACTGTTAGGGTGGTTGCTGGGATCCATAGTTCCTAGATCAGGGATCATGAGCCACATTCAAATATAAAAAATGTTGGAGAGCAACACAAGCATGAAAAAAGTTCTGGGATGCCAATTATGGGCTATTAGTAATTATTGGTAGCCCCTATGTGGACTAGTATCCTACAGAAGGCACTGTTTGGCAGTACATCTGCAACCAAAACTTGTCTGCAAACCAACAATTCAAAAACATCTGCTTTGAGGCCACTGAGAGCAACACTCAAGGGGTTGGAGAGCAATATGTTGCTCATGAACCACTGGTTGGGGACTACTGTCATAGAGGGTATAGTGCCCAGTGTTTCCTGGAGGACAAGATATATCAATTTTGAATAATAGGTGATGCAGGGGCAGGACCAGGGTGGCTGGGTGGACAGTGGTGGGCATGTTGACAGCGCAGCCCAGAGTCTAAGCCACTATTAATCCATTCTGTCTGTTCTGCATCAATAGAGCTTGCTGTGACATTTTCACGTCAGTTATCTTTCTTTAATTCACCCAGACACTGATAACATAGGCAGTAATGAACAGTCTGCACAGCAAGCCAAAGGCCTAGTGCCTGTATGTGCCCAATGGGGCTGTTTGTTGTACAGAGGGATGGACAGTATGTAAATATGTACACCCTTTGATGTGGTGTTGCCACAGACGACTAAAAAAAGTATTTAAGGATTTATCCCCCCCAAGATATTTTATTACTACTTATGGAAAACCTTGGACTTACCACAGAGGAGCCCATGGTGAGTTGACAAAGAAACACTGGAGTACAACCTGCTCTAATTTGATTGATGTTCAACAGTCAGACCCATCCAAGAAATATCACAGCCTGGGCACATTATATATGTCACAAGAAATGGAGAACAGAATGGAAAAAAGTAATGAGTTACTAAGCTAATTATCTCTTTTTTTATAATGAATTCAGGCCCTGGAACTTGGTGTTCGTACTATGCAGCTTGGAGAAGTGGCATTTCTACTGACAAATAGCCTTTATGCCTTTGGTCTTCTAGGGAGGTACTTATCTTATGGAATTTCCTCACCTTCCCTATGTAGGCATAAACAAACTGCTCAAAATAATGACTGCGATTGACTGCTAATTTACACTTCACCTATGTCTAGAATCTCAAGATCCACGCTTCATGTTAGTAAGCAAAATACTGAAGTGCAAGGCAGTTGGGCACAGTAAAGAATATTACTTGCTCCATGTTAGTAAGCAAAAGATACTGAAGTGTAAAGCAGTTAGGCATAGTAAAGGGTATTACTCGCTCCAGTTAGTAAGCAAAAGATAGTGAAGATACTGAAGTGTAAAGCAGTTGGGCATAGTAAAGGATATTACTTGCTCCATGTTAGTAAGCAAAAGATACTGAAGTGTAAAGCAGTTGGGCATAGTAAAGGGTATTACTCGCTCCAGTTAGTAAGCAAAAGATACTGAAGTGTAAAGCAGTAAGGCATAGTAAAGGGTATTACTCGCTCCAGTTAGTAAGCAAAAGATACTGAAGTGTAAACCTGTTGGGCATAGTAAATGGTATTACTCGCTTCAGTTAGTAAGCAAAAGATACTGAAGTGCAAGGCAGTTGGGAACTCTACTCAATGCATACCCCTAACTTAATTCTTTTGTCAGGCATAATTTTAGTTTTAACATGTTATAATGTTTTGCAGCTGAAAAGTACTTAATAGTACTATGCATTTCTTGAGATTCTGATAGAAAGAAACAACTGTGGTTTGGTTTCCCAGCATATGACACACTTCTAGGGGCCGATTCACTCAGCTCGAGTGAAGGGTTCGAATGAAAAATACTTCGAATTTCGAAGTATTTTTTGGGTACTTCGACCATCGAATTGGTTAAATTCGTTCGAATTCGATCGAAGTCGAACGAAATCGAACGATTCTAAGTAAAAATCGTTCGACTATTCGACCATTCGATAGTCTAAGTACTTGCCCTTTAAAAAAAACTTCGACCCCCTACTTCGGCAGATAAAACCTACCGAAGTCAATGTTAGCCTATGGGGAAGGTCCCCATAGGCTTGCTAACCTTTTTTTGATCGAAGGATTTTCCTTCGATCGTTTGATTAAAATCCTTCGAATCGTTCGATTCGAAGGATTTAATCGTTCGATCGAACGGAAAATCCTTCGATCGTTCGATCGCAGGATTTGCGCTAAATCCTTCGACTTCGATATTCGAAGTCGAAGGATTTCAATTCGAGGGTCGAATTTCGAAGTATTTTTAACTTCGAAATTCGACCCTAAGTGAATCGGCCCCCTAGACTTGGGTTGATACTGACTTTAATGAACATGTTGAAATTAAAACATTGTGAACATCTACAGACGTCACATTTTAAACAAATCTGTGTAAGATACTTGCCAGTAGATATTTGAGGATGGGTGTAATATGCAGTTAATCTTTCTTCAGGGTTCTACTTGTATTTGTTAACCAGTTCATGGGCAGTGGTATATTAGAATTAACCACAAAGGATTTGCAGATATTTAGGAATACTGTTCTCCTCATGAAAATGATTGAAGCATGATTTCAGATTAATCCTGTGAATTCACAATGGAGTAACTAGCATTCTACTAGTGTGGTTTTAGATGAAAGAATTAATTAGCATTAACAAAGTAAACACATAGAACTATACATAGTACTAACTAGTACCATATTTGTTTTGAAGAGACCCAGACATCCCATCAGATGCCTCTTTATTATATAAAGTGACTTTGCTCCGCACCTGGGATAAGCCAAGTTTGGGAGTTCTAACAACTGCGGATCGAATAAGCCTTGCCAACCAGAAAAGGGAATGTGGTAACTTCCACTTTGAGCGTGAAGAGTATAGAAGTGCCATGCACTCCTACAGCCAGGCTCTGAGCATCATCACTCCCACCACTGCAGGTATGCTATCATGTTATATTATATTATTTAGCATGTTTCTGAACTAAAACCAGTCTCCACTAGCAAAGCATGATCGTTGAATCCTCACTAAACACAGAAGATTGTGTTAATAAACTATTAAGGATGATGCATTGGGATTAATTCTGTGTTTAATTATTCACATACTTTAGTCAAATCAAAAGTGAAGGTCACTGTCATTGCAGTAAACATGCATGTGTATTTTTTACAGATAGACCTCATCATATTTTTCTTATGGCTTTTGACATGTAAATGGTTTACTAATGTGCTTCCTCAACTGAAAAGTAGAATGAAATTAAGCATCAATGAGTGGGTGTCAGGTTTTTAGGCAACCTCATTCATTTAATAAGTAATGTGAGCGAGGCCTGGTATGAAATCCACAGGACCTGCTGTCTGGCATTGACTTATTTATATACTCATGCCTTCCTTCCCTGCCCCAAAGACGTCAAAAATGATCAGGTCGGGGGCAGGTGTATAAATAATTGCGGCTCACTGTGTGGCATTGGATCAAGATTGTGTAAGGGTAGGTTACATTTTTTGAGTGGGTTGGCTTTTTGTCAACGTGCCCATCACTAATTCTAGTTGCTTTCTTTCTACCCTGGACCGGCACTCCTATTCATAACATGTATCAGCTCATGGTATTATTCCTGTGAGTACCATCATATTTTTCTGGTGTCGCAGGTACCTCCTGGATGAGTACATGCTCAAAACATATCTTCTCCTCCAATTTCTGTATTGCACATGCACCCAACTTCAATAGGCTCAAGAGATGTTTGGGACGCAGCCATGTAAAAAACTTTATTTAAAGGAGATGTCAACCTGTGGGGAAAAAAACCCGTACCCCCCAACCCAGGTAGACCCTCCCCCCAGGCTAACTACCCCCCGGGGAAATGCCCCATACTCCATACTTACCCCTTAGCCACAGATTCTTCCAGCGGAGTTGCACACATCCATCTTCCGCGTCCTCTGTAAGCTGACTGGAAGATCAGTATTCATGCGCATGCACAGTTGGAGCTGTTTGCCGGTATGCGACAACTGCGCATTTGCGGAATATCATGGAAATTGCCGGAAATCTCCCAGTCAGCTTACCAAGGATCCAGAAGATGGATCTGTGCAACTCCGCTGAAAGAATCTGTGGCGAGGGGTAAGTATGGAGTATGGGGCATTTCCCCAGGGGGTAGTTAGCCTGGGGGGGAGGAGGGAGTGAGGTCTATCTGGGGTGGGGGGTACAGGTTTTTTCCCCACAGGTTGAATTCTCCTTTAAAGGAAAACTATATCCCTTAAACAATGTGGGTCTCTATAAAAATATATTGCATAAAACAGCTATGTAAACCCCTGCTTCATGTAAATAAAGCATTTTCATAATAATATACTTTTTTAGTAGTATGTGCCTTTGGATATTCCTAAATAGAATTGCCATTTTAAATAATAAGGGCAGGCCCCTGGGATCGTATGATTCTCGGTGTACACAAACATACCAAACAAACTATACTTCTTACAAACAAACTATACTTCTTAGGTCACATGAGCCAATTAACAGACAGAGTTCTGTCTTTTGCTTCCACATTTCTTCCTGTTACAGTTAGATTTGCAGTATTCATGTTCAATTGCCAACATGTAGCCATCTGAAGTTGGTCCTTATTATGGGGAATCTTGGCAGGTTGGGGGCTCAACCCAAACAAACCATCTTCCTGACACTACAGTAGGTTGATCAGCCCTGTACATGGTACATTGGAAAAAAGATTATACAGGTGTCGGACCTGTTATGCAAAATGCTGGGGTTTTCCAGATAAGAGATCTTTCCATGATTTGGATAACCATACCTTAAATCTGCTAAATAATAATAATATAGACCCAATAGGATTGTTTTGCCTCCAGTAAGGTATCTCAGTTAGGGCCAAGAACATGGTACTGTTTCTTATTACAGAGAAAAAAGAAATGACTTAGCAACATTTTAATTACTTCATTAAAATAGAGATCTGTAATTCGGAGGTCTCTGGATAACAGTTTTCTGGATAATGAATGCATACCTGTATTTGATTTTAATTCAGGAATGAATCGCAATAACTTTTCACTTTCCTCCGTTTTTTGTTTTATTATTAATATTTTGATTATCTGTTTTGTAGTACATCCCAATATACTGTAGCTTATTGCAGCATTGTACACCAACCCTAAAATAACCAAGCCTTCACCCCAGCGGAAAGCCATTAACTTGTAAGGAAATAAGAAGGAAATAAAGGAATGATTAAACATGCACTGCTGGTTTTGGAGGTATTGTGTTGGTTCAAAAGACAGAATGAACCCAAAAATACA
This sequence comes from Xenopus petersii, assembly GCA_038501925.1. NCBI lineage: Eukaryota > Metazoa > Chordata > Amphibia > Anura > Pipidae > Xenopus > Xenopus petersii. The sequence goes on from CM076677.1 coordinate 89,565,002, forward strand.
ATTTTGCAGAATGAAAGAAAATGGAGTTCTGAGCTACTTTAATATATTTATTATATGCTTTCAGGGCTGTTTGGGGAAAAGTTCCAGGAATCATTTTTTTAAAGGTTTTATTTATTTGTTTGAACAACATGTTTGCTGATGAGCACAATACAAATTCCTTCTTTATTCATGTGTTTCTTTTATGTATTTTTCCGGCAAGCCGGAGTACAGGTGAATGTACAAACCTTTTTTTTTTTAACTTATAACAGACACACTACAAATACAGTAAGGGGGGAACGAAGGAGGTTAGGCCGTGAGGATTACCCAGTTTACGCAGACGTTCCTGTCCTTGGTGTTATTTTATCTGTTGTCTTGTGCTGTAGCTAAGTCCAGAGTGTCTGCCCACGGGCCGCCTCATTTAGCCTCTGCTCATATAGGTCAGTTTATAAAGTTGGAAAGCCTCATTTATCAAAGATTTCCATCTTTTCAAGGTGGGTGGGTTGGGCAGCTTCCATTACAGAATAATTGTTTTCCTAGCATTAATATACAAAAGTCTCTGTGCTTGTCGGGCACTATATTTCCCAGCAGTCCCAGGAGACATGCTTCTGGTGATCACACCTTTGGCACGTCTAAAGTTTGTTCTATAAACGTTGTTACTTTTGCCCAAAATGTATTAATTAGCGGACAGGTCCAAAAAATATGTATGAATGTACCCGGGCTGGCTCCACATTGAAAACATAGGTTATTTGGCATAAGGCCCATGGAATGCAACCTCACTGGCTTGAGGTAAGTTCTGTGTATTGTACTGTACTGTATCAGAGTATCATTTCTACCAATTACAGAGGGTAATGAGTGGGTAATGTCTCCCCAATCTAACTGCAGCATATCCCATTTAGTATAGCTTTGTGCAAAGGGATTACCCCTCTGCTTGTTGAGTATAGAATAGATCCGGGAGGTTAGCCCTTTTTGGACAGGTTCCCTGAGCCCTTCCTCGAGGGTTGAGAAGAGAGGAGTAGGAAACTGGCTATTTGCTGCATGTCTGAGCTGTATCTGAACCACATGCTTCTAGGGAGTTTATATTCTGTTGTTAGAGTTTTATAAGACTTGAAATTTTGGTTTTCATATAATTGTCCCAGATATTCGATTTTATACGTTGCCCACAGTGCTGGGTTCATAATGAAGGGACATAAAATGGCTTATATGAGGGTTACATCATTTAGGTGTAATGGGGGAAACAATGTGTTGTGCCTCTTTGTCGTACTTGAGGGCTTTTGCCCATATTCTGGGTAAAATGCTTAGAGTAGAGGGGGGGGGGCAGCCCCTTTGAGTAGTCCCCTGTAAGGGAACGTTAGCAAGTGATTCAATCGATCCAGCTGCCTCTGCTGATATGGGAAAGGCAGCATTATTGGCTGCGGGAATCATTTTTTAGAAGGACTTAAGAGAAGCCGGTTTGATAAAGTAACTTGGCAATACCAGACATAACTTAATACTGTATTTGTAATGTAATGTATTTACAATACAGCAGTGTTCAAGTCAAGGTTGCCACCTCTAGTCATAAGCAACTGAATAAAATGACTGCTAAAAATAATTTTCCATCTCTGCCCTGTTTTAATAGAATCTGGTTGTATTGCAGGCTTGGGCTATTAGGAGTTATTTAGGAGCATTGTTTTATTGTATGGTAATATTACTGGATGAGTATTTTATCATGTTGTCATGGTTACCTTCTGCGGGAATCTTTTATGTACTCAGCATCTGCGTAATGACTTGACTATTATCTGTATTACTCAGACCCATTGAGTTCAGAGGAAGAAGAGGAGATTTGTGAGCATCGAATCAAATGTCTCAATAACCTGGCAGCCACCCAGCTAAAGCTTCATCACTTTGATGACGTGCTTAACTCCTGCAATGCTGTGCTAGAGATGGACCAAGACAATGCAAAAGCACTTCATAGGAAAGGCAAGGTAATTTCTAAATAGTGTTTTAAGATTTACACATTTATTGCCCAAAAACAAAGCTGCCCTTTACTGTAGTTGGACTTTAACTCCCAGAATGCACTGAAATGGAAAATTTGTAGTTGTGTTTATCATGTATTTGTTCTTACTTGCATTTAGACATATGGTTAATTCTTACTGCATACTAACATGTTGATCTTATTCTACCCTGTGGACCTGTACCTCAAAGTACAAATTCAAAAAAAATTTGAATAATGACAATGTTTACTCTGTTCAACTTTGCTCCTTGGTTCTATGGGTACAGACCCACAGGGCAGATTGAGATCAATTAATACCTGCACTGCCATGTCAAGGAATACATAGGAATCTCCCAAACATCACAGTGTAAGTAAAAATGCCTGTAAGTGCACAGGTTTAAAAGAACAATAACACCAAAAGCTTTAAAGAAATGAACATATATTGCACTATTGCACTGGTAAAGACTGGTGTGTTTGCTTTAGAATCAGTACAAGCTAGAAAGGGAAAAAAGGCTCTGGGGATATAGCAGATAGAATAAGCTCTGTAGAATACAATAGGTTTAGCATATATCAATATGCAAATTTTTAATTCATGTGAGTTTTTTTTTTTATTTGATTTTACTCAAAATTCGAATATTCGATTATTTATTATAAAATTCTAATATCTTAAACTCTAGTCGAAAACTTAAATTCGATCAAACTCAATGCTCAGGAAGGCTGCAAACATCCCCAAATTGCTCACTGGACCTCTCCCATTGACTTATATAGCAATTCGGCAGGTTTTAGGTGAGAATAGAGTATGATAAATCTCAAAAATCGAATCAAGTTTGGATAATTCCCTAGTCAAATTTGACTGTTTTGACCATAAAAAATTCGAGAATTAATAAATCTGTCCCTTAAAGTTACAAGAGGCGGCTTTTTGCTGCCCCTTGTAACTGGATGCTCACTTCCGCCTCATGGCAGGACCAGCCCTGATTACAGGCCATAATCGGCACCCCCGAGGAATTTTTTGCATGCTTGTGTTGCTCCCTAACTTTTTTTTCCTTTGAATGTGGCTCATAGGGAAAAAGGTCTGGGATCCCAGATGTAAGATGTGATCATATAATGATTTCTCTTTTTGCTTCTCTTGACCATCCTGTTTGGCAAATCAAGGGGTATGGCCCAGTGACCAAAGGTGAGTCCGACATCAGTTCAGGCATACGAGCAGCAGAAACAATCCTTGAGTGAGAGATACCTTATATGTGTCAGCAGAGGTATTCTCTGCACTAAGCATAATTCAGGAGAAAAAAGTTTTAGGGAATATAGGTTATATAAATACCAGTTTGCAGTTTGCTTACATTTTTTACATAGTTAACCTTCCACAGTTCTTACATCTTATTTTAGCACAATACAAATGTCCATAATGCAATATACAGTATTCATTTTTTTTACCGGGTAACTTATTTGAAATTTGAAAGGCTCTAATTGGTTAATGGTGCTAAATGTCTGCAATGTTATAAGAAGACTGCAATTTTGCTATGATATCTGCCATTGTGTTGAAATTAACCTGAAATTGATTTTCTGTGCTTAGCAGTACCTCTTAATTCAGTTTCACCATGAACATAATAAATACCAGTATGCCTCCATTTTATTTTAACTTATGTATAAATTAAAGTATATCTGATTGGATGCACAATTACATTCCTTGTGGATTTAAATAGAATGTTTCCATTTTGTGGTCATAGGTGATGATGTTCTTTTCAAATCCATGGTCAAATGACACTTCGGGGCCGATTCATGAAGCTCGAGTGAAGAATTCGAATTAAAAAAACTTCAAATTTCTAAGTGTTTTTTGGGCTACTTCGACCATCGAATGGGCTACTTCGACCTTCGACTACTACTTCGACTTCAAATCGAACGATTCGAACTAAAAATCGTTCGACTATTCGACCATTCGATAGTCGAAGTACTGTCTCTTTAAGAAAAACTTCGACCCCCTACTTCGGCAGCTAAAAGCTACCGAAGTCAATGTTAACCTATGGGGAAGGTCCCCATAGGCTTGCCTGAGATTTTTTGATCTAAGGATATTCCTTCGATCGTTGGATTAAAATCCTTCGAATCGTTCGATTCGAAGGATTTTATCGTTCGATCGAAGGAATAATCCTTCGATCGTTCGATCGCAGGATTTGCGCTAAATCGTTTGACTTCAATATTCGAAGTCGAACGATTTTAGTTCCTAGTCGAATATCGAGGGTTAATTAACCCTCGATATTCGACCCATAGTGAATCGGCCCCTTCATGTATGATTGGAAATATTGTTGTCTATTTAAGAGGAATATGTCTACTAGATTTTGTACTGATCCATGAGTTAAATTAGCCACAATGGACAATTTCCAAACTAAATTAAAAAATAGGAAAGATGGGACTGATGAAACATTGCACATCTACACCTAAGAGTTAGAGAATTCTTAGTTCAGATCACGGATGACTCATTCACTGATTCAAACTGTCAAATGGAGCAAAGGAAAAGCAACCACAACATTCTCTGTGTGATGAAGATTTTGCTGCATGGCAACAATGACTCCAGCAAAGAGGAACTCATTCAGATAATGAAACAGCATTAGTGAGCTAATCCTAATGCTATGCTTTTATTTTGGCTGATCAGGTGCTCTCAGACAGAGGACAATATGAAGAGGCCATGCCAATCCTGAAACAAGCACTTAAATTGGAACCAACCACTAAGGTAAGTACCAAGACCAGAGCTGGCTTCTGTTGGTCCAGAGGTTGATAAATTGCTCCTTTTACTTGAAACAGGGATCAATTCAAAACGATAGGCTTGGGCAAAGCAGAAAGGTTGTGGTTTGAAAAAAAAGACAGGGAAATTAAAGGGATACTGTCATGGGAAAACGTGTCTTTTTTCTTAAAAACATCAGTTAATAGTGCTGTTCCTGCTGAATTCTGCAAATTCTGAAATCTGTTTCTCTAATGAGCAAACAGATTTTTTTATATTTAATTTTGAAATCTGACATGGGGCTAGACATATTGTCAGTTTCCCAGCTGCCCCCAGTCATGTGACTTGTGCTCTGATAAACTTCAGCCACTCTTTACGGTTGCACTCCAAGTTGGAGTGATATCACCCTCCTTCCTCCCACCCCAGCAGCCAAACAAAAGAACAATGGGAAGGTAACCAGATAACAGCTCCCTAACACAAGATAACAGCTACCTGGTTTTGCTCATTAAAGGAACAGTAACATCAAAAAATGTAATTGTTTTTAAGTAATGAAAATATAATGCAGTGTTGCCCTGCACTGGTAAAACTGGTGTGTTTGCTTCAGAAACACGACTTTAGTTCATATAAATATGCTGCTATGTAGCCATGGGCAGCTATTCAAAGGAGAAAAGGCTCAAGTTACACAGCAGATAGCAGATAAGCTCTGTAGAACATAATGGTATTATCTGTTAGCCACTATTTATCCTGTGCCATATAGCCATTTTTAAATTTCCACCATTGCTACACGGCAGCTTGTTTATAAGAACTATAGTAGCGTTCCAGAAGCAAATAGATCAGTTTTACCAGTGCAGGGCAATAGTACATGATGTTTTCATTACTTTAAAACACTTTCATTTTTTTAATGTTACTGTTTCTTTAACTAAACCATTTTCATAGGGCCTAAGGTTTTGCAAGTCTCATCATCTTATCACTGATTTGATTTAGATAATTATAGAAAAATTGTAACATTACACCTAAAGAAGCACTTGATGGTGACAAACAAATCAGGTTCATCTTATCATTTCGTTTCTGGATTGTAACAGGCAACAGCTACCCTTCAACAGGGTATATGTGAAAATTCTGGTTCTAATCTTTACATGTAACCAAACAACTCCAAATTAATTGTAGGCGGTCCCCATAGGCTAAAACAGCAATTCAACAGGTTGGCGAATAGTCTAATTTGAATTCTTAAAGGGACAGTACATGATAAATGTCAAATTTTGAATTTGGACTATTCCCTAGTCGAATTACACTAAAATAAACTTGAAATTTGAATATAAAAAGTGACCCTTGATACATCTGCCCCTAGGTCTTTCCTTTGATCAGATGTCTTTTCTGTTTCTTGCTGGGTTGAAGTAATCCTTTCACATTTCTCACCATTTCCCTAAGCCTGTGGCTCCAGCCATGCAGATGGAAAGAATATCACATTTTGGATAGGACAAGCATTCACTTGGCTGCATTTGCTTTCCTGGAAATATAAAATGAGTGAACTAGGGGAACTGTCATTGCAATTACACTGAGATATTGCTGAGATACTTGTGCTCAGAAGCAGCTTTTCTCTGATGAACAGCCATTTCTGCTTTGTGGAAAATAACATCTGTACCAAAACCCCCAGAAATGCACAAAATCACTTTTTTGTCCAAATGTACTGGAGAGTTTATTAATGAACTACATGCTTTTAGATATATGGATACTTTAGGACAGGATAATCAGTTGTCATATAGAAACATGGTTGGACTTACAAAGCACTGTAAAAATGGTTAAGAGATTCCTATGCTTTCAGGTTTCAAAGTTTCTTTTCTGCACTGGAATAAACTGGAACAAATGTGAAAAAAAATATTAATCCTCTGGCAATTTGCATCTGTGATTACTGGTTTGGAGGGTTGTTGCAGCCCCACAGAAGAGACTAGTGTTTGGTTCTTTAAAGCAGTGTAAGACATTCTGAATTGAACTTTGTTAATTTGTTAGACATTTTCCTGTCAGTAAAACTGCTGGGAATTCTAAAGTGTTGCTCAGCACATCTGGTCCCTCTTTTTGTTATCTGTTTTCCATTCTTAGTTTACAGCCAGTAAAATGACACTCATGACTTATAAAATATCCAATCATTTACTTAGTAAAGTAAGAAGAAAAATATAAGTGACAGTCTGAAAGTTCTGTTCTTTGTAATAGTTGCAAATTTTGAGTGTAAACCTTTTGGTCAGTCCTGCTGTAGAGAATTGGAAAATTGTGTGCTATTGTTGGCTGAACCTAGGGTCTATACTTATAAAAGTGAAAACAGAGTTGCTGCAGTATGAACACAAACCAGTTATCTGGGAGGCAGAGTGCACATGTGTTTGCATTGAAGATGGAGTAACAGGCAATATGCAAATAACACATGCAATACGCACTGATTTTGGAGTTTGTATATTGCTTCACTTTTTGGGGCCTAAACTTCAGCTTTTCTAGGACAATTACTTCCCACTATAATTCCATGGCTTATGTATGACTTTGGTAAAAACCAGACAAGGGGGCAGACCAATGACATTGTAGGGGAGAGCAGTGATGTTTGGGGGCAGGGGTCATGACATGTATGGATGTGTTCATGCTGTGTGGGGAGGGGGTGTAACATTAAAGGTGGCCACTGGCTGGTTTTTTTGTTTGGGTTTTATAATGCTGAAACCTAAACAGATAGTTATGAACTGAACCAACCCATGAAAAACCAAACAATTTGGTTGAAAACCCTATATATCAGGGGTTCTGCATCCAGAAGGGCAGCACAAGAACACCCCTGGGCCCACAAAAAGAATTGCTCCAGCTTTTTCTTTATTAATATGACAAATGTGTAAAATCTCAGTATTATTAGTATTATTAAACACAAGTGGTATAGAGAGAGAGAGAGAGAGAGAGAGAGAGAGAGATCACTTGTGTTTAATAATACTAATAATATGGTCCCAGAAGTTATTTGCCCCTCTGCTCTGTAATCTTCTATGTTAGAATGGCATTTGTGAGGTGCCTATCTAAGTAACAGGTCTTTGTTTTCAGGCTATCCATGCTGAACTTTCTAAACTGGTGAGGAGACAACGAGGGCAGCCTGAAGTCAACAAATCCCCAATAAGAGCTAAATCCAAAGCTCATCTAAAGGTCAGAGAAGACTTAAATCCGCTTATTCATCACAGCACAAAGAAGAGTGTAAGTTTGTCACTATGCCTCCTCTATATTCTTTCCTTTTATTGCTCCCTTATAACTGTGCCATCCAACATATTTTTTATCCTTTAGTAAATACCATAGTAACATGAATGTTTTTCTGCCCAGGCTCTTGCTTTCCCTTTTAGATACACATGAACACTCTCACTTCCAAGAACATCTTCTGATGTTATTTTATACTAAATAAAAGCTTAGTTGATATAATAAGAATACAGGCTGTCTGTTGAATGATCTTTAACTGATAGGGTATATTTTCAGGTAGCTGTTTATATAGCCTATATGTAATGTAATAACAGGTGCATAGTCATCTTCAGTTCTTGTAATCCACAGCAACCAATCAGAAGCAGGATTTAATTGTGTACTGTTTGTAAGAAAATATATGTTGGTTGCTATTGGTTACTAGACCTGGAGCAGACTATATACCTTTTATGTCATCAACTCAACGTGTTTAATATCTGACTTTCCACTTTTCTTGTGTTCTTAGTTTACCCATCAGATGCTGATAATCTGTGCCTTTGTTGCTGCTGTGCTCAGTTTTGTGACAGCATTGACCCTTATACAGGAAAGCTGAAGGAACATACTGGATACCCTTATTATTATCTTTCTATTTATAACGTATAAGCTATCCAGTGATGGGAGGATGCAAGAATAATAACTGCAATATAGGCTAAGGCATGTGGCTACTGGTTATATGCATCAGAGACTGCATCAAACACTGCAACATTTTACTACAACTAATGGATAGTCCTTTTTATACAGTACATCAGCAAGGGAGCTCAATATAGAGTATAGCATATACCTTGCAGATGGAATCTCTAGGTGAGTGGTGTCCAGTCCGAAGGCCACAAAGTGGATTGCAAGCAATATGGCCACCCTTGAGTCAGGTGCACTCCCAATCTCACATGTTTGTAAAAATGCAATGGCTTTCAGTATATAACACAATTTATAAACTGGGGTTTATAAACATATGAACAGATGTCCATAATGTACTGGAAAACAACATCTTATTTTGTTTACCGTGCTACTATTTCTTAATAGAATATGCATAGATATAATATATATTTATCTGGTTTAAAATAATCAGTATATAGAGATCACTTCAGTGTTTGAAGAAGGGACAACTTCAAAGGCCAAGCTACATTCAACGTTATCTTCATTAATCTAGTTGGTAACAAAGCTCAGTCAGGAAATGTACAGATTCAAAATCTATTTCCAATATCATTTGTATTTGATATTTTGTAAGTATTCTGTAATGTAAATGTTTTTTAGGTTAACTGTTTCTATTCCTTCCCAAACTACTTTTCACATTCAGATCATGCCTATAAACACCATGTTTAGATCAAATAAATGAAGGCAAGTGATTGATGTATTGCTCATGTTTGTTCTCCACCTGCAGTATTTTCTTTACACCTGCCATGATTCACCTCAGGAAAGTTGCTAGGTTACCAAGAGACCTTGTGGCACGTACATAAATATGGAGCTATGAGGGATCAGTTATAATGTGCAAACAGGCTCAGACCACCAAATATGTATGCTTTGCATATGTGCCTGCACTTTTCTAAATTACTGCTGGCAGGGTCGGAACTAGGCAGAGGATGCATTTCCCAGGCCAGTTTGATCCGCCTCGGTCTGCACTTCTCTGCTTTCCACAATGGAGTGCAGAGACCAGCATCTGCCTCATGAATAAATTCTGCAGTGCTGTAAATATGAGGGTTGGGTGGAGGTTGGCGCATAGGCATAGGTGTATGGGCATCTTCTTTCATGACCTTTTTCATGTTCTTTTTCATGCTTGATAATTTTAGCGTGAACTGACGGTGCAAATTTGGGGTAGGAATGGCAGGAGGTAGGCAGGCAGGTTACAACTAGGGAGTGGGGAAAGTTAACAGTTTGGGTGGCAGCAGTGGGGGGAGGGGTTTCACAACTGGGGTGGTGATGGTGGGCCCTTGTGGTGGAGACCCAGAGAGCCCAGTACGACACTACTAACGCATGTCATTCAGATGTGCAAGTCAGAGAGCACCTACTGTCTCAGGCTGCAGCACTTGCACCACCCAGTGGTGATTATTCTGCACCTTGAACCGGACTGGATATTAGATGCTAGGTACAGAGGGCAGTGTAATGGAATCTACCTCTGGTCTCCAAGATGGCGTCCAAGATGGCGTCCAAGATGGCGACCACCTGCTTCACCACATGGCTCCTGCTGGGCACAGCTCTATGACATCACCTTGTTTCCACTCCAGGATTGGTCGTCAGCGACGGAACGGACGCCGGCGTCAGAATCGGGCGCCGGCGTCAAAGACGTCAGCGTGAGGACGCTGGCGTCTGACGCAAGCGCGTCAAAATTTGGCGCCAACCCAGAGACTATTTAAACTTACTTCCCCTGCCAGTCCTTGCCCAACTATAGGTTCCTGTTACTGAGTTCCTGGGTGTTATTGACTATCTTGATTCCTGTGTACCGATTTCTGCCTGTTCTTCGATTTTGCTTGTCTTCTGCCTGGTCTGACCTATTTGCCTGTATTTTGACGATTCTTTGGATAAACCCTTTTGTACCTCGAACCTGGTCTGGTCTCCTCTTTGGTCTACACTATTACTGTACCTTCGGGCTCGTTACAGTATAGTTGGGCCATGGACCCTTCGGAGGAGACTCCAGCCCCACCTGATGTCGGTGGCGCTATCTGCGGTTTGGCTTCCCGCATGCAGTCATACGAAGCCCAGCAGTCACACTTCGGTCAGGCTCTTGAAGCTATTCTGGACAAGTTGTCGGCATTGTCACCTGTGGCCCCGGTCCCTGTGGCCGTTCCTGCAAGCCCACTTCAGCCTTCGGAACCTCGCATTCCTGCGCCTCCCCTCTACAGCGGCGATCCTGATGCATGCAGAGGTTTTATCAACCAGTGCGAGATCCAGTTCGCCCTGCTGCCAGGTCAGTTTGTATCCGAGCGAGCTAAAGTGGGATACATGATTACTCGCCTACAGGGGAAGGCTTTGGAGTGGGCATCACCTCTGTGGGAGAAGAGGGACCCTTTGATTGACAACGCCAGTGCCTTTATCCGTGAACTTCGGGTCGTCTTTGATGCCCCTGGCCGAGCTACAGCATCCTCTGCCCGTCTGTTCCAGATCCAGCAAGGCACGCGCTCTGTTGCGGAGTACGCTATTGAATTCCGTACCTTAGTAGCTGAGACCTCCTGGAACAATGATGGGTACCATGCCGCCTTCTACAACGGCCTAGCCATACGGATCAAAAATGACTTGGTCTCCCGGGAAATTCCTTCTCGGTGGGAGGATCTGGTGGCGCTGGCTATAAAGGTCGACACCCGACAGAGGGAGTTTCAACTCGAGCTCGACAGAGAACGTTCGAAGAAATATCCCCGGTTCCAATCCACCCTGGCTCCTCGCTTCCAGAGACCCCTACTCTTCAATCCGGCTCCTGCCTACCCCTCTCCTACTCCTGCGGCTACTGCTTCCTCTGCTTCATCTACTGAGGAACCCATGCAGATTGGACGGGCTCGTCTCTCCGAACAGGAGAAGCTACGGAGAAGGGCTGCCGGTCTATGCCTGTATTGTGGGGGCAAATCGCACTTCGCCCATGAGTGTCCTGTGAAGCCGGGAAACGCCAGCACCTAGGTAGGTTTGGGGAGACCTATCTGGGTGGTGTTTGTCATTCTCCCCAACCCTCTACTCAACGCTTCCTTCTTCCGGCACAGATCCAATTCGGTTCCCAGAAGGTCCCAGTGCAAGCTTTCCTGGACTCTGGTGCTGCCGGAAACTTCATGGACAGAGTTTTTGCTGCTCGTAATGCGGTTCCCCTACAACCCTTGGCCTCTCCTCTGCGAGTCTTGGCTATTGATGACCGCCCTCTGTCTTCGGCCATTATTTCTCAAACCACCGCTGAACTTTCTCTTAAAGTGGGCACCATGCATCTGGAGAGATTGGCCTTTCTTCTCATTGACTGCCCTTCAACTCCACTCGTTTTGGGGCTCCCCTGGTTGTGCACCCATAATCCAGTCATTGACTGGTCCTCCACTCAAGTTTCCCGCTGGAGCCCCTATTGCCAACGGAACTGTTTACCTGCTGTACCCCTTATCAAAGCTTCTTCTGTTTCTTCCAAGTTGTCCCTTCCATCCATCTATCAAGATTTTGCTGATGTCTTCAATAAGGGCTCTGCAGAGACCCTTCCCCCTCATCGACCCTATGACTGTCCGGTTGAACTTCTTCCTGGTTCCATGCCTCCCCGGGGTCGCACCTATCCTCTTTCCCCCTCTGAGACGGCTGCCATGAAGACCTACATTCGGGAAAACCTCCAAAGAGGCTTCATCCGCCCTTCTTCCTCCCCTGCTGGTGCGGGGTTTTTCTTTGTCGAAAAGAAGGACGGAGGACTACGACCATGCATCGACTATAGGGGGTTAAACAAAATCACCATTAAAAACCGTTACCCTCTTCCCCTAATCTCCGAACTCTTCGACCAGTTAAGAGGGGCCAAGATCTTCACCAAGCTGGATCTTCGAGGTGCCTATAACCTCATTAGAGTTTGTGAAGGGGACGAATGGAAGACCGCCTTCAATACCAGAGATGGGCATTATGAATATCTAGTCATGCCATTTGGACTATGTAATGCCCCCGCGGTCTTCCAAGAGTTCGTGAATGATATCTTCAGAGACCTGTTGGGGCAAAGTGTTGTCGTCTATCTGGATGACATTCTTGTCTTTTCCAAAAATCTCAACGAGCATCGCTCCCAAGTGAAGGAAGTTCTTCTTCGCCTAAGGAAGAATAATCTCTTCGCCAAATTGGAAAAGTGTTCGTTTGAAGTGTCCTCCATCCCTTTTCTTGGGTACATCATCTCCCAGCAGGGTTTCAAGATGGATCCAGCCAAGGTTTCAGCAATTCTTGATTGGCCCCTCCCCACAAGTGTCAAGGCTATCCAGAGATTTATTGGCTTTGCCAACTATTACAGACAATTCATTAAAGGATTCTCTTCCAAGATCTCTCCCATCCTGGCTCTTATCCGCAAAGGGGGTAAACCACAGCACTGGCCTCCTCTAGCCTTAGAAGCCTTTGAATCCCTGAAAACTGCCTTTTCTTCTGCACCTATTCTCAGACACCCCGAACTTCTTCTTCCCTTCTTCCTCAAAGTCGACGCCTCAGATGTGGGAGCTGGAGCTGTCTTGTCACAGAGATCATCCTTGGATGGGAAGTTACATCCCTGTGCATTCTTCTCCAAGAAATTTTCCCCCTCCGAGCAGAACTACGATGTGGGGAATCGTGAGTTATTGGCAGTGAAACTTGCCCTGGAAGAGTGGAGACATTTACTGGAAGGATCTTCCATTCCCGTGACCATCTTTACTGACCATAAGAACCTCGAATTTATCCAGTCCCTCAAACGTTTGAATCCTCGACAAGCCAGATGGTCACTGTTCTTTTCCCGTTTTAACTTCGTCATCACCTTTCGTCCTGGCTCTAGAAATAGAAAGGCTGATGCTTTGTCTAGAAGTTTTGTCCCTGAAGTTCCCTGCTCCGAAGATCCTGAACCCATTGTGCCTTCTTCCAAGATCGTTGCTGCTCTATTTCCCTCCTTGGCTTCACAAATCCTTTCCGCCCAGGCTTCTGCTCCTGACAATATTCCTCTAGGGGTTGCATTTGTTCCACCTGAATGTCGCCAGTCTATTTTATCCCAGGCTCACAGTTCTAAACAGGCCGGTCATCCCGGAGTGGAGAAGACTACCGAACTCCTTTCTCGCCTGGTGTGGTGGCCATCCATGAGAAAGGATGTCAAAGACTTTGTTTCTTCTTGTACCATCTGTGCCATTTCCAAGTCTGGACATTCTCCTCCCAAAGGGCTCCTTCTTCCATTACCCATTCCATCTCGTCCTTGGACTCATCTTGCCATGGATTTTATTGTGGATCTACCTGTCTCCTCCGGTCACACTGTTATTTGGGTTGTCGTTGACAGGTTCAGCAAGATGGCTCATTTCATTCCCCTCAACAAGCTTCCCTCTGCTCCTGAACTTTCTAAGCTCTTCGTCCAACATATTTTTCGTCTTCATGGATTTCCTGCTGAGATCGTCTCTGACCGTGGCTCACAATTCGTCTCTAGATTCTGGAGATCCCTGTGCAAAGCTTTCAACATTTCTTTACAATTTTCTTCTGCCTATCACCCACAATCCAACGGAGCCGCTGAGAGAGTGAACCAGGCTTTGGAACAATTTCTTCGCTGCCATGTTTCCCTGTGCCAAGACGACTGGTCAGATCTCCTTCCCTGGGCCAAGTTCGCCCATAACAACGCTTTGCATTCTTCCTCGCATCAGTCCCCTTTCTTCTGTGTCTACGGTCAAAATCCATTGGCATTCCCTCAGGATCTTCTCCTCACCAATGTTCCAGCCGCCAATGATCAGGCTGCCCACATGATGGCTATTTGGGCCGCTGTTGCCTCGAATCTACTGAAGAGCTCCCTGGTCCAGAAGAGGTTTGCCGACAAGAAGAGGATTTCCGCTCCACCCTATGCTCCTGGTGACAAGGTCTGGCTTTCCACCCGTAACATCCGCCTGAAGATTCCTACCCCAAAGCTTGGTCCCAGATTTATCGGTCCCTTTTCTGTCATTGAAATCATCAATCCGGTGGCGGTTCGTCTTCAACTCCCCCCAGAGATGCGGATCCCGAATGCCTTCCATGTCTCTCTCCTTAAGCCTGCTGTGTCTTCTTCTTCTTCTCCCCCAGCTCCAGTCCTGGTTGACGATCACCAGGAATTCGAGGTGAAAAGGATCTTGGACTCTCGTATTTCCAGGGGCACTCTTCAATATCTCATTGAGTGGAAGGGGTTCGGTCCCGAGGAGTGCTCCTGGGTCAGGAGCTCAGATGTCCATGCGCCCATCTTGGTTCGTAGATTCCATAAACTATTCCCTCTCTCCCCTAGACTCGGTGGTCCTGAGGCCCCCCCTAAGGAGGGGGGTACTGTAATGGAATCTACCTCTGGTCTCCAAGATGGCGTCCAAGATGGCGTCCAAGATGGCGACCACCTGCTTCACCACATGGCTCCTGCTGGGCACAGCTCTATGACATCACCTTGTTTCCACTCCAGGATTGGTCGTCGGCGACGGAACGGACACCGGCGTCAGAATCGGGCGCCGGCGTCAAAGACGTCAGCGTGAGGACGCTGGCGTCTGCGTCTGACGGTTTAAACTTACTTCCCCTGCCAGTCCTTGCCCAACTATAGGTTCCTGTTACTGAGTTCCTGGGTGTTATTGACTATCTTGATTCCTGTGTACCGATTTCTGCCTGTTCTTCGATTTTGCTTGTCTTCTGCCTGGTCTGACCTATTTGCCTGTATTTTGACGATTCTTTGGATAAACCCTTTTGTACCTCGAACCTGGTCTGGTCTCCTCTTTGGTCTACACTATTACTGTGCCTTCGGGCTCGTTACAGGCAGCTAGATGGGTCAATGAAACATGCCTGCAAGGCTAAGTCTATGTTAATATTCTTTTATATACAGTATGATGTGATGTTGAGTTTTGGAAGGCTTTTTCCAGGATTGCCACTTTGTCCCAGATCTTCCTCATTACCTATGCATCTAAATATGTACGGTTTAGTAATATCAATGTACTTACTGTACTGGACATCTGCGCAGCCATTCACTATTATTGACAACAATTTTCTTCCATTCTTGATTTAAAAAAAATAAGTGATTAGCAAGTTACCTGAGGCATTAGCTTTAAGAATGTATCAAACACAGCAAGACTTTTTTTTTTTTACTTTTCAATGTAATCAACCTAATAGTTTACGAAATTATTTAGTAAACTGGGTGAGAAAACATGTCTCTAAAAAATGTTTTACTTTTTCAAAACAACATGCCTCTTAAAAAATGTACTTTTTCAAAACAAAACCACTGGAAAATGCCAATTGTATTTGAATCGGCATGGGGAAAAATTACCTGATATGGGTCTCTATGTGCATGAAATCTACAAATTATTGCTCATTGTGCTGCACTGGACTTTAGCTGTATACCTTTAATGACTTTGGGTCATTGTGCTATGGTGCTTTACTGCTTGCCCAAACCCCCTATAATGTTATTGTGGTGGATTTTAACACTAAAGGAGGGTGATGGAAAGACAATCATACATCTGCGTGAAAGCAATGAAATGTCTGTGTGTGTCATTAGCAACACCACAAATCATTCTACTTGACTAATATAAAGTTAAAAATTGTTTAGGACCTTAAAAGGAAATTCTGATCACTTAAAGACCACATTTGCTGCTATATTCACATTCAATAAATATCGAGGAAACAAGATTACCAATAGGAATTGAATAAAGAGGGATAAGTTGACAAAGATGGGTTGATCATAATGGGTTCAATGCAACTTTTCAGCTGTTTAACATGAGAATGTTATTTTATTCCTTGTATGTAAAACTACTTTGAAAATAAACGTACATTTTTTTTAAAAAAAAAATTAAACATATCATCTTATCTTAGGGGCCTATTTTTTTTGCAAAGATAATAATCTTAGAGGGTCACTATATATTTATCTTTTTTTGTATCAGAACTGTAGTTAATACAGGATTATACATATACTGGAATAGTTTGTCTCTCTGTTTCTCTGTAGAGTCTTTTTGAAAACATAAGGAGCTGTTATGCAGAGTTCCGTTTAGGTGCACATATGGCTGGACACACACACCCACTGGCTTCTTGCAAGGAGAAAATAACACAATAAGAAAGATATGTAAGGTGAGAAGTAGTGGTCTAATAGATTGAGGCAATGGCAGCTTAGGCAAATTTAAAGCAGTCTCTAACACCTAAATATTAATAAATTCATAAATCGCTAATATATCAATATATAGCAGTAATGGGCGAATTTGTCCCGTTTTGCACCGAAATTCGCAAAATGGGCTAATAGTTTGCGAAACGCATGTTTGTTGACGCCAGCGCCCATTAAAGTCAATGGGTGTCCGTTAATTGTCAAAGGCGTCTATTCCATCTCCGGCGTCAAAAAAACTTTGAAGCCTGCGAATTTTAGCCGCAAATTTGCACCTAACGAATAAATTCGCTCATCACTGATATATAGTATTATTAACATACTTTTAGTAACTTACAGCTAATTAAAATTAGGGGTCTAACATTCTCGTGGGATCCTTCCTTCAAAAGTCATGTAAATGAAAAAATATTTATATGGCTTCTCTTGAAACGGTCTTAGTTGATGGACAAATCGTACATTTAAACCTAAATGTATGATTTAGGATCTACTACTTTCTGTATTGGGTCCACTTTTATTTAACTTGTTCATTAATGACTTAGGGGAGGGTATTGTCAGTAATGTATAAGTGTTTGCAGATGACACAAAACTATTCAGCCCAATTAATTCCATCCAGGGTGTGGCATCCTTGCAACAGGATCTTGACAAACTGGCTATCTGGGCAGCTAAGTGGCAAATGAGATTCAATGTTGATAAATGTAAAGTCATGCACCTGGGATGTAAAAATATCCAAGCCACTTATACCCTTAATGGGACTGCACTAGGCAAATCCATTATGGAAAAGGACCTTGGAGTCCTTGGATGATAATCTTGGCTGTAGCAAGCAATGCCAGTCAGCAGCATCAAGGGCAAATAAGGTCTTGAGCTGTATAAAAAGGCTATTGAGGGAGGATTGTGTTATTCTTCCACTGCTCAGAGCATTGGTAAGGCCCCATCTAGAATATGCCGTACAGTTTTGGTCTCCAGTGCTCAAACAGGACATTGTATTACAGAGGGTACAGAGAAGGGCAACTAAGCTGGTAAAAGGTATAGAAAAATCTTAGCTATGAGGAAAGACTGACCAAATTGGGGATGTTCATGTTGGAGAACAGAGGTGTATTAATATATAAGGGGAACATATAATAATCTCTCTAATGCTTTACTTACCAGTAGGTCTTTCCAGCTGACACGAGGTCACCCATTAGAAGAAAATAGGTTCCGCCTACATATTTGGAAGGGTTTTTACAGTGAGAGCTATAAAAGATGTGGAATTCTCTCCCTGAATCAATTGTACTGGCTGATACATTAGATAGCTTTAAGAAGGGGTTGGATTGCTTTTTAGCAAGTGAGGGAATACAGGGTTAGGGAAGATAGCTCATAGTACAAGTTGATCCAGGGACTAGTCAGGAAGGAATTTTTACCCCTCTGAGGCAAATTAGAGAGGCTTCAAATGGGTTTAAAAAAAGTTAAAAGGTTGAACTTGATGGACTTGTGTCTTTTCTCAACCTAAGTTACTATGTAAAAGCATCAGAAATCTGAGGGGGGCGGGACAGAGCACACTATCTGGTAACTCCCATAAGGCTGTTGACAGCTCTAGGAGCAAGGACCATCTTGAAAATGCCATAGAAACCTGGAGAAAATCTACCCAGGAAGAATGGGCCAAAATCACTTCCAATTTCCCAAACCAAAACAAACTACAAAGCTGGTATGTGCTTCTCTTCACACCAGGGCTGGAACCAGGGCTAGGCAGAGGAGGCACGTACTTGGGGGCGCCAGGCAAGTACCTCACATGCAGCCTACCCCTAGTCCGGCAAGTGTTATCTCAGTGAAAAGTGGGTGCGTTCACTAAAGTCAAAGCCCTTACGCACTGCGTCCTCGGTTGCGCACGATTACGCACGCGCGTCCTCGGTTGCGCACGATTACGCACGCGCGTCCTCGGTTGCGCACAGTTACGCACACGCGTCCTCGGTTGCGCACGGTTACGCACGCGCGTCCTCGGTTGCGCGCGGGCCGGCCGGGTTGCCTGCAGCGCCCGGCTGGCCTGGCACTGCTTCAAACAAGTTAAACGAAAAGTACACATGAAAAGTAACGAAAGTACAACTTTCGATAGTTATACTAAAGCTAAATGCTTCCTACACACTACGACGCTGTAACGTACTTCACCAACTAAGCCCTTCACTCCCAGAACTAACACTAATAAAACGCAGGCGCTAGCTCTGCTACGTGAGAAACCACCACTAGTTTACCAGACGTAGACACGCCCCGTAACTATTAATTGGCTAAAACGCCGAGATGGGCGGAGCGATCTTGGAACTAACAGCGCAATCATTGCTCGGTTGTTTCTAGACAAACACGGATTCCGCGTGATCGGGATTAGCCAATAGCTGAACGCGACTGAGAGTGAAAGGCGGCGGACGGAGGAGGAGGAAGTTGGTTCCAAGCAGGCGACTCGGTTACGGGAGAGATGACTCGTGAGTATCCCGGACAATATTATCGTTTAATATGTATATATGACTGTGCATAAATCTCAGTCGTTTCTTTTTGGCTCGAGAGGCGGGGGCAATGTTGGAGACTGCGGCCTTGTGTGTGCCACGTCAATCAGGGCCTGGGCTCCCCCTGAGCGAGTGGAGATAATGTAGGAATGTTACCTCAGTCTCTGCTTATCGCTCTCTGTTTATACACTGCTGAGATAATGTGCTGCGCTTTATACAACTGCCCTGCGCTTTATACAACTGCCCTGCGCTTTATACAACTGCCCTGCGCTTTATACAACTGCCCTGCGCTTTATACAACTGCCCTGCGCTTTATACAACTGCCCTGCGCCTTATACAACTGCCCTGCGCCTTATACAACTGCCCTGCGCCTTATACAACTGCCCTGCCCTACAGACACACTCTCTGCCACATACCAGGAGCCCATTATGTTCATTACATGCCCCGGGGCTAAGGTTTCCTTCCAAGCACCGCCTGCTCTCTGGCGCTGTTGGGCCTCCTGTATGAATTGTTGTGTGAGGGCAATACAAGTGCAGTCCCCAGTGCTATTAGCTCTGATGTGCAACTACTTTACTACACTCAAGCCAAGTACAGGGATCCCTGTGGCTGCTGTATCACTTGGATCACACGGACATGTCTGGGCTTTTATTTCTTGCACTAAGGGCAATGTGAAGTGACTGTTTCCCTCTGGTTATTACAAGCATTCAGCTCAGCACTGCTGGGATTTACAGGCTTGCCAGCTCTAATTGTAAGAACCAGCCAAAGTCCACTATAAGACCAGCCCAAAACTAGCCAAGAGGCACTTCAGAAGTATCCCGAAAATAGCACAATGTGAGCAGTGAAAAGAAATGAATTTATGTGAAAATACATCTCTTTCAAGTTTTCACTGTTTGGCAAATTTTTCCATGAAACAAAATGGGACGGATTTGCCCTTCATCAGGGGTGTAACTACAAAGGGGAGGCCAGACGGTATAGGGGCCCTAATACATATACAATTATAATAAATATTGGTAAAACAGACCAATCTATATTCATTTTGGTGGCCAGCAGATTTTTGCCCCAAAATTGTCTCTAATTTAGGAAAGTAACTGTAAAAAGCGAGAATTAGTGATGTGCAGGTTGGGATTTCTCCGATCCTAGCCCGCCCGTCTGCACCCACGCCGGCCCTGGCCCGCGGGGCGGGGCGAGCAGGCGCATAGTCTCTAAAAGACAAACCCGGAAGTCGGCATATGACTGTGGCAGGCGGGGAGAGCAGGAGAAGAGCTCAACCCACACCCACCTGCAAAGAAGCGTAAGAGGTCGGCCCCAACACGCAGGCCCGCACATCCCTAGCAAGAATGCTTAAGAGAGACTGGGGTACAGAGCCCAAAATCTGGTAACTCCCGACTTCTACACAACTCGGTCCCATTGCATGCTGGGTATTGTAGTCTTACATTAAACTTGGCAGCTGGCAAATTGTTAAACAAAAGCTACATTACCCAACATACATTGGGAGACAGGTTTAGCACATTAGGGCAAAGAAAAACTTTGACTGGTTTCCAAAGTACAAACCATCCAAAGGCCCAAATCTGTATCTTGGCTAGTTAGTACTTTCAAAACCCACCAGGGATTTAAATTAGTAGCCCAATTTGGCTGGAAAACTGGCAACCTGGCTGGGAAACTCAATGTGACTTTGGGAAGGGAGGGGTTTGTTTATAGAGAGGGCTTCTCCGATATTGTTTGTTTTGACATGAGCTTATTCATTTGCGTTTATGTAGAAAAAGTTAATATAAACTTCAAATTGTTTGTACACAGACATACCTGATCCCTCGATTACCACATTACTTATAAGAACCATTTCATAACTCCTCCCTTGCTGTGTTCCATTGTGAAGTGATGGATTCTCAGAGATAAAGTCCCTGCTGTTTCCATAGAGGGTGGATTCGCTAGAAAGCAGAGAAAACTTAAAAAAAACGAAAACTGAGCCAACGCACAAAGTCCATGGGGAAGAGGAAATAAAAACAATATAGTGTAATATTTCTTAGAATACATAAACCCACACCCATTAGTGCTTTACTGGACCAAATGGTGATTTATAAGGCACCATTGTGTAAATGAGTTGGATATAGAGCAATAGTAGGTTAAACCTTCCACCATAGGAGCATAGGTTTAGTGAAATATAACCTTACCATTCACAAACAAATTATTCAAACATTGTAACCATTCCCAGAAGACTGAGTAAAGAGAGACTTCAATCTCCATCATGATTTCCTTTCAGTCTATGGAATCTGTTATGTTTGTGTAGAAAACAAAATATTTCTATTTGGGGGTTGTTCCTTTTAAAACATTATTTCCTGAATGTTCGCATGAATATTTTTGCTCACTCAGTTTGGATTTCACTCCAGTTTGGGGACTTCAGATAGGGGACGATGTAATTCTTTGGCATTTAATAATACATTTACAAAGAGGAGTTCTGACTAAAATGAGTTCCTTGGCCAAGAGAAGCTAGTCCTTAAAGGGATACTGTCATGGGAAAACATGTTTATTTCAAAACGCATCAGTTAATAGTTCTGCTCCAGCAGACTTCTGCACTGAAATCCATTTTTTTTAAAATAAATTTAATTTTGAAATCTGACATGGGACAATTTCCCAGGTGTCTCCAGTCGTGTGACTTGTGCTCTGATAAGCTTCAGTCACTCTGTGCTCTGATAAGCTTTAGTCACTCATTTTACTGCTACACTGCAAGTTGGAGTGATATCAACCCCAGCAGTTTGTTTAATACAAACTTTCTAGATGCAGACTTATCATTGCTTTGTAAATGGGAAGAATGTTTTTTTTTTTATAGTTTGTGAATGATGTACCTTCTACTGACTATTTACAATTATAAAAGTAGCTGTTACTGATCCTAGCAGCAAAAACCCTACTGCTCTGTGAGGCTAAAATGTTTTTTTATTTAGGTTCTATTATGTTAAAAAAAAAAAATCGTAGAACACTTATGCAAAACAGCATCTAAAAGGTGGGGATGTCATGTAGAAGTAGGTGGAGGCCTAGCACATTATAAAATCCCTTTTCCATTTGAGGTTTTGGGGTTATTTTTGCTTTTAATCGCACAAATATTCTTATAAGGATTTTGAGGTTTTTGTTTTATTTAGTTTATATATGTATATTTCTGTGATTTTTTTTTTTATTTCATAACTAAGGAGACATCCATTCTTTTTTTTTTTTTTTTTTTTTAAATGAGTTTATTCATGGTAGAAAAAAAACTCCCTCTAAAGCTACAGAAACTTGAATTTTTATAAATAACCCAGGTGTTACTGTGTTGTCTCGATCCACTGCAGTGATGCCACATCCTAGATGGAATTAATTGTCCTACATGTGTTTCTGTTACTTACAATGCACTGCACCATTGTAATTGATTTCCAGTCTTCCCTTGGTTAGACTACACTTGGCCATATACAAAGTATGGACATTCATCCTGCTTACTCAGTATAGGTGCCAATTCAAGAGGCAACTTCTAACCCTCCTCCTGTTTATTGCAACTGATATTAGCAATAATTCTTGTGCAGGTGGAAACCAGCGTGAACTTGCCCGACAAAAGAATCTTAAGAAAAATCAGGATAAGTCAAAGAAAGAAAAAGATGATGGCTTGTCTGCTGCTGCCCGGAAGCAAAGGTACACATTTATATAAACTGTTGCACATCACTGCTAAACTGTCATACAGCTCTTTACTCTGGTCCTGAATGTAGGAAGCTTCTGCCATGTTACTGCATAGGCACTGGCAATTTCTTCCAAAGTAGCAAAAAAGGGAAATTGAATCTACTTCTCAAGGACCAAACATAAAAGGATTATCATGATTGTTATGGTTTACGTTACCATTTCAAAATCACACTACTTACATAGCAAATAATTCATTCTGACTTTTACCATGCTAGGTTCTTAAAACAACAAATGTATTTTTTAAGCTGTAATGTAGTCAGCATCTCCGTGCAGTGTGTCTAATTCTGAGCTTTCAGAAGGAGCCAGCACTACACAATAGAACTGCTTTTGGAAAAGCTATTGTTTCTCCAAGTTGTACAATGAAAAATGTTTTCTCCTGCTTGGGTGTTATTCTCATGTCTACCACTAGGTGGGATGTGGGTGCATGTTTAGCAATATAAATTATTTCTGAATTAATTTTGATCTCTACAATGCTTTTTGGGAGAATAAGGGAGTCTGTGGTGTCATAAATCATTGGCTCTCCCTGTATTTACAGTATTTGGGGCTAAAGTTCCCATTGCTTCTAACTAGGGATGCACTGAATCCAGGATTTGGTTTGGGATTCGGCCAGGATTCTGCCTTTTCAGCAAATTGCGTGACTTTTTGTCACAAAACAAAGAAGTAAAAAATTTGTTTCACCTTCCCACCCCTAATTTGCATATGCAAATTTGGATTCAGTTCAGTATTCTTCTGAATCTTTTGTGAAGGATTCAGGGATTTGGCCAAATCGAAAATAGTGGATTCGGTGCATCCCTACTTCTAACTGTATCTAATTGTATTTGTGTTGCCACTACCCTGTCTCGTTGTAATTTAATGTATTTTGGGTGCGTTATTGTTCACGGAAGACAATATACCATTACCAGCGCTGCAAAATATGTTGGCGCTATATAAATGCATGTTAATAATAATTATGTACAAGTGCATATCTGTAAAGGTAATTGAGGCTTATGGTGCATGGAGTAGTTTGCTCACTGTGTATTTTAGATGGCAAAGAAATACCTGAAGCCACCCTAAATTATTGGTGGGTCATTATAGGCAGTTTTGCCCTATTACCCCCTTTGTTAGAACAGTGCTATTAGCCAATTTTTTTTTTTTTTTTTTTTTTTTTTTTTTTTTAAGGCTGAGAAGCCGATCTGCTCTGTGTCCCAACTAAATTCATTTGAACCATCCATGCAGGATGCTGCCAATTTGCAGAGTGATTTGTCTAAGTTGGGAAACTGGACAGCAAACTGGAAACTGCACTTTGGCAAAAATAATATAAATGCAAGCTATACACTAAATGGCAGTGTGTTGGGAGTTGTGTGTGAAAGACTTAAATTATGAGGGTAGACTGTCAAGGTTGGGGTTGTTTTCTCTGGAAAAAAGGCGCTTGCGAGGGGACATGATTACACTTTACAAGTACATTAGAGGACATTATAGACAAATAGCAGGGGACCTTTTTAGCCATAAAGTGGATCACCGTACCAGAGGCCACCCCTTTAGACTAGAAGAAAAGAACTTTCATTTGAAGCAACGTAGGGGGTTCGTCACAGTCAGGACAGTGAGGTTGTGGAATGCACTGCCGGGTGATGTTGTGATGGCTGATTCAGTTAATGTAAAAGTAGGGAGGGGTGTGTGTGTGGATGCTGGGTTTGATTTGGAGGGGTTGAACTTGATGGACTTTGTCTTTTTTCAACCCAATTTAACTATGTAACTGCTGTGCAGGCCAGAAAATTCCTACTCTCTATATTTGGGCAACCTTCACTTTGTGTGCCTACATGCAAACATATCTAATTTAAATCCGTGGGGCAGGGGAATGGAGGGATCTGCTTCTCTCAACCTGAAAAAAAACCCCACAGGTTGAGAACAGTCGAACCAATGCCCTACACAGAGAGATTCGCTCGTTTGGCAATGTTGCCAAACAAGCAGATCTCTTCCTGATATGCCTACCTTGAGGTGGGCAATATCAGGCTGATCCAATCGTGGGCCCTAGGGCCCGGCGATCGGATCCTAACTATGGCTAACGGGCAGGTGGATTGTGTGCCCACATCAACGAACAGATGCGGCCGCGATCTGACGGGATCCTGTCCGATCAACATCTGCCCGACTTTCGGCCAGATATCGATCAGGGAAGCCCATCGGAGGGCCCCATACACGGGCCAATAAGCTGCTGACTTGGGGGCATGTTTACTAACATTGGAGATAAATATCTGGAGAGATTTCTGGAGATGTTGCCCATGGCAACCAATCAGCAATTCGATTTAAACAGCCACAGCCAAGTTAGAAAACAAAAGCAAAGATCTGATTGGTTGCTATGGGCAACATCTCCAGAAATCTCTCCAAATATTTATCTCCAATGTTAGTAAACATGCCCCATAGTCTGTTGGCAGCTTTTATCGGCCCGTGTATGGCCACCTTGAGGCTAGGAGCACATTGGGACAAATCCGCCTGCTGAAATCTCCACAACTGATGCCAGTAGCCTCCTTTTGCGTCTGGAGCCATTGTGTTGGCTCCAGCAGGTTCTTTGCTGGTGTGTTTGAGCCAGAGCCCACACAATGGTTCTGGGCGAGAATAGAAGAGGAAGGGTGCTGCCAGCAGTATGGGCGGAAGTCTGTTCTGTGTGGCCCTATCCTAACCGTTCATGCAGCTGAATCCTTCAACAGAGGTGTCTGGGAGCTGTTACCATGTTGCTTTCCCTTTGTTCTGTTGACAGTCTGTTGGGGGAAAAGGAATGAGTGTGATACGACTCCAACTTGCAGTAAAACGTAGCAAATTGGAAGTAATTTGACTGAGGGCACCTGGGAAACTTGCATCTCTAGCCCCATGTCATTTCAAAATTAAATATAAAAAAAGTGATCTTTTTCAGTGCAGAGTTTTTCTGGAGTAACCCGATTAACATGGTGCATTTTTTTTGTTTTAAAAAAAAAAAAAAAAAAAAAGACATTTAATCCTTTAATTGACTGGACCTGCAGAAAAAGACCATTGTGTAATATCCAAGGATTCCGTGTGTCTGGCTCTTTGCCCAACATGCAGCAGGTTGCTATGTAAACAAAGAGTTAACTGCAGCATAGAAAAGGTAAATGTGGCTTATTAGCTGTAGTGTTAGTTTTCATTACTCATTTAAGTTGCTTAATCTGGGACAAAGCTAAAACGGTTCAACTGGAAAGGCTTTGCTGCATATCATTTCAATGCAATCCATGTATTAATAAATGTGTCTGGCAAGTGAATGTTAATGTATGAACAACTTCATTTTAAAAGCATCATGCATTTCAGTTAGGGGTGCACCGAGTTCTTGATTCAGCCTCTTTCAGCAGGATCCGGATTTGGCTGAATCCTTGCGCCTGGACGAAATGAATCGGAATCCTAATTTGCATATCGATTATTAGGGGTGGGAAGGGAAATCAGGTGATCTTTCCTGTCCCTAATTTGCATATACAAATTAGGATTCGGTTTGGTATTCAGCCAAATCTTTTAAGGGGGATTGGGTCGAATCCAAAATAGTGGATTCGGTGCATCCCTAATTTCAGTATATTGTAAATGTTTTGCTTCTAAATGCTGACGGCACATTTCTGTTTTTGTAGAGATGCTCAAATAATGCAGGAAAAGCAGAAAAAGGCCACAGAAAAAAAAGACGATCCGAAATAGCCAATGTGGAATGCAACAATTTACGGCAGAAGACGACTGAGACCATTTACAACATGATCCAGTTCTGGAGAAGGACATTAACCCCCCCCCCTCCCCAAACCACAGTGCTCTCCCTGCTATGCGCTGTGTTCAGCCTTTTCTTGTCATAAGCTAGTATCATAGCTCTTTTATTGCCCCATGTAACCTAATTCTGCACACTATTCTTTCTTTTTCATTTCTTCCCCGCTCTCTAACTGCATGCTGGTTTAGCATTGCTTAAATCTGGTCTAGAAAATCCATGTTTGAGGGAAGTACCAAACAGAACATGTCCCTTCATGCAAATGAAAATGGCCTCTTTTTGTATTCACGGTAACCCAGTTGAACATTTAATAAAGAATTTTTTTCTGTGAGTTGTATTTTTTTTATTCCTTTGCTAATGGGTTCTTTGTATAACCAGCGCTCCAAAAAAATCTCTATTTTCCAGCAAATACAATTTTAATTTCTCTAGTAAAAACCAAAGAACACATTCCATGAGTTGGTATGACTGTAGGATAATAAACACGTCACTTACATTAAAGGGAAACTATACCCCTGAACAATGTAGGTCTCTATAAAATATATTGCATAAAACAGCTTGTGTAAATCCATTTTCACAATATACTTTTTTAGTAGTATGTGCCATTGGGTAATCATAAATAGAAAATTGCCAATTTACTTAGGTTTTAGCTTTCGTTGTCCTGTAGTCCAATAGAAAACTTTGTAGGGCGACATCATTAATGCTGTTTGGTGGCAAAACCAAGAAATGCAGAAGAATTGTGGAATGTAACAGGTGCCAGAAGTTGGTGGACTCCATGTAACACAGATGTGCAGCAGTTCTCCGAAACACTGATTATACAACTAAATATTAGTTCAGTCATTATTTAGGAAAGCAAAATCTTGAAACATCTTTCAGTTTATACAGTGAATGTTCGTAAAGAAGTTTGTTTGCTTCTTGTAATTCTGAACTGAATTACTGTACTGAATTTAAAGTAGACCATGATTCTGCAGCATATTTTGCTCAGCGGCTCTCTAGCTTGCAATTTCAGAAGCTATCTGGCTGCTAGTGTCCAACTTAAGGTGGCCATAGATGTTAAGATTTTTAAAAGATCTTGTCGTTATCGTAAAGCTGGCCATAGATGTTGAGATTTTTAAATGATCCGATCATCATCATGAGACCACGATTAACTCAGAACGATCGTACGAATTGTCCATTAACCAAAAAGACCAATTTGCCAGGAAAGATTTTTTTTAACCTGGCCGATTAATTTCCTGACAGATGTCGGCCGAAAAATTGTAAGATGTTTGATCATTCGAATCCCACTAACCGCATGATAATTTCGGAAGATTGGTCGGACTTTGCTAAAATTGGTCGTTCAGCAAGAGAAATCTTTGCGTCTATGGGGACCTCAAGACCCAGCTTATCTTGAAACAATGTAGGCTTGATCAGCTAAAAAAGACCATTTCAAGAGATATCGTCTAGTTGAAGCCAGAAAAACTGTGGGTAGCTGCCTGCTTGGCCCTGCAAACAATTGGACAATCGGTACATTGCACTGTGAACGATGAGAAAATCTTCTAACCTGCCCAATCGATTGTGTCTGTGTCGGAACCAAAAAATCGTTGGATGCACGATCGATCGGTGCCCACTAACCTTGCAATAATATGACAGATTTATCGGATCGCGCTAAAATCGGTCGTTCAGGAAAGAAAAACACCTATGGTGAGCTTTACCCTACCAAATAGGAAATGATCAGAAAGGTTATGGAATATGTATAGGAGAAAGATATGCAAATAAAAAGTAACAATGGCAATACATATTAGACTTATGAGCAATAGTTATTAGGCTGTTTATGTCCATGTCCCCCAACAACCCAATAACATTTGAAACTGGAAAGAGGTAGAAGGTAAATAATTTAAAAAAAACTAACTGGAAAGTTAAAGGAAAACTATACCCCCCAAACAGTGTAGGTGTCTATAAAACAATATTGCATAAAACAACTCATGTGTAAAACCCCGCTATAAATAAATAATTTTCATAATAATATACTTTTTTTTTGTAGTATGTGCCATTGGGTAATCATAAATAGAAAATTGCCATTTTAAAAAAATAAGAGTTCTGCCTTTTGCTTCCACACTTCTTCCTGTAACAGTAAAAGTGGCCATAAACGGGCCGATAAAAGCTGCCGACAGACCGAGTCAGCAGCTTATTGGTCTGTGTATGGGGCCCTCCGACGGGCTTCCCTGATCGATATCTGGCCGAAAGTCTGGCAGATGGCGATCGGACAGGACTAAAAATCCTGTTGGATCGCGGCCACATCTGTTCGTTGATGCAGTCCTGCGATCCGACCGCTCATTAACCTTCGTTATGAGCCAATCGTTGGGCAATAGGGCCCACGATCGGATCAGCCCGATATCGCTGTTCTGATCAGGGGCATATCATGGAGAGATCCGCTTGTTTGGCTTTGCATGTGCCTTATGATGTATACAGCACCTTCGTTCTCCCTTGTGCAGGGGTTATGCTATAAGGCAACTACCACTATGGATTAGAGACAGTGGCGTAACGTGCGTCACAGAGCCCACGCATAATCGCCTGCGACCTCACCCCCCTGTATAGAGAAAGCAGTCTCAGCTCCCCACTATATTTATGATTTTATGCCACTGATTAGTGACCAAGCTGTAAAATTAATTAATCTTCAAGCTCTACATACAATAAGTATTTTTAAACAAATAAAATATTATTTACAATATTTAAAATATTTATTAACAGTTTTTCTTAAAAATCCTCTGATACAGTTAACCCCCCCCCCCCATTTTTAGACAGTTCATTAAAATGTGCAGAAATACATTCAAGGTAAACACCCTGATGGGGCATGTAAACCCCCTGTAAATACTTATATAGGTGTATTAAATGCCTCATAGAGGAGTGATATCCGGTAAGTTTTGCCATGCTAAAAAATAAAATAAAAATATATACATGGATTTACATAATTTTAAATTATCTTTGGTAGCTTCTTAAAAAATTCAAGTTCTGTGGACTTTATCCATAACTGCAGGCAGTGAAAAGATCCAATCACAAGAGGGAAAAACAAAGTTAACTTTGGTACGTCACCTAAATGCTTTGTAAGAGAAGGGTGCGCCCAAAGTATTTTGATCTGAACTGGCTTGCTCTTCAGGGAAGACTTTTTGTCCGAGGCAATGTGAGCTTTTTGAACATAACAGAGAGGGAGTGCCCATGGGGCTGTTCCACTAATGAGACCCTGGAACATTTTCTTGTGGATTGTCCTATGACGAAAGTACGATATCGGCTGGCAGAGGCTCTCAAAGTGCCCCACATCAAACAACTGTCCTATGTCAATGTGGCATATGGTGTTTTGTCTGTCCCACACCTCCTGGATAGAGGGGCAATGTATACAATAATATCGGTGATGAGATACCACCTATGGCAGTTCCGCTGCAGAAGGTCCATTAGCCTTGAGGATGTTGGTTGGTGGTGGCTGATTTGGGTTTCCTGAGGGAAAGAAAGGTTAAGCAAAGCTGCCTGAATGCATCCAAATGGAGAGGTGTGAATCTGTGATTTATACGAATGATTTTATGTTGCTAATGCTTGTGATGTCTCACCTTTTTTTCTTTCTACCCTCTAAGACAGGGGTCCCCAACCTTTTTTTCCCCGTGAGCCACATTCAAAAATAAAGAGAGTTGGGGAGCAACACAGGCATGCAAAAAGTTCCTGGGGGGCCACATAAAGGCTGTGATTGGCTATTAGGTGGCGTCTATGTGTACTGGCAGAATCCCAGAGGCTCTATTTAGCAGTACAGCTGGTTTTTATGCAATCAAAAGGTGATTCCAAGCCTGGAATTAAAAAATAAGCACCTGCTTTAAGGACACAGGAAGCAACATCCAAGGGGTTGGTGAGCAACATGTTGCTCGCGAGCTACTGGTTGGGGATCACTGCTCTAAGATGTGTCCTGGCAAAAGTGCCCAGAGGGAGGAAAAAACAGACACAGTAACACCACCAGCTCATGCTTTTCAGCGGACAAGTTCTGCAAGCTCTTTGGCTCAGCATTATGTGTGTCCTGGGTTGGGGGAGTGTATGTGGGAAGGGTGGTGCGATGGCCCACTAATAGAAAGTCGGACTTTGTGGCCGGGTTTGTGGTGGGTGAGGAATGAGGGAGGAAACCGCCTTTCATGGACAAAGGGAAAGACTTTGCCAGGGTTGGGTTTTTGGGTGGGATTTATGGACAGAGGAAGCACTCCGAGAGGGTTTGGTGTATGGTGCTGGGAGAAACTGCTGAGCCAAAGCCAATTTTTTACTTATTGATGGTGAATAGTTGCAAACAAGTTTGATTTAGCTGAGCTGATTTTTGTAAATTAGTTTATACTAAATAAAAAATTCTTTGTGCTCCCGTGCAACCATTTTTCTTGGTTTAGCCCAAGGATGTCAATCTTCAGTTTCCATGTGCTTTTCTCAAAAGTGAAATCTTTACAGTGAAATCTGGTGCAGACGTAGAGTAATCCTCCATATTAAAAGCACTGACTTGGGCCAGTTGTGTCTCAGTTTATAGATGAGGTTACATCTTGCAGCAATTGTCCTTCTTGTCCTGAATACAAAGTAACGTCACCGGCTCCTTGTTTTCTAATTCCAAGTCTGTACATTTCTTCACTTCTCTGCAATGGAAACTTTAGTTAGCAAACGACAATTCTAAAGCTATAAAATGATCCAGATAAACAGATAGGCCTGTCCCAGTGAGACTGCATGTAGTATAGAAATGATTATTGTAGCAAGTGGTTTAACCTTGGCAATATAGATTTATAGATTATCAGGGCCCTTTTAATACGCTCTTACCCCTCACACTGGGAAAAGTCAGTGAATCAGGTTAGAGAAGAAGACTGCCTGTTGCATTTACCTAGCAAGGTGCAGAACAGCTTCTACTACATTGGTGCCATCTTTTGCACTCGTCTCACAGAAGAGGGAGCCGTAAGCCTACAATAAAGAAATCTGTATGAGGCACTGGACAAGTCACGTCTGGTTAAATATTTACAGCTCACATGACTGGATACTCGTTACCTACCATGGCCAACTTTTCTCCCATTGATGTCTGAATGCCATTCATGTCTGTCCTTATGTCTGTTTTGTTGCCAATTAGCATCATGGGAATAGGTTTATCAGAAGTGTTCTACAATGAGAAAATTAAATTATGAGACGTAGTCAGACACCATGGATATATGTTTAAAGCTGACCTGTCACCTACCCAGAAAAAGCTGCATAATGAAAGTCCATAGCAAATTAAAATTTATTTAAAATTTAAAATTATTTTTTTCATTAAAACATCTATACCTGTTATAATGGAGTTTAAATATCTGAGCTGTCAATCAAATATTATCTGCATAGAGGTGGGGCATTCAATTACTTTCACTTTCCATTCAGCACTTCCTACAGGTCACTGCACTTCTCACATTGCCCCTTCCCATCTCAGGCTCTATCATTAGGTTAGGCAAACCAAAAGATCCTATTTCCCCCGATTCCTCTCCTATCTGCGAATATCTTGTGCTGGCTGGAGGGGTCAGCACCTCTCCCAACAATATGAAGACTCAAAGATTTGATGACATCACATCATATGACTAAATAAACGTGCAGGGGATTTCCCTGCTACACCTGCCTTTTGTGTCTGGCAAATCTTTGATTCTATCATTAGGTTACCCATTTTGGTGCATACACAAGATTTTGGGGAGATACACAAATTATGAACCCATGACTAAGTGCCCTGAGTGGGTGCGAAACGCGTAGGGTGGATGGAGATGCAAATTATACATTTTTAAACTTTGTACAAATAAAATATATATTTTTTAACAAATTTTCTCTGGTCCTGTGGATCCTTCTGAGTGCAGGTTGGCCCTGCTTCTTCTTCATACCTTTGCCGTACCACTCCCTAAAGCTGGGGGTCTGGGGCTGGTGCACCCGAACCACATATACTCTTTGGCGAGTCATTTACTGGTGGGAACAGGCCCTCTTGGGGGGACTCGGCCAAGGACAACTCCCACAAACCCTTTCTTATTTTCAGCATAGCTCTATAAAACATGGTAACATTTAGCACTGTCTACATCAAAATGTTCTTAGTATGGGTCCTGGAAGTCATGTGTTTGATGGGTGCAACAGAGCCAAGTCAAACTCTGAACGCTGTGACAATAACAAAGTTTGGTTTATTATAATAAGTATTATTATAATAATAAGGTTACCTTACCTACAGAGATATAACCATATTTCCATATTGATATTCACCTATTTATGTGACCCTGTTAAATGGACCCACAATAAGCTGCAGAACTGTACCTTGATCTCGTCTATCCACTGTCGCACATTAAGGAAGCTCCTCTCAGAGGTGACATCATACATCAGCAGAACACCATGCGCCTTGCGGAAATAGGACTTGGCTATACTGCGGAACCTTGTGGTAAATACAAGACTGTAAGAATTGTCAGAAGCACAAAGTATACAACAATTTTGAAGTTACACCGGTTACATTACATATAGAACATGCAATGCCGGTGTTCTTCCAGCTAACCAGTTCAGATCTGAGACGAGATAAGAAACTTAAAATGTAACCTTTAACAGTAGTTGTTAATAAAAAGGTATAACAATATGCGCGCTGTCAGCAGTACCAAACCAAACGGTGCACTCTTCCTAATGCTTGGAAGCAGTGTGGGACCATGTCCCTAAAACACATACAATTAAAAAACCATAGGCATCAGGTGGAATAGTGGGGTAAGTATTAGTAGCTGAGTAATTTAAGCAGAGTCCAATACTGCTCAATACAGTTTCCAGGAGGTCTTCCCCAGTACCCTCTCTTCCAATCAATTCCCCAGCACAATTTCTACCTATCTATATGGGGAACGAGTGGGAGCTGGTCCTCCACTGTCCATCTATGCCACCCACCCTACGGGTTTCGCCAAAGATTCTGCTTCTTCAAGGGCATAAGTTGTCAGAAACACATAGAAAACACAAAAGAAACCCTGTGGTAGGTGGATTTGGTTTGTCTCTGTCTACTCTAAACAGTGATAAGCAGCCTGTGTCTGTCCAGCCTTTTGGGGGGGTTGTAGTTCAGCAACACCTGGAGAATCACAGCTTGTCCATCCTAGCTTTGAGCTTATTATAAATCTAGGTATAAACAGACCAGGGTTCTTATCAAGGGTGTCCTAATATTGCACTAGCTGGCCGTGGATATTTACTGCAACCACAGGCTTTACACCACTTGCAAGTATATTTAACAGGATCCCAAATATTTTCAGATTGGCATTTTATGGGCTAAGAAACTGGAGGGCTCTAGGACCCAATATACATTGTTTGTTACAACCTCTGTGCTCATTGGACATTGTAACCAGTAAAGGCAAATTTTACTCCCCTAAGCGCACAAGAGTATACCTGTATAACAGTATTCTGTGCTTGGGGCAAGAGAAGTAGTTCAGCAGGGCCATCATTTACTGTATATAACTCAGCCAGTGCTATTTTCAGCCAAATTTCCTTATCAGAGCAGTGAGCAGAACACATGCAAGATCTGTTCCTACCTCTCCTGGCCAGCTGTGTCCCAGATCTGTAATGTTGTGTGGTCTCCATCAACCATGAGCTTCTTCATCTGGAAATCAACACCTGAGGGAAAGCAAAAGAAATAAGTGGCTGCCTTTTTATAGCCAACACGAGTTCCTAAAGAATGTGCTAATGGTTATTTAGAGATATGCCAGGTGGAAAGACAAATAGAACAGGCAGGCAAAGGTTCCATGAGGCTGTGAATACACAGTATGGATCTATTTACATACATTTGCATTCAGTTGCCAAAATTCTCTTGCATTTTTAGTCATATGCTAATAAAGAAAAGCTGTTTAGCCAAAGTACACACAGTGGTGTTCAGAATAATAGCAGTGTGTTTAAAAAAGTGAATAAAGCTCAAAATCCTTATAATCACTTTTATTTCCATACACACAAATGCATTGGGAACACTACCCTATGTTGAAAATGTTTCAAGATTTTGCTTTGAATGACTGAACTAATATTTAGTTGTATAATCAGTGATTCTGAGAACTGCTGCACATCTGTGTTACATGGAGTTCACCAACTTCTGGTACATGTTACATTCTACAATTCCTCTGCATTTCTTGGTTTTGCCTCAGAAACAGCATTTTGATGTCGCCCCACAAGTTTTCTATTGGATTATGGTCCATTGGGCTGGTCACTCCATAACGTCAATCTTGTTGGTCTGGAACCAAGACGTTGCTCATTTACTGGTGTGTTTGGGGTCGTTGTCTTGTTGAAACCCCCATTTCAAGGGCATTTCCTCTTTGCATAAGGCAACATGACCTCTTCGTGGATTTTGATTTATTGAAACTGCTCCATGATCTCTGGTATGTGATAAATAGACCCAACACCATAGTATGAGAAACATCCCCATATCATGATGCTTGTGCCACCATGTTTCACTGTCTTCACACTGTACTGTGGCTCAGGGTCAGACTGAGAATTAAAATAGGCCCTGGCATTTCAAGTGCACAGAGGCCCAATCTCCACATAGAGGCACAAACAGCTCCCACCAGCCCACTAAATACTGACTTTCTATGGGATCTTATAGCAGCCCCCCATTGGTCGGAACCCAAAGATTGCCATTCCGGGCCTGCTGTGGCTTGAATTCAGTGTTTGGGGGTTGTCTGACAAACTGTCTGCAGCTCCTAGACCCAAAAAATACAATCTTGCTTTCATCAGTCAACAAAATGTTGCGCCATTTCTCTTTAGGTCAGTCAGTGGCAACAACAAATTGTAAGCTCTTTAGCGCGTCTTTTTTTCAAAAATGGGACTCTGCAGAGGCTTCACATAGGCGTCTTCTAATTGTAACAGTATCACAGGAGCTGATAATTGCCAATTCGACTATTCTATCCATTCGAATGGTAGTTTTGCATTTTCTTCAATGTCTTTCAGGTTTAGGTTGCCATTTTAAATCATTTGAGATCATTTTAGCTGAGCAGCCAACCATTTTCTGCACTTCTTTATATGCTTTCCCCTCTCCAATCAACTTTTTCTTTTAAAATTCTTTTTAAGTAATCAACTTTTTAATCAAAGTATGCTGTTGTTTTGCACAATGTCTGGAACAACCCTTTTTACAACCCATTTCTAATGCATTTCAGAGGGAAATGCACTATAACTAGCATGCACAACATTTGCATAATGCTATGTCTACAAAACAACAAATTACACAAATAAGGAAGGAGGAGGCTGAATCAGGAGAGAGCAATGGGGAATATATATCAACCACTGCTAGATACTGGGTCAGTAAGATGGAGACAGACAGAAGTACACCCAACCTAATGTTGTAGGAATGTCTCCCCGGAACTCGTTCAGGCACAACCTGAGAAGAAAACTGGATTTCCCAGCACCAGCGTCACCAGCAAGCACAAGTCTGTATATTGGGCTGGACATCTCGGAAACCTCTTCTGCTGGTGCCCCTTGTTTCTGTAGGGACATGAAGCACAATGTGAAAAACTGTACCTGGAATGTACTATATGTGACTTAACCTTAACCTCCACAGCAATGATTTGCTGGTTACTTTATTGCAAGTGTTGGTTGAGTTGCCTGCCACGCCTAATATTCCCCAGGTCATGTTTATTCTTGTGGGGCAAATATCTTCCCTAAGGAAACTCTCAAATATTTTTTTTCTAACCGCCAATGCAGGAAGCAGGAAATAAATCACAAAATGGCATGCTACTTGTACTTTAGAATAGAACTGATAATGAGTCATAAATGTTATCAAATTAATAGTAAACAGGCATCTTAAAAATATATAACTGCATGCCAACGATGATCCCAGGCCACTGGAACTCCACTGTCAGTTTATTTGGTATTGAGGCAGCCATGAGGCTTGCAGTACCAGCTAACTAAAAAACGAGGATTAAAAAATGGATCTATTTTTTTCAGCTTCCTAAATTCTTCAGTAAACATTCTAGCCATGCAATCCATAACCCCCTTTGGATTATCTGAAAAGCTTATTTTCAAGTACAAGGAAAGTGTAAATCACTAGGGACTATTGGGGCCTTTCAGGGGCAGAGTTATACCCCCACTGGTGATTTACAATTTTTTTGTCCTTCATCCTTGTGGCCATTATACTGTAAGTGCTTATCACAACAGAAGCCTGTGTTGTTAGAAGTCCCATGCAGAGTTCTAGAACAGTGCACTGGATATGTCACAGCAAAGAATAGGAAATCTAGCACCTATGTTTAACTGCACAGCCTATACAGAGATGAAATAGGAGTGCAAGCAAGATACTAGGCCTTGTCGGGATCACTTCTACTCACCCTGGGTGTAAAGGCAGGGAGTTTTCTCTTAGATGAAGCTGAGGAGTCAGCACGGTTTAGAGGGCGAGACGGGCTCCATTTCAGTTTTCCATCTACTTCTGACTGAGAAAAATAATGTTAAAGAAAACAATTTTAATTACAGATTTGTATAAATCATTTCGGTCTGCAATAATTAGTATTAGCTGGGTGACATGCATAAAAAGTTACCTCGATTTCTGAGTTTGCATTATGGATGCTTCCATTCCCGGGTTCCTCTGAGCTATTGCTGTGCTCACTTCCAAACTCACTGTCCACGTCACTGTAGCCCACGCTGCGTGACAGGGATACCCCACTATCTATACATCTGTCAGCCCAAGTGGCTACATCAGAGAATTTTTTGTCAGGCTCTTCATCTGCTGTGAAACTGGAGAAAAATCTATAGTGTGAGTGGTGCATAAGCCAAGGGGACAAAACACTCAAGTCTATTGAATCCTCAGTCTGTACAGGTATGTGGCCTGTTATCCAGAATGCTCGGGAACTAGGGTTTATGGCTAAGACATCTTTCTGTAATTTGGATCTTCATACTTTGTCTATTGGAAAATCATGTAAACATTAAATAAACCCAACAGGCTCCAATAAGGATTAATTATACCGTAGTTTGGATCAAAGTACAAGGTACGGTTTTATTATTACAGAGAAAAAGGAAATATTTTTAAAAAAAATTGGATTATTTGAATAAAATGGAGTCTTTCCGTAATTCGGAACTGTCTGGATAAAGGGTTTCCGGATAATGGATCCCACACCTGTATTTCAGTGGGTATTTGTGCTATTGGCTTTGATATGGATTTCCTAGCATTTGCTTTAGGGTCTCTTACGCTATAGGGTCATTTCTACAGCAATTTCAAGCTGCATTTAAACTCAAGAAATTTAATTTATTAAAGGAAAACTATACCCCCCAAACAATGTAGGTCTCTATAAAAAGATATTGCATAAAACAGCTCATATGTAAAATCCTGCTTCATGTAAATAAACCATTATCATAATAATATACTTTTCTAGTAGTATGTGCCATTGGGTAATCATAAACAGAAAATTGCCATTTTAAAAAATAAGGGCCGCCCCTTGGGATCGTAGGATTCACTGTACTCTCAAACATACCAACAAACCATACATGTTAGGTCACATGAGCCAATTAACAGACAGAGTTGTGTCTTTTGCTTCAAGACTTCTTCCTGTTACAGTTAGAGTTGAAGTATTTCTGGTCAGGTGATCTCTGAGACAGCACACAGACCATCACGAAATGGTGGCTCAAGGCAACAGATGTAAAAGGGCACGATTTACTTAAATATATATTCCAGTTTGGTAAGATTCTTTAATATGCCACATAATATGATATGAACTATCTGTTGCTTAAGTGTTCATTTTGGGGGTATAGTTTTCCTTTAAGAGACCTTATTCAGGGTGCTTCTTTTGCAATTTACATTCCTTTTTATCTGTTTCTAAAATATTAGCAGCTCATTTTACCCGTGTATTGTGCTAGCAGACAGGCCTGAATGACAGATATCCAGGGTCGGACTGGAACATTGGGGCCCATTGGGTTCCAAACTTCTGGGGCCCTGCACGCAGGGCCGGATTTACATATTGGGCGCCCCTAGGCCCACTGCCATTCGTCGCCCCTCTCCCCTCCAGAGGGACAGGAGCAATGGGGATTGGCACATGGGAAATGTAAAAAATTATTGTATCTCCAGCACATCCCCAGTGTTTTTGAACCAATGTGGGTGTGGTTGGGCAGCATGCCGCCCCCCTAAAATCCTGCTGCCCTAGGCCCGGGCCTAGGTGGCCTTTCCACAAATCCGGGCCTGCCTGCACACATGGGGGAACACCGGCATGCATTGCCACATACCCTTTTTTTTGGGCAAGCCAATCGAGGGATCGTGTCTGAACCGGCAGAGGACCATGAGGGCCGGGACCCACCCGGGGTTTTCCCCCACTTTTCTGCTGTCCCAGTCCGACCCTGCAGATATCTGGTCAAAAAGTGGCGAGATATTGGCTTGGTTTCATGCAGTCCTGCAAAGCTGCAATTATGATCCAGTATTAGAATGCCCAACCAGTTATAGTTTATTTACAAACATGTAAACAAACCCTTTACCACCTGCTATATACTCAAACCTTGGGCAGTGAACCCGAGCACCTGTGCATTGAGCACATAATCTCACTTCTGTGAGTCCCCTGCACCTGATATTACACAGCTCCCCCCTTTGTGCTGTTTAGGCAATAACATTATCCTCACAGGACTGCTAATGTGTTTCAGTAGGAGGTGCAATAGCCAATGGCTTAAAGCTTTATTTAACAGTAATGTCATATTTCAATAGCATTTTGAACTTTGCTGATATTTATATAATGCAAGGTATGTAACCATTAAATTTGTTATACACGTTTAAAGAAACACTGTTGCGCCCAATTTATAAGCAGGCTTCTGCCACATTGTTGCAATAGTCAGCACCAGCATTGCAGAAAATAGGCGACAGATCCTGCTTTCAATAGCAACTGCATTTACAAATAACTTAGCTTAAAATGGTATAACCCAGAGAGAGTGTTTGCAACAATGAAAATCTTTTCTGAGGATTTTCACTGTTTACTATAAATTGTACATTTTGGTACATTTATTTTATGATTTTTCTATAAAGGATTTAGTGACTGATGCGGGTAGCCTTCATGGACACTCTTCTGCATTGTTTTTCTCTCTTACTGTCAGTTTAGTTTACTCAGCCGACTAGGAGGTAGAGAACAGCACAGACAGGCATGAGGAGGTGGCTCTGCAAAAGTCATGAATATGAACCGGAATAAAAATGTACGTAAATTGCAAAAAGTGGTCTGAAGCATACTTAGTGCAGTTTTACATTTAAATTATTGATATAGTATATATCCTACCTACTGTAGGTGATCACAGAGGGCTCGCTGAGATGACTGGGGGATGAATGCTGCAAGAAGAAAAAGAGCATTTACTTTTACACAAGGAAATAGGATTCATCTTTAGTGAGAATGGTCATTCTTGTACTGGCAGGGCTTGTTATGCTGGTCCATATGTACACAGCTTTCCATGGCAGCTTAAACTTTGGAAAAAAAACCAAGAAGAACCCTGCAAAAGTGCATTTGCTTAATCTAAATCTTAAATGTCCATTACTATACCTGACTGGTTCCCCTCTGATATCAGTCTACAACAAAAAATATTTAATTTCAATGTGATCCCTGACCAAATACAGACTAGGAGATGCCACAGATAATTGCTATAACTTCCTGATGCCAACTAGGGGCAGATTAATCCATCTACACATAGATCCAACTCTGCATCTCCCCAATCAGACTCAGATCGCTGGGTAGGTCTTTTGACACATGTCCTCCTTCTACGACTGCAGACTTCTTTCACATAATATGGTCCTGTCCCCATATATGTATAAAAGTCCAGGGTAGTTGGCATATTATCGGATATTATTATCTGATAATATGTGGCCTCTAACTAATAATATCTTACAACTTTGTATCCTGGGAATTATAGATAACATTATTCCCATAAACCATGCCAGAAATAGATTATTATGCTATACCAAGAAAAACATAGCGATTTCCTAATCTTGGACCCACTGGCATGAAATGGACCTAGTTCATAATAGATAGGGGCATGATCCAATCTTCTTACCTTACTGTAACCTTACTTTCATTTTAATGCAAACCCAGTATGACTATTTTTTAAAATAAAAAGTCCTCACCCGCTTCCTTTCATTTTCCAGGTTTGTGAGAGCGGAGCGCATGCTGTCATTGTTGTCATACAGAGATCTGTTGGCTTCACTGCAAGAAGGATAAACATACAATTAACTGTTATTTCAATACATACACTACACATATATTTATAGAGAACATACATAAAAAAAAACAACCATGTCATCAAAATATAGTGAATTTTCCATTACTTGCTAGTTGTGCTGAATTTAGTATCCTTTATTTTCAATAAATCAGTAATTAAGTTACTATACAGGCAAAGCAGAAAATTAGGTAATTAAAGGAGAGGGAAAGGGTTAATCACCTGCCACCTTTCTTTGTCAGGGGTATGATAGATGATGTAAAGAGCGTGGCAAAAATAATTAGTGGCAGGGTATGACATCAGAGGGCGAGGAAATTATGTGGCTGAAGGAGATCGGCCACATTCCAGAATCAAATGTAAATAGAACTTTCCTTCTACAAAAGATCTCCAATCTCAATACTCTATTATGTGGGTTTTCAAAGCAAAGGAATAAATGTAACGTATGTAACTTGGACCTTATCAATAATGGATATTGACATGATCCAATCTCCTTACCTTTCTGTAACTCTTGAACTTTCATTAATTAATGCAAACCCAGTATGACTATTTTTTATTGTATAGAAGCCTGTAGATACCATCTGGTAAAAGGTGCCCTGGCATTTCAAGTAAATAGAGGGCAAAACTGCTCCCCACCAGCCCACTAAAGAGTGTATATGGCATCTTAGAGCAGCCCTTCTGCCATTTGCCGTAGATGATGTCAGGGGCAAGGCAAAATTTGCTCCTATGGTATGTATGGTAGGTAGGGTTGCCACATTTTGAGAAAAAAATTGCCAGACAGCAGGGGTGGGGTGGCAGTCCATGACATCAGAGGGATGGGGTAATGCCAAAAGTAGTCAGGCCATAGTGTCACAGATGCCTAAAGGAGGATGAAATATGAAGCAAAGGGGGCCAGGGGCTGAACTTACGTGTATTACAAAGTTACTGGCTACTACATTGCCGACTAGGCCGGTAAAATACCAGCGGAGTAGCAGCTCTATATGTAGGCTATAAAGTGTTACATTTGAAAAGTCAGGCAAGAAAAAAATAACCAGTTTTTTAATAGAACAAAAGTGCAAATACACAGGAAATAACCACTTTCAGCTTGTGTGTTGAACTGTAGCCAAGATCCCTGCTAAAATAAATGTACATTTAAACGAGTCGTTGTCAAGCATTTTCAGTTTAAGCCCCACTTGAAGGGTTTGGGACCCCTCTAGCTCATGAAATGGCTTATCAGTCATTCAGACATTGTGCCTGACCTCTAACTGACCTTCAAACTGGCCCTTCAGTTCTCCCCACTACTTACTTGAACTGGCCTTCAGGCTGTGCCTCCAGACACTGTTCTAATATCTCCCCTGTAGGGGGGAGGGCAGCCCCACAGTAGGCCTCTGCTTATAAGGGGTAATTGGGCAGTGGGGAGAGTCAGGGAATGATGGCATGTATAGGGTATTACACATTTACCAGAAGATAAATTGCCAGCAAATTTGTAATCACCCATCCAACCCTAGTGATTTAACAGCTAAATCTGGTCAAATATCATCCAGGTGGCAACCCTTCCCCCAGTCTGCCCAAATGCTACACAGACTCTCTGCATGACATATCTCTTTTTTTTCATATAACCCAGTCCAAAAATATCACATAACTGGCCCTTTTCTAACATCATTATTCAAAACAGGCCCTCACATTTCAAGTACACAGAGTAGAGTCCTGCAACAGGTCGGGTACCTGGGGGTTACCCGCAAAACAATCGGGCACCCGAGGGCATCCTGCGGAATGAGGGGAGGATTTTCAGGTGCGGGTATACCCCAGGTCTGCAGGTCGGGTTGCGGGTCTCATCTAAATTACTTATCCTTTGTAATATTGTCTACATTTTACTCCTTTTAAAGTTTTACAAAACTTGTTTCTGTCCCGCCCACTTTAGATGACGTCACTTCCGGTTTGCAGCACCATCACTTCCTGTTTGATGGTGGTCGGCAGGTTGCGGGTCCAGGTAGAGCGGGTAAATATGCGGGTTTCGGTTTGTGACGCTAGCTGCGGGTTCAGGGCTTAGAAATGGTTTCTGCGCAGGACTCTAACACAGAGGCCCAAACAGCTGCCCACTGGTCCCTTGTCTATGGAATCTTACAGCAGCCCCTCTGCCATTTCCCAGAACCCACAGATTGCCAGTCCATGCCTGCAGAAAGGTTTAAGTTTACATTTTCAATCCCCAGTTTGGACACATTATACTCACTTTAGTATTTGAATTTGGTTTGTAAATGTTCTTCTTTCCTCTACCATACTCTTCAGCAGTTCATTCTCTCTACATTTTATAGAAAATAATAATTAAAACAATTGTATTATTATCAGTAAACATTCTAATGCTCTGATTACTTTTCAAAAATGACGGCACTTTTGGTGTGAAATTTGGTTTTACATAAACTGCAGTAAATGTATTGATTTTGCAACAGCTGAAATGTCAACCATGATAGTTAATATGCACTACTTTTATTGTGGGGCCTGTACATGTCACATTAGGGCTGCCATCAGGAATATTGGGGCCCCAAACTATTACCTTAGCAGCCCCCCCACAAAGGAAATGGACCCCAAATATGAACTCATTGCTCAACCAGGCTTTTGGGTGGAGAGCCCTACAAACAAGGGGAATGGAGCCCCAATGAAAAAAAAAAGACCTAGAGCACATGGCCAACACCCTGCTCTACTCCAATCACACCCATTATACCAACCCCGCCCACAAACTGAAATATGAAATCATAAAGTATATTTTGCAGTCTCTACATGCAACATACTTGTAAAACAATGAACACTGCTAATTAAGTTGTTTAATATTTCCTGGTATTTATATTTAGGATGTTTTATCCGTTTACCTAGTGAAAAGTGGGAGATGATATTGCAATCAAGTGCAAGTTTTTACATAATAAATCTATAACTATTGCTAAATTTAGTAAAACATTGCATTGATTAGAAAGTCAGCAATCTCCTTAAATATACTTATTTAGTATTGGTGTATTTGGAAGACAATGGCCTTTCCAAAACAACTGCAGTCTGCGAGATATATAAGCAATGCACACACATTTACCTGTTATAGTTCATTTGCTCATCAGCCATGTAGTCCTTCAGTCTGTCCACTTCTGTCTGCAGCAAAGAGAAGTCTGTTTGTGCTCTCAGCAGGTTCATCTTCAGCTGCTCGTTTTCCTAAACAGAAGAAAGGAACAACTCGGAAAAGTTTCCTTCGAACCATAGCATTGGTGGGTTGTATGTGTAAAATTATACAACTCCTATTATGTTAATAAAAGGGAAATATTCCTTGTGAACAGGTTTTTCTGTTATAAATATCACAGAATATAGTAAACATAAACAAAGAGTTTTCATTTAAAATAGACATACTGTGTGCTATAGCAGAAGCAATCTCCATAGGCTACACACTACCAGATGCTTTAGACCAGATGTACTGTTAGAGAGAACACACTTGTGGTGATTCATCGATGCAACAAATTGTGGCAACTAATTGCCATACTGTAAATGGCCTGTGATTTATCCATGACTGGTGCATTAGTGATCAGTCGCCACGTGTGTCTTTGCCCTTATAATTTATGGACATATCCCATGATACAAATACGGTAGCTATAATAAACACATATGAAAAAGTAAAAGTAACGTCATGTTTCCTTTGAAAAGTTTAATATCAGTTTTATTGTGCCTTCATACACACATGTTTCAGGGATTACCCCTTTCTCAAGCGCCAGAAAGGGGGACACTATAAAACTCAAAACTGCATTATTCACTACTATAGCCAGATACTGATTTTAGATGGTGTGGTGGTACCATTTCTGAATTAAACAGACCATAAGTTTTTTATTCTCAAGATTGGTATCGGCTCCTCATATGCCTCTGAGAGCTAAGTAAAAGGACAGGTACATTAATCTAGCTCCATCTTTTTGATTTACACTTTTTTAGTTATTGCACCTGAGAGTACAGGCAGAACAGATGAAGCTCATCTGAAATAAGTTAGCTATAGTCCAATCCCCCGTCTACAAAGGCTTTAAGGCAATAACAATTTACAAAAAAGGAGGAAAAGGCCGATACATTGAACATTAAACAAGTACCCACCATCTGGATCA
This sequence comes from Xenopus petersii, assembly GCA_038501925.1. NCBI lineage: Eukaryota > Metazoa > Chordata > Amphibia > Anura > Pipidae > Xenopus > Xenopus petersii. The sequence goes on from CM076677.1 coordinate 89,609,722, forward strand.
TAATCCCTGATGTAAATAGCATGGGGTGGGGGTTGTTTGAAAATATAGACAAATGTTTTCACACTTGAATGAATTATTCCATCACAATAAATAAATTGTTACATAACAAATGCATTGTTATATACTGTATTTTAAAATATAATGATTCCCATGATTGCTGCTTGTTAACTGTAAAGCTGGCCATAGACGCAAAGATCTGATCGTACGAATCGAGGATTCGTACGATTTTCGAACCGTGTGTGGAGAGTCCCGACATTTTTCGTCCGGCGGAGATCGGTCGTTTGGTCGATCGGACAGGTTAGAAAATTTCTGTCGGCTGCCGATAATATCTCTGCGTGTATTGCCGATCGTACGATTTTCAGTGGGAGACTGTCACTAGCTTTGGTTGGACATAACTATCGTACGATTGCTGTCAGGGGCAGAACATTGCTGATCTGTTGTTTTACTAATCTGACTGGTAAGACTTTGATCTGAATGGTTAGTGGCGGGTCGGGAGATGGGAAAATCCGATCGTACGATGATTCGTACGATCGGATCTTTGCATCTATGGCCAGCTTAACAGTGCTCCACTAGCAGCTAGCACTGTTCCATCTCAAGGATGCAATGGATTATCTACCCTCAATAACAAAGACAGGAATGTGGCTCTTTAAATGCTTAAAGGACAAGGAAAGTCTAAAATAGAATAATGCTAGAAATGCTGTATTTTGTATACTAAACATAAGCATGAACTTAATGCACCACAAGCCTTATCAAACAAATGATTTATGCTTTCAAAGTTGGCCACAGGGGGCTGTCATCTTTTAACTCTGTTAAACATCTTTGCCTGACCCTGACCCGGCACATGCTCAGTGTGGTCTGGGCTGCTTAGGGATTGTCATAAACAAAGCTGCTTGAGTTCTGCATGGCTAGTAAGTAAGGCGGGGGGGCTCCCCCTGCTGTTCATAAGTATGATTGTTTCCCTGCTCAGCAGTTAGGGACTATCTGACAATTCCTATCCACAGCAGTAAATGAAGGGAGAATTTCACTGCATACAGTCAGGTTTCTTATAAAAACTGTACACATTTTTTAATTAAAGTATATTGGAGATAGGTTTCTTTTTCATTAAAGAAAGTAAAAATGGGATTTTATATTTTTGCCTTTACTTGTCCTTTAAATATTACACCTAAAACCAATGTTCTATCATTTGAAGTTGGTAGGCTGGAATAACCCACAACAGCAATATGGCAAAGCTCACTTTTGATTTGGTTTGGTTACAAAAGAAGTAGTAATACAAGAGTAAAAACTACACATAGTATAAAAAAAACCAATGCCTGTTCAGTGGTGTGTGTATACTGTAGGTTTAAGGCTGGACAGCAAACTACATGAATCTCATAAAATCCAGGCAGAAATAGCAATAATGTATACCTACTGGTGTATTCATGCAGATCATTATTACTTATATCTGATTCATTTCTAGGGGACACTGTTTACCTGTGAAAGGTCAAAGATCTGGTTTTTCAGCTTAGCACTTTCTTCCTTGGATTCCATTCCCAGTCGTTCATCTTTTTGCTGTAGGGAAATATGAACAAGCGAGTAATTATGGATTCAAAATTGGTAGAAAAAAAGCCTTCAATTTGTTTTGCTGAGCAGAGAAGAATTATGTACTAGTGGCTGTTCTAAAGGTATACAAATAACTAAAGCACCTAATAATCCTGTTACAAAAGATGAACTCTGTCTCTTTTGTATGTTAATGTACAGTGCCCCTGAAATTGGGTTGTAGGTTGTGATTAAACAAACATTCTCCTGTAATACAGCCAGGTTGTGTGTGCTTTTAGCATGAAAAAAAACAACATTAATTACATACTGGCACTGTAGGTTTAATTACATCCAGGGCATGGAGCTTGTACTGTATGTTCTGTTCAAGATTGCATGGGTTTCATCCTACGATCCAAAAGCACACTGCCAGGAGAATTCACTTCTAATTAAATTAACTGTTCTGTGTGTTGGGCGGTTTCAGGTACCTGTGAGGAACTATGGAACCAGTACAAAGAACCAGGCTTGGACAGCACACACATTTTTGACCGTATTCAAAGTCAAAGAGAGAGGGAGAGTTAAAAAATGAAAAGGCTGATCTTCACACTTGACGAGGAGCTAACTAGAAGGAGCTTCTTGTGATTTAAAAATTGTCCCAAGACTAAATGCATTGAGAAAGGTATATAATTCTGGGCACTATTTAGAGTAATTTTAAGAGATTAAAATTGCTTAATTATTCTTTAAGTGACCTGAACCACTTTGGTTGCTGTTCAACAATGTCTCTGCCATTTTAAGGTTTTGGATATTTTAGTGTGCTCTCCTCTTTCGTCAGTGGCAAATTTAAGCTGAGGGATGTACATCTAGGATGCCAGGTAGGGACTGCAACTATTTCTTGCATATGTCAGTTAGACAAGAGATGGAGCCTGGATAGGCGACATTTACTCCATATTTAAAACCTATATATTGCAATTCACTCTTAACAGTGAAGCCGCGAAAATCCTTAGGATTGTTCTACTAATTTCCATTGCTGAAAGGTGCAAAGTCCAGTCTCAAGCTGCTAGTGGTGAAATACTCCCAAACACTCTGGCATAGTTAACACATAGGTTAGAAACCTGCCTCACCACATACAGGTAGACACCTATGAGCACACTAATTGTACCATTAGGTTCTGGGTGAAGGTTCAGGGTACATAACCATCCTACCAAGCTTGAAACACTTGAATTGATGATTATAAGAGCATTAACTCTGTATTCGGGAGCAGTTTAAAGCAGAGATTCCAAAACTATGAATCTGCACCCCCCCCATGTAGCTTAAAACTTTAGAAACAGGGGCACAATGTGAAAACGATTTAGACAATGGCAATATGTGGCAACAGGGCCGCCATCAGGGGGGGACAGGGGGGACAAGCGTACCGGGCCCGGGCATGAAGGGGGGCCCGGCAGCGCTGCATTTTTTGAAGATCCGGGCCCCCCTTACGAGCGCCCGAGCCGTACGTCTTGCCTCTGTGCTGCCGAATGCGGAAGTGCCGAAAAGCCGAAGCCGATGCGCCGAAAAGACCCGAAGTCACGGAAAAAGCCGACGTCACGAAGCGCCGAAAAGACCCGAAGTCACGAAAACAGCCGAAGCCGAAGTCCTGAAGCAGCGCAAAGACCCGAAGTCACGAAAACAGCCGAAGCCGAAGTCCTGAAGCGGTGAAAAGACCCGAAGTCACGAAAGGAGGTGAAGTTGAAGTACTGAAGCCGTGAGTTCAATTCTACTGAACACCAGTTTGTGTATTTTTTTTTTTTTAATCTCCTGGCCACCAATGTATTATTTTAATATTCTATAGGCCCCTGCAACCAATCTTTTTTTTTAAAACATGTTTTTTTGGGGCCCCAATTTTTTTTTTAACTCGTAAGGGGCCCCTGACGCCAATGTTTTTTTTTTTCAAAAATTTTTTTTTTTTTTTTTTAAATTTTTTTTGGGGCCCCAATTTGTTTTTAACTTGTAAGGGGGCCCCTGCCGCCAATGTTTTTTTTTTTTTTTTTCAAAAAAAATTTTTTTTTTTTTCAAATTTTTTTTTGGGGCCCCAATTTGTTTTTAACTTATAAGGGGGCCCCTGCCGCCAATGTTTTTTTTTTTTTTTTTTCAAAAAAATTTTTTTTTTTTTTCAAATTTTTTTTTGGGGCCCCAATTTGTTTTTAACTTATAAGGGGGCCCCTGCCACCAATGTTTTTTTTTTTTTTTTTCAAAAAAATTTTTTTTTTTTTCAAATTTTTTTTTGGGGCCCCAATTTGTTTTTAACTTATAAGGGGGCCCCTGCCACCAATGTTTGTTTATTTTTTAGTTTTTTTTACATTTTTTTTGTTGGGGCCCCAAGTTTTTTTTAACTTATAAGGGGGCCCCTGCCACCAATGTTTTTTTTTTAAAAAAAAAATTTTAATTTTTTTTTTTGGGGCCCCAAGTTTTTTATAAGGGGGCCCTGACCATCAATAGCTTTTTACAACTTGTGTGGGGGGGGGTTACTTTTTTAGCGCTGATGTCTGTGTGGTCTTTTAACTGCGATGTGGAGTGGGCGGGAAATGGGGTGGAGCTTGGTCGTCAGTGTGGGCGGGGCCCAGGGGGCCCCAAAAATTTTGTTGTACGGGGCCCCGTGATTTCTAATGGCGGCCCTGTGTGGCAATATGCTGATCTGGATTTAGTTTTACACTGTTATCCTTTTTCTTTATTTATATAGTACGGACATATTCTACAGTCATTATACATCATTCACATCAATCCCTGTCCCAGTGCAGTTTACAATTTACGGTCCCTAACAAACATACACGGATCACCTGCCAAACAATTTTTTCGGTTCAGTTGGCTTTAGATAGCATACTAGAAATAAACATTTTTCTTTATATTGAATTAAAATTGAATGTTCCTGTCTCTGGTGTATCAGTCTGGCAGCTCAGTTATCCAGGTGCAGACTCTGAGCAATTACAATTTTGCTATATTAGTTGATACAATCCTAAACAGCATCTGCGGAATATTAGCAATTATTGTATCAATTCTAACAGTTGACGTTAATGCTCTGAGAAATGTATCAACTAATGTAACAGCTCAAATCCTGCACCTGTACTGGTTAATTTTTTTATGTAAATAGTTTATGGTTAATAAATACAACCATTGTGTATAATATTTTAAATATTAATAATCTAAATAAATGCTTTTGTTTTGTTTTTACATTACTGGCCCTTTAAACGTTTCTAAAAAAAACTCTATATGAACGTTCCATTCCTATTTGCCATGCTTGAATCCTAGCCATACCTATGCACATTAGTCTACAAAGTAAAAGAGAACAGGGCAAGCATTGTGTAACCTTAGTCATCTGATTGATCTTTGTCTGTAGGCTGAGGGTTTCCATCTCTTGCTTCCTTTGTAGTTCCTGAACAGCAGTGTTCAGCCTCAGCTTCTCCTGTAACATACGAGAGAAAGGTCTGAGCAGAAATCAAGGAATTGAAAATTCCACACCATTCAGCATTACATTTCTGGGTGATGCTTTTGCACACAAGATATTATGCCCCTTGGTACCTGTTCTCAGTGTCGGACTGGAGTAATGGGGGCCCACCGGGACTGCCACATGAAGGCCCCTCCAAGCAGTCACTGGGGGCCCCTTCCTGGCTTACCTCTGTGCGCCTCCCTCTCGGGCCTCTCTTTCCATCATTCGCGCTCCTGCTGGCATGCACCTACACGAACGTCTGTCTCCCTCGCACTGCGTGCCTGCGCTAAGCGTTGGAGCGGCAGAGACTTTTTTCAAGGGGGAGCCCGATCTGGAAACATGGCTGGGCCAGCGGGGGCCCATGAGGGCCGGGGTGCACCGGGTTTTTTCCCGGGTTCCCACCGGCCCAGTCCGACACTGCCTGTTCTTAATTGACTGGTGCTTTTCTCCCTTAAAGGGCACCAATCATGACCAAAATCATTTACTAAGTAAATACACCATGTAAAACATCAAGAAATCTGATTTTTAAAACAGTTAGAATTGTTTGTATAATGTAAATGATCAGCTCACCATTCCTTCTGCAAGTTCTCCCCTATCTCCCCTGCAGTTCTAGCTGAGGCAGGCATCTTGGATTTCACTGGCTCCTCCTACCTATATCTTCCCAGCCAACTGCAGCTCTGAAATCTCGCACATGCTCAGTTGAAATTCCTTGCTTGCTTATCAACCCTTCTAAGCTATTTTCAAATCAGCCAAACCTGTGTGTTAGCTGCTGTTCAGTAGTGCTGCCCCCTGCTGGAAGTTAGTGTGTGCCCTTCATTTGCATAATGACTTTACCAGCAGGGGATAAGATAGGGAAATCTCATGATACTTCTAGTGGAGGAGTTTACTTAAACAAGGCATTCTGGGTAGAATACTCAAAGCAATCTGAGCATGTTCCTGAAATTTACATATTAGAGTCTCTGTTATAGTCTCAGTATGGCCTCCCTCAGTGAAAGAACCCATTTGACAAAGTAAGGGATTTTTTTAAAACCTGCAGTTTTTTCAAAAAACTATATATGTAGTTTGATTAAACGTGTTTAGCTTGTACTGGTCAGATTGTTCATATGTATTTGATTTTGGCTGTGATAGGTGCCCTTTAAGTTGCAATAGAACAGCAAAATCAGTTTTAATTTAGGCTTTTGATGCATCACTAAGGACACAAGGCTACCTTTTTACAACTGAAAACATTTCCACCAGAAGCAATGCAAATGGTTCTATATAATGAGGGCAGTGGGGCTATGGAATACTATGTTAATGCTGTGATGGCATGTCACCAACAAAGCAATGTGCAGTGGCCACTACACACTGGCCATATTGATCGGATTGTCTGGGCTTTGGGACAATCATTGGTTGATAATGTAGGCCTATGTAGACTCATTTAGGAGAAATGCACCAATGAGATGAAGCAGTCCTCATCTGGCGGCATTTTCTAACCTGTCCGATAGATATCTTGCTCATTCTCGGTCAGAGAAGCCCGTTTCACTGCCAATTTGGTGTGAAGGGACAAATCATCAGTTATATATGTCTTGTTACACATGCACGGTTTGTTTCATGCTTTGCTTTTCTTTGGTTTGTCCCATCTACCCTCCTGTAGTCCTCTCTGGGCTTTGTATGTTGGTTAACTCCACTTCCCCGGTAATTTTTGCTAGTCTCCATTTTCATTTACATGTATATTGCTGGAGTGGATCATATTAAGATCTTTTGACCTATCTGGATGTTCACTGTTGTCAAGATCTTCAAAGTTAGAAATAAACTTCTCAGCCATCTTCAATATACCATTCTGATTGAGTCAACGGTTTTCTGACATTCCTAAGGTATCTCAAGACAACTTAATATGTGAAAAAGCTCACACTTTCAACGCTTATACGGGGAGGCAGAACAATATTTATTCACCCATGTCTGGCCAGCTTTGAAGCCACCCCTATTGCATATATTCTGGTACACAAAAGCAGTCCTCTCTCTGACAGTGGTGCCATTTCCTCTCAGACACACTTTGAAACTTTGTTTATATATATACTGTTTTACAACCCAGCTGCCAACAGGGGTGAGATAAGAAAAGGGGTGAGATAAGAAAACAAACAAAAAACATATGGTTATAGTATCCCTTAATTATCTCCCTACTCTGTAAAGCAGTTATGAGTAATTTAGATAAAGAATATACATCCAGCCTTTATGCCAGTGGCACGCAAACGTATCTGTGCCAGGGAAAAAAAGGTTGACATGTTGCTGTTCTCCCTGTCTTGTTTGTGCACTGACCAGCACAACATTGGCCTATTTGCATGTGGGGTGGGTTTTGGTGAGGAAACGCTACACTCTTCACACTGAAATCCACCCATGTGCACACTCAAGGCCAAATACCATGCCTGTCAGTACACACACAAGACAGAGTAGACAGAAGCAGATCTGCCTTTTTCTGGTGGAGTATATACAGTAAATGCTGTGAGTGCCACTGGCTTTATGCTAATGGCACACATGACATTTATACTCCAGGAAGAGAAAACACCAAACCGCTCCTTACTGGAATTTGTTCCAAAACACCAAAGTATGTATTTTAAACCCAAAATCTGACTTGTGTGCCCACTTACAGACGTATGCCATTCCTTTCAGTGCTACTGACCATGGGGAGGCAAGGAGTGGACTGGCATTTTAGGGCAATGGCACACAGATAATTTTGAGCTTTATGTTAAACCTGAGGTCTAGAATCACTCGTCCATTTATAAAGCTGGCCATAGACGCAAAGATCTGATCGTACGAATCGAGGATTCGTACGATTTTCGGAACGTGTGTGGAGAGTCCCGACATTTTTCGTCCGGCGGAGTTCGGTCGTTTGGTCGATCGCACAGGTTAGAAAATTTCTGTCGGCTGCCGATAATATCTCTGCGTGTATTGCCGATCGTACGATTTTCAGTGGGAGACTGTCACTAGCTTTGGTTGGACATAGATATCGTACGATTGCTGTCAGGGGCAGAACATTGCTGATCTGTTCTTTAACTAATCTGACTGGTAAGACTTTGATCTGAATGGTTAGTGGCGGGTCGGGAGATGGGAAAGTTCGATCGTACGATGATTCATACGATCAGATCTTTGCATCTATGGCCAGCTTAAGAGTGGGAATCTTCTGAAACAACCTGCTTTCAGCCCTTTCCAATTCACAATTCAACTGAATGGAAGTGCGAAAAAATGGGTGCTACTGCTATTGGTATTTCAAACAGTTTTCAGATGTGAAATTTTACCTTTTAATCTTAGCACCCCTTTAATCTGATTTGGAAATAAGTGAATCTTCAGTGAGTGGCTAGCGTGGGGCATTTTACCAAGTGTATTTAATTTTCGCCAAGAGTAATAACATTAGGTGTGGCCCTACCCTTTCACTGCTGAGTGTTTACATTAAGTTATTTATTAAGTTTAGACATTTACAATAATTGCAGGATAATTTAAGAGTCATACAGGAAAATCCATAATGCAGACAGGCATCTTAATTGTCTAATGCCAGCTGGAAATACTAATTGTCATGCCAAGATATAAACAATTATTGTGCCATTGTAATTACAGTGTATTTGTTTGGTGCATATTTCCGGGGATACTATGCAAATCTCAAACAATATAAACAAGGATATTAAACAGAGCACAAACTAAGGGCAGCCATCAGGGGGGACTGGGGGGGAGAGTTGTAGGGGGCCCGAGGGTAAGGGGGGCCCGGCCACTCCAGACTTACTTGATTAGCCGGGCCCCCCATCTTTCTGAGAACTGCTTACTTCGGGAAGGCATGGATGTTTAAGGGGCCCTGGCCACCAATTTTCTTATAATGTGGGGGAGGGGCATGGCCACCAATTTTGACCACCAATTTTTTTTTCTCATGTGGGGTCCTAGCCACCAATGTTTTTTAATGGGGGGCCCTGGCCACAAATGTTTTTTTATGGGGGGCCCTGACCACCAATATCTTTTTATTTTTTATTAACATGTGGGAACCCTAGCCACCAATATTTCTTTGTTGTTTTACTGTGTGGTGGGGGGCGGACCTGTGGGGTGGGGAGGGCGGACCTGTAGGTGGGGCTTGCGGTGGGCGCAGCCCAGGGGGCCCAGGAAATTTTGTCGTACGGGGCATCTGATTTATTTAAAAAAAACTCATGGGGGCATTTAGAGTATAAGTGGTTTGTTGTTTCAGCATTCTGGAGGGCTCATTTATCAATGCTAAAGGTCAAAGCAAAAATGTGTTGGCAATATATAAATTTAATAAGGGTGTGCAATATAAAAGCACTTTGTAATTTTAACATCAGTCATTAAGGAGCCATTTGCGCTACTCCCCTAGTAAATTTACACAATGCTACTTCTTAATATATGTCTCACACCTAAATTTCATTTAATTTGCGCACAGCCACGGTTTTTTAACTGGAAGTGTGGACAGGTGGCAGAGGCAAGTGTAACCACACGTGCACCCAAGCCTATACTTACTATCACATAGAACCTGGCAAACTTTATGTAGACTATGTAATAGATAGAGCAACAAACCAAAGTCTGTAGTGACCAGAAGGCAACTACTCCGTATTAGGCTAAAGGCACAAAGGGCTGTTGGGTTGCTGTAAAGTTTGTCAGGGAGAAACCATGATGATCAAACTGGGGAAATAACTGCTAAAAATTACTAGTGGTTCATACACACATACTGTATATTTACATTCTCTCTTGCACTAGGATGATGTTAATGGTAAGATAGCACCGACTGGCGGATGCAATTCAAGTCCATTAAATAGGAAGAGGAAATAGTGGGAGAGGAAATAGGTTTGACCTCACAAACAGAGCTCTCTAAGCTTTTGCATCTATCCAAAGCTTTGTACGTTTCATTTGTATACCTTATTCTACTCATGTAGAATTCATACTAATGATAATGGCCCCTAACCCCCCAAACTTTTTTCCTACCCCCTCTCGTATCTTTCTCTCCATCTTGGTTAAGTGAAGCTGTAAATCCTCTTCCATTTCTGTAATCTGCTTGGCTGTTGTCCCTTCAGTCCTAAAAAACAAACTTGCAATGTGAAGAACAACAGGGGAAAAAAACAGAGTGACAAACAGCATCAGATCCTGAGATATTGTAACACTTAGGGGCAGATGTATAATGGGTCGAATTTCGAGGGTTAATTAACCCTCAATATTTGACTGCCAAATTAAAATCCTTCGAATATTCGAAGTCGAAGGATTTTGCGCAATTCGTTCAATAGAACGATCGAAGGAATAATCGTTCGATCGAACGATCAAAGGAATAATCGTTCGATCGAACGATCAAAGGAATAATCGTTCTATCGAACGATCGAAGGAATAATCTTTCGATCGAACGATTAAATCCTTCAAATCGAACGATTCGAAGGATTTTAATCCATCAATTGAAGGATTATCCTTCGATCAGAAAATTGTTAGCAAGCCTATGGGGACCTTCCCCATAGGCTAACATTGGCCTCGGTAGGTTTTAGGAGGCAAACTAGGGAGTCGAAGAAATTTTTAAAGAGACAGTAATTTGATTATCGAATGGTTGAAAGTTTCCCATTATCTGGTGCCTGTCTGCATGGTTAAAGTTGCCATAGTAACTCCATAAAATCAGGGCCAAAATCTTTTATCTCAACCTCAGATAAGTAGATTAGGTTTTTTTAAAATCACTTTTTTTTAAAACAAACCTTTTAAGGACAGATTCCAACTTTTCAATGTTGAGCCTCTGAGCCCGGAAATCATAGGACACATTCTCAACCAGTCTCTCATACTGCTGAACGAGTCCCGGCGCAGATACCCCCTGAAGATCTTGGTAAAATCCATACAACCACTCTTTTGTTGGACTGCAAATAAATAAAGTAAATATGTAAACTAAGAGATTTACAAAACAGAAGCATTCCTTCCATATGTACTCACCCATTCACTCAAGGCATATATACATTGCTACAGATCAAATATTAAATACACACACACCAGCCTTCGGCAAATTAAACACTGTATAAAGGTAAAGTAAAGCATGTATCAGCGGATATATTATTATACATATAATTTATTCTAAGTCCACATATGTGGTGCACTCCAACAAAGATTAGTTCATGACAGAGTGCTGTCTTATAAGACATAGACAAGTAACCCAATGACAGAGGCACTTCTGAACTTTTTATGAACTGTGATTTTTTTATATGTCAATATTGTCAATTATTGACAATAAAAATCACTCTTCTTTTTCAAGTCCAAATGTGCCTCTGTCATTGGATCGTCACAAGGAAGATGATCCCTTCCTGACGATCCAAAGATGTCACCCACGCTTCTTTCCCGCCACTATGTGTTTATTAGGCACTCTTGATAATATCAGTCTCTTGATAATAAAACAGCACACATTTTTTCTTTCATAAGACCGGCGAGTGCGGACTATTTCTATTAGTACGCGATTCTTATTGTGGCTCTGCACCCAGGCATTTATTTACTTTTATCTACGCGAGTACCAGCATCTTTTGGAATTATATATACAGTATACACACACATATATATTTATTCATTAAGGGGGTTATAAAACTATCCACATTTTCTGAATATTTATTGTGCGGGAAAAAAACTCGAAAAAATTTGAATTGTATGAATTTGCTGCAATTTTTTTCGGATTTGACGCCCGAAAACCATGAAATCTTTCAAATTATTGCACGAATCCAGCACAGATCAGGATATCTGCAGGACAACTCCCATTGACTTTTTATTTGGGCTTTTAACACCCTCTGGGCTTAATAAACCCCGAATAATTCCAGTTTTTTTTTCCACTAAAAAATTTTTTTACCTTTTAAAGAGTCAATGAGAAAAAAAAATCAGACTTTAATAAATAACCCCCTAACAGTTTGACAAAGTTTTATTATTACATTCAGATAAAATTTTTAGAGACTCCCAATTATTATGGTAAGAAATAAAAATCTGATTTGGTGCCGACTATGAAAGAAGCATGGATATGTTGTTCATTCTTAAGCTGGCCATAGACGCAAAGATCTGATCATACGAATCGATGATTCATACGATTTTCAGACCGTGTGTGGAGAGTCCCGACATTTTTCGTCCGGCGGAGATCGGTCCTTTGGTCGATCAGACAGGTTAAAAGATTTCTGTCGGCTGTGGGTAATATCTCTGCATTTATTGCCGATTGTACGATCTTCAGTGGGAGACTGTCACTAGCTTTTGTCGGACATAACTTTCGTACGATTGCTGTCAGGGGCAGAACATCGGCTGATCTCTTCTTTTGTAATTTATTTCATCGGAATGGTTAGTGGCAGGTCGAGAGATGGGAAAGTCCGATCGTACATTGATACGTACGATCGGATCTTTGCGTCTATGGCCAGCTTGAAAATGAGAGGCCGTTTGTCTATCTCTACATTTCTACTTGACTTTTATTCTACATTAAACACAAGTGGGTCAAATGTAGTTCATATGAGAATAGCAACAGGTAGATTCCAATCAGATGACTGGGTGGGGTGAAGTGAGCCAGGATTAGGAGCATAACCCACATTATATAAGGCAGTAACTCCCGGCTGGGACTGTAAGGAATGTGGGAGATAACATGTCCTTTATCTTCTTTAAACAGGTGTAACTTGGCCCAGAGACTGCCTAAGCACTAGCTAAAATACTGCCGCTGGCATCTCTATACTGTTTGCAATGTAGGTGGGAATGCACTATGCTTAGTCAGTGACCAATGACTCAACCTTGCAGGTGTTTGTCCAAACAACCTCTCTTATAAAACTATTTTTATAGCAAAGCTGTGGAACACTTTACCGGCTTTTTTTTTCTAAAGGTGAGAGCAAAAAACAATGATTCTCAGCCTCATCTGATATCAATGGTTTTAAGCACAGACCAATCAAGTTATACACCGAGGGGCAGATTTATCAAGGGTCGATGTGAAAATTCGAAGTAAAAAAAATTTGAATTTCAAGCTATTTTTTTGTACTTCGACTTTGAATAGGCCAAAATTAGATTAGAATTTAAAAAAAAATGTGACTATTCGAATATCGAAATTTATCATGTACGGTCTCTTTAAAACTTCGACTTCAACCATTTGCCACCTAAAACCTGCCGAATTGCTGTTTCAGCCTATGGTGGACCTCCTACAACCTATTTGGAGTCATTTGGCGGACTTTGGAAAGCTATGCTATGATATATGATTAATAGTACAAAAATAAATGAAAGACAAGCCCTATTTATAAAGTTAATATTTCCTCTTTAAACCATGGTGTTATTTCATGCGCTACCGTTACCATTCATCGGACGTAATACTCTGTATTTCTGAATGTGAATGGGTTATGAAGAGCTGTAATGAAATGTGAGTCAGCTAAGCTGGTTTTACTAGTCAAACACATGTGACCAGGAAGGTACATTCGCCAACAACATAATCACTCAATATCCTTGTTGCTAAGGGCTGACCTAAACAATCCCATACCTGTATTTCCAAATTACTACATTAAAAAAGGGATTGAACACCAGGCCCTTTATAACACAGAGGAATTTTTAACCAAAAGAAAAATATGAAGTTCACATTACATTGCAAAATTACTATAGCAGCGCTTGGGCATTATGGAGATTGAACTGCTCTGAAGGTGTTGGTACAGTGGTGGCCAATTGCAACAAAGCTGCAGATAGCTATATTAAGTTAAAGGAACAGTTAAGGTGGCCATAGACGCAAAGATCCGCTCGTTTGGCGACATCGCCAAATGAGCCGATCTTTCCCCGATATGCCACTAACGAGCATGGCTATATGGGGGGTAATCTGAACGTTCGGCCCTATGGCTGAACAATCGGATTATGATGAGAGCGCAATGGGCTTCAGTGGGACGGTCGGGACAAAATCAAACCTGTCCGATCGACCAAAGACCGATGTCTGCCGAAAAATGTCGGGACTCTCCACACACAGTCCGAAAATCGTAAGAATCCTGGATTTGTACGATAGGATCTTTGCGTCACCACAACATTAATGTGTCCTAAAGTAATGAAAATATAATATACTGTTGTGCTGCACTGGTAAAACTGGTGTTTTGCTTCAGAAAGACTACTATAGTTTATATAAACAAACTACTGTGTAGCCATGGGGCAGTTGGCGCAGGATACACAGCAGTTAACAGATAAGCTCTTTAGCATACAATGGGATTCTTCAGAATTTATCTTTTTTCTACTATGTGTCCTGTGCTTGAATGGCTGCCCCCATGGCTACACAGCAGCTTGTTTATATAAACTATAGTTGTTTTTCTGAAGCAAACACAGCAGTTTTACCAGTGCAGTGCAAAAGTACATTATATTGTATTTCCTTTCAAACGCTTTCATTTTTGGTGTTACGGTTCCTTTAAACAGGGATTGTATCTACCAAAGCTCTTGCAGAACAGCAGCTACAATCATAGGGTGAGTCAGTAGATTGCAATGTGCACCACAAATGGAACAGTCGTAGGTGCAGGCAGTTGTAGTGCTGAATGACATCTCTGCAAGAAGCCTGCAATAACAGCAAATATCAGGGCTGTCCGAGCTGCAGCCTGGTGTTATTGTTGAATTGTAACTAACACCTTATGGTAGAATGGTGGATGTTACAGCTGATGGCCTGTGGGATTCCCACAGGCTTTAGGAAAAGAATCTTTTTTGCGGTGTGCTGAGGTGCAAGTGCCCATTGCTGGTCAGTGCATTCAGCTAATTGGAGCAACGTGGGAACAGACTGTTTCCAGTACAATTAGATTCTCAAGATTTTCTCTGAATTAAAAGATGTAACTTGATAATAGGATTTACTGTCATTAATTTGTTTGTCATAGGCAGCATGCAAATCTGTGTAATTGGTGTACAAAGCTCTTTCCTACATTCAGCGAGTTTCCCATTAGCCCGTAATTAGCACAGGTTGGATATGAAGAAACCTTGGCCGAGAACATGATGCTTGCTAATGACAGCTTACATTGAGGTGTGACGGATATGAAACACTTGCACTGTAAAAGAAGAAGCACATGAGTACAATCTGGTTCATAGGAGCTCATACCTCAGACTTTACCGCCATTCCTTATTTATCTAAACAGCAGAACTGAGGTCATTGGTGGCAAGACAGAAATACACGCCCCTACCATCGTTTCCACACCTACAAAAATGTAAATTTACGACTTTATTTGATTTATAGGATGGAAAGCTTGATGTGGAGAATGCTTTACAATTGGCCCCTGTATGGCCACCTTAAGAGCCGTAACCATACCTCCCAACATTTTGGAAGTAAAAAGAGGAACAAAAATTTTTTTTCCCACACGTAGCGCAGCAATTCTTTGACCACACCCCTTTCTGTGGCCACACCCCCTAATTACCATGTTCGTTTTACAAAATTTGGCAGGTTATGAAAGTTTGAAAATATTTCTCCTTATCTAAACTGTGTTTTTGTGTCTCAAAATTGTTACAAAGTATCTTATTTGCACCTGTTAGCTGTTCTGGGCTCTCTGCTAAAAGCCAATTAAGTGAGAAACTTTGTTTCTTTTTCTGGCTGTTCAGTGCAGAGAAAAGAGGGACTTTCCAGTACAAATGAGGGACTGCGGGTTGAGCTGTCAAAAGAGGGACTGTCCCTCCAAAAAAGGGACAGTTGGGAGGTATGCGTAACTGACCTTAAGGCCAGACCTGCCCATGTACTTACTGCTCCTACCTAGGCATCCAGTTTGGGGCCTTATGAGCTCCATTTTCCTATAGACAATTTCAGCTAGCGGGGTGAATTCTCAAAAAAGGGTCTTGCATCAGTAAATGGTTAGCTGGTTCCATTGGATTCTGAGCAGTGAGAAGGCATTCCACTTATTTCCCAACAAACACACATCCCGCACAGCAGAGGGACATTATAGGTGACCCACAATTGTACTTTTGCCCCTGAAAAGCCTTTAGGCCCAGGTTTGAAGAGAGAACAATGACAGCAGGAAGTTTCAGCCTTCTACTGGAAATACAGGCCCCAAAACATATTCTACAGAATATTTGCCACTAATGCCTTGCGGAGTGTTTGAATCTACTACAGTCATTACATATGTTTCATGTGTAAATATACATATACCAATGAGCGGTTTGTAATGTCAAATAAATATTCATTCATATTCATCATGGCTTTCCATTAAATATACAAAACATACACGGTAACCCATAAGGTAAACTTTAGTGATATTAGTGAATAAAAGGCAAAGATAGTGGATAGTGAGTCGGGTTGCAGTAGTTGTCAGTTCTATAGGGTAGTGCAGTGATCCCCAACATGTTGCTCTCCAACCCCTTGGATGTTGCTCCCAGTGGAGCCTATGATTAAGTGTTTGGAACACGAAACGCGTCAGGCTGTTTTGACACAATAAACTTTTTCACTTTTTGGAACATCTGCCTGGTGGAAGTTTTTGCCCTTGAGTGCCTGCTTCTATTCGAGATTTCGGTTGCTCCCAGTGGCCCAAAAGCAGGTGCTTCTTTTTGAATTCTTGATTTAAGGGCAAGCTTTATTTGCATAAAAAGCATGTGTACTACCAAACAGAGTCTCCTGTTGGCTTCAAGTCTACATAGGGGATATCTGTACCCCCAGAGCCTAAATTTTGCACCCCCAGGAACTTTTAGCATGTTTATGTTGCTCTCCAACATTTTTTTTTTACACGTGAATGTGGCTCACAGGTAAAAAAGGTTGGGGACCCCTGTAGTGTGTCGAAGTGGATAAGGGTAGCACTTTGTCTGTGGAGGCTGCAACAGAATGGTTTCAACTGGAGGATGTATGATTAAATACTAATCTATAGCAGTTATTCTCTTATATCCCTAAATCTTAATTACACGTTTCCAACACTAAGTGGGTATAAATACAGGTGAGATATCATTTGTTATGTGTAGGACTACTTGACTAGACTCAATCAGGTCTCTGTTTGAGCACAAATATACAGTACACAATAATGCAGTTTATCACAGCTCTGTGCCAGGGATCTCTTTGTGGGTTCAGCCCTTTTGGACCAAGGACAATTACATATAGAAATGTTTACTTTACTGTGAAAGTGGGACCTCATAGGCAGGTCTTCTGTTGGACCCTAGATACCAGAGAACTGGTATCCCTGACTCTGGGATAGTAATAGAGCTTACTTGATTTAATAAGAACCTGTCAGTTGAAATATCTTTCCACGATGAAGTATGAGTGTGTTTTCTTGGCCGAACATATGGCTGAACTACAGAATGATACCTTAGGGTGAGCAGATGGGAAAATACTGGTGATACTGCCATATTCACACAAAACACACACATACTGCATATTGAGTCCATTTATTTGCTGAAGGTTATTATGCACAGATAGACATGTATGTATAAACATAATTAACATGCAATAAAACACACATTTAAAATCCATCATTTGGCCCTAATAATTAATAATACAGGTACACAAATTACCAAATAATAGACAACTATTACACAGTCAATAACATCTCAACAAATGTGCACTTATAATTGGCTGGAATGGTATAGATGCCACTTAACACAGCTGGGGTCAGGGCAGCCAAATAAAGTTGGTCAGAATAATATAAGGGTGATAGCAGACAGGACGATATGTTGCCCACTGAAAATCTGCACTACCTGAGGGTGACATCTCCTAAAATACTTTGCACACAGAAGTCTGATGTAGCTAAAACACAGCAATCACGTAATCGTGCAAAGTTTCCTTGGAAGGAAGCATGCTCGGAACTGTATTGCTGCAACATATTATAGGGGTTGTTCACAATGGGGTCACTGACCCTACCAGCAAAAAAAAATGATTGCTACAATTTTATAGTTATTGCTTATCTTTCTATCCAGTCCCTCTCCTATTCATCATCCAGTCTCTCATTTAAACCATTGCCTGGTTGGTATGATTAATTGGGCGATAGCAACCAGATAATTGCTGAAATTCCAAACTTGAGAGCTGCTAAACAAAAAGCTAAATAAATCAAAAACCATAAAAAAACTAATTGCAGATGGTCTCAATATCATTCTCTACATCATAGTCAAAGTTATTTTGAAGGTGGAGAACCCCTTTAAATACTAAGTACCTATCCCTTTGTGGGTACTGCAGAAAATTACCGTTAAAGGAACAGTAACACCAAAAACTGAAAGTGTTTTAAAGTAATGAAAATATCATGTAGTGTTGCCCTGCACTGGTAAAACTGATTTGTTTGCTTCAGAAACACTACTATAGTTCATATAAACAAGCTGCTGAGTAGCAATGGCGGAAATTGAAAAACGGCTATATGGCACAGGTTAGTTATATAATGGATAACCGATAACATTATATTCTACAGAGTTTATCTGCTATCTGCTGTGTAACTTGAGCCTTTTCTCCTTTGCAAAGCTGCCCCCATGGCTACACAGCAGCTTATTTATATAAACAATAGTAGTGTTTCTGAAGCAAACACAGCAGTTTTACTAGTGCAGGGCAACAATGCATTATATTTTTATTACTTTAAAACAATTAAATTTTTTGATGTTACTGGTCCTTTAAGGTCCCCATAGACCTGACCGATTTTAGTGCAATCCAACCAATCCGTCAAATTATTGTGAGGTTAGTGGGAATCGAACGGTCGTGCATCTAACGATTTTTCGTCCAGCATCGGTCAGAAAATTGATTGGCCAGGTAAGAAAATTATTTTATAGTCCAATTGTTTGCAGGGCCAAGCAGGCAGCTACCCTCAGTTTTCCTGGCTTCAACTAGACAACATTGCTTGAAATGGTCTTTTTAGTTGACAAATCGTACATTTAAACGATCGTTTCAAGATAAGCTTGGTCTAACGATAACGAAAAGATCTTTTAAAAATCTTTACATCTATGGCCAGCTGTAGAAAGGTGTGTTACAGGCACTAATACATCTCTGTCATTCAGCTTTAGAGTAAGATGTTTTGTTAGGTATACTTGTGTACTAACATCAACTTTCCTCCTATATCACAAAGGCCAAGTCTGTGCCTTCAACTGTCTTTAAAATCAAACCTAACTTTGCCTCACAATCCAGTTGTGTGTTTGTGTTGCTTAGTTTGCTGTGCCTAGCTCACCTCCACCTGAAGAGTTTAAGGGTAGAACTACACGATGCGCTTACCTCCGTTCCGATGCAAGGAAGCAAATGCGTCACAACGGATGCTCTGAAGCTAACGTAAGTAATAGGAATGTGGCATGTAGCAGCTGATTTCATCCGACATGACTGTCAGATGAAGACGCAACATGCAGAGTTCGCATATGACAGTAATGTGGGATGAAATCAGCTTCTACGTGCGACATTGCGATTACTTACTTTAGATTCGGCGCATCCGATGTGACGCCTGCACTTCCTTGCGTCGGAGCGGAGGTAAGCGAATTGTGTAGTTCTACCCAAGACGGTGTCAGCTGTCAGATTCTCTCTCCTGTGTTAGGGCTCTGCTAAAAAAAACTACAAATCTACTTTAATATATGATTCTAAATGGGTGACTGAGTACTGCCTGTGGGGGCCCTGGGCTGTATAATCATAGGAGCAAGGCTGACAGATCACTTCTTATAAACAGACAACAATCTCTGGAGGGAACTTACACTATTTTTGCACACTTGACAGGTGCCGTAGTGCTGGCAGTTGCTTTTGTGCTTATACTAGTGATTCCTGACCGCTTGCTTTGGGTTAAAAAATGAGCCCCATTGAAGTCCCTTTGTGCACTGTATGCAGTGAAACTAACATTGGGCTTGTGCCCCCACCAATGGATTCAGAGCAAGCCCCTCCCACAGCACAGTCAAACCTCAATTTTACATCCCCTGGTTTTAAGTTTTCCCTCATTTTACACTGTTGTTTTGTGGTCTCGCCTATATATTATGCATAATACATTTTCCTGGATTTCACATCATTTTCTCCTGATCCACTGAAAAATGTAAAATGTGGGTTGTCCTGTATGTGACAAGTGCAGTAAGCCAATGAATGACAGGGGGATAAGGAAGCGTTGGAGATTGATCACTGATCTCCTACCTGCTCAGGTGCTGCAACTCTCCCCCCAGCCTCCCCTCCAACTCCTCCCAGGCAGCGGTCGGCTCGGGTTGCTGGAAGGGCTGCAGTAAGGGCTGCAGGTTGAGGGTTTGGGAGACCTCCTCGAATCCGGCTGCGAAGTCTTGGAAATCAATGATCCCGTCCCCATCCACATCCAGCATCCCAAAGAGCGGCCGGAGCAGGCCGGGTTCCACCCCCAGATCATTACACACCGAGGCGAAGTCCTCCAGCTCCACCAGCCCCGAGCCCCTCACATCACACGCGGAGAACAAACTGTGAAGTCGCGCCAGTTCCTCAGAAGAGCCCATGTGAACCGGCGCTGCCGGGAGAGTCCGTCTGAGCAATGGCAGGAGAAGGGGAGTGCGCTGCCAGCTGAAGCCACACTAACACTGACTGACGCGACCCCCTAATGAGACTGACTGCGGGTCGTACCTGTAATCAATCGGCTCAAAGAAAGTCTCCCAGAAACGAAAATATCGTTTCTATTCCCTATGCGGCTTATGGCAGTGGATAAAAGCCAGAGGTGCACCTGTTACGCGGGGGAGAGGGGTGTAATGAAGTCCCAGCTCTTCCTGAAACGACACTTAGAGCTCAGCACCACATACACGAGTGTCATTCCATACAGAGAGTTCAGTCCGCGGCTCCAGTTCCCATATACATATAAGAAATCCACGAGCAGGTGAGTAAATGTGCGAGCAATTCCTCTATACGCCTGCCCTCAGCTGCAATGAGACCTTTGTGTGTATGGGACCTGGAGTCCATCAAAGTCCCCGGGGCCAAGTCGTTCATTCCATTCCTGTAACCCCGCCCCTTCTCTGTTGTGTCCTTAGGCTCACACACACTCACGCCCAGCCCGTCCCGCAGCTGCTTACTTCTCTGCATTTATTGCTCAGCTGCACCTCTTCTGTGTAATGCCGGGTTAGGCCAGCCGGACGCTGTAGACAACCCTGACAGTCACTTCGGCCCCCGCCGCTGTAAAGCGCAACCAAATGCGCGCGTGCGTAACCGAGGACGCACGCCGTGCGCAATTGCGCGCAGCCGTGCGCAATTGCGCGCAGCCGTGCGCAATTGCGCGCAGCCGTGCGCAATTGCGCGCAGCCGTGCGCAATTGCGCGCAGCCGTGCGCAATTGCGCGCAGCCGTGCGCAATTGCGCGCAGCCGTGCGCAATTGCGCGCAGCCACTTTTCACTGAGGTTACACTTGCTGGACTAGGGGTAGGCTGCATGTGAGCTACCTGCCTAGCGCCCCTAGGCACGTGCCTTTTCTGCCTACCCCTAGTTCCAGCCCTGCTTCTGTGGAACTGCTCCTTGTCATGATCTTGTCAGAAAAAGGGATAATTCACCTTCAAATGAAGTTTCAGTGATGTAGAGAGTGATGTTCTAAAACAATTTGCAATTGGGTTTTTATTATTTTTATCGTTTGTGGTTTTTGAGTTATTTAACGCAGCTCTCCACTTTGCAATTTCAGCAATCTGGTTGCTAGGGTTCACATTACCCTAGCAACCATGCACTGTTTTCAATGGCAGCCACCTGGCTGGTATTTATCCCTAACAAAAGCCCTTGACCCTCCCCCAATCAAGTCAAAACTTACCTTTTCTCCACTTTCTGTACATCGCACAGTGGTTCCAACCCCTTGTACATCACAGCCCACCCCTTTTGTTCCCGCCCCCTCCACCGGTTGGTGGAAATTTTATGAAAAGGTGGCAACCCTAGAGACAGGAATATGAATAAGGGAGGGATTGAATAAAAAGATGAGTAATAAAAAGGGGCTGCACATTTTGAGATGAAAGTATTTTCCCCTAAAACAACCAAAGGGTTCTATACCATAAGGGTGATGGAGCTAAGGGATGCCGTTCCTTGTGATGTTTTGATGGCAGGTTCCCAGGTGCTTTGGCATTGTATATATACTAGGGATGCACCAAATCCACTATTTTGGATTCAGCGGAACCCACAAAAGATTCGGCTAAAGGGGAAAACATTTTTTACTTCCTTGTTTTGTGACATAAAGTCACTTGTATTGGCATACAAAGCCACATTGGCGGAGGGCTTACTGACACTTTGGCCCTCCAAGAGTTTTTATAACTGCTTTCTCTGGTTCTCTGTCTGTAACATTCCATCTGAGTCTCCAGGGGGGTGCTGGGTCTCCTCCATTTACTGAGTCCAAAATAAAAGGATCACATGACAACCCTGTGCCACATGGGAACCTTCCTAAAACCTACAGGGCATGCCTACCTCTTCCCACCCATGCTTACACAGACTAGGCCTCTATCTACATCTGTTGACTGGAGATGACAATAATGGGGAAAGGCTAATTCCTGCTCCCCCACCCAATGTCAAACTGGCCCACCTGGAAAACGCCCGGTGAACCCACGTGTCATTGGGCCCTTTAATATTATTATTATTATGCGCCCCATTATTCCAACAAGCAAATAAGCATTCACCCCAAATTTTCCAGGTCTACAAATAAATATGTTCCTATCAAAATCGCTGAATGCTGTGTTCTACTGTTTACTTTTTCATTCTCAGTTCGTGTAAATCTGACCTGCCTCTTAATCAGTCTCCAAACCCATCACTAAGAATATTCTGCATGTACTGTGCATTTCTGTATAGCACTAAAGCCACATATGGGCAGAAGAGCAAAGAAACCATATGGACTCCACTGAGCTCCTCCACTTGCTGCAGTATTTCAGTCCCAGCCTTAGGCAGGAAGGAAATTCCCATGCGGGTGCCTTAGGTGTCTCTGAGAGTTACTCCCAAAATGGGCCTAATTATGAACATGGCTAAGCAAGACAAAAAAGACCAGATAATCAAGTTAAGTGGAACAATAACATCAGAGCTTAAATAGTTGGGACCCTAAGCAATGCAGCTAGAACAAACAGAGTGCTTCTATGATCCACGGACCTCTTTGGGGCTTTTTATAAAATTGTTCAAGACAACCATACTTAACTTTCTGATTGACAGCATAACTTATAACATCATAAGTTATGAAAGGGCACCTATAAAACAGTAGTATTTTTTAAAGAAAAGACCCCCTATGTGCATAATAATTAACTGTCCTAACTCTTCAACCTCTTAAATCCAAAACCATAGGCATTTTGTGGCTTTTCAGTGCCCAAGGAGAAAGACCTGATACCAAACACTTCTCTTGCTCATGTGCTTTCCTACTCCATGAAATCCAAAATAAAGTTACCAGAGTCAGCCTTTTGCTGGCCTTGGTAAAGTGCCACCTAAGGCAAGATTGCCTCTTTGTTTCAGCGCATCCAGGCCTGGACTGGCAATCTGTGGGTTCTGGCAAATGCCAGAGGGGCTGCTGTAAGATGCCATAAACACTCACTATTTAGTGGGCTGGTGGGGTGTGTTTGGG
Source organism: Xenopus petersii (assembly GCA_038501925.1). Classification (NCBI taxonomy): domain Eukaryota; kingdom Metazoa; phylum Chordata; class Amphibia; order Anura; family Pipidae; genus Xenopus; species Xenopus petersii. Next base: position 89,633,046 of record CM076677.1, read on the forward strand.
CCTCTGTGTGGCCTGTTGCAGCCTCTGGGTACCTGAAATGCCAGGACCTATTTTGATTCTCAGTCCAGACATGGACGCATCCCATAGCACACCTGGAGGACAGAACTAAATAAGCCAGTAGGTGTTGACATTTGCATATGACAAAGTCCGAGTTGGTTGAGACAACACCGGCGTCTTCTGGCGCATGCGCAGTAGGAACAGTTACCGGTACAGATCTACTGCGCATGCGCCGAATGTCACAAAGTTTTCCAATTTCACTTCGTGACATTCGGCGCATGCGCAGTAGATCCGTACCGGTAACTGTTCCTACTGCGCATGCCCCAGAAGACACCGGTCAGAGCAGGAAGAAGACGCGCGTGCGAGAAGATGGCGACTGTGAACTCCATGGACAGGACCTGTGCAGAGGGGTGAGTAACAAGTTAGGGGCATTTGCCCAGAGGGACAGGACAGGAGGTTTTAATAAATGCATTTATTCATCTGTCTGCTAACTATAGCTTTCAGTTTATGGTGCATCAGTAGGTGAATAAGTGAAGAAAAGCCGCAGCAAACGACAACAATAGAAATACAGCCATACCATGCATGGTCCATTGTATGATATTGGCCCAAGGATTGATTGGTGCCATAGCGTATACTGTTGGCCAGGGTATGGCCACCTTAAGTGTTCTTCAGCTGCCAGTTTTACAGTATGGCCTTTAATTTGCATTAATCATTACATTTTTTAATTATTAAAATATCATAGATTATAATCTAGTTTTTATTAACTGCACTAGGCCCAATACCAGAAATACCAAATGATGCACATCATTTCTATAATTGCTGGGGCTCTTTTTTTGGAGGTGGGCTTTGATGGGGCAGTTGTGTGTTTCCAAGATGGGTATATATTTTGTTGGTCACATTTCTGACTTGTTTTGCTATACAGGACTTCTCAACTCAGTTCAGGTCCCCATTGTATACTAGAAGAGGTGTCACACACACAGTTTTATTTGCACAATAATGTGCACTTCCAGCAGTTCTTGATAATGGTTTATTACCAGAAACATGGACTTTACAAATTTCATTATAGAATCAATATCTCTAGTATCGTACATAGTTCCAAAACAAGATTTCAGCCATAGCACACATATGTGCCAACTGTCTGCACTCCTTGGTGGTGCTCACTGCATAACTTTCTTTATCTTATTACAGGTAACATTTTATCCAGAATGCTCGGGACCTAGGGTTTTCTAGATAAGGGATCTTTCTGTAACTTGGAATATATGTTAAGTCTACTAAAATATTATTTAAAAATTAAATCGATCAAAAAGGATTATGTTGCCTCCAAAAAGGATTCATTATATCTTAGGGTTCAAGTCAAATTTATGGGAAATGGCCTGCCTGTAATTCTGAGCTTTCTGAAAAACGGGTTTCTAGATAACAGATCTTACTCCTGTGCACATAGGTTCCCCATTAAAAGTTAACTTAAAGATAAACCACCCTAGCAACCATGCATTGATTTGAATAAAAGACTGGAATATGAAAAGGAGAGGGCCAATAACAATAAGGGTTTTATGTATTAAAGTCTGATTTTTTTCTGGTTGGAGTTTTAAAGGGGAAAAACACAATTTTTTCGTATAAAAAAACTAGAATTATTTGTGATGTATTGAACCCCAATGCTGCTAAAAGCCCTAATAAAAAAGTATTCTATCTCAAATCTGCCGAGGTCATGTAGAAGTCAATGGGAGATGTCCCGTTTGCATTTGGAAGATATCATGATCTGCGCTGGGGTTTGTATAATAATCAGAATAATTGGGTTTTTTTGAGGACGATAATCCGGAGTTTTTGGGCATCAAATCGAAAAAATCATACAATTCAGATTTTTTTCAGGATTTTATCGAGTCTTTTCCCACACCAGATTTTTTTCAAATAAACCTATTAATAAATACGGTAAAACAGTTTGGTCTAAGTGTTTGTTAGAAAATAGTGAGAAATTCTCGGATTTTAGTAAATAACACCTTAAATGTGTATCCTTACAGAGCATTTGTTTTTAGATGGAGTTATTGACCTCCATTTGAAAGCTGGAAAGAGTCAGAAGAAGAAGGTAAATAATTCAGAACCTATAAAAAAGAAAAACGAAGACCAATTGAAAAGCTGTTTAGCATTAGCCAATTTATAACATACTAAAAGTTAACTTAAGGGTGGTGGCAAACTGGGAGATTAATCGCCAGCGGGATTTCCGAAGTCACTTGTTACCAGATTATGACAAATCTAGGTTATTTGGTGATTCCATTTAATTTAAAGAAAAATGTCAGTATAACAAAAATGGGGTAAATAGATAGCCCGTGCAAAATAAAAAATGTTTCTCATATATATAGTGAGGGGGTAGAAAAACAGGAAAGGGAGCACGGGCAAGTTGGGGATGGGCAATCTCTGTAGTTTGGCCTGCAATTATTACATTTAAATGAACAGTTAAGTGTAAAAAATAAAAACCGGGTAAATAGGTTGTGCAAAATAAAAAATGTTTCTAACATAGTTAGTTATCCAAAAATGTAATCTATAAAGGCTGGAGTGACATAATAGCTTAATAACGTAATAGCCAGAACACTTCTTCCTGCTTTTCAGCTCTCTTGGTTTCCACTGATTGGTAACCAGGCAGTAACCAATCAGTGACTTGGGGGGGGGCACATGGGTCATAACTGTTGCTTTTGAATCTGAGCTGAATGCTGAGGATCAATTGCAAACTCACTGGACAGTTATGTCCCATGTGACCCCCCTTAAAGTCACTGACTAACTCAGAGTTAGAGAGCTGAAAATCAAGAAGTAGTGTTCTGGTTATTATGTTAGACATCCAGTCACTTCAGCCTTTATACATTACATTTTTGGCTAACTAACTATATTAGAAACATTTTTTAGTTTGCACAACCTATCTTTTTACCCGGTTTTTATTTTTACACTGAACTGTTCATTTGTAATATAATAATAATGTAATAATTGCAGGCCAGGCTCCCTTTCCTGTTTTTCTACCCCTTACTTGAGCTCTTGTTCTTTCCTTATGTATTGTTAAACTTGAAAATCTATAAAGAAAATAATGAAAAATGAATTGCAGACCAACCACATGCATTTCCCTGTCCTGTTCTTGTCAATCAATTGGTTTTTTTTAAGAGCCACTGTTGCCCTTATTATTGTATGAAAAAGTTTGATCCATTTACAGAGGCTAATCTAAGTGAAAGAGTCATTTAAAGCCCATTTAAAGTTTGCCAGGGGATGGCCAAAAATCCTTACATTTATTAGTTACATGCATTAGTTAATATGGGATTAGGCAGAAAAAGACAAAGGCCCATTTATGCAGTGAAAAAGATGGCAAGGACTTACCACCTATAAAATACTGCACTTATTTCTGGAATAATGCAGAGTTTGGCATGCACCACCTGTCAATGGTCTTGTGCAAGCATTTCATATAATATATTTTGACCAGTGGCAGTTTGTTATAGATACTTATTTATTTCAATAAAGTAGAATACAGATGGGTTTGTTTGAGCTGTGACACTCCATAGAGACAGCTACATTGGAATGTAAGAGAGATTAGCTGAACAGCATTATTTGTTCTTCCTCATTCCCCAGTGTTTATGAGAAGGTTTAATCAATCTTTTGTCAGGCTTGAATGTGCTTTTTAAGCATAGTACTGTAAAAAAGGGGATTATTTTAACAAAAGAAAACTTGTTAGCTTAACCTGCTTAAAGGAGAAGTTTGTTAATATCAACCATTTCTTCCCGACCCTCAAACTGGACAAATGGATTATCCCTGCAAAAGTTGTAAGTGTCCTCTCTCTTGAAAAAAAGGTACACAACCACTTTAAACCTCCTACCTCACTTGGGGGTATATTTATCAAAGAGTGAAGTTAATAGTGAAGTTCTGCCACTAGAGTGAAATTCCGCCACTTCCCATTCATTTCTATGGGGTTTTTAAAGCATATTTATCAAAGGGTGAAATTTCACTTTCACCCATTGATAAATACGCCTTTCAAAATCCCATAGAAATGAATGGAGAGCTAGAATTTCACTCTAGTGGCGGAACTTCACTCTTATAAATTTACCCCATGGACTGCTCTTACAATACAAAACCCCTTGCTGTGCTACAATGTTCCCTTTAACTCCTTCTCGGATATGTGCACTGAAAAAATTCTTCTGTGCGTACCTTTTAAACTTTTGTCCGCAGTTTTTAATAACTGTGTGCTCAGGTCAGAATTAATACAAAATGTTTTGTTTACACACATAATTCTTTGTGCGCACCACAATTTGTTGTGTGCATTGGCCTCAAAATTTATGTGCGCACGCATGTGTGCACACCTTAGAGGGTACATTGCCATGCTGGTAGTGGAAGTTTTTTTTGCATTCTAATTTATTACTATTTCACCACTGATATAAAAGAACATATATTATAGATAAATAAATATAAATAGAGAGGGTCCCTGTGGATGTGGGGTGGAGGAGAGTCAAGAACACTTTTTGGTGGGTTGTTCAGTGACAAACTGTTTATATGAGAGTATGCTTAAAGGAGCAGTTCATATAGATAGATAGATAGATAGATAGATAGATAGATAGATAGATAGATAGATAGATAGATAGATAGATAGATAGATAGATAGATAGAAATAGATAGGCTGTGCAAAACAATTCTTTTCCCCAATATAGTTAGCCAAAAAATGTAATATATAAAGGTTTGAGTGACTGGATGTGTAACATAATAGCCAGAACACTACTTCCTGCTTTTCAGATCTCTAACTCTGAGTTAAGGTGGCCATACACGAAGAGATCCATTTGTTTGGCGATGTCGCCAAATGAGCGGATCTCTCCCCGATATGCCCACCTTGAGGTGGGCAATATCGGGCCAATCTGATCGTGGGCCCTAGGGCCCAATGATCGGATCCTAACGAATAGTAATGGGCGGTCGGATCGCGGGACCGCATCAACGAATAGATGCAGCCACGATCTGACAGGATTTTTCGTCCCATCCTATTGAGAAGGCCAGATCTCGATCAGGGAAGCCCGTCGGGAGTCCCCATACACGGGCCAATAAGCTGCCGACACGGTCTGTCGGCAGCTTTTATCGGCCCGTGTATGGCCACCTTTAGTCAGCGACTGTAAAGGGGACCACATGGGACAAAACTGTTCATTGAGTTTGCAATTGATCCTTAGCATGCAGCTCAGATTCAAGTATGACCAATTTGATCCCCCCTTAAGTGCCTGATTACTTATTGACTGGTAACCAATCTGGAAACCAAGAGAGCTGCAAAGCAGGAAGAAGTGTTCTTTTATGCTAGACATCCAGTCACTTCAGCCTTTATAGACGACATTTTTAGCTAACTAACTATATTAGAAACATTTTTTATTCTGCACAGCCTATTTACTCTGTTTTTATTTTATACTGAACAATCCATTTAAGGTGTTGGGTATTTCTAACATATGTGGTAATAATGATGCAGAAAGAGCCTACTGAATCTTTCATAGGAATACAACACTTTAACCAAGAGACTGTATTTATTATATTGTGATTCACTATCATCTGTGGTCTATGCGATGTATGACAACTCTGGGAAAAGACAATGAATCAATACACCAAGCAATAAGGAAAATATTAAGGAGATTTGTATATATTAAGATTAATGAGATCCAGAAACAAAATGCGAATAAGAAATATTGAATGAAAATGTTTCTACTTTGTAAATAACGTAAATATTGTACTATAGTGTCATTTTACTGTGATTTTGTTTTACTTTGTATTGTTTTTAATTTTTAAATAAAAATCCCTATACTTGTATTGTGGTAGAGGTGCTGTGTCACTTCAATACTCCCATAAGTGAATAGAACTCCCAAATCCATAATCTGACAATTGAATGCGATTTGGGATGAGAAGATTGGAGTTTTGAGTTCCGCTGTGGATCGCATGCGATCAACAGCAACCAGCTCCATCTTGGATCGGCAGTGTGAAGCGGAGCATCCACAGAGCGCATAATCTTTTCTGTGTGAAGGGCATCTATAAAAATGGAAGGCGCACTATTGGGATATTACATGAACCAGAGCACAGGATCTGGTGAGAGCTGTCCTTTACGTTGGGGCATGTGTGCTTGAAAGAGGGTGGTGGGGGATGCCCTGATATAAACCCTCTCACCTTTCAATTGACTATATATGCTCCCTTTGCACATTAATATCTGAGACTCTGTTGATGGAAGAATATTGCCATTCTTATTCCCCTGATTTGTAACCTTGAAGACCGGTTGGAGATAGCTGGTTGAAGAACTATAACTCACATGTTAAGAATTTACTTGGCGGAATTTCTGATTGGAGAGTAGCAAATTCACAAAGAGAAAAATAACTTAAGGGACAATAAGTTTTTTAACGATTTATCAATTTCATAAGAGATTGTTTTTATGAATTTGTTCTAAAATTGATTGGGGTACTGGCCGGCCAGGTTTCTTGATTGAGAATTTTTAAGAGTTAATAAAACAGATCTATTACATATCAAATTGGTTCTTAATTACACCTTTTAATTATTTATTGTTATATTTTTATTGTGCTTTGAAATAAATTCTTAAAATAAGACACACATTTTCCTCAGGTATCTATTGTTACAGTTTATCTTGTGTATATTTTCAAAAAAAGTTTCACTTGGGTCCACTGACAATTTTGCCTATACATTATGTTTTTTTATCGTCTTACACCTTACACCGTTGTAGATTAAAAAACATTATATATTAAATATTATGTATATAAGGTTTAAATAGGCGATATTAAAAGGTTTAGTAAAAAAAAAAAGTGTGAAATATTTGAAAAATGTCACAGATGAAATTCTTCAACGTTTCATGAATACAAAAATAATCCAACCTTTGGGGACAAAAACAAAGGCCAACTAATTGTAATGTTGTTCCATCCATTCCTGTAAAAAGTTAAATGTTCATTATACATTAGCAGCTTAGAATTGGGTGGAGTAATGAGAAAGGTTATGGACACGTGAAGGGGGAGGAGCAGACAGTGTGGAAAGAACCGCCAGGAAGAAAGTAGAGTTCTACCCTGCAGTCTGGTGTATCTGTGTGGATTCTTCCAGTTCTGATATAACCTGCACTGGGTCATTGCACTAACAAGGGTTAAAATTTTGACCCCCAGTGTAATTTTATTCACTAAAAGCCATTGCTTACATTCATTTCTTAATATGGACAATATACAATATAGACAGTGGTGCAAATTTACTTACCTCCGTAGATCCGCCAGCGTTGTCTTCGCCGCACTTTGCTAAACTTCGACAGGCGTAGATTCGTCAGGACATTGCAAATTCACGAAGATCCGAAGTTCCGCACAAGTTACCGATCGTTTCCGAAGTTGCACTAGCGAAGTTACGATGAGCGGTCCGAAGTTGCGCTAGCGAAGGCTAATTTGCATACGGCGCCAAATTTTAATTTCAATGGACGTGTATGCAGCAGCGCATACAGAACACTATACAAAAGCAGGGAAACTTAATAAAAGTTTATTTAGGTTCTAATGCCCTACACTTGTGCCCACAGTATAGTTAAGGTGCCACAAATGTAGGGGGGAAGGTGGGCACCCTAAAAATGCCAGCAACTTTTTTTTTAAAAAATTCCTATATACTCTATTGCACTTCGCCTGCTCTAACCTGGCGAAGTAAACTCTGGCAAAGGAGGTCACGTTCAGAAAAAGACCAATGTTAGTAAATTTGCGTATTTTTGCCCCCTTCGCCAGAGTGCAACTTCGCGTTATGGTGTTGTGCTAGGCTATCATTATCGCTGGCGAATTTTCAAAGTTTGCAAATTTGCGAAATGACTTTAGGCTGGCGAATTTTTGCTAGCGTTAGTCACTTCGCCCTTTAGTAAATTTGCCCCAGTGTCTGTAGTGGTAATGCAGTGGTTCCTAAATCACAGGCTGTGTTATACTGCACTAGCATTGCTAAGCATATAAATAATTAAATGCCTACTGGGGGTCATTACTGTGACATTAAATCTTATATTTTATTACAAAAGCAAAAATGGAAAAGTATAAATCTTTAAAACCCATTTGATCTGGCATATATTCAAAGTACAAAAAGTCATTATTGCTGTATATTGCCATTTCCGTGGAAAAGAGATATAGGTATGGGATCCATTATCTGAAAACTGATTATCCAGAAAGCTCCAAATTACAGAAATGCTGTCTCCCATATACGTAATCCAAATAATCTAAATTTTTTAAAAAAGGTTTCCTTTTTCTCTGTAATATTAAAACAGTACCTTGAACTTGATCCAAATGAAGTAAAAATAAATCTTTTTGGAAGCAAAACCAGCTTATTGGGTTTGTTTAATGTTAACATGATTTTCTAGTAGACTTAAAGTATGAAGATCCAAATTACGAAAAGATCTGTTATCTGAAAAACCCAAGGTCCCAAGCTTTCTGGATAATATGTGCCTTTCCTGTATAGCTAAAGAGAATCTCTTCATAAGGGAATCATACATCACACAAAAAGTGCTTACTACAAATGGCGCACATAAAATCAAATAAGATTTGTTTAAATATATATCACACTCAAGGGGAATAATAATTATTCTGCATAATAGGTCCCCTGTACTTAGCAAAAGAGAAAAGGAAATCATGCATTATACAAAAAGTGCTCAGTACAAATGGTGCATATCAAATCAAATCAGATTAATTTAATTTAATTTGTTTAAATATACTGTATATCACCAAACGTTTCAACATAAAGCCTTTCTCAAGGGGAATCATTCCCGTAGAGAAAGGCTTTATGCAAAAACATTGGGGTAATTCTTTTTTTAGTAGGTGCATCCGCTTCTTAGTATTTCTTGTTTGTTTGGATTACAGTTTGGCGATACTGTATGTATTCAAATAGCTCTACTAATCTGATGTGCACCATTTGTATTGAACACTTGTATATTGTATGCTTTCTTATAAAGACATTACATTTTGCAGTACTTCCATTGTCTGTACCTTAAAAAAGTTTTTTCAACCCCAATATGGAAAAATTCTACTTTTGAAGGTTCCTTTTATGGCGGTGTTTTTGGCTTTTTGAGCCTTGCTCCAATCTGTATATATCTATATTAACTATACAGTATTAGAGTGCCCTCCATTGATCTATATTTCTGAATAAAACAAGGACTTACATAACGTGACTTAGCCTAAAGATTCCGTAAGGGAGCAGGATATAATGACTAGCATCAAATGAAAAATAGGAGGTCTGGGCAATCTCTTTCTTGCAAGCAGGGAAGGACTAAGGCTAGGGCCACACAACACAGATTCTCTGCAGGTCAAAAAATCTGCTGTTCCACTGCTCTTTTTCTCCTGTTCTGCTGTGCAGATTTTGGAGTAAAAGGCAAAATCTTGCATTTTGGTACCGAAATCTGGAGTGTCTGCCTGCACCATAGCAGGGCAATGATTCCTGGTGCAGGCAGAGCAGCAGAAGAGGAGCAGCTGGGCAACAGATTATCAGCCTGCACTTGTCCGCAGGCCGAGATCCATGTCTTGTGGCCCTTGCCTAAGCTTGTGGAACAGTGGTGTAACTAAATATCACTGGGCCCCACAGCAAATAATTTTATACGCCCAAAAAATGTCTAGAGATTGACCTGTTTTACCAAGTTTTATTGAATTTGTATATGAATTAGAGCCTCGTGGGGCCCCTATACCTTCTGGGCCCCCCTGCAGCCACAGGGTCTGCTTCCTCTATTGTAACGCCCCTCTTGTGGAACAAGTGTTTTGGTCTTGGCAGTCTCTCTCATTTAAAAGCTTATGGCAGGGGATGATTAAGCCCTCTGAAACCAGTCTCTTGGTCTGGAGACACTCATCCCAAGAAATGCTACTATGCAGGGAGGTGCCAGCATATGATAAATGACCCTTAAAATTTAGGGACCACCATAATCAGTTTACCTTGACGTGGTATGGTGGTTTCCTGGACAGGCATTTTGCCACATAAAGCCCCAAGTGCACAGGGGCAAAGAATATGTTTTAGTTATCACACTTCTTTGGGTATATTTTATATACAGTAGATAGGTTATGTTTTTTTATACATCTTTTTCAAGTTGATTCATATATTCATGAGAAGCATGTTTCTATTTCCATTTCCATACCAAATCTTTAGACTAGGTCTAGTTATGTACAGTAAGTCTGAACATAGGCCAGGATTCCTTTCCCAGTAGTCATCTAATATAAACATTGCTTTCATCTTGTTAAATTACACAAAGAATTTCATACATCTTGTTGCTCCCTTGTAAATATAGGAATGTATTCAAAATAGCAGCCTTTTTCTTATTGATGATTATTATTCTGCCTGGTATTTTAATGGATGACACATTGATTTTATATAAACCTATGGCATATATTTTGATCAGCTTTGCAATACCTTCCCTATGTGTTGTTTGTCTTAATGGCCACTCCTCTATCCCTTTTTATATACATTTCTCATTTCAGTTTTGGGCATGTGTTTGATAGTTCTTAGTTTATTCTCTACAAAGCTTCCCTGAGTACATCTCCTGCAGGGGCCTTAGGTGGAATCATTGGCATGTAAGAGGGTTGTTTGCCATGTTTGTCATGGGCGCACAATTTCTTTTTGCATTCTTTTACATTACACATTTATACTGCAGACCCAGTTAGACAATCAGTGGATTGTAGCCATTGTCAAATGGGCTGCTGTAAGATGCCATAGAAAGTAACTTTTTATGGGACTGTTGAAGGGCTTTTGGGGCTGGCGAATATTTTTAATCCCAGTCCAGGGCTGCTGCACTGGCCACTGATGACGATCAAGTCTAGCAAAACTTTAGCAGTGACATCATTGAGGCTTATGGGAAGACATGTCCCCTTTTCTTCTGCCAAGTCCCCAACCTTGAGAATTCTGAATATGGTTATACATATCAGTCTGCATAGAAACACACAGGCTGTATCTGGCCCAAAATTTGATTCTTCCTGACCTGTCAGCTATTTCCAGCATGGGAATTTTCCAAATCCACCCCATTCAACTTAGAGTTCTTTAGAAGTCATGTTCATTTGTTTTTTGAACTATACAGTGTATAATTATCCTTCTTTCCTTCCCACCTTTTTTGCTTAAATGCTAGGTTTTCCTGGCTCTGCTATTAGTATTATGGATTCTGCTGGAAAGCAGAGACACCTAGTGGTTAGAATCCATATTGTCACACTGGTATTTACGTCACACACAAATTACATTTTTAAGTCTGTGAACGTTAAGAAAAAAAAAATTGAGAAATTAATTTGAATAAAAACAAGTTCTATCTTAAATTCATTACTATATTTTCCATATGGGCATATTTAGGTAAAGCTCCCATTGATATCTTAGTCGAAGTGCATCTATGCTTTATCAAAATATACATTTCAGTAATTGTCTTGCTGACTTGTTAGTTTTTTCTTCCCCATATTTTCATCAATTATTTAGAATGCTTATGAAATTAAAAAAATATATATATACATTTCTGATTTTCTTGTAATTTAAGATTATAACTGTGCTGACAAATAGATGTCAATTGTTAAATTGCTACTAATCATTCTTCAGCGCTACAACACTGAGGCAAGGTGAGCACCGTATCATGATCAACAAACAGGTATTAAATATGCTGCACACTGGTACAAACTATAAACTCACATTCTTTCTTTCACTGGTGGATGTACGCTCTAAGCAGTTTCCAGGATTGCTAAAGCTATATTAAATTTGCACAAAATTTTGCATTAAATATGAATATAGTTATTACATTTCCTCCTTAAAGTGTTAGTGCTATGGGGGTAACTAACAGAGACAAAAAATTCTACCTGAAGAGATGGTTAAAATCAGCGGCACTGCATATACTGTATATAATATAGTAATAGTGTAGATGACTGTTTTTCATGCAGCAGGGACACCATTTCTATAGATTTCTATCTTTTTAGATGCAGGAAAAAAACAAAGCTATTTCCATTTACAGTATATACCAGTGGATCTAGGATTTTGTCCCCCCACCACATGAAAAAAAAAACGGTGCCTAAATATAGTACATAATATAATAATTATATATATACATAATATAAAATCAAATCAAATTGGACCAGCACTCCAACTGTTTTTCAAATGGTTTTATTCAAACATCCTTGGTAAAGGCCCCAATGAGGGCCGAAACGTTGGAAACACGAGGATGTAACAAACTTTATTGAAAATGAAGGAATTGCTTTTCTGATAGGAGCCCCTCCAGTCTGTTTGAGCTAAGTACCATAAGCATGCAGTGCCTAAGATCTAATTCTTGCCTTTAGCAATCTGAAGAACAAAGAGAAGCCAACTGCAAATAAGATGGCAATATCTGTATAATTTATTGCTAGGCTATTGCATGAAATATGTGCATGCGCGAGGGGAGTGGAGTTTGAAGCCAGGAGGGGGGCCCCAATGGCGGCCAGACGGGCCCTTGGTGTTGCAGCACCCCAATGCTCTACTCTAACTCTGTTCTGCAGATTATACATGATTCACATTAGTCTTTGACCTAATCCCTCACCAAAGGAATTGGGAGCCAGTGCTCTGGCTCCATCTTACTAGACAATGAAAAAATGAAAAGGGAAACTTGGACTAAATAAGACTTAGGACCCCAACAAAAGGCCTTGACCTGAAGAGGAATAGGAGGGTTAGGCTTGGGATGGGCACAGTGGCCTGGGAACCCTTGTTCTGTTCTCTGATATTTACTGGGGGATATGTGTAATAGTAATATTGAAGATACTCGTGACTAGAGCTCTAGTTTATTCTCCTCAACGACAAGTCCCCTTTATGTGGTGACACTTATGTGTGGACTAAAGGGTTAATTTGGCTAAAGTCCACATTAAAAGTGCACTTGCTGGAACCTATGACCCTATTGCTACAAAGCAGCAGTACTAACCATTATTAGACCATGCAGTCTCTTTAGTCTATCTATTGTATGGACACTATTTATAGATCAATAGTGAACCAGCGCTGATTTTATCATTTCTCATAAAAGCTTCATTTATTTTGGGAGATGAAAAGCAAAAGGAAGAGAGGCAGGAGTGGGGGAGCTGGGAAGAATATAGGAATGTGTGCAGGAGAGACTGTGAAAGCCAGTGAGCCTATGCTGGAAGTTTGCAGTTAATAAAGTAAACATAGCAGAACTGTTTAATTTAATGGTTCAGCATCTCTCTCCAGTGCCGGGCCAGGCCAGCCGAGAGCTGTAGGCAACCCGGCCGGCACCCGCCGCAGCAGCAGTGCACAAACAAGTGCGCACACAAGGCGCAACCGTGCGCAACAGGGGACGCGCGTGCGTAACCGAGGACGCACGTGCGCAACTGCGCGCAACCGAGGACGCACGGGGGCAGCCTAGTGTAGTCGTGCGCTGCGCGCAAAGCAGTTTGTTTTCAGAGAGCGCACCCACTTTTTACTGAGGAACCATTTACCGGACAAGGGGTAGGCTGCATGTGAGGTACTTGCCTGGCGCCCCCTAAACTTTGCGCTCTAGTCTCGGCACGTAGCTCTTCTGCCTCCCCCTAGTTCCAGCCCTGCCTCTCTCATTACAGCAATAGTTACAGTCACTCAGAACAGTTTGACAGCTAAAAGCGAAATTATCTTGCCATAAAGTGCTGCAGAATGTCCTTAAAGTACAACAAAGGCTGTTGCTTACATGCCATTTCTGAGGAGCTACGTCTTCAAACAAAACAGATAGCAGATAAATATGGGATTAAAATATGCTTTCCTTGAAATGGCTTGTCATATTGGCCTTTTGTCTCTCATAAACTGATAATGTAGTATTATGGCATCTTGGTGCAGAAGTAATGGAACATGCAGAGCTGCTAAGTGTCTGTTAGATAATCACATGCCTCTTTAGCCAAACATTTCTCTCCTGTTTCATTCTCCAGACACTGTCAGACATGACTGTTCTGCTCTTGCACTGCAAAAATAAAGTCCAGCCTGTGGCTTTTTAGCTGTTTCCAAGCTCCATATTGAGATTCAATTGCACATTTATTACCTGAGTCAGGTCTAGAGTCACAATAGGCCCAGGGAAATGCAGAAAGGCTGAGATCCCAAATTGGTTAAGCAACCATGAATGTCCAACTAGCAGCCCTGCTGCTGAACTACAGCTCACTGTAGCTCTCAGTAGTTTTTGGTAAAGATGTTGTAAAGGTTAAAGATGAGAGTCACCCTCCCAAGTTCCTATATCAGGTGAATTTTTTTCCCCACATCATGTTCTGCCAAGACCATACTCCATTCTGCTCAAATCACATCTGGTTACACCCAGACCATGCCCCTTGCCTTGTCCTGACCGATGGCATAAATCAGTGGTGTACCTACCAGAAAGGCAATGGGTATGACTGCAACAGAGGCGACAAGAATTCACCGGCACACAGGTAATGCAAGCAGGTTAGACCTTGCTAAAGATTTATTGCAGCATGAATGTTTCGGGGGTTACCCCCTTTGTCAAGCATCAAAAAATATGACTGCAACAGAACCCTCCCCAATATGAGCAGCCAGAGATACCATGCACACGTCATGATAGCCCAAAGGTAGGGGACTGTGTGTGGCACATGTGCTGGGTGGTGGGACAAATTTGGGGGGGTTTACAGTTTTTGCACCCAGTCCCATGGTCCCTGGGTTATGCCACTGGTATAAATACTGTACATCTGACCCATAAAAATATGGGAGGGTTCGGAGTTGCCCTCTTTTAATACAAATGGGGTTTAAAGGAGAAGGAAAGGTTAAAACTAAGTAAGCCTTATCAGAAAGGTCCATCTAAATATACCAGTAAACCCCCAAAGAAGTGCTGCTCTGAGTCCCCTGTCAAAAGAAACACCACATTTCTTTCCTTCTATTGTGTACTCATGGGCTTCTGTATCAGACTTCCTGCCTTGAGCTTAAACCTCATTTCCCTGGGCAAGAGCATGCTCAGTTTGCTCCTCTTCCCCCACCCCTCCCTTCTCTACTGTAATCTGAGCCCAGAGCAGGGAGAGACTGAGGCAGGAAGTGATGTCACACCAAGTTAATACTGCAGCTCCTATCCTAAACAAACAGAGTTTCTAGAGCTTTTTACTCAGGTATAGTATAGTAAAACATTCTACAGAATAAATATAGCGTTCTATCTTGCACTATTGCAGCTAATCTATTGGCAATAAAATGCCTCCATAGCTTTCCTTCTCCTTTAAGTGGGTAGGATGTCTTTAGAATCACAAATCCGTATTGCATAGTATAGGGTTTTGTCCATACAGGCAATACCTTCATTCAGTGATCCCCAACCAGGGGCGAAACAGGGGCTACTGCTGCCCCCCTCTCCCGCTCCATGCTTAAAAATTAACATTGGAGCTGGTCAAAGGGGGGCAGCATCGCTAGTACAACTAGAGCAATTGCACTCTCTGCACTAGCATGCCCGGAGCGGTCCTGAGTGGCTTGTGAGGAATATGTTACATGTTGCTCTCAGTGGCAGGTGCTTATTTTTGAATTCTAGACTTGGAGGCAAGTTGCATAAAAACTTGCCAAACAGAACCTCCTGTGGGCTGTCAGTCCACTTACTGGCTAACAAATAGCCCTTATTTGGCATCCCCAGGGACTTTTTTACATGCTTGTGTTGCTCCCAACACTTTACAATTGAGTGTGGCTCAAGGGTAAAAAAAAGTTTTGAGACCCCTGCATTCATTGTACATTAACAACACTAAAGCCAAAATACTGTGTGCCTCAATCAATATGTTCCAAACATTTTACTACATGGGTACCAAAAGCATAATGTCAGATAGGTGGGGAGTTGGGAGTTGTTTCTAATTCCAGGTTAAAGTATTCCCCTGGCAGTTCTAGATTCCCATGCACTGGCTTCTGCTACCATTCAGAATAAAATTCAAACTAATTACCCTCACATTCAAAGCAGCTCATAACTTTACCTAACCCTATATCTCTGAACTCACGTCAGATACGGATCAAACCATTTGTTATGCTACTCTAATGAACTACTACTCAATACCTCTTTCATTGCCTCGTCACAAAAATCACACTCAAGACTTTGGTAGAGCTACATATCTTCTCTAGAATTTTCTCCCATATTCTGTCCAACTTTCTCCTAACTGACCAACCTTTCCCTCCCATGTGATACTGCCTGTGTAGGGATCATAGTGGATAGGGAATCAGGTTAGACGGTTTCCCTGGAGGTTCCATTGGAGGTGATCCCAGTCCACTAAATGGTGTCAAAGTGGTGAAGTGGGATTCCTGCCAAGCCTATCCTAGAGGCATGTCAGAGTGAGATATGCTCAGTGTCGGACTGGGCCGGGGGGACACCGGGAAAAAACCCAGTGGGACCTGGCCCTCTTGGGCCCCCCGGCCCAGAACTGTCCCCCGTTCGGGCGCCCCCTTAAAAAACTTGCACCTCTGCGCCTCAGCACAGGCGCACAGCACTATGACGTTCATGCAGGGGCACTGCACAGGTGTTAGCCAGGAGGGGGCCCCTGGTTATTGCCTGGAAGGCCCTTCATGTGGCAGTCCCAGTGGGCCCCCATTGCTCCAGTCTGACCCTGGATATGCTCTTTAGTTGAATGTGTCTTGAGCACTTTACCTCAGAGAAACTGTGTAATGTGAGTACCCTGTAACTGTTTATAAACTGTTATTTTGGACAAAAACTGGTATTCAGAAATCCTGTTTTCAGCAAATGAGAGGTATAGTTCTACAACACCTCTCCCTTCCTCCACACATTAATGTGAGGGCCCGACTGAGACTGAGGGCCTTATATAAATGGTGCTCTACACTATTTGAGTGGAAGCTAGTCCTGGTTATATATATATATATATATATATATATATATGATTATACAGAGAAGTTGTATGTTCATAGCTATACACATAGACACTAGTTCTATCGTGGCCATATCTGGTCTAATTGGTCAGTACACTTACATATACAGGTGCACCAGCAGGGGCATACCTCTAAAAAATTATCTGTAAGAATTATGATTATTGTGTCTGGTTTTGAATGTGCTGTGATCCCATTTACGATTGTTTCCTTAGAATTTTACACTCATTATGTAATGGTCCCTGCCGGTTGTCTCTATTTTTGTGTCTATTTTAAATTCATCTCCAAGAAATTTGTCATGGAAAATATAAAAGGGTGCCAAGTTTCCACAATTTACTGTGAAGACCAGCTGAGGGATGGACTCAGGGATAATGTAATCTGCTTTACTAGTTCCCAAGTATCTCTGCCACAGACTTTATCTGTTTTCATGGCACCTTTACCTTTCGCCCAATTTTCTTCTTCTTTCCTCTCCTTATGTTAGTAGGAAAGGGAACATGAATAAAAAGTTATGCACTTTACAAAACAGCCCGGTGCAGAGATTTTGTAGCTTTTCTTTCTGCACTGGGCTGTTCTGTAAAATGCATAACAATACAGAAACAAAAGCAACACATTCTCTGCTCTTGGCTGTATAGGGTGTAAACCAGAACTACAAATCAATGGAGGGCACACCAAATTTAAATACATATAGAGTGCTATATAAGGTGTAGTAAGCCAAAAGCACCTTCATACAGAGTGACTTGTATAAATACAAGGTGGTATCAAAAAAAAGGATTTCTTTATATTTATACAGTACATCGAACAAAGCAATAATTTGTCATAAATTCATATACTGTACATACAACTGGATAGCAATACATTCCACCCAAGTTTGTACTCAAGACAAAAAAAGTGTCAAGAAGCGGATACTCCAAAAATGAGAATAACCCCAATATATAGCTTAATAGCCTGTAAGACGCACCAGGAGATTGATGCGTCCTCCTGGCACGTCTCTCCTCGCTGCGTGGTGCCCATGCACGGTCAACGCTAGGTCCCGGCATCTGCTGTACGCAAGCGACACGGAGCTTTGTGACGCTCACGTATGACGCGTAGCGTTTTGACGCAGGACGTCATTTTCCGGCACGAAATTCAAACTTTGTCACCTAATCTCCTCGCTGGCTTTTGTTAACAGATCCTGCTAAAGCATTGTTATTCTATTTGACTTTTCTGGTTTTTGACTTCTGCCTGTTTGACTTCGATTCCTGCCGCCTGCCTCAACCTATTTGCCTGTTTTGTGACTATGATTTGCTTGCCGGTACCTCTTCACAAACTCTCATACTACCAAACGTACAAACTCCCTGTTGGTTCCGCAGCAGAAAGCCTGAGGCCCCAAAAGGGCGTTGCTGAACACCGAAACTCGCAGGGGCCCTCTTGTGCATCTGAGAGTGCTAGCTGCCACTAAGGTTCCAGATTGATTAGTGCGTTACATAGCATTTTGTTAATGCTGAAATGTTCCCCATGTGACAGCTAAGCTGATGGCCCCATGGAAGAAGCACTGACCCTGGTGCCCTGGAGTTTCCCACATGCAATAAATATACGAAATTCTTACACACAAATGGCAAACCTTCTAAAATACAACAAGCAGTGCACAGATTAAAATCTATTAAAGATTAAAATCCTTGAATGAAGTGAAAAGTGATTTATATGTGTATAGTGCAGCCAGGCAATGGAACATAAAAGTGGAGCACAGAGCACCTGCCCAGCAATCAGACAGGGAAGGTTTCCTCCTGTGCCAGGTCTCAGGGAATTAAATGGTTTGACATGGCACAAAGGGGGATATGCTGAAATACAAGCCTTGTCTGCAATGATAAGACTTGCCAACACTGTCTGCAGTAATTGTGTTCTGCTGATTAAGGAGCCAGACAGTACATTTATATAACCAAAGTGTTAAAAAAAAGTTGGCTTTGTTTTTCCAAGGTAAGGCATCCTGGTACTACCTTACATGACGCCTCCTTGTAGGCTGTGCAGGTGCATAACATTTATAGCACCCAGCAGCACCCCATCCCTCTGACTAATCCTAGTGTGGGATAGGTAGTGAATACAAACAACTGTAGTCACTACCATACAGTATCCCTCTGTCTTGGATCTTTTGTTGTATTAATTTAGGGTCTCATTTATTAATTTTTGTGGTTGCACTTTGCTGTGATTTATTTAACCAGTGATTTCTTTATGATGCCATGGGGAGAGCGTTCCACAACCCCACAGTCCTCATTGTAAAAACCCCTTCCTGCATATTAATTAAGATGGGCCCTACTTACATCTACACCAAATGGATGTCCTTGTGTTTGTTGTCAGGAGGACCTACTGGTGAATAAAGTATCAGAAAGTTTGATGTATTTTCCCCTTGTATATTTATATAATGTAATCACCCACCTCACCCCTTTAGTGCATTTTCTCCTGCATAAACAACCCCCAACCTTCTATTCCCTTTATCCAGGATGTTTTATATTTACCTTTTTTAAGGATTGGAAACCAAAAATGCACTGCATATTGTAGAGATGGCCTTACAGGTGTTTGGGCTGCGGTCAGGTTGGGAGAGGACAGGTTAGGATCAAGCTACATATGACTACTGACCAGCCATTATTTTCTATTGAAAACAATAGATACAAAGAAAATACAGTAGAAACAAATATGGTAACAAGTGCCAGCCATAAGGACCTGCAATGTTATCAGGACAGAGTCATATAATCAGTAGTTGATGCTATCCTCTAGATTACTTGAACACTATTATGGGCACCCAAGGCCACTGCTCCTGCCTTCCTAGCGGGGCAAATCCAGAATGGTTGTGACCCCTCCACCTATGCATGTAAATACTTGGGTGCAGATTTACATATGGTCGAATATCGAGGGTTAATTAACCCTCGATATTCGACTGCCGAATGTAAATCCTTCGACTTCGAAAATCGAAGTCGAAGGATTTACCGCAATTCCTACGATCGAAGGAAAAATCTTTCTATTGAACGATTAAATCCTTAGAATAAAACAATACGAAGGATTTTAATCCATCGATCGAACGATTTTTCCTTAGATCAGAAAATTGTTAGGAGGCCTATGGGGACCTTCCCTCGGTAGGTTTTATTTGCCGAAGTAGGGGGTCGAAGTATTTTTAAAAGAGACAGTACTTCGACTATCAAATGGTCGAATAGTCGAACGATTTTTAGTTCGAATCGTTCGATTCGAAGGTCGCAGTAGCCAAAAAAAACATTCGAAATTCAAACTATTTTTCCTCTATTCCTTCACTCGAGCTAAGTAAAAGGGTCCCTTAATGAAAGAAGTTTGATAATACAAATTCAGTACTAAAATGGAACAGGAGAGGGTGATAGTGAGCCTAGTGCGATGCAGGAACATCATTTGAGTGATACCCAGCCAAAGGAATATTTTAGTTTTGCCTAGGGTGTTTAGAGGATTTCTACATAATATACACACTGCCCTGGCATAAGTACAAGGACTGTCTCCTACACAAAACATCACATCTAATCTTGAAGGAATTCTACTTTTATAGAATGCAAACATTTTATATTGCAACCTTCCTCCCATGCCTGTATTGTTCTTTTCTGTTGGAACTGCCAAACATGAAGGGGGAGGGGGCATATTGGAATAAATTAAATGATTAATTTTTGTATTTTTTGCCTTCCAGTCAAGCCTGTGGCACATTGCTGACATAATGTCCATCATGTCTCTCTTGTCTAGGCTACCAGTGGATGCAGTGGAACTGATTTAAGGGCAGCTGATTAGCAGCTGGAATTAGCAACACTTAAGTATTTCTATATTCCCCAAATACAGGATGCTTTTAGAGTGAAGAACAGAATAAAAGAACAAAACATAACTCCCTAACCTCTCAAAAGCTAAAATGTTATGCTTACTTTAGGGTTTGTCCTTTAATTTTCTATCTACGGATATTTTTTATATTCAGTTAAACTGTAGAACTTGAGGCTAAATACAGCAGATTAGACTGAAATGCAAGACTTGGTGCGATAAAAAAATTTAGTTGTACATGAGCAGATAGTGTCGCAGTATGTTTAAAATATAAACCTCTGGGACAGTTATTTATGGGGCAATATTTCCAAAGCCTTAGCAAAATGTAACTATTTTACATTACTGCAACCCCACAGTATGACATCTTTCTTACTCTTTCTTACTCCTTTAAAACAGTTAGTTTGAACAGATCTGTCTGCCATAAACCCTGCTGACTTCTTTTTATAGCCAGCAATACTATATAATATTATGGAGACTGAAAATATACAAATAAATGCCTCCCTAAAACTATTAGAGCCCTATGAAAGGCACAGGTAAAGGGACTGTGATCTCAATTTCAATCCTGCAACATCTTTCATATTATACTTCTCAAATGTATTGGTTTATGTTTTCCAGAGTAAAAGAATATTCTTTTCAAATACTGATTAAATATGGTACTATTAAATGAGACAGAGACTCAGGGGTCATGGGACCTTACCTTTTGTTAATAAATGAAACTTTTGTTTTGGGCACTCCCACTGGACAAAAGCCCTAACCATCATTTACTCTTCACTTCCTTCTCCAGTGTCGGACTAGGGTGTCTGGGCCCCACAGGTGCTGCTGCCTTGGGGCTCCACCTCAGTCCCAAACACTTTCAAACGCTGTCAGACACCAACCTCCTCTCCCCTCCGTTTGTGCCACATACCTTCTACTTCTTTTTTGAAGTAGTAGTACTTGAGGGGTGGGGCTGGAGCAGCAAGGGTCCTGCCTGGTAGCTGGAGTGGGTCTGGCTCGGTGGGGCCCAGTAATTGCAGTGCTCCAGAAATTGGTGAACTTTACCAGCGAATTGAGATGGTATTTTCTGATCGCTGGTGATGTGGGACCATGCTATAAAAAAGGCTGTATTCAGCCCAATGCCAGGGCTAGAGCTTCACCCTAATGTTTGTGTGCTCACCAGGCCAGATGTGATTTTACCAGCATGAAAGAATAGAAGTATGGATTTGTGAGATTCTGCAGCTGCACAGCAATAGTGCAGTAAGTTAGCAAGTATCTTTTACTAATAGGGGAATGTAATATTGCAAATTATATTAAGACAAGGCAGCCGGCCAACATTGTTTTAAAAGTAACAACCAGGAGTTAAGCAAATGCTTTTTTTTTTTTTTTTTTTTACAAATAACTTTACAAAAGCAGTAAAAGGTTTTTATTAATGTATATTTGAAAATTGAATTATATTTTCATTTCATTTTTATTTTGGGTTTGACTTGCCCTTTAATAGGAAAAACAGGTACAAAATATCCAATTCTTATTTTATATAGGTTTTATAAAGCAGCCCATTCACCAGTGGAAAACAAATTGTGAATGATATTGTTTGTGCCACTGGGCAGTGTATTTAATACATGCATTATGCACAGTGTGTACAATGTAATAACTGTCTAAAGAAGAATATTTCATTTATGGGAGTTTCAAAAAGTTATGACTCTTATTACATTCACCCGTATGCCTGCAAATAGTGAAGCTGCCTTCAGAGGCCACACATAGAGGAAGACTCTTGGCTAAAAGCACATCCATATTAATGCTATATTAAATAGGGAAAGTGCAATCTAACATGTAGTATAACATGTGGCACAGCTGAAGAGGTGGCTGCCAAAGTGTTGAATTAGGGTCAAATCTATGCATACAAGACTGGGGTTACAAAAGAGATGGCCCCAGACGAGCAGAAGGGAATTTAAGTCCGGGATGTGCAACCTGTAGCAGTCCAGCTGCTGAATTCCAACTCTCCGCATCCCTCAGCCAACTGTTGGACGCTTGAAATTAAAGTCTAATATCCAGAGGACTACAGGCTACATATCTCTGATGTAAATACTGCAAATATTGAAATCTATTAATGATTACAATAAATTAATTTTATCAGAAAGTTGGAGGATACAACACTATAAGCTTATCCACCTAGGCTATGGGAATTTTTTTTTCAAACAATTCCTCTAATAGCCATATACCATATTGTCCTAAATGTGACGGGACTAATGTGTCACTTTTCCATTATTTATGGTCCTGTCCAAAGATTGATCTATTTTGGAGGGAAGTCACTAGTTTTTTGAATTATAAATTGAAGATAAAACTTAAAATGTCTCCGTGCTTCGCTTTATTGCATCTAGATATGTTTTCTTCAGTTCCTAAGACAAATTTTATTTCCCATGAAAGTAAATTATTGACTGTTTTTTTTCTAGCTGCTTCGGAAAACTTTATTTAATTCCTGGTTACAGAAAGAACCCTCCCCTCTTTATCGGACACCATTTCTTATATGAACCAGCTTAGCTGGCAAGAAGACATATTAACTAAAACCAAAGGGAATAATTCCAAAGATTCTTTTAGGCTGATTTGGTCTCCTTATTTTGAAATTTGTAATTCTAAGACTGGTGATCAAATAAGGCGGTTTCTTCAATTGTAAGATGTTGTTTCCGACATTCCAGTCGATGAATGGGCGTTTTTATTTATTTCTTTTATTATATGTACATCCACTGGCTTAGTTAATTTTAGTTAGTTCTTTTGCTGTCATACTGATTTTATTTGTTTAATATGAAAATCAAATCAAATATTTTCAAAATAAATAAATACTGCAAATATTTAACAAATGATCTGGGCTTCGCTGTAAGCTACCTCAAAATAAATCCCCTTTATATGTTTCTTTTCAAACAGTTTCCCTTTCAAACAATGGCCACAATTCTTGCTCCAGATTAGGCACAGTTGGTTAGCAACCTGAATCCCAGATAGAAACAGATTCCATTATCCAACAGTTTGTAGTGCTGCCAGACCAGGGAACGGAAGAACAACAATATTTATTTGCCAGTGATTTACAATGGCAGAGCACATTGCAGATGTAGTTAAGAGGTATTCATGCATGGTGTGCTGTGCTGGCAGTAATGTCTTGGTGGTTCTAAAAAGTTCAAAGCACAGGCAAAACAGTATACATGATTACAAATTAATAGATATTGTTAAACAGGCAGGCACTATAGTAAGAGAAATAATCACATAAAATGATGCTATATCACTTTCTTATGGTTGACTTTATGTATATGATAGATTTTAAATAAAATGCCTTTTTCAGTCACTAAGGACGGCTAAATAGTACTGTAAAGAGCTCAAAATCATTCAGTGTTTCAGTTATCCAAAGTGGTTAGTTAGCCAGTTATTGCTTGCCCACTGTAATTGTTTCACTTGTCAGTATATTGGTTTAAAAACAGCATTTATTCTACACGTGAATCCCTGTGAAATCTGCAGCAGATCCTTTCTTTCCTTTAGAAGACAGCCTGGATGCCTGTTGTAAAATGTTTGTGGGTAAACCCTGCAGTGTTTATTGCATGTAGTGGGTGTGTCCCTGAAAAGTTTCACTACTTGCAATAAACACTGCAGGGTTTACCTGCATTTGTGCCATGTACTGTATGTTAGTGTTTTTTTGTTTGCTATATCCTGGGAGAGTTGCCGAATTCCCCCCACTACCGAGCACCAGGGACTTGTATAGAAGGCAAACTATTATCCTGTGATATTAATAGTAGTTCACTTGAATAGTATATGAAGCATGACAGAGAACAGTTTTGTAGATCATAAAAAAGCATGAAGATTCACCCTCACACTTGGGTACATTCCTCTCTGGAGGTAATATAATAGAAATTTCACTTCTGGAGAGCCTCTTCCCAGTATAGGCGATCCTTACGTGGTATCTTGCTTCTTGGTGCCTAAACTGGCCCTGAACTCACCCTCTCATGTCCCTACACTAACAGCTTTATTACTGCGGGGTCCTAACCCCACTGAATCTCCTTGTTGGAGCAAAGGGCTGCTCAGCTAACTTTCCCTGATCCTTCCTTTCTCTCCTAGAGCAACTATAACCAAACTCGCTGAATACTAACTAAATTCTAACTAGGCCTGGCACTCTGCCCAGACCCAATCCTGTACCTACCTCCCTGCCAGGTGGGAATCCAGGGAAAGATCCATGAGCACATGGGTGCTCTGCAACACTTTTGAATTTGCCACACACCACTTACTTCATATTGCCGGGTGCATCCATATCCCAGGCCGCTTCCAAGCCCAACACTGCAACAAATCCAAATTAGGGAAGAAGCACACCAGTTCAGCTAGGCAATGCAATGTGTAGTCATGCCAACAATCACTAAGTCAAACTGATAAACTGCCTTTGTTTATTTGCAGAAGTATTGAACGCACAAGCTTTCGGGGTCCAACCCCTTCCTCAGGTGCCACACAGGTACTCTACCTTTAATAGGGCTTACTGGTGAGCACCTTAGGTATCCAAACTAAGGGGAATCTGCCTGAGAATAAAACTGTCAGCAGCGCTGGATGTAGTGGACGGGCGCCCCAAGGGCGCGCAGTCCTGGCGCCCGGCCACACGGTCCTATCGCCTGCCCGCATACCCCCCCCCCACAAATCCGGGCCTGACTGTCAGGTACTCTACATTTATTTATTCAATATGCTAATGATTTCTAACATTGTTGAACATGGTTGAAAAGGCTATGCCTTTCAGATTATTCTTGGTTCTATCACAATCAGGTGTGGATTATCTACCAGTACGGCCCAGGGTAGTACCTTATGGTAATCTGCAACTGGCAGGATAATTAGGAGGAATAACCAAAGGCTAAGAGGGACACAATGCAGTTGATCTTCTTTTGTCAGTCTGCTTTTAGGTAAAAAATCTGCTCAGTGTAGCTGCACACAGGCCTACACCATCAGTGGAGATAAACTAAGGAACCAATAGAAGCGGATCCACATTTCTCCACCTTTGTAGAATAGCAACTACATTGTGTGCCCTTAGCATTAGGATTGTCCAAGTGTAAGTCAAATGATTATGATGGAGATAGATAGAGATAGAGAGATTTAGTTGCTGTTCCTAACACATATATATATCAGGATGGCTAGTGATAGGGATATTTTCAGTTTTGTTCACACATACTTCTGTATCCTCCTTGGGACTGAAGGCAAATTTAGACCCGCAGCACTACTGTTCCAAGCATCCAGGCCTAGCCTGATGTCCTTCCTTCTGTTGATACTGCTATAGGATGTTTCATTTGGCAGTAGTGGAATCTGATTTATATATGGGCATTGACAAAAGTTTCTCTAGCAAGTAAATCCTGTTACTTGCTTTTCTGAGTTGATATGTCAGAAATAGTCTGGGTGTAGTCATGCCAACAATCACTAAGTCAAACTGATAAACAGAAATACATGTTCCACAGAGAGAAAGAACATGCTCAGAAATACTGACAGGAATGAAAACTGTCATAAGAATGATGTTCCTGCTTAACTGAAGGGGGCCCCAGAGGAAATGATAGCTGTTTTACAAGTTTGGAGTATCCCACAAGCCAAGAAAGTCTGCTGCCAAAATGTTTTACAGCCTGATAATGAGAAGAAAATATAATCAACCTTAACAAATACCAGGCTTGCAGGAATGTTTATATGTCAGAAAAAAACACCCAATGGTCATTTTGATAGGAGTGAAACCAAGTGAGATTCTCCAAAAACTAGTCTGAACTCTCAGCAGTGTTGGAATGGAACCTTGTACTGTCCCATTTGAACCAGATTGAACCATGTAGTGTCCAGGTGAAGACAGGAGAATAAAGATTCCATGTCAGTAAACTCCTCTCCAGGAGCTCAATGGGGGTTAGAGCCAGAGGTTACTGCCAGAGCTGTAAGGAAGGAATTTTCTCTTGCATGACAGCCAGAAAAATCCTCTTAGAGTGAAAATTACATCTGATATTAGGTTTCATTTATTTACCTTCCTACATGTTTAGCCTTTTCCCTGGCTGTCACTTGCACATGCTTCTTGTGTTCTTCTTGTGTTTCACTTTAGTTGAACTGGTTGTCAATTACAAACATGCCTTACACTATTCTAAGCACTGAGCTATGGGTTTGGAACAGAAATCCCATAGTACAAACTAACGCAGCTATCTGGCACTGCAAACATGTAATATAACAGTTTGTAAATGGCTCCCACTTATTTAGCCCTCTCTTCCACTGTTGGACAAGTTTAGGAGGACAAGATTCATGTAAAAGTGCAAAATGGAACATGGAAGACTCATTTGCCTGTTCAGAATTCTTTGCTTATGTACATCATTTTTCCCATTTGACAACAGAACATTTGGGTTTCTCTCTGAGTGTGTAGTCTCTGGCCAATGCAGGTGGATCTTGGGCTGCACTCGCTTTCAGACGAATATTGCCATCCCTAGCCACTAAAGTTTGTTTTCAGGAGAATATATCTTCCGGAGGAAGAGGAAGTTGGATGGCCATCCGACTTCCTCTATCTCCTGAAGATATAGTCTCCTGAAATGAAAACATGCTTTATTATTCTCATACAAGAGAAAAACACACAATAAGTAAAAGACAAAACATGCATCTTAACTCTTAATTCACCCCTTTGACAATCAGTTTTCCTAATTTGTGATTGTGTATTGAAAAGAAGCCATAATTTCTAATATAACGTCTAGTTAATGAGCTAGAAATGTATGTAGGAATGCATCAAATTCATAATTTTTAGGTTTGGTCAAATATGGAAACATGCGATTCATGGGAATTCCAAACTAAAACCAGGGCGTAATTAGCATATTCTAATTTGAGAAAAAGAAAGACATTCATGTAAAAACTGAACAAAAATCTAATCTGAATTAGCATATTTAAATATGAAATAGAGGTATGTGGGAAACATTTAAACATATGTGACAATTGAATTCCTAGTACATAAAAAGTACAAAAAAACTCCAGTTCCAGTCTAAAGTTTTACAATGATGGTGCCTGCTATTTGGGGGTTGTAACTGTAATTCCTAGTGTAAATCATGGCATAGAAAACAATGGCACCTAAAATGTGGGATTAATCACATGCAATTTTTCACCATGTAAACAAGGCCTTACTAAAGAATTTTCCCACAGAGAATTTTGTTCAATATAATCCTGTTAGGGAGAACTGCTATGATTAAAACATTAGCTACCACTTCACACTGTCTATGGGTTAAACTGGAATAAAATGCAAACCTTCTTATTTTTATTACCCCACTTCCCTATGAATTACATTGATATTAAACATCAGAGAAAAAAACACATTTGCCATTTGCCTTAGGGACAAAAAAAGTTTTAAAAATATTTCATAAATATAACACCGCCACCCTTAGGCCAATGGCACTGCAACTCCTTAAACAGCTCCCATTCGTCTCTTGTTATTGGCAGGGAGAAGAGTACAGCTGATGGCTTGTGGAAATACCATAAACTGTAGTAACTCCAATTGACATTTAGTGACCAACTGCTATTTTGGGCATGTTGATTGCCTTAAATCTCCCTATAAAGACTGTGGTGATCAAAATGCCCAAATGGTGTATCACTTTGCTTAGGGATTTTATACAGAGACACTGAAAATTACTAAAAAACTGCTCCTATTACATATGTGGAGGCCAATTAAACGACCTGTAACAGCATGAATGAAAGGATGTTGCATCAATTTAAATATAATGCTATAATGTTTCCCTGTACTGGTAGCATTTTATATTTAGGTGAGAAGCACTACTATAGTTTTGCCAGGAAGCTGCCATTCAAGTTGAAATTGGACTATTGGGCACAGAAGAAGATAACACATAAACGGTGTCAGGCCTGGACTGGGAGTCAATATAGGCCCTGTAATTCCAAGTACACAGAAGCCCAAACAGCCTCCTACCAGCCCAAACAGACCCCTACCAGCCCACTATATTAGTGTATATATAGTGCTGCATGGGTTACATTGCAACCAGTGCAGCCTTTCTAGCTTGATTTTCACCAGACATGACCCTACTGTTAATCCCAGATCACACCCTGTTATAGCCATGCCACACCCCTGCTCCACCCAAATCCAAGAAATATCGTAATTCTGGGAGACTCCAAAAATGTGCATGCTTTGACATCTCTGTATCTGGAGACTGGATACATGGAGAAACACCATAAAGGTGTGGGGATAGCAAAGAAATTCCTTTCAGGTACCTAGCTCAGAATTAATTTCAGGACCCCAATGCTGCATAGACCGTAGACTGCTTCTTAAAGGAACAGTAACACCAAAAAATTAAAGTGCTTTAAAGTAATGAAAATATTATGTAATGTTGCCCCTGCACTGGTAAAACTAGTATGTTTGCTTCAGAAACACTATAGTTCATATAAACAAGCTGCTGTGTAGAAAAAGCTATATGGCACAGGTCAAATAGTGGATAATGGATAACACCATTATGTTCTACAAAGCTTATCTAACCTGAGCCTTTTCTCCTTTGAATCGCTGCCCCCATTGCTATACAACAGCTTATTTATAAAAACAATAGTAGTGTTTCAGAAGCAAACACAGACGTTTTACCAGTGCAATCTCTCTCTCTCTCTCACTCTCTCTCTCTCTCATGACCTAAAAGTTGGGTACTGTAGTTATGTATATGCATACCTCCCAACATTTTAGAAGTAAAAAGAGGGACAAAAATTTTTTTCCCGCACGTAGCACAGCAATTTTTTGACCACACCCCTTTCGGTGGCCACACACCCTAATTACCATGTTTGTTTTACAAAATTTGGCAGGTTATGAAAGTTTGAAAATATTTCTCCTCATCTAAACTGTGTTTTTGTGTCTCAAAATTGTTACAAAGTATCTTATTTGCACCTGTTACCTGTTCTGGGCTCTTTGCTAAAAGCCAATTAAGTGAGAAACTTTGTTTCTTTTTCTGGCTGTTCAGTGCATAGAAAAGAGGGACTTTCCAGTACAAATGAGGGACTGCGGGTTGAGCTGTCAAAAGAGGGACTGTCCCTCCGAAAAAGGGACAGTTGGGAGACATGTATACGGTACTTAGTTATGTGAAAATATGAAATGTTTTCTGCTTGCATGGATTTGTATAAATATCATGAAACATATTATTTTTTTTAATCTAGCTATGATATAGCTTTGAGTGTGGCATACAGCAAATCTGTTTGGGAACACTGTACATTGTGCAACAAAAAATAAAAATTTAGAATGAATAGCTTTATACTAATAACAATGATCTTAGTAAGATTGTCTTTGTGGAAAGTCCCCAAAAATTGCTCACAATGCTGCACCCAGATCTTTATCTGAAACATACAGATTTGTGGTTCACCGCCTGCGCATGAATATTTTAATATCCTGTATATTGTGCTGACATATTCCACTCTTTATTAAGATTGTAAACATCATTCACTGCCCCAATGGAGCTTACAATCTAACTATCTATCACATTCATACAAAGTGTAGTTGGTTATATGAGAGCCTGGGGTGGGACAAACAAACTCTGTACAGATAGCACCCTGGCTGGAAATTAATCTAGGACTCCTGTGCTGCCAGCACTGGATTTCCACATCTTGCACCCCTAGGCCATTAGCCTCCTGCATACATACAAACCCCAGTCTCCTTAGATCTTTTAACTGCATGTTATGAATAGGATAGCTCATTTGAAAATCAACAGTGTGTGTGTGTGTATTACTTTCATATCTTATTGTTTGGTCTACTATCCTCAGTATGGGGTTAGGATTTGCAACTGACAGGTTGATGTGTAAGCCCAGGAATGGCATGGCTCCTATCTTACCTGTTTAAGAGACAGCCTGTTTAATAGTCAGTGCTTTGTATGACAAAGGTTCACTAGTAGGGTAAATATTAATAACAATTAGGAGAAAGAAATCAGTTCAGTTCATTTCCTTGTACTGGTTAAATTAAGACCTGGGCATTGTTATAATGTTACAAATCAGCCAGTTTGGAACGCTTGTTATCCCACAGGGAAAATCATAAGGTGGAAGGGAGAAGGGAAGTCTTATTAAATGGTCATCCCAAAATATCCAACAGATGTTATTAGTATTTGCATGTAAGAGGATAACTGAGCCACAAGGTTAAACGGACAGTAAAAGAAAGTGCAATATGAATAAAAGAAAGTGCAATATGAATAAGGATTAAATAGATTGGATCAAGTACATGGTATTGTATTATTATTACAGAGAAAAAGGAAATTAATTATAAAATGTATAATTATTTGTTTAAAATTCACTCTATGGGAAATGGTCATCCTGTAATTCAGAGCTTTCTGAATAATGGTTTTCTGGATAAAGGATCTTATACCTGTACAAGTTTACTACACATTTGTTTCATTAGTTTCAATGTTATTTGTAATTTCAAGCAGTATGTATCTGACTGTTGCTACTGTCTGCACTGCTGGTTCTAATTATTGAACAATGTAGCAGAAGCCAGTGGATTGACAACACTATAAGGAAATGGGGATTAGTCATGTTTATTAAAATTACTTTATATAGTATATAGTAAAATTACTATATACAGTGGCAACATATAGTGTAGAGCTTTGAATTCGTACATGCAAGTATTTCTTTAATCATGCGCAGTGGCTTTTTTATGGTTCTTCTGCACATAAATGCCTAACTCAATGCACAAATGATATGTGTTTTCTGAGTTCCAAACAGATCCTTCTATTCTATTCAGCTCACATATAGTCAAGCTCACATTCAGCCTGATTTTGACAGACCAACCTACTGTCCCAGATTTATTTTTTTAAATGTCCTGAAACATTTTTAAAACATTTCTCTTTAATCTCTTACACTGAAAAGAATATTTCTGAAATCTAATTAAATGAGAGGCTTTTGGGCAGAAAGTCCAAAATATTCAGTACCTGCGAACAGTGACTCACTGTTAATAGGGCAATTTAACCTTCAATAGCGAGACTGAAATAACACATAAAATGTGGCCCTAAAATCCACAGAAATGTGTTCAGGCTTTCCATAACCTGCCATTTTTTGTAAAATTGCCATGGTATTTATGAGGTGTGGTCAGAAAATGGGCGTGGTCAAAAACATTTTGCCGCACTACATGCGGCAGATATTTTGTCCCTCTTTACAATCTCCAAATGTTGGGTGGTATGCTGGCCCCCACCTTCAACATTACCCACCATGGCCAGTATTGTGACCGATCTGCCCCCCCAACCTTCAATGTGGATGAAACATTGGATTTAATAAGCATTACAGACTGCAAAAGATACATGGGTACAGCAGAGTAAAGCTGATGACACATGGAGCATTGTTATTGTCATTGGGTAATAACTCCTAGCCTAAATGTTCCTGCTTTTCATTTGATATAATATGCCTGGCGTGTTTGTCTGTACCCGCTGTACTGGGGGTCAGCATAATGTTCTTGGGGTGTCAGTACCCATTGCCTCTTCTTTTATAGTAGATAATGTTCTTGTGTAAAACTGCCTTTGACTGAATGCTTTGTATCAAACAGCAAGTTTCATTTGGACAAAAGGCTGAACTTTTACTCAAACTACTATTCTACTATGTCACTGCATATAAAGTGTTTGGGGAGTAAGCACTGCCTTTCAAGCTGGCCACACATACAGAGATCCCTAGTGCCCAATGATCGGAACACAACAAAGAGAAAATGGGCAGTTAGATAGATGGCCACACCAATGAATCAATGTGGTCCTTTTCATTTCAATTTCAAATTTTTAGAGCTTTTTAGAAATACAGGACAACCGCAAACTTTTTGAGATTTGTGGACAAAAATGCAATAATTGTATGGTATGAATGTGGTGCCATTACCCATTTCTCTCAAGGTATAACGACTGACTCTAGCTGTCTGCCCACCAGTTGTGTGCTTTAAAATATGTTTTGATTGTCCAGCTTTGAAATCACTGTATAGCATTGTTGTTAACTAAAAATGCTTATTGCTGGATTTTCAAGTGACTAAGCCAGTGCACTGGCAGGGACACAATGATTCCAATGCTGGAAAATCCAGATATTTTTTTGGAAAAAGCACCTGCACTTTAGTAGAAACAACAGCAAGAGGGAGTGTTCATTTTTACACCAGTTGTGAATCCGCTACATCTTATATTAGTTTTAGTTCAGCCTATAATTAGCCTGTGCTGAGACCTGAGGGCTCCTGACAGGTAGTAACATGTCCCACTAGTCCTGGCTCGTGTGCAGGTTACGCCCATGTGTTTGGCTGATGACGCCCATGTGCTGGTGGCTGGAGTATGAGCAGGAAGAGGCTGCACATGTTGCACTGACTCACACTGAGCCGGTATCAAGCTGCTGGAGTCTGCACTGTGCCTCTACCTCACAGAAGTAAATATCATCCTCACGCAGCAAGTGGAGCAGCCAGAGCCCTGGGGTGTGTGAGGAGTCAGGTGGGAGGGCAAAACTGCTAATCTCTTTCTCTCTGCTCTCAGCCTGACTCCTGCACTGCCGAATCCCCCAGTTCTCTTCTTCTCTTGGAACTGAACTGAACTGAACACAAGGCAGCTACACCTGGGACACAAAGTTGCACAGAAATTAGCAGGAGCTGCCAAAGCATGGGCTAGGGGCAAAACTCCCACTCACCCTGCCCTTACTGGTAATTAGTAACCATGGCTGTGCTGAAAGTAAGCACTGAAACCAAACATGGACCCACTGGGCATGATCCCTGTGGATTAATTCCTGTTGGATCCTAGACTTTGCTTACTTTTACTGGACCCTTCTCCACCTGCTTTATTCCTTGGTTTATGTAATTAACCTTTGCACCACCGACAGAGAGGAGGATGCTTCGGAGTTGCAGGTAAGTTTAGACAGATTTAGCGGTACTGTCATTGTCTGCTGAGGTGAATATCATTGGGATAGGGGTAACTGAGAGGAATATCATTGGCACAGGGGTAACTGAGAGGAATATTATTGGCACAGGGGTAACTGAGGGGAAAATTATTGGCACAGGGGTAACTGAGGGGAATATGTTTGGCACAGGGGTAACTGAGAGGAATATTATTGTCACAGGAGTAACTGAGAGGAATATTATTGGCACACGGGTAACAGAGGAATATCATTGGCAAAGGGGTAAATGAGAGGAATATTATTGGCACAGGGGTAACTAAAAGGAATATTATTGGCACAGGGGAAACTGAGGTGAATATCATTGGCACAGGGGTAACTGAGAGGAATATTATTGGCACATTTGTGGGGAACAACAGTGGCACAAGGGCAACTCAGGAAAATATTAGTGTAATGGTGCTGCATGAGGTGAATATCAGCAACATTGGTCACCAAAGTAAATATAAGTGACATGGTATTGGCTGGTCTGGCTGAGGGGAATATTGGTGGCATGGCACTGATCAAGGAGAATAACTTTGTGCGGATCAAAGGAAATATCAGTGGTAAAGTGCTGCAGGAGGGATATCAGTCTGTATTGGCTGAGGGGCATATCAGTGGCATGGTGCTAGTGGAGAGGAATATCAGTGGCACATTTATGCTTAATTTGGATATCAGTGGCACAGTGATGCATATTTGAATTGCTGGGTGAGGCAGATATCTGTGGTCCTGTAATGATAGTAGCACACAAGCCCGGACTGATAATCTGTGGGTTCTGGCAAATGCCAGAGGGGCTGCTACAAGGTGCCATAGAAAGTCAGTATTTAGTGGGCTGTTGGGGGCTGTTTGGGCCTTTGTGTGGGCTGATTGGGCCTCTGTGTACCTGAAATGGCAGGGCCTATTTTAATTCTCAGTCCAGACCTGTGGTCCATTGTGCCAGGACTGGAGGATTGATCAGGGGCATTGTACAGCGTCAATATTACTGGCATAACCCTGCATGAGGTGAATATATGTTTAGACATGATGCTGGTGAGTACCAGGAGTATGTTATTGTCACCCAGATGGGATCATGATGAATGACACTGTACTGGGGTGGGGGTATGAGCAATAACTGTTTTATAGCTCCATGTTGCCATTTGTAAAGTAGTAAATTACAAGAGTCTGTCCCTCGGAGGTATGTTCCCAAAAAACAGGTTAAATGGTGTGCATTTAACTGTGGTAGCACTGAGATGGTAGGAAGCTGCACTTGTGCCAACCACTAGCTTGTTGTTACTGAAATGCTGGTCCCTAGCTGCATTTCTCCTGTAGTAGTGCTGATATATAGAAGCAAACATATCCATGACAGCATGGGTTAAATTAGGCTTGGATGATGGGAGAGCCTTGTGTTCTGAAGTGGTTAACTTATCCCATCAATTCTTCATGGCTTAGTAGCAACACTAAGGGCTCTTACTCATGGGCGTTTTTACCTGTGCTCCCCTGCGTTCCGTTTTTCGGCGTTCAGCCGCAGGGGAGATGCATTTCATTATTTCAAATGGGGCTGTACTCACACAGGCGCGTGTAGGTGCCGAACGCGGGTTGAGACGCAACATGCTGCATTTTTCCTGCGTTTCGGCGCCTACATGTGCCTTTGTACAGCCCCATTTGAAATAATGAAATGCGTCTATTCCTGCGCTCCCCTGCGGCTGAACGCCGAAAAACGGAACGCAGGGGAGCGCAGGTTAAAACGCTCATGAGTAAGAGCCCCAACACCATGTGTATTTGTTACTACAGGAGGGCACAGCTGCCTTTAGTTATGAAGCATCGTTGTCAACAGCTCGCCGAGAAAGCCTTGCAAATAAGTTTCATGCTTCTCTGCCAGTAAAGAGCTGCTGTCCCAGTGGGGAAGGGGGCATATCAGAGTTTTCATAGGCTGGACATGGAAGATTTGGAATGAAAGGGGGAGTAGCAGCTGCTCCCATCTGTATTTGCTCATACCTGGGTGCACTTGTTTCTAATGCTTCTGATATTATTATTACAGAAAAAAAAACAATTGAAAAAAACAAGATTTTTGTTTGTTGAAAGGGGTTGTTAAACTTTAAATTAACTTTTAGTATGATGTAAAGAGCGGTATTCTAAGGCAAATACTTGAAAAAAAACTATAAAAAAAGGAATTAATTAAGGCCAATAGAAAAGTTGCTTAGAATTAGCCATTCTATAACATACTAAAAGTTAACTCAAAGGCGAATCACCCCCTTAAGCAGCAAACTGTAGGAAATGACATTGACATATTAAGAGCTTTTTACAAGGTTCACAGGCATTTCTTGTGTTGAAAGACAGAACTTTAGTGACTCAAATGCACACAATGGCATTGCCTGCACACATGCATTAACAACACAGTAGCATGCAGGAACATCACAGGAGCAAAATTAGTAGTATAGAATACACAGAATTGTTGTACATTAAACATGCACATTACAATGAATAATTCCCATCAGGGGCGTGACTACAGAGGTATCGGACACTGCAGACAAAGTATCACAATGTTTCACTCAGCATTGCTCAATATGCCTTGCATATGGTTCAAACTGTTGCTAAAGTTGCA
Source organism: Xenopus petersii (assembly GCA_038501925.1). NCBI lineage: Eukaryota > Metazoa > Chordata > Amphibia > Anura > Pipidae > Xenopus > Xenopus petersii. Next base: position 89,668,996 of record CM076677.1, read on the forward strand.
CCTTTGAGATGTATGAAATGCATCAGTTTTTAAGGCTGGACCTAAAGAAAAGACTAAAACGCTAAGAATATTATGTTCTCTAGTAAAACACTCATGCTGTTATTGTTTTGTGAGGTGGTAAAGGGATCCAACAAGCCACCACTGCAGATTGCAGCACTGCAGCTGGGAAATTGACAATATGTCTAGCCCCATGTCAGATTTCAAAATTGAATATAAAAAAATCTGTTTGCTCTTTTGAGAAATGGATTTCAGTGCAGAATTCTGCTGGAGCAGCACTATTAACTGATTCATTTTGAAAAAAAGTTTTTTTCCCCATGACAGTATCCCTTTAAAGAATTGAGGGCAGCACTATGCAAATCACTCTATTTATATCTGATTGGATAGCTATACATCTAGTGCCATTGCATGCTGAGTTGTATAAGCATTTGCAGCCTTCCTCAGTGCTCCTACCCTGCAAACCTTGTACCTGGAAGGACAGGGAGAAGGTCTGGACAGACACCATGCCCCTTTATAACATTCCTAGAAGATCAGGATGTTGATGACTCAGTGACACCCACCATCATTTTTCATTGCTGTTTGGATGCCCAGGGGTTAAAAAGGTATCACCTCTGACAGGTTTACTCCAGAAGTAATGGAGCTAATGTGCCACAGACCCTTAAATGAATGACCTTTTTACCTGGGGCTGCTCACTCGCTTATCAGCAGAAATGATCAATGGGGATTCTTCCGTCAGGACCTGTGGTCTGACAGGTCCTCTGGCCCTGTGTTTTGCTTTACAATGGGTCATTTAGTGCGGTAACTTACCCCAAATATCTGTCACCAAACTCATACTTTGCATTGCTATGGAGTATAGTATTTACATTATGCAAAACATGGTTTTTAAAAAGTGTCTACTCCACTAGCAGTGTAATTGGTTTGAGTGGGAGGTCCTTGTTACCCCAATAAATGTAATCCCACATTTGTTTCTGAATGCAGCAATTCTTTCTCAAGGCAGAACTAATGACAAGTAATGTCACTGGCATGTGTTACATCTGGGAATAACGAGCATATTATAGCCCCAAATCTTAACAAAGAAACCTTTAACCTCTGTTTAACTCTCAGGGGATGTGAGTTAATTTAACACAATCAACTCAATTTCCTCTGTTCATGCTCAGTTTTTTATGTGAACCCCGACTGATGGCAATAATGGTATATACAACTGGTATTTGCCATTATATATACGTTATATAAAATGTGAGTGCTATTTTTGAATGCCCTGCCCAACAAATTATAAATACACAACCCTAAATATTTAGTTTTAGCACTGCCACATCATTTTTACATATGTTCTAAATTAGGTTGTACTACAAAATGTTCTAAATATAAGTGTTATAAATGTGGTGCTGTTTATATAACCATAAAATGGATTACCTTTCTCTCCTAGCATCTGCACTGAACTCTTTTTCCCCATGCTGCACAGGCTGGGTCAGATTTTCTTCCAAATAGAAATGGTCAGGGTCATGTTTACCATATCTGCTCCAAAAGAACTGTGGCTAGTTTGGCAACTTTAGGGGGTAGCCCTTGGAAGTTTCATTTTTCTAAAGCAGCTCTGGAAGGGGAGTCACTGACTGTGTAACTGTTCTAAATTTATACTATACTATATTTAGTAGATATATTTCTTATCTTTGGCCCTGCTGAGCAGAATCACTGATTATTGTAAGGTGACCAGATTTTCAAAGAAAAATCCGGGGACAGGGGAGAATATGGCACTTGTACCGTGACAACATTTTTAGACGATGCCCACTTTGCAAGGCACACCCCCCCATTAACTACTCCCCATTTTAAAAATACACCCTCATTGAATATATTAAAGAACATAGTGGCAATTTCATATATAAAACCCCCAGAACGCACAGCAGGATGGCACAAAGGCGATTTCATGTATAATACCACCAGAATTCATAGCAATTGAATTCCAAGAATGTTTAGCCAGTTGCCTTGCCCAGATCCAGAATAACTTTGGAAATGTCACCTTTGTTCTAATTCCCTGCTTTTTTTGCATTTTTTCCCAACCCACCCTAATTGATTATTTGTAGAGGAAAAGTCTAGAGAGCAATTACATTACATTCTTATGTGTTCCATGGAACATATGGTTCACTGACAGCTAGAATGTCATAAGAATATCATATCTTTCTTTTTTCCTAATAATAGTAATGTGAGATGAACTGTGAGGATTTGCCCAGTAGGGCCCATTTCATTAGGAATCAAGCCAGATGCCATAAACAATCACTATATAGTGGGCTGGTGGGAGGCTGTTTTGGGCCTCTGTGTAATTGAATTGCCAGGGCCTACTCCAGTCTGGGCTTGAGTAAGGTAGTGTTAAACCTCCACTGGCCTGTTGTTATTCTGGCATATGCCATAAAAGGTTTCCCAGGGCCACTGATCTTTGCAACCAGACTTCAGACTTCCCTCTTTACATGGCGTTCAAACCATTTAACCTCACAGAGTAGTGCTATGTTTTTGAAGGCCATCCTTTCAAACAGTGGAGTGTACTGTTAACCGTTGATGTCAGAAGCCCATTCCATTTGGAGTTGTTAGTCATCAGCCCAGACAAGCTGGATGATGAGTGTGGGAACATGTTAAAAGATGCATATAAGGCCCAACTGCCAAAACTAGTGCTAGCTTTCTGAGTCTCTACAGCAAATATAGAGGGAAACCTTATTTAAAGAATTCCTGATTTTTGCTAATAATTCCTGCAGTCCTTTAAGTGTTGCCTGCAGCCAATCGTAAAGCATCACTTTAGCAGTAAAATAATAAAAGATGCAAAGTTAGCTGCATCTTCATTTATAGATATAACCAGGTAGCTTGTTGTGGCCATCTGTTTGAAAGCAAGCAGCTTTATTGGCTACTGCACCTGGGCAAATTGTGCATATTTTATTACTTACCTCCACTTGTGCCTAAAGCATTTTGCCAAATATAGTTATATACCAACAGTATTATGACAACACCCTTAAAGTATTTAAATGTTATTTATATAGTACTACTTGCATAAACAGCACTGTGCATTAAAGCAATCCAATAACAGAACATAGATTATTACAATAAATTAATATAGATTAAGTGGAATGTGTTGAGAGACAAGAAGAAGGAGGTTGCCGCTACACAGAGATTATTGACTAAGTGGATAATGTACAGACACACATAGGAGGGTAGGAGGTGCTGCAATATACAGTGACTGAGGCATTGCCCATAAGCCCCTTAATAATTCCATGTTGTTTAAATGTAAGAACAAACTCAGTGGCTGCTGCAGTGTCAACAATATTATAACCAATTACATTTTTAAAAGGGTGTTCCTGACAATTTTACATTTTCTTATAATAAGGTCCTTTGGAAAAATGGTCATTGTTTCACTATAATTTGTATGTTTGAAATGCACTTTCTTTTATTGTACAGCGCTGCAGAATGTGCTGGTTCTCAAACATACCATAAAATGCTCTTTGATTATTGATTTCTGTGGGTTGTTAGACACTTTCCAAGTGGCCACCTTACATGCCGTGGACACCTGAAACATTGCTGTATTATCAAGTCAGTTCCTAACAACCTCATGATTGTGTTGGAGGCACTTGTGTTACAAAGCAATCTGCCCATCATGGAGTAAAGTGTTTGCTAGGAATAATAGGGATTTGTTCTTTTGGCTGTAAATTGTTCCTCTCTAGCTGTTGATCTACAGACCTAAGCATATTCCAACAGACAGAGGATACTTAGGTTAAAGCATAGCACTCTCTATAGCTGCTACTCATTTATTTAATGCTTTAGGCACATGCAGACAAGGCCAATCAGAGGGATTTTGCTGCCTGAAGCAGAATATTCCAGTCACCTCTTACTGCCTTCTCACATCCCTTCTCTGACCACCTGTGAAGAGGTGATTCCTACATAAAAGCAAGATAGTTTTCTCCCTTTGCATCTCACAACTCAAATGTATCAGAATGGAGCTTCCTATGCTAATGCATTCCATGGCTGTCCATATATCCTCTATATCAATTTTATTGGACTGATATACAGTATACAGTAGTTTACATCACTATATTGATGTATTATATTTGTAATCTTCACTTACTACGGCACAGCTGTCATTCAGTCCTGCAAAAGCTGTAACATTTTTGTTTTTAACATTATTCAATTGCATCTGGATCACAGAGAAGTTTCAGGGACTGCAGGTCCAAATTAATACTAAAATCTGTGGTTCATCTGGATGGTCATGGGTTGCCAGGGGGCTCCAAAGGGCCAATCACACACAATCCCTCTGATTGGGAAATTGCATTGTTCTACACATTTAAGACCAGCATTGTAGTAAAAGGATTGAATAAGATGGATATTTCTGTCACTTCTTTTGGCTGATTGTTCTCACAAGCAGACCAATAGGTGATTATTGGCCAAACCTGGTTTTTAGGCTGTATAATCCAACTGTGATTACATAGAAACAGCAAAACAGATAATGTAGTTTATCCAGTGTGCAGTTATTCAGTGATGGATTTTTAAACCAACCATTGTACTTTGTATGTAGCTTTCATTATATTTCTGTTTTATTAACCTTTGCAGATTTTCACACATGCCACACGCATAATATATTTTTCAGGTTAATATGTCACTGTTTGGCTACTGTGTGTGTTCTTTGGATTCTCAAGATCGTTCCATCTTCCAGCCAGGTACAATACATATTACAAATGTTTTCTTTTCTAATTCTGGAATGTGCTTTGAAATGCTTACTATAATTTATTAATAGCTTGCTATGGTGATGCTATTTTATTTGAGTGCAGAGTGGTCTGTCAAAAAAAAAAATCAAAATGCAACAGGACCCATCTTAGGTCTATATGTATCTGGTACAGTGCAGCTGCAAAAGTGATGTTCAACTCCTGCCATCCCCCTAAAATAAATTAGGGCACATTCAGTCTACAGACATGTCCAGTTGCATTTAGATTGACTTTCAGTAGATTAAATCTGTTGTGAGTGCACAGACTGACACTTCATCAGCTATGACTTCCATTGAAGTCTGTGTCCAGTACTGTGTGTGATGCATCACCCTCCTATTTAGTTGGTTGCACCAGTTTCAGTATACTGCAGGTTTTTGATGGATCACACACACGGTTGGGAATTATGTAAACGCCATTATTCTTACCATTTTATTCTCTTCGAATTTTGATTATAGACCAAGATCTGTATTGAGAACAAGCCCATGGCACCCAGTGTATTTTTATCACTATGTACTTATCAGAGATGCCACATCAATAAAAAAAACTTTTCTTCCTGGTAGTGCTTGTCATTTACTTAAACAGACATTTATGCCAGTTGGTGGGTATCACTTAGAAGTGTGAACATCTGCATTCTTGCTGAGCATTCTTAAACAATTAATATTACTGTTTTAAAACAATTCGCAACTGTTGCTTTAGGGCAGAGACACGCAAAGATTCGCCCAGCGACAAATCACCTCTTCTTCGGACGACTTATTTCCCGAAAAGCCTTCCCACCAGCTAGAATCAAAATCGATGGCAGGATAGAGCGATTCGTTTTCCAAAGTCGCCCTAAGTTTTTTCGTGAGGCAACTTTAGGCGATTTCAGAAAACGATGGCATCCCTCCGCCATTTTAGATTCTAGCCAGCGGGAAGACTTTTCGGGGAGACTATGAATCTTTGCGTGTGTCTCTGCCCTTAAGCTGGTCATAGATGTACAAATTTCACCCTTGTATCGGACAACAAACAGACATCCCAATCTTCCGACCTGCCACTAACATTCACATTAAATAAAGTTGTAAAAGAACAAATCAAAAAATGTTCTGGCCACGACAACAATCATAAGAAAGTTATGTCCAACACCCATTGTCACCCAATGATACAATACATGCAGAGAAATTATTGTTAGCAGACAGAAAACTTTTAACCTGTCCGATCAACTAAAGCGATGGTATGAAAAATGTCAGGACGATCCACACGGTCCAAAAGTTGTATGAAACTTCGATTCGTATGACTATATCTTTGCGTCTATGGCCAGATTTACACTGACATTTTCCCCAGTTTCCTTTTTTCAAGTCTTCTCAGCCAGTTTTCACATGGTAGACTTAATCCCAAATGATTTACAGACCAATAAACATACAGTGATTAGGTTGTTTGTTTCTATTGCTGTTATTTATGGCTGTCACAAGAGGCAGGAAATTATCATTCATTGCAGTTGTGTTTAACATTGATTTCCATGTCTCACACAGTCAGTGTTTATGCTGTTACACTTTGAGGGGGACTCAAATGTTGATTTGGAATGAAGTACTTTGTCTTATTTGCTATTGCAGGGGGAGTCAATTTCACTTTATTCAGAGGAACAGTGGGGACCCATTTTGGCCATTTAAAGTACCTAAAATTGCTTGTGCTATTTCACAGCTGGGAAGGTTTAATTCAGTAGTGCAGCAAGGTGAATTGCCTCTTCTCTAACAATTTCCTAATTCCTATAGATTTAATGATGTAGTTACATAGTTAAAACAGGTTGAAATAACACAAAGTCCATCAAGTTCAACCCCTCCAAATGAAAACCCAGCATCCATACACACACCCCTCCCTACCTTCACGTAAATGATATATACCCATATCTATACTAACTATAGAGTTTAGTATCACAATAGCCTTTAATATTATGTCTGTCCAAGAAATCATCCAAGCCACTCGATAAATGTTGAAAATGTTATAACATTCTCTTGTTAGTAATATCTTTCATTCCCGAATGTATGTTCGTTAACATTAATTTGTCTTCCATGTATTTCATTAGGATTAAAGGATCTCTTTCGTGTTCAAGTGAAATGAACCAAAAGCAGCTTACTTTTGCTTATTTATAGTTATGCCCTTTCTTTCTTTAACATTTTTCCATCAGACAAGGCAAAATGCCAGGGCTTGTTGAGCAATTAGAATTTTGACATAAGAGAAGGTTTTTCGGTTTTTCAAGTAGGCACCAAAAATACCTTTTAAAACACTGATCTGTTCTTTGAGTACTTCTAGTCCAGCTAATTACAACAGTCCTTCATTTCTTTTTAGCCCTCCAGGCTTGGATACACCAAATAAAGAGATGAACAAACCATAAAATAGATAGTGATCATGTTTGTGCAGCCTGCTGTGTGTACACTCATAGTTTCCATTGCATGCTAATTCAGGGCTTTAGAATAAAATGTTATTATCACTTCTGCACGTCCTTTAACGCTTTGATTTTCTTTTTTGTTAGGTACAGAGGAGCCATTTCCAATGGGGATATGTCAACAGATTTGGCCCTGAGCACAGTCCACCCCTGAGCTCCAGAAATGAATGGAGCGTGTGGCACAGTTGGTCGCCATGTTCTCGGACCTGTGGTGAGGGCGCCGCTGTACGCATTAGGACATGCCTAATCAGGTGACTGGAGGAGTGGGATTTAAGTTATAGGATAGTCCTATGTGGCCCTGCTGAAAAATTGATAATACTAATAGAAAATAGAACAGCATAAATAGACGTGGCTTTGTATGCAGCATAAATATAATCATATCAGCTGAGTGTGAGCAAAATAAACGTAATAAAGAGACGGGATTTCTTCCACATTCTTCAAAGAACAACTAAACCTAAGCGAGCCACAGCTCTGTCTCTCAGAGAACAAAGAGTATTTTGTATAATCTGCTGCATACATTGATTTACATTTAGAGACATAACTGTATCATGTTAATTTAGCTTCTCTACATATTTCTCAGGGCTCAGGGCTTTAAATAAACCACATCATTGGCTAAAAAGGTCTAAATAATAGTGAAATATGCCTGATTCAGGGGGATTATGAAGATGTGAACTCTTTCCCTTTTAAATCAAGCTTGAACAGCCACACTTTCTCCAGTTCAGAAGTGGTATTACACTGCTCCTCCTCCTCCTGAGCTTTTCACCTGGAGGCACAGACTGCTGCAGTCATGTGTCAGAAATCATTTGTGATAACAGATGTGTTAAGCTGTTAAATCGTTAACAACAGAGTGTCTGACATCTTTTTAAAACCGGCATTCAAATATATGGCTTCTTTATTTAAACGTAGAGGCAGGGCTGCCACTTTGATGGATTTGTAGTTTTCACAGACTTGTACTATGAGCTATCTTCCATAACCCTGTATTCCCTCACTTGCTAAACACCATCCAACCCCTTCTTAAAGCTATCTAATGTATCAGCCTGTACAACTGATTCATGGAGAGAATTCCACATCTTCACAGCTCTCACTGTAAAAAAACCCTTCCAAATATTTAGACTGAACCTCCTTTTTCCTAATCGGAATGGGTGACCTCATGCTTGAAAATAAAACATTAGAGAGATTATTAAAGGATACTCTTATATATTTATACACTTTTATCCTATATCCCCTTTAGTGCCTCTTCTCCAGCATAAACAATCCCAACTTGGTCAGTCTTTGCTCATAACAGAGATTTTCCCTACCCTTTGCCAGCTTAGTTGCCCTTCTCTGTACCCTCTCTAATTCAATAATGTCCTGTTTGAGCACTGGAGACCAAAACTGTACAGCATATTCTAGATGGGGCTTTACCAGTGCTATGAACAGTGTGAGAATAACCCTCTCTTCCTTAAAATTGCATTTTTAATACAGCTAAAGACCTTATTTGCCCTTGATGCTGCTGATTGGCATTGTTTGCTACAGCCAAGTTTATTATCTACAAGGACTCCAAGGTCCTTTTCCATTATGGATTTGCCTAGTGCAGTCCCATTAAGGGTATAAGTGGCTTGGATATTTTTACACCCCGTCTGTATAATGTTGGCACGACAGAACTCTGCCCATTAATTTGCTCATGTGACCTAACATGTATATGTCCTATTGGTTTGTTTGTGTGCACCGTGCATTGCATGGTCCCGGGGCCGGTGTCAGTTCTTGGCATTGTAATTTTCTATTTAAGACACAAAAATTTACAAATGAAATTATAATGAGCAAAATAAAATGCCATGTTGTACAAAACATTATTGAGTCTGGGTACATATATATATATATATATATATATATATATATATATATATATATATTATCAAAACAGGGGGGTTGTGGGAGCACTCTAAAGGCTTTAAAGTATATATATATAAGTATAATAAATGCTATTGCATATGTACCCTAATAGGGGTTATTTTGTTACAAAGTTATGATCATAAAATTGATAAGCCACCATACCACGTCAAGGTAAACCCCGAATGGCGGTCCCTGACTTGTTTTATTTTTTATGTGCATTCTAGCATTACCTGTAATCAATGTCCGTTGAACGCTGTTTTTTCACTGAGGGTTAAATCCTCCCCAGCCAGCAATCAGGCTATTAAAGGAGAGATATTCCCAAAACAAACGCCCAATTTTAAAAGCATAGGATCACCACTAGTTTAACCCTTTCCCTGCCAGCCGTTTTGTCCTAGATGCGAACATCTACTGCCAAGCAGTTTTTAGATATTTTGCACTCTTTCACTTTAAGGGCCTTTCCTGGGGTGGTCTTTTAGTTAACCCAGGAAAACAATATATTGTTTTTTTCAGGACAACCTGAACTTTCACAATATGCAAGAATTTTGGTGTAATTCTACTTCTCTAATAAAATATTGGATTCTAAGTGTCAAATAAAATGAAAAAAATCATGTTGCACGAAGAACAATCACATATATCAGAAACATCATTCATTTTATGTACGAGAACACAGCCGATTTAGAAAGGTCTATGTCTCCTGAACGCGACAATACCAAATATATATAGTTTTATGGAGATTTCTCACTTGTATAGCTCAAAATCTACAAGCAGTACACAACCAAATTTCCAAAGCAACACTTCCCAAACGGCATACTTTTGATTTCAAGGCCAAACATTCCGCTAACAGTAGGTTTACCCTAGAAAACTACCCATTACTAGAAAGAACAGATTCTGGTGAATCAAAAATGGGTAGAAATATCTTTGTACTCCAAACCACCAAGTTGCAATTGTTTCCTAAAGTTATAATGTTTTATAGAAATTGGTGAATTTTTTGAAAAATGACCTCAAAGCTTCCACTCTACAGCAACATATCTCCCACACATCATTAGGTATCAATGTAAAACACCCCAAATATAAAATCCTGGGTCCACTGAACAGTTTGATGCCCAATATGAATAGATGTACCCAAGCACGTGGCATAGGAGGCCCCAAAAGGAAGACCCCCCGTTTGTTCTGTCATTTCAGATACTGCAAAATCAACACATTTACATCGTTTTGAGGGGGGCAAATGTAGAAAAAAGTAAGTTCACCCCAGAAAACCATATATTTTCGGAAAGTACACATTGCCACGAATCTAAATTGGGTATGCATGTCTTTGTACTCCAAAGTACCAAGCCGCAAATCATTCCTAAATTTGGTGATTTTGGTGACATTTCCAAAAATCACTTAAAAATGTCTACCCTGCAGCATCGTATTTCCCACATACTTTTAGGTATCAAGAGAAATCACCCCAAATATGAAAGCCTAGGGTCCTCTGAACAGTTTGATGCCCAATATATATAGGTGTACCCAAGCACGTGGCATATAGGGGCCCCAAAAGGAAGACTCCCATATGGTCTGTCATTTGAGGTACTGCAAAATCAACACATTTACATCGTTTTGGGGGGGGGGGGGGCAAAAGTAGAAAACAGTAAGTTCACCCCAGAAAACCATATATTTTCGGAAAGTACACATTCCAACGAATCCAAATTGGGTATGCATGTCTTTCTACGCCAAAGTACCAAGCCGCAAATCATTCCTAAATTTGGTGATTTAGAGGACATTTCCAAAAATCACCTCAAAATATCTACCCTGCAGCATCGTATTACCCACATACTTTTAGGTATCAAGACAAATCACCCCAAATATGAAAGCCTAGGGTCCTCTGAACAGTTTGATGCCCAATATGTATAGGTGTACCAAAGCATGTGGCATATAGGGGCCCTAAAAGGAAGACCCCCATATAGTCTGACATTTCAGGTACTGCAAAATCAACACATTTACATTGTTTTGGGGGGGCAAAAGTAGAAAACAGTAAGTTCACCCCAGAAAACCATATATTTTCGGAAAGTACACATTCCCACGAATTCAAATTGGGTATGCATGTAATTCTACGCCAAAGTACCAAGCCGCAAATCATTCCTAAATTTGGTGATTTAGGTGACATTTCCAAAAATCACCTCAAAATATCTACCCTGCAGCATCGTATTACCCACATACTTTTAGGTATCAAAACAAATCACCCCAAATATGAAAGCCTAGGGTCCTCTGAACAGTTTGATGCCCAATATGCATAGGTGTACCGAAGCATGTGGCATATAGGGGCCCTAAAAGGAAGACCCCCATATAGTCTGACATTTCAGGTACTGCAAAATCAACACATTTACATTGTTTTGGGGGGGCAAAAGTAGAAAACAGTAAGTTCACCCCAGAAAACCATATATTTTCGGAAAGTACACATTCCCACGAATTCAAATTGGGTATGCATGTCTTTCTACGCCAAAGTACCAAGCCGCAAATCATTCCTAAATTTGGTGATTTTGGTGACATTTCCAAAAATCACCTCAAAATATCTACCCTGCAGCATCGTATTACCCACATACTTTTAGGTATCAAGACAAATCACCACAAATATGAAAGCCTAGGGTCCTCTGAACAGTTTGATGCCCGATATGTATAGGTGTACCCAAGCACGTGGCATACAGGGGCCCCAAAAGGAAGACCCCCATATAGTCTGTCATTTCAGGTACTGCAAAATCAACACATTTACATCGTTTTGGGGGGGGCAAAAGTAGAAAACAGTAAGTTCACCCCAGAAAACCATATATTTTCGGAAAGTACACATTCCAACGAATCCAAATTGGGTATGCATGTCTTTCTACGCCAAAGTACCAAGCCGCAAATCATTCCTAAATTTGGTGATTTAGGTGACATTTCCAAAAATCACCTCAAAATATCTACCCTGCAGCATCGTATTACCCACATACTTTTAGGTATCAAGAGAAATCACCCCAAATATGAAAGCCTAGGGTCCTCTGAACAGTTTGATGCCCGATATGTATAGTTGTACCCAAGCACGTGGCATACAGGGGCCCCAAAAGGAAGACCCCATATAGTCTGTCATTTCAGGTACTGCAAAATCAACACATTTACATCGTTTTGGGGGGGGCAAAAGTAGAAAACAGTAAGTTCACCCCAGAAAACCATATATTTTCGGAAAGTACACATTCCAACGAATCCAAATTGGGTATGCATGTCTTTCTACGCCAAAGTACCAAGCCGCAAATCATTCCTAAATTTGGTGATTTAGGTGACATTTCCAAAAATCACCTCAAAATATCTACCCTGCAGCATCGTATTACCCACATACTTTTAGGTATCAAGACAAATCACCCCAAATATGAAAGCCTAGGGTCCTCTGAACAGTTTGATGCCCGATATGTATAGGTGTACCCCAGCACGTGGCATACAGGGGCCCCAAAAGGAAGACCCCCATATAGTCTGTCATTTCAGGTACTGCAAAATCAACACATTTACATCGTTTTGGGGGGGGGCAAAAGTAGAAAACAGTAAGTTCACCCCAGAAAACCATATATTTTCGGAAAGTACACATTCCAACGAATCCAAATTGGGTATGCATGTCTTTCTACGCCAAAGTACCAAGCCGCAAATCATTCCTAAATTTGGTGATTTAGGTGACATTTCCAAAAATCACCTCAAAATATCTACCCTGAAGCATCGTATTACCCACATACTTTTAGGTATCAAGACAAATCACCCCAAATATGAAAGCCTAGGGTCCTCTGAACAGTTTGATGCCCGATATGTATAGGTGTACCCAAGCACGTGGCATATAGGGGCCCTAAAATGAAGACCCCTCCTTGTATGTTCTGTCATTTCAGGTACTGCAAAATCAACACATTTACATCGTTTTGGGGGGGGCAAAGGTAGAAAAAATTAAGTTCACCCCAGAAAACCATATATTTTCGGAAAGTACACATTCCCACGAATCTAAATTGGGTATGCATGTCTTTCTACTACAAAGTACCAAGCCGCAAACCATTCCTAAATTTGGTGATTTTGGGGACATTTCCAATAATGACTTCAAAATTTCGACCCTGCAGCATCGTATTACCCACATACTTTTAGGTATCAAGACAAATCACCCCAAATATGAAAGCCTGGGGTCCTCTGAACAGTTTGATGCCCAATATGTATAGGTGTACCCAAGCACGTGGCGTATAGGGGCCGCAAAACGAAGACCCCCATATGGTCTGTCATTTCAGGTACTGCAAAATCAACACATTTACATTGTTTTGAGGGGGGCAAATGTAGAAAAAAGTAAGTTCACCCCAGAAAACCATATATTTTTGGAAAGTACACATTCCCACGAATTCAAATTGGGTATGCATGTCTTTCTACGCCAAAGTACCAAGCCGCAAATCATTCCTAAATTTGGTGATTTAGGTGACATTTCCAAAAATCACCTCAAAATATCTACCCTGAAGCATCGTATTACCCACATACTTTTAGGTATCAAGAGAAATCACCCCAAATATGAAAGCCTAGGGTGCTCTGAACAGTTTGATGCCCGATATGTATAGGTGTACCCAAGCACGTGGCATACAGGGGCCCCAAAAGGAAGACCCCCATATAGTCTGTCATTTCAGATACTGCAAAATCAACACATTTACATCGTTTTGGGGGGGGCAAAAGTAGAAAACAGTAAGTTCACCCCAGAAAACCATATATTTTCGGAAAGTACACATTCCAACGAATCCAAATTGGGTATGCATGTCTTTCTACGCCAAAGTACCAAGCCGCAAATCATTCCTAAATTTGGTGATTTAGGTCACATTTCCAAAAATCACCTCAAAATATCTACCCTGCAGCATCGTATTACCCACATACTTTTAGGTATCAAGACAAATCACCCCAAATATGAAAGCCTAGGGTCCTCTGAACAGTTTGATGCCCGATATGTATAGGTGTACCCAAGCACGTGGCATACAGGGGCCCCAAAAGGAAGACCCCCATATAGTCTGTCATTTCAGATACTGCAAAATCAACACATTTACATCGTTTTGGGGGGGCAAAAGTAGAAAACAGTAAGTTCACCCCAGAAAACCATATATTTTCGGAAAGTACACATTCCAACGAATCCAAATTGGGTATGCATGTCTTTCTACGCCAAAGTACCAAGCCACAAATCATTCCTAAATTTGGTGATTTAGGTGACATTTCCAAAAATCACCTCAAAATATCTACCCTGCAGCATCGTATTACCCACATACTTTTAGGTATCAAGACAAATCACCCCAAATATGAAAGCCTAGGGTCCTCTGAACAGTTTGATGCCCAATATGTATAGATGTACCCAAGCACGTGGCATATAGGGGCCCCAAAATGAAGACCCCCATATGGTCTGTCATTTCAGGTACTGCAAAATCAACACATATACATAGTTTTGGGGGGAGCAAAGGTAAAAAAAAGTGCATTCACCCCAGAAAACCATATATTTTCGGAAAGTACACATTCCCACGAATCCAAATTGCGTATGCATGTCCTTGTACTCCAAAGTACCAAGCCGCAAGCCTTTCCTAAATTTGGCGATAAAAGCAACAGTTTTTACATTTTTGAAAATTGCCTAAAAATATTGCAATTGGCCGCATTTATCTCACCCAATTTCTTACATACAATTCTAAAACACCATAAATACTGATGCCAAGGGTCAATTGAACCGTTTGATGCCCAATATGCATTGATATACCAAGGCAGCTGGCATGTGCGGACCCAAAATGAAAATAGTGCATATGATTTTTCTCCGCTGCCGATTCGCCTTCTGTGAACATAGACCCTTGACTTCATATTATATGCCTCAAGACCCTCCTAACAGCAAAGACCCCCCCCAAACCATATATTTTTGGAAAGTACACATTCTGACGAATCCAAAAAAGATAAAGACGTCTTTCTACACCAAACTGCAAAGCTTTTCTAAACGCAGAGGTTTTTACATTTCTGAAAATCGCCTAAAATTGTTGCAGTTTGCCGCATTTATCACACACAATGTTTTACGTATAAAGAAAAATCACCCTAAATATGGACGTCAGAGGTCTACTAAATAGTTTGATGCCCAATATGCATAGATTTACCAAAGTATGTGGCGTGTACGGACCCCAAATGAAAAACATGCCTATGAATTTTCACGCTAGCCAACTAAGCTGCAGAAAAGAGAGCCCCAACTGTGCGTTATGTGCCATAAGACCCCAAAACTGTAAAAAGACCCCCAGAAACCCATATATTTTTGGAAAGCATATATTCTGGCGAATCAAACTAAGTAAAATAAATCTTTCTATACCAAAGCACCAAACAGCAAAACTATACTAAAGATACATAAGGAACAATAATGCATGGATAAAATTGCAATAAAACCACAAAAATAGCGTAAATCAATGAAATAACAAAATAATTGATCCGGCAGCGTAATTAGTGGCCGAAATCGATTATCCAATAGTCACGCTGTCAAAATAACATGCTTTTAGGCAAAACAAACAGTACAATGAATAAGTAAAAAAAAAAAAAAAACCCCTGTTTGTGAGTTTTTGTGTATACATATTTGTGCACTAATAAAAGTTGTCTGAGTGTGCAAATACATGTAATTAAGTGTAAATAAGTGTACAAAATCGACTAAGTGTGCTAAAATAAAAAAATAAAAAATAAAAAAATACAAATTTTTACTAAAATGTTCATGTAAGTGTATAAATGTACTGTAGGTATGTGTAAGTGCAGGTAAGTGTGTAAAAAAAAGTGCACTTACCGTTTTTGTAGCAGGAGGATCGCTAGAACCGAAGGACGACTCCTGGCAGCGTGTCTGCAGAGTTACTGCGCAGCAGGAAGTGACTGGGCGCGTGGTGCGACGAGGAGGAGGTAAGCCAGCAGCAGCAGCGCTTACATTGCGCTTCTGCTACTTTGAAGTCGGATCTGCGACAATTGCGTCGCAGATCCGACTTGACAGCCCCCCAGCCACGTTGCCCAGGGGGCTGTCTACCCTCCTGACTCTCTGCAGAGGCGGCAAAAGCCGCCGATGCAGAGAGAAGGGCTCAGCTGCAAAAGAACGTACGAGGTACGTTCTTGGCAGCCTGAGCCCTGAACCGCCAGCACGTACGCCGTACGTGCTTGGCGGTTAAAGGGTTAAAGGGTGGGTATGGGGTTCTACAACCACTGAAGCTATGCCACAGCTTCCGGCTAAATATACAATATCAAAACAGGGGGGTTGTGGGAGCACTCTAAAGGCTTTAAAGTATATATATAAATAAGTATAATAAATGCTATTGCATATGTACCCAAATAGGGGTTATTTTGTTACAAAGTTATGATCATAAAATTGATAAGCCACCATACCACGTCAAGGTAAACCCCGAATGGGGTTATATATACCGATAGGATGTAATAGTGATAAGTGCACTATATTTTAAAAATCATTATATGGACAGCTAGTATCCATCATTATTTTGCAAAGCAGCATGTTGTTGCAGAAATGAAAGGGGTCCTCCACCCACAAACTGTTTTTGTATAAAGACAGAAAATGTAGTTCTAAGCAGCTTTCCAATATACATTCAGGCCCAGGTGTAGGGCCGTGGAATTCTAGGGGCGGCCCAGCCAAATTGGGAGTGCATTGTTCCCTATCGCTATGGTGCCTCAGGGCACTGCGGATGGAAATCCGTCCCTGTATACATTAATTAGAAGTTTTCATTGGTTTTAAATTTGTTTGTAAATGTAATCACAGTTGAAAGCAGCATTTGTCTGACTGTTTACCTTCTCTGCACTCCTGGCTCTGATTCCTGAAAAAATGTTGCAAGCCAACCGATTAACAGACCTAGAGAATTGATTAAAGTTACAGTTTTATGAATCAGACCCAGTGGAGTGATATGGACAACACTAATTTTAATTACATTTATGTTTACAAATAGCATTAAGACCACCTAAAATATGGTTGCTAAGAATAATATTTTCTTTCATTAAGCAAATAAGCATTAGATTATGGGTGACAGGCCCGTTTAACATTGCTAGTTTGAAGTGCTGGGTTCAATTCCAACTAGGGTACTATGTGCAAGCATTTTGTTTGTTCTCCCATCTCTGTGTGGTTTCCTCTTACACACCAAAAATCCACAGGCATGAATGATTGGCTCCAATTGACCATAGTATATGTGATTATGATAGGGACTTAAAATAAACTGTAAACTTTATTAGTGCAGGAACAGAGTGCATGATATATAAAGGATAATAATATCCATTCATTGTTGGATGTCCTTTTCCCACTAGGGATCAAGGAAGCCCAATGTGCCCAGGTGAAATAAGACAGTACCAAATATGCAACACACAGGTGAGTGCTATTTCATATGTTTTTGAATGCAGTATAGGATCAGCAAGTTCATCTGACAAAATGAAATGTAAAAAAAAGTCTATCCTCACACACAGAACCTAACCAAATTGTCTAACCCAGGACTGCCCATCAGGAGTTGCAGATTTCAGGCATTTCCAGTGTTCTGCATACAACAACAAACCTTTGATGGGAAATTACTTCAGATGGGTTCCTTTCAACTCTGGTAAGAAGATGATTATTCAGTAATTACACATTCTAAAATATCTCTAATAACCCTGCATCTACACCGCAAAAAGTTAAAGTTATGTACTGTGCAAAGATGTCTCTTCTGAGTTTATCCCTATAAGTTCCACATTCTCATGTGTCAGGGCATGTAAGCCTAATTTTTGACTAATATCAACACATTTTGGTTTGGTTAATCTTTGTAAATATGTAAATTTATGATATTTAAAATTGCATGTGCCTTGTTGTAGTTTGGGCAGGTTGGCTTAACTCCAGCAATCTTATAGCATCTTGGTTACTTACCAAAACTGGAGTCTGGAATTGTTTTATGGGCCCAAGTGGCAGGTCAGTGATTTATAGGTCTATTGATAATGTCATACAATCTACGGAGCACATTGGCTGGCCAGGGGTTGTAAAAACCCACACAATCTCAGTGGTTTAGGGCATCCATGCTATTTAATATGCACATGGTTTGCAGAGAATAAAGTACACTGCATTGCAAATATTTCTGGTTTAATATGCATGAGACATTTTATTGTACACCTGTTTTGTAACATAAAACCTGGAGTAATATTGGCATCTCTGGGGTACAATAAAGAAAAGTTCACTGCACTGTGTTGCTACCTTGACTGCAGTTATGTAAACCAAGCTCAGGTCCCTTCACTGCTGTTCTGTGTGTACTAATATATATATATATATATATATATATATATATATATATATATATATATATATATAGGCAGGATCAAACGGCACTCACCATTCAAAAGTATTCTCACCGGGTGCTAACCAGTAAATCAATAAAAGTTCAAAGAAAGCACTCACGGCATTGCCCATCAGATGTAATTCAAAGTGTATTTATTCGTACATGGTGCACCATGTACGAATAAATACACTTTGAATTACATCTGATGGGCAATGCCGTGAGTGCTTTCTTTGAACTTTTTTTTATATATATATATATATATATATAGTTCAATGCACTATGTTACTTGCATATCTGTGGATGAATTACTGGATCTGTATCAGATGGTCAATTTTGACAAAGACATGACAGAGAGGAAATGGCCAGCTTTTTTTGTATTTTTTTTTTTTTTTTGAGGAACATCTGTTTGAACCCATAGCTTCTTGCATGATTATTTACATTGATACGTTGATGGGAGTGGCCATATCCCTTGATTTATTTTCTGCATCTTCATTATCGGTAGTATTCTAGGGTACAAAGCAACTGATGAGACAGAAAGAACTAAGAGATGTTTAATCACTTTGTACACAGCATTCTTGGTATAACTAAATGTGGACTGAAGCCTCTGTTTTTCAGGATTAACTTTCTGGTTAGAAGTTAAGCAATGGCATAAAGTTTAAAACATCACTGTTGGGGAGTTTTTTTATGGGTTGAGTCATTGTGAATGTTGTGTGGGTCCACCAAAGTATTGGTTTGTGATTGGTCCCATGAGTGTGGGGCAATAACAATCTACTTTTTAAGTCTTAATTCTTGACATTATTTGGCTGTGACACTCTGAGAATATGTGGAAAGATCACATTAGATGAAGAGAAGCTATGCTAAAAACATAGTTCCCAATAATTTAAATGTATTTCGAATAGTTGCTACAAGCCCACCTACTCTCTTTTGTTCCCTCCAAAACAAAGTGTTAAGCAGCCCCAAACCAACATTTCTACTGAATGGTTAAGGTAAGATTCATGCGCACTTGAAGGACCTTCCGTGCCATTTAATCAGACATGGAAAATGGGACCTGGTTACATTTGCTGGTCATTTTTGGCCATACAAGTGTTGGCCCAAGGGCTAAATGAGGGGGTCACATAACCTGTGCAGACAAGTTAGAAAAGCACATCCATGGTCCTAATGCAATCCTCATCCAACAAGATTTTTCCAATTTTCTGCATCAAGCTCTGACTGATCCCAAGCCAGATATTAATTTTAGAACTCGGCATCGGAGAGGAAGGCATGCTATTGGCCCCTGAGTGGTTAACTTTAATTTGGCCTGAAATGGCAAACTTTTTAGAAAATACATTTCATGCATGGTTTAACACTGCACAATTTATATTTCCATTTTTTTGTGGGATTCATTTTAAAACAAAACAATTGCAAAAAGTATAAAATTAGTTATAAAAGGAAAATCTGTGTTCCTTGTAGTCATATATGGTTTAGATGTTTTCCACCAGAATAGCTCCAGAAGGAGCTTGCCAAACCACTGTTGTAAAAGAACTAAAACCTACTTTCTTTCCTGTTTCCTAAAGGTCAAAGTGATTGTGAGCTCAGCTGTTTGGCAGAAGGACAGAATTTTTATTATAACTTTGGCCGAGTTTTAGATGGAACGTCATGCCGGTCAGACTATGATGGCTTATGCATAAATGGGAAGTGCCTGGTAAGTTTTGCTCATCCATTATAATTAACCAAGGAAATCTTCTTCATCTATTTTTCATTAGATTAATGAGTGTTACCAAATCATGTAATTTCTCATTGAGCTATGGGTTCTTCCTTATCTGGTAAATGAAAGGAAAGGAAGTTGTGCAGAAAGAAGTAATGTTGTTCATAACAGTTGGTTGAATCACAGACATTTGCCCAAGCCTATAGGCTCAACAGTCTAATAGGTCACACAAGGTGATTAGCAGCTTCTGATCATTCATCAGCATTCTTTCATAATAAGCCTTCTAGAACTACTGCAAAAACATCTTGGGGAATCTCTGTAAACCATATAACCCTTGACTTTATTGCTTTGGCAGAAAATTGGCTGTGATCTTATCTTGGGGTCCGAGGAAAAGACAGACATTTGTGGCGTTTGTGGTGGGAAGAACACCTCATGCAGGCACCACCATAACATATACACTACCAAGTACCCACCCTCTGGTAAGTGGCACAATAATGCTGCAAAAAAGATAGGTGTATTCCTATCATATACTGTATTTGAGCCTGGTATCAGGAAGAAGGCAACTTTCAAAATGCTAGGGGGCAAATTTACTTATCGAGGGTTAATTAATGGAAATCCTTCGACTTTGAACATCGAAGTCGAAGGATTTACCGCAATTCGTTCGTTCGAACGATTAAATCCTTCGAATCGTTCGATTCGAAGGATTTTAATCCATCGATCAAACGATTTTTCTTCGACCAAAAAAAGATTGCTAAGCCTATGGGGACCTTCCCCATAGGCTAACATTGACTTCGGTAGGTTTTAGGTGGCAAAGTAGGGGGTCGAAGTTTTTTTTAAAGAGACAGTACTTCTGAGACAGAATGGTCGAATAGTCGAACGATTTTTAATTTGAATCGTTCGATTCGTAGTCGATGGTCGAAGTAGCCAAAAAAAACATTTGAAATTCAAAGTTATTTGTATTCTTTTCCTACACTCAAACTAAGTAAATGGGCCCCCACGTGTTGCACAACTAATACATCCTAAAATCCCCAGTATTTTACACATTGGTGTAGATTACTAGAGGATGGAAGGGGAAATGAGTTGCTGATTGGAGCAATGAAGAGAAAGAGTAATATACAATGAGAGAAGCGAAAGCATTTGCAAAAATAAAAGGGGTTATCAGCACAACATAGGAAACAGGCATCCTGCTGACTATATTAAAACTCTATTTATTTATCTGTTATTACAGTCCTGTGCCACTCCTGCTGTACACTACTGACTTTTAGCCTTAATGCCTTACATACTGTATGTACTGCAGTTTTCATTCACATATCTGTGTACAGGCAGCTCAATGAACTCTGAATGTATCTGAAACCTTACAGACTTGTGCAGAATATGCTATATGGCCAAAAGTATTGTGTGTGTGTGTGTGTCTTAGAGCAGTCTGGTTCATTTCATGAATAAATACAGCAACTTATTTGCATTCATGTATAAATATATGGGCTGCAGTAAAAAATCTTGATTATGTACAGAGCTCTTTTTGTTTGTTCTCCTATACCAATATATAAACATTCATCTTACTATATTTGTAGAGGAGAACTTCTCCTCTCTTGGGACATGGACAGTTTGTTTCTGCATTGCAGCTACTTGAGGAGCATGTCGTGCCTTGAACACAGTCCGTGGTTGAGTCATTTGTTGGTGGTAAATCCCGGGAGCACAAATGCTGACCTCCTGGCAGGGTAGCAAACTATCTACATACCTGGCTTCTTACTCTATTCTGATTAGTTTTATCTATTTATCTGTCCTTGAAGGAATATAGCCTTGTTTGAAACAAAGAGAGATTTTGCCTGGAGCTGTATGCTGTGCCCCAAACAATTGCTCAGGCAGAGAGTTTTCTGCTGTGTGATTGACTGGTCTCCCGAGTGTCTGCCTTAGTACCTACCTGATTAAATAATAATTGGTCATACCTGTGAAAAGCCAGAGATTCCAATACATGACCAACCCAGATCTTGTTGGAGGAGCACTTGGATCTCAGAGAGGCTGCTTGGCTAATGACTGCCAGGCTGAAATCTGATCAGATTTTAATAGATCAGCTACAGTTGATTGACCTTGCAGACAGAGGCATAGTTATTATATTTAGGCTACAATATTTCTGTTCTGTCTGCATAAAACAGAGAGCTAACTTAGTGCCTTTTGCACAATATACTTAAAACACTTTCTCTCTTGCTTAATTTCAGTTCATAAAACTGCCTGATTAACATTTTGTATTTATAATGTTTTGGCAATACTTAGTTCCTTATTGTCATTTTAGGACTTTTTGGATACAATGAAGTGACACTGATTCCTGCAGGAGCCACCAACATCAAGGTGATGGACAGAAGTGACAATTATTTGGGTGAGTGGAGAGTACTGCTATGAACAGGCGAAAGGTTCAGGACAAAGGCACTGTATGTGTATTTGTAGGTGAGTGGCTATGAAAACAGGTTTACATGTGGTTGTGTACAGTGAGATTAGAACAAATAATAAAAATCCCCAAGTATTCTGATTAGTAATGGGTTGTGATAAAGATGTTTCTAACCTGCCCTACTCAAGACCAACCTTGCCTCCCTGATTTATATAACTGACCCATCCATCTATGACATCCTTGGAGGGGGCAGGGTGTTTAAATATGTAAGTAAATGCAGCAACTCATTTGTAACATCAGTAGTGGGACGGGGACAGGGTGGAGAAGTCAGGGAGGCTGACCGACGTCCTGCCTCTGGGGGGTCAGCCCAACCCCACATGACCCACAGGTTTTGCTAACCCACGCATTACTGACTCTAATATAGACATAGGTAAAGTTAATTACTGTGTTGCATTATCACTGATAATGGTTTCACAAAGCATATCTGTATATTTGAAACAGCTGCTTACACTCTCGCTTGAAATCCAGATATGCTATATCTTAAGAATTTGCTACCGAGCACCCTCATTTGCACTCCCCCAGCTGTCAAGAATACCTTTACAATCTAATTTCCAACAACTGAAGCATTTTTATGATCCTGAAAATTTCAACCATGCTCCCCCACATTTATGAACTTCGGTGTAAAAACCAAGTCAGGTGTTAAATGATGAATGTGTTAAAGGACCAGCAACATCAAAAAAATTTACAAAAAAATTGTGGTGAACCCACCAAGACAAAAATTTAAAATAGTAAAGCCTTTATTAAGAAATAACTTACAGAAACTCCGCTTCTCCTCCTCTTCAGAAAAGGCGACAGGGTGACCAGTCATCCTGCGGCGCTCGATTTCTCCTCCTGTGAGTCCAATTCGTTACCTAATTTGCTGTGTCCTGATGCCACGTAGAGAGATGCGGTGGAATCAGTGGTAGGAACTTTGTCTAACCATTTTTAGTCGATCCACATGCACAGGGGTCAGCAGCTTTCACCAGTTTTGCACTGGGAGTATGTGTGCTGCTGTACACGGGCACAGAAGGGGAACGTTGTACTATTTTACCAGGGTGTGGAATCTGCTTAGTGCGCTCTGAAAATACTAGATGGTTCAGATTCCTTAGGAACAGGCTACATACGCTCTCGCACATACTCCTACCGCTGATTCCACCGCATCTCTCTACGTGACAGGACAGCTCTTGCACATGCTCCTAGAGTAAAACTGGTGAAAGCTGCTGACCTGTTCCTAAGGAATCTGAACCATCTAGTATTTTCAGAGCGCAGCGCACTGAGTAGATTCCGCAGTTCCTACCACTGATCCACCACATCTCTCTACGTGGCATCAGGACACATCAAATAAGTTAACGAATTGGACTCACACAGAGCAGTCACTGAATGGAGCAGAACCATGAAGATTGCATTGCTACAAGTACAACGTTCCCTCCATCAGCTCCATCAGTCGGATCCTAGGGAATAAGATTAGGAACCTGGGCCAGCAGATCCAAGATGGAGATCGGGGCAGAGGACGTGCTGTCAGTGAATAGCCAGGAGGAGAAATCGAGCGCCGCAGGATGGATGATCGCCCTGTTGCCTTTCCTGAAGAGGAGGGGAAGCAGAGTTTCTGTAAGTTATTTCTTAATAAAGGCTTTGCTATTTTAAATTTTAATTTGTCTTGGTGTTTTTTTTTTCATTTTATTCTAACAAATTTTTTTGTAAAATTTTTTGATGTTACTGGTCCTTTAAGAATAATGGTTCTAACTAAAGATGATGGGAGATATAATGCTCAACAGCTGGATTGTAACAATGTTGACATCTCTGTCTCAAGGCAGTTAAAGACTAAAGGGCAGATTTACTAAAGAATGAATTGTGTTTTTTTGGCAAAAATTCACCAAAATGACACTTTGCAGTGACATCACCATTGTACTAGAAGGTGAATAAGACACATAGCTAGCTAAATACCTCAGCACTAGAGAACTTTTGTGCCCTTTTGTACCAGGCAAATTTTCACTCAGATGAAGAAGCACAAATCCGTTAATTTATCAAAGTGAGAAAGTTTGTATTCGTTACCCTTTTTGCCAAAGTCTTCTTTGCCAGGTTCAGGCTGGTGAACTCCCATTATAAAGAGCGAGCAGTCACTTTTAAATCACAATCAACGTCGCCCGTTTCATGCTAATTGTCTCCATGGCAAAAATTCTCCCCTACTACTATTGTATGGGGGAATATACTGGTGAATTTTTGCAGATAATTTAACAAGGAGAATATTCACCACATTTCTCTTAAAAAAGTAAACTTACAAATTTCAATAAATATGAGATGTGTTGCTAAAATACAAAAAGTGAGGCGAACTTTGATGGAGGTAGAGGAAGAGAAAATTCACTCTTTAGTAAATGTGCCACTAAGGGGTTTATTTACTAAACTCCAATGCAAAAATCCCGAAAAATTGGTGATTTTTTTTTTATAAAATCTGACTTTTAAAAAATCATGAATTTTTCGGAATTTATGAAACCCCAAGGATGGAACAGTCAGAATCAGAAAATCCGGCATCTCAGACCTGTCGAGGTTGCATATAAGTCAATGGCAGAAGTCCCCTGATTTTTTGATCTGCGATGGTTTTCGGGCAAAAAGCATAAGAAATCTGAGTTTTCGGGTGAAAAATCTGAGGAAATCGTGAAAATCTGATTTTTTCTCTGCAAAGCACTTTTTCTGGAAAATGTAATAATACGCGTAAAAAACCCAAGCAGATTTGATCGGAGTTTGTAGCAGAAAATGTTGAGTTAAAATCGAGCTGTGATAAATATCCCCTAAGAGTCAAAGAAAATCTTATTGAACCTTTTACTCTCTTATTCACATTCAGTGCTGCTCCATGCACAGGTGCCTCTTTGCTACATTAAAGTCAAAGTTACTGTGGTATGTTTCATGGAAAGAGAATTCACAATCTTGTTCATAATCTGAACAGAAATGGAGGTATTTTAAAGCCCTCTGGCTTTATTGTCAGCATATATTAATTTGTTTTTCGGACTCAGGCAGGTAAGATCTTGCCCAAGAATCAGAAAAGCTGAGACAGAAACTGTTCCTCTGCTTTGTACCATTTATTTTCATGTTACTCCTCACCCCTCTGGAATGAGATCCGTGTCCTCTGATTTCCTAGGCGTTGATTGCTGTGTAGGGAAGAGGGAGTGTTTGTGATGAGGAATAAGCTAAAGTGTCATTCTTGTAAAGTAAATCTCAGTTATTGGCTCATTTCTGGCACCATGTTGTACTGGAATGTTTCCACTTGTATGTATCTGTGTGGGAGGTTTCTGCTATACTGGAAAAAGAAAGTTTTAACAGATGACAAACACAAAATATTGAACAAGATATCAGGTTATGGGCATATATTTAGTGGTAGTGGGTGTCAATGCAAAACAAAGGTTATTAGGTACAGTTACTGTATATCAAGTAGGGCTTTGGGCGAAGATGCATTGCCACACTTATTTGAGTGTATTTTTTTGCAAATATATTTTAAAATATGTATATCTTACAGTACTTAATGTAAATGGGAAATTTATCCAAATGATCTCAGCTTTAAGCCTTTCTATCTACAGTATTAACAACCCCTGTAAACCATTTTGTTTATGTGTATGCTTTTCCCTTGGTTGTTAACATTTTGTGTTTGTGGCCTTCCTTTCAGTCATCAAAAGTCACCAATCAGAAGTTTACTTTTACTCATTTGAGCCCGTGGATAATGATTGAAAAACCCCTGTCTGGTCGTGAAACAGTTCACTTTCTAAAGAAACATTAAACATGTATACACTAAGGGGGTTATTTATTAATGATTGTACTTTTAAAGGGGAAAAACATTTTTTCGTGATTTATTAAACCTGATGGTGTTAAAAGTTTGAATAAAAAAGTACTCCAACTCAGACCTACCAAGCTCATGTAGAAGTTAATGGCAGATGTCCCGAAGATTTGCGATGTCGCGATATTCAGGCATCAAATTTGGGGGTCAAATCCGAAAAAGTCGCTATATTCTGATTTTGCCACGATTTTATCTATTTTTTTTTCCAGCACAAGAAATTTTTGGGAAATTTCCTTAAAAAAACTTCGACCCCCTACTTCGCCACCTAAAACCTACCGAGGTACTATGTTAGCCTATGGGGAAGGTCCCCATAGGCTTTCTATCAATTTTTTGGTCGAAAAAAAATAGTTCGATCGATGGGTTCGATCATTCGATCGAACTATTTGCGGTTAATCCTTCGTCTACGATATTCGAAGTCGAAGGATTTACATTCGGCAGTCGAATATCGAGGGTTAAAGGGCATGTAAAGGCAAAAATATAAAATCCCATTTTTACTTTCTTTAATGAAAAAGAAATCTATCTCCAATATACTTTAATTAAAAGATGACTACAGTTTTTATCATAAACCTGACTGTATGCAGTGCAATTTCCCCTTCTTTTACTGCTGTGGATAGGAATTGTCAGATGGTCCACAACTGCTGTGCAGGTAAATGATCATACTTTCAAATGGCAGGGGGAGCCCCCCTCTCAAGCAGCATTGTTGGATTCCCTGTAGAGATTTGTATCCAGAGACGCAGTGCAGTCTCTTTATTATGATTATTAATCAGTCTTGCTGTATTGGCTTCTATGGCAGATATTATTTGACTTGTGCTGTTTTGATAACTTTTGACGATCCCTAAGCTTAATCTCCCAACTGAAGCCCATACCACACTGAGCATGTGCGAGTCTTGATATTGCAGAAATGTCTAAAAAAGTTACAAGATGACAGCCCCCTGCGCCAACTTTGAAAGCATAAATCATTTGTCTTATTAGGCTGCTGGTGCAGTAAGTTCATGTTTATATTTAGTATACATAATACAACATTTCTAACATTATTCTATTTAAGACTTTAGTTGCCCTTTAATAAACCCTCGATATTCGACCCTATGTAAATCTGCCCCTAAATGTATTTATCAAACAGACATGGTGAATACAAGGATTTTGCAGACTGAAGCCTGTGAATGTTATTACTTATTAATAAATACATTGTTTCAGATCAAGTTTGTAATTGTGGCAACATGACAATAATTGAATTGCACATGTTATGGGTTGTAGATTGCATTCTTCATGAATGAAAGGTTAAAAATGTATACATGTAATTGTGTTTCCTACTATTTGAATTAGTTTGGGGTGATGATTAGTAGCTGAGTGTACAGACTATCCTTGATATTGTAGCAAGTATTACAGCAAACGTTCATGTTATCTTGTGCCAATTCTCTGGGCATTATAACTCTCTTATATTCCCTTTATTCTATTTGGCAGCCCTGAGAAACAGAAATTATCACTATGTCATCAATGGCAACTGGGCCATTAGCTATCCTGGTGTCTACAATGTGGCAGGGACCAAAGTCCAGTATAAACGGGCTGCTGACAATCAAGAGAGTTTTGAGGCACAAGGACCCACCAATGAGGATCTACACATCATGGTTTGTATCCCAGACTAAAGGCAAACAGTGCATTTTGCTTACCACTCTATATTACAGAGCTCAGCTGTTGAACTGTACTTCTATAAGTTACAGCCATTTATGAGTGTGCTAGCAAGATATCTGGCAAATAACTAGTCAGATGTGCATAAGTCTAGTAACTGCAAGTCTGCATTTTATTGATATGACTTTATATCTGTATAGTTTAAGGTGCTAAACTAGTAAATAAAAATAGGCTTTGGTTACCATGTGTCCAGAATATTGCTTCCATGTATTTTATGTTTTATACATGTGAGCATCTGTTATATTTAATACAATCTAGATTTTTATTTTTGCCTTCAGGCTAGTGACAGATGGGAAAACAGGTAAATAAATGCATTGCTATTAGTGATGCCCCGAACCTTTCTTTTCCAGGGGTACAGATTTAGGCGAATACCGAGCCAAATCTCAACTCTTCTTCTGCACTCAGAAACAAACTGCTATTCCATAAAACTAAGAATCAGAGATAGGGAAAATAGATAAATACAGACATGTAATCAGAGACGAGAGACTAATGTGGGATACAGACACAAGAAAGGAGTGTGAGAACAGAGACTGTTATCAGGGAAGCAGAAAACCTTGTGGGTAATGAATCTGCCTAGTTGAAACCTCACAGCTTTTCTTTTACTAGAAGGGCAATTATTCACTTACCGTACTCATAAATCTTTGATCTGTTAAAATCATCAAAGATCTCAATTTGCTTACTGGGGGAAATTCTTTTGAGAAAGCATTTTTATTGTAAAGAGTTTCCATATTAGCAGCTTAGTTGGAGTGTGGAGAATCCCTTATGCATTTGAAAGCAATACTACAGGAATCTTGGGGAAGAAACCAGACTTTGGTCAGAAAAGCCTGCACTAATGACCCCCAATAAGGCTGAAGTTGATCCTTACTTTGAACCTGACGCAGTGGGTGAGATTCAGCACATAGGATATTCAATGAAAACAGATAATTCAGTAATAAAACTTGGGTTCTTTCCATGAAATCCTGTTAGGAGATGGGCCCTCGTTCATTCCATATGGGCTGCTAGTTTGATACCAGTTTTCTGGCTATAAATACCTGTACACTGATCAGAAAACCCTGCACTATACTAATGAGTTGCAATACACCTGGGGGCAAATTTACTATTGGTTGAATATCGAGGGTTAATTAACCCTCGATATTCGACCCTCGAAGTTAAATCCTTCGACTTCGAATATCGAACTTGAAGGATTTAGCGCTATTCGTTCAATCGGAAGGAATAATTGTTCAATCGAACGATTAAATCCTTGAATTGAACGATTCGAAGGATTTTAATCCATCGATCGAACAATTTTCCTTCGATCAAAAAAAGCTAGGAAAGCCAATGGGGACCTTCCCCATAGGCTAACATTGATGCTCGGTAGGTTTTAGGTGGCGAACTAGGTGGTCGAAGTTTTTTTAAAGAGACAGTACTTCGACTATCGAATAGTCGAACGATTTTTATTTTGAATCGATCGATTCGAAGTCGTAGTCGAAGTAGCCAATTCGATGGTCGAAGTAGCCAAAAAAAACCTTCGAAATTCGAAGTATTTTTTAATCTAATCCTTCACTCGAACTTATTAAATGTGCCCCCTGGTCTCTGCTTGAGATCTGATCAACACTTTCCTTGTCTGTGCTTTAATAGTTGATGTAAGATGCTAGACATATTCTTGTTTTGCAAAGCACAGCTTCCTTTTGTTACAGCACAGCTATTTTTGGTGGAATGAACAGTAGCTTTAGAATGCTCTATAGTGAGTTCTCCACTAACCTCCCTTTTTGTCAATTGTCCAGTACATTTATGTAAGTGAGCTCTACCTTTGACCTTGGTTTAAAGAGGTTTTTGTATGCTCAGTAATAGGATATCTAAAGGCAAAACATCAGTATGGTAAATGTAAGGAGTTTGCTAAGTGCCCAGAATACACGCAAATATAAAGGCTCTGTGTGAAAATCAATGGTACCAGGAAAAGAGCACTATGGGTTCAGATGCACCTGTGTTGTTACCAAGCCCATTCTGTTTCATAAATTCATAAATACAATTTTCTGTCTTAAGAACTATAGGGAACCTCAAAAAATTATGTGATTAGATTTCTATTAGACCATACAGTTTTAAGGTGGCCATACATTTACTAACCAATTGAGTTACCCAACTGAGAACCCAAACAGATGGACACCTTTTGTATTATTCCGAGCTGCAGCCCCCTCTTCACTTCCTGATGTTCCAGTATTCCAATGCCCCCCAACTGGCAATATAAGTTTTAATAAGGTTGAAACTGCCCGAACTGACAAACTAAACCTGGCCATACACACAGTAAAGTTCACAAAGACCACAGATAATTAATATATTTATATAAAAAATGTGGGCAATTGGTTCCTAGGATTAGCCTTCACCACTCACCCTTCACAAAGCCTTATTAGTTTATCATAATGAGCAGTCTAATTTCTTATGAGTGAGACGCCAATACTAAAATTAGAATTAAGGCAGCAAGCATCAGCAGACATTACGTTTACATTTATGTGAACAGATTCTGTCATCAAAATACATAGAATGCAGTGCTGTAGCACATAAATACAAGAGGCAGAGGCTGCTTGGATATACAGTATGGGGAGAAAGGAGTTTACTCTTGCCTCATTATGTTGGCAAGTGGGTCTCACTGTATAACACTGTTTGCAGCAGATACGTTTTGAAATAAAATAAAATAATAAATAAAATGCCACTCACAATCAATGACAGTGTTCTGGTTGATCTGCAAGAATGTAATCTTTGCAGAATTGAAATGTACATTTAAACATGTTCTGAATAGTTACTGAAGAAGCACGCACGCACATGCCAGGCATGTAAAATAATAAGGAAGATCCCAAAGGTAAGATAAAATGCAGTCAGACAATATTCAATAAAAAAAAGCAACTTTAGTTCTGTCTGAAAATAGGTATAAGCAAAATATGTATTAGTCATGAAAACTAAAATAAATTGTAATGGAAGGTGGGTCCACCTTTGAATACATTTTAGTATGATGTAGATATTATATTCTAATATAATATTATTTACAGTTGATTTTAATTTTTTGTGGTTTTTTTTTAGAAATTATTTTGTTTTTTGTGCAGCATCGCTCCAACGTGGCATTTCAACAACTATCTGGTTGCTAGGGCCCAGTTTAGCATAACAACTAGGCAGTGCTTTAAATGAGAGACCAGAAGATGAATAGGAGAAGACCAGAATAGAAAAAGAAGTAATATAATTAACAATACATTTATAGCCTTACAGAGTAAACATTGTTGGCTGCTGGGGTCAGTGACCCCCCCTCCCATCTGACAGCTGGAGAGATTCAGAAGAAGAAAACACATTTCAAAACTATAAAAAATGAATACCAATTGTAAAGTTGCTAAGAATAGGACACAGGGGGAATGTAATAAAAGTCGCAAAGAGCAAAACAATTGGCACAAATAATAATAAAAATTAGCATTTTGCAATGTAATACTTTTCCTTAAACTGTTATTGCATTGCAAATTTTAATTGCGCATTGCCCACTCTTATGAAGTGCTTGAAGGTGTCGTAATCTTTTGGAGCAAATACAACAGCTTTTTCAGTAAGAAGTTTTATTACATTCACTGTGCACTGGCGCAAACTATAAAATTCGCAAACCTTCTTCCCCTGTCGGAAGTGGTCGCTTAACAGTTTCCAGTTTCGCAAAAGGTATATTAAATTCACACAAAGGCAAATTTGTTCGCACAAAGGCATAACTTTTCACATTGCAAAATTTGTCATTACATTCCCCAAATAGCACATTAAAGTTAACTTAAAGGTATACTACCCCTTTAATAATAATTATTTTTCAGAAACATTTTTTTTACATTTCTAATAGTTTTTGATATATTATGGTAAAATGCAGCATTTCTAGCCATATTCAATTTTAGAGTTTAGTTCTACTCTAATTGCTGACCCTGGAATCAGCCAGTTTAAGGAATCTGAATGTGTTGACTGCAGCTGGAAACAGATTTATTTAGTATCTATTACAGTTTAGCTGATATTTATAATGGTAACAATTTCCATTTAAATACTGATTATTGTTTTACAACAGTACCAGAAATAAGCTGATCCGAAAAATAGTAATGTACTATTAATTACTCATTATGTAAACTGAAGTTTTCCTACGGGTCAGTTGATGCAATCTATTGGCTGTTGTATCTTTAACAAACAAAGAATGGAAACAACTCCTCGGTCAAATTCATTATAAATCTAAAATTCAGTAAAACTTACAGTGCAAAGAGGTCTAACAATCTAGCTAAAATAGAGACAAATTAGCTATACTTACAATCTGCCTGTACATTCTGGCACCAATGTCGGGCCAGGCCAGCCGTACACAGTAGGCAACCCGGCCGACCACTTCGGCCCCCACCGCAGCAGTGCGCAACCAAGTACGCGCGTGCGTAACCGCGCGTAACCTGTGACGCGCGTGCGTAACCGCGCGCAACCGAGGACGCACGTGCGCAATTGCGCGCAACTGAGGACGCACGTGCGCAATTGCGCGCAACTGAGTGAGGTCGTGCGCAAAGAACTTGGTGAATCACCCCCATTGACTTCAGAGAACGCACCCACTTTTCACCGCGGTAACAATTGCTGGACTAGAGGTAGGCTGCATGTGAAGTACTTGCCTGGCGCCCACAAGCTTTGCACGTGCCTCTTCTGCCGACCCCTAGTTCCAGCCCTGCCTGGCACTGTTATACATGACTTGTTTTGCATGCATGTGTTAAAATTTCACATCAGCTAGGACCCTTCTGCCTGGGCCCACCAAATGTTTGCTCCACTTTTGTAAATTTTCCTATGATATACCTCCCAACATTTTGGAAGTAAAAAGAGGGACAAAAATTTTTTTCCTGCAGGTAGCGCAGCAATTTTTTCACCACACCCCTTTCTGTGGCCACACCCCCTAATTACCATGTTGGTTTTACAAAATTTGGCAGGTTATGAAAGTTTGAAAATATTTCTCCTTATCTAAACTGTGTTTTTGTGTCTCAAAATTGTTACAAAGTATCTTATTTGCACCTGTTAGCTGTTCTGGACCAGTACAAATGAGGGACTGCGGGTTGGGCTGTCAAAAGAGGGACTGTCCCTCCGAAAAAGGGACAGTTGGGAGGTATGCCATGGGGTGTTTTCTTTCCCTCCACTGCTTTTATAAGGACTGATACTTTTAGTGGAGAATATGCCAGTTGTCTTTCTTTCCCTCTCCTGTCTTGCTGTTTTCACTTTTTCAGAAAGCTTTGTATACTGTTTCAGTTTCAGTAAAGGATGTTTACAAGCAATTCAGGCAAAGGCTAAAATGAATGAAATATTGCAAAACTACCAGAAGCCCCTGGGTGTATTTGCTTCTTATCAATAACCAGTTGATCAATAGCCTGATCCTTGGCTGATTCCTTCGCTCCTAGGTGCTCTTTACCGAGCAGAATTTGGGAATTGAATATGAATATTGGCTTCCCAAGGATTATTATATACAGCACCAAAGAGACCGCAGTTCTCTGCAAGACTATGAAGAGGTATCTCCTACCCATCCTTCTACTACACAGTCAACAGCAAAGAGCACTGGTAAGCCCTGGGTATCTGGGAAATCAAATTACTCATACATTTTCAGAATGGCATAAAGGTGGAAAACTAGATTTTTGGCAAAAAAAAATTATCACTATGGTTATTTTGTTTTGCTCATTGAGGACTTTTATTCGTTAAGTCATAATTTAAAGGGGTGCTTTTGCTTCAAAAAGACTACTGCTGTGTAGCCATAGGGGCAGCCAATCAATGCTGAAAAAAAGGAGAAACGATACAAGTTTACATAGAGGATAACAGATGTGGAATACAATGGGATTCTACATACCGTAACTTTTATCTTATCTACTGTGTAACCTGTGCCTTTTTTGCCTTGTTTATATAAACTATAGAAATGTTTCTGAAGCAAACATCAGTTTTACCAGTGCAGGGAACAGTACATCATATTTTAATTAATTTAAAATAATTTCATGTTTTGGTATTGCTGTTCCTTTAAAGGACCAGTAACAGCAAAACATTTCTAAAGAAAATCTGTTAGTATGCTACAAAAAAAAGATGCCAACACATATTAAACTTTAAAGTCGCTAATTCTTTATTAATAAATAACTTACCGAAACTCCGCCTGCGCGCCTCTTCCGAAACGGCGACAGGGCAACGATCCATCGTGCGGCGCTCGATTTCTCTTCCCTGGCTATCTCCTATAAGGAAGGCAGGGAGGAGAAATGGAGCGCCGCGTGATGGATCGCCTTTTCTGAAGAGGAGCACAAGCGGAGTTTCGGTAAGTTATTTCTTAATAAAGACTTAGCGACTTTAAAGTTTAATATGTGTTGTTGTCTTTTTCGTAGCATACTAACAAATTTTTTTTAAAAATTTTTTTGCTGTTACTGGTCCTTTAAGCAGTTTAGCTACATTTGCAGTCAAAATGAAAGTGGCAACACTTTGCAACATGTGAAGGTATACGCCTTACTTTTCTATGGGACTGTAGTTAAAATGGAAGGCCCTTATATTAAATGGATAATGTAGGAAAATTGAGGCCATTAGTTGAGGTAGTGGGAATTACATAAATCAAGGATGTCCAACCTCAGTGCCTACAAATGATTTGGTTTTCCTTTACATACCTTACACTTGTTAGCTATAACACAATAGAATACAATATAACACAATATAATACACAATATAGTAATGCACTTAAAAAATGAATTTCTTTCTGTTTACTTAGGAATACAGCTACAGAATACGGATTAATACCCACTGGCTCTAGGGATTTGGAACAATATTTAAATAAATGATGAATGTAGCTAACAAAGGCCTAAAGCTGGACACACACACTGTAGCAAAACACAAGCGGTTCCCTAATTCAGCTCATGCTCAGGGCCACTCTTCTGTCTGAAACTGTGCCACCACTCTTCCTAGTGATCTGGGCGAATGGACCATGTGTGTGGCCAGATTCCATTAATCTTATCTCCCAATGGTATCCCTAAATTGTGTTGTCAATGGAAAGCAGCTAACATCAACCCATTTATGTAAATAGGGCCATTAAGCTATTGGCTCCTGCATTTGCTGGTCTAGAATTCCCAAACAGGCATGTTTTAATGGTAGTTTTACAGCAGCTAGGAGCCATGCTAAAACATTCCAGCTTTCAAAGAGTCTGTAATGTCCTGCTTTGCAAGACCTCTTGATATGCGCCTGTCTCCTTTCAGCTTCAATGTGTACACAAATGTTCTGTTTGAGATTAAAATGGAAGGGTTATTTCATAATTCTTTCAATTAGCATAAGAAAATCTTAGCAAGAGGGTACTATGAAGTTATTTTAAGTACCTGCTCTTCAACTGCAAATGGCATAAATAGATTTGTTCTCCTCTTGCCAGGTTCAAGGCAAAAGCCAGGCACACAGGCTTACCCTCTCTTTGACTCTAGGGGGCAAATTCACTATGCGCCGAAGCGCCTAACGCTAGCGTCAATTCGCTAGCGTTGGTCATTTTCTTTACTTCGCAAATTCAACGAACGCTGGCGTAAATTCGCTAGTGTTACTTCGCACCCTTACGCCTGCGAATTTGCGCAACGGACGTAACTACGCAAATTCACTAACGCGCGCATTGTACTGAACGCTACCTTTTACGCTAGACTTCCTTCGCCACCTCAGACCAAGCGAAGTGCAATAGAGTAGATAGGGATTGCTTCAAAAAAAGTTCAAATTTTTTCTAAGTCCCAAAAAACGCTGGCGTTTTTTCTATATTATGGGTGATAGGCTGAACAAGATCGAATTTTTTTTTTGGGGCTCCCCTCCTTCCCCCCTACATTTCCTAACTTAACTACTGTATACAGTGGGCACATGTGTAGGGAAAAAAAAAAAATTTATTTGATGTTTTGAAGGTTTCCCAGGCATTTGTAGTGATTGTACGTATTCCTCCATTGAAATTTGAATTTGGCGCCGTATGCAAATTAACCATCACTAGCGTAACTTCGCTGAGCTGAGCGAATCAACGCTAGCGCAACTTCGCAACCTTACGCTACCCCTGAGCGCAACTTCGGATTTTAGTGAATTTGCGGAGCGCTGGCGAAACTACGCCTGGCGAAGTGCGGCAAAGTTACGCCTGGCGGGAGATGGGAAAGTCCGATCGTACAAATCATCGTACGATCGGACTTTCCCATCTCCCGACCCGCCACTAACCATTCAGATCAAAGTCTTACCAGTCAGATTAGTTAAAGAACAGATCAGCAATGTTCTGCCCCTGACAGCAATCGTACGATATCTATGTCCAACCAAAGCTAGTGACAGTCTCCCACTGAAAATCATACAATCGGCAATACACGCAGAGATATTATCGGCAGCCGACAGAAATTTTCTAACCTGTCCGATCGACCAAACGACCGATCTCCGCCGGACGAAAAATGTCGGGACTCTCCACACACGGTTCAGATCTTTGCGTCTATGGCCAGCTTTACTCTCTGTCTTGCTCTCTCCCCACTCTCAGACTCTAGCACAAAGGCTTACCCTCTCTCTCTCTCTCTCTCTCTCTCTCTCTCTCTCTCTCTCTCTCTCTCTCTCTCTCCCTCTCTATCCCTCAGACTCTAGCACAAAGGCTTACCCTCTCTCTCTCTCTCTCTCTCTCTCTCTCTCTCTCTCTCTCTCTCTCTCTCCTCTCTATCTCTCAGACTCTAGCACAAAGGCTTACCCTCTCTCTCTCTCTCTCTCTCTCTCTCTCTCTCCCTCTCTATCTCTCAGACTCTAGCACAAAGGCTTACCCTCTCTATCTCTCAGACTCTAGCACACAGGCTTAAGGTGGCCATACATGGGCAGAGTTTATACTTCCAAACAACCTATTCCAGAACGTTCCGATAATAACGATAACCTATCGGATGATTGATGGTGTGCGAACGATCGTCGGACGAACGATCGTCTCGACATCGTCGTTCGCAAAATTGATCGGCTGAGTTTAAAAATTTTAGTCGTTCAGGGGTAAAATCCCTCTTTGCGCTTGTCAGAATTGTAGCACAAGCCAACGAACATATACGGAACAACAACAGTATGTCTGTGTATGGCCAACCTTTACCCTCTCTCCCTCTCTGACTCTAGCACACAGGTTAACCCCTCTCTCTCTCTCTCTCTCTCTCTCTCTCAGAATATAGCACACAGGCTTACCTTCTCTCTCAGATTCTAGGACACAGGCTCACCCCCTCTCTCACTCTACAGATCAAGACAAATAAACATTTAGGTGTGTTTATATTGTCCTAGCCTCGGACAGTTGTATCTGCACAGTTGCTGTACCTCTAAAGCGCTCAGATCATGGAAAGCCTCAAATTAACTAATTCTGGGCATCGTATATATACAGTACTGTTGTATGTGATCAGCAGATGGTAGTATATAAGCTCCATTGGTTGTTGTTTTGTTTTAACAGCACCAAGAATAACATATCCCATCCAGCAGCAGCAGCCCCAGGCACGTCTCCAAAGAGAGAATACTGAGTCGAACCAAGTCAAGGAATCTAAAAAGAACAGTAAGTGCAATAAGCTTTTACTTGTCCTTGGGAAGTACATAAGTGTTGCATTGCCACATCATTTGCTCAACTCAAATATTGTGAAATGAAGTAAATAACAAAATACAGAGGCATATGAAGTCCAGCTTCTTCTAGATGAAGATAGATAGTTTTGATCAAAGTCTAATAATGTGTTTTTCACTGGTTTAAAGGGACAGTATACACATCTTGTTCAGCATGATTTTTGGCACAAGCCCTATTCATTGCACTCATGCTGAACAAGGGGGTGTATTGCCCCTTTAACAATATATTGTAATTCTGTAGTCAGTCCTTAATAGAGATGGATACAGGAATACAAGCATTTGGAATTCATCAAAATGCTTAGTTTTAAGCAAAATACATAAAAATAAGTTTAGGTTATGGTGCGAAATTTGCTCCTTGTCTAGTATCTTATAGCAACCAGGATAGTAGACTTAGAGCCAGTTATCTATAAGTCATTTACAAGAACTTGGCACTCAGAATGTTTTTGTCTTACCAGCTAGATTATGCTGATTTGTTTAAGATAAAGATATCTTTTTAAAAGCACATATGATATATCTAGGTCCACTTCCGCCAATCCCAGCACTGGAATATCATTTCTGGTAACATTTTACTTCTAGATATGGTTCAAACTTTCTATGTAATGGGGTATAGTGTGCCACACCTGAAATACATGTCTTGCCTCATGATTACAGTTGTTACTTTGTATTGACAATATTGTTTTATTAAGTGTCA
Organism: Xenopus petersii; assembly: GCA_038501925.1. Classification (NCBI taxonomy): domain Eukaryota; kingdom Metazoa; phylum Chordata; class Amphibia; order Anura; family Pipidae; genus Xenopus; species Xenopus petersii. The sequence continues at coordinate 89,707,170 of CM076677.1, forward strand.
GGCAGTTTCCTTTGTCACTTATAATACAAAGCATTTGCTGTAGAGCAGTGCATGCATCACACATTTTTTATTACATCATCTGTAATGTAATAAAATAATTTCTAGAGTAATATAATTTATAATACACCTCCTACTGTGATACCTGTAGGGAATAATATGCCCCCTACACTAAAATATCAGGTTATTAGAATTCAATTAAGCGTTCCATGACAAGGCCACAGGTTGAGTGCTCTACAGGCCATGGAACTCCAAATTGATTTTCAAAGGGGCAAATTCATTAAAGGGTGAATTTTCGACTGCTTCACAACACTCTGCACCACTTCACCAGGTGCAATTTCATTACCACTTCACTAAGTCACTAAAATGCGAAGTTGCTTCTCAGCAGCCGAACGCTGGCTAATTTTAGCTAGCATCACTTCGGAAGTGCGAGCATTTCATAGCGAATTTTCGCTAGCGTTCATTCTGCCTAGCGAAACTTCACTAGCACTCTTGTGCTTAGGTTAAAACCTCAGTGTAGAGGAGTATAAAAACCTTACAGAAGTGTATAAAATCAATCAGCCTACAGCATTCTCGATTGTATATGTTCATGGAACTTATAAAATACAATGGTTTCTGACCTGTGGAATAGAAGTGAGTCCATTGTGACGTCAAGCACCTCCTTATGCTATTCTTTGTGTGGATGTTTTAGAAATGTTTGAAAGCCAGTTTTAATATATGTATACATGTATTTATTAGCAAGATTTATAGTGGGTTTCTGCAGTGATCATGTGCATTACTCCACCCTACTTTCCTTAAGTGAACTCCAGCAACCAACCACACTTTGGGATGGGCTTTCCTGAACATGCAGCATGTTCCTTTCTGTTTTCACTGTCTTTGTGAGTAATGCCACAACTATTTATAACACCGTAAACCCGGCTGAGACAGTGTTGATAATAGTTTTGCAGGTGAAGATGTGTGTGGCATGGCAGGGGGCCAGTGGAGCATCAGGAAGAAGCTACTTCAAATTAAACACACAACTGCCAGACTGGCTGGCTCTTAAACCTGCATCTCGTCAGCATTTGCTGTACTACAGCTACCTGCAATGAAAGATTTTGGAAGATGTAGTTCAGCAATAGTTCAGATGGAAGATCACTGAGAGAATCCAGGTCCTTTACAGCCTCTCTCTTGTGTTGCCCTCCATCATTCTCCATAAAACCTTCTTGCATGGCTGCTTAAAAATATTACCTTTGATCTGTTAGAAGGATATCATTTCAGGAGTGGCAAGGCGAAGACGCAGAAAATTATCAGAAAAAAAAAAGGTCAGGATGTCAGTTCTTTGGCAAAAACACCCTGGCTCTGAGCCAAGTACAAGACTTCCAGAGCACGGCTCTGTGGCATATTCCCAGCAGTGTGGAATGGGGAGTTTGCACATGGGACCTGTTTATTTTTTCAGGGGATAGTGTAGCAGATTAAAATGTGTGCTCACTCAGCATGTGAAAACAAATTCAGTGGGAAGACTGGTGCAGACAGACGGAGCACATGCAGTTACATTGGCTTTAATGGTATTTTCTTCACAAAATTCTCCCTGTCCCTCCAATCTGTTGTACCACATTATCTGTACAAATTCACCCAATTAAGCTTTGCCCCTTGTCGCTGCACATTGATGCCTGTCTGTTTACTTTGAGCAGAAAAACGGCGATTTCTTACTAAGCATGTCTGTTGGGCCAGGTTTCAATGGTATAAACACTGATTTAGAGAAGGAAAACTTTGTTATTTGGTTCCCCTTGGCTCACACTAGATTCTCATCCACTAGTTTTAAACATCGGCAACATCAGTTAAACGGGACAGGTCACTTTTTCTGCTGAATAATGAACACAGTGATTTTTTTCATGGGGTACACCCAGGCATGCTCAGTGTAGTACTTTGAATCTCTTCAATGTTTGTACAAATGGTTTTGCTAAATCTAGGCCTAGGGGAATAGTAAATTTATAGCACCATTTATTTTACTGCTTATCAACAAGATTATTATAACTCTTACCAACCACATCGATTTTTGCAGACCGGGAAAATCAGATTGTTAGGTGCACCTAATTTTATATTCTGCTAATAGTGGCTTTTATAATGAAAAAAAAACACACAGTACTTTTGCTTTACTTCATTATAGAGGAAAAAAGAAGTAGATAAGGTATTAATACATTACTATTGTTTGTGTCCCCCCACTGAAGGAGCAGATGATATATTGATAAAGTTTCAGGGGGCCTAAAATAATTTTGCTTTAGGGCTCAGTAATGTCTAGTTACACTAGGGTTGCCACCTTTCCCGCCGTTTGATCACCGGGGAGAGGCGGGCTGTGACACAGTGGGGGGGGGAGGCAATGACATAGCGGGGCCATGATGTTGCGGACGTGACTGTGATGTCGGTGATTGGCTGATCACTGGGCAGCCAGTTTTGATCTGAACAGCCCTTCAAACAACCAGCCTGTCGGGCTCAAAACCGGACAGGTGGGATCCCTAAGTTACACTGATGACGTTCAAGGAGAACTGCAGCAACACCCAAAACCATTGGTAGCAGCTTCTCTGTGACCACCCCAAAATAATTGGTGCTAAGTGCATTTTCTAAAGAAAATAATATGCTTTGCCACATCTGTAAATCGGAAAATTCCACGCAAGGCAGTTACATGTTTCCCTCTGGGGTGCCATTTTTAATTTCTTATATTTGATTGACTGTTACTTACAGATGCATTACATTTTATTTGGGCTGTGTTTCCCACTTAGTTGTCTAAACTAAGGACGATGCAAAAGTATATATGAAGAAAGTCCGCCCCTGAGTGATATAGCTATTTACTTCAGTTTTTTTCTGTAGTATTCTGGCTGCCTGCTCTTCAGCAGTTGAGTATCACTGTGGGGCTGGCGAGATTAAATTCCCATAGAGAGTATCCAGTCAAACTCCTCTGACATAGTGCACCCTTATATTACCCTTTAAAACACAGTTCTTCTTCATTAGTTTAGCTAACACAATAAGTTCCAGCTATGATGTGAAATCATTGTTCTGTGCATTTATATTTGCAGTTTTGATTATTATTATCATAAGAAGCTGCTTCAGTTTAGAGACATTTATTTGCCTTGTTTCCATTACTACATTATATAGTGGAAAATGGGTTCCAGCCCATACGTTAAGAATGTCTGGTCCTTGTGTTAAATATGCACAGTAAATATGTGATATATTTACTGCTCTACCTTTCTAGACTTGTTCTCTATCGACCCCACAAACACTTCCATAAAAAGAGAACCCTAATCCACCCCAAAGGTTGGGCTAAACTGTTAGGAGATGTTCTTCTATCCCCACAGAGATGTGTTTTTTCTTTTGTTTTATAGTCTATACCTGTATGGCTCCTGTTGGTTTAGTGTTATTTAGTTCTCCCTAATAAGGAAACTGTATGGTTTATTTCTCCTTTTTTTAATTTCAGGTAAATGTGGAAAGTGCAAGAAAGTAAAAGGACGGCAAAATAAAGTGAAGCAATATTGCCAGAAGGACTTTGGTAATTATACTTTTTTAAAAAAATAAATTCTAGGTCAGTGGAAGAATAAGACCTTAGGAGCCATTTACAAATTTGTACCCTGCTTTCCTCCCTCCCGCAAAGTACAAAGAACTAAATGAATACAGCCCTGCCCACTTTCAGCATCACTGTATTCATTAGAGACAGCCCTGACTTGCAAGTTGTGTTGTGGGGTGGATGCCACCTTATGTTTGCCACGTGCCTTTACTGCTCTTGCAATTCTGCCTAAGATCTTAGTAAATGACCCATCATATCTTGAATACATATTTGTATTTTAGACTTTAGGGCTGCAAGAGAAGTGCAGAGCCCCAGCAGTCCAGGTTGGTCAGTAAACCTTACGTGCCCTAATGTGGCTGAGCAGATTTCCTGATTCCAATAGTTGGATCACACAAAACTAGCAAGGAAAAAATCAACCAATTCAATTTGATGCTCATATTGCTAAATATCGAACATAATACCTTTTAAAAGAAACAATTACATGTTGCAAATAGCACATTATTGGCATGAACTTGTTTAAATCTATTTCATTGTTGTTGTTTTTTTATATGTTCATTTCCAAGTTTTCAGAGGAAGAGTTTTTAGCAAAAAGACAGTTGGGAAGGAAACATGCTACGACATGCAAGTGATGATGACCTACAAAAACAACTTTCCCATTTTGAGACGAGAATACATTTGGGTTCCGAACACTTGTGACTGCCCTAACATGTTGGAGAAAAGGGAGTATATTATAATGGCACGGAGACATGTCAACTATGAGCACACATTAAACAGGATTTTGCTGGAGACCCACAGCTTTGTACGTCCCTACAGTCCAAAGGAAGACAAGATGCTCAGAGACCTTCACAAAGAATGTGTCAAATATGGAATCCAAATAAGGACAAAACAGAATCATTAACTTTTTAGAACCAAGGAAAACTTTGTATTTTTCTGTGGTTCAGTATTTACGGATGGCTTTGTACAGTGTATTTAATATTGTATTGCACAGTGTATAAACGTATATAAATTGTGTAGCTGGAGAAAGTGTACACTACTTAAGGGGTGCAGAGGTCTGAAGCAGAAGATGTAGATGGATGAGCTTCTTGACTGCTGCTATGTGAGAAGACCTTCACAATTCATCACGACTTTTTGCCGTAGTCTGCTGGTGTCTCCCATTAATGAATGTAGAATGGGCCAACATAGAAGTGATGTTGGCTGCACCCGCCTGTAAATTGTTATGGTGTCATCCTGGACCACATGAATGGATCAGTTGAGCTTGGCCATATTGTTCATGATCCATTCATATTGCCACAACTCAGATGTGTGGATCACCTGGTCACTATCTATGACTGATTTCATTATTTTAAATTAGAGGAACTCTCTTAATCTGTAACAGAGAGTAAGCAGTTACTATTGTGCAGCCTATATATGCACCTGTTACTGACCACAATGGGAACCAGGACCTGGCTGCCATGTTTTCCAGCTGACTTCTTTTAGCTGCAATCATAGTTTTTTAGGAGCACTATTTGTATATACAAAAAAAAAACATACCAATTACAAGATATGTATGTCAGTGTTAGGCTACACACACACGGTGCATGTACATACAGCTGTAATATCAGTTGATTCAGTTCTAAATCTTTGTAAAGACACATAAAGTTATACCACTTACCATTTTATACCACATACAATTCACTTGCAATGTATTTGCCAATAAAAAATCATGCTTTCCATGTCTGTTCCATTGTATCGCATGCTAAGTCTGTCCGGCAGTCAAAGGCAAATAAAACACTGTACAGATATGGGATCTATTATCGGGAAACCCGTTGTCAAGAAAGCTCTGAATTACAGAATGGCTATCTCCCTTAGATTCCATTTTATCCAAATAATCCAAAATGTTTTATTTCCTTTTATTCTGTAATAATAAAACAGTACCTTGTACTTGATCCAAACTAAGATATCATTAATCCTTACTGGATGCAAAACCAGCCTATTGGGTTTATTTCATGTTTACATGATTTTCTAGTAGACTTAAAGTATGAAGATCCAAATTATGAAAAGATCTGCTATCTGGAAAACCCCAGGTCCTGAGCATTCAGGATAACAGGTCCCATTCCTGTACTTGCAGTTGTAATTGTCTCCCATAGGCCCCTATAGTAATATGACAGTGTGTTAAAGAACAAGTTTTGTTTGGTCTGTTCCACAAATCAGCTGTGTGGCAGCATATGGATATCATAAAAACACTTCCCTATTATTTATACCCCTGTATATTTATGTAAATATTAAACCACAGAGGTCTATTCATAATTTATTTTAACCTGTTTGAAAACTGAAAGTTCACTTATCAACACTGCAAATCACATATATTAATCCAGGGTGAGGGGTCAGCTAGCATGCTTGTTATGACTTTGCATGGTTGAATATAAAGCATATATATATATATATATATATATATATATATATATATATATATATATACTGTAAATACAGTATATGAACAAACATGATGGTTTTTATCTCTACATTCTTAGAGGAATAGAGCTGTTGCTTTCAGGCTTTGCAAATGAGCTCATTGGTTTTTGGTTGTCTAACTGGCTAATGCCAGTTACTTTATATCACTAAAAGGGAAGCCACCCTGTTTTATAGTTTGTGTGCCCCTTAAAATTGGTTACTACAACTGATCTGTCTACACCTGTATTACTCCCATATTACTTACATCAACAGAGATGAGTTTGTCAATTTTCTTTTGAAAAATGACTAGAATGTAGATTCATTAGTTGATTTTTAAACTCAGAAGCAAAGTGCATATATATGTATTATATATAATAAACCATTTTGCAATATACTTTCAATTTTATTCTGTAGTACAGGTAACGGACCTGTTATCCAGAATGCTTGGAACCTGGGGTTTTCCGGATAATGGATCTTTCTGTAATTTGGATCTTCATACCTTAAAACTACTAGAAAAGCACTTAAAGGGGACATATACCATAATTTTTTACATTGCAGAAAACCATGTAAAATAATGTAAAATATAAGGAATTGCTTTTATTTTAATACCTTTTGGGTCAAATATGTCCATACAAGCATGAAAACTGTGTTCAGCCCGCCCCTTTGCTAAGTTTCCTGTCTTGGAATCTCTGGTATGAGGCTCTGCAGCCGACGGCCGTTTCTGCCTGTGTAATAGAGCTGCATCCAGTGAGGGAGGACTGGGCGTGCAGAGGTGGGCGGTGCTGTTCATGATGTCACATGAAGTCCGTCCCTGCATTCCTTCTACAGACTGGATCCTTCTTACTGCTCGTTTCTCTTCTCTGCTCGATTTGTTAAACCCCCCTCCTCTCCTGTTCATTCTCTTCCTCTGTTTGTTTCCCCCCTCCCTCCACTACTGTTTCTTTCACTCTCAGCTGTGTTCGTTTTGATCCCTCCACTGCTCTATTTACGTCTCAGTTTCTGTCTCTCTCTGCTCTATTTTTTTAACCCCTCCTCCCCTGTTCCTTTTACTGCCTCTCCCCCACTGCTCCTTTTCTCTCTGCTCTATTCACTTAACCCCTTCTTCCCCTGCTCATTTCACTGACTCTCTGTTTGTTTCCTCCTCCCTCCACTACTGTTTCTTTCACTCTCAGCTGTGTTCATTTTACTCCCTACACTGCTCCGTTTCTGCCACTCTCTGCTCTATTTGTTTAACCCCTTACTCACCTGCTCATTTCCCCCTCCCTGCACTGCTCCTTTCTTTCACTCTCTGCTGTGTTCGTTTTTATCCATCTCCCCCCACTGCTCCTTTCTTTCTCTCTGCTCTACTCATTTAACCTTCCAGTTCTTCCCCTGCTCATTCCCCCCCTCCCTCCACTACTCGTTTGTCACTCTCTGCTCTATTCATTTAACCTCCACCTCCCTATCTCTCACTGTTCGCTTTTCTCCCTGTCTGACTTGTTCTTTTCCTTGTACCTCCACTGCTCCTTCCCCCCCCTTACCCAATGCTTGTTCCTCTCCTTTGTGGATATTGGTTAAAAAAAAAGAAAAGCAAACTATAACATTTTGTAAATAAAAACACATACAATCTCATTTTGTATACAAAAAGCTATGAATATTTTTTAGGTTTTCCTTTTTTTTTTTACACCTTGTATCTGTTATGAGATGTTACCCAATTCCAGAACTTCAGCTGCATTTATCTCCTTACAACTCCCTGCACCTGACAATAAACTGTTCCAGAACAGCTGCCTTTCCCTTGCAACTCCCTGCACCTGATCATAAAATATTCCAAAACAGATGCATTTTCCATTGCAACTCATTGCACCTGACAATAAACTCTTCTAGAACAGCTGCCTTTCCCTTGCAACTCCCTGCACCTGACCACAAACTGTTACAGCAGTGAGCACAGCTGCATTTTTCCCTTGCAACTCCCAGCACAAGATCATAAAAATATTCCAAAAAAGCTGCGTTTTTTCCTTGCAAATCACTGCACCTGAAAATGTTTTAGAACAGCAAATTTGTTTTCTCTTTATAGTTTGTATTAAACTTAACATCTCTTGCTTTATACTGAGCATTTACAATATACTGATAAGTTAAATGATCAGGCAGCAGCATAAGACAATTATGTGCAGGCTGGAAACATAGGACAGAGGGTGGGAGGGGAGGGGTTTGGCTGCTACAGCTCATGAGTTCAGCCTGTCAGTCAGTGCTGTGACCATTTCCTGTGAGAGAATGAACAGACACTCCCACTCTTCATTTCAGCCTAGCTTCTGACCTGAGAGGTTCTCATTGCAGCTCTGATATAATGACACTTTTAGCAGGTAAAATGCATTCAAAACTTTTTTTTTTCTGCATCATTACATTGTTTGAGGAAAGATTCATCATATATCTGAATATGAAGGTTATGCAAAATGTCCCCTTTAAACAAGAATTTAACCCAATACATTGGTTCTGCTTCCAATAAGGATTAATTATATCTTAGTTTGGATCAAGTACAAGGTCCTGTTTTATTATTGCAGAGAAAAAGGAAATTGTTTTTAAAAATTTGGATTATTTGAAAAAATGGAGTCTATGGGAGATGGCCATTCCGTAATTCAGAGCTTTCTGGATAACGGATCCCATATGGTAGTTGTAATATACAAATAAAAAGCACTTGATCAGTGTTGATGGGTTTGTAATCAACTTGCTAGTGGGCCATTAGCACGCCTGTCTACTGAGCAGAGTGGCAGCAGATTAAATCCGGTTGCAGAGAACAAAATATGGATAAATAATAAATGTAAATAGGAAAGTGGCTTATTTTGTCCTACTGTAGCAGAATACAGTTCAATTTGTTTCTGATTATATATTCCTTCTATGCTGTACTTAAAGTGGAACAATAACATATGTAAGATGCTAATTATAACTAATTTATGTTGACAGAGATACTTTCTTAAATATTATGCTACTCCACGCCTGAATTTTGTGTGAGGTGCCACCATTTTAATTAGTTACCTACTGCCATGAGAGTGGCCATTTATTCCAGATGTCCATATTTCTACCCAATGTTTTTGGTTGTGCGTCCATTGGACTGGCAGCACATTGACAATTACAAACAATGTTTGGGGGAATATTTCCTAAGTTCTGTTTATAAACTAGTGTTGGATGGTGTATTCAGTAAGCCGTCAATAGCAAAGTGGGAGAGTTCAGGGAAGGAATCAGAATCTCCAGCTGATTTCAAAATGGAATATAGGTATATATCGGAATGGCATTTAGGGAGGCCTACAGAACAGGGGATGAAAACATTTACATTCAGCTGCATAGACAGATTTGAGTTAATGGAGCCTGTTCTTTCCTATGGGGCAGGCCCGGACTGGCAATCTGTGGGTTCTGGCAAATGCCAGAGGGGCTGCTATAAAGTCCCATAGAAAGTCAGTATTTAGTGGGCTGGTGGGAGCTGTTTGGGCCTCTCTGTGGGCTGTTTGGGCCTCTGTGTACCTGAAATGCCAGAGCCTATTTTAATTCTCAGTCTGGACCTGCTATGGGGCCTGTACAGACCATTGCAAAATACTAAAAGCACATGAGATGCTGTGTGTAGCCAAAGCAAGGGAGTCAACATCTGTGTGCAAGGGCCCTAAAGCTGGATACAAGAGGTGCAATATATGAAGCCAGTATGGTTCTGAGCAAACCTAGGCCAATCACCTCCATTTGCAAATATGGGTGTTTGACTGGCCTTCTGTGGGAGGCTAAATAACATGCAATAACATGTCTTAGCCCCTCAGGTAACATTTGTAAGCAACCTTAGAATCTGCAAATCAAACTGACCACACAGAACAGCAGATTCTTGGGAAACGTTTCACAAAGAATCACTTCTAGAAGACTAATACCAAGCTGTACTCCTTGTGGAAGTGACTTAAGCACAGGTGCTGCACAGAGAAGCAGCAAACAAATGATACAGACACCTGTGTAAATACAGGGCTATCCTTAAAAATGTCACTTCTGACAAAGATGGATGTCAAATGCTGTGACCCAGAATGCCCTAAACCTTTATTGAATAATAGAAGAAATAATGGAAAAAAAAAAAGAATTCTGAGAGAAATGAGCATACATTTATTAAAAATGGTCAGTGTTGGACTGGTCCACCAGGATACCAGGAAAACTCCCGGTGGTGTCATTAGGCCCTCATGCTGCTAAACATTTGGTGTATTTCATGGCCATTTGCGAAGAGGCTAAATAGATGGAATAATAGATTATAGGATGTATAGTATGTATAGAAAGGAGATAGGAGAATAGAGGTTGTGGGAGAGTGGGCCCCTGGTCTAAGGTTTTTGGGTGGGCCACTGGTCTCAGTTCGACACAATGGGCCCAGTTCGACACTGAAAATGGTTAAAAAGGTTTTACAGTTATTTGTAAATGTATCTGCAGAGGAGAACAGTATTTTTGAAAAATGCAGCAAGAATATGCCTAACAGCCTCTAGACTGGCTTCTGCTATAAATATAAACAGTCATATAGACACTACTTTTACCTGCAAATATAAGCTTTAAAACCACTGAAAAATTGTATGAATGAATATTCAAAAATTACATTTTCTATCATTACGGAAAAAATAGTTTGGTGGAGTCTGATATTGAAAATGAGTTTCCCTACTTCGACTCGCACCATAAAAGTGCTCTATAATAACTACTGCATTTATCCCATTACATTGTGTTCTAACCGCAACTGCCCATGGAAATACCTTTGTATGCCTTTTTATTTATGTAAAAGCAAAATCCTTTTACCAAAGCACAGGGGTCTTTAAAAACAGCTTTTGTTAAAGTCCAGATCCCTGCATCCCTGTTCTGGACTATAGAGAGAGGGGCTTGTGCCAGATATGAGCATTAGAGGCTTATTATGTATTACTGCATTACATTGGCTTACATTGAAAGGCAATGTTATATCAAAGTGCAGTACACATCCAGTTGTTGCTCCTAAGCACATGTAATCCGTGGAGCTATAAAATCTAGACATTGATCCATCCATGCTATAATGAACCGCATTGGGCAGTTTGGAAGCAGCCTGACCTTGTCATCCAAGGTAATTCCCTCCTGGGATCTGGGCATTAGGCTTTTATGGGACATCTCAGGTAGCTTCAGCGCTAATCTCATTATGTATAGATGAGAGCAGAGGTATGCAGACTGCACAGCTTGTATACACGTCTTATTGTGCTGCTTGTGGGCGTAAGTTTTACATGGCTAAAAACCTCTTCTTTGTAAAACTCATTTGGCATTTGGGATTGCAAATAAAGGTAGAATAAACTACTGGAAACACTAGAATCATTTCTAACTCAGAGCTATTCACAGGAATCAACATACAACTTGAATGCAGCATGGCCTCAAAAAAACCCAATTTGTAAGTATATGTCATTCAGTCTTGCAGCATTCAGTGACTTTTCCAAGGGTCAGTGCAGGAATGTCCGTTCATTAGCGATTTATCACAGTGCTGGTGCATTGATGCTTAACGTATTAAGCTTTCAGAGGGGCTTAGAAGTCACTGCTCAAGAAGTGTTAATGGTGCCCCCTGCACCAAAGAGCTGCTTGTTACTCATAAACTCACCAGCAATCCAACAGCTGGTTGTTAAGAGAGTTGCCAAGAGTCGATAAGGGATTTTTGACATATAAATCCTGTTCTGTGTCATAAAAAAACACAAAGAGTTCTATTTAAAGTTCAGGATTGACCAGATTTAAAAATAGCCGTTTCCAAAAGTGTGATGCAGTTTGGTTTGTGTTACACTGATACTCATACTGTAGTCCTTTCTACCGTCTCTTCCTTTGTATCTACTTCAGCAATCTATACCTGTATATAAAACCAGCTGTAGATTTACACTTGCACACTGTACCCTAATATAAAGTGCATGCACAAGCACACTTGACAATAGGAATTGGGTGATTTCAGTTTTTAACGTTTTCATACTATCATCATCTTTCTCTTCTGATCTGTTATATAGGCTAGCAAGCTCTGTGCTGTATCTTGTAATAGAGCTAAGGAACTTGATGGTTATCATGGAGCATTGTCTGAATTGTTGGTATATGTCTTTGATTCTTCATTCCATGTTAGATGCTCACTAATAAGGTTGCTAAGCTCTGAGCCCAGAGCTATAAGTGAGTAGGGAGAGACTCAGGCAGGAAGTGATGTCACACCAAGCTAATATTGCAGCTGCTATCCTAAACAAACAGAGAGCTTGTAGGGCTTTTTACTATGGTAAAACATTCTACAGAATAAATATAGCATTCTAGCTTGCAATATTGCAGCTAATCTATTGGCAATAAAATGCCTCTGTAGCTTTCCTTCTCCTTTAATGACGATGTTATTAATAGGATATAAAGAAAAAAATACAGGAAATTTGATGTTTTTGTAAAAAAGGTGGCAACCCTATCTACAGACTGTGTAGCAGCTGCAGACAATGGGAGGTATCATTGTAACACAGTCACTTTCCTCAATTGCCTCCTTCTCAGTATACGTGTTGGGCCACTTCTCTGGCTTTGGCCTGTCCCAGAAAAGCAAGTTGGTGCCAGCAGTATCCATAAATAAAGGATGACGCAGGTCCAGCAAGATGCCACCTTGATCCAGAATGTGGGCCAGCTGCCATGAGTGAAGATTGTTTCCAGAGTAGAATTTTCATAGCTAGAGTAAACAGAAGGTTTACAAACATTACTTACAGTGATACTCAAACAATGTTGTGTTTATAAGCACATTCAGGCTAACACAAAGTCCCACAAATGTGATTTTACAATGGGGGATCTGCCTACAATATATTTAGGCATTTGACAGCGAACAGGGAATCATATTCTTGTTTTCTGGCTGTCACTTCAGGTGCTAGGGCCTCCCATGTCGGACTTGTACTTATAGATAACTAGACACATGCTGAAATGTCAAAACAAGTGTTACAGTCAATGCACTCTTATATATCTGGGGCACGGCCAATTCATTTTACTCTCGGTTCATCCCCTTTGCTAGCCCACTTGTGATAACTACAAGCCGTGTTTCCTGTGTAAATGCTACTCCCTTTATCAGGGGTATGGAGACATACAGTATTTCTCAAACCTTTTTTTTTGCATATTCTCTGCAACTACAGGAACTCTAATATATTAACTCTGCTAGTGCTTACCAGTTTTATGTATATATGATTTTTGGAAAAATGTACTTGCTCTAGATATAGAGCTCTAGATATATAGCAGAAACTCCTGATTATTTTGTTTTTTATTTTAGCATCGCTAGTCTCATATATATATATATATTATGGTATTTTGCATCTTAAGGCCAAGGTTATGCAGAGATCAACAGCTATTTGCCAACTCTCTATCATTTACACTAGAAATGTACAGTATATAAATGCTGCATAGCTGCTTAAAAGTGAGTGCATGTAAAAGAATAAAGTACTGTGTTAGAGTTAATCATAAGGCATGGTCACAATGTAAGATGCAGTCTTTAGTTTGCCGCATTAGGCAAAAAAATCCTCCTTGATTCCAAAATTAGAATTGAACCAACCCTGTAGCAACACTATAGAGTGTATCAATAACAGTAACCTGCTATTTCCTACTTTGTTAAGACATCCACTGTATTTGCCATTACCCACCTTGTACGTTAATTCCTTAAAGGAATAGTTCAGTGTGAAAATAAAAACTGTGTAAATAGATAGGCTGTGCAAAATAAAAAATGTTTCTAATATAGTTAGTTAGCCAAAAATGTAATATATAAAGGCTGGAGTGAACAGATGTCTAATAAAACAGCCAGAATCCAACTTCCTGCTTTTCAGCTCTATAACTCTGAGTTAGTCAGCGACTTGAAGGGGGGCCACATGGTACATTTCTGTTCAGTGAGTTTGTAATTGACCCTCAGCATTCAGCTCAGATTCAAAAGCAACAGAAATGACCCATGTGGCCCCCCCTCAAGTTTCTGATTGGTTACTGTCTGGTAGCCAGGGCAACCAGTCAGTGTAAACAAAGAGAGTTGAAAAGCAGGAAGTAGTGATCTGACTGACTTGTTATACATAAAATCACTCCAGCCTTTATACATTACATTTTTGGCTAACTAACTATATTAGAAACATTTTTTATATTGCACAGCCTATCTATTTACCCAGTTTTTATTTTTACACTGAACAATTCCTTTAACTTCTTTGCTCTCACAAAATAAAACAATTCCATGGTAGTAGAATGGCTGTTAATATAAAGCTATGCCCCTGTGTCCTTTATAAACTAGTTCTACAAAGGAGCCATCTCTTCAACTTGGCCAGCAAAGGGGTGGTATAAATAGTCTCTCTTGTCCTCTGCATCCTTACTGAACTATTTTTGGTCAGTAGTAACATAGGCCCCTGAGGAATCCCACCATTAAAATTCATGGAGCGTTGACCAAGACAATATCAACAGAGCAATAGAAGACTTTATTATATTGTAAGTGCTGCGCATATAGAATGAGAATGTCAGTGGGCCTGTATGAGTGCTCTTCTGATTCATATCTAAAAGTACAGTAAATCTTGGGAAAGTTATTTCTAGACAGACTCCCTCTGCAGCAGAGAAGAGTCTCTAAGCACCTGGGAATGTCCGGAATGCGCACCTGAACCAGTTGGTAAGCGTCATCATCACATAGAGAGAGGCAAGCACAAAAACGAAGTGGAAGAAGGAGTAACTGTAGACCACTCGCTCGCATTCATCATATATCACTGTCTGTCCGCCACTATTATCCTCCATTTCTTCACTCTTCTGTCCTTCTGCCAGACAAGAAATGGAAGGGTAGGTTTAAGCCCCTATCATTCAAATGTCAATTAATACTGTATGTTTGGACTAAGCATTCCAAAAAGGAACAGGAATGTTGGAGTAGTAATTATGCCTGTATCTTTCAAGAAGAATTTGACAATTGATGATAACTTAACCCGCCTGCTCTAATACACCCATACACTGACCAATCCTCTCTACAATATCCAACCAATCAGCCTGCAATTACAATGAAATTGCTACTACAACATTCACAAACCTTGGTACAACTTGGGTAGTTACCTAGGCAAAGGTTTTCGTCTGACCGTTGCTCAGGCCTGACCAGTGGTATGTACTTTGAGGATATGCCCACAGTAAGAGAGGGTGAGGGCAGTTAGTAGCACAGGTAGATGACTCTATAGCACAGGCAGAACAGTTAGTATTCCATTCTGCTGAAACATCTAATGATGATGCCTCTGTGAGAATACCCAGAGCATGTGTTCCAATGTTCAGGCTTGCGTAGAGGATCTTCTTACTATTTTTAAATTGATCAGAATTAATTACTGATTGGTTGTTGGGGTCACTTCATAGCAGCAATGTAAGTGAATTTCCAGCATTGTCTCCTTGAGCATGAATTGATTGCGTGTTGAGCTCAGTCTTATAAAGGCATAAGCTCTTTCTTTCAGCAGTAAAATTACATTAACATCCTGCTCCTGCACAAGGAAATCAGCTTTATATTCATTTAAATGTTTCCTATATACCCACAAAGTCAAAGGGGATTGTGACACCTCTTAGCTTTCAGCAATAATTATGTATAATAGTTAAGTATCCAAACAATCAATGCACTCCCCTATAGCAAACAATTGAAGGCTAGCTTAAAACTGGCCCCATATTTGTTCTAGTGCTGTGAGAATAATGTTTATCTAGACTACCAGGCACCTGATGAATTTTCAACATCGTTTTAGAACTAGGGAATGTATATTCCATTTGCAGTGTGGGAGTGCCTTGCAATGTATATTTGGACAATTGTCTAAATAGGACAGGCCACCTGTGCATTCCTCACCTCGTTCTTCCTCTTCTTCTGAGCAACAGAAGCAACATGAAGCTTTCTACAAATAAAAAGAATGAGTACTATGAGTGGGCTAACATGGAAATCATACAACGTCTCTCTCTCTATTACTGATTCCAAAGTATAAATCTCAAGGAGCAAGGCTAGGTAAAATGTGAGGAATATGGTTCTGTTGTGTCAAATTCCATTAAACCTTTACATACAAACATAACCAGTGTCCTGCAAATTTACTCACCCACTCAATGAATCTATGTAGATGGCATGCAGGAATCATTTAGGGCTTGTGTGAGGATATTTATTTCTGTTTATTTTTATCTGTGTGTGGATTATGACTTCATGTTTATTTTTATTTTTTATTGGAATGCAATTGAAAGTAGCAGGGCCATATTAACACATAAAGTTATCAGAGATATTAATCTACAGAAGTATGTCATATTTTCAAGAAGAAAAGCATGCAAATAACCGCAGTAAATATTAGCTCGGATATTCTGAGGTGTCCTATTTGCTTTGAAATTATTAGATTGAATAACACTGACCCTTTCTGAATTCAGTTTAATAACCACTAACCTTGAACTCATAAGTGTACACCTTGATCATCCACATAGGCCCAAACATCTCTGCCAGGTAGGATGCTTCATTGCTGTAAAATAACCAAAAATACTCAGAAAGGAAAATTATTGCAGAAAGTATGCTTGTTTTCTGGTGCTGCAGTAGCTTATTGCTATGCTGTCATGGGACGTAAAGTATTGTCCCACTGTTTAAAGGTACACAAGGATGAGTCAGCTAAGACCTATTTGTGACCAGAATCCAAGAAATTTCAGCCCAGGCTATTCAATGAGAGATTATTAGCTATACATAGCCAAAGTACATTACGGTGACCGTGAGGCTTGGGAAATGAGCCATAATTATCCAGAATGCTCGGACCTGGGGTTGGTTTTAACTCTAACAAGGATTAATGATACCTTAGTTTGGATCAAGTACAAGGTAGTGTTTTATTACAAAGAAAAGGGAAATCATTTTTAAAAATCTGGATTATTTTGATAAAATGGAGTCAATGGGAGATGGAGTTTTTTGGATAATGGGTTTCCAAAAAAAAGAAAATCATTTTTAAAAATCTGGATTATTTTGATAAAATGGAGTCAATGGGAGATGGAGTTTTTTGGATAATGGGTTTCCAGATCCCATCCCCGTTCAAGTTAGAATTCTGCCAACCCCTAATTTGGCTGGGCTCCTGTCTTATGTGTGGCATGAGGGTTACATACATAATGATATTGCTGTTATCCCATTATACTTCATGCCAATTTGTGTTATTTAAGCTTTGCATTTTGTGTAATTGCAAAAATAATGCCAGAACTAAAAATGTAAATACTGTACTTCAAGAAACATCTACATAAAACTGAATATGAAGACTAAATGAGACATTTTATTTGCATTGTACTTATGTTTATTGGAGGCAGGCAGCTATTTGCAAATGCCATTTCTACCCTGTTAGCTAGTAAATGACTTGGCACATAAAACATCCAAGTTAAAAATATTTCCAGCTCTTAGGACTTAGGGACCAACTCACAATATACAGTACACATAGAATAGAAATGTCACAATATACGGCTGATTAGTAATTAATACAGATAATTACATGGCAGCACAGAAACCAGTGCAATTAGTATCAGAATTTAATAATCAGCTCTGTAGCATCAGCTTATATTACAGACCAACTTGATTTTCTGCTTGATCATTAGTGATGAACCCTAAGCTTAGCTTCTCAACAGCTGCTCAGAGCCCACTGAGCATGTGAGTGTCACAGACATTTTCCAAGATGGTGACCCCCTGTGACAAGTTTGAAGTCCTGGATCATTGCTGCTATTGACAAGCTGAAATGTTAGGCTGGTGCAATAAGTTCAATATATAAAATATGGCATTTTTGGCCATATTCATTTTCAGGGGTTGGTTCTCCTTTAAGTGGGTGCGTGGCACCAAATCATATTCTGTGGGCACCTGTTATTGGTTTCTCTATATTCTCAACAGGACTGGCTTAGTGAGAACAGATAATTTGTATGCTCAGAGATGCAACAATTCCACATGTATTTCTCGTTGCTCTGTTTCTTCCCTTTCTGTCATTTCCATTCC
This sequence comes from Xenopus petersii, assembly GCA_038501925.1. Lineage (NCBI taxonomy): Eukaryota > Metazoa > Chordata > Amphibia > Anura > Pipidae > Xenopus > Xenopus petersii. The sequence continues at coordinate 89,725,052 of CM076677.1, forward strand.
AGGCTTAGCTATCCTTAGGAGTGACCATTATTTATAGCTTTTGACAATCAGCACTGCAGTTAAGATAACTGTAAATATTTTCATGTGTTCTCATGGCATGAATTGGCATATAACCCAGCCTCCAGTTTACTCCTTCTGTTTGAGAAGGATATGAATTACAGTAAAGCCTTTTCCATACCTCTATTCCACTTATTTGGAAGTTCAATCATTCACTGTAGAGCATAGACAAAAATTATTTTGGAGCAGGGCAAGAGAGAATTGCCCCTGGTCCCCCAAAGGAAGAGGGACCCCATCAGTAGAAGACACAGATACAAATATAATATGCTAATTAACATCTGCTATACATTAGGGTTGTCCAACCAGCCAGCTTCCAGCGACTGTTAAACTTCAAGCCCCAGACATTTTTAATTGTAGTGCAGCAACAGCTACAAGACTACAAATTGAACATCCCTGTTATAGATACTTTTACACTCCAAAGGGAACTAGTAAGTGACTATTTCTCAGTAATGTGACAGTGAGAATTTCCAAGCAATAGTCACTTGATAACCATGATTGCACCCATAGGATGTTTTAGCATTTATAGTATTGATTGGTAAGATGATGTTTCTCACATACTAATATTACTAATAAATGGTCTGTTTATTCTGCATAAAACCAATTTTTCAGAAAATATTGGTTGTTCCGGCCCATTGGCTGGCACCATACAGGGGCCAATTGGCCTGGAATCTTTTGTCAGCCTGTGTATTATGATTGTATTCTTCATGCCATCCTACTGTACAAGCCAGATCTGTGGAGTGATTTGGATAATGTTCATGTTACTATGCCCATAGCTCCAGAGATCTTGTAAAGAAGCATAATCCAGCAGATGTGACTTTCAGGAACTCCTGTGTTTACACTAAAATCATGTATATCACTATACTTTAACCCTGCTGCAGGCAATATAACCAAGGGTGTGCTTTTGAAAGTTGCCAGTTACAATAAAGCTTATTTGAAGTTGTTATAACAAACAGTGTACTACAAGATATGGGATATGACCATGCATAGGCGCATTAAATAAAGCACACATGAAACTATAGACATTGCACATAGCTTAACAAACAAACAGAATTATTATTTATAGTAGAAATGTTCTGTGATTGGAAATAATGTGGAGTGCTTATCTATTTATAGGAATAAATGTCAACCTACCATGCAAACAAAACACAAGCATACATGATAGCTGCACCAATTATAGCAATAGATGCGTCTTCTGTTTGCAGTCCGTCTCTACTGATGCTTGGGAAACACACTGTGAGATTTTCCCCTTTATACTGCACTGCAGGAAAACCAAACACAAACACGTTATCAGCACAGACCCGCCCAGCGACAAACCACTTCCTATTCGGGCGACTAATCTCCCCGAACTGCCTTCAAACTAGAATATAAATTGCCGGTGGGATGGCACTTGGAACACTTCATTTTCCGAAGTTGCCTCCGGAGGAAAATAAATCATTTTGAGTTGAAACATCTAAGAATTTACACCTTACTCACCTCTTTCTGGTGGCCGACTTGACAAGGCTGAAAAGGTGAGGTAAGTGACATAACAACTGATGATAGAGGCCTGAAGCAATCCAGACCGGGGCTGCTCTGGGAAACATAAGGGGAAGAATGTTACATTAAATATGTGTAGAAATAAGTCAAATCAACTGGACTTGCTGAGTTTTTCTTGAAGACATTTCACCGGTCATCCAACTGGCTTTCTTAATTTAGAGTGGATTGCCAAAACAGTTGGATGACTGGTGAAACGTCTTCATGAAAAACACAGCAAGTCCAGTTGATTTAACTTTTTACTACAGATATACCATGACCTGAATGAGAATCTTCACAAACAATCTTACATTAAATAAATATCAGACAATCCAGGCATGGGGGACGGGGGCTGATTCATAATAGTTCGCATTTGTTTTATTCATGAGATTAGAAAAAATGGTGCCAAAATAAAATCATTTTTTGTATAATTTGCAGAGGAAAAAAAGATTGAGGAAAACCACAATCGAATGTTATCACTGAGAATTGTTAAGGTTCATCATGGAGCCAGCGATATCAAAGATTATAAATTAAAATCTCACAACCTAAAACCTGACAAGTTGTTATAGAAGTCAGTGTGATTGAGAGTTTTTTTTTCACAGATTCATTCCCCACAACAAAATGCGTTAGAAGGCAACCTATTTAAGAATTCATATAATTATAGAAAAAGCCATAGAAAAGTCACAAAATGCTTTGTTGCGATTGTGTATGGGTTTTTATTTCAAAATTTAAATTTTAACAAATTTGTCCCCAACAAGACTCAAAACCCAAGCTATTATATAAATTATTCATTTAACCATATCCATATCCAATAGGCACAAATCATTAGGGGGCCTGGTATTTAAAAATGTGTAATGGTGAATGAGTCACTAAAGTAATTTTACCCATTTTTGCAACAACAAAAAAAAGCTTTACATATTTTGCAAATTATATATGCTTTGCACATATTTTTTAATTTATCACTTTTATTACAGTCTCCCAATAGATCTATACAGGTAAAGCATTCAATCTCTCATAACTTTCTCTTAACTATTCTTCTTAGTTCTATACTAAAATAATGCAAGATATCAGTATAGATCAGAAGCTCCTAGAATTCTGCAGGGAGTGGTTCGGTTTCAGTTTATTTCAGTAACAAATTACTTAATCTGAAAAATAAAGAAATCATTAACAGCTGCCAAAATGACCCATTCTCATGGTACATCAGTAGCTCTCAAGGAAACTTTTTCCCACAAATGATTTCTTTCATATGTTTAAGTAATAGGGACATGAGATTGCATGGGTAAGTATACAGGAATAAACCTGCCACCAGACTTACTGATCTGTACACATGGGGTGACAGAAATGAAGGACATGATGATGCATAAGACGATGTTAATGCCTATAATTCCTTTGTTCAACATACAGCCAGCTGGGTGGGTGAAGAAGTTGTACAGGAAATAGAAGGCCGCTGAAGCAATTGAGTAGAAGATCAATGTTGCAACTACTACAGCAAAATACCAGCGCTTGTCTTTGGATGCACCAGTCAGCCTAAAAAAAAACAAAAACAAAGGGAAAAAGGTGCTTAATGGCATAGACAGCAAACACCTCTTAATGAGCTTTACTGCACACAAGAGCTCTTCCACCTATATGGTCACAAATACTTTAATCCCATAGAAAGGCTACATCTCTTTTTCCATTAAAGGAACGTGTCAAACTGCTCCTGTGCTGGCTTGCTCTATATACAAAATTATCTGCCTAGCCAAAGGCTATGATAAACGTGTTTCTTCTTAACTATTTGTGATTTAAGTATTTACTATGTATGTAATTCTATGTTTTTTGTACAAGCACATTTATTTTACAGCACTGCAAAATATGTTGGTGCTCTAAAAATACATGTTATTAATAATAATAATAATAATAATTATACTTATTTATATGTATGTTTTCCTACTTACTTAACTCTGGGTTCTGCTTTATGGTTGTTATGGTTACCCTTACCCTAGAACCCAGGCAATGCTTTGATTGGAAGAACAGAATATAAATAGATTATAAAGCGAGTCTGTACAGAAGTAATAAAATATAAAAGTAAAATCCAGCATCAGAATGAATCTGCTTTCTGCTTGCCAGACCTCTCTCACCCATTCAGTCAGCTGGGACTTGAAATTTTAGGTTAAAGTGATTCTGGCATGATTTTTATGGTGTTGTTTTTATTTCTAAATTACACTCTTTATACTGCAAATAATTCACTCTACAATATAAAATATAATTCCTGAACCAGCAAATGTATTTTTTTGTAGATGTAATATTGGTGTGTAGGTAGCCATCTCAGGTCATTTTGCCTGGTCATGTGCTTTCAGAAAGAGCCAGTACTTTGGGATGGAACTGCTTTCTGGTAGGCTGTTGTTTCTCCTACTCAATGCAACTGAATGTTTCGCAGTGGGACCTGGATTTTACTATTGTTCTTAGATCTACCAAGGATCTGTTTTGTGTTAGGGAGCTGCTATCTGGTTATCTTCCCATTGTTCTGTTGTTAGACTGCTGGGGGGGAGAACTTGCAGTACAGCAGTAAAGAGTGACTGAAGTTTATCAGAGCACAAGTCATGTGACTGGGGGCAGTTGAGAAACTGACAATATGTCTAGCTCCATGTCAGATTTCAAAATTAAATATAAAAAAAATCAGAATTCTGCGGAGCAGCACTATTAACTGATACGGCAGTATAAGTTTAAACAGTAGAATGTCAAAAAAGTAAACTTTAAAAACATAAGCAAAATTTGTTTATATCTTAGTATAACATTTTCTGCAATTAGATTAATGTTCATTTTCAGGTAAAATATATTGTTACTTTCAAGGGAACTTTACCTTATACTTATGTAATTGTAGACAGTGAAATTCCGAGACAATTTGAAGCAAAACTTGTTTTCTTTTTTAAATTATTTGTCTTAACTTTGTCTATGTTTGAAATTTAATTTGCTGCTGGTTGCTGCGGCAGTGATTTTTATAGTTCATAATAGGGAAAATATACCCCTCATTTTTAAATTTAGTTTATTCAGTTAATACTATTTATAAATGTGTAAAACGCTTTCAAAAATATATAGATTACATTTTTTATACAAACATACCTGATTCCACAGACTGAAGGGACGCCATATTACAAGTAAAAGTCATTTACCAACCCCCCTTAAGCTCACAGTGTAGTGCAACACCACTCTCTTTGGTTTATTGAGAAGTGATGGATTCTGGGACTTGAAGACTCTCTGCTTTCCATAGTGGGTGGTGCACAGATATTCTGGAAAGCAGAGGGACTTCAAGACCCAGAATCCATGATAACAGAACACAGTGATGGAGGAGTGGATCACTCTATGACCCAAAAGGAAGGGGGGAAAACTGGTCGCTGTATCATAGACTATCATGATGTCCTTCAGTCTATGTAATTAGGTGTTTTTGTTAAAAAAAAAATTATATTTATTTCAGATAGTGTTTATGCATTTTTTCTAACGTATATTGATTAATTATATATTTTTTTCTTCTAATTTGTCATTTAAACCATTTCTTGGTTGCTACAATAAATGGGACACTTGCAACCATATAACAGTTTTAATTTTCGAAAAATGAAAAGCTACAAAAGAAAAAGAATTAAAAACTATGCTACTGAATTTTTTTTTTAAACCCAAATGACTTAACAAGAACATTTCATGATATTAAATGTAAAAATGTTATGCAATAAGTGCAGAATATCTCACCAATTTTTGTTCCAGGTGTGAGCGAAAGCTGTGATCAGAATCAACTGCATAAGAACAAATGAGAACCCTCCGCATACGCCGACATAATGCCACACTGCAAGAAGCAAAACCATTAGTTATGAGCATAACCTTTTCCCAGCAGCTACTGAACTGGTAAAGTCAGAGTGCCAGTTTACATACAGCCCTGCTATTTTTCCTAAGAATGCACTGGGTTACAGCCTACAAAGTGGTCTTGAAGCTTGAAGAGATAGAGATAAATGGATGATAGATAGATAGATAGATAGATAGATAGATAGATAGATAGATAGATAGATAGAGATAGATAAATAGATAGAGATAGATAGATAGATAGATAGATAGATAGATAGATAGATAGATAGATAGATAGATAGATGATAGATAGATAGATAGATAGATAGATGATAGATAGATAGATAGATAGATAGATAGATTTAAATCTGTTTAATAAAATTATCTCTCCTGTGAAGCCATGATACTTCTATTATAATGCTATTCTGTAAAACAATGGGACAGACTTACTTAGCACAACTATTAAGGGTAAGGGCACACGCTAGGATTCAGGAAGAATCGTCTCTTATTCGGGCAACTAATCTCCCTGAAAAGTAGGAAAGAAGTTGGAAAACTTCGGGCTTTTCAAGGAAATTAGTCTCCTGAAAAAGAGGTGATTTGTTGCTGGGCGACTAAATCTCCCTGAATCTTAGCGTGTGCCCTTACCCTACACCCTTTCCTGTTAGGAAAAAAATGAATGACAGTGTGAAGAGTGTTTATCAAAGCATATAAATGTGTCAGTTCTGTTCAGCTCTGAGCAGTCGAACACCATTCTTTCCAACATGGTGATAAAACTCAGTGGAAGCCCTCCAAATCAATTATTATTGAATTAAAATCACAAGCAGGGATTCATGTTTTTGAAAAAAAAAAATATTTTTTTTGCATTGGAAAGAATCTCTTCAGCACACAAAAAGAAATTGATGAGTCTGTTAATTGTTAACAATCGGGTAAAAAATACAATCATTAATCAACTAGCCCCATATTTTCAACTCTGAAATAACTTTCCCATTTCAGGTTAAACTGGTATACCCTTTTGAATGCTGGAATGACATAATATTTCCTCAAATCTATTGACACAGTGGCGGAACTACCGGGGGAGCAGGGGGTGCGAGTGGGCCAGGGCCCGCACCCCCTAAGGGCCCCCCGGCAGCCCGTGCGCCACCGACAAATGAGGCCATACGGAGGGGGCGCGTCACGCACCAGGGCCCGCCCCCCTCTAGTGACGCTACTGTATTGGCACCATTCAGGAGCCTGCGTTGGTTAGAAATAATAGAGGAAATGTATGACCCTGGGGAGCACTAGGGGGCACAAGAGAGTGTCCCTTATTTGGAAAGCACGTAGGCCCCTGTCTGCTGTACTCTGTGCTGTGTTGGATGAAAAATGTTTCAGGAGGCACAGCTAGCCCTGTTCTTATCACCTGCCTTTGGGCAAGTAGTAAGGACAGGGCCTTGATGCGGCTGCTACTCCTGCCACTTCGTACCTTGGTAGGGTTGGACAGGCCTGACGGGACACCGGGAAAATCCAGTGGGCCCCGACTCTTATAGGCACCTGCAGAGGCCGCACAGCGTCATCTGCACATACGTGTCAAGTGGTCAAGTCAGGTCTCTGTGCTCCAAAACAGACAGATTTTTACACCTTGCACACTGTGTGGGGCATTGTATGTATGTCCCCTAATATTTTGTCTAAATCTGAGCTTGACTTTCTAAGTACGTTTGGGTTTATTCTACAGGATCCAAAAGTAAGATCTATTGCACTGGACCCTTTTAATCACTCGTACAGTTTACAGTATATTTTATATGTATTCATATTTGTATGTAATCTACAGTATATTTTTGTAATATACAGCACTGTGGAATATGTTGGTGCTTTATAAATCTGTGTGCTAAACCACTTCATTGTAAGTCAGATGTGCTATTGTACTGACAGAATGCAAATCATTCTATCTAGCCCTAATTAGATCTAACATCAGTGAATAATAGAAGTAGCTCTGTAGTTCTCTGTTATTTCCCTGTGTCCTGCATGCTGTTGGATAACAGTCTGAAAGAGGAACCATCAGACATCCACTGCCCCCCAGTGACATTCTCATGTAAAAGTCTTGCAGTTTACTGTATATAGTTGCCATCACTATAGGAGGTCTGTTTCCTGCTTGTTCCACTGAAGTCTTTCTATTTACTGAATACATAGCAATCATAATTTCAGTAGCAACTAAGAATTGTCTAAGGGGCAGATTTATCAAGGGTCGAAGTGAAAATTAGAATTAAAAAAATTAGAATTTCAAGCTATTTTTTGTGTACTTTGACTAGGTAATAGTCCAAATTCAATTCGAATTTGAACAAAGTTAGAAAATTTGAATATCGAAATTTATCATGTACTGTCTCTTTGAAAATTCGACCGACCATTCTCCATCTAAAACCTGCCGAATTGCTGTTTTAGCCTATGAGGGACTTCCTAGAACCTATTTGGAGTCAGTTGGTGGACTTTGAAAAATCAATGTTTTTTTTAGAAAATACGATGTTACTTCGATTCGTACGATTCAAATTCGAGCCTATTCACCCAAATTTTTCAATAAATTTCAGTTTTCTTATTCGAATTTCGAAGTTAAATCTGCCCCTAAGAGTTGGCCTGAGAATTATTTGCTCTGAACTTTACTACACTGAAATCCAATTGCTCCCAGTGCTAGGCCAAGAGGTATTAGTCTCCAAGACAAGTGCCTCTTGTCCCATCTCCCACTCACACAAGGCCTGGACTGGCAATCTGTGGGTTCTGGCAAATGCCAGAGGGGCTGCTGTAAGTTTCCATAGACAGTCACTATTTATTGGGCTGGTGGGGGGCTGCTTTGGCCTCTGTGTACTTGGAATTATTCCCAGTCCAGACCTGACTCACACCCACCCTCGCCCACCAATACCCCTACTTGCAGCCTCAACCCCCATTCCCCTGCTCCCTGCCATACAGTGACCATACAGTATTTTTTGTTCCTTATTGCTACCTATGTAGCTGCCTACACTACCTACTCCTAGTTCCATCAGTGGTAGGTTTGGACCAAGGTAACTTCAACTGTAGTCTGACACTTTTAGAAAAGATCAAAGAGTTCTGCAAGTCTGACTGCTGGTTTATTGACTTAACAGAGCACTGGTCCTAGTTCCTCTCATACTCTCCAGGTTATCTGATAGCTGACTTAGAAACCCACAATATTTTTGCACTTTTACTGAACAAAATTATTGCATATAATATTTGCTTATACCACCACCTCCTCTTGCTCTTAGGTCTCTCATCTTGAGATACAATAGAGATACAACAGTTCAGCCAGCCATGAATTAAAAAAACTACTTAGAAACTACCTAATTTCTGTAGACAAGTTTAAACATGCTTCTAGGTTGCATGACTGCTTCATACACAATACATCCATTAGCTGCAAATTGATTTATAACACTATTGCTACTGTTGTTGCACTGGACAATTTATTGCTCATTTTTTCAATCAGACAAATTGTGCCAAGAAAAGTTTATAGGCCTCAGTCCCATTGTCAACTAAAATGGTAATTACTTGTTCTTAATCTTTCCTTTATGTCACTTAGATTGACTTGTCTCGTTTAATAAAATTGGCAGTATGTGGTCTGTAACCCATACCAACCAATAAGACATTTTTTATTTTGTTTGGAATAGAAGCAAATCTTGCCCAGTATGTTAAATCTACATTTAAAAAGTATTGTAGCAACATTGTTGAGTGGTAATGTACCTTTATAATACATTTTAGTATGATGTAGACAGTAATATTCTGGCACCATTTGCAATTACAATTTACAATTTTGAATTATGTAGCTTCTTGTTCAGCAACTCAACTCTTTCTGTAGATATACATATGGTTGCTATTGTTTAGTTTACCTTAGCAACTAGGCAGTGGTTTGAATGAGAAATTGGAATATGAGTAGGAGAGGTCCTGAAGAGAACGATAATTAATAAAAAGGAATAATGCATCACAGATGGCTGCCAGCAGGTCCATACTGCGATTCAAAAAGTAAACTTAATATTATATAAACTATCTATTACTAAAGTATTAATTCTGGTGTTGTAGTTTTCCTCTAAAGAAAATATCAGAGCAGGAACTAGGGGTAGGGAGCAACAAAGGGTGCTGGGCAGGTACCTTTTGAAGAGTCTTCTGCCTACTCCTAGTCTGAGTTCCCTTTCTCCCTCTGCTCCGCTTTCTCTTTTTCTCAACGTGCGTGACATTACTGCGTATGCATGTGCACACAAGCATTTGCATGCACACGAGGGGTAGGCATGGCAAGCCCCTGGGAAATATATACCCCATATCCCATATGATAGATGGATAAATAGGAAGATGGGGGCATGTCCAGATTCCCCCTATTACCTTTTATTACATCACTAGCTAGTCCGGTGCTGCAGGACGTCTGGAGTTCTAGTCTCTGGAGGCAGGACAAACTTTAACTGAATTTTTAGGCTCTTTGTTTTCCTGTGTCTCCTTCTACCCTCAGTTTTTTATTTGTCCTGCTTGAAGGTGGACACCTCATACAATCCTCCTCACACAGAGAGAGGTGTCACTGCCAGGATTTCATAATGTGCACTCTCTCCAGCAGCTTAACATCTGCTCCTTTACTCTATTAATTTTCTAACCCGTAGTATTATTGCACAGATTCTGGCTACACTGACACACATACCTGAATGGCACAGTCTAAAGAACTTTTTGACCTGATTGAAGATTTGTCTGCACAACCTGATGCGACCCAGAAAAAGTCCTCTAGACCAACTAAAAAAAGAGTTTTAACAGGAGGGAGATCACTGCATCTCCTTCTTTACCAAACGTAGCCAAAATGGTGAAATCACTCCACCCTGCAGAATCAGATGCTGACATAGAACAGTCTAGATCCTTTTCCACCACAGTCATGGTGCATACTACACAAGACCCTGCCACCCCCTCTGGTTTCATGGGGACCCTCTAGTCCAGCACCTAATTCCCCACAGCCATTCCAATCACAATCTATACTACCAGGTGTTTCTGCACCTACAGGTCCTGCCTCTACTAATCAGCAGTTTACACAGTTTTTGGGATGGTTACATTCATACTTCTGATGTAGATGTACTATGATCTGGTCCTTCCCGATGGCCTATGCCTTTCCAACTATTCCAGTGTTACACCAGACCCTCACGAAAATCTGGTAGCACCAGCGTGGCCTGCACTGACTTGGTTCGCAGACGTGATCACTATTCTAGCAGGCCACCAGTTCCTTTTACCTCTCCAACCATACCTCCTGATTCAAGGGCCCTCTTGGTACCCCACGTCCACAGACAGTTTGACAGCTTTTCTGTTGGATTCCACATTTGGGAACAAAAGGGATTTCTACCAGCTGTAATTTCCACCCTGCTCCCAGCAAGGCATCCCTCCACAGCCAAAGCCTATCATAAAATCAGTTTTTTTCCTAGTGCAATGGACAAGGCATAACATGGAATGTCTGACGTTCACCACAAATCCTTACATTTTTGAAGTCTGGTTTTGACATGTAGCTGAGCATCGCCTCACTTAAGGTTCAAACTACAGCCTCAGACGACCAAGAGTTCAGTCCCTCCTTGGGATCTCAACTTAGTGTTAGATGCACTACATGCTTCACCATTCAAACTCATGGATATGAAATTCCTGACTTTCAAGACTTTCTTCTTACTGGCCATAGCCAGTATCAGAGATAGCTTCCCTTTCATGCAAGTCTCTGTGGCTAAAGTTCCATCCAGACAAAACAGTACTTCGTACCAATCCATCCATTCTACCAAAGATGGTTTCTGCCAACCATCTCAATCTAGACATAATAATACCAGTCCTTTAGTGTTAGGACCTTGGCCATAATAGAGATGGCACTCTCACTCTATACCCTTTCAGAGCCCTAAAAACTTATGTTAAAAGAACTCAATCCCTTAGGCAGGCATGTGCTCATATTCATACTTTTTGGGGGCAACAACTCCCAGAAAGCTTCAAATTATATACAAATTATAGGAAGGCCATCTTCTATTGCAATCAAGTAATTACATTGTTTCATTTTTCTCTGTAATAAATAAACAGTACCTGGTGCATGATCATAACTAAGCTGTATGAATCCATATGTAACGTCTCACCCTGGTGATCTAGTGGGGGGACGGCAGGGACGCCCGCCGCGTCGCGTTGTTCCTTCCCCTATGCCAGCTCTCTGCTAGTGCGCGCATGCGCACTTCCGAATTTAAAGGCGCATGCGCGCTGAAGTATGACGTCAGCGCGCAATGGCGCCAAATTCAAAAGTATTAAAGGGGCATTCCCTCAGTTTGTCATTGCCTGTGATAGGATTTGTTCCTGGTGCTTTAGCTGTTGCTATTCTGCGTGAATCTGACCCTTATCTGTTTTGACCCTTGCCTGCCTGTTTGACTATTCTGATGTCTGGAACCTGACCCTTGCCTGAAACCGACCTTGACTCTGCTTAATCCTCCTGTTTGACATTCTGGTTTGACCTCTGCCTGTTATTTGACTCCGATTCTGCCTCAACCCATCTGATTTATCACCTGGTTTTGACCCTTTGCCTTCCTGAAGATTCTGATATCCGCCTGCCTTGTCCAGCCTGTCTGACCATCCGCTTGCCTTGACCTTTTGTACTGTGACCTTTGGCCTAAAGACTCTGCTATACAGCCGTGCCCCTTTGCCAGCCAGAACATCTCGCCTTGCACCCCTCGTTAAGTTCAGGTGGCACCCAAGTAAGCTGAGGGCTCCTCCCGAAGCCCAACGGTAGTCACACTACTGGTGAAGCCGAGCTGAGACCAGGGTGCTTGGCATTTGTTCTGGTATCAGGTGCTGGCCGTGACACCATAATGGAGATAAAACAATCATGGTGGGTTTCTCCTTATTATGTCTTCATTCAGTAGTTGGGAATCAGATGAATGAACCAATATATCTTATAGGGGGCTCCTTTTGCCAAGAAGATGTATTAGAGCTCAATATATTAAAATCACCAGACATCATGTCTCTCTACTTGCAGAATTTGTGCAAAATGCAGTTATTTTGTTAGGTTTTGTTTGTACTGAAATCAGTTATTTGAGTGAGCTCTAATTCATCTGCTAGGAAAGGAAGCCCCCCTATAAGATACATTGGATCTACTGTTCAATTATTATCTGATACCGAACTGCTGCATGAAGACAGAATTAAGAGAAGCAGATGCTGAGAGAGGAATAGTAAAGATAAACTTGATAAAGCTTATATTAAATTTTCATTTTCACGATAGTTTCCCTTTAAGGTTCGGTGATCCAAATTGTGATTAAACCCATTTTTCCAGAAAACCTCAGGTCCCAAATATTCCAGCTAATGTATCTTATACCTGTACTTTTTATCTTTATGAATATACATACATAACTAAACCAACATGAATAAAATGCATTCATTTGCAGGAAATGCACAAATCAGGCATACATGAATATAATGGGTATTTGTCATAAACAGTATTTGCTTATTGTTCCACTTTAAATATTTACCACAATTATGAACCAGATGTACCAATTCATAGAACAGGATTTATCAGCTACTGATATGATTGCTTTATCTCATACTAACCTAATTTGAGAATAAACTTACCTTTTATGAAATAATCGCTGGGTATAAAGAAAGCTGCAGCACACATTCCAACTAAAATTATGAGTTTGAAAAACCAAAACCTAAACAAAAAGATTAAAAAAAATAACACAAATCATACTACTTTCACATGATGTTATCCTTTCCTCCCTACTATTGCAAGGAGAGCAATTATACATGGCTAGACCCAAATCCCACAACAAAGCACAGCCCTTATACATGCCTAGAAGTTCATCAGGATCATACTCAGTTATGAAATTTATTTTGACAGCTGGCTTTTTTGATGTAGTGATGTGCAACTCAACAGATTGACCTATGTTTGACCCAGAATTATCCAGGCCCCACACTCGACTCACCATCTTCATCTTCTGCAATCCACAATTGGGAGATAAAGTTTACAAATATTGTATGGCTTTGTGTCTAACATTCCTTATCAATATACATATAGTAATAAGTCAAATCAACTGGACTTGCTGTATTTTTCCTTCCTTGAAGCCTTTTCACTGTAATTTTCTCCTTGTCCGAACCTTGCACAGTGATGGGTACACTCGGTCGCACAGGTTAACCCTGTGGTCTCCGTGTTCACCGACGCCCTTTTGGGGCCTGGGCTTTCTCCTACCAGCAAGGAAGTGCGTAGCTACAAACAAGTCCGTAAACGAGGTACCAGCAAGGATTTAGAAGAGGCGCAGTCAAAAACAGGCAAAGAATTGGCGCCAAAATAGAAGAATTGGCGCCAAAAGATTTCAAACCAGCGCTGACTAGTGACGTCATGATGCCCTGTGTCAAGACACCCGACGTCAAACTCCAGCGTCGGAACAACTAAGGTGGAAGTGTGCGCCTGGAGGTAAGCGAGGAGTTCGATCTCCTGGCATGTCTTACTAGTCATCTGACTGGCTTTCTCAATTCAGAAAAATTCAAGGAAAAAGAAAAAATACAGCAAGTCCAGTTGATTTGACTTGACTATAGATCAGTGATCCCCAACCAGTGGCTCGTGAGCAACATGTTGCTCACCAATTGCTTGGAGGCAAGTTTTGGTTGCATAAAAACCAGGTGTACTGCCAAGCAGAGCCTCCTGTAGTCTGCCAGTCCACATAGGGGCCTTTAAATAGTCAATGATGGCCCTTACTTGGAACTCCATGAACTTTTTTTATGCGTGTGTTGCTCTCCAACTCTTTTTATATTTGAATATGTAAAAAAGGTTGGGGACCCCTACTATAGATATACCTTGACCTGAAAGTTGGCAGGGGGGTTGGGGGCTCTGGAGCAGGAGCGTGACCCCCCCCCAGTCCGACACTGTATAACCCTAGGCTTTATTATATGACTTGTCTTATGTATCCAAAATATAAAACATAATCTTTCTCCTAGGTAGACCAAATACTTTGCAGCTCAGGTTTCCATTTATCTGATTGAATAGAAATTTACCCATTGTTGATCATCGCTCTAAATTCCCGAGTGGACTTCACATTCATAAGAAAAACCGAGTGAAGGAAATAAAAGGAAGCTGTTCCAAAGCAGACCCGGTATACTGCTGAATAGCCCACAAACATGTCACAGTCTTTTCCTCCCGGCAGGTGTTTGCACATGGAAGAAAACCAAGGCAACTACAATAAAAAAAAAATGGAACACAGTTTGTTAGAAAATCAGTACACAGATATAATACTGAGCATTAATGTGATGTGACCCCTTAGCTACAATAGTTTCACAAGTTATGGAACCAAATAGCTTTTGCAGCTATTACCCAATTGGTATTGAAATCCAAAGTATATCGTAGGACAGGGGTTACTAAGCTATAATGATTGATAGCATTGCAGAAGCTGCCTGCTGAAATGGGTATATTACATAACTTGAATGATATATCTACTAAGTTAGTCCATAGCTAATAAAGGCTGGTAGAAGATCTCTACTAGCTTCTTTGTTATGGTGAGATTCAGGACTTGTCTTATATAGATACATTTTAGGAGAATTCTGGCACCTAACTGTCAATAGCATTAGTCTTAGAATAAAGGAAAGATATCACATGGAAATTCATTGCTGCTGGTCTGGTATTCAAGAAACTTTTTACAGCATTTTACTTATAGTATTTAATAATTTAAAAAGCAGCCAACAGCAATAAACATTTTTTGATTATCTTTTGAAAAAATTGCTCTGTCCCTCAGATTGGATTGTCCATCTTAATAAACTCTTCATTTGTAAAAGCAATGTTCTGCTCACGTGTTCTTTGAAAGCCTCTGACATCTTCTTGGAGAGCATGAGGCAGCAGACTGTGGAGGCCAGAATGTGGAACAGCGTGTAGAGGAGCCTGGTTCCGGTTGAAACCTTAATACTGGGACAGCAGGCACAACAGAATGAACAGGGTGCAGGGCCACAGCAGCAGCATATCTAGGATTTAGAAATCATGTTTGTCATGAATAAAGAAATCTTAAGCAGGTATGTATTTCATTGTTATGCATACATGAATTATTCAGTGCATCAGCCAAAGATTCTCCAATACCATAAACCAATTTTTCCAACAAAACAAAACTGTAGGTTCTTAAGAGCAGGGCCTATCAGTCATATGATTTATGGGAAATTGGTTGTTTATTTCTCATATGCATGAAGCTGTATGGCCTGTGGTGTAGAAATAAGTTGGTGAACCCTACAACATAATATTTTAGGGTTCCTCATCTCCTCCAAACCTTGGGTAGGAATACCATACACATGAAATGTATTCTATACCTTGCATCTACGTCTCTGTCTATAGCAATGCTATATCGAAGAAAAAACGGAAGCTCTCCTGGAACCACTCGTGTGTTAAAAGACAGCTTTATTTCAGTAAGTTAAAAGCATACAGTCCTGACGCGTTTCTTATCCAAACAATACGTATTCATAGGCACATATCATGCCTATGACTATGTATCGTTTGGATAAGAAACGCGTCAGGACTGTATGCTTTTAACTTACTGAAATAAAGCTGTATTGTAATACACGAGTGGTTCCAGGACTGCTTGCCGATTTTCTTCGATTCTTCACTCACCCCTGCTACGAGCTCGGGGCGATGCACCCGGGCCACTCTACATACTTGGTGAGTGCTTTTCCTAATAAGCTTAAGAAAATGTGATAAGCGGGCTTTAACACAAGTGCGGGACCTGGGGTTTCGTACACCCGGGTCAAAAGTATTTCAGGGTGAGCTCATAAAGTCTTTGAAGCTCTTACCACAGTGACACTTGTATTAACACCTTTTTAGATAAAAAAAGAGTGCATTTTAGATGTTCCCGCAGTTAGAGACATACATTAAGATTAGAGCCGCAAAACCCCCTTTCAGTATATAGCAATGCTATAATATTACAAACAAATATATATAAATATACCTATATATATATATATATATATATATATATATATATATATATATATATATATATATATATATATAATAAGAATTGCAGCAAGCGACGGCACTCCTAGGAATTTCACCAAAACAACTGTGATATGAATCAAAAAGTGAGGTTTAATAAATCCTACATTTCGGTTCCTAACCGGAACCTTCGTCAGGGAAACAAACAGTGCAGTACACACGGGTCACGTTTAAATACTTGTCTTGGCGCCAAAGGCCGTTGCTAGGTAACCTGTAAACAGATGTGTAATACAGCTTAACTCCGATCGAGGTAACCAGCAAATGAAAGAAATAAAAATCACACTACCGTCCTCGTAGGGGTTTCCTTATAGCGTGACTAGTGGCACCGCTCAGACCGGTTCAGTAGATCCTCCGTGTCGCTCAGTATACGGATGTGATTACCCGTCCTACGTCCTGTAGCGGTGGAGCGGGGCCGCAAGGGTCTCCGGGAGGTTCAGTGCGTAGGAAGTTTACTGCGTTGCCTAGCAACCCGCCTTGCCGGTCTAATGTCATCGCGCTTTACCGTGCCTAGGTCATTCACACAGAATGAGTCCTGCGCACAGCATAAGTCCTGCAGCTCACCAGCTTCCCAACGCTGGTGTGCGCCGACAATTCCAAAGGCCACGAATGTTAGGCCAATGCCGGGTACTAGTGAAAGCGTCCGCATTTGCCAACACATATTAAGCCTAGCAATGTTAGACCAGCGGGTGCATATGGCTGCTTATGGGCATACCTTCGCCTAGGGTTCCATACTGCACTTCCGCTCACTATCCACATAACAGGGCAGGGTATTCATAATTTATTACATTCGGATTACTTACTCGTCTGTCGTGGGTGCTCAAGTAGTCATGCACAGTAGTAAGGATTTGAGGAGGAATCACAGGTCGGCCATAAGCAAAGCCCTGAAGGAGGGAAAGGCACTCCAACCAGTAGCAAAACACTTTCTACTCAAAGGACATTTACTTCCAACCTTCAGATGTATGGCCATTGATTTCCAACCCCCCTTGGACAGGGGGGGAAATAGAGACCAAGCTCTACTGAGGAGAGAAGCCAGATGGATATATAAACTGGATACTGTTGCCCCTCGGGGCCTAAACGAGACACTCCCGCTTGGCTGCTTTATATGACTTGCCTTAGCACATCATTTTTATCTCTGACATTAATCCTTCCTGAGCGTATCCCCCAGACAAACAGTAATCTATAAAATTTATTGCCTACCATACTCTGACATTGTATGGATTGAGTACGTTTGCTACTATGTTTTGTACTATCTGTAACCTTTGTTTGTTTCTTTTTGTCCTCTCTTTAGATACTTGCAACAGTATTTGCAGTCTATCCACTACCGTCCCGTTTTCCCTCCTGCTAAGAGGAAGGGTCATACATCTCTAAGTTGATTGGCCCTCCTCAAATCCTTACTACTGTGCATGACTACTTGAGCACCCACGACAGACGAGTAAGTAATCCGAATGTAATAAATTATGAATACCCTGCCCTGTTATGTGGATAGTGAGCGGAAGTGCAGTATGGAACCCTAGGCGAAGGTATGCCCATAAGCAGCCATATGCACCCGCTGGTCTAACATTGCTAGGCTTAATATGTGTTGGCAAATGCGGACGCTTTCACTAGTACCCGGCATTGGCCTAACATTCGTGGCCTTTGGAATTGTCGGCGCACACCAGCGTTGGGAAGCTGGTGAGCTGCAGGACTTATGCTGTGCGCAGGACTCATTCTGTGTGAATGACCTAGGCACGGTAAAGCGCGATGACATTAGACCGGCAAGGCGGGTTGCTAGGCAACGCAGTAAACTTCCTACGCACTGAACCTCCCGGAGACCCTTGCGGCCACGCTCCACCGCTACAGGACGTAGGACGGGTAATCACATCCGTATACTGAGCGACACGGAGGATCTACTGAACCGGTCTGAGCGGTGCCACTAGTCACGCTATAAGGAAACCCCTACGAGGACGGTAGTGTGATTTTTAATTTCTTTCATTTGCTGGTTACCTCGATCGGAGTTAAGCTGTATTACACATCTGTTTACAGGTTACCTAGCAACGGCCTTTGGCGCCAAGACAAGTATTTAAACGTGACCCGTGTGTACTGCACTGTTTGTTTCCCTGACGAAGGTTCCGGTTAGGAACCGAAACGTAGGATTTATTAAACCTCACTTTTTGATTCATATCACAGTTGTTTTGGTGAAATTCCTAGGAGTGCCGTCGCTTGCTGCAATTCTTATTACATATATCTTGACTGGCACCCAGGGCGAACATGGACACGTGGTTGTGCGCTCCTTATGCCTTTCTATATATATATAATATATATATATATATATATCCCATTGAGTGCGGTCACTTTACAATGTCTAAGAGAGCTATCTCCTATCTATAAATCTATCTAGCTATCCATCCATATATCTACTGTAACTATCTATTTATTTATCTATCCCAAATATGGGTTTGTCATTCACATTCATAAATTTTATGGTTATTAAATGTTAAATGTAATATTTAAAGGAGAAGGAAAGCTAGCAAAGCAGTTTATTGCCAATAGATAAGCCACAATAGTGCAAGCTATAACACTATTTATTCTGTAAAATGCTTTACCATACCTGAGTAAACAGTTCTAGAAGCTCTCTCTGTTTGTTTAGGATAGCAGCTACCATATTTTCTTGGTGTGACATCACTTCCTGCCTGAGTTTCCCTGCACACTCATAGCTCTGGGCTCAGATTACAGCACGGAGGGGAGGAGGGAGGGGGAGAGGAGCAAACTGAGCATGCTCAAGCCCTGCCCTGGAGGTTTAAGCTGAAAACAGGAAGTCTGATACAGACGCCCATGAGTTCACAATAGAAGGAAAGAAATGTGGTGTTTCTTTTGACATAGGACTCAGAGTAGTATTACTTTGAGGGTTTACTGGTGTATTTATATAGACCTTTCTGATAAAGCTTACTTAATTTTAGCCTTTCCTTCTCCTTTAAGTGTGTCAAATTCCCTTGTGATTATGTCTCCTTTGTTGTGATGGACAGGTTTGTGTGTAAGAATGCAGTAAAAATATGTTATGATACCCAGATAGATGTTGTTTCAGACATTGTGATACTATTCTATTCTACAAATCTAGAATACATACAGTACATTGAAATTGAATCATGAATGTTTAGATATGAATGATATAAATATTTGATTTGACATCACTAGGCACCGCCTGACGCGTTTCGTCACTATGGACTTCCTCAAAGCCTTTGAGGAAGTCCATAGTGACAAAACGCGCCAGGCGGGGCCTAGTGACGTCAGCCAAGGTGCGCCCGAGAAGGAACACGCTGTGAGGAGGGGAATATGCCGGCTTGAACAAACCCAACCCCCCAACACAACCGATCAGGTAGAGACACTTGGAAACGGAAAACAACTGATAAGTGCCCATTTTGCATGTTTTTATCATAGCCGGATTGAATCTCACATAGCAAGGATAACAGAATTCCCAGATAAGCGCAAAATAACCTAAATGTTTGTGAGTACCCACCTTGCCCTGATGGTGACCCCCTAGAAATGGTGAGTGCTGGAGTGGGTTTCACAAAAAATTAACTTTCCCTGAGCTTCCTTGTGAAGCGCTGTTTCACAGATTTTTAAAGTATTTGAATGTTTCACCAGTTGGAGAGCGGGATAGAAACGGCTACAGGGACAAACTTCTGGAAACCTTAACCTTTTTCTTTCTGCACAATATACAGTACACATAGAATATAAATGTCACAATATCAGCATCAGAATTTAATAATCAACCCTGTAGCACCAGCTTATATTACAGACCAACCTCATTTTCATCTTGATATTTTGTGATGACCCCTAAGCTTCACTTCCCAACAGCTGCTCAGCGCCCACTGAGCATGTGAGTTTCACAGACAATTTCCAATATGGTGACCCCCTTGTGACAGGTATGACGTCCTGGATCATTGCTGCTATTGAGAAGTTGAAATTTTAGGCTGGTGCAATAAGTTCAATATATAAAATATGGCATTTTAACCCACATTAATTTTTAGGCACTGGGAAAAAGTACTCCACCCCATCGGTGAAAGTAAGCCCCATTGCTAACATAAGGTTGATGCCAAAGTAGTGCCTTTGTGCAGCTTAATAAAATAATGTGAAATAGCAATTGGGTCACTATGGCAGCAAAACAATAATATAATTGACTGAGCTATTAATGCCATAATCATATAGTATACCTTAAACTGTATTGTAAAGAAAGCAATGACTTCATTTTCTGTGCCGTTACTGTTTGTAGGTCACTGCCTCTAATTCCCACACTGCTACTACACAGTCCAATATGTTTGATGCTTTATAATTGAATACAATTCAAAAGGAAAAATATATTTCCCATTGCTAAAGCGGAAGCTACATCAGTGCCATTTGATAATACATATACACATGTTAAAGTCTTACCTGGTAAGAAGCAGAATTAAGGACATCTCTGCACAGCCTATTTCTTCTTAGGGCTTTCTGAACAGACATTTCATCCATCAGCCTCATTATCAATAACAAGTCACCTGGGAGTCTGTAGAATGTCCACTTCTGATCATGATATTATTTTTGATTTTCTGTTCTAACTATAAATCCATAAGGGGCTATTACTGAGCATGTTATATGTAGGTCACATTCCTGACCTCTGCAGGTAGAATTATTTCTTCTTAAATGTGGATCTTTTTATGCTGCACTAATATTCCAAGAAATAGTAGAGAGCATGATGTTTATATTGATTCTGCATAAAAGCTAGCTGTTACTGCAAGACACAAGTGTTCCAGATATTAAAGTGCATTCATCTCCAGATAGAAATTCCTTTTAAAGCACAAGCATGGACGGTCTCCTAAATAGTGCTCATAATGTATAATATCCATAACTTTTTCAGTCTTTTCAGACCAGTGTTTCTTAGAATCAGCAGTTTCTGTGGATATTTGGTGCATCAGATTGCTGTCTCGGTTTCACTTCATCCTTACAATTGCCTTTTCCAATACCATCGATTTCATCTTCTAGGATATCCCAGCTCCATGTTAAGCCAGATAGTGAAGAACTTCTCTTAGCAGCTGTCAAATTAAGTTTTTCTGTAACATTTTAAACATCAGAAGGTCTATGAATCCACACTGTATGCTCCAATTTAGCATGCAGTTCTATAACGCACACACAGATTAGCCTGTGATTGACAGTAAGCTCAGTCGACTTCATACCATCTGCACAAGAGGGGGGTAGGGTGTGGATTGTTCAGGACTATAATGGGATTTAAGGAAAGCTGGTTGGTTACATTTTAAAAAGCATACGCAGAGTATATGTCTACCATTGAATTAAAAAATAGCAAAATTAAGCCAGATGGATGCAACAAAATCTAGAAAAATTAACATAATGAGCTAATACTTAAGATAGTGATACTTTTCTGTAGCTGCATCCAATGCATTTTGGATTGCAGCTAGTTATCAAATAAAGTACAAGTTTGTGATCCATTATTTGGAATTAATTAGGGCCTGGGATTTTCCAGTCAGTGGGTCTTTGTGTAATTTGAAGCATCATTCCTTAATTCTACTATAAATATTTAAACATTTAAAAAAACATGCTTTACCATCAATTAGGAATTACGCTAGCCTGTTAAGCATCAGGTAAAGGTATTGTTTTACTATTAGAGAGTCAGAATCAGTCATAGATGAAGAATTGTTTGTTTTAATAGGTCACTATGATGGGAAATATTCTATAAACAGACTACATCCTAATATAGAATTAGTTGGGTAGGAATAGAGTGTGCACAGGAAGCATATATGTTGTTAAGCTTATTAACTTTTTTTTAGCCGGGATAACAAGCAGCAGCAGCTAGAAAGGGACACCAACTAAAGGCACTGGCAAACGAGAAGCTGAGGACACATTGGAAGAGAGTAATCCAAGAATGAATACCTTTTAATTTAAGCAGCAGTTACAATAAAGAAACACATGCTTAGAATACTAGATATGAAGGAAGACTGACCATTTCTGATACTCATGTCATGATGATGGCATCTTCCCATGATTCTTCAGGTGAAAAAAAAACTGTGATTATTGACGCAAGCCACAGAGTGAACTCTGGAATTACCACCATCTTTAAATTAGCTGTAGCTCCATGGTTTGCCAGTGTCAATATGCCCAATAGTGCACAATTTGGAACAGGATGTAGGATGTACAAACTGGTGTTGAGTGCACTATAAGGAAGCGTAAGAAGTTAATTTGGAAGCAAATAACTTTAATGACTAATTATATTAATGCCAACTGTGTCCATGTTAGTGAGTCTGCTGCTAAGACTGTGGTTGTAAATGAGTCCTATTGTCTCAAGAGTCATAAAGAACAGACATTCTCAGTGCATCCCCAAGGTTATCCACCTTGTTACTCTGTAATTATTATGGCATGATCCCAGTCGTATCCCCCACATGTAAGCAGCCACACAGTCTACAATCTATACACTATTGTAATGGTGGTGCAGACCCCCTTAGATGGTAGGCACACATCATATACGATAACAAAAGTCACACAAACCTCTGTGTCAAAGTTTGAGGAGTGAATTCTCCCTTATACAGTGTGTGCAGCTTTTTAAATATATTGTGTTACCAAATATAACTCTCATTCTCTCGTTTCTGCCTCCACAATTCATTCCACATTGTTCTTTGTGGTTCGCACCCTTTAACACCTTTCAAATTCATTTACTTTTCATCCACCCTTTTTCAAAGCTAATTTGTTCATGATATCCTTCCCGCCATTAAAGGAGAAGGAAAGGCTAAAATTAAGTACGTTTTATCAGAAAGGTCTATATAAATATACCAGTAAACCCACAAATTAATGAGTCCTCTGTCAAAAGAAACACCACATTTCTTTCCTTCTATTGTGTACACATGGACTTCTGTATCAGACTTCCTGTTTTCAGCTTAAACCTTCAGGGCAGGGCTTGAGCATGCTCAGTTTGCTCCTCTCCCCATCCCTCCTCCCCTCCCTGCTGTAATCTGAGCCCAGAGCTATGAGTGAGCAGGGAAACTCAGGCAGGAAGTGATGTCACACCAACAAAATATGGCAGCTGCTATCCTAAACAAACAGAGAGAGCTTCTAGAGCTGTTTACTCAGGTATGGTAAAGCATTCTACAGAATAAATAGTGTTATAGCTTGCACTATTGTGGCTAATCTATTGGCAATAAGCTGCTTTGCTAGCTTTCCTTCTCCTTTAAACCTAACCAACTTATAATAGCCATTCAATATTTAATCCTTCTCTTTCACAAATTTGTTTTCTCTTACCCAATCTTTATGCTCCTTCTTTTCTCAACACACAACTTCATCACTCTTTCTAGTTAATAGCCGTTAAAGTGGACCTGTCACCTACGCATAAAAAGCTGTATAATGAAAGTCCTTTGCAAATTAAACATGGAACACAAATTATTTTTTTCATTAAAGCATCCATACCTGTTATAAAGGTATTTAAATATCTGAGCTGTCAATCAAATATTATCTGCCCGCAGGGCATTCAATTGCTTTCACTTTCCATTCAGCAGTTCCTACATATCACTGCACTTATCACATTCCCCCTTCCCTCCTCAGGCTCTATAATTATGTAAGGCACTGTGCAAGGGCATTAGGTCCCCCATTCTGGTGCTTCCACAAGATTTTGGGGTGATGCACAATTTGTCTTAATAACAGTGTCCACAAAATGGCTCCTGCCTGTATACTTTGATTGAGTAATTCCAAGACTGAAGGAAACAAAATTGAAATAATAAATATAGTGTAAGTAAAGTTTATTTTGCGCAACTAACATGATAGAAAAGAATTTGGAATTATTTCATAGGGTGACGGGCCCCCTTTAACTCATGTACCTCAAACTTCAAGAACTAGGTTTTGGGGGATGAGGGGTAGGGGTTGGAGATGGCTATTGGAGATTGGAACAAAAGGCAATATGAGTCTCTCAAAAAGTCAAAGGCAGTAGTTGTAAAGTTTCATGAGAGACTCACATTGCTTTTTATTCATGATAGATTATCATATACCATTAACTGGATTTATTTGTGAGATACTGTCTCCATATTTATATTATATTTTGAGTGTGGTGCCCTCCAATTAATGTTATGTCAGTATACATCACACCACAAGAAAGCAGATGCCCCAGCTTGAAACTAGATCTAAAAACATCTAAAAAAAACAGTAAATGTGGGGGATATTTTAAAAAAGGACTTAACAGTGTACATCTTCATGCAGGACTTACGTTACTATGATTCCATATAAATCCTGCACAAAGAGGTTTCCTGTTAACTATTAAATATAACAGTTTTAGTGCACCCAGGCATATTAATCTGGATATAATGTGAATGCCTACATGGAATAAATGCTCTTTTACAATTATGAGTGCCCTACAACTTTTTGCAAGAACTTTATTTTGCAGGAGAAAAACAGACTAGAGTCAGCGCCGGATTTCTCTCTCTCCCGATATCGGCGCGCACCATTTCCCCATGTACACATATATATTTTTATTTCTATTTTGCTACTTATGTACACAGCACTGTACAGCAGAAAAACAAGCAAGTTTGCAACTTTATATGAAGCCCTATCATTGAGAAGTTACAGTACTCAGATACAGTTTTTTTTAATCATGTGCCACTTAAAGTATTTTAATACAGAGTGGGGCACATTTACCAACAATGGGCAAATCTACAAAAGTGTTAAGTTGGTTATTTTATTCAGGCATTTTTTTTTAATTTGCACTGGTGCTGTAACCCGACAAATCAGCTTTTATTTGTCAGTTTGCACTTTTACACGTTTTGGCAACACCGTGTTTAGCTCTCATCTCTGCCCTACCCTGTCTGTATCTGGCAATTTCAGGAGGATTTATTGGGTTTTCCAATTGCATATTTCTGGTGTATATTATGGGGAGGGGGGACAGCTTCTGCCAAAACTATATGATTTCGGAAATCTAGTAGTCTGGTCCTGTCTGAATGAAATCAATGAAAACAGCTGCTATGACTTGTGCAAACAGGCATCATCATTTATTTATTTATGGTGCCAACAGATTACACAGTGCTTTGCATTAGTTTATAATGGACAGGGAACATACAGCAAACAACAAACAAAGGTTTACAGAGTACAATAGGATAAGAAGACTAGGGTTGCCACCTGTTCAGTTTTGACCTGAACAGGTTTTTCTAAGGCCTGTTCGGGTCTCAAGTTCCTGTTCAGTTTTCAGCCTTGTTAACCCAAACAATAATCTGGCCAATAAAGGAATTATCAAGTGAGGTTCATTTCTTATTAAAGAAACAAAACAAAAAACAAGCTTTCTGCATAAATGATTTCTGTATAATAGATCCCATACCAGTAATTAAAGGTACTCACCAGACACGATATAGACAAGAGGTTGGTTAGCCACCAGTGTGGTTTTGAACTGAACATCAAAACTTTCAGTCCAGTTTACAACATGGACATGGATAGAAATCCAGCCAAATGTGTCTAAGTGATGCGATATCCCCACCCTGGCCTTATAACGATACCTATTTCATTGTGCCTGCCTCTTATGTCATCACTGCTCCACCCCCAATGCTATCTGCCCTGTCCCCTTTGTTCAGGTTTAGCCACTGGCAAAGGTGGCAACCAAGCTCCCAAAGGAGGCACTACTCTGTACCTCCCAACTGTCCCAATTTTGATAGTTCAGCCTGCAGACCAGGATTTTTATTAAAATGTCCTGAGTTTCTCTTTGATCTCCTGCACTGACAGCAGAAAAAGATACAAAATCTCTGAAACTTAATTAAATAAGAGGCTTTTTGGCAGACAGCCCAGACCACTCAGCGCCAGCACTAGGGTTGCCACCTTTTAAAATAATCTTCACCGGCAGGTGGAGGGGCAGGGTTAAAAGGACGGGGCAGTGACACTAAAGGGGCGGCCGTGACGCGCTATTGGCTGGCTGGTCGTGACGTCAAAGGGGGCCGAGCCAAACACGGCGCATTTGGCAAGAAGCCCAGGAAAAAAGGTAAGTTTGGAGCAGGCTGGGGGCAGGCCACGGGCTTTTTTTTAGGTGTATTACAAATTTACCGGTAAATTTGTAATACCGGCCCCGGCCTTGGCTGGTGTTTTATATATATATATATCTCTCTCCTTTAAAAGCCTGATTGCTGGCTGGGGAGGATTTAGCCCTCAGAGAAAAAACAGCGTTCAATGGACATTGATTACAGGTAATGCTAGAATGCACATAAGAAATAAAACAAGTTAGGGACCGCCATTCGGGGTTTACCTTGACGTGGTATGGTGGCTTATCAATTTTATGATCATAATTTTGTAACAAAATAACCCCTATTTGGGTACATATGCAATAGCATTTATTATACTTATATATATACTTTAAAGCCTTTAAAGTGCTCCCACAACCCCCCTGTTTTGATATTGTGTATATGTATATATATATATATGAAGCAGAAGCCTCAGAGAAGTCTTATAGATGGGAATTGGCTGAAGTGATGATGAGAGAAAAGAGGCAATTAGGGTTGCCACCTATTAAAAAAATCTTCACCGGCAGGTGGAGGGGGCGGGGATAAAAGGGCGGGTTGTGATGCTAAAGGGGGCGGGTTGTGCCACTGAAGTGGCGGGCCGTGATGTCAAAGGGGGTGGAGCCAATGTGCACATTTGGCAAGAAGCCCGGGAAAAAAGGTTAGTTTTGAGCAGGCTGGGGGCAGGCCACAGGCTTTTTTAAGGGGTATTACAAATTTATCGGCAGCTACATTGCCGGTATATTTGTAATACCGGCCCCGGCTAAAATCCTAAATGCTAGTAATCTGAATTTGATTCTAGAGGAGAGTTGGCATTCCCTTTAGTATGTGGTACAGATCCATGGAATTCTCCTGGAAAAATTATTCTGCAGCAATAGTCATACCAAGCTCTCTCAGACAGTTGCAAATACACTTTAGGCCTAGGACTTACACTTTAGCCCTGAGTAATATTATTCAGATTACTTCTGAAATCTTTGGAAACATAGCTAAAGATTAGAACATATTTTAGAAAACCATCAGCGTCCCTTCATTCCTAAATCAACTATCTAGTGTTTTAATATGAGCAAAAGCACAATATATCCAATAATTTCCTTTTCCGGCCTTTTGGAACGCATATTCGCCCCGCCCTCTACCCTGACAATGACGGTTGCGGAAGTGACAATTGAAAGCCGAAGAAACCGGAAGCGGGGATTGTTGCGAGTTTTCTTCCCTTGTGTTCCGGTGCAGGTGGGAAAGATGGCGGCTGAAGGGGATGTTGAGTTAGAGCTGGAGACTGAAGAAAACTGCAGCGAGCGTCCTGCCGAGAAACCACGTAAACATGACAGCGGGGCGGCTGATCTGGAGAGGGTGACAGACTATGCCGAAGAGAAAGAGATTCAGAGCTCCAACCTGGAGACGGTGAGAAGAAATGGTGGCAGCTTATAGATTGGTGGTTGAAACAAAAGCAATGCTCGTGTATTGTCAGTGTTAAGTGACTGTAGTAAAGCAGTGAATGGACAAAACTTGCCTGGGACAGATCGGCCAGAGAATGCGTTTAGCTGGTGTGCCAGTGCCAGGCAATCTGTACATGAGAAGAAGCCTAATTCCAGGGAACATATAGTGCCAAGTAGAACTAGTCCCTTTGCATTGTACTCGTCTACCAACCTTTGTGTTGGTTTCCCAAATCTTCCTAACACCACACCAGCCTGACATTTGATTTTTGCTGCTTGCTTGCTCTGCATGAGGCCAGCCACCATCTTGCATGGGCATTACAGCAGAGCCGATAGGGAGTTGCAGTTTAGCTTTATGTGAAGGCAGAGCTGTGATTAGCTTTTTAAATTCTTTTTGTACCTCTAGGGAAGGAAGGGTAGTCCTATAAGCCTGACCAGAGGCGATATTGGGGTGCTAGTGTAATGCCTGAATTTAAGTAAAGCCCCATCTGTTGTTATAGGCAACATGATCACAATGAGGGTGAAATCAACACTGTTTAACTTTTAGGCTAATGCCAGATGTGGCTGATTCTGAGAAACCGCCCCTGTGCTGCCATCAGCCTGTGCCTGTACCTGGATCCATTCTGACAGCCAGGGTACAGACACATGGAGCTGCACGGAAACGCATGAGTAAGCCTTTTGGTGCCAAAATCTGTGCCTTGTGTTTGCACCCAGGACACCGCGTCTCAAACACAGCCCAGTCGTTCCGTAGTATTGAAAGATTGTTTACAAATCCTGAATTAACTGCCTATGAAGAAAGAAACCCATGGGTTACAACATTAGTATTTTTATATCTTTTTTTTTTTTTGTGCAGGCCATGTCAGTGATTGGAGACAGAAGATCAAGAGAACAGAAAGCAAAACAGGAGAGGTATGTTCAATACTACATATGTCATCTTATACTGGACCTTTCTATTAAATTGTAATAATGTACAGTATTTATGGGTATTGGCATTGCCAAGACATCCAGCAAGGTGTAGATCATTTAGCATTTCATTGCTGTCAGAAATCTGCTTTGAAAGAGAATGCAGTGACAGTTTGACTGAAACTCATTGGAGATTGGATGAAGCACATACTTGGTACCATTGCATCACCTAACAGATCTTGTCATCTATAATATGCAGTGACAGTTAATGAATTCTGTTACTTTTGCAGTAAGAAGTGCAACCTCCTCTGTACTGTAGATTCTGGTGTGGATAGGTGTAAACTGCTGGGCTTTTAGCCTGTGAGACCAATACACTGAATATACAAAGATGACGTAGCAGTCTGTTGAATAGAGTTGCTACTACAGTATTTTCCAGGCTTTTTTGGAGAAGCCTGGCTCTGTTGTGGAGCCTTATTATTTCTTTCACCAAATGTGAAGATTCCTATAGGTTCTTTTATGATGATTCAATTAATTTCTGGATTGTGGCTGCAGTGTTATCTGTTCAGCAGCTACCTCCTGTGTTCCCATAAACATGAAAACAGAATAGTGTTTTTTTTTTTTTTTTAAATACATTTTCAATAGCTAATCTGGCTTCTTCCTTTTCAGAGAAAAGGAACTGGCCAAAGTAACAATCAAGAAAGAAGATGTGGAGCTTATTGTAAGTATACGTAGTGATCAGACAGGAAGTAAAGTGTTTGTACTTCCTGCAGTTATGGGAATGCTCATCTTACATTAAAGTCTCTACTGAAAAACTATTCTTTGTTCTTAAACTGAGCACTATGTATACATGTCATGGCTTAATTATAAAATGAGAATATTTTTCTTTTCAGATGAATGAAATGGAAATTCCACGATCAGCAGCAGAAAGAAGCTTGAGGGAACACATGGGGAATGTAGTAGAGGCGCTGATTGCTTTGACCAACTGATCTTCTGGATGCTGCACAGATTTTTAACATCTTCTTGTTGAACTTTGAACTGAAAAGATTTTATACTTTCATTGAGGGGTGTGGACATCATTAGGACATGATGTATGAAACAGAGCTTTCTTTCCTTAGCCTGATACTTTGGACATGTTAAAAATTATGCATTATAATGCCCCATTACCAAATATTTACGCAAAAGAAATGTGTACTAATTTATTTAGAATAAACACCCATCTTTCTAAATCTGATTTTGAGTGCTATTTAACTGGTCATTGTTTTTATCCCAGACATAAACATAGAAGAGCTGTGTATTGTAACTTAAGAGCATCAGACTACATGGAGGCACACAGATTTTTTCCCATAATCAGCACTTTAGTAAAAGATATGTGGTATATTGAAAGCACAGTGGTGTTACTATCATACAGTAGACCCTGAAACTGCAGAGGGGGCACTGCTGCATGGTAGTCTGAGATCTTGCTGCCTGCCACAAATGAGCGGCAAGCGGACACCAGCTGGTGGGGCGGGGGGTTTAGAGGAGAGAGGGAACGATGAACACCAGGCCCTCTGAAGTTATTTTGGGAAGTGAGGGGGCTTGTAGATGATGTGCCACAGTGAAAACATGTTTGCGCACAGGTGTGGTGCCTAACATAAGTAAGCAATTGACAACCCACTATTCATTATATGCTATTTTCTTCCAGTTGTCCTATATTTTTGCTGCTATGAATAGAAACAAGTTCACTTGCCCTTTAGTAGAGAGATCTATTGAGACACGCAGAGAAGCATTTAAGATCAATACTGATACACTTGTAATAGAATACTTATAAGTAGTTCTGAGTGTCATTAAAAGACAGGCTACTATATGCACATTAAACAAATAAATCAAGAGTACAAGCTGCTGTGGTGTTAAGCTGTTATACTGTTTGCTCTCTCACTAACTTGCATAAGGATGTTAACCAGCTACCGTTAATCGCCTAAATCAGAGCCCTTGTGGGCCCCCCCACATGAAAGTCTTCCTGCTGTGATTTCTTACCTTGTGTAAATTGTAAAGGGTATCAGTACTGAGATTAAATTGCCCCTGCATCGTTTAAACCTCAAATTCAGGCAGTAAGATCCTGTATTGTTCACACATGTAACTGTTCACAAACTGCCCACATTGTTCACCTAACTGTAAGTAGCACAGTATGAACTGTCCATCTTAGAGTCTTGATAGGTTTCCCTGCTGTATTCTGCCTTCCCTATGCTCCATGTGTGTGCCATTCTCTGCCTCCCCTATGCTCCCAGTGTGCCATACTCTGCCTCCCCTATACTCCCTGTGTGTGCCATACTCTGCCTACCCTACTCTGTACCCTGTGGGACATGAGCCTGGTAGGGTTTGTTAGCATTTGAAAGTTGCTGCTTAGGTGCTTAATCGTGCTGGGGAGGGCGGCATATGGATTTAAGGGTATGTTTATGGTATATTTAAGGGTATGACTTTTTTTTTCACATGAGCATATCGATATCCCTGTAGTGAGCACCAACCATTTGTTTTCTTTTTTGTGTTACCACCATTAATGTGGCATGTCAACCACAGAAGTTGGACAGCACTGGTCTAAATTATGAAAACTTGGGACTAAAGCTAGGACCTAGGGGAACTTATGGATAATACATTTTTAAGGAGGAGAGGGCCATTCTTGCCCTTTACAAAGCACTGTTGAGGTTTCATTTAGAATATGCCATGCAGTTTTGGTCTCCGGTATTACTGAAATAGAGAAAGTCCAAAGAAGAACAATTAAGCTGATAAAGGGTATAGAAGGCCTCTCTTTACATTGGAGAAGTGTTGCTTAAGGAAGGAAATAACTTTTTAAGTATCCAAGAGAACTATACAATAAACTCCAATACTTTTATTTACCAGTTCCTCCTAGCAGGCACAATGGCATCCATTCAGTTTAGAAGAAAGGAGGTTCAGTCTTAATATGTAAAAAAGTTTGCAGAGTTGTGGCATTCTCTGCCTGAAGTGGTTGTACGGGTAGATACACTAGCTAGCTTCACTGATTACGTTCTACCTTTTTTGTCCAAGAGAAACTTGCCTAACTGCTAGTTGAACCAGAGGCAACCAAAACCTGAAGCCTCTCCAATTTGCTTTAGGCAGCACACACACACAAGCGATAGGGCCCCTCCTCCTAGGTACAGGAAACAAGAATAAAACCCCCTCTTAGCTTGCCTGTGTTAGTTAACAAGAACCGACATACACAGGCTGCTTTAGACAGAATTTATTCAAGGGGAGAGTTAAATGGTGCTGCCTGAGGGGACCTGAAGAAAAGACAATTTACAGGTAAGAAATTCTTATCTTTCTTCAGGTCCCCAGGCAGCACACACAAGAGATTTTGAAAAGATCAAGGGGAGGGAACACAAGCCGCCTGTAAAACTTTCTGACCAAAAGCAGCCTCCCTTGAAGAATATACGTCCAGTTTGTAGAGCTTGGAAAACGTATGCATCGAAGTCCATGTTGCAGCTTTACAAATTTGTTCTGCCGATGCCTCTGCTCTCTGCGCCCAGGATGTAGCAACTGCTCTAGTTGAATGTGGTTTAATCCTGGCTGGAGGAGACAGAGTCCTAGATTCATAAGCCAACACAATAACTTGTTTGAGCCATCTTGAAATTGTAGGCTTTGACACAGCCAAACCTTTAGACGGGCCTGCAAAATTAAGAAAAAGCTTATTCGACTTCCTGAATTGTGCCGACTTAGATAAGTAGAAAACCAAACAACGTCTGATGTCCAACTTGTGCAATTTGCGCTCCTTATACCCCACTGGGTGTGGGAAAAAGGAAGGAAGTACAATCTCCTGAGAAGAATGGATGGTCGAAGCCACCTTAGGAATAAATGTGGGTGGAAATCTCATTACTACTCTATCTGGAAAAATCTGAAGATAAGGATCCTCAATAGAAAGACTTTGAATCTCACCCACTCTTCTAGCTGAAGTGAGGGCTAACAATATTACAGTCTTTAACGTAAGAAACTTAATATTGATCGAAGAGACTGGCTCAAATGGATCTTCGGAAAGAACTGACAATAATAAATTCAAATCCCACGGGGGACAAATATCTCTAACAGTAGGCTTCAATCTACTTGTTGCTTTGATGAATTGCTTGACAAGAAGGTTCTCACCTAAAGGAATGCATTTCATTGCCCCTAAGGCTGCCACTTGAACTCGAAGAGTAGCTGGTTTCAAACCCATGTGAAACCCATCCAGAAGAAATTGCAAAATCTGAGGGACAGAAGCCATATGCGGATCGATCAAGTGATCCCCGCACCAGAAGGAAAATCTCTTCCAAATCCTAGAATAGATCTTATTAGTTCCTGCTTTCCTACTGTGAATCATTACAGAAATGACTTCAGATGACAAACCATGCTGCGTTAGCGACTGCCATTCAGAATCCATGCTGACAGAGCTAGTCTGCTGGGATCTGGATGGTACACTGGACCCTGGTGAAGCAGTGTTCTGCTGGAGCCCAACAAAAGTGGATCTTCCTCCGCCATTTCCAGCAGAAGAGAAAACCAAGCCCTCCTGGGCCAATACGGAGCTATCATAACAACCCTGGCTCTGTCGAGCCTGATCTTCTTCAAGACTCTGGTTATCATCGGAAGCAGAGGAAATATGTAACCCAGACTGCCTTTCCAACACTGAAGCATGGCATCTATTGCTGCTGGTCTGTCCTGCGGGAACAGGGAATAGAATCTGTGCAACTTGGCATTTTCTCTCGTAGCCATGAAATCTATAGTCGGACAACCCCACCGACAACTCAGCATCCGAAAGACCGACAGACTGAGAGACCATTCCCCTGGAACTACCTGTCTGCGACTCAGAAAATCCGCTTTGGTGTTGGGGTTATATATATATATATATATATATATATATATATATATATATATATATATATATATATATATATATATATATATATATATAGCCTGCAGGATCTGACTGTGCGTACCTCCCTGTCTGTTCAGATAAGCCACAACTATTGTGTTGTCTGTTCTGATTTTTATCGCATGACCTCTGGTCAAATGTGCCGTTGCTTTGAGAGCCCTCCAAACAGCCAGGAGGACGCTTCCTGAGGAGACCATATGCCCTGCCAGACATTCTGTTCTAGAGTTGCACCCCATCCTTTCTTGCTGGCATCGGTTGGTAAAATGCTCCACCATTCCACGACCCAAGGAACTCCTTTGGACAAGTTCGGGTCCTTCCACCAAGTTAACGAGTGTCTCACATGAGGAGGAAGCGTCATGGGATTGTCCAGAGAACTCTCTGTGCCATCCCAAATTCTCAGAATTGCTCTCTGTAAAAATCTCATATGCAGTCTGGCCCAAGGAACTGCCTCTATTGTTGCTGTCATTGCTCCCAGAGCTGACATGGCCTGCCTGATCGAGACTACCCTCTGCTGAGAGAGACTCGTCAAGGAACTGCACAGGTTCATCTTCCTCAGCTGAGGAAGGTAAGTACGGCTTTGTTCTGAGTCCAGCAAGACCCCCAGAAATTGCTTCCTCTGTGATGGAATGAGATCTGACTTCTGATAGTTGATCTTCCAACCTAAAGTCTCTAGGCAGGAAATTGTTCTTTGAAGATGGCTGAGTAACAGACTGTGGGAGGACGCTTTCAATAGCCAGTCGTCCAGATAAGTAACACTTGGCATATTCTGGGTTCTCAGAAAAGCCACCACTACCACCAAAACCTTGGTGAAGATGCGAGGGGATGATGACAGCCCGAATGGCAGAGCTGCAAATTGGTAATGACTTGTCTTGTGCCAATCTCTGACAGCAATTCTGAGGAACTGTTGATGTCCTTCCCAAATCGGAATATGAAGGTAAGCGTCCTGGAGATCGATCGTCGCCATGAAATCTCCCTCCTGTAAGATCGAAATAGCTGTTCTCACTCCCTCCATCCTGAAATGAATTTTCTTGATGAAGGTATTTAGGTAAACCACATTGATAACCATACGAAACTTGCCTGACCGTTTGGGGACTAAAAAAACTGAAGAGTAAAGTCCCTTTCCTTCCTCGCCTCGAGGAACTGGAATCAGCACACGGGACTGCACAAACTTGAATTCCCTTGAGAAGATATGTTCTCTTCACAAACTCTCTGGAAACTCTTGTGCAAAGAAAACGAGGCCTTTGGTGAGAGACCAACTCGAGCCTGTACCCCTCCTTGATAATACTTAGAACCCAAGGATCGCTGGTGACCCTTGTCCACTCGTGAAAATAATAACGAAGTCTTCCCCCTACCGGTCTGAATGAGTTGGCGTCAGAACTGTTCCGTCTTGCGAGCATCATCTGACTTATTTGTTCCCTTCTGGGGTCTACCTGGTTTACCTCGGATGGCACAAAAAAAAGGTTTCTTCGTTTCTCAAGATCCCTTGGATTGGTTTGGAGGATGGAAAAATCTTCTCTGGGGCAAAAAATGTTTGTCCTGAGGTAAAAACTTTTTAGTTTCCCCTAATTTAGAGACTAAAGCTTCCAACTCCATACCAAAGAGAAAAGGACCCTCAAAAGGCATGGCACAAAGTCTGTTCTTCGAAGCCAAGTCTGCAGCCCAATGTTTGAGCCACACCGCACGCCTGCCTGCTACTGCAAGAGCAGAAGATCTGGCAGCTATGCTAATGCTCTCCACTGAAGCATCACACAGTCTGCTGCTAACTTGATGATTTCCATAGAGGATTTCATATCTTCCCTAGAGACTCCATCTTCCATATCCTGCTCCAGCTGAGTGAGCCATAGTCTAATAGAGCGAATGACGCAAGCCGTGGCCACCCCTGGCCTAAAACCTGCAGCAGAAGATTCAAAGAGCTTCTTGAAAGCAGCATCGATCTTACGATCCATAGGATCTCTAAAACTGGCTCCATCTTCAACAGGAATTGTCTTCTTTGCTAATCTGGCCACATCCACCTTAGGAGGAACATCCCAAGCGACTGCCACCTTCTCATCAAATGGAAACAAAGATTTTAACTTCCTAGGTAGCGTTAACGTCTTTTCAGGCTTCAACCATTCCTTAGAAATGATTTCAGAAATCACCCCATGGACTGGAAATACCCTAGGTGACTTCTTACGACCAAGGAACATCATATCTTGCTTGGAATGAGGCTTGTCCTCATCTCTTAGATCCATCGAAGATCTAACAGCCTTAACCAGATGATCTATAGTCTCCACTGAAAATATATAAGCATCTTCCTTTATATCATCATCAGACGAATCCATCGCAACATCATGTATTTCTGGCGCCCCCATCTGGCTAGCTGCAGAAGTACTTGCCTGTGGTTGAACCTGGGAAGAGGCTTTAAACATATCAAACGTCTGCTGCATATTTGATTTAAACCAGGACATAAAATCAGACATTGATTCCGGCATCTCTTGCTGAAAATTTTCTATGAAACACTCCGAACAAATTCTCTTCGGAAAATCACGTGGAAGTCTGACCTTGCACAGCCCACATATCTTGGATCTTTCTTCATGATCCCTGGCTTCAGAGCGAGAGGACATGGCTGAAAACAAAACATAATATTAAGAAAACAAAAAACAAAGTTTCCCAGTCATCCTAAAGATCCCAGTCAAAAGCTCACCAGAACTAAGCAAAAAACGCACCGCAGCCGCAGAGTAGGGAGGCTACAGCACAGCAGAGAAAAAAACTGGCTATTTAAAACTACTGCCGCATGATCACGTGACCCGCCAGCCAAACCCTGAAGTAAGCACATCTCCCATGACGCGCACAACTCCCCTCCTCATAGCCGCACGAAGACTGCTGGAATCCACTAGATGCTGCCTTCCACGGAGCAGCAACCTGCCGCAAGTAAAATTATCTTCTTAAAACCCCAGCAGGGACTTAATAAGACAAAGGCAGGCAGGGGAGAGGCAAAACCGTAAACCCACAGCTAGGGGCGGACGGTAAGCCTAAGAATCGATAGGAATCCAGCTGGACCCCTAAAATACTTACCTGCCTAGGAGGACAGGAAACAAAAACACGTGGAAGCTAAGAGGGGGAGGGGGTTTTATTCTTGTTTCCTGTACCTAGGAGGAGGGGCCCTATCTCTTGTGTGTGTGCTGCCTGGGGACCTGAAGAAAATGTGTGTTGCCCATTGGCCTTCCACTGGAGTTTGGGCAGAGTGAACAATTGGCTGCACTGACAAGGTATATTAACCATCTGGGAATTAAGAAGTGATGTTTTTGTGGCTCAGCTGTCAATGAGCCCCATTGCCCACATGCTTGGAGATGGGTCAGTTGAAAATAGTGGAGTTAGCACAATATGAGATGTACTTAAGTGTGTACTTACAAAGCAGTAGTAAGGGCCTTTCTACAATAGGCTGACCAGATAACCCTTTTATCTCGATACACTTATATACAGTACCTGTAGCGGATCTACCAAAAAATAGCACATTTTGGATCCTCGTTAGATAATACCTAAAACTTGGAGGCCACTTAATCTAGTATTCTAATCTAATATTAGAAACGTGGGAACAGTTATTTGTACTGATATATTAACTAAATATAATCAAGATATGATTTGGTAAATTTACACACAGTTTCCCAGATATTAAAGAAGGTAGTGATCCTGGCATTTCATTTGTGCATGAAAGATGAACACACAGTTTGTACCGGTTTGGTCTTTTATTTTTATAACTTCAGCTATGTTTTCTTGAGGCACAATCTATACTCCTTATGCACTCTGTGCTTAGGTTTCTTCTGTTTACTCTGGTTTCCTATATTCCAAAAACAAACTGGCAGGTAAATTGGCTTCTTACATTACATATGTGGGACCTCAGATTACAAGATTCACTGGGGCAATATATAAATTGGGGTACATATTCCCAATTTACAATATGAAAAGGCTGAGTGATTTGTTCTAGATAAGTCATAGTATTCCTTTTATCCTTGGGTGAAAAATTATCAAAACCTGGCGCAAGAAGCTCAAAAACAGACCTGCAAACACTGCAATTATAAAAAAAAATTAAGTCAACCCAAATGTTTTTCTGATCTTAAAGGAGAACTAAACCCTAAAAATGAATAGAGTTAAAAATGCCATATTTTATATAAACTTATTGCACCAACCTAAAGTTTCAGCTTGTCAATAGCAGCAATGATCCAGGACTTCAAACTTGTCACAGGGGGTCACCATCTTGGAAAGTGTCTGCGACACTCACATGCTCAGTGGGCTCTGAGCAGCTGTTGAGAAGCTAAGCTTAGGGGTTGTAAAAAATTTACAAGCAGAAAATGAGGTTTGTCTGTGATATAAGTGAATTCTACAAGGCTGATTTTTAAATTCTGATGCTAACTGCACTGGTTTCTAAGCTGATATGTAATAATTATTTGCATTAAGTACTAATTACAGTCTTATAGTGTGACATTTCTATTTTGTATATACAGAATATTGTGAGCTCAGTAAGTGACCGCAGCAGAGCATGTGCAGTGAATCAGCAGAAAAGAAGATGGGGAGCTACTCCCTATAAATGTTTTTCTAGCCTACTTCTTCATTTAGGCTTTAGTTCTCCTTTAAATGAGTTTCATATAGGCAGCCCTTTGCTGCATATTGCATATGAACTAATAA
Organism: Xenopus petersii; assembly: GCA_038501925.1. Taxonomy (NCBI): domain Eukaryota; kingdom Metazoa; phylum Chordata; class Amphibia; order Anura; family Pipidae; genus Xenopus; species Xenopus petersii. The sequence continues at coordinate 89,763,257 of CM076677.1, forward strand.
AATGTATTTCATAAAACAAAAGGCAGCTGTATACACAAGATGGCTGAATGTTGAACTAGTGAAATGGAATTTCTGAACAGTAGATAGCTTTCATTATTGTAAAATCAACTAAAAATATTCATGGGAATGTGTTTGTATCAAGGGCATACAAACACATTTTTGCACGCTATACAGATTAACTACTTTATTTACAAACATTAGCAAACTTGCCTCAGTTTCAGTGGCTTAGCTAAAAAATAAATAAATATTTTATTTACAAACGTTAGCAAATCTTGCTTCAGTTTCAGTGGCTTAGCTAAAAAAAAAAATACCTTTTATATAATTTTCAAAAAATCTGTGGAAAGTAAAGCTGGGTGTTTCCACTGCTTGGAAAATGCTTTGTAATTGGCTAATGGCAAACCAAACAATCCATTCATACATTAAAAAATGCACATACATTACTTGCAAAGTATATTTACACACAAGTAATAGTGGTCCTTATTTATCATACAGAGCCAAAAATTTCCTGTCATGAGCTGCTGTTGTTTTTTCAACGTGAACAAGTCCCCACAGCCATGGATAGTTTATGTTGTCTTTCTTTTCTGCACAGATGGTCTCTCAAACACATCCCTTACTCCTGCTGCCTTCTGTTTGAAGAACTTTGTGTTCTGCGGATTATCCTGACCCCAAGCAGAGTCAAATGAAGTGGTGTCCTGATCAACCAGGTGAGTATATTTTGTCCGACCTGAACGACCAAAGTTCTTGACCTGAACAATAAAACAGTTGATAGAAAAACTTATGAACTGAGTGCAAAATGCCCAGGTAAAAATCTGCTTCGGATTAAGTATGAACCCTATGCTATAAACCCTCATAAGGAAAGGCAGTCAGTCCGTGCTTAGGAGGTGTATGCTGGGCGCTAGGAGGATTTTTACAGCTACTGTAAATTACATTTTTGCGTAAAAAAAGGACAGTCCTTTATAGTATCATTTTGCCATACAATTTGCTTGTTATCTAGAGATCCTAAATATAAAGCAAAACACAAATGTCTTGCATTTGGGAGAACTGCAAGACTCATTATTAACTTTAAATACACCAGTCAATAAATAAACAACTGCAACTTGTGTTGCAGTTGTTTACCAACTACTGTCAGTTTCAGGCTTTGGCAAATCTCCTTTGTTCATAATAACCTTACTTATCACATCCCTTAGCCTTCCTATACTGTGATAAACCACCCAATAAAACACAATCAATGTTTTACTATCAAATTCAGACACAGAATAATGTAAGAAATTGTGACCTCCTTTACCTGCATGACCTTGGGCAATATAGTCTTATTAAAATGATCCTCCAAGGTGGGTGCACTGAAATCCCTTTTATATACATTCTCATCTTCATCCTATGGGGGAAAAATACATAATGCTTTCTGTAAACTGAGCATAAGAAGGAAACACAGAATATAGGATTTAGTCTATTTGGCTAAATCACAGCACTTTGTGCTGAAATCTTATTATTCAGCCAAACATAATCCAAAACCTTGAAGTCATGTGACATTAAAGCACAACAAAAAGTGAAATCTTAAGCATTGTAATATGCAAACTATGGTTGCGTTGATATAGTTCAACAGCTATGGATTTGGAATAAGCCTTATAAACAAAGGTTTATGAAATAATAGTTCTTACCATGAAAAATGCACCTCTGTGGTAATATTTTTGTAGGAATTTGTATTTCCCTTTCAATGCCTTGTTGGTTATTATCTTGCCATTTGCACGCAGCTCTGCACGTCTTTCCTCATCCGTCATATTACGAAGGCGATCAACCTCTGCCTTCTCCTTTTCCAGTCTGTTCCACGGCATGAGAAAGAAATTAGTATTAGACTCTACAATAAAATTTCGGCACACACGTCCTGGGAAATTGTAACAGTCAGTGTATTATCCAAAGGGTAGAGAAACCATGACAAACAGTATATGAGCCATGATGTGATGAAAGCAATTTAACCTTCTTCTCAGTGCAACAGTTCTAGGTGCCGTACAGTATGTTTGGGAGTTTTACCTTGAAAGCAGCAAGTGAGTTGCAGGTAAAAATTAGTCCCTGTGTAAAATGTATATAATGAAGCAATAGAATTCTTAATGGTTTAAAAATTAGTGGTGAGCACAACTTTCCCTTGTTTGTTATAGTTATACAGGAGCAGTGACCAGCTTCATGTTATAGCTCCCACCCTTCCCAGCTACAGTCAGGTGATCCCACTGGTGTCTAATAAAAGGGCAACCATGTTTCGGAGTTTTAACCTTGAAAGCAGCTAGTAAGTTGCAGGTAAAACTTAGTCCCTGTGTAAAATGTATAAAGTAATAGAATTCTTAATGAATCAGATGAAAATTGAGTGTAGGACTGGCCAGATATGGGATGACTTTGATGAAGTTGGCCAGCTTAAATATATTGCAATATATGGACAAACAATCCCTGTTTTGTTTAAAGGGTAAGGCGTTTTAGTAGCTGTATGCACAAAATGTCTCCGTCTTAAATATATTGATAATGGGTTGAGTGCAGAGGACTCTTGTATTTGTCAAATTATATTCCTAGAGTTAGGATTTAGATACTTACGCCTCTCTCTCTTCGCGATCTCGCTTGATGCGCTTTAACTCTCTTACTTTCCAGGCTTCATACTCCTCTTCATCATTCTCATCATCTGTGTTTAGGGCATCAAGGGCTGCTAAGGATCGCTTGTTCTCTTCGATCTCCTTCTTTGTTTCCTCCTCTACAATCTGTACATGGAATATTACAGTGAAAAAGCAGAAACTTCTAACAACTAAATACCACTACATCAATACAATATGCCTACCTTCAAGGTGTACTTCCTTCTTTCCTCTGCCATTCGTTTTGCCTCTGCCTCCACTTCCTTCTGTTTTATTGCCTCAGCTTCTCTTTCCTGCACAGTAACTCTGTCTTTTCTGAAACAGTTACAATGTCAAATTACAGCAACATATGGTAAACCCTTCATTTTGCCGATATTTATTGTCAAGCAGGGAGTCCTTTTGTGTCAGTTACTATCATTTTCAATGTCCCAAATATATTACACATAAAACATTTTGTCAATTTTTAACAAAAAAAATTATCCAAAGCACTGAGATTAAATGAGGATTCTAATTTGCATATTTCAATTTGGGCCTAATTTCCAACATTGTGGGTTCAGTTTGTGTAAACAAATCACAGCGGGCTAGTGCATTTAGCTCTCAAGAAATATTGTATAATATAGTGTGTACAAGCAGAGTAGTTCATTGTTGAATCAACAATCAGTTTTTGGAAATAATCAAATTATAATTCAATAGGCTCCTTATTAGAGGTGAAATTAAACAGTGGATATTAATGGGTCAATAGACACCTAATTACACCTTTTTTCAGTACAAACAAAATTAATAAAACTTGTGCTAAAAATGAATATTAAGCATTAAGACAGGGCTATTTTACCATTAAGTCGCAGTAGGGATGCACCGAATCCACTTTTTGGGATTCGGCTGAATCCCCAAATACTTGAAAGATTTGCCCACATATGCAAATAAGGGGCGGGAAAGGAAAAGGTGGGGAAAATGTTTTTACTTTCTTGTTTTGTGACAAAAAGTCACGTGATTTACCTTCCCATACCTAATTTACATATGCAAATTCAGATTCGGTTCAGCCAAGCGCAAGGATTCGGCCGAATCTGAATTTCGCTGTAAAGGTCCGAATCGTGAATTCGGTGTATCCTTTGTATAAACACCTCTTGTTACCCTTGTGACTATTTTATCTTACAGATTAGCAGATGTACATTCTTCGGGGGGGGGGGGGGGGGTATCTGTGCACTGGAAATCTAACCAAAGGACCAAACAGAGTAGCTTCAGTTTCCCAGTTTAGCTAAAAAAAATGCCGTATTCAGTGCACTCATATTGACCAAGGGCGTATACTGCTCCTTTAATTTGTAGCCTTAGTTTGTGGTTTGACCTTGCTATAAGCTACGAAGCCCTTGAACCAATGCTGAACCCTAAAGGGGGTGTAACTGCATTCTACACAAAAACAAATACTTGCTACAAAAAGATAAGTGGAAATCCCAAGCCAACATATATTAATACACTTTAAAATCAAACATAGGTTTTACACACACCAGATTTTAAGGGCAGAGATGCACGTGGAGATTTGGGGAGATTTAGTCACCTGGTGACAAATCGCCTCTTCTACTCCCTGAACTGCCTTCCCGCCAGGGATTTCGATTCTAGCTAGATTCTAGATTCTGAATTGTAAAACCAATAATACAGAATGACCAAACACAAATGGTCTTAGTATGCCACACTACGTCACAACAAAAGCAAATTTAAAGTGAACCCACCTTTAAGTAATAAGAGAAAACCACTTACTTTCGGATAAACACAGGCTTGAGTCGCGGTTCCATTTCATCTTCACTATCAGTGTATTCTTCATATTCAGACTCCGATTCTGATTCTTCTCCTGACCTCCCCTCATCCTCTAACTCCATCACTTCCATCTCATCATTTTTTCTCTCTGCAGCTCTCTGACGCATCATGGAACGACGAAGCTCTATTTCCTGATTACAGTGTGAGAAACACAAATAATTTTGGAATCCTAAAATAACAGGATTCTTTGGCATCATGTCAAACAGACCACCATAGAGTACCGGTATAATAAGATTACCTCGTCATCTACTTCTTCCTCTTCCTCCTCACTAGTGTCCTCTCGATCCATGCGCCAGTCCTCAATCACTGGCTCAGGCTCAGATTCACTTTCACCAACTACTTCAGGCTCAATAATCTTTCTGTGCCTGGCCAACCTGTATCACAAAAGTGTCCCATCATTTCCCCTTGGCTTTGCACCTTATACTGTATATGAAATTAAAATTCAGGGCATATCACTGGCAGGAATGAAAAGAAGCCTGCTATGACCTCTTTTAATGCAGGTTGCTGAGCAAAGAGAACTGAATACAGTTTTTAGTAAATTCAATTTAAAATGTATGTGTGCTGCTGTGCAGTAGTATTGTGTAATATCCCACATGAATTGTGATCTATTTTGCATCTAAATAAAACATGTATTGTAGCCCACCAGGCAATAACTGTCAATAATATTTTCAGTAAATAAATGATTAATAAATATATTGAACGGATAACTATAGTGAACTTTTGTATCTAAGAGAAATGACAGATGGGGCTATGTCAGACACTTTAAAGGCAACGTTTTGGTTGCCCAAAAATATGCCAAAGCAGCCCCATGCGGACATAAATGTGAATTGGTTGTCAAGCACCAGTTTCAACGGAAGGGACAGAGATAAACAGTATTATCCTTCAAGACCGAAACAGTCACCTTTCTTCCACATCTTCATTCATTCGGCTCTGCAATCTACGTAAACGAGGGTCGCTGGTGCTTTCTTCTGGCTGTTCCTCCTGCTCGACTTCCTGCTCCTTTCCCTTTTTAATAAACTGGAATTCCTCTTCTTCCTCATCAGAGGACTCCATTGGAGCATAGTCAGGCCTTTTACCAGAAACATAGCGCTTAACTTTGACCTTCTCCATGGATATTTCACCTGTAAAAAAGGATAGTGAAACACTTTAAAATAGATAAGTATTTATCATTTACGTATTTATCAGTTTTAAAATAAATTCTAAACACATGTTCTACAACACATATTGTAGAATCCCTATTTTGAATTGGTCTTCTTTTGTTATGGTTTGTGATTTGCCTACTTCTTTACAGCTGTCAAGCAGGGGGGGGTCACTGAACCCGACAGCCAAAAAACGATTGCAAAATATATAATAATATATAATATCGCAAAAAAAAAGAGAAAAAAGTAAGCAGTGTCATTATATAGTGAATAAAGTACCCCCTATTGTGAAATATAAGGATATAATACACTAAAGCCATGAATATCTTGTAAATTATATCCTTATAAATGGTGAGTTCTGATGTCACTTCTGTCACATGACTGACTGAAACTTGTGTATTATAATAAATAAAGTACCCCCAGTTGCAAAATACGAGGATATTAGAAGTTACCTCAGAGTTACATGACCTGTATAAATATGGTCATGAAACTCCTCGGTAACTTAAAATTAAAATTACCCTGGAGTTCCATGACAAGTCTTTTTATACAGGTCATGGAACTCCGAGGTGACACTTAATATCCTCATATTTTGCAAAAGGGTACTTTATTTATTATAATAAACAAGATTCAGTGAGTCATGTGACAGAAATGACATCACTAAGCTTCGATTATAACCAATGACATCACTAAGCACAGTTTATAAGGATATCATGGCTCTTGCATATTATATAGTGAATAAAGTACCCCCTCTTGTAAAATATAACTTATAATATCCTCATATTTTACAACTGGGGGTACTTTATTAATTATAATACACAAATTTTAGTGAGTCATGTGACAGAAATGACATCACTACTCACCGTTTATAACTGATGACATCACTACTCACCGTTTATAAGGATATAATTTACAAGATATTCATGGCTTTTGTGTATTATACTGGTATATTATATCTTTTACGGAATGTTTGGTGTTTTCTCCTGTCTCCTTCCCTGGATTTAGGATTTTACTAAAAATGATTTAGGGTAAAGCAGTTGGATCGTAGAATAATATATTTTGCATTTGCAGGTTTGTTATAAAGCAGTAAAAGACCTAAAGTATAGCAATGGCTTGTAAATCAGCCCAGAATAAACACACACCAAAGAGGACATTGATGCACATATAGTCCCCATAGGCTTTCTAAGCTTTTTTTGATCGAAGGAATTTCGTTCAAACGATGGATTAAAATCCTTCGAATTGTTCGATTCGAAGGATTTAATTGTTCGATCAAACGATTATTCCTTCGATCGAAGGAATAGCGCTAAATCCTTCGACTTCGATATTCAAAGTCGAAAGATTTAACTTCGACAATCGAATATCGAGGGTTAATTAAACCTCGATATTCGACCCTAAGTAAATCTGCCCCGAAGAGTCCAGGTCGAAGAGTGCAGGTCGAAGAGTGCAGGTCGAAGAGTGCAGGTCGAAGAGTGCAGGTCGAAGAGTGCAGGTCGAAGAGTGCAGGTCGAAGAGTGCAGGTCGAAGACTCGGTTAGGGTGAGATTTGGGGTGGAAATGTGTTTGCTGTTCCAAACATTCTTGGAACTATGGCTGAAAGACTGATACACCAATATTTTCTTTATATGTTACTTTGTTATAAGCAAAGGGAGCCTTGACCAAAAGGTTGGACCTTCAAAGGGGGTTTCAATTGTAAATGTCTACAGAGCACTGCACTGCCTTATAGGATGAAGATGAGTTAAAGTGATATTGTTGCTGTGCATTAGTGGAAGGAATTCTGATAATGTTGGGACCCCATGCTCACTGCAGACTACATACATCATACAGTTATGGGACCTGTTATCCAGAATGCTCTGGACCTGGGGCTTTCTGGATCTTACTTTGGAACTTGGGACCTCAAAGGAAAAAAAGTGAATTATTGATGGCAGCCCAGTAAAGGCTTATTTTTATATATACAATTGGTAGAGGAGCAGTTTGCTACATTGTGATATCACCGTGCACTAAATGTAGATTGGCAACCTATGCACACTGCTATCTGGGGCTTATTTACCAACACTGAGCAAATGTACCCCAGTGCAGTAACCCATAGCAACCAATCAGCAATCATCTCTGCGCTGCTGATAGAACAATGAAATGAACTGTGGTTGTTATGGGTTCAGCACTTGAGGAAATCGTACAGTGGGTCACAGTTCTCTATAATCTGAGTAGGTAGCAGTCAGCAGCAGTAGTTTAGCCTCAGCGGCCAAACTACGTGTTCATCAAACTAAAGATTAGGGCTTTATTGGCGGAGGAGGTGCAGTAACTGTATGTTGCCTGTCAGGAGGAGGCTGCGTTTTCAATAAGCCAAGGTTTTACCTTTCTCATTGCGCACCGGTACGGCACCAGCCGTGGACTGAATAGGCGGCTGCTTGTTTAGTGCGTTGGAAGAGGCCGCCATGGTGCCGGTAAGGGATCACAATCTCCACCGAAACCTAAAGCTTAACAGAGTTCCGAGAAGCGCTGGAGGACTAGATACCATAGAGTGCTTCCCAACACTTCCGTCCACTTCCGCCCTTGAGTGGTAAAGTTGCGCATGCGCGCTTGGCCCTTCCCTTTTCTCTCGGGTCCTGAAGCAAGATGGTGAGCCTTAGCGTTGTGGCCCTTTAGACTTTATCAATCTGTCTTAATCCTTTCCTAAGAGGGATGTTTCTGTGTCGTAGACCTCTCTCTCCGCTGTTGCGCACATGTCTGTGTCCGTTGCCCTTTATTTGTTCCGCCTTAGATCAGTTGCGGGATAAATATTTATGTTTTTAGCCGATGGGAGGCCCGAATAATTCTCGTTGTTTAGTTAGTGGCTAGTGGACTTTAGTGGCTAGTGGACTTTTGGTTCCATATGACGTGTAGGTCTGCGCTTTTATATAGTGCGTTTGTTTTATTTGGAGTTAATGCGTCACTGGTTGGACAAGTACAGCTCCTAGGAGCCCGGGTGGAAGATGTAGTTCCTACTGTGTCACAGGGATGAGCGTTACATCACAACTCCCTAATGCACTCTACTTTGCTTTATTGTGGCAGGACGGTTTCTGTATTGTCTGTTATACCCTTGTGTTAATAGAAATCCACACATAGTCTAGTGATCTGCAGAACTCTGCATGCAGGTAACCTTTCACTGTGATCAGGAATTCTGGGAGTTGTAGTTGAGTGGAGCCAGGAAGCAGGACTAGGAAGGAATGCCTGCAAGATCCAGTCGAATATAGAAACTCGAGTGCATGTCATTGAGCGTCTGTATCATTTTAAACCACTGTCTTGTATTTCTAACGTTGACTGTATCCATTCTGAGCGTATTCTGTTTCTTTCCAGGCCAAGCGCACCAAGAAGGTTGGCATTGTGGGTAAATATGGGACCCGTTACGGTGCTTCCTTGAGGAAGATGGTCAAAAAGATTGAAATCAGCCAGCATGCCAAATACACCTGCTCCTTCTGTGGCAAGGTAGGTGCCATTTACAATTAAAACACATCTACTGCCTTGTACATTTCAGAAGTGTTCTAAAGTACAACTCTCTTGACCCCCCCCCCCCCCATTCTGCATCCCCCTGTAGACCAAGATGAAGAGAAAGGCTGTTGGAATCTGGCACTGTGGATCTTGCATGAAAATTGTAGCTGGAGGAGCCTGGACCTACAAGTAAGTCTCTTATAGTTAGTAGTAGAAATGTAATTTGGCAGATGTGCGTGTTCTTGCAGATTAATTGAGGCCAGCATACAAAACCAATTGCTCTGCACTTGGTTTTGTGTGAAAATGCAGTTTTGCACTTTTGTCCCAATGAATGAAAATGCTCACACAGGTTTAAAATGTGAACAATAATTTTTGTGCATACAGCCAAGAAAGAATTTGAGGTTATATGATTGGCGGCAGTGAAAAGCTTCTCCATAAGCTTATAGTAGTTAAAGTGAAAGGCACAGCTCAGTCCATTGATTATGCGATGTAGCCTAAAGGTGGCCATACACCGGCTGATAAAAGCTGCCTTATTGGCCCATGTATGGGGCCCCCCGACAGGCTTCCCCGATCGAGATGAAAAATCTGATCGCGACCACCCATTACTATTCATTAGGATAAGATTGTTGGGGCCCTAGGGCCCACGATCGGATCAGCCCGATATTGCTCGCCTCAAGGTGGGCATATCGGGGAGAGATCCGCTCGTTTGGCGACATCGCCAAACGAGCGAATCTCTCAGTGTATGGCCACCTTAACATGTATATGTTCCCTTGGTTTGTTTACGAGCACGTATGCAAACAATAACATGTTGGTGCAAGGCACTCTGGTAGGCCTCAGATAGATCAGACTAATAGTAGTTAGTTAAAAGTAGAAATCCTTTCTTTATATAAGCATCTCTCGCCTAACGTGTTTCGTGTCACTGGGACACGTAGTCATAGGCTTGCTTTGTTTACAAGCACAACAGCTTATCCATTATTGGGGAGGGACTTTTAAACTTACAATGGCAAGGTTTTATTTTGAGAGAAATCCGTGGCATATTATTCATTATGTTCTATGTGAAAGTGCTATATGATCTGTGTGTTATATCTTAATATAGGCCTTGAATGTTTAGGCATTTCATTTCCCTTTTCATTGCCACGCAATGTTGAATCTACCTGAATAAAAATACTGTAGCGCTGGCACAGTTGACTCTTCATTTGCTTTCAGCTGATTGAATTGTGCCATGCAGTTGTGTAACATCTGGTGTGGAGCAAACCCAATTGTCTGTGCTGAAAAGGTTTAAAGTTAAAATACTAGAAAATGTTTTTAAAGATAATGTGAAGTGGTCTAAGACCTGCACAACTGTACAGAAAATGTATTCCAAACCTACTACTGACTTACTATAAACTCCAGCATTTGATGTGTATGATATAGTCTTCCTTATTTGTCTTGGCACCAGACTATAGACATTTGTGCCCTGGTTGAGCTATTGGCAAACTACAGAGGAGAGTTTAGGGGTTTCTTCCATGAAGTGGATATGTGAGATGTTTTACTGTACTTGGGGTATTTTCATTGTTGTGATCAATTTGAAAAACTTGGAATTGCGCCCTGTTACTCCCCATTATTGTACCATTAGCTTTGCCATTTCTAATGAGAAGCAATTGCTTCTCAGTCCAATTCCCTTGTTAAAAAAATGACTGAAAATGTTTTGTGTGCTCTTGGGGGGGGTCTAGCCTTGTTTTTATGCCTTTTCGGGGGGGAAGGTGTTGCAGCATAGACAGGGTACTTTGTTATGGGTATGATTAAAGCGGTGATCTCCAACCAGTGGCTCGCGGGCAACACCTTGAATGTGGCCGTGAAGCAGGTGCTTGTTTTTGAATTAAAGGCTTGGAGGCAAGTTGTGATTGCAAAAAAACAAGGCTAATGCTAAACAGAGCCTCCTGTAGGCTCAGTCCACATACGACTACCAAATACCCACACCAAACCCTTATTTGGCACCCAGAGATATTTTTCATGCTTGTGTTGCTCCCCAACTCTCTTCATTTGAATGTCACTCACGGGGGGAAAAAGGATTGGGGACCCCAGCATTAAAGGAACACTAACACCAGAAATTAGTTTTTTTAAATTGATAACTCTTGACCTTCCCTGGTTAAACTTGTTTACTTTTAGAAACACTACTGTAGTTTAAATAAATAAGCTGTAGTGTAGCAAAGGGGCAGCTATTCAGTTTGAAAAAGGAGAAAAGGCTCATGGTACATAACTGACCAGCTCTGTGGAATTAGTTGTTGTGATTGTAGGCGACAAATATCCCTGTCCGCCATAGCCCTTACACTGAAAGATAAATGGGTCAAAAGTCATTCTTGCTCCTCTGGAGGACTTTGCAATGAAAACCCCTCTTATATCAAATAGGAAATATGTTGCCAACACATTACTGGTTCTTTAATAACTCCAATTCTACGGGGAAATTATCCTGTTTGTGGCAGTACCAGGCTGCAACTTTGAGATGGGAATGGTTAGAATATTCATAATGCTGTTGCAGTTCTGTCCATAAAACCCACACACTATCACATGTATGAGCAAGCACTGGATGATTACTTGGTTTTTTTTTATCAGGCTGGATGGAGTTTGCTTCCTACTTAAAGGATAAGTAAATCTTTAAAATAAGTGAATGTAAAACTGATGAGGGGGCTATTCTAAGCACTTTTGTCATTTACATTCATTATTTATTTAGTTTTTATTCCAAGATATTAAGGGATACATGTACTGTTAATATCAATGAATTTTGTTACAGCAGTGCCACCTGCTGGTCATTTTCCCACCAGTCTGGCCAGGAAGTAGTCAAGGAAGTTCTTCTGCTTAGGAAAGATGTGAGAAAGATTTCTAATTTTTATTCCTAAGCAGAAGAACATCAGCCTCTTTCTTTCTCCTGACAACTTCCTTGACTACTTGCTGGTCAGACTGGTGGAAAATGACCAGCAGGTGGCGCTGTTGTAACAAAATTCATTCATATTAACAGTACCTGTATCCCTTAATATCTTGGAATAAAAACAAAATAAATAATGAATGTAAATCACAAAAGTGCTTACAATAGCCCCCTCATTAGTTTTACATTCACTCATTTTAAAAGTTTACTTATCTTTTAAGCAGTGAATTGAAAATGCTGCACGCAGTTTAAATAGTATTATGTGTCCTGCTCAATATGATGATGCTAGTGCAAAACAGCTCTCCAATTGGTAAAACCAGTGGCATCTCTTATACATCTAACATGTATCAGTTTGGCAATCCATATTTTTATAAAAGCAAATTCTATTCCTTAATGTTACTAGAATTGCAATTTGGCCACTTATATGGGACACCCTGAGAATGATACGTCTCCCCTCCTAGCCCAAACAGCTACTCGCATACTTTACATTTCTTTTGCGTTTGAATGGATGCTGTTTTATTAGCTCACATTTATAACGCTCTTAGCTAAAATATTCTGTTAGGTCAATGGAATGTGGGGGAATTGCCCATTTAACCATAATGACTTGGACCCTGCCAATGTACTTGTTGTTGTTCAAGAGATTATTGCTTCGATGGGGCACTTCACAAAATTTTGACATGTTTTACAGGCAGCCAAATGTAATGCTAATTTTAAAAATGTATTTCTCTTGGTGGACAATTGTATTGTGACCATTTTGTCTACAGATCAGAAGACCAATCAAAACAGAATCTCTTCTTTGGTTTTTTAGCTGCAATGTATAATTTGAGTGAGAGAAAAGCTAATAGGGGTCAGTGGTTCAGTGCAAGTTATGATTTTGGCCAGGAAAGTACTGATTATGATGTCTGGTGTAATGGGAAATTAATTTAGAGCAGACCTACTAAAATAGCACACACACTCAGCAGGGCCTTTCCCCCGGCATTGAAGGCTGTAACCTTAGTCTCTTCAGGACTAGATATGAAAGCATGCAATCTACATATATAATTGTGCTTATCAGATTTAGTTTTCATGCTTCCCTTTAAGCTCTGTTCCAGTTTCAGGACTTTGCAAGGACAGCAAAATATTCTTTGGAGGCTTTCTCTGTACAGTGCAATTACTGTGTCCTAATTCATTGAAGTGTCACAGAGTAATTTAACTGTGCTAGAATAAAGTGCATTTATTCCGGAGATCTGACAGATTAGGCAACTCAGAAATCCAATTATGGCTCCTGGCTTGTCTTTACTCCATATATAAAAATGAAGAGGCAGGTATATCTATATGATCTGACTGATCTTGTTTTCTCTTTCCAGCACCACCTCCGCTGTCACAGTCAAATCTGCTATCAGAAGACTGAAGGAACTGAAAGACCAGTAAACACCACTTGTTCTGGAATCCAGTACTATTCCATCTGTTGATCTGGACTGTAGTCAATAAAAAATTTTGTTCTGTAAATTAAGAATTACGTGTTTGTTCTGCTGTGCGTGAAATTAAGATGGCTGTATTTTTAAAGGAACACAACATAATAGCCAGAACACAACTTAGTCAGCGACTTTAAGGGGGGCCAAATGGGACAGCGGTTATGACCCTTGTGCCCTCCCCTCAAGTCACTGGTTACTGCCTGGTAACCAAGTAGTGTTCTGGCTATTCTGTTAGACATCCAGTCCCTCCAGCCTTTATACATGACATTATTGGCTATATTAGAAACATTTTTTATTTTGCACAACCTATTTACCCATTTTTTATTTTTATACTGAACAATTTCTTTAATCTGATCATCCTTTTGGTAACTACTCAAATTCCTTCTTCATGTTCAGTACCGAGGTGTATGAGAGACAATGTAGTTCATGCGTTCGGCCCAGGAGGAATTGTATTATTGCCTCTCAATACATTGTTTGGAAGGGTGAGCTACACATCTCGGCTTTTAAATCACTGTTATAATTGGTGTCCTTGCTAGAGGAGAGATGATTCTTTCGTCATTGTTTATGTAGTCAGGCAAGCAGTGCAGAGACTTGCATGTGACAGGCAGAATAATGCTTTCAATTGCAGTTACATTTACAGGTAACTTTAAAATAACATTTAGATGTTTAGTTAAATATTATAAATCTGTAGTCTGCGTTATATTGAAACATGTTTTACAAGTTAATGAAAGGGTCGGGTTATAATCACTGGGGGCAGATAAGGTCTAAGTACACTGATGCCCACTGAACAGTAACGGTCTATGGCATCTTACAGCAGCCCCTATGGCATTTGCCAGAGTCCACAGATTGCCAGTCTGGTACCAAATGTTAAACTATAATAGCTTACCTGATACCACAGGCCAGTCTACCTGTTAACTGAAAACTGCACCAACCCACTTTTTAAAATGTAAATATGACATGACAGAATAAAGGCAGTTTCAGCCTTGTCTCATTCTTTAATATCTCAAAGCCCCATAAACCTGCTAAAACAAAAATCCAGTTGCGTTTAAGTAGATGTTTTAACCTAAAGACTGTCATATTGTTGACTTTAAAACGGAGAGGTTGGTGTGATCTTCATAGTCGCAACATACAGCACATGGGGAAAATGAGGAAGCTTTGTAGGGAATACATAAGGAATGCAGGCAAACAAAATGACAGTGAGTTTGGGAAATGGAAGGCAGTCTGAGGGGAGGAAGTTAAATGTGATGGGGCAAAAATTGGAAAGGCATCAAGGTGGGGGTGCTTCAAAAGTGTATAAAGAACTTGAAATGCCAAAAAAGTGGTGTTGCCTATGCAAATGAGCATCAACACTCCCTCTTTACAAGTCTTATGTGGGAGCTGTAGTAGTGGCTGGAACAGGCTTGTTACTGCAAAATGGTTTAATAGTACATATAGCCAAAACCAGCAAAGCAAAGAGCAAGAGACAGGGAGATATTGCTTTAAAACCATTTAATTTTGTTTTCCCTGGCCATCCTCTCATCAACATAGAAAAAACTGATAGGTTAACTCCTGCTACTCCCAGCCTGGAAAGAAGAAACAGTTAATTTTTATCTATAAAGCCCTCCCCGCTTCTGGCTCATGGTAGTCTTTTGTTCTGTCCCAGCCTGGGAGCAGCAGGGGTTTCCCCTGGAAGATTAGTTGCTGGCTATTACCATTGAGTATATGTCTAAAGAGCTTTAGGGTCTGTCAACACAAGCAGATTCGGGGAGATTAGTCACCCCATCGACAAATTTCTTCGCAGCGACAATCTCCTTAACTGCCTTCACAGCTTGTTTATATGAACTATAGTAGTGTTTCTGATGCAAACACATCAGTTTTACCAGTGCAGGGCAACAAAGCATTTAGGTCCCCTGATTAAGGCCGTTAGGCATACTTTAAAGCTGGAGGATGATGAATAGCCGGCTGTTTCTCGTCTTTTTTTCTAAGAAGAAAAAAGCTGTTTTTCCTATTCGTAAAGAGGTACAAGACCTAGTCCAGGTAGAGTGGACTAAACTATCTAAGAGAATTCCATTTGAAAAAAGAGTGGAAAAATATCCATTTGGAGGTGACCTGTTTGAAATCTGGAATACTCCTCCTGTTGATGCTCCAGTTTCTAGAAAAACTGCCTTGCTGATAGATGATGTCTCCGCCTTGAAACACCCTATGGATCGGCGTATGGAGTCGGGGTTAAAAATGCCACGTCATCTGGAGCAGCTTGTAAGCCTGCAGTGGCTCTAGTTTCAGTCACAAAAGCACTTTCTCTCTGGGCTGAATATCTGGAGCAGGCGATTAAGAACAGAGTTTCTAGGGAAGAAATTCTAGGTGGTCTAGATCTAGAAGATATTACACTTGAATCTATTTTTCTAAAAGTTCTCTCTGCAAAATGCCATATGAATGAAAGAGGTTGTTTGGAAAAGCTCTAGACGATATATCTACTGTAAGTCATCTGAGGGGGGGCAAAAGTACTTTTCTTCCCCAATCTAAACGATTTCGAGACAATCCCAAGAGGCAGGAGCCTTCTGTCTCCTCTAGCTCTAGAAGAAGATTTCAGATATGGAAGAAAGTATAGAACCTCTGCCTGGTGCTCAGGACAAAGCATCCTTAAATCTAGAGCTAAGCTCCCAAGATCTCCTAAACCCTCCACTAAAACTCAATGTTTTTTCTCTTTTCGGGAGATTTGGGCGAAGGAAGTTCAAGATTCTTGGGTTCAAAGAGGCTATCGCCTAGAATTTCAACTAAAGCCTACTTTAGATAATTTTGTCCCTATTACCATACCTCAAAAGTCCAAAAGAAGAGAGGCTCTTTTCCAGTATGTTCATCAACTGTTGCTAAAACAGGCAATTGCTGTAGTCCCATCCGAGGAGGAAAGAAGAGGGTTTTATTCTTCTCTCTTTCTAATTACCAAGACTACAGACGTCCTATTCTAGACTTCAGAAATATAAACAAATATTTGAAAAAACAAACATTCAAGATGGAAACTACAGTATTTCAACAGTGAAAGCTGTAATTTGTCCAGGAGACTGGTTAGTGTCTCTGGACTTAAAAGACATGTCCCTATAGCCCTAGAACACCAGAAGTTTCTTCGTTCCTCTCTTCAGAATCAGCACTACCAATTTTGCTGTCTTCCCTTTGGCCTGGCCACCTCTCCCAGAACATTCACCAAAGTCCTGGTTGTAATAATAGCCAAATTGAGGTAAGAGAACATAGAGATCTATTATTACTCAGACGATCTACTCCTTGTGGCAAGAAATCCGTGTACTCTACAAACCAATCTCAGAAAAGCAAAAGAAATTTTGGAGAGATTTGGTTGGCTCATAAAAGTCCGATGGTTTCAACTCAGAGAATGACATATTTGGGAGCCCAAATAGATACTCATCTTGGCATGATCTCTCTTCCAATTCAGAAGATTCATCATTTTGTCTACCAGGTTACTCAATTCTCGAAGAAATTGTTCACGTCAGCCAGGAAGTTCATGAGCCTCCTGGGTCTCTTGACCTCAACTATAGGTCTAGTCAAATGGGCCAAATGGAGGATGAGACCTATCCAGCTGTCTTTTCTGAGGCAATGGGATGCAGTCAAAGAACTGGTCAGAGACAGTTCAGATTGCCTGGGACGGCAAATAACATCTAGCATGGTGGACAGTTCCTATCAATCTCCGGACATGTTTTCCTCTCGAGGAACTGTCTGGATAGAGGTATTCACAGATGCCTCAGGTCGAGGTTGGGGAGCACATCTTCTAGATCTGCATGCGCAGGGGCCTGGTCCAGGACCCCATCCAATGTACTGGAACTCAGAACGATTTTCCAGGCTCTTCAGTCTTTTGAGAGAATACTCCTCGGGCTGCAGTGAAAGTCAGAACAGACAATGCAGCAGCTGCAGCATACATCAGGAACCAAGGGGGGAACGAAGTGAAAGACTTTATTCATGGAAACAATCCCAATTATGAAATGGGCTCAAGGTTACCTTCAGGATTTGACGGCTCAATATATTCCGGGAGTCCAGAACGAACATGCGGATTTCCTCAGTTGGCATCTCCTACCCTTAGGAGAGAGGGAGTTGAATCAGAGGATCTTTGCATGGATAACTTACATTTGGGGTCCTCCACAGATAGATTTGATGTAGACAGATGTGAACGCCAAACTACCAAAGTTCTTCTCCAGAGCTCCTTGTCGGGGTACGGTAGCTGTGGATGCCTACTCTCAAAGTTGGGAGGGCCTATTTGCATATGTTTTCCCATATGTCCCAGTAATCCTGAGAGTCTTGAGGAAAATCCAAGTAACAAGGATGGAGGTCATTGCTATTCTGCCAGATTGGCAGAGGAGACCCTGGAATCCACTTCTGAAGAGCCTTCTTGTGTTAGACCCATTGCCACTTCCACTATCTAGGAATCTTCTTCTTCAGGGCAGATGGAAGCATCCAAAGCCGGGAAGCCTCAGACTAATGGCCTGGAGGTTGAGAGGAGGATCCTGAAGGAACACGGATGTTCGGATCCAGTTATTGATACACTCATCAAAGCCATAAAAAATAATATAGTGGCTAAATACCATAAGGTTTGGGAGATTTTTTCTTCCTGATCCTCTGGAAAACATCTGAATCATTTTAAGCCTTCAGTTGCTGACATTTTGGAGAGGAGTTGGTCCGATGACCCACTAATAGAGAGATTCTTCAAAGCAGTTCTCAGGATTTGGCCTCCTGTCAAGGCTGTTCACCCAACCTGGGATCTCCCATTAGTTTTAAAATCTCTTGTGGCTCTATCTCTGGAAAAGGCTTCTCTGTAGCTGTTAACCTTAAAAACCTTCTTTCCGGTAGCTTTCACATCAACTAGACAGATTTGTGAACTCCAGGCTCTCTCTGTGGATCCTCCCTATACTGTCTTTCATGAGAAGAAGGTAACTCTTAGACCAATCCTCAGTTTCCTTCCAAAGGTTGTCTCAAAATTTCATATTAATGAGCCCATGGCTTTGCCTGTGTTTGAGCCACCTCCATCTTCTCAAGAAGATTTATCTACACTAGATGTTAAAAGATCTCTAGAAATTTACATTAAAAGAACAGATCAGAAAATCCAGAATGTTATTCATTATTCCGGCAGGAAGAAGAAAGAACCAGCTTTTAGATCCACTTTAAGTTCCTGGGTAACTAAAACCATATCCAAAGCCTATCAGCAACAGGGTAAAGCATTACCTGAGGGAGTTAAGGCACATTCTACACGAGGTGTAGCAGCCTCTTAGACATTACAGAATAAATGTTTTGTCTTCGTCACAAGCCCAGTTTGGGTAATCCTTTTTTTTTTTTTTTTGCCTGCATTTTCTGCAAAATAAATAATCAGCATAAATGTGTTCCCTCCCTATTTTTCTTGATTGCTTGGGTATAACCCATCAGTTTTTTCTATGTTGATGGGAGGATGGCCAGGGAAAAAAGAAAATTAATATCATACTTACCGAAATTTTCTTTTCCTGGCCATCCTCCCCATCAACATACCCACCTTTTTTTGCTATATAATTGACTACCTTGAGAAAGGCTTTATAGGTAAAACTGTTTCTTCTGTCCAGGCTGGGAATAGCAGGAGTTAACCCATCAGTTTTTTCTATGTTGACGTGGAGGATGGCCAGGGGAAAAACATTTAGGTAAGTATTCTTTGCAGCTATCTTTAAATATTATTATATTTCCTATATATTGTATTAGATTATTAATTTTTCCCTGCTATAAACAATTCAGCCTTTGTTTGGTGCCTGTATATTTCAAATCTTTGTTTCATACTGATATCTGATATACCGATATCTGTTTAGATTAAATGGGGTCAGTTGCATATTTCGGATCCTCTCACATTCTAGCCCAATGCAGTCATTGTTGAAGAGGAGACTTGCAGAAGGCATTGGAGTCTAGGCTACTAGTAGCAACTACTTGTCGCAACTACAAATGATAGGAAATACCCTCACGTAGACAACGTAGAGACAATTATCAGTAAATTAACAACATTGTCTATTTTTGTAGCCGTGACAAGTATTTATAGTTAGCGACAAGGATGTTGTAAAGGGAGCAGCCCTAGGGTCCTGAGTTTGATTCTGGCTTTGATACTATCTGCAAGTTTGTATGTTCTTACCTTATGCCTGTGTTTCCTCCAGGTACTCCAGTTTCCTCTCATATTCCAAAAACATACAGACAAGTGCATTGGCTCTTGATACAACTGATCCTAGTGTGTAAATGGGACCTTAGGTTGTAAGCTCCTCTGGGGCAGTGAATATAATCTCTGGAAAGCATTATGTAATAGGTGTAGGTGCTATGACAGATAATAATTATATACCTTTGTAAATGTATTATATTGCTTTATTGGTATTCCATTTTCTAGCCACTAGATGTCACCTTAAAACAGGTGTATAAGTTGGAGTTGCTCAGTGTTCCCAGGGATATCTCTGTGAAGAGGCAGTCCAAGCCTTTTTGGATAATGAAAGGAGAGAACTGAAAAAGACAGGCCTGAGGATTATTGCCTCAGAAAAAAAAATCATCATCCAACATTTGGACAGTTAGTTAGTGTTAGGGCAGTTTCTGTTGAGTTCACTTTAGTTGGTGAGAGATAAGAGTAGGCCAGCAAGTTAGAAAACTAAGATTCCACCAAAAAGGAATAAGGAGTTTAGTACCAGCAGTAATGGGGCGTCAGGGCCACAGGTTTAGAATTGAAGGAACAGTAACACCAAAAAAAAAAGTGTTTTAAAAGAATGACAATATAATGTAGTGTTGCCCTGCACTGTAAAAGTGGCATATTTGATTCAGAAACGCTACTATAGTTTATATAGGCAAGCTGCTGTGTAGCCATGGGGGCAGCCATTCAAGCACAGGATACACAGTAGATAACAGATAAGTTCTGAAGAATCCCATTGTTTACTATAGTGCTTACCTGTGTATCCTGTGCCTTTTCTCCTTTTCAGCTTTGAATGGCTGCCCCCATGGCTGCACAGCAGCTTGTTTATATCACTTTTAAATGTTTCTGTTTTACCAACACAGGGCAACAGTACATTATATTTTCATTACTTTAATACACTTAAAGTGTACTGTTACTGTTCCTTTAAGTGATGGGTTGGTCCTCACAAAAGCAGAAACCCTTTTATGTGTTCCTAAACCTGGGCCATACAGGCAGACACCTACATGAGAAGCGAAGGCCCCTGAGTAAAGGAGAGACCCAGAAAGGTAGGAGGAGTTAAGACACATGGTTTGTATAACTGTGTGTGTAAATATCCAAACTAATGTGAAGCTATATTGGTGACTATGAATAAAGTCTGTTTCTGAGTTTATTTGCAAGACCTGTGTGGCTCCCCAGTTCATCAGCCACTAAAGTGTCCAGAGAGTCTCGGTTTAATGATAATGTGAATTAAAGGGTTCATTCGGCCATACTACAACAGAAAGGTATTATTTATGTTGATCAACAAGAAATAAAAGGTATTATTCTCCGCTTACAGGCTTTAATCCCACCGACATATTTCATTAAGAAAATGCTAAGAATTAAATTTTCTCTATTATTCAACATTTTTTGAGTGTTTGGTTGAATTTCCTGGACCTGTGGAGAAGCATCTGCTTTCAGAGCAACATCGATCCTAAGCACAATGGCAAGGGAACAATGGATCGTTTATGGAAGAATAAAGCGAACGTGAACATGTGGACTATTATAGTGTGACAATGTGCTATGGACGCTCTTTAGCAAGTGTACAATCTCTTTTACTGTAATTGACTCTTCTTGCCCTAAATGGAACAATGGAAGAATAGGACCTTTTGTGCTCCAGATGTAGCAGAACTGCTTATACTTGCAGTTTCTGAGAACGCAGAGTGCCAAAGTTTACCCACTCCTGGACAGAAGGATTTTGTCATTATATAACAAATCCCTAATATCAGAGCTCAGTGGCAAGTGTTGCTGTTTCCCACTGTGGTTTTAAACCTCTGAACAGCAGTGCTTAGCCTTGGTGGAGCGACATGGTTCTACATTAAATCACTCGTGGTTTGCAAATGAGGATGCTTTTTGCCAGGACCAAACTGCCTAATGGATCTCTAGACTATTAACAGAAGAACTCCTCTATGACCACTTTAATAAAAGCCTGTCAAAGTGCATAAAATGACGGTGCAGATACCACAGATTCCTCTGTAGAAAAGTACAAATCATTGAAAGGCAGAATAACATTGTCAGCTGTTCAAGCTATCATTTTTAACCCCTCCTGGTAGTGCATGGAACGGCAAAGTGGTATTTTGTATGAACAGGTAAAAGCAGAATTTTTCCAGAAGCATTAGGGCAGGACTACGCGGCCGATTCCGCCTCGCTGCGCAAAATCGCAGGCGTCACGTCAGATCAAACAGAAATAAGGTAATGCCAGTCGGATAGTTTCGCATTGTTGATGTGACGCAACATGACTGTCGGATGCAGGTGCAGCGTCTGCATCCGACAGTCGCGACGCATCAACGCTGCAACACGATCCGACAATTGAACTACTTACCATATTTCCGTCGCATCCGATGTGACGCCTGCGATTTTGCGCAATAGTCCAATATACTGCAGCACACTGTAGAATGAACGATTGTTTAGAAAAGTAAATTTATTGGCTCATAATTTAGAGCAGACAATAAAAATGGCAATGTTTCAGGCCTCGCAGGACCAAGCCTGCAATTTTCCTCGGTGGATTATGGCGGAATCAGCCGTGTAGTCCTGCCCTAGTCCGGCAGAGATCGGTTGTTTGGACAGCGTGTATTGCTGATCGTACGATTTTCACAGGGAGACTGTCACTAGTTTTGGTCGGACATAACTTTCGTACGATTGCTGTCAGGGGCAGAACATCGGCTCATCTGTTCTTTAACTACTTTATTTGATCTGAATGGTTAGTGGCAGATCGGGAGATGGGAAGGTCCGATCATACGATGATTCATACGATCGGATCTTTGCGTCTATGGCCAGCTTTACTGTACAGAGATAGACTATTGGGGTAATGTAATTAAAGTCACTAAGTTTGCCCAGGGGCAGTAACCTATAGCAACCAATCAGCAGGTAGAATTTCCTGGTCACATGTTTAAAAGTAAACATCTTATTGGTTGCTACTGGTTACTGCTCCTGGGCAAACTTAGTGCATTTTATTACATGTGGGGGAAAGAGTTTCAGTGCATTTGTTAACTATGCAATCTCTAGAGCAGCCGGCACGCTACAAAATGCTCTGAATGGCTCCCATAATGATTTATATGGTAATCTCCTGGTCACAGCTGAACTCAGCTTGAAAACTCTGACTACCGTATACTCAGTTTTCAATTGACTGACCCACAGGTGCACCCACCCAATTCAGAGCAATCTGTCACCACCCAGCTTGAAATTGCTGTGGTGACAAAAGAAATGTGCCCCCGTGCCATTCACAAATTACATGGGAAGTTGGGTTACTAACAACCATGTGAATTTTATTTAAAAATACAGGAGGAGTTAATAAAGTCGGCGCTGCCTCTTTTTATTACAGGCATGGGATCCGTTATCTGGAAACCTGTTATCCAGAAAGCTCCGAATACAATCCGTAGACTCCGTTATAATCAAATAATCCACATTTTTAAAAAATATTACCTTTTTCTCTGTAATATTAAAACAGTACCTTGTACTTGATCCAAACTAAGATATAATTAATCCATATTGGAAGCAAAACCATCCTTTTGGTTTCATTTAATGTTTACATGATTTTCTAGTAGATTTAAGGTATGAAGATCCAAATTACGGAAAGATCCGTTATCTGGAAAACCCCAGGTCCCGGATAACAGGTCCCATACCTGTTTTTGTAAAACCGTAATCATGTAAGTGTAAACGTTAATGTTATGAAACACTGTTGCTAATTCAATCCATAACTGACTGCACTGACCGTTTTACAGTGGAACTGCATGCAGCACCAGATACACCCAATAAGCCCACTTGTTTAAAGCTCCCTATGTGTCTTGTCTAAAAAATGATTACATTCTAAAGCTGGCCATAGACACACAGATCCTCGATTCGTACGATTTCCGGATCGTGTTTGGAGAGTGCCGACAGCAGTGGAGTAACTAGATGCTACTGGGCCCCACAGCAAATTAATTTTAGGGCCCCCAACATTTCCAGAGGTTGTCCTGTTTTACCAATATATATTGACATTTCTCATTAATTAGGGCCTCATAGCCCCCCTATACTTCCTGGGCCCCCCTGCAGCCGCAGGGTCTGCTTCCTCTGTAGGTATGCCCCTGGCCGACAGCTTTCGTCCGGCGGAGATCGGTCGATCGGTCAGGTTTGATTTTGACCCGACCGATCCCGCCGGAGCCCATATTTATTTTTTTGGGTACTTCAACCATCGAGTGGGTCAAATTAGATCGAATTGAATGATTCAAACGATTCGAAGTAAAAATAGTTTGACTATTCGACCATTCCATAGTCAAAGTACTGTCTCTTTAAAAAATACTTTGAATACATACTTCCCCACTTTAAACCTACCGAGGTTCAATGTTAGCCTATGGGGACCTTCCCCAGCACTTTTCTAAGTTTTTTTTTTATCGAATTCGAAGGATTTACCGCAAATACTTTGATCGAACGGTCGAATAAAAATCCTTTGATCGATCGCTTAAAATTGTTCGAATCGTTCGATTCAAAGTATTTTATCGTTATCGATTTTAGTTCGATCAAAGTATTTGCGGTAAATTATTCGAATTCGATATTCGAAGGATTTTACTTTGAGGGTCAAATTCAAGGTTTTTTTTTAACCCTCGAAATGCGACCCTTAGTAAATCTGCCCCTACTTGTGACCAAATGCAAAGTATTTGTCAAGAATACCCTCTCCATTCCGACCCTAGCAACCGGATTGCGGATATTGCAAACCAGAGAGCTGCTGAATAAAAAGCTAAATATGAAAACGAAAACCAATTGCAAATTGTCTCAGAATATAATTTTCTTTTATTCATCATTTGCCCTTTAACATGTAATGGTTGAACTCAAATGTTCATTGAATTATTTTTCACAATTGTAGATTATTTGCTATGCTTTCAATAAGCAATGTTATAATTTGCTATTGTTTCATTTCTTTCAGTCATGTCTACTGTATCATTACAATACCACTTTATGTTATTTGTTTAAAAAGTTGTGCATCTTTTATTGAGAAACTCAGTAAAGACATTTGACATCTCTGTTTGGGTCTTCGGCTTTTTAGCAGCATGTTTGTCTTTGAATCTTTCAGTTTTGTTGCTAGTTGTCCGCTGACTATGTTGTCTTCCAGTGAAGAGGGTCTTCACATATTATGCCATATAGAAGATGACATTGATCTGGCCTGGTCATTTGTGCTTCCAGTGATTGATATGGTTGGATTGGATCAAGAATACAATTGTTTGCTTTACTTGCAATCCATGGTATCCTCAAATGTCTCCTCCAACTCCAAAGTTCAATGGCATCAATACTTTTTTCTCTCCTGCTTCTTTAATGTCCAGCTTTAATACCCCATAAAGAAAATACCACAGACCTGCTATTTACAGCTCATTAAATGGAATGCAATTACTTATTTTAAATAAAGTATATTCTCTCTTTAAATTAAGACCAGACTGCTGTTTATTTATGATGCGACGGGTAATTCAAGTCACATTATTATAAATGTAGCTTCTCCAAGCAAGCGGAAAGGAGACTGTAATTAACAAACAAAACACTGCAGAACTTAACTCAGTGCTACACAAGGATTACAGGCAAGCAGAATTAGCTCAGCAAATCTAATGACAGATAAAATGAAGCTCATCACTTTCAGCTTAGATGATGCAGGCCAAAATTTTAAACACCCCACTGACCCTCATTGCAAAAGTGGGTTTACATTTAATATTCTCTTTCTTATCCAGATATACAGGAGGTGAAACAAAACTTTGGAGATAGACTCTTATTCCCGATAGCAGATGGGTGCAATATTTGGCTGTGTATTAAAAATGTTAGCACCAATTTTGAAATTTAGTCCAGACTAGGGTTGCCATTCAGCAATAGGGGAGCTCTCTATGCCCACTTCCACCACACACAGTTTCCCAACCCTCTCCCAATCCACCTGTTCCCCATCTCATGAGTATGAAGACCAAGTTTGTACCCCTTGCAGCATTAATATCTGCACCCTTGAATTCATAATTGTCTGTAGTCCCCTGTGTACCCCCCTCAGTTCTATCCTTTCTGGCTCATGGTGATTTTATACAGTGCTTATTTCAATATAGTTAAATAAGGACAGAGACCCTGCCCTGCAGAACCTACATTCTGGGAAAGGATACAATATTCTACACTTGCCCATGACTACTGGGCATTACTGTTTTTCTTTACATTGATATTTCTATTTATCATTTTTTTATAAATAGTTACTTAAGTGATTTTAATTAGATTATTCCCCAAATACTCCTGCCTCATAATAGTTGATTGATCTATACCACACTTAACACATTTTGTTTAATATTCATAATACATTAGATAGGAATATATCTTTACCTTCATGGGTAATATTTTTTTATGAGAACCAACTCAAAACTGAAATGTTTTCCAAGATATTCTTTCTCAGCAAGGTTACTGGCTTTTTGTCTTGCCTGTCATTGCGCTTACCTTTATCTCGTTGATCAACATAAATAAAATGAAGTAGAGACCATAGATGCTATTCCCCTATGAGATAATCTCCATGGTTTCCATTTCTAAGGCAGAAGCTTGATCTCTATAACAAACATGTCAGCAATAAAGGCCACATTTCCAGCCAGGCCCTTTTCCTTCACAGCTGATTTGTTGTATTAACAAGAAACTATATACAAGTTTTAATCTGCAGAAATGTTTTTAACCACTTTTATCATCAAGTATCTAAATTAAACACAAAAAACACAAACTTACTGACCTAACCCGTTCAGTATTCTTCCACTCTTTTTTTAGCCATGAAGGCACTGAAATTCCATATTACGGCTTACCTTGAGTTTTTTTGCTCATTATAGTTACCTTGCACCAACAACAAAGCTCACATTTTGGTAGTAGTGTTTCCTTTCACCTGGATATATGGACTTACAAACCTGTATTGGGTAAAATGCGTATCTATAAATATGTTTGTCAGAAGGACAAATGAGTTATACTTGCCAGAGCAGTGCACTCTATTGTCATTATCAGCATGTATTTACAAAATGCCAACATATTCCGCAGTGCTGTACCAAATTCTGATCAATACAGAAGTAAAAATAAGTCCCAGCTCAATAGATCTTACATTTGAAAGGGTTTGACATCCCTAAATAAAGTGAGCCAAACAAATTACCTTTATGACATGTTCACTGGCAGTCAGTTTTCATTCATGTATTTGTTTACCTCGGATCCATGAAGTCAAAGACTGAAGAAGTGACTGAACTGCTAATGACTCAACGAACAACAGTTTGCAGCAGGAGGAAATCAATTCTGAACTGTGTACAAATCAAGGTTCTTAAATGCACATTTCTGCATTAAAGGAACAGCAACACCAAAAAATAATTCAATCTGAAAAAAGAAGAAAAAGCTCAGGTTTATATAACAGATAACAGAAAATTCCTGTAGAATACCATTGTATTTTACAGAGTTTATCTGCTATGTAAACCCATCTCCTTTTTTCAGACTGAATGGCTGCCCTCGTGGCTACACAGCATCATGTTTATATAAATTATAGTAGAGTTTCTGAAGCAAACACAGCAACTTTACCAGTTTAAAGGACAAGGAAATTCTAAAATAGAATAAGGCTAGAAATGCTGTATTTTGTATACTAAACATAAGCATGAACTTACTGCACCACAAAGCCTAATCAAACAAATGATTTATGCTTTCAAAGTTGGCCACAGGGGGCTGTTATCTTGTAACTTTGTTAAACATCTTTGCCTGACCCTGACCCTGCACATGCTCAGTGTAGTCTGGGCTGCTTAGGGATCGTCATAAACAAAGCTGCTTGAATTCTGCATGGCTGGTAAGTAAGGCGGGTGCTCCCCCTGCTGTTCATAAGTATGATTGTTTCCCTGCTCAGCAGTTAGGGAGCATCTGACAATTCCTATCCACAGCAGTAAATGAAGGGAGAATTTCACTGCATACAGTCAGGTTTCTTATAAAAATGGTACACATTTTTTAATTAAAGTATATTGGAGATAGGTTTATTTTTCATTAAAGAAAGTAAAAATGGGATTTTATTTTTTTGCCTTTCCTTGTCCTTTAATGCAAACGTACAATATATTTTAATTACTTCAAAACTCATATTTTTGTGTTACTGTTCCTTTAAGATGTCTTTGTTTTTGACCACCAGATAGGAATTTGTTATTTGCATTTATGCAAGTTTGGCAACCCAGTGTTTGGTTAAACTCTGGAGGGGGTGCAAACCCTTCCCGACATCTAGGGTAGGATTGATCTGTAAATGCTGTTCCCAGTGGCGGAACTACCGGGGGGAGCAGGGGGTGCGAGTGGGCCAGGACAGCGCCGCACGCCACTGAAATCCCCCTGGCAGTGCATCGTGCCACTAAAATTCGGCCTTACGGAGAGGGGCGGGGCCCGGCTGCGCGTCAATCACCAGGGCCCGTCCCCCTCTAGGAACGCTACTGGCTGTTCCTTGTGTTTTTATCTTATGGTACAGTCTGACACATATAGCAGCCCTACAGAAGTGGTGATACATGTCTCTAAATATGTCCCCAGCATTTGTCCTTCTTTCTTTTTATCTGAGGCACAGCACGTGTGTAGTCTGCTCTGGATTGCTGTACACCAATTGAGCTTAGGGAATGATACACAATATACAGAATGGAAAGCGAGGTACAGCTCACAAATGTAACCTTTAATTTCATTCTTAATCTGGATTGTAAATGAGCTCAAGTAGAAGGTATAGGTCTGCAGCCCATCATTTTAGAAGCAAACAGCCCTTGTACCCATTCTGTATCTTATTGGGGTTCTTTTTAATCTGTCGGTTATATTTTATCAATAGTGTTGATCAATTAGCTAATTTAAATGTGACACCTATAATGTACTCATATTGCAGGTTTTATTAGGTGATAGTACATCGGAGCTAAATTAGCAGTCCAGTGTGTATGGGTTTTAAAAGATTACCAAATCAACCTTTTAATTGGTCACGTGTTCAACGGGGGTCCTGGGGCAGGTGTGTGGGACCGTACCCTCCCAGTCTGACACTGTGTCCCATAGTTTGATTGCATTTTTGTTATTTAATGGGACGGCAGTATTGAATACTCCATATTTTTGAGCAGTGCTGCCCAACTTGGTGGCCTGAGGGCTGCATCAAACATTTGGAAATACTTGTTAGGGGTGTTTAATTCTTTACTGTGGATTGTTGTGCTATTCACAGATGAGAAGGGAGTTTGTGGATTTAAGGGTATGTCTTAATAAAACATAAACTTTTTTCATATATGAGTGATATCCCTGCAGTAAGCACCATTCAACCATTTGTTTTTTTTGTGTGCTACTACCATTAATATTTTGTGATAACACGGGTGTGGTTCAAAAGGGAAGTGGTCAACACTGGCTTCTGCTATGCAGGCCAGAAAAATTCTGGCCCTTGGTACCACAAATGTTGGACAGCACTATTTTAGAGAAGAACATAACATTGAATAATTCGTTTTTAACACTAAAGCTGCCCAGCAATAGGAAGATATATATGAATTAGATAATATCATTCTCTACTTTTATTAATAGTGTTTAAAACTGTCTAAAACATAGCTTGGAATCAATGTCTGGGATTAAATAGAAGGCACTAAATATAGACTTTGATTACTCTGGCTTTCAGTAGCACACAAGAGTGCATCTGAAACCATAGAATGACTCACTCTAGGTTAATATGCTGTGGATTCCTTAAGCAAGATCCTCTGAGGCCTCTCTGGCTAAAGAAACATGTGTTTTCTTTTTACAGCTTTGTAGTTTATCTGCCAAGAACCATAATAATGGACCACTAAAGTGTATCACCAGCGGCAACTAACTTGCAAACAGAATTAAAGCTGGTATACAGCAGCTGTCAACATATACAGGCTGGCATGATGATTATTCGGACTAGGTTCTTGTTTCCCATACAAGAAGTTGAGCTAAACAAAGGCACACCAGTGTAACTGAACTGTAGTTCCCAGAATCTTTTGACAACTGACAAAACAGCAGTAAAATAGATAGACAGCTAGATAGATAGACAGACAGACAGCTAGATAGATAGATAGATAGATAGATAGATAGATAGATAGATAGATAGATAGATAGATAAAGACATCTAGTAACCATCCGTTGAGTGTAACTACCTATATAAATGCACCAGGGTAAATCCACTTTTAGGTACCTAGCAGATTCTAAAAGGTAGCATGGAAATTTTAATGTATGCTTAGATCATATAGGAAACAAAAAATGTTTATGTAATAGATATTTTGTTCCATTCTTTGCATTTTTTGAAAGCATACATTTTGCCGATTGCAGAGAAAGGTGCATTTCTTAGTAGTCATATCACTGGTTAAATTCCTCCAATACAAAAGGCAGATCTGTCAATATTTTATAACTGGCATTCTAGGTGTTGTAGAAGTAGAGCAGTGTGTTCAAAGGGCATGCAGCAAGATCAATGATCCTTTCTCTGAAATGCTTAGATTTTACATGATTTAAGACCAGGGCACACAGGGCATAGGATCAAAATATCTGATCAACACTCCAGGCATATTGTGGCTCAGAATGTGTTTCCACAATTGTAGAATGGAAAAAAAAATAATTAGAGGCAAAATAAAGAAAGTTAGAACAAGCAAAGCCCTCATGGTTATAATATTCTACATACAACATGTTCTATATGATTCTTTACTCAGAGGAAAAAGATATAGAACATAGCATGGGAATAACAAAAGCTGAGCTCAGTCATCCAGAAAGCACTAAAAGAGAAATACAGAAGCAGCAGAAGCAGGTTAAAACGGAGTGCAGAGAGTTTAATTATTAAGATTTACAACACTCTTAAGTACAGTAATCTGAATGTGATTCAGGGCTTAGTATAGAAATTCCTCAGTAAATGAGTTCAACAGAAATAGACCTGGGCCAGTTTAAACTCAGGTCTGGATGCCGGGAGACATTTGTACATGGATAATGCAGATAGGAACAGCAAGAGATCACAACGTGTGCCGTTTTAGCTGAAACTTTAATATTCAGTTTTCAAAAGTGCTGAAAATTGTCTTTAGATCTCAGTAAAAACGACGCCAGTGAATGAAGTACAAACTGGCATATACCAGCTGGTGTTCAACACATTAGTTCTTGCCCATGGCTGCTAATTAAGATTCCCTTTCATTTAAATGATCTGCAGAGGTCTATGACCCAAAACAAAATAAGATATATATAGTGTATACAAAGTATATATAGAATATATTATAATTATAACAAAAAATTAGCTGTCAGTACCACACTTTGACCAAAATATGTAAGCTCACGTGCCACGTCAAGGCCCCTCCTACACTATCCATTAGCATTTTAATAGGGGAATGTAATTAAAGTCACAAAGAGAAAAACAATTCATACCAATAAGAATAAAAATCTACATCTGTAAAATTGTTCCTTAAACTGTTATTGCACTGCGAATTTTAAGAAGTGCTTGAAGGTGTCATAATCTTTTGTAGCAAACATGACGACTTTTTCAGTAAGAAGTTTTATTACATTTACATTTACTGCGCATTGGCGCAAACTATAAAATTCACAAACGGTCTTCCACTGTCGGAAGTGATCGCTAAACAGTTTCCGGGTTCGCAAAAGCTATATTAAATTCGCGCAAAGCTAAATTTGTTCACACAAAGGCATAACTTTTCGCATTGCAAATAGTTTTTCCGTTACTGACTTTTATTACATTCCCCCGTAAGTATGTAGTGCATTTTAAATAAAGTTCCCCAACTGTCACGTCGGACGAACGCTGCTACACCATTCGACTTTTGTGTGTGTGTGTGTATATATATATATATATATATATATATATATATATATAAACTTTTTATGGAGTGCCCGCACCTCTGACAATGGTTGATTCGAGGTGCTCGATCAATGTTTAAGTAATAAGTAATAGAGGATCCGCACTCTCATTTTCATTTCAAAGTGATAGCTTTTATTTCTCACATCACAATCTGACGTTTTGGTCCCTCCTGGGGACCTTTCTCATGGATATATATAGGTTACCAAATAACCACACTCACAGGGCTTTCTCATTGTGTAAAACAAGACTTTTGTTCAATGTTTCGGCCCCTACTTGCTAGCCCCATACAAACACAGTGCAAACCAAACCGGCACCCAGGCACATATGCTGAAAGTCATTTGTGCACCCGCTATATATATATATATATATATATATATATATATATATATATATATATATAGTAACAATGTGTTTAGCACACATTTCTCTGAGAGAAGACCAAGGAGCCCACAGAGCCTAAGAGAGTGTCTGACAAAGAGAGATAGAGTGCCTGAGCCAGAGCTTGAGAGAGAAAGTGAGTGTCAAGGGGCATGTGACTGTGACTGAAGAGAGGCATAGGGGTAAATTTATCAAAGAGTGAAGTTCCGCCACTAGAGTGAAATTCCGCAGCTCTCAATTCATTTCTATGGGATTTTGAAAGGCGTATTTATCAATGGGTGAAAGTGAAAGTTCACCCTTTGATAAATACACCTATAAAAATCCCATAGAAATGAATGGAGAGTGGCGGAATTTCACTCTAGTGGCGGAACTTCACTATTAACTTCACTCTATGATAAATATACCCCCAAGTCTTTGGTGAAAGTGCAGCAGTGAAGCTGACTTGGAACTGGGAGTAACAGGGTGCTGACCTTTTGGTTGTCCAAGGTCTGGGAACGTCCCAGGGGTAGTCAGGAAGACTACAGTAGCAAGTGTAAGAATTTGCTGTATTTTTGAAGCCATATTGTCAAATGAAGAGGAACATCTTGTTCTCTTCTCTACATGAGAAACCCACTTGCCTCCTATTATGATAATTAAAGATAATTATCCTACAATATATATATTGCCTTATGTAACATAGATAAGACTCCTAGTAACAGACGCACTCCTGGACTCAAAAGTTCAGGATCGGTTCATCAAGTGCCTGCATTTGCAGATTCCAAAAAAATTGTGGTGTGCAGTCAAAACTGTCATGTATCAAACAAATTATCTCTGGAGTGTTCTTTGATGACAGAAATGTCATTGTTTGGATGCAGATAGATAGACAAGATGCATTTCTGTGCAACATTGGTTTTTAATAGGAGGGGGCAATACTACCAATTGATTCTGGGGTCTCTATAGTGATTTGTGCAAAGCCAAGACAAAGATGATAGAAAGATAGATAGATAATAGATAGACAAAAACCATTACATTGCAGGAGGGTATTTCTAACATACATACTTAAGCATGGAGATTTTCATTCGTATATGCATTTTACAGAACATTATCCCCCCTTAGCGGAGAACCAGCCAATTCCATACTCACTCCCACTTACTTCAACAGGAACTAATAAAGGTCAACCTGCACGAACAGCCAAGGTGACTTTTTGGGCCCAACTGGGACCTTTATCAAGGCAACACACACACACATAGATTAATATATATATATATATATATATATATATATATATATATATATACCTAGAACAGACCAATCAATAGGAAGCAACATGAAAGCAAAAAAGTGAATACTGTAGTAAAGCAAGTGCAGAGTGAACTTATGCAATCAGCATATATTTGTGTATTTCATTTTCCTAATTTTTTTCCTCAGAAACATAACTAAGTGTGAGTGTTAATGTTTTGTTTAAATGATCACATTGAACTACATTTCAGTTAAATGAGAAAACTGGCCAAGGAACTGAATACCTTTGCAGAACAGAATATAAATGCATAATATCTGAAAAACACTGATCTCCAAGATTGATTTAAGAGTTACCAAAATTAATTACTAACCCAATGAAAAGGTAAATTGAGTCAAATAGCCAGAGTGTGATTAGAATGTACCTCGCTTGGGAAGCTTCTATAATAAGCACACCCTAAAATACTATTAATTGATCCTACAAGAAGATTAAAATTGGTAGCATAAGCCATTAATCCTGAGCGTGTGGCAGCAGATGTAGAGGAATGTAACCTGCACTCCCAATTCAATTATCTACATAATAATTATCTAAATGATTCAAAATTATGGAAAAAAATAAAGGTGACACACAGCAAATATGCACATTGATGGCGCTTTAGCCACATGCATTTATTTATTCTTATTGAGTCATACAAATGCAAATGCTCGGGGTGTTATTATAGCAACTCAAGGTCATAAACACAACTAGAAAGTCTTAGACCCACTTTGTATTCCAACTGGTCCAACTGAGACCTATCTAGCTCTAGTTTGTTCAAACTGTTTTATTTGCTACCAGAATGCTGCAAATTTACAGTTTATCAATATAAATGACCTTATAAAGCACAGTGGTAATAACAGCCGAATCCCTAAATTAGGTAGATACATTCTGCACATGTGTATTTGTTTAGTCTTCTGTGTTGCTTGTAATATGGGAGAAAAAATAAACACAGCATCAAGACAGATATTACCAACATCTTTTAAAGTAGTGATCCCCAACCTATGGCTCGTGAGCAACATGTTGCTCACCAACCTCTGGGCTGTGGCTCCCAGTCAGGGCAGCTCCTGTCATGGTGAGAGCGGGCAGTTACCAGGGGCGGCCAAAAGCAGCCAACTGTAACTTTAAAAAAAATAGGAATTATGCTCCGCTAGTGCAGAGAACTATAGTGCTCACTGCACTAGCGATGCAGCCTCCCAATGCTAAAGTTTTAAGTGGGAGGTGGCAGCAGTCCTGGGATCGCCCCTGCTCGCAGTGACCTCAAAGCATGTGCTTATATTTTAATTCCTCCCTTGGAGGCAAGTTTTGGTTGCATAAACCAAATGTACTGGCAAATAGAGCCTCCTTTAGTCTTCCAGTGCACATAGAGGCTACCAAATAGCCTATCACATCCATTATTTAGCACCCCAAGGAGCTTTTTTCATGCTTCTGTGGCTCATGGGTAAAAAAAGGTTGTGGACCGTTGATGAAGGATAGGAAAGCTGCACTATATTCTGAAGGCAGCCCTATTTATGACATCAAAGTCTCCCAGAGTAACTGCCCATCTTGTTTCTTGCTAGGTCAAGATATGACATTGCACATGTTCAGTGTCCTCTGGGCTGCTGATGCTGATGCAATAGAGCTGATCAGTAATTGATACTGCTGCAGAACGCACCAGATTCTATGCTGCCATATAATGTGAATCTGAATTATTTCCAGTAGTGAAACTAACATACAGCAGACCCGTGCAGGAGGTTTAGGGGAAAAGGGGGACTTGTCTTCTGTATGGTTCTTCTTTCTGCACTGAAACAAAGGTGAAACATACGTGCAAAGGTGGTGGGTGAGACATTACGCCACTGTTAATTACTAATTATGACTGTGCTGCAAATATTATATAGGTAGAATGTGTATTGCAGGTCAGTCCCTGAGATAAGGTAATTGACAGACACAGAGCATGTGCAGTGAATCAGCAGAAAAGAAGATGGGGAGCTAATGGGGCATCTTTGAAGACACCAATCTTCACTGCTTACTTCACTAGTTACAAAAATCAAATACTTTTTTGTCCTAATTATTTGCTGCGCTTTAGTTTTTCTTTAATTTCACAGCTATTGCACTTAATCCTCAACACAAAATCAAAAAACTCAGCGAGGTTCTCCTACTGTATCATGTAATACTTCAGCTCACTTCTAGGTGGCTCCTGTATATCAGTCTTTTTTTTTTAAAGAGAACCACCCTTAATCCAACACCAGATTTTTTTCTGTTTTGCTAAAACTAGAAAAGGAACCAGATCAACATTATTTTGCTGGGGGGGGGGGGGGTTAACTTATCTAGCCCTACCACATTACTTATCATAGCTTCTAGCATATATATAGATAGAGAGAGAGAGAGAGAGAGAGAGAGAGAGAGAGAGAGGGAGAGAGGGGGAGAGAGAGAGAGAGAGAGAGAGAGAGAGAGAGAGAGAGAGAGAGAGAGATTGAAATATGCTAACCACAAACTAGTTGTAATAAATGGACATTAACTCTGGCAGCATTTCAACAGAAGGTTCCAATCAAGGCTGCAGGAATTGTGCCAAACTATTTTAAAGACTAGAGTCCCAGAGTGCACTTCTCCATCTGGCATCTGTTTTCAGTTTATCAGGCTGGGGTTATTCTTATCCATTTTTTTTACTTGCCCCCCACCACCTTTAAGGCTATTTTCTGCTGTTTTGGATAATTTTCATGAATTGTTTGTGTTCTGGTGCTTGTTTAAATGCATCCAAAGCAACTGTAAAATATGTTTTTAATTTAGTGCTGGCTGGTGCTGATCACCCCAGATGTCTTTCAGTTGAATTGCAAAACACAAACAAAATCACCATGTATTTTTTTCCCACAATGCAGCATTCCCCCCAGATTGCCTCTGCTGCCTACCTCTAATTCCTGCCCTGGTGTTTAAGTGCCATGTGTAAGGTATGAAAACAAATTATCATCAATCATTGCATAGTTGTCTTGTGCCAGTCAGTTTGTTATCCTGTTGGTGAGGTGCTGATCCCCCCCCCCAGACTGAGCACAAGGGTACACTTAATTAGAAGTGTGGGAGGTTGGGCTTCCCGTTACCAAAGGTAGCCATAACATCTCTTCATGGAAATAATACCAGGGCTGATTTGTCTCCATGCACCCTTTCCTAGCAGATGTAATAATACTCACTCAAATAATTGATTCCAATGCAAACAAAATCTAACAAAATAACTGCCTTTTGCACAAATCCTGCGAGTAGAGAGACATGATGTCTGGTGATTTTAATAGAGTGAGCTTTAAGGCTAAGGGCAGACGGGCAGATTCGGGGAGATGTAGTCGCCTGGTGACTAATCGCCTCTTCTGCGGGGCGACAATCTCCACGAACTGCCTTCTTCCTGCCTTCCGCCTGCTTGAATGAGAAAACGCCAGCGCAATGCACTTGCGGCACTTCGAGTTCCGAAATAGCCCGTTCGCAAATCGAAGCACCGCTAGTGCATTGCGCTGGCATTTTCTCATTCAAGCAGGCGGAAGGCAGGAAGAAGGAGATTGTCGCCCCGCAGAAGAGGCGATTAACTGGCAGGCGACTAAATATCCCTGAATCTGCCCGTCAGCCCCTACCCTAAGGGCAGTGGCACACGCTGCTACTGGGGGAGATTAGTCACCCAGCAGCAAATCGCCTCTTTTTGGGACAACTAACCTCCCCTAAATGCCTTCCCCCCCCCACTGGCTAGAATGTAAATCACTGGCAGGAATGCATTTAGGGAGATTAGTCACCTGAAGAAGAGATGATTTGTCACTGGGCAACTAATCTCCCCCAGTAGTATCGTGTGCCACTGCCCTTATACATCTTCTAGGCAAATGGAACTCCCCCCCCCCATAAGATATATTGGATCTAACTGTCAATGATTATCTTACACCCAACTCCTGCACTAAGATAGCATGAAGAGAAACAGCTGAGAGAGGGATAGTGAAGATAAACTTGATTATTTCAGAAACAGTACAGAATATGTTTCAGCAAGCTGAAGCTTATATTAAATGTAAATTTTGCCATAGTTCCCCTTTAAGAACATCTGTCATGTACAGTACAGGGAATTATGAAGTTTCACTAAGAAAGGCACAAAGAAGGGGTCCAGACAGTGGAACCATATCAAATATCATCTCTGTTGGGTATAGCTCATATGAAACTTTTTTCTTTAATCTCAACAGTCTCTGCCTTTCCTCTGATATTGCCACCCTCAGTGCTGACAAAACTGTCCAGTCTTCACATTAAATTAATTACCATAGCCCTCAGCCCTTGCTGCTCCTAATCCTAATGTTGTCCTCTACTGTTCAACAGACTTTTCAATGGAGACTTTAAAGATCATGTTTGAAATATATGTTTCCCAAGGCAGTTGATTATACATATCCATTTGTCAAGTGCTTAGTGTCTTTCTTCCCTTTGTTCATTCTTTTCTCAATTTATATGTGTCTTGAGATTCTCAATCTTTTATTCTTATTTAAATAATTGCCTTCACGGCTTACTATAAAATATGACATAGGAAAATACTGTACGTGAGGGATACAAGTAAAGTTAAAGGCTTTGCTCTAAAAAAAAAAATGATATTTCTAGATGATGGATCGAATTCCTCATGTGTGCTTATATATGTGTGTGTTTGTAAAAGTGCCAAATTTCACCTAAATTCCTTGCATTCCAATACATAGGAATTTCTGAGACTGCTGAAGGAAATCTGTCACATTCCAATTCCTGTGTTTGAAGGGGTCCCAGGAAAAAAAATCATAGAAATTTTTATGTGAGAGGCCAATATCTTGATTACCACTGGTGTAGTTGATATTGATATTTTAGATATAGCAGGCAGATTTATTAAGGTGATGAGCAGTCTGAAGATGAGCAGCTTGTCCAGAAACCTGCAACTGAAGCCTTTGTGTCTCAATAGGGTTTAGGTCAGGTACAATTTCTTTAAAGGAGAAGGAAGGGTGTTTTACTTGGGAGTGCCAAAAGTTAGGCACCCCAACTGATTGAATCTATTTACCTATTTATCAGGAGAAATCTGCCAGGCCCCCGAGATTCTTCTAGTGACCACCACAGAGAGATTGTCTTCCTGCTTCTTCTTCTTTCTTCAAATTTCCCAGGGTACATGCATGCCAGTAGAAAAAATAGCAGGCTTTTTTTTTTTATTAAAGTTTGGCTTTCCGCTTTACTGCGCATAAGTAACCGAGAGAAGAAGCCGGAAGCCGATTGTTCCATGGTGCTCTAAGGGAGAACCTCGGACCGGTGCAGTTTTCTTCTGATAGATGCACTGCCTCCGGGTATCAGGTAAGTAAATAGAATCGCCTAACTTTTGGCACCCCCAAGGAGAAAGTGCCTTTCCTTCTCCTTTAAGGGACAAAACTACGGGACAGCTGCCAGGGGAGCAAAACCCCCCAAAATTTTATTATAATAGATTCCACTACTCTTATTTGCTTTAATTCCAATGTCTGCAGTGGTGAGCAGGAGGAGCGTGGTTGGTAGTAAGGGGGTTGTTGTTGTTGCTAGGTCGGTGAATGGATCCTGAGACAAGAGGTTCTTGGCCTGGTACTGGTTTCTATGAGCCAGCTGCATTACACAGTTTCTTTTCATGTCATCTCTGATGTCAGTTCAGAGGCTGGGTTGGGCAGGGGTATAAAAGGGGCAGGTTAGGATGGATTTGGGTCAGTAAATTTCCAACCACGCCTTACTATAGTATATTACAATGCATAATCATTTTTAAATAACTTTTCACGTAAATGCCAGGGGAGCAAAACCCCCCAAAATGTCTTTATAATAGAGTCCACTACTCTTATTTGCTTTAATTCCAAGGTCTGCAGTGGTGAGCAGGAGGAGCGTGGTTGGTGGTAAGGGGGTTGTTGTTGTTGTTGCTAGGTCGGTGAATGGATCCCGAGACAAGAGGTACTTGGCCTGGTACTGGTTTCTATGAGCCGGCTGCATTACACAGTTTCTGATGTCAGTACAGAGGGTGGGTTGGGCAGGGGTACAAAAGGGGCAGGTTAGGATGGATTTGGGTCAGTAAATTTCCAGCCAGAGCCTTACTATAGTACATTACAATGCATAATCATTTTTAAATAACTTTTCATGTAAATGCTGCTTGAGAAACTTCAGCAGGTGAAATGTGGTTTTAGGCTTAGGTTCAAAATTCCTTACGCTACTTTTGCTGTAAATAATGGATCTTTATCCAAATCTCCGAAGATAGGTGGTAGAAAGGGCGAACTATCTTTTACATGCAATGGCAGTGAAACTTGAGTCTTAATACCTGCATTTTCCTTTTCTCTTGTGTTGCCGCAAGCAGATTAGTAGAATCTGAGACATATGACATTTGCATTGGAACAAAAGGA
Organism: Xenopus petersii; assembly: GCA_038501925.1. Classification (NCBI taxonomy): domain Eukaryota; kingdom Metazoa; phylum Chordata; class Amphibia; order Anura; family Pipidae; genus Xenopus; species Xenopus petersii. The sequence continues at coordinate 89,802,538 of CM076677.1, forward strand.
ATCAGCTTCTAGCAGTTAACTATTGCCATGCTGAAAGCCCAATGAAATGTGATAACAGAGAGACAGGTTCGGGAGTTTTTAGTTTTTTTTGCATCTGAGTATTGACAAGATGGCTCAGGCCAATGAAAGATAGATGTACTATATGGAGGGCTAGCAGATTAATGCATACTGTTTACCTGTTAACATGAAAGTTCATCCATTGCATTCTCTGTTCATATTTTGCTCAAAGAAACATCGCTCAGCTTACCCAGCCAGTCCATCTTCTCGCTACATTCACACGTCAGCATGCATGAGCGGTGCCTTGAGCACATGTACAATTACAGAATGTGCAGGGTGACAGATTTTTCTCTGCGGGAGCAGAATGAAAACAATGTTCCAGATCAGCCATTCTTATACTTCCATTGCATTGGAGGCAGCACTTAAACCCATAAGTCTTTAACCTTAGACAGGTTGTGGAACTATGTATCTGCCTTAGGCTTTTGCCCTTCTGTGACAGTCAACCTGCCTTTTTATTTGACATTAAAATATTCAGAATGGATTTTTTGCTGCTAGCAGTTTATACAGTATAGCTGTGGCACTTGAAGTTTAAAGTGACCTGGGCAGTCCCACATTATCAGCAGATGAATATCAAGTTCAACCTTTTGTGGTATGTGGGTATGGGTGTGTGCCTAGGGTTGCCACCTGGCCGGTATTTTACCGGCCTAGCCGGTAAAATACCTGCCAAGGCCGGGGCCGGTATTACAAATTTACCGGCAATGTAGCTGCCGGTAAATTTGTAATACCCTTCAAAAAGACCCATCGGCCTGCCCCCAATCCCCTGGAACTTACCTTTTCTTTTACTTCTTCTAGCATCCGTGGCGTGATCACGCCCCTTTTGACATCACAACCCGCCCCTTTTGACATCACTGCCCGCCCCTTTGTATCCCAGCCCCCCAGCAGCCGGTAAAACATTTTTAAAAAGGTGGTAACCCTATGTGTGCCCTGGACATACGAGTACTTACAAATATAAGGTATAAGGTATAAGGTCTGATGCTTTCATCAAATAAATTGGTACACTAAAGCGATCATTTACTATAGAGTGCTACACAGGGGTTGTTTACTTCTACGTGTATTTTACCACAACGCAAGTCTTTTTCAGCGTTGTCCACAGTCGGCAGATTTGCACTTGACAATTTATGCCAGATAGACTCAATATTCTTCTAAAAAACCAGCCAAAGGACAATAAAAGCATTGAAATAATTGTATTTGTGCACAGATAACGCATTACACCAAAAATGGGTAATTACATATTAACTACTCTTGCACAAATTAAAGTTTAAAAAAAACCTCACTTTATTACACTAAAAAAATCGACACTGACCCCTCACCGTTAGCCTAATGTGTTTTATGCATACCTAAGTACTGAATCATAGGTTAAGAAGTGATTCATAAAGGTTTCCCCCCTCCGCCCCCCTGCTGCACCACTGCCTGGCATGTGCACACGAGCGTCATGTTTTGCTGTGGCCATCTTCAAAACGGAGGTTGCGGCAGGAAGGAAGAATCCTGCGAATCTGGGTGCAGATCTGGGCCAGCGGGGCCCACAAGAGCCTGGGCCCAATGTTTTTTTCCTGGTGTCCCGCTGGCCCAGTCCGACCCAGACTTCAATGCATGTTGCACAAAAAATGACACAAAAATACAACCATTTACTTACAATGTGTTTCAATTTTTCAGTAAAGAGAACTAGCACCAAGTGCAACTATATGGAAGTTGACACACATGCCTTTAAAGGAAAACTATACCCCCAAACAATGTAGGTCTCTATAGAAAGATATTGCATAAAACAGCTCATATGTAAAATCCTGCTTCATGTAAATAAACCATTTTCATAATAATATACTTTTCTAGTAGTATGTGCCATTGGGTAATCATAAATAGAAAATTGCCATTTTAAAAAATAAGGGCCGCCCCCTGGGATCGTAGGATTCACTGTACTCTCAAACATACCAACAAACCATACATGTTAGGTCACATGAGCCAATTAACAGACAGAGTTGTGTCTTTTGCTTCCACACTTCTTCCTGTTACAGTTAGAGTTGAAGTATTTCTGGTCAGGTGATCTCTGAGGCAGCACAGAGACCATCACGAAATGGTGGCTCAAGGCAAGAGACGTAAAAGGGCAATATTTACTTAAATATATATTCCAGTTTGGTAAGATTCTTTAATATGCCACTTAATATGATATGAACTATCTGTTGCTTAAGTGTTCATTTTGGGGGTATAGATTTCCTTTAAAGGGGTGGCTCACCTTTAAGTTTGCTTTTAGTATGTTATAGAATGGCTAATTCTAATCAACTTTACAACTGGTCATCATTATTTACAGTTTTTTAATTACAGTATTTGCCTTCGTCTTTTGATTCTTTCCAGCTGTCAAATGGGGGTCACTGAATCCATCTAAAAACAAATGCTCTGTAACATTTATTGTTATTGCTCATCTTTCTATTCAGGCCCACTTCTAGTTATATTTCAGTCACTTATTCAAATCAATGCATGGTTGCTAAGGTTTACATAATCCTAGAATGCTTTAGGCATAGAGGCAGGGCAGGCAACTACTTTCACTTTCCATTCAGCACTTCCTAGATGTCATTGCCCTCCCCTAAAGCTGGCCATAGACGCAAAGATCCGATTGTACTAATTAACGTACAAATTAACGTACGATCGGACTTTCCCATCTCCCGACCTGCCACTAACCATTCAGATCAAAGTCTTACCATTCCGATCAAATAAAGTAGTAAAAGAACAGATCAGCCAATGTTCTGCCCCTGACAGCAATCGTACGAAAGTTATGTCCGAAAAAAGCTAGTGACAGTCTCCCTCTGAAAATCGTACGATCGGCAATACACGCAGAGATATTATCTGTAGGCAACAGAAAGTTTCTAACCTGTCTGATCGACCAAACGACCGATCTCCGCCGGATGAAAAATGTCGGGACTCGACACACATGGTCCGAAAATCGTATGAATCCGCGATTCGTACGATCGGATTGTTGCGTCTATGGCCAGCTTAACTCACTCTCCCTCCTCACCATCTAATTGTGCAGCCAGTGCATGGGAATGTTCATCAAATCCCCTATTGTGGCACATAAACAAGGCATGATGCAAAGTTTGCCTTATAGCAGTGTTCACAAAATGGCATCTGCCTGCTAAGACTGAAGAAAACACCATTTAAATATTTTATATGGTGTGAGTAAAGTTTACTCCTCTTGACAAACACAACAGAAATATATTTGGAATTATTTCTGAAGGTGACGGGTCCTCTTTAAATGCTAAATAACTCAAAAACCACAAATTATAAATGAAAACCAATTGCAAATTGTCTCAGAGTATCACTCTCTACATTGTATTAAACGCTAACTCAAAGGTGAACAACCCCTTTAATGAATGAGATTTAGCACGCAGCTGACTGTGGGCAGGGTCGGACTGGACATGGGGGGGCCCACCGGGTAACGCCAGCGCGCATGCGCGAACGTCTCGGCGCACGCCAGCGCGCATGCGCGAACATCTCTGCGCACGCTGGTGTGTATGCAAACGCCGGTGCGCATGCGCGAACACCAAAGCGCATGCAATACCGGCGCACCGATTAATTTTTATTTGGGGGCCAGAACATTGGGGGAGGGGGCTGGACCGGCGGGGTCCCATGAAGGCCGGGGCCCACCGGGTATTTTCCCGGTTTCCCGCCGGCCCAGTCCGACGCTGACTGTGGGGAAACATGCGAGCCCACAGCTGCAGTTCAATAAGTTAATTGCCCATTTAATATTTGCCATTGTTTGCTACCACCTGGATTTTGTTACACTAGTATGATATTGTTTATACTTTTGCACTAAATTATATAGGTATGCGATCTGTCATTCGGAAACCTGTTATCTAGAAAGCTCCAAATTACGGAAAGGCCATAGGGGCAAATTTACTTACCTTCGAAGTTGTGCCAGCGTTGACTTCGCCAGGCGTAGATTAGCCAGGGCTGTGCAAATTCACGAAAATCCAAAGTTGCGCACAAGTTACCGATCGTTTGTGAAGTTGCGCTAGCGATGTTACGATCAGCGGTTCGAAGTTATGCGATCGGAAATTTGCATACATCGCGAAATAGAACTTTGAATGGACGTGTATGCTGCAGCAAATAAATAACACTACACAAGCCCAGGGAAACTTAATAAAATTATATAGAGGTGTTCTAATGCCCTACACATGTGCCCACAATATAGTTTAGGTGCCATATGTTAACAAAGTAGGGGAGAAGGAGGGTACTCTAAAAAAAAAAAATTCGATCTTTTTCAGCCTATCACCCTATAAAAAAAAGTAAAAAACGCCACCGTTTTTTGGGACTTAGAAAAAATTTCAACTTTTTTTTTTACAAACTCCTATGTACTCTATTGCACTTCACCTGGTCTGACCTGGCGAAGTAAACTCTGGCGAAAGAGTTAACGTTCAGAAACAAAAAAACGTAGTACATTTGCGTAGTTTCGCCCCTTCGCCAGAGTGCAACTTCGCCTGGCGTTAGGCTGTGAAGTTGCTCTAGCCCATCTATTTTGCTAGCAAATTTTCGCCAGGGACACTTTTAGTAAATTGGTGAAGTGGCAAAATGACGTAACGCTAACGCTGGCGAATTTTCGCTAGCGTTAGCCACTTCGCCGGTTACTGAGTTTGCCCCATAGACTTCATTTTATCCAAATAATCCAAATTTTTAAAAATGATTTCCTTTTTCTCTGTAATAATAAAACAGTACATTGTACTAGATCCAAACTAGATCCAAACGAAGATATAATCAGATATCAGATATAAACCAAAATGTAATGTTTACGTGATTTCTCAGTAGAATTAAGGTATGAAATGTGTATGCCTATACGCTATTTATGCAGTTCCTCTCCATTGTGTCAATCCCAAAAAAATATGTAAATAACTTCTCGCTTTTTCAGTGCAGTTTGGTCCAAAATGAATTCTAAGCACATTCCAGACTTTTGTGAACATGCCCCTGAGTCAGAAAGTACGGCCAGATTAGTATGCCTCGCTCTGATTCTGAGGGGAGTGGCGCATTATACACTTACTACTAGACTTGTCAATCATTATTCTCCTATATGAGAAAGCAACCTCTAAACTCTAAACCATGGGAACACGTTTAGACTGTGGGAAAGGACACAAGCAAAAATTCACATCCCATTTCCATTATTTATAACACGCTATTTATCTCTTTCCCAAGCGCTTCCCAGCCACATTGCCAGTCCACTGGCCCCAGACACAATTGGTCAAAATATCCATAAATGAAACATATCTGCAATAACTTAGCGCAAAGCAACGCAAAACCTAAAACAGCCCAATAGAAAATCTTCTGTTTCAGAATTTCATTACACCACATGGAAAATGAGTTCAAGCTCAATTACTGTAATAACTTCGACAAAATGCATAAATCAACTTGAGGAATAAATGGATTTCTTCAGTCAAATAATCAACCACGGCGCTTGTGTAATTTCACTAGTGATTATAGATATCCCCATTAAACGACATAAAATGCGTTTTCCATTTTAATGAAATGTTTTTCTCCATTACACAGCCGCTTGTTATATGTCCTTTAACTCCTTTGAACATGGAAGTTGTTAATATTTTATGCAGAATCGTTATTTATGCACAGCTCTCCTCTAAATCAGTTTGCCTTTTCCATCCTATGCGTGCAGGCTCCTCTGCCTTATCTCTCCAAGTGCCAAATGCGGGTGATATTATTTAGTGGTGATAAGGGATTTGTTGTTTGAGATGAAAGAGGCTGCAGCTCTTAGATAACACAGCTCCAACCTAACTTCATATAGAATCCATGGTACAGCTGCTGCCTTTGAGATTGATGGGAGAGACCGTCTCTATACTAACTGCACAAGCAACTATCTAGCAAGTGGTCTGCAATTTACTTTATAGTCTTTGGAACCCTGACATCATAGCAACAAGAAAAAGATGAGAAAAGATCATGCATTTTAGCTTATGAAAGTCTTCTGTTCTAAATGTGTAACTTTAAACCTTTAATGACCAAATAACAGCTGGCACCACAATGATCGGCACATTCATTTTCTAATTTCAGAACAAAACAATAATCAGTTAAAAAAAAATAGAATGGGAAGACAAAGACAGAGAGAAGTGTTTCTTCAAGGTTTACAAGTCAAATGGTTCAGCTTCATATTCAATATTACATGAGTATCAATAAAAGAATACCAAAATAATATGTTATAAAAAAAAAACATTTTTCAGACATATAGAATGAGTTTATTTATTGATAATACTGTCAGGTAAGTCTAATTGTGGGGATAATAAGCAAGTAAGTCCGAATTTCTACTAATTGGTAGAATAGGGAATTAACTGCAATAAGTAGCTTGGGACTTCGGAAAACGAATCGCGCCAAGTGCCATCCCGCTGAGTGACTAACCCTGAGGTCCATATTGACAGTGTCAATCCAGGCCAAAGGGAGTAAAAGACTATTAACAATTATATATAGTATAAATGAACTTGCATCCTGCATATTGTTAAATCACACCTCGGCGCTTAGGGGGCTATTTACTATACTTTAAATTTATCTCATATTTTATTAAAAAAACACAACCAAATTCCCATGCCCAATTTGACCTTATTTGCCCAGGCTGTGTCTGTATGTTATACTGTACTGCTGGCCCTGCTTTTGGGAACAAGTGCCTGCACTGTCTTTTTAGTCATTATCTGCATCCAAACATCACAACTTCATGCTTCCCGGCTCTCGTTCTGTTCCATTAAGTATTTTTTTGTATTTTGCTCATGTGTGCATTTTTTTGTTTTCCTGTATCCAGTTTGGGTCCATAGTAGCCAGCTATAATCTGTAAACAGATGCAAATATAGTCTTTTTTGCCTACTAGCAGCACTTTGTTGTTGTTGTTGTTGTCAACCACTTGGGCTTTTCTATCCTAATATATTATGAAACATTTCAGAATCCAAGTAGAAGTACAATGTGCACAGCTGGGAAATAGAATTCCAGTCCTGGGAATCAGAAACAACTTTTGATGTGACATGATTATTCTCTATGTGGACACAATTCAGCTTATTACCCAATATCCAATTTCCCATGGTTAAAGGAGTGCTCAAGGTGAAACTACTCCATTTCTCGCATCAAGCCAATATATTAATATTCAAAGGCCTTTGATGTCTGTCATAGAATGAGGTTTCAGGAGAATTGCATACATGATGTTACCACTGTTGAAAAAAGGAAACAGAGTCACTCAGAAAATCATGCATGCGTAAATCTGCCATTCATAGAAGGGAAAGGTTTATAAATACATTTTTGTATTTTTTTGCCAAAGTAGAATTTTACATTGATCAAGTCGTGCTCTTATGCTTGATAAGCTTTCAGTGAAGAGGCGTGTAGAAAGTGACACCAGGGTATTGCAAGGGAAGTGGTTTTGCTAAAGCTCCGATCCAGTGCTACAAAGGAGAAGGATATATATACAGGTCTTGGGCTAATTATTTGTACATAGAAATCTGGTTTAAGTATAGAACATTTAGGGGCAGATTTACTATGGGTCGAATATCGAGGGTTAATTAACCCTCGATATTCGACTAGGAATTGAAATCCTTCGACTTCGAATATCGAAGTCGAAGGATTTAGCGCAGAAAATTCGATCGAACAATCGAAGGATTATTCATTCGATCGAACGATTAAATCCTGCGAATCGAACGATTCAAAGGATTTTAATCCAACGATCGAAGGAATATCCTTCGATGAAAAAAACTTAGGCAAGCCTATGGGGACCTTCCCCATAGGCTAACATTGACTTCAGTAGCTTTTATCTGCCGAACTAGGGGGTCGAAGTTTTTTTTTAAAGAGACAGTACTTCGACTATCGAATGGTCGAATAGTCGAACGATTTTTAGTTCGAGTGGTGGTAAATGGAACATTTTCTAATTGGACCAGTGTTGTTAGTGGAGTACCGCAGGGCTCTGTACTAGGTCCCTTGCTTTTCAATTGTTTATTAATGACCTGGAGGTGGGCATTGAAAGTACTGTTTCTATTTTTGCAGATGATACTAAATTGTGCAGAACTATAGGTTCCATGCAGGATGCTGCCACTTTGCAGAGTGATTTGTCTAAACTGGAAAACTGGGCAGAAAACTGAAAAATGAGGTTCAATGTTGATAAATGCAAGGTTATGCACTTTGGCAAAAATAATATAAATGTAAGTTATACACTAAATGGCAGTGTGTTGGGCGTTTCCTTAAATGAGAAGGATCTAGGGGTCTTTGTAGATAACACGTTGTCTAATTCTGGGCAGTGTCATTCTGTGGCTACTAAAGCAAATAAAGTTCTGTCTTGCATAAAAAAGGGCATTAACTCAAGGGATGAAAACATAATTATGCCTCTTTATAGGTCCCTGGTAAGGCCTCATCTGGAGTATGCAGTGCAGTTTTGGACTCCAGTCCTTAAGAGGGATATAAATGAGCTGGAGAGAGTGCAGAGACTAAGTGCAACTAAATTGGTTAGAGGGACGGAAGACTTAAATTATGAGGGTAGACTGTCAAGGTTGGGGTTGTTTTCTCTGGAAAAAAGGCGCTTGCGAGGGGACATGATTACACTTTACAAGTACATTAGAGGACATTATAGACAAATAGCAGGGGACCTATTTACCCATAAAGTGGATCACCGTACCAGAGGCCACCCCTTTAGACTAGAAGAAAAGAACTTTCACTTGAAGCAACGTAGGGGGTTCTTCACAGTCAGGACAGTGAGGTTGTGGAATGCACTGCCGGGTGATGTTGTAATGGCTGATTCAGTTAATGCCTTTAAGAATGGCTTGGATGATTTTTTGGACAGACATAATATCAAAGGCTATTCTGATACTAAGCTCTATAGTTAGTATAGGTATGGGTATATAGAATTTAATTAAAAGTAGGGATGGGTGTATGTATGGATGCTGGGTTTTCATTTGGATGGCTTGAACTTGATGGACTTTGTCTTTTTTCAACCCAATTTAACTATGTAACTATGTAACTATGATAAGAATAACATGGTTTCTAGTGATTATGATAAATTGATATGGATCAGCATCATATAGCTTATCATATAGCTTAGAAATCATTTTTTAAGCAAAGTGAATCTCCTGTGTATTGTTACTCGGAACCCCGTAGGTCTATCTTTCTCTATGAGATTATTTCGTTTGCAGGAGACACATTTTCATATCTCGTTTGACAAATTGGTTATATGAGTTGAAAGCTAGGAACCCATGTACTGCATGATTAGCTCGATCCCCACATGGTGTCTCTTGTTTAGCTACTGAAACTTCTATGGAGTAAGCCTGTGCCCTTAAGGGATTCCCAGCTGATTTACTCAGTGTAGAGCCATAATGTAATGAATACAATTCACTCCGTCATCCTAACTTTTACAGACTGCACAGTGGGAGGCTTGCACTACTGATCCATGTAAAAATATATTATTTTTTAATCAAAAGTCCTGTATTCTTTTTATTGTGTTTGCTATGCTGTGTCCATTCATTTATTGTCAGTTGGCTTAACACTGTCCAAGTTTTTGCAATATGAAAGACAAATCCTAACATAGTGGGATAAACCATTCAGATGATTAATCACAGCAATGTCACATCATTAATATATGTAAAAAAAACTTTTGAAGGTTGAGCCTTGTTGAAGGCCATTTCCTGTTGTCTGGGTAGATGACATTGTCTATGCCACTCAAGTACCCCATAAAAATGCCCCTAAGCTCATGGCAACATATAATATTAAAAAGAAGCTAAAAACAGAAGTAATAGGAAACATCTTTTATGTCAGATATAGTGCTACTTCTACATCTAGTGACAGCATGTTTGTATTCCTACAGGATGCTTAGAAGGAAAATCAAAAAGCATGAAATTAAACATGACATTACATATTTTATATCTGAGTATATATTTTTAAATCTCTTGTTTCCAGACAGGTACAATTGTTTATGTGGGTTAGATGGGCTAAATATGCTTAGTGGCAAAACTACTTGTTTCTTTTTATTCTCCTAGTAGAGCTGCATCCAGCAGATGAATACAATGTTTTTATGCAAAGTGAAATCAACCCATATTTACTATGATATCTATATCAGAATGGCAAATTCTGTGGCTCGAAGTTAATAGCAAAGATGTAAATATATTAAATTAAACAAAACCTTTGTGTTTGGAAATAGAACACAACTTGAACTGTTTTAAAAACATAACCGTAAGTCAGTGTCAAACTGGTCGGCCAGAGATCTCCTGGTGAGTTCAAGCCAAGTGGAAAATTCCTATCAATTCTTTCCTATTTACTCCATATAGTAATATATTACACATGCCATGTAGCACAGTTTACATCTATCAGTTGTGAGAGCGAGCCTTGGTCTTAAGGTGGCCATACATGCACCGATATTATTGTCCGAAAATCATATTTTCGTATGATATTCGGTGCGTGTATGGCAGGACATGAGCCGACCGATATCAGCAGAAGGTTTGCACATCAGTCAATCAGCCCAGTCACAAAAACATCGGCCACTCTGAATCGTCAGATACAGGTAGAATTCTATTGTTTCTACCTGTATATCTGACAATTCAGCTCTACATGTGTGTATTGAAACAAGAAATCTTTTTTGGAAAGATCTTTTCTAGGAAAGATCGTAATTGTTACATCTATACCTGACCTGGTGAGATCTACGAGGTCCAGTCTGATACTGACTCAATCAAACATTAAGGCCTATCCATTAAACTTCAATTTTTTCTGCTCGAGTTTTTAAAGAAGAAAAACTTGAATTGTTAGAGGGGGAAAACTTTTTGTCTCAAGTTTTCTTTGTATAAACATTAAGAGGCAATTTTTATTTTACTTTTCATACACTCTCACAATCCAGTTCAATGAAGCTGTTACTGGTTTAATTTCTATGGGTACAGTGAATAATAATTAACGAATGTGACGGCAGAGTTTTGATCCTTTAAAGCTATTGTTCATTATAAAAATAAAAACTGTGTAAATAGATAGGCTGTGCAAAATAAAACATGTTTTCAATTTAGTTAGCTTAACAAAAATGTAATGTATAAAGGCTGGAGTGGCTGGATGTTTAACATAATAGCCAGAACATTACTTTCTGCTTTGCAGCTCTCTTGGTTTCCACTGATTGGTTACCAGACAGTAACCAATCAGTGACTTGTGGGGAGGGCACATGGGTCATAACTCTGAGCTGAATGCTCAGTATCAATTGCAAACTCACTAAATAGTTATCTCCCATGTGGCCCCCCTTCAATGCGCTGACTAACTCAGAGTTAGAGAACTGAAAAGCAGGAAATAGAGTTCTGTTCTGTTATGTTAGACATCCAGTCACTCCAGCCTTTATACATTACATTTTTGGCTAACTAACTATATTAGAAACATTGTTTATTTTGCACAACCTATCTATTTACCCAGTTTTTATTTTTACACTGGACAGGACAACTGAATGCACAGCTGAGAGACATTTTCTTTTTTTTTAACACTGTATATATTTAAAAAATACACCTGTTTTAGAGGACCAGAAAAAACAGTGTAACATTTGGTAAAATGTAAAATCAGGGAAATGTATTATGCATAATACTTATATAGGCGGGACCACCAAAAAATGCAAAATTAGGTCATGCTGAGATGGTCAAGCAGTATGGGATCGAAATTGACCAAACTCCCTGACTAAATCTGGGCATCAATGGACAGGAATTCTAAGCACATCCTCATATATGGTATGTTGCACCTGCCAGCAGATCAGACAGCATGCTGTTGGAAGCTTTATTTTAGCACACAGAGCTGTACAGTTTAACATGTAGTAAATGTTGAGGACTTGCCAAGATTTACTAAAATGCATTTAAAAACTTAAAACACAATAAAATGGTTTTGCAATCAACACAGATTTTATATGGCAGTTAACATCATTTACAGACTATGCCTTGCTGTTGCACAGGAGAAACAATTAACAAAAGAATAGAGAGTAAACAACATACTATCAGGAATGACAATGCCAGCCTTTTGGATACTAGGGGGCAAATTCACTATGCGCCGAAGCGCCTAACGCTAACGTCAATTCGCTAGCGTTGGTCATTTTCGTTACTTCGCAAATTCACTAACAAACGCTGGCGTAAATTCGCTAGTGTTACTTCGCACCCTTACACCTGGCGAATTTTCGCAACAGACGTAACTACGCAAATTCACTAATGCGCGCATTGTACTGAACGCTACCTTTTACGCTAGACTTCCTTCGCCACCTCAGACCAGGCGAAGCGCAATAGAGTCCCAAAAAAACGATGGAGTTTTTTCTATATTATGGGTGATAGGCTGAAAAAGATTGAAAAAAATTTTTGGGGCTCCCCTCCTTCCCCCCTACATTTCCTAACTCATGGAAACTTAACTATACAGTGGGCACATGTGTAGGGCAAAAAAAAAATAATTTATTTGATGTTTTGAAGGTTTCCCAGGCATTTGTAGTGATTGTACGTATTCCTCCATTGAAATTTGAACTTGGCGCCGTATGCAAATTAACCATCGCTATCGTAACTTTGCTTCGCTTAGCGAATCAACGCTAGCGCAACCTTACTCTACCCCTGAGCGCAACTTCGGATTTTAGTGAATTTGCTGAGTGCTGGCGAAACTACGCCTGACGAAGTGCGGTGAAGTTACGCCTGACGCAACTACGAATCTTAGTGAATTTGCCCCTAGATTTTCATTAGTAGATCCCATACCTGTAATAGCCTATGTGGCACTGTATCAAAATGTTCTGTAAGTAGACAAGATCTACAGCAGTAACGTAGTGATGGGCGAAAAAATTCGGCAGTCGCAATTGTTCGGCAAATTTCCGCATTTCACCGCCGGCAATAAATTTGCGAAACTGCCACGAAAATTTGCTGGTGAAAATTCAGCAGCGGCAAAAATGTTTGCCCGCATGTTGGAAACCTCTTTGCGTGAAAATCATTGCACATCAACATTATTTGGATGTCCATTTAACTCTTGCGTCAAAATTGACGAGAGCATCAGAATTGACACAGACGGCAAAATTAGTGCAGGCGTCAAAATTAGAGAATTTTTCGGCGAAGCAAAACAGGACACATTTGCCCATCACTAGCACATGGTGCATCTACCTGCTTCTTGGTCTATGGTCAACCTCCTGGTCCTGCTACTGCGATCTGTTTTGTTAGCGTCTTTTAAAAAATGCTGTATCAGTTGAAAGAAAATAGTCATCTCTCTTTCTGAGACTACAATAAGAGATATCAATTCCCACTTAATTATACACAATAAAATGCTTAGTTTGTCTAAACTCAGTCCCACAATTTTATAGCCACTTGAGGTGTGGTTGTTCAATTGCCATTAAAAAAAGTCAACAACCCTCTTTTTGTGGTTTCAATGAAAAATTAGGTTTAAATAGTTTTTTTACTAATTAAAAATTCACAATTCCTACTTCAGTATACACAATCAAGTGTTAGAATTCACTAACAATTAGGCGGTGAGTTGTGCCACAATCTTAAAAAGTGCTTATGATTTTAACAGTATCGTAATGCCCAATTTATTAGCCAAATTCACAACTTCACTTGTAACCAGGGTCGGACTGGGCTGGTGGGACACCAGGAAAAAACCCAGCAGCAGCGTGAATCAGTGCGCACGGGGGGGGGAGACAGAGGGGGACCCTTGGGGATAGTGGAGGGGGTTGGTGGGGGGCTCGTGGGGGTTTGCAATTGTATAAAGTAACGAGTGTTTAATTCAATAAAACAGTGTATAAAGTGACAGTGCTACTAAATTAATTCAGCTTAAAATATTTTTTGTGAAAACAGGAAAATATATATATCCTATGCTGATGATGCTGAAACTGCCTTGATTTTTCAAAATGTAGAATTAGAAAATAGAAATTGACAGATGGTGGAGATGTTGGCTGGATTGCATTGCCACATTTTGTCCAATATATATTGAGCATTAAAAATGTAACCCACTTTTAGTTTTTGATGTACCAATTTACTTTGATCTGCTCTTCAACAAAATATCTTTTAAATAACACGTTGTCAGAGGGAATACTTAGTGGAGATACTAATTTGATTTCTTTTAAATCAAATGTTAAATTTCCTCTAACCCTTCTTTAGAACTTTATGGGGATTTTCTTTATATTTCCTTACCTCTGAATTGCCATGCAGTCTTCCTTTGTATTCACATGTCACCTGTCTCAGTTATAATCCTCTACCATCAGATTTTATCATTTTTTTTTTAAAAATGATACAGTGGAACTAACACCCTGTATTCTAAGAGGATGTGGTTGTTTGGGAAATATTGACCAGTGTGTCATGTTTAGTAGTGATCTGACTGGTTCTTCTGTGTAGCTAACACATCTTCTAGGTGTTAATGTCTTTAGCAGGAAGGGAAATGTTTCATTAAGGCGAACAAAAATTCCCCATTGAAAAATTACAAAATGAAAAAAAATTACACTGAGTTTCTGGGGCATTATTCTGACCAAGTTTAAAGTATAATAATAAAAACTCTTGCTGAGTTAGACAAGGTTTCTATCATAGTTGAGGAGTTCTTAATTTATATATTATGTATATTAAATCCACGTAAGCAATCCAACAGCCTCACTCCAAGTAATAAAACCATTGATATATAAGATTTTCTCTGCAGATTACATTAGATTTTAGTGAACATGTATTGAAACAAAACTAAACCTTAATTCTAAATAAGATATATTGGCTAATTGTAGAGCATACACTAGTGCAGGGCTAGTGGAATATAGTAGGCCAGAGGTTGCCCTACCAGGGTTGTTAAAGCATGCCCAATGGTTAAATAGACTCCTGTATCACATTGTTGTATTCCTCCCAATTTTAGTATTTTAGTTTCGAATTTCCTCTTAATTTCAAGATAACTTGGGTCCATTCTCATGAATATGATGTAACTTCAACAGACAACAGAATTTGTAAAAATGTATGTGCCTCTTGGAGAAAAAAAATTAAATACTTGGCAAAACCCAGTCATACAAAGTACAGGTTGGGACCTGTTATCCAGAATTCTCGGGACCTGGGGTTTTCCGGATAATGGATCTTTCCGTATTTTGGGTCTTCATGCCTTAAGTCTACTAGAAATTCATTTAAACATTAAATAAAACCAATAGGCTGGTTTTGCTTCCAATAAGGATTAATTATATCTTAGTTGGGATCAAGTACAAGCTACTGTTTTATTATTACAGAGAAAAAGGAAATCATTTTTAAAAATTTGGTTTATTTGGATAAAATGGAGTCTATGGGAGACATTCCGTAATTCAGAGCATTCTGGATCGGGTTTCCGGATAAGGGATCCTATACCTGTACTCACAAATACAGAGACATTCCTACAACTAACACTGCTCTTGGAAGAGCCATGTTCAACAGACCGATTAACATGCACCTTTCCAATGCACTATACATGAGGATCTAGATATGAAGGTGACATATTCAAAAATGATCTTTAGAAAAAGCGAAGACATGCATAAAAAGCGAGAAAAGCTTCTTATTACATTAAAGATTATCAGACAGATAATGCTTAAAAAGTGATGAGCTTTCCGTATTATTCATATTCTTTATATATCACTGACATATTTCACAGAGATTATACATGGACACCAATCTCTGTCCCAAAGTAAACAATCTAAAGTTCCAAAAAGTTTGTTTGAAAGAAAAATTGCATGGAAAAAAAAAGCAAACTCTGAAACGTTTATATGAAAATTTGTCTCAAATGAGATTTTGGAGTATTCTGACTCACTGTACCGAAGACTAACATTGCTAACACTTTTTGGAGCCAAGTTATTAAACTGATAGTATAAAACATCACCGCGAGTAATAGGTTTTACTTGCAGTAATCGTAGGGGATTATTTATCAAAATCCCAAATGTTCTCACTATTTTCTGAAAATCACTCCGACCAAATCAGCACAGACTACAACTTTTTCAGATTTGACGCCCGAAACCACAAAATCATCGGATTATTGAATGAAATCCAGTGCAGATCAGGATATCTTCAAAATGTCAATGGGACATCAGCAAATTGACTTCTACATGAACTCGGCAGGTCCGAGCTGGAGTACTTTTTTTTCTGACTTTTAACATCATCTGGGTTTAATAAATCTCGAAAAATTTGAGGGTTTTTTTCTTCGAAAAAATGGTGTTTTTCCTCTTTAAAAGTCCGACCAGGAAAAATCGGACTTTAATGAATAACCCCCTTAATGTAACTCTATGGAAGGTATTCTTTCATTGGTAGATTTGTCCCCTGCGGTAGCAAAAATTTAGCTGCAAGCGACAAATCTCATGTGCCATCACCCTTCAGTATTAGAACATCAAGACAGTCACTGTGGTTAGGAGCTTTTATAGTTATAGGTTTTATTCATATTAATTCTGCATAGGGATATGTGCATATTTGTATTTCTATGAGTTGGAACCACATCTGGGGAGTAATTATAATGTTCTTTTAAAAGAACAGCCATGTTGGATTAAGAGACAAATTTAAACACATTTAAGGGATCCTGTCATCGGAAACATGTTTTTTTCAAAACGCATCAGTTAATAGTGCTACTCCAGCAGAATTCTGCACTGAAATCCATTTCTCAAAAGAGCAAACAGATTTGTTTATATTCAATTTTGAAATCTGACATGGGGCTAGACATTTTGTCAATTTCCCAGCTGTCCCTGGTCATGTGACTTGTGCCTGCACTTTAGGAGAGAAATGCTTTCTGGCAGGCTGCTGTTTTTCCTTCTCAATGTAACTGAATGTGTCTCAATGAGACATGGGTTTTTACTATTGAGTGTTGTTCTTAGATCTACCAGACAGCTGTTATCTTGTGTTAGGGAACTGTTATCTGGTTACCTTCCCATTGTTCTTTTGTTTGGCTGCCGGGAGGGAAAAGGGAGGGGGGTGATATCACTCTAACTTGCAGTACAGCAATAAAGAGTGATTGAAGTTTATCAGAGCACAAGTCACATGACTTGGGGCAACTGGAAAACTGACAATATGTCTAGCCCCATGTCAGATTTCAAAATTGAATATAAAAAAATCTGTTTGCTCTTTGTGCAAAATTCTGCTGGAGTAGCACTTTTAACTGATTCATTTTGAAAAAAAATGTTTTTTCCCATGACAGTATCCCTTTAACTACAAGCCCTATGTCTTTGGCTCCCATCAAACAAAATAAAATATATTGCCTCTAAGCTGTCACAGTGCTGGTTCTGTGACCCAACACAGTCCACGTTGGCAGTGCAGCGGGTGACTTCAGAAACAAACCGTCTTTATTTTAGTGCAGCAAGGATACAGTCATACTGTGTTCTCCATGAAATAAGGCAACATTCATTTTGGTTGACAGAAGCACTTGTATTTATTTTAATCTTCATTCCTAGCCAAGAGCTATACTATAATATGACATAAAATCAAACGCCATTCATATAACAGCCAAGGTGTAATTTCACACAGCCAACAGAGATAGCTATATCAAATATACAGAGTTAAATAGCACTGCATTCTCTCGCAGCATCCAATGGCGAGACAGGCAGGATAAGTCACTTTTACAGAATCAGTGGCCTAGAAAATAAGAAAAGACTGTCAACAAATTGCTCCAGCTTTTCAACATTTTTACACAAGAGTATATGTAACATAAGAGACAAATGAATCAATTTTGTCTCAGCTAGATGAAACATTTGCAGAAATTGGGTTTTCATTGTAAAAGAGCAATAACCACACAGTATGAGCCATACAATGTCACCTGGGAGCCAATACAATACACAGCATTTATGCTCAGAACAAAGCAATAAGTCATCTTATTCAGACACCTTCTGCGCCTCACCTGCCAGACCAAGCTAAAGATGACTATGAGATTAAGGAAACGTATCTGCTGACTGCTATGAAGAGCTGCATCTTGTCTGAATGTAATGGGAAATGATTTTATATTGTTATGTTGCTGCTAAATATAAAGATCTCTGTACAGTTTTCAGGGTGAGTTGCACTCTATGCAGCTTACAAGTTGGTGTTTGTGGAACTGGGCAATTACATAGTTACATAGTTAAATCGGGTTGAAAAAAGACAAAGTCCATCAAGTTCAACCTCTCCAATTAAAAACCCAGCATCCATACACACACCCCTCCATACTTTCATAGTTACATAGTTACATAGTTAAATTGGATTGAAAAAAGACAAAGTCCATCAAGTTCAACCCCTCCAAATGAAAACCCAGCATCCATACATACACCCCTCCCTACTTTTAATTAAATTCTATATCCCCATACCTATACTAACTATAGAGCTTATTATCACAATAGCCTTTTGATATTATGTCTGTCCAAAAAATCATCCAAGCCATTCTTAAAGGCATTAACTGAATCAGCCATCACAACATCACCCGGCAGTGCATTCCACAACCTCACTGTCCTGACTGTGAAGAACCCCCTACGTTGCTTCAAATGAAAGTTCTTTTCTTCTAGTCTGGAGGGGATTTCCTTTTTCTCTGTAATAATTAAACAGTACCTTGTACTTGATCCCAACTAAGATATAATTAATCATTATTGGAAGCAAACCCAGTCTATTGGGTGTATTTAATGTTTACATTATTATCTGGTAAAATTAAGGTATGACGATCCAAATTATGGAAAGTTACATTATCTGGAAATCCCCAGGTCCCAAGCAGTCTTCATAACAGGTCCAATACCTGTACATACAGTATTCAAAGCATGTAACTAGTTTCAGCACACATGGCAAAGAATTGCATGTACATAGTTATGTTTTTAGTAGAAAGTTTGGATTGTGTAATATGTGTGTGTGTGAGCACATTACCAAGGAGCACTTCAGTGCAGATGGGCAGAGACCAATTTTCTAAACCTCTAGTCTAGACATTAGTGGAGCTTGGTCATACAGAGGCCAATAAAGGCTGGTTACCTTTAAGACTAAAAAGGACTTATGATGTCAACAGGTGGCAAATTTACATAAAAGGGTTGGTGTTTAAATTAGTATATTCTCATATTTGTATTATCGTTGAGAAAGGTCACTAGCGGATTGGAAATGTCAGATTGGATACTACTGATATGAATCAATAGTCTTACATTAGTCATGAATAGAGTGCCGGTTCATTATATAGCTATACCTATACTGTATGTACAAATACAATTGTAATGTATATATAGTAAAAAGTCCAACATTCCCACTTGTTTTACTAATAAGAAGCACCCTAGTTAAAGGGGACCTATCATCCAGACGTAAAAAGCTGTATGATAAAAGTTTTTTCAAATTGAACATGAATCCCAAATTATTTTTATTATTAAAACATCCATATCTGTTATAAATGTATTTAAAAGTCTCAGCTGTCAATCATATATTGCTTGCCCCTCCTCATTCTGTCCTTTTCACAGCACTACCCACATTCCCCCTGACATCTAAATGTGTAGCCAGTGCAGGGGTGTTGGATCCCCCATTCAGACACATAAACAAGATTTTGGCATGATGCAAAGCTTGCCTTAATAACAGTGTCTTCAACATGGCAGCTGCCGGCTTGCTGTAATTTTGAAATTTAAGGAAAAAAAACAAGATTTATATCATCTTTAAAATGTAAGTGAAGTTGATTTTGCTTGACTAACATCGTAAAAAAGGATTTGGAACTATTCCTTAAAGTGACAGGTCCCCTTTAATGTAAGATAGCTGTACAAAAAGACCATGCCTGGGTCTCTTTAATTGCTGATCAGTGACCACTAATATTTATGTTTGGTTTTAGCATAAAAGTTTGAGAAAAGCAAACAGCAGAACATGAATATGAATGAAGTTCTCTTCTCTGTTAATAAAACACGATTGAGAATGAAAAAAGCGTAACTATGAAAAGTATTGATTAGTATCAGGAGACTTAATAGCTGAATTGTGCGCTCAGTTGCCAAGGGGTTATATTGGGTATTATGGGCAATGTAAAATTAATTCTGAAAGTCTCTTAGCAGAAGGACATTGACCTATATAGGTATATATGAAAAACATAAACTTATTTATTGGTAGGGTCCCTCTAAGTCTAGAATATGGATACCAGCTTGCCGGTATTTTATTTAACTCCAATATTTAAGAAAAAGAAAAATATAGGAAGGCGGGTACTTCTTTTCCAGAAAAGGTGGCAACCCTAGCATCGCATTAAACGTGATAGGAGTGTATAATAAGGAATCCATGGAGCATCAATCTTGCTGTTAGTCTGCTGGCGTAGAAGAAGGTGTTAGGTCAGTTAAAGCCAGAGCTTTATATGTCTGGAATGTGTCCAACAGTTATATTTAAAGACAGGGCATGTTGTGTGCCAATAGAGGAGATTAGATACTCCAACATTAAAAATGTTCTAATGTACTCATTCATTCATCTCACTTCTCACAGTGAATATAAGTAGAGATTGCAGTGCTCTGCTAACAGAATTCCGCACATAAAAACAACTGATAAATGCTCTATCGTATATATTACTGTGCGTTTGCCTGACTTCACTCTTGTAAATCATTGTAGCTCTGCAACTGTTGTTTGAAAGGGTATAATCTCTGTTATAAACTTCGGGATGTAATGCCTTCTCAACACAGGTGTTATATCCACACACACACACCAATCATTGTGGAGGCGCACTCTGGGATCCTTTCGGAAGAGTCGCTTGTTCTCAAATTGTATGTAAAAAAAGTTTCTTTATTACCACATACACTGATTAAACAGCATCTGAGGTCTGACGCGTTTCGTGTCACTGCACTTCCTCAGAGACCTCAACCTCCCTTGGTATACACATTATTTAAACCCCAGAAGAACCGCCCATACAATTAACATGTTAACCCCTTCAAATAAATTCACATAAAAATGAATGGCCAAAGTAATTAAAATCAATCAGTTAATCAGATATGTTCCAATCAGTTCATTATACATATTTGTAAAGTTTTATAGTCATAACATTAAATTAGGTGTTATATCCAGGTGTCCCTGTACTCTAGTCTGAAAAACAAAGTTGGCATAAGACACTAGTACAGAAGAGTGTGTATTAAAGTAAGTTCCTTTGTGAATGTGCATACACAAAATAGATGTTGCTCTCATAAAAACTGATGATGCAACAAATGCTTAAGAAGAGGAGACAAGGCCACACAGTAGGGGTAGGCAGAGAGAAGTGGTAAATGCCTAGTGCCCCCAACTGTTGCACCCTAGGCATGCATCTCTTCTGCCTACCCCAGTGCCGGCCCTGAATGAGAGGTAGAAGAAACAAAGGAACTGGAGGGAATATAATAGAAGGCCAAATAACAAAGTCTCTTTTTTATTTTATTACTATTTATTAAGGGGTTATGTAAGAAAAGGTACAAAGTTTGCTACAGACCTAAGCAACCAATGAGCAGGTAGCATTTACTACTCAACTTTTTAAATGTAAACTTATTGGTTGCTATGGTTTGTTGTACCCGGTAAAACTTAGTGCATAACATATAAAGGTTAGTGTACTTGCATACAGTATTTTACACTTGTCACTATGTTTTGGTACCATTTGGTGCAAACCAAACATTGCCTTAAAATATATTTTCCATTATTGACCTCCACAACTTTAAGGGGCAGATTTTTCAAGGGTCGAAGTGAATTTGAGGGAATTTTCGAAGTTTAAAAATTCAAAATTCGAAGTAATTTTTTGGATACTTCAGCCATCGAATAGGATACTATGACTTCGGATTTACTTCGAATTCTATTGAAAGTAAAATGTTTAGAATATTCAATAATCGAAGTACTGTCTCTTTAAAAAAAAAACTTCAATAGTTCGCCAAATTAAACCTGCCGAAGTGCTATGTTAGCCTATTGGTATCTTCTAATGCATTTTCTACTTTTTTGCAGTTTAAGTAAAATATTTATTTTGATCGCTGAAAACGGTCAAATTCACTAAAAAAACTTCGACTTTGATATTCAAAGTCGAAGTATAGCCATTCGATGGTCGAATTTCAAAGTAAATCTGCCCCTAATAGTCATTTGGCTTTCTAACTAAATACAGATACAGTACTAATATATCTTGCCCCATGGGTATTATTTTAGCTACAAATTATGTTTATTTAGTCAGATGGGGAAGGAGGCACACAGGATACACTTTCTTTCCTGTGTTGCAAATTGTAACCAACCCCAGATTCCTTTCAGGCTGAAAAAAAAACACTGTATAAGTTTGTGTGTATAACTTATTTATTAAAGACACTCAGCACAACTTGTGTCTAACTGGCATGCATTTCCATCAAGAGTTCTATATTAATAACCCAGGGTAAAGTGTTTTAGCTTACAAGAGCCAAAGATTAGCAAGCAAACAACATGTACTGGCCACTAACGAATTGCTGTCATGTTTAATAAAGTTTATAAAACCATGATGAATGATGTGACCCCCTGGGTGCTATTGAACTGAATTCCTAGCATCCCTGATATAACATGCAGCTCTTATAGGTTACAATAAGCACCAAGGGTCCTTACCGAGAAAAGGGTTTGTATACATTTCCTCAATTCACTGAAAAAGCTAAGAAAAAGTGATGTATAATGTATTTACACCTTGCACAGATTCTATCTTAAACCACAGACTTCCGTTTTGTCTTATAGAAGATATCAATTACTGCTTAATGCATTACTAACATATATTTCATATGAAAGAGATGAACCTTGCCTCAGGGGCAGCAAGCGGCCA
Source organism: Xenopus petersii (assembly GCA_038501925.1). Lineage (NCBI taxonomy): Eukaryota > Metazoa > Chordata > Amphibia > Anura > Pipidae > Xenopus > Xenopus petersii. Next base: position 89,825,191 of record CM076677.1, read on the forward strand.
GTTAGAAGGAGTGGCAAAAAGCCACCTCTTGTAAATTTAAGAGCCAAATTTCAGGGTTTTAATTTGCGCTCATTACAACATGCAGGGGTGATTCAAGGGCGTCTGCTGCCTGAGGCGCATTCTGCCCCCCTTTGACCCACTCCAACGCTGATTTTTAAGCAGGGAGCGGGGGGAGTGCGGCTTCAGCCTCAGGCAGCCGCAGCCCCAAGATCGCCCCTGCATGAGCAAATTGCATTTTGCTGGCATTTAGTGTATGGAGTTTCCTGCAGCTCTGGGTAGTGTTTAATTTAGCAGGTGTGCGTAGGTTAAACGGGAAATGCCAGATATAATTTACAGGGCTCCCTTGTATCCAAGTGTCATTTTGCACCGTATTCAGCAAGACACAATTTACAGGTGTTTTTTGGCAAAAGGCACATATTTATGAACAGTATTGAAATGCATGCAATTTTGTATGTATTTTCGCTCTTTGTACCTGTACTACTACTTTCATTTGTATTTCAGTCCCATAGATTAATAAACTACAGATTATCCACTCTTCACAGCGAACCCTATTAGACCTCATTTATGATTATACCTACTGGGCAGAATTGCAAGAGCATGCTTCTTAGTGCTCATTCGGGAATCACTTCTCCCTAGGGAATGACTGCAGTGTGTATATCCCACACAAGGTGCACAGCCCAGTGTCAGAGGGTGCAGTACAGCCCTGCCCTTACCCCCTGGGGGTATGGGGTGCTGTATGGCCTGCACCTTCTGCCACTCCCTAACTTCCACATTGGAATGATGTCTAAGTGCCTTTGCCCCACCATGTGTAAGATTTAAAAGGTATCACTACAGAGATTAACTGGCCCCTACATTGTTTAAACCTCATATTTAGACTGTAATGCCCTGTATTGTTCATACATATAATTCCCCCTGCATTGGTCACACCTGTGACACCTCTATTGCTCACACCCTAAAGCCCTGTACTGTTTATACCTCCAACCCAGACTGAAACTGCACACATTGTTCACCTATTCAAAATGCTAATGGAGCACCAGTACTGTGTCACTGTATGAAGTACATACTTCCTGATGGGTTTCCCTGTCTCCTGCTCTGTTCTGCCTTCCCTATGCTCCCAGTGTCTGCCATACTATGCCTGCCCTATGTTCCCTGGGTGTGCCATACTCTGCCTGTCCTATTGTCCTTGGGTGTGCCATACTCTGTCTGTATGTGCCATATTCTGCCTGTGCTACCTGTGGAACATAAGCCTGGAATTTGTTCTGGGGATTTGTTAGCATTTGAAAATTATTGTTAGGGGCCCCTAAGGTGTTTAAAGGAGAGCCAAACCCCTGCCCCCTACCCTCCATAGTCCCCCCCCAGCTCCCCCCCAGTCTAGGTGTAAACTCCAGTAATTGCCCCTATGTCTTAACTTACCTCTCTTTGCAGATTTAGTGCAGCACAGCTCACGGGCACCATCTTCAGCTCTTTTGTCTTAGGGACAATTACCAGAGTTTATACCTAGGCTGGAGGGGGGGAGAGCGGGGGGGACTATGGAGGGTAGGGGGGGTAAGGGTTTTTATGAATAAGGGGTTTGGTTCTCCTTTAATCGTGTGCTGGGATGTGCTGTGTTATCCAGGGGAGGAGGAGGTATATGTATTTAAGGGTATGTCTTTATATGACAACTTTTTTACATATGAGTGATGAGTGATATCTCTGCAGTGAGCGGTGTTTTTTTGGTGTGGACATGGGGTAAAATGGGTGTGGTTTAAAGCTGGTGTAGTCTAAAAACAGGGAGTAGATAACACTGGCTTCCATTATCGGCCCTCCACCATGTAGACCAGAAAAATTCCATCCCTCGGTACCACAGAAATTGGACAGCACTGATGTAGATCATTACTTGCTAACCTTAAACACCTTTACACTGTTTAGGAGAATTTGATAGAAAGAAGGTCTGTGGGGCATGGAACACTAAAATGGGAGACACATTGTGAGGCTTAATGTGAGACACATTGTCAGGATTTCTAGTAAATTATTTGCTAAAAAGGAAAGGTGACATTAATTCTGTGCTCAATGCTTCGTCAGCAAATGTAGTATACTGTACACTACATTTATGAGTGACAATGCCAACCACAAAAATGCACTAAAAATGACATGCATTTGAAAGTGATTCACAAAGTTACTTGCTTCTCTGCATGCTCCTTGGACTTGCACTCTGGCCTGATACACTTGTTCAGCCGACTGATAAACTGCACAGAAGAACAGGGCCCTGGAATTGATACTTACAGTGTGGATATGTTACTTAAGGGCTCTTTTTGCACATCCCAACTACACATGTTACTCGCTGACTGAATCACATGCTAATGCTGTTTCTGCCGTCATGGGCATCGGCATGCCTGAAAAGATACAATTCTTATTCTTACTACTAAGGGAAACAGTGGCACAACTAGCACATCAGTAATTTAACTAAAGAAGAAGTATTGGAGGGGCATGATTCACACATGTTGCAGGTGATCCACAATTTTCTCCAATTTTCACAGGGAGCAAGCCACGGGGGTGGGGGGTGGCAAACCCATATAGTGATGCCTCCGCCAACATGGATTGTAATTTGCATCCATATTGGTTAATTGCCTACAATTGCACACTCTTGCCTGGTATCATGCTGGAATTCTGTATAAAAACACAATTGAGTATTAAAAAAGTGACAATTTGCGTGCATTTGTGGGCTTTGTACATTTCACTTTTATTAGTTAATAACTCCTTCTATTTTCATATACAGTTCCTAAATTTTACTCATCTTTAAACTCATGGCATTTGTTTCCATGGTACAATATTATATTTCTCTAATTTGACAAATCTTTTCTTTTTCTGAGCAGATACACTTTATTCAGTGTGTGAGTTTCATAATTCACTCACTTGTTCATTCACTCATTCATATATGTGTTTTTGACAAAATTCCCCTTTAAAGAGAGATACTTCTGTAATATGTATTATGTTTGGTTTTAAATATTCTGCCCACTGAATGACAGTTCTTGGTCCAGAAACTTCCATTAGAATGTTTTCAGTCCCACTTGTATTAGCAGTGGACCTCATTAGCCATATAGCCTATAGGTCATAACCTTGAACATTCCAGGGCTTTATAAAAAAAATATATCAAATAAACAGCCTGTATTTAAAACTTTAAAAATATGCATATAATTGATGTATAATATATGTCATTGGATTATTCTATAAGGAAATGCTGCTGCATCCTCCATCCCCCTGATTCATATGAGCTGCTGTGCTCACACACAAGTCACAGCATGCATATACAGTATGCTTGGTCAACAAATTAAAACCTGTTTTTTTTGTGGTTTGCTCATTCCTGTCAAGTGATCAGTCATTGACACATAGAACAACACAAAATGTGGCACAAGATAATAGATGTAAAATAAAAATATTTACCTGGATTATTTTTTTATGGATCATCTGTTAAGATAAAAGTTATCTGTTGGTTTCCTTTCAAGACATACAGATTCCTAGCATATTCAGTCCAGCCAGTACTGCCATGAAAAGTCAAAGTATGTGGGAATGAGAGGTCTTGGCCATTAATCTTCACTGGTGCTGGTATCAATCAATGTTTAAAGGTACATAGGTATCAGTGTTTAAAGTCATGATCCCTTTCTTCTTTTAGCTGACCTTTACTCCACCTGTCTAGCAAAGGAGCACAAGCAATCTGTCTTCTCCTGCATACAGCACTGAGGATGTGACGTTAAGGTTTGATGGTCTACAAAGTTCAGAATACCTATTACTACGTGGAGGGTCCATCTCATATTTGCATTTCTGCCAGCCTGCTACATGGACTACTCAGTGATGTTAAAAAGAGATGTGTGTATCTAATAACAGTCTAATAACAGTCTTCACTTTAAAGTGCCCGATGGGTTTCATAATTTATTACACCATGTGTCCTACCTGATAATAGTAATGTGCTGCTTTCGGTGCCAAGGAACTACCCCAAACTTGTTATCCTGACAAAGCATCTTCCACTGCCCTTATTCAGTAATGATACAGACAAATATCCCTCATCATACCAATTATCCAGCCCCCTTGACACCCCAATTTGCATGAGGAGTCTGGTAGCCTAGGCCACAACGGCAGAAACAACGGTCAGATACCATGGACCACGAGTAATGTGAGGAGATGCATTACTGTTGGGACATCTGATATAATTTGAACTGCCATAAAGGAGTAGAGTTGCGTGACACACTCATTCATATCATTAAGTAGATCTTAAATTTTCCCAGAAGGCTTCTGCATAACATTTATGAAAGCTCTCCATTTAGGATGGCCAAAGGCAATGTGAAGCTTACAGAAAAAAACAGGTTTCTCATGTGACAGTAATTCAACTGATAAAATAAAACCCTCATTAAAAATCCCTTGGAGCAGGACGAAGAAGACCCTGTGACTGCTAGGGAACCCAGGAGGTAAAGAGACCCAGCAGGACACTTACTGATGAGCAGTTTCAATATATGTTTATAAAAAAAATACAAAGATTTAGGAAGCGACTTGAGTGAGACCCCTCTAGTTACTACACTGCCTCAGATAATATCAAGAAAATATCAGCTAGGAGGCTTAAAAAGAACCTTTTGACAGACAGCACTGGGTGGTCAATAGCTGCCAGCAGGGGAAGTTACAAGTACTCCAACTGAGTGCATTTAATTTTCTGAGCAAAACTTCCATTAAAATGGAGAGTCCATAAATGGAAAGTCAAAAGTTTACTTCTCACACTTCCACCTGGCCCCAGGACTGACAGGCCTCGGAGAGATAAGGGAAAGGCGGTCTTGGACAGCCAGATTGAGCAAAGGACACGCAATGGTGTGTTATACAGCCATTTTCCCCATTCTCCCCCCATTGCTGGTTGCAGGAATCAAAGAAAAATACCATGAATGTATTAGTAAGTTACACGTAAGTTGTGGTACAGGCTATTTTTCAGATGCTCACTCTCGGTTGTTCAACTACTACATTTCATTTGAACTCATGGGGGCAAATTTAATAAAGGGCTCGTGCTGAGAAATTTTCGCTGGCGACAGATTGCATTTTGATGAATTGGCGTATGTGCTACGAATTAACATCTGACGAAGTTGCTCGAAGTGTGGCGGTGTCTTCTGAGGCGAAAATTCACCCTTTAGTAAATTTCCCCCATAAATTAGCCCTCTATAGCATTTTGTATATGTTTTTTTCCCACCTCCATAGGGTTATAAATCAATACTGTCAACAAGAATCCAGAACTTGATTTCTTTGGCAGCTGGCAACTCCCAGGTTGCCATGCATATCAGCAGAGGGAGCAGTATAGGTGTTAAATACCCCTTATAGAATAGAGTTTGTTTATCCACAAAGCACAATGTATCAGTAAAAACTCTGGAAAATCTGACTTTACTATATAAAAGGAATATGAAGGCGAGCAGAATGAATGCATATGAAAGAAATGTCAGATCCAGGCATCTGATTAACGACCATAAGTAATTTTTAATGTTTGCTGGGGACAAGATATCTGCATATTCCTTCCTTATTCTGCAGTTCCGAATTTGCTGTAGGACATTGAAACAGATTGTATTATTCAATATCTGCAGAACAATGCACCCTGCACGACGTGTTTATACAAATCAGCGTCTATGTATTTGACATTTAAAGTGTTTTGTAAGTATGGCTTAGAGTTAAGCATTAAAATAAAGTTTAACAGAAGTTTATACAGGAAAATACTTTATAAAGACATTAAACCACATTATAGGGAAAATTTACAAATGCAAGTGCAAGCATAAAAAGAAATATACCCCTTTTCGACTCAAGCTCATTCAGTTGCACTTATGCTGAAAAGGTGCATAAACATTATTAGAACTTCCATATATAGCTATATAATGTATTTTTTCTACACAAACATACCTGATTCCACTAAATCGATCACTGATTACCACTGTACACTGGCACCAGTTCCCCCTCTCATATTTTTAGGTATAGTTTTTATTAATAAATTACACTATAAACTGCAAATATATCATCCTACCACTTAAAATGTTATTCTTGAACTAATAACTGTGTTTTTAGTTAGTAAAATTGGTGTGTAGGCAGCCTTCTCAGGTCAGTGTGCCTGATCCTGTGCTTTCACTCAACAATGCAACTTCTTTCAGATAAGCTATTGTTTCTTTAACTCAATGTAACTGACATTAGCGGGGCTAGTGCTGTTCTCATATCTATCACTAGATGGGGCATTTTTAGCAATGCAGATATCTTGAAGCTGTTATTTATTACCTTCCCATTGCTCTGTTGATCGGCTGCTAGGGGAAAAGTGAGGGGGTGATATCACTCTAACTTGCAGTGTAGCAGTAAAGAGTGTCTGAAGTTTATCAGAGAACAAATCACCTGACTGAGGGCACCTGGGAAACTAAGAACATGTGTAGCCCCGGGTCAAATTTGAAATGAAATATAAAAAATATGTTTGCTCTTGTTTAATTGTGAAGTGATAGAGTTTGTGGATAGAATGCCGCCTGCTTACCATAACGGGTGGTGCAATTGTTTTCTGCAAATCAGAGGGATTTCAAGTCCCAGAGTCCTTCACTTTACAGGGAAATATGATGTGACAACATGTGCAACATAAATGTGATGCATTGGCATACCAATGCACTATCCCTGCACAAAAACTAGAGACACAATTTGCACCTTATTTACGAACACTGATGCTAATTTGTACTTTTATTGGTAAATGCCCACAAGTTGCAGCACATGCTATTTTGTGGACTCCGGGTATGGTGGAAATCTGGGAAATGTGATACACTGTGGGTAGTAGTAACATATAATTTACACATATACAATGGTGTTGTCACATTGGGCCTATGCAATGCAATGCAGAACAGACGTGTGGTATGTAGGGTGGGGGTTTATTTCTCCTTCCAGACTACAAGGAATGTGTTAAATTCACACACAGTATAAAAGAGACAGGAGACTGCACATGACACACATGATCAGTATATTAGTGGCTTCATTTTACTTGCAATGAATGATTGTGGGGAGGGAGCACATATTTAATCATTTGTCTAGGGTAATTTGTATTAAGCTATATAAATTATGCTGCACACTGTCAACTTAATGGTTTTCAGAAGTGCAAACATTTTAGCTATGCTGCACACTGTCACGATGATCCTTTTCAGATGCACAAATGGTTTCCTTTTTTGTTTTGAAGGCAGAAATGTTTGCATTCCTGGAATTGACTCCTCTTTTTATGTATTCTACAATTTTATTAGCTTTCACAGCTGTCTGACACTAAGTGCTCCCTCCAGCCTATCCCATCCTATTAGTAACGCATTGCTTTTTTCCTGTCCAATCCAATACTAAGTCCATGGTTTATTGAGGGAGCAAATATTTAGATCAGAATTTAACTAGGCCCCCTGGGGCCCATCAGATAACCTAATAATTTAGGGTCCACTTTCAGAACTCACATTAGTTGTTCATTGTATATTCATAGTAGCTTATGAAAATTACAACACTGTGGTGCAAATCTGAAATGATTGGTAGGATTTGTTGTTTGTTGTTCCACTAGAGCCTTAACTTGTCGGGAGATCCTCTGATCATCAACGTCACATAGCTTACTGTCATACAGGAACACTTCACATTATAGGCAGTTTGAAATGAATATTGAAAAAATGGTGCCTAGTACAGCATTCTTAGCCCCACTCCTAGCTCTGCCCAAGTCTTGTGCCCCTGTGTGTTTTCCGCTCCACTGCTTCTGATGGATATGAGAGGACTTTGGGTGACTATTTATGCATTTTAATGGGTATGGACCTGTTGCTGCAAACTACAGGTGATGGTGGCACAATGAGTGTTCCATAGACAGCTCGCTCAACTCACCAGACATGAGTCTTTGTGCATACCACACATGTCTCCTACAGGCCTCTCAGAGTATCCCCTAAAAAAATTCTGATGACAGGTTCATGTTGGCTTTCTGTTTTACTCCATTTGAAATGTTGGGTCTGTTGGAATATGTTCTTCCATATTTCTTCCTATGACTCCACAAACTCAACCTCATTTCCCCTGCAGGAGGGAGTGCATGTAACATGGACTGGAAGTCAAAAAAGGCCTGGCATTCCAAGTACACCAAGGCCCAAACAGCACCTACCAGCCCAATAAATAGTGATATGGCATCTTACAGCAGCCTCTTGTCCATTTGTCAGAACCCACAGGTTCAATCAGCAAGCAGACAGCACCACACGTTTGAAGAATCTTAAAAGGCCTTTATTTCAAAATAAGCCCTTTTGAAATAAAGGCCTTTTAAGATACTTCAAACGTGTGGTGCTTTCTGCTTGCTGATTGTATCTACGGAACAGGTGGAGGTGGCCACAAAAAACTTGCACACAGTTCATTATACCCTAAGGGTGAGTGCTGACTTCTAACAGTCCTTGCCTGTGTGTTACCTGTACTTATATATTTATATAATTCGTATATATGTTACTATATTTACATGTACCACATTTGTAGGGATTGACATTATCCAGAGAGTGTCTTCTTGCCTACATACTCCCAAAAATACTACCAAAATAAACAGGGGGTTAATGATCTCGTGGTTACAAAGGCTTTAAGAATTTCCCACTCATCCTAAATATGTAACTTTATCTTTTAGGACAAAACCCAACATAACTGTCCTTTAGTGCTCTTGCACAGTTCATATGGTTTAAACTTCCAAAGGCTCATTAGAAACTCAGTTTTAGAATTGTGGTGATGCCAGCGACTCACAACAGAAACCGACTGGCTGTGCTTGCCAACCAGACTTGACAAAACACAGCTCAGCAAGAATGGAACTGCTTGTTTTTTTAGAATCGTGATATTGTTTTTTCCTTTTAATAAATTATTTCAGTTCATCATAAATTGAATCCTGCTCATTAGATTACAGTCACAAAATATTTTTGCTGGCTTAGAAACAGGCACAGCCGACGAGTATATACTGTACATTTTTATATATATATTTTTATATATTTTTATCTACAAGGCTCTGGTTGGATATCCCTGACATGAATTTTAACAAAACCAAAACGATCCTTAAGCTTATACAATTAAATAAGATACTATTTTTACATGATTTCTGGTCAGGGGGGTCCTTTTCAATTTTGGGGCTCAGGGGAAATGTCCTGTTAGCAATGGTCCTATATAACTACAAATCCCAAGGAATGTCCCAGATTTCCATGATATCAGTAAAAGTATATCAGGTGCTGTCCTTGTTTATGAAAATGTTGTGTTTCCAGATTTAAGTGGGCTGATACATGAGTTATTGTGGGGCAGAGTAACTTCTAGTTATATCACTGTGTTATGGAATAATAGATTGCAATGACGTTTAAATGGCCATTCTACAGGTGTTTGACATTCAGTTATTTGTTTTGCCCTCTGCTGAAATGCAATGAAAGGATTGACGTCTTCTTTAATAACCAATAGCTGTTAGCCAGCACTGGAATCAGTCATCACTTCCAGCTGATTGTGAGCTTATCTTTAACATGACACAGGATGGAAATATGAATTCCTGGGGTAAGATATCTTTGTTAGCAAGTAATGATTTAAGTGTAAGGGTGTCATATTCAATATACAGTACCTAGCTGCAAAGTGAGAAAATTGTGTAATCACCATTAGCATTGCACACATTATTGCCTTAGTATCCCTTACTCCCTATTAATCACACATTTTGAAAAAAAAGAACTATATTATATAATATAGTAACATAATATAAAAAAGATATATGTTCATGTAAACTACAGGTTGTGCTAGCTGCTGGGGGAGATTTGCACAATAAATATGCACATCCTAAACTAAGCAAGATAGTCTGGTTGCATAGGATGTGAAATTTCCAGCCTTCTCTGGGTCATTGTCTGGTGAGCCAATGTCGCTGATAATGCCACTACAATATCTTTTGTTTTTTCAAAATATCCCATTGTTACTGGTTCTTTTTGAAGATATACTGTATATTTATATATATATTTATACTGTAGATAAATAGATAGGTGATAGATAGATAGATAGATAGATAGATAGATAGATAGATAGATAGATAGGGGCATAACACCACAGCAGGAAGCGCACCCTGCAGTTGCAGGGGGCTCTGGGGGTATAGGGGCCCCATGATGCCCTAATTCATATGCAATTTCAATAAATATTGTTAAAACAGGTCAACCCTTTAGACATTTTATGGGCCTGAAAAATAATTTGCTATGGGGCCCATAAATATCTAGTTACGTCACTGGACAGATGGACAGACGGACAGACAGACAGACAGACAGACAGACAGACAGACAGACAGACAGATAGATAGATAGATAGATAGATGTTAGTTTATTAGCACTATGCAGGCATATTATAGGATTTGGTGTGTGAGTACATTATGAAACCCAGTACACTGACATATTACGGACTTTGGCAGTATTTGACAAGTAGATACTGTAGATAGACAGATGATCGGTAGAAATAGATAGATAGATAGATAGATAGATAGATAGATAGATAGATAGATAGATAGATAGATAGATAGATAGATATGCCTGTGTTCTAAAAGAACCAGCTAAATTAGAACACCTTGCTAATTCTTCATCAACATAAAGCAGAATTCCGGCCAGTACATTTTATTCATTAAAATACAAAGTGTGGGCTGCTTGTGTGAATCTCAGGGTGTCAGGAATAGTAACAGCGGCTTCATATGTGACAGCAAAATGAGTGCAAAAGCTCAGTGTCCTACTGGGGCCAATAAACTCAGGCTGATGCAGGACAGCTGTGTTTTGTACTGTGAATGTCAAGGAATGGGCCCAGCACCTCAGCAATATTACTAGCAAGGTCAGAGGAAAAATAGACGGGGCCTTTGCATCATCTCAAAGGCACAACCTCAGAGCTACTCTCGGATTAAGTTCTGCCACATGGGAACTGGAGTGCAAGAAATTCATTTATTTGAAAGCCCTTGGGTAGGCCTAATACATCTGGTTTTCTCAGTCTCTGCTCAAATAATAAATAAAGGGGCAGCACTGGGAAATATCATGTGCCTTTTTTGTACAGCTGTTATCTAATATAAAAAAGGGGCCACACAAAAGGGTCATGTATAATATACTGTAGCTCAGGGGTAGCAGGGCCAGAACTAGGGGTAGTCAGAAGAGCACTTGCCTAGGTGGGGGCACTGGCACATACGTCTTCTCTCTACCTACCCCTAGTTCGGGCCCTCATACCCCCCCAACAGTGTTGTCACTGCTGCTTGAATGTGCACACTCTACACAAATGACAAGGTATGTGTGCTGCAATGCCAACTAAACCTAAAGCCAACGTGGCTGCCCATTTAGCTGCATTTCACCTCAGCCCCCTTGAAGAAAAACTGCAGCTAAAATTAATATAGTATATTGTGGAAAAGCTGTTAGATGTGGTTAGTATTTATCATTAAAGACCAGCCCCTAGCTGTGGACTGCAGCTCCCATTATCCCGTTGCATTCAGTGAGTTGGAGATTTACAAGAGATGCAGGTCCATAGGTTAAATGCCCCTAATTTATTTAATGAACATCCTCAGTCGGGGTCTATACTTTAATCCAGCCTTGCCCTGCTGTAAGCAAAATGCCCAGATTGTTACTGATGCATCACACAAGTGCTGTTTATTAGTGCTCAGGGGCGTAACTATAGAGGAAGCAGACCCTGCGCCTGCAGGGGGCCCAGGAGGTATAGGGGCCCCACGAGGCCCTAATTCATATACAATTTCAATAAATATTGGTAAAACTGCTAAAAATTTTGGGGGCCTGAAAAATAATTTGCTGTGGGGCCAAGTAATATCTAGTTACGCCACTGTTAGTGCTAATAGTATGTATTCTGTACAAATGTGTATATTGTAGAAAACTGACAAGACCTGATGCTAGCTACATGGTACAGTCTCCCATTTTTTCAGAAGCTCTAGACGGTCTCACATTGAGGCAGCACAAAAGGCTTTTTCAGATACAGAGCATAGAACAGTGCGAGTTTTTTAATCAGATGGAAAAAGTGAAAACTGGTTTGCCAAGTTACTGTTAATTAACATCTGCTCTGAAGTGTTCTATGTCCTCTTTCTCGTGAAATATTTTATTCATATTAACATTTGGTAAAAGTAGCACTCTTTCACTTTGCCATTCATTTTTGCAGCCATTCAGGTTGCAAGGCTGCGGTTTAGGTCAGGAAAAATATATTAGATGTTATTTATCACATGCAGCCAATAAGAAACTGGCATAAACACCAGTCACATCCAAAGTACATTTGACATGAGCAAGATGTGAACATACTCTACATGTCAATTCCCAGTACCCCATATCTCACAACTGTTCTCTCGCCTCTTAACCCAAAAACACAATAAGGCGACCTTAGAAGTAACATCCTTCCCAACATAGTAGTTCATTCTAAGGTTTCGTTGTGAATATTTGCCTTATCCATGCACGCAATTATATGCAATTCAATAAAGCAGGCTATACCAGTATACTGGTGCTAGGCATATATAGGCACAAACACCTTTGTAAATTATCTTTAAAAGTGGACCAAATAACAGTTGATTTTGAGTTTATTTATTTGAGCTTGCACTTTATGAGCATATTTATGCAGCTGACATTCAGTTGTATTAAACAGAATATAAGTCTGACAATAACTGGTACACCTGATTGCAAAATGTAGTGCTTTCTACAATGGCAACTCTTGTAAGGATAGAAGTGGCAGTCATTATTTATACGTCAGGGATTGAATTTGTAGTGTCTATATACATATGCAATGTTGCACCTGTCATGTGCATCATTTTCCAGTACAGGAGAATTTCTTGTAGGTTATTTGTAAGCAATAAACCAGACTATTTTTCTGTAGTTTAACTATATCTCTGTGTTATACTGTGTATGCGAATGTAAATGTCAGTAGTATTACATTCATTGTCCGCTTCAATTAACATCATACCATGTATATGTAGTATATATAATTCTCACCTCCTCAAGAGTCCTGGAGTGATCCAGTTATATGTCATTTGTTTTCTATTTATTCCTTGCAATCTGATGTAATTTTTGATTGTCTCTAAATGCACTGTGTGCCTTATTACAATTGGTTCATCCTCTTGGTATTTTGCATTGATCACGCTCCAGTGCTCACTGTGGCTTATCATACAGTCCTTTTCCATTATTTATTCCATCAAGAAGGCAGGGAACTGATAAGCGAACGGGACATACATGGCTAACACTGAGGCCAGATTCAGCGGGAATGGAAGCTGTTTTATTATTCTGCACATTTTATCCAGCGTCCTTTATGTCTGGTTTTCTTGGGTAGGTTAGCTTAAACTGTCTGCAAGTGAAATAAATGGCTTTGGAGGTCATGCTCTGTCTTGTTTACCAGTGGTAATGTGATTATTTTCGTTGTTGTCAAACAGAAAGCTTAGTTCAGCTGCTAAATATTGAATGGGTCACTTACTTATAATACACTAATATAGTCCTGTAGGACAGCTACATTTTAGCTATGATGATATGCATAGGAAAGTGGCAGCATTAGTGGCTTTGGTCCCAAAAACGCAGAATTTTCAGGCCAAAATCCTCCTTGGGTGTACAGAGACAGGAGGCAGCCTTTCATGTCACTGCTCAAAGACATGGGGTGGTTTGGGAGTGGTGTTTTCTCCACAGGCAGAGAAAAGGTCATTGTGACAAAGCCCTAGAAGACAGAAAAGTTCTGTTGCTATAATCAGGATGGAATTAAATGTCAAAATGCAGCAATCACTGAAAAGGTGTAACTGTTTTTGTAACTATGTAAAATTAGGTTTCTTTGAACTAATCAGTACTGTAACATTGCGTGACATTCACTTCTTTCATCTTGACAGCGTGACTATTGGCTTAAATCCATGACTGTCACACAAAATACATGACAGAGCTGCAGGGGACAGATATACTGTAGCTGCATGAATCCCTACCTGCTTAGTCAATGTACTCAACTTGTTTTTATTACCTATGACTACCAACAATGAATAATCATAGGCCAACCGGCAGTTCGAGTGCATGCAGATCTGCTGCGGAGATAGTGTCAGGAGGGCATATCCCCCAACTGTCCCATTTTTCGCGAGACAGTCCCGCTTTTGACAGCTCAAACCCGCAGCCCCGATTGTTACGGAAATGTCCTGATTTTCTCTTTGATCTCCTGCACTGAACAGCCAGAAAAAGATAAAATGTTTCTAACTTAACTGGCTTTTGGCAGAGAGCTCAGAATATGTGCCAGGTGCACTTGGATACCTTTGTAACAATTTAAGATAAGCAAAGAACTTCAAACTTTCATAGACTGGCAAATTTTGTAAAATGAACAAGGTAATTAGGGGGTGTGGACACAGAAATGGGCATGGTCAAAAATGTCACAGAATTCAGCGTGGCAAATTCTTTCAACATGTTGGGAGGTATGGGAGGGCAGGGGTGAGTGACCTGGCTGCATGGCCTGCAACTGGGCTTGGAGATGGGTAGTTACATTACTGTTGATTGGTTACTGCCTGGTAATCAATCAGTGGAAACCAAGAGAGCTGCAAAGCAGGAAGTAGTGTTCTGATCTGTTATATCACACATCCAGTCACTCCAGCCTTTACACAGTACATTACATTTTTGGCTAACTAACTATATTAGAATTAGTTTTTATTTTGCACAGCCTATCTATTTAGCCAGTTTTTATTTTTACACTCAACAATTCCTTTAAAGAGGTAGAATTTAGAGGCACACTATAGAAAAGAGAATACCACACGGACCATTCTCATATTAGTTAATGCTGTTAATTTGAATTTATCGGCATCCAAAGTTTTCAGGCAAAGTAAAGTGTTTTTGAAAGTAGTAATGGAAATGACAGCAGCGTCAGTAAAATGCCATTAAAATCCTTTTACTTGAGTGGTATTCCAAAGATTTCAACAACATAATCAGTGTTTTGTAAAATACCTTCTATCATTACTATGCCAAATAAAAGTTCTTTTTATCCTTCGGAAATAATGGGATTTCAGCAGGTCTGAACTGGCAAAGTAATTACAGCACTATTTTGGTCAAAGCACGTGGCAAAGTTCTTTATATATATATATATATACCTTTCTATTATGGTATTATCCATTAGTTTCAAAAGAACAAAAAGTCATATCACAGAGACAGCTTAGATGCATCACAAAAGAAGGGGCCTTCAGTATTCTCTTCCTGTAACTGCTTCAAAGAATTTTCTGACAATGAAAAGTCAATGTGCTTTGGGCAAAAATATTATCATTTCGGAATCCAGGCAGGGGAGCGCATCAAATGAATACCGAAGCTGGAGAATGACAAAATAAGAAATGAATGCTATTGATTATATAGTAGGAAACCTCTTAAAGATCAATAAAAATAATCAACACTCATAAAAGGTTATTCAGTGAGCATTCCCATGCACACATGAAACACTGAAATGATACTGATAAACAACAATAATGGTTACGGAAGAGAGAATCTTACAAAGACAAAACAATATAAGTTTTATTACCACCTCTTCTGAGTGTCGTTCCTTGTGCCATTTTTCTGGGCTGTATACCTTGTAAATGCTTAACTTTTATAACTTTTTATAATAATGTGCATTTACATGGCCTCCTTAAAATAGCATTCTCTACAGTTTATTTTTTACACAATTCAATTTAATTGATTAAACACATGTATGGCATACATAATCCAAGAATGACTTTTGCGTTACATATTTTGACAGGTTTATGCTGTTGCATTGACTTATTTAGTACCCGCTAAAACCTGTGTGGTGTGATGTTTGTGTGTTTTGGGCAGGGAGACCACTCTATTGACTATTATACAGTGTTTTAATGGCTTGAATAAAGGTGTTCCAGTCTGCCCTGCTACCATTTTCTGTTTTTTACAATTTATTTTTATGAGGGAGATACAGTACTAGGAGGTACAGGTATGGAACCTATTATCCAGAATGCTCAGGACCAGGCCCCGACTGGCAATCTGTGGGTTCTGGCAAGTGCCAGAGGGGCTGCTATAAGGTCACATAGAAAGTCAGTATATAGTGGGCTGATGGAGGCAGTTTGGGCCTCTATGTGGGCTGATCGGGCCACTGTGTACCTGAAATGCCAGGGCCTATTTTGATTCTCAGTCCGGACCTGCTCAGGACATGGGGTTTTCCTGATAATGTATCTTTCCGTAATTTGGATCTTTATACCTTAAGTATACTTTTAAACTTTTAAACAACCCCAAAAGATGGGTTTGCCTCCAATAATAATTAATTATATCTTAGTTTGGATTAATTACATTAATTTTTAATTATTACAGAGAAACAGGAAATCATTTTTAAAAATTTGGATTGTTTCATTATAATGGAGTCTATGGGAGATGGTAATTCCATAATTCATAGCTTTCTGGATAATGGGTTTCCAGATAACAGATCCCATACCTGTACAGTATTTGTTTGTTTGGATAATATAATAGTCTACGAGATTGGGGTATTTGATAATGGCAAAAGATTTGTTGTTTAAAACGAACAAGGTATCACAGTTCAAAGGTGGCTTCATATTGAATTCATGGTACAGTTGCTGCCTTGGAGATTGATGGGAGAAACTATCCCTATACTCAGGGCCGCCATTAGAAATCACGGGGCCCCGTACAACAAAATTCTCGGGCCCCCCTGGCTCCCAAGCCCCACCCCAAATCCCGCCCACACCACATCACACTTAAAAGACCACACAGACATCAGCGCTAAAAAAGTAACCCCACACACACAAGTTCTAAAAAGCTATTGATGGTCAGGGCCCCCTTATAAGTTAAGGAAAAAAAACATTGGCGCCAGGGCCCCCCATAAAAGTTTTCTTTAAAAAGTATTGGTGCCAGGTCCCCCCTTATAAGTAAAAAAAAATTGGGGCCCCAAAGAATATTTTTTAAAAAAACATTGGCGTCAGGGCCCCCCTTACAAGTTAAAAAAAATTGGGGCCCCAAAAAATAGTTACGTTACTGATTAACTTGCCCTTTACACCACTATACAGCCAATACAAGATGGTTGTCTTTTTAGCCAATTCCCTTCCTGTGTATGAGATACGATTCCCTCATCCAATACGCTAGCAGCGCCACTAGATTGAATACCGGTAATATTTAGTCGTGACGTCAGTCTCATCTTGCGAGACTGTAATGTAACATTCCGAAAGGCTTCCAGAAAAAGCCGATTGGTGAGGCCAAGAAGTGCAGAAAAGCTAGACATTTTCAGGACAGCGAGATGCAGCATGAAAAGCAGAGTTGGGACGTTTGGGAGTGTTCGCTAAAGGAGAATAACTTCCCTACACTGTAAGACTTTATTAATTAAATCACTGCCTCGTAGTGCGCAAGTCTTTGTTGTGCTAATGCACATGCAAACTAGACTTTATTAATGAGACGGTGCGTAACTATAGAGGAAGCAGACCCCGCTGTCGGGGCCCGGACCGTGGGGTCTGCAGCACCAAAAACCTCCCTACGACGCTGTATTAAAGAAAAATTTGCGTGCACGCTCAAGCGCCGGAGGGGGGGGGAGTGCCAGACGGGTTCTATGCACACCGGGCCCCTTTAAAGATTTTCAATGGGGGGGGGCCCGTCAAGCGCTTGTTACGCCGCTGATTTGAGAAGACACCAGTAGTGCAGTACTGCCGGGCCCCCCTTCTTGCCTGGGCCCGGGACACTTGTCCTCCCTGCCCCCCCCTGATGGCGGCCCTGCCTATACTAACTGTATAAGCAACGATCTAGCAAGTGGTCCGGGGCTGCTTGGGGGGCTATTGCAGGGCCAGATAGATTTACTTAGCAGATGCCCCTAGGCCAGCTGCAATTCATCGACCCCCATCCCCTCCCCTTTATTCACACAAATCATGTGGACCAGAGTAATGGGGATTGGTGCAGGGAAATTTTTTTAAAAAACTGTGGTATCTCCTGCGTATCCCCAGTGTTTCTGAACCAATGTTGGTGTGGTTGGGCAGCATGCTGCCCTCTAAACTCCTGCTGCCTTAGGCCCGGGCCTTGGTGGCCTTTCCACAAATCTGGGCTATTAGGGCAGCGATAAAAAAATTATTAAAGGTGAAATAATTAATTAAAGCGCTTTGTTTTCTGAAAGTCACCTGAAGTTTACTCGTGAGGCAACTTTGGGTGACTTCTGAAAACGAAGCGCTCCAAGTGCCATTCCGCAATGATTTTCATTCTAGCTGGTGGGAAGGCAGTTCGGGGAGATTACTCACCCTGAAGAAGAGGAGATTTGTCACCCTAAACCCCTGTGACACAAGAGATTTAACAATACCCCAGATGCAAGTGCTAGAGTAATAAAGGATGCAGAATTGCACCCATTAGTGCCCATTTACCCAGAACTTGCACCTGGGCATTGTTTTATTCTTGAGGCACATGGCAGGGACAGAGTGAAAAGTACAAAAACCATTGCAACATAATATTTTCCCCAAAGCTAGCAGGCTGATGGGGCCCTAAAACATTTTTCTTGCAGCCCAATTAATTTCAAGTAATGCAACTTATCCAATTATTACAACCATTTGGACAGAAGTAACAGTAATAAACAGCCCAGGATTATGCCTCCCCTGGGGGTCAAATTAATTTCTACTTATAAAACGGAATTATTGTCTTGTATAAAACTTATTCTTAATATCATGTGCTTTTAATTAAAAAAAAATACTTCTTGAATGTAAAACTAATAAAGGATGTGGTAAGAGAGATGTGCATATTTAAATAGTATTTTATTATAATATAGGCTGGCTATGAAAAGCAAGTGTTTAAAAGGCCCAGGGAGTTGGAGACAATAACATGAAATACTGTAGTAAGTGCCATTATACCATAATTTTTTAATTTTCCTATGGGTTTGGTGTCTGGAAATATTAAAAGCTGGATACATGTTTATTTTCCATTTGATCTGTTCCTCTGAAGATTCTGTTAAAGTGTAAATGGCACAGCCTGAGGTTTTACCCTTTCCTTAGGCTTATGGTGCATGGGGCATAATATGCGTATTATTAAAATGAATTTCAGCCAGAAAAGTTGCATTTTCCCACTGGTTACTGGGCATTTTCATTAAAATTACAGGCAGGGTTCCAGCAACTAAACAGCACCAGTGAATAATACATCTCATGTGCTGTAAAGAAGTCTTATAAGATAATGTCTTAGTGCAGGCTTCCTCCAAACTTCTTATCACCCAGGACTCCTGCTGTGTTCATAATCCCATTATAGGAATAGTGGAGTGGGTGGTAGGGGGTGAGTCATGCATGGGGAGTCTTTATTTTGGTCGTAGTCAGAGGTTGGGGCCAAAAATCATAATATTAACACTTTCTTAGATTTACCATAAATTCATGTAAGCATTGGTGTGCCCCTGGTATAAGCACAATTGTTCTGGACCGTGTGAGGGTACATCTTTATAATGAGGGGATTTATTTTTTCCCATACTATATACTACAATTTTAAAGATTGTTTGCTGCTGTTTTTCTTTTTTTATTATTCTTTATGTATTTGATTATCTCTTGTTTTAGGTTGTCTCCAACTGTTCTTCAGATAAACATTTTAACAGCTACCCAGTTGCTAGGATTTTATACCTAAAGAGTGAGCAAAATAATATCTGACAGCTTTGTGTCCTAAACATTACTTTTATAGCAACGGCACCTTGGGCCTAGTATGCTTTCAGCCTTCAGTCGTCACTTACAGTTAGAATAGCTATTACCTAAGCACTTATATAAACCTCTAAGAGCTATATACTATATACTGTATATGTATATGAACTCTTAACAAATCAGTTTTTTTCTATTCCCACGAGTGCTTTCCGTATGTGGAGCTACAATATACTATATATATTGGTGTAAAATATATGAACTCCATGCAGGTAAGCAATCATTAGCACTGAGCTGTTAACACCATTTATAGATATGTGTATATTTTTTTACACTAAATAGAGAATATTTACACAAGCATGCACCACCTGAGACCTGGTGCACCTGGTCGAGTTTTTAAAGGAGAAAAACTCGATTTTTTTAGAGGAAAAAAAAAACTCAAATCATTTTCTCAATAGTTTTGGGTTGTTTTCTCTGGTTCTCATTCAACAATTCGATAAATTTGAGTTTTCGGTGTGAAAGGATAATAAAGTCTAGTTTTCAGAGAGAGTGAAAATTACCATCTCACCATTTGATAAATTTGCTTCTGTCCGTAAGTCAGGGACAACTTCATGTGGCAAAAATAAATTCTAGCATAATAAGTGTTGTAAAAAGGTTTTCAAATCTGTATTTTTGCAGATTAACGCCAGGATTATTCACACAGTTATAAATAAAAAATGTATTACACAGTTCTATAGCTGTGTATGATTTTACATGAGCACTGTGGCATTTTAGTAGTGTTCTTCCATTTTAAAACAGTTTTTTTTCCATATCCTTAAAAATATGCCCTTTGTCATATCTGAATGCTCTCAACATGCTTCTAAAGAGATATACCAAGGCTTCTGCTTAACCATGTCGGTAATATACAAGCTATGCATTATTTATTATTTAGAAGAACAGTAGCAGGCGTTCTTCCTATTCAAGTATAAAACTGAAGGGAAAAGTGTACATTATGTTACAGAAGGTCATAGAAATCCATTCTACAGTTACTTATTGGTGGGGTTGTATATTCTTATTTTCATTGGGTCATTAGGAAAGAGAAGTAAAGCTGAGCATTTGAAGAATTACTAGTATAATCTGTTAATGAAAACCTCTGGCTATTATTTTTTCTAAGAAGATTCGTGTTCATCATGGATATCTGTTTTGTATCCCTCTCTAATTGAAGTATTGTATATTACAAAATAAACAACCATGACCACTTATAGTTTCTATGTATTTGATGGTATATATGTATGTATATAGAGAGATAGATAGATAGATAGATAGATAGATAGATAGAGAGAGAGAGAGAGAGAGAGAGAGAGAGAGATAGATAGATAGAAAATGCAGCTCATCCCTTACATCATTGGGTGCACATGGTCAGGCTTGATATGCAAATTACACAATTTACCACAGCACTCCAACATATAGCCCCCTGGGAAAACCTGTTTTGCACAACTGAACTGTAAGTTTAATAAAAGAAGACACTTTTAGTTACAAAGTTTGTATAAAGTATACATAAGCTGACGTGCCCCGTCAAGGCAGTGTCCATGCGTCAGTCTTATCTCACTGAAATAAGTATTATCTTTGGGGGGAGAAAGACCATACCTGCTTTTCTCTTTATTTAGCATGATCTCTTCCAAAGACACCATTCAGCGGGGGTTGGGAGAGCAGGCATTTTAAGGAGAGTGGCACCTCCTCACAGTGGCGTAAATACCGGGGGAGCAGGGGGTGCATTTGGGCCAGGGTCCGCACCCCCTGAGAGCCCCCCGGCAGCTCGCGCGCCACTGGATTCCGCCCGAAAATAGCGTACTATTTTATTATATATATATATATATATATATATATAAAATATATATTCTTAATGAAACAGATGAAAATTGAGCGTAGGACTGGCCAGATATGGGATGACTTTGATGTAGTTGGCCAGCTTATTGCAATATATGGACAAACAATCCCTGTTTTGTTTAAAGGGTAAGGCATTTTTCAGTAGCAGTATGCACAAAATGTCTCTGTCTTAAATATATTGATAATGGGTTGAGTGCAGAGGACCTCTTGTATTTCTCTCTCTCTCTCTCTCTCTCTCTCTCTCTCTCTCTCTCTATCTATCTATCTATATATATATATATATATATATATATATATATATAGAAATTGCTCCAGGTGTCCGCACTCAAATCTTCATATTGCAGAGGTGCAAGATCAATGTGTGTAATATAGATCAATAAAGGATCAGCACTCTCTTTCAGCTAGTGAACCAAGCGTTTATTGTCAACACAGCATCATATCCAACGATTTGGTCCCACTTGAGGATGCTGATCCTTTATTGATATAGATATATATATCTATATATATCTATATATATATATATATAAACCCACAGGAAGCCGGCACTCTTGACAATAAAGAGTTCATATGCCTGGGTGCATGTTAAATACATTATCTTAATCCATGGCACTCTCAGGACTTAAAATGAAAAAAAAAAAAAGGTTTTTATTCATAAAACAGCTTGTGACTAACGTTTCGGCCTTTCTCAAAGTATTAATGCTCACTAACAATATGCCTTATAAACACTAACAGGCGGGAAAACAGCAGCTGTGATGATGTCACCTAATTAGCGACATTACCAACCACCCTTCTAAAGCATATTAATGAATATTTAAACATTAAAATTCCCATACAGTCTTAAAACCTCACTCATTGGTCTCTCTACTTCATAGACACACAAATTAAAAACAAAGTCCTATTGTAACAATGTTATATTTATATTATTTGTGTAACTTATTTACACAAGCCAGAACAGGCTTACTATATAAGTATACTTTGTATCCAATCATAACACAGGATATATGGTTACGTTTCTATTGTTACTAATATCTTTGAGTGGGTGTTGAGAGTTTAACACATGAGGGTACCTCTGCTATTTTAAATGAATGTGTCCATAATTAATCAACTATCTATGACTATCCCACTATATGGTAAAATTAAACACTCATCCCATAGCTTTCCTCATGGCCCCTTATTACTTTATAAAATGAAGGCAAAGGAAAGGTGACCCTACAGGCCAAAGTGGCAAACTGTGAGCCGAGAAAGAAGGAAGCTGTGAGTTGTAGTTGGAGCAGCAGGGAGCTTATACACAACTGTACTGTGAAAGAACAGAAAGGAGCTAGGACGAACCAACCCCACATGACTCGCAACATGAAACCTGTGTCAGTTCATTTGGATGTACAGTTTAGACAGTGACGCAATAAGTTTGGATGAAACCCTCAACCCCATCAAGTTCAACAGTTCTAATACTTTATACAGTTTGATACAATTTGCACTTAGCCAGAGCACTAGGGACTATGTTCCCTGTCTCAGTGCTCTGGCTGCAGATAAAAAGGATGCACGCGATCCAAGGGGAAGGGGCGACAGAGGACACCGGCATCCAGGCTCGCTGAGCAGAAATCCGGCCCTGAGCTTAACCCGTAACAACTCAGCTAAAAATTTGGTCAACAGGAACATTTTTTACCCTAATTATGGTGGTAAGATATCTTCCTAGATTGATTTCTCCTGATTGCTCAAGGTATCATATTCTTTCTTGTACCTCACCAGTACATCACCTCTTCTTTTGGGGGAAACTCAATATCAGATTATAATTACAAATAATGAGTAGAATATAGTATAGATACTGAATTACAATATGCAGCATACTCAAACCTCCTACTCAATCCTCCTCTATTGCTGATGATTTATAGCAGTGCTGTGCAACTTCTGTGGTACCGAGGGCCGGAATTTTTCTGTGGTGGAGGGCCGATAATGGAAGCCAGTGGTGGCAACCACAACAACACCGCTTTAAACCACACCCATAATAACACCAGAAATGTTAAGACCATACCCACATTCTATGTTTATCAAAAAAACAAATGGTTGGTGCTCACTGCAAGGATTTCACTCATATGTAAAAAAAAGTTTGTTATATTAAGACATACCCTTAAAGGAATTGTTCAGTGTAAAAATAAAAACTGGGTAAATAGATAGGCTGTGCAAAATAAAAAATGTTTCTAATATAGTTAGTTAGTCAAAAAT
This sequence comes from Xenopus petersii, assembly GCA_038501925.1. Taxonomy (NCBI): domain Eukaryota; kingdom Metazoa; phylum Chordata; class Amphibia; order Anura; family Pipidae; genus Xenopus; species Xenopus petersii. Next base: position 89,848,814 of record CM076677.1, read on the forward strand.
GTAATGTATAAAGGCTGGAGTGACTGGATGTGTAATATAACAGCTACAACACTGCTTCCTGCTTTTCAGCTCTCTTGGTTTACACTGACTGGTTACCCTGGTTACCAAGCAGTAACCAATCAGAAACTTGAGTGGGGGCCACATGGGTCATATCTGTTGCTTTTGAATCTGAGCTGAATGCTGAGGGTCAATTACAAACTCACTGAACAGAAATGTACCATGTGGCCCCCCTAGCTCAGAGTTATAGAGCTGAAAAGCAGGAAGTTGGATTCTGGCTGTTTTATTAGACATCTGTTCACTCCAGCTTTTATATATTACATTTTTGGCTAACTTACTATATTAGAAACATTTGTTATTTTGCACAGCCTATTTATTTACACAGTTTTTATTTTCACACTGAACTGTTCCTTTAAGGGCTAGTCCACACGGGGAGATAGCCACGCGTTTGCGATCGCGGCGACAAAGCGCCGCGACAGTCACCGCGACCGGCGCAGGTGACAGTTTTGTATGGGCGCCTATGTAAAAACGCCTGTGCTAACCACACGAGGCGATTTGCTTTTCAACAGTCGCCTGAAAAAGCCTGGCGAGGCATTTTCAGGCGACTGTTGAAAAGCGCATCGCCTCGTGTGGTTAGCACAGGCGTTTTTACATAGGCGCCCATACAAAACTGTCACCTGCGCCGGTCGCGGCGACTGTCGCGGCGCTTTGTCGCCGCGACCGCAAACGCGTGGCTATCTCCCCGTGTGGAATAGCCCTAAAAGAGCACAGGTTCCATCAAGGAAGATAGATTTAGGCACAAAACAAAAGTCAAAGGCACAGGCTAGAGAGGGGCCTATGTCAAGTTCATCAGACTGTGCCAAACATGCTCCCGGCTCAACAAAGCATTAAAAAGAAGAAGAGGAAAGCATTCACACACTACATTATATTAGTAGTAGAAGTAATAGTAGTAGAATTACTACCTACCCTTTATAAAACACCAGCATATTCTGCAGCATTCTGTACAATAGATGGGTGTATAGTTTCAACATACAAGAAAAACACAAAAACATCCAATAACCAATACAATAAGTTATTATTCATTTACACTGACACATTTATGCAGCGTTTTACAGAGATCAGTTATCCTTGCCCCATTAATATTCACAGCCAGTTTCATCAAGAGTCAAATTAACCTGCTTATATGTTTTTAGACTGAGAAAGGAAACCAGAGTACCTAAAGGAAACCAGAACACTAACATGGGGGGAACATATAAACATCTTGCAGACAGTGACCAGGTCAAAATCACAGAACCAAAATATCTCTGCTCGGCACTGGGCCAACATGTCTAGAAGGTAAGGTGAAGTCACCTGCTGAAATATGAGAACAGAAATACAAGATGTACACTGTACATATACATACACATTTAGTGAGTCAGTTGTTATAGTGTACAGAATAAAGAGTATGGAAGAATGATTGGCACGATGTGCCCTTCAGATAAATCACTACATTTATCGGTCTGTAATAAAAGTCTTGTCCAGTCCTGTAAACCTGATTTACATCTCTGAGTTACAGGCTATGCTAGTTGGATGACATTTGTTGCTGCAGCAAGGGAATAATTCACCCTAGCAGGGTTGAATAGTGAGCTGGGAAACCATTCACAAGACAGCCAGTGTTGTGGCACCAGAGCCCTGAACTTTTGGGTGGCTTGAGGGTTATAATATATTGTAAGTGTACTGGCAGCCCAAGTCATTGTGTTGCATTGGGGCCAGAGAATGTCTGCAATGGAGCCATTCATCTTGCAGTTGAGACTACTGTCAGCTGCAGAAACAAGAAGGCTCTATTTAAGCAAAAGCATATTTTCATACCTCCCAACGTTTTGGAAACAGAAAAAAATTAGCTGTGTGGAGTGCGGCAAAAATATGTTGACCACGCCCATTTTGTGGCCCCACCTCCTAATTACCATGTTCATTTTACCAAATTTGGCAGGTTATCAAAGTTTGAACACATTTCTGTGTTTTTTATGTGTCATTACTGTTTTGCTATTGAAGGTGAATTGCCCTTTAAGCTGCAAATCACAGTTTCCCCAAGAGACCTGCTTATCTTAGTTACATTTGAAATTGTTACAAAAGTATCTAAGTGCACCTTTCACTATTCTGGGCTCTCTGCCAAAAGCCAATTAAGTTAGAAACTTTGTATCTTTTTCTGGCTGTTCAGCGCAGGAGACCAAAGGAAAAGTCAGGACATTTCAGTAACAAACTCGGGACTGTGGGTTGAGCTGTCAAAATTGGGACTGTCCCACGAAAAACGGGACAGTTGGGAGGTATGTATTTTTTTCTACAAACATATTTACAGTAAGTTATACCAAAGATAGGTAACCTGCAGGTCTTTCTTTGTTTCTCATCTAAAATTCCATATGTCCAAGCTCTCACACTTTTCCTATTTCTGTTATAGGCAGAATTAGGCAGAAACAATTTTACAGCTGTTTGTTCAGGGATTATATTATCTGGGATATATTTATAAAAGAGTGAATCTAGAGCTCACCACAATCTGCCAGAAGGAAATTCCCACGCTCTCTATTTATTTCTACTTTTAAGGGAATATTTATCAAGGCATGGAATTGAGATTTCACTCTTTAATAAATACATTTTAATAATCCCATAGAAATGAAAAATGTGTGGAGAAATTTGTCTCTGGTGGATTGCGGAGAGTTCTTTCACCATTTGAAACAATATATCAGAAGCCAACTATTTAAATGGGTTGTTCACCTTTGATTTAACTTTTAGTATGGTGTAGAGAGGGATATTCTGAGACACTTTGCAATTGGTTTACATTTTTTATTATTTGTGGTCTTTGAGTTATTCTATTCAGCAGCTCTCAGTTTGCAATTTAAGCAATCTGGTTGATAGGGTCTAAATTACCTTAGCAACCATGCATTGATATAAATAAGAGACTGGAATATGAATAGGAGAGGGCCTGAATAGACAGACGAGTAATACAAAAGTAACAATAACTATAAACATGTAGCATTACAGAGCATTTGAAAGCTGGAAAGAGAAGGCGTTTCATTCAAAAACTATACAATAGGACAAATGAAGACCAATTTAACAGGCTTGAGAAAAATCAAGGAAGGCATTATTAATTTTCTGCTGGCTAAAAGCTGACTTCTACAACATTGTTTCATGAGTCAGAATAAGAAGTACAGATAAAGACAAGCAAATGCTTTCAGCTGCGGTAACATTTAAAAATAATTTATAATTACACAATTAACATTATTCACATTAATGTACATTACAAAGTTGCATAGAATGACATTTCTTTCAAAAAGCACTAGCAGAGTTATGTTGTGTGAGGTTCAACACATTCTAAGTACTTAGACATAAAGGCCAGTTTCCATAAAGTTTCCAAAAATTTCCATAAAGAATAATTTTTATATGTCTTGATTTGCTTAAGGGCAGATGTATCAAGGGTTGAATATCGAGGGTTAATTAACCCTCAATATTCGACTGCCGAATTAAAATCCTTCGACTTCAAATATCGAAGTCGAAGGATTTTGCGCAATTCGTTCAATCGAACGATCGAAGGAATAATCGTTCGAAGGATTTTAATACATCGATCGAAGGATTATCCTTTGATCAGAAAATTGTTAGCAAGCCTATGGGGACCTTCCCCATAGGCTAACATTGGCCTCGGTAGGTTTTAGGTGGCGAACTAGGGGGTCGAAGAAATTTTTAAAGAGACAGTACTTCGATTATCGAATGGTCGAATATTCAAACGATTTTTAGTTAGAATCGTTTAATTCGAAGTCGAAGGTCGTAGTCGAAGTAGCCAATTCGATGGTCGAAGTAGCCAAAAAAAAACATTCGAAATTCAAACTATTTTGCCTCTATTCCTTCATTCGAACTTAGTGAATGGGCCCCTTAGTGTTAGGGAACTTAAGGTCTATAATATGGCAAGATTTAGAGCTATTTCACTTTTTTTTCCGTATATCAGATAAGAATGTCCCTCCTTACTCCATATATATGATACAGTATCTCTGGACATGTCTTCTGATCAGGTAATGAAATAGACACATTATTGAGACTGTAAGCATCTTTCTCCCAGACTTGTTTATTACTGTTTGTTAAATTAGATCCTGATTTGGAATCATAAAACTCTTGCCAGGCCTCCTACTCCTCAGGGGCAAGGGTATAACTCAAGCCTCTTTCAGTAGAGCTGTGGTTAACCTGCTTCAGCCACAATATATCTATCGCCCCCCTGTACTTTTAAATCTATTTAAGTCTTGCTGATATGCAACAAAGTCTAATTCTAACATTCTGTCCCACATATTGAGAGGCTTAAGATATTAAACCACATAATTTCCAAAAATCAACAGCATAAAATCATTATAAAACAGCAAGTAAAATAAATGCCTTTTTTAAAAATTGTTACTCCATTACTAGTTCTCTGACAAAGCCTTGATTATTTAATACTTGCAAGTTAGGCATTGGGCAGATAAATACAGTTAAAAAGCATTCAGTTGCCTGAAGATCACTCCGTTTGCCATAGACATTGGGACAAGTCATACAGATACACATTCACATGGCTGGGGCTATACCATATATAGCAATGTAAACTGCCCAGGTGCAGTAACCTATAGCAACCAGCATATTCTACCTCTTGATTGGTTGCCATATGTTACTGCACCTGGGCTTGGGCCCTTTTATTACAGTACATATGGATGGATCGGTGATCTGTCCAATTTGCATTATAGGTATAGGACCTGTTATCCAGAATGCTCTGAACCTGGGGTTTTCCAGATATGGGGTCTTTCCCTAATTTGGATCTCCATTCCTTAAGTCTGCTGAATAAGAGTAGAACTACCCGGGCGTATTGACATCTGATACCTTCTGTTCCGATGGAAGCGCAGGCGTCACGTCGGATGAGCCAAATCTAAGGTAAGTAATAGGAATGTCGGACGTTGTCGCAGCATACAGACTGTCGGGTGAAGATGCAACATGCAGCGTTTAAATCCGACAGTCGTGTTGTCGCATGCTGTCCCACATTCCTTTTACTTACCTTAAATTTGTCGCATTCCACATGATGCCTGCGCTTCCTCGCATTGCATCGGTTGAAAGGTATCGGATGTCATAACGTCTGTGTAGTTCTACCCTAACATTTAAACATTAAATATACCCAATAGGATTATTTTCCTCGAATACGGATTAATAATATCTTAGCTAGGAAGGTACTGATTTAATATTACAGAGAAAAATATAATATTTGAATTATTTGATTTTAATAGAATCTATGGGAGATTACGTTTCCAGATAATGGATTTTTTACCTCTACCAGCCTTCAAACCATGAATTCAAGCAGTTGACTGCTCTACACCAGCTTAACGTGAAAGGGGCTGGGACCTTTAACAGTTAAAGCAACAGGCTTTTCTGAATCAAGGTAAAGCAAACAGATAATTGTACATCAGATATAGTATAGTACATGATATATTTAAATTTTAATCACCCTAAGTGGGTTGCTGGATATTATTAGCTCTTGTCAGCTCCTCTCTGAAGGCAGAATGTTGCAATTGTGAGAAATTGCATATTATCCATTAATTGTTGCAGATATAAAAACACTATAATGGGAGGGGGTATATCTTTTTTTACAAGCTTTACATTTACTATTTGGTTTTATTCTGGGAGATGTCTGTGCCATCAGCTTGGGAAAATGCACAATGGGGCACAAAGAAAGTCAGTTAGTTCTCAGAGCTTGTGGTAATGTAAGCTGCCAATAGATAAGTGCCAAACACACAATTATTTTGGCATGGTTCCCTATGATTAAATGTAACCTACATGTTCCATTTGAATCTGAACATTTTATTTGTCTTGTTGTTTAATTGTCTGCTTTTTGTTACATTACAGTCACAGGTATTTTTGGAATGCAATTCATATGGCCAAGCTACCATACAAAAATGGTACAATAAATGCTTATTCTTTGCATGCACATGCATGTTTAACACATGATGCAATTTGCTTTTATTCTCTTTAACAGGTTTTTAAAATAGGCCATGGCATTCCAAGTACACATACGTAGACATAAACAACCCCCCACCAGCCCAATAAATAGTGACTGTCTATGGCATCTTACAACAGCCCCTCTGGAATTTTCCTGAATCGACATATTGAAAGTCTGAGCCTGGTCTTTAAGCTTCCAGCTCTTACCATAAATGTAATGATCATTAAGGCCAAACTAATGGATCATAACAAAGGCCGTTTGGCCAATTACCGCATAAACGAGCTGAGGTGGTCTTTGCCCCAACAGGATTATTAAACCTGTCCAAAAGACATCTGCCCAATTTTTCAGACAGTCAATGGTAGAAAGGCCCATTGGAGGGCCCCATACATGACCAGGTATACTGAATGGGCCAAATCGGCAGTTTAAATCTGCCCAGGCACGGCCACCTTTACTGTCAAGGGTTCTCCTTAGTGAGGGGATGTCTTTAGCCAGCCCAATAAATAGTGACTGTCTATGGCATCTTACAACAGCCCCTCTGGAATTTTCCTGAATCGACATATTGAAAGTCTGAGCCTGGTCTTTAAGCTTCCAGCTCTTACCATAAATGTAATGATCATTAAGGCCAAACTAATGGATCATAACAAAGGCCGTTTGGCCAATTACCGCATAAACGAGCTGAGGTGGTCTTTGCCCCAACATGATTATTAAACCTGTCCAAAAGACATCTGCCCAATTTTTCAGACAGTCAATGGTAGAAAGGCCCATTGGAGGGCCCCATACATGACCAGGTATACTGAATGGGCCAAATCGGCAGTTTAAATCTGCCCAGGCACGGCCACCTTTACTGTCAAGGGTTCTCCTTAGTGAGGGGATGTCTTTAGCCAAAAGAGCATGCTAAAACTGGGGATTTTTGTGCTTCCTAGGTTTAGGCCATCCCAAATGACAGATTAAGACAGACAATTTTGTAAAATATGAAACCAATGGTGCATTATTTATTTTATCGGCTTACTTACTAAAATGTCTTACAGTGATTTGATACAGAATGCTGGTATCTCCACTAATAAGTAAATTTTCTGTCACAGAGAAAGTGTGAAAACTAAATGACATTATGAGGCTTGTTCAGCTCACAACAGATGACAGAGAGAACAGTAGGACAAGATGATTCAAAGAGACTTTTGAGAATAATTAAGAGAGAAGACTGGAAACAGAATCTGCAATGTTACTTACATGGAAAGAAACAAACTGATCTCTGTTATCATTTCTTTGCATCTTGACATGACTAAAAGGAACACTTGATTTAGTTCAGTGGAATTATCTGCTATTAGGAATCAAGATTTCTGTAGCATCTATCATGCAAAGTAAAACCAATTTTATGTGATAAGCGCCACTAAACTCCAGGGTGGTCTCGTGCAAAAAGCGCATTTTAAGCAAATGTAACACCATCATGTAAAACAGATTCTCCACATCCCCAATGTTACCAGCTCATTCCCATTATCTAAATTTGAACTAAATATTTCAGCCTCATTTACACTGTGGTGGGTTATATTCGCTAGTTTGATGGGAACGTCAACAAAATCCATACTAAAACAAACTATTCTTGCAAAGAAAAAACAAACAGCAAGCTATATAAACCATAAAGCTATAAAACTTGTCAGCTGACAGAACTCATGTGTGGGAGAGACAGAAAGACAGAGAAAGAGAGAGCGAGAGAGAGAGAGAGAGAGAGAGAGAGAGAGAGAGAGAGAGAGAGAGAGAGGGAGAGAGAGAGAGGGAGAGAGAGAGGGAGAGAAAGAAAGAGAGAGGACACCATTAAGCAGGTAGGTGTCATATGCAAGGGGTGAGTAAAGGACTCTGTTGCTGGAGCCCCCTAGCTTGCACTGCCAGTACTGAATACAGATTATGAGGCAAATTCATTGACCTCCGAAAATTCACCAGCGACGGCTTCGCTCGCAGCGCAACACTTCACCAGCCGAAGATTCGCCAGGACAACACTAATTCACTAAAATCCGAAGTTGCCGAATGCTGGTGAAGTTGCGCTAGTCTTACCGCGCAAAGCGAAGCGAAGTTGCGCTAGCATTGGCTAATTTGCATACGGTGGGAAGTTAAAGTTGAATGGACGTATATGTTGCAGCAAATACATTACACTACACAAGCCCGGAAAATAAAATAAATTTAATAAAAGAAATAATAAATAAATAATAAAAGAATAAAATAAAATAAAAGAAAATAAAGTTGTTATATTGCCCTACACATGAGCCTAGTGTATAGTTTATGTGTCATATGTTAGGAAATGTAGGGGGGAAACCGGTTACCCCCCAAAAAATTTATTATTTTTCAGCCTACCACCCTGAAAAAGAAAAAGACCATTTTTTAGGAACTCCTATCTACTCTATTGCACTTTGCCTGGTCTGAGGTGGCGAGGCCAAGTCTGGCGCAAGAGGTAACGTTCAGTAAAATCCGCACCTTAGTGAATTTTCATAGTTACCGCTAGAGTCTATCTCCTTCGCTAGCAAAGTTACGCCAGCGACCGTTATTAAATCAGCAAAGTACCGAAATGACATCATGCTGTCGAATTTTAGCCCCCGTTAGTCACTTCGCCCTTAGTAAATTTGCCCATAAGGGTTTTGGGACTGAAGCTAACAAGGAACAGTAACAGAAATCTTTACACTCAGTTTGGTAATTTATAAATGTCAAAGTACAAAAAATATGCACCCTTTGTGCCTTTTTTTTGCACTTTGCTTTAGAGACATATATAGTATGCACATTATAATATAATAAAAGCATGTATATATATATATATATATATATATATATATATATATATATATATATATATATATATATATATATTGTTCCATCGGCACTCACCATTCCATCCGTCTTTGGCCGGGTGCTTACCATTAATTATGCAGTGTCCTTAGCGAAAGCACTCACAGCAAATTAGGTAAAAAAGAAGAACTTTATTAATCGATGATTACTACGACGCGTTTCTATTCTCATCCTGATGACGGTTCCTTGAGAATCGAAACGTGTTGTAGTAATCATGGATGAATTAAGTTCTTTTTTACCTACATCGCCTAAAAGTTACTAATTTACCTGAGTGCTTTCGCTAATTACACTATATATATATTGCAGGTCTGCAGGTATATATTGTTGCAGGTCTGTACCTCAGGTCTCCTAGACACCAGAAACATCCCACATTTACCGGTATGTCAAAGAGCTTCACCCCAATCATATAAAGCTACGTTTCACACTATAACAAGAATAATTGTGCAATATAAATGAGCTAAAGGTATTCCCCACAAAGCAACCAGCAGTGTAAATATCAGGAGAGAGTATGCAAGGTCCCTACATGGTCCACCAGGCAGTAAAATATAATGGGTACTGGAAAAGAAATGTGAAATATCAATGAGTAGTATTAATATCAGCAACACTGGAGACAGTGGAATAATAGCATGGCTCAGAACAGGGCCGGCCTTAGGCCAATTGGGCCCAATTGGGCCCCGCACCTCTGGGGGCCCCGCACCACAGGGCAGCACAGATAATATTTCCCTCAGCACATGATGCTGCCTGGCCTGCCCCCAACTTTGAGAGTCCAGCCCATCCCCAAATCCATAGGTCCAGCCCACCCTCAACTCTGATAAGCCAGCCTATCCCCCAACTCCATAGGTCTAGCCTGCCCCCAACTCTAATAGGCCCAGCTTTCCTCCAACCTTGATAGGCCCTGCCTGCCCCCAATCCAACCAAGCCTGCTCCCAAGCTGAATCGGCCCAGCCTGCCCCAAACTAATTGGCCCAGTCCACTCTCCTATTTCCTCCCTCTCTCTCTTACCCTGTGTGCCCCTATTATGTGCCCCTATTTCATCCCTCTCACTCTCTTACCTTGTCTGCCCCTTTCCTTTCTATTTTGTGCCTGTATGCCCTTATTTTCCTAAATACTTGCTGTGTCAGTAGCCAGCAACACTTTGTCTAGGGGCCCCGCCAACATGGTCCCAATTGGGCCCCACATTTGATAGGATCAGCCCTGGCTCAGAAGTGGAAATCATTGGTGTAATGTTGTGAAGTTCTAACAAAGTGGAAGGGGGGGGGGCTGTCAGTAACCCAGTGTCAAAACAACACACAGGCCCAAAGGTCTCTAATTAAAGCAACCAACCACAGCTTTTATCTGGGCTACGACTACAGCTATTTTTTTCTACTAGAAATGTCACATAATAAACACAACAAAGTGTATGCAATAATAACTTAGTATGGTGATTTATTCCAAATAAGTTCCAGCTTTGACTGATGCACATCCAAGATGTTATATCCTGGAGCTTAGACTTCACATTTGTGAGTTACAGTGTACAGTTGCTCATTATGTCTGCAGTACAGGCCCAGGGGCTGCAGTACGCACGGAAAGTTGTTTATTAAAATGAATGACATTTAAGCAGATCAAAGATTTTGTTATATACAATCAACATACAGTAAGAGGATAATAATGCATCTGTTGTGTTTTCTTGTGCATTTCTTGTACTTATGACATGCATTAATGGGACAAATTTCAGTATAGCGTCCACATTCAGATCAGTCTTTCTTGCTATCCTCTGGGTAGATTGAAAGTAGACACATTACAGCACAAACAAAATGTACAGCTTATTGTATTGTGTTTAACCATAAGCAAATATAGGCTTTAACCCCCTTTTCTTGTATTCTCATAAAGCTTTTATATGCTTGGTATGTATAAGTAGTATGATTTTCGGTTTTGATCATGCCACAAATCAGAAGGGAAATGAAGGGAATTACTATTAATATATATTTAGCTACATGTCAGCATTTGCATGCTATGTAATTGGTAATTATTTGCTGATTCATTTGGGCATTTGGGTTTCTGCTAAATTGCAGCTCCCAGTATCCTCCTGATCCCTACTTTGGAAAAACACTGGTTTTAATATATGTACAGTAACAGTGGTTACCCTGACAAATCCTGCAGGGGAAATGGCTTCCCTGGTCTACCCAAGCTCAATTATGTAACTGGAGGTGATCATTATTACAGCCCTGTACCTCATAATCGAGTTGCCACCTAGGGTGAATTTCAGCCTTTCACCAGATTGTGAGTGCCTTTTGGGCTTCAGTGCTGATCAAAGCATTCTTTACACTTGTGCTACCCAGCTTCACCCATTCAGGTACATGGGAGCTGCCGAAGACAACCATGAGTACTTTCCATTCTGTTAAAGAAGTAACTTAAAGTAACAGTAAGACCAAAGAATGGAAGTGTTTTAAAGTAATGAAAATATAATGGAGTGTTGCCCTGCATTGATAAAACTGGTGTGTTTGCTTCAGAAACTCTACAATAGTTTATATAAACAAGCTGCTGTGTAGCAATGGGGGCCGCCATTCAAAAAGGAAAAAGGAGAAAAGGTACAGGTTACACAGCAGATAACAGATAAGCTCAGTGATTACAATGAGAGTTTATCTGTTATCTACTGTCTGTACTGTGCTTGAATAGCTGCTCCCATGGCTACACAGGAGTTTCTTTATAAAAACTATATTAGAGTTTTTGAAGCAAACACAACAGTTTTACCAGCGCAAGGCAACAGTACATTATATTGCCATTCCTTTAAAACACTTAAATTTTTGATGTTACTGTTCCTTTAAAGAAGAAGATCACCTTTATAGTTCACCTTTTAACTTTAACTTTAAACATTGATAATCCAAGACAATTATCAAGTGGGCTTCATTTTTTTTTCAATTTTATTTTTTGTAGTTATTTTAGTTATTAAGCTTTCTGTTCAGCAGCTCTTCAGTTTAGTATTTCAGCAGCGATCTTGTTGTTAGGGTCTTATTTACCCTAGTAACCATGCAGTGGTTTGAATAAGAGAATGGTTTATGAATAGGAGAAACTCTGAATAGGAAGATAAGTAATAAAAAAGTAACAATAACTATAGAATTGTAGCCTCACAGAGGATTTGTTTTTCGTCTGGCACCCATTTGAAAGCTGGAAAGAGTCAGAAGAGGAAGCCAAATAATTCCAAATTATAAAACAAAAATAAGAACATTCTATGACACTCTAAAATGTAATTTAAGGTGAACAACCCCTTTAAGAATAATGTCAGTCAAACAGACTTAAAGGACCAGTAACATCAAAAAAAATTTATACATTGAAAAAAAAGACAAATGAAACTTTAAATTCGCCAAGCCTTTATTAAAAAATAACTTACAGAAACTCCCCTTCCGCTCCTCTTCAGAAAAGGCATCAGGGTGACGACCCATCATGTGGAGCTTGCTTTCTCCTCCCTGGCTATCTCCTGTAATGAAGGCAGGGAGGAGAAATCAAGTGCAGCATGATGGGCGGGGTCGCCTGCCGCAATGATCTGTCCTTCTTCCCTGCCGAGTTCCTTATGGCGCACGCGGAGCCTACTTCTGTATTTTATGCGTCGTGGCCGTCATGAGGTCAGCGCAATTACGCGAAATTCAAATATTTAAAGGGGCTCTGTGCACTAAATGACTGCCCGTTGTTAGGTCTAATTCATTAGTTCCTGGGTGAGATATTTAGCTTGATTCCTGTTTTGACTCCTAACCTTCCTGAATTCTGTAATCCTGACCCTTGCCTGCCTGACTACTCTGAACTCTGTTACCGTGACCTGTGCCTGTTTGACCATTCTGAAGATCTTCTGGTTTTGACCCTTGCCTGTCTGACTTCACTTTTATTCTGCCTGCACCGACCGGGCCTGTCTGACCTCGCTTCTTGTCTAACCTGAACTGTACCTTCCGTCCAAAACCTTGCTAACGACAGTGCCTCTTTGCTCGTCCAGAACCTTTGCTTGGCTCCTCTCTTATTAAGGCCTGGTGGCATCCAATTAGCTTAGGGCTCCTCCCGAAGTGAAAGGCAGCTGTTAAAGGCAGAAGCAAGAGCCGAGACCAGGGAGCCTAGCACTGGTTCTGGATTAAGGGAGCCAGTCGTGACAATATTAAAGAATCTTACCAAACTGGTCTATATATTTAAGTAAATCTTGCCCTTTTACATCTCTTGCCTTGAGCCACCATTTCGTTATGGTCTCTGTGCTGCCTCAGAGATCACCTGATCAGAAATACTGCAACTCTAACTGTAACAGGAAGAAGTGTTGAAGCAAAAGACACAACTCTGTCTGTTAATTGGTTCATGTGATCTAACGAGTATTGTTTGTTTGTGTGTTTGTGTGCACAGGGAATCTTATTATCCCAGGCCCTTATTTTTTATAATGGCACTTTTCTATTTAAGATTACCTAATGGCACATACTACTAGAAAAGTATATTATTATGAAAATGGATTAGTAACATGAAGCAGGGTTTTACGTATGAGCTGTTTTATGTTATATCTTTTTATAGAGACCTACATTGTTTGGGGGGAATAGTTTTCCTTTAAGCATCCTATGTGAATGTCCTGGGTTGGCAGGGCCCACTAGATTTTTTCCTTGTGTCCCACAGGCCCAGTCCGACACTGGGCGATTTAGTAACTGGGTTACAATGAAGCACAGCTGGAGACAAACAGTGGTGATTCCTTTTGTTACCTGGTACATTTTTGGCTTATGAAAGCACAAATATAAAGATCAAAAAAGGCTATTCACTACTAAAGTGACTATAATAGATACATATGCTACTGCTCTGGGGCTGTTACATGGGGAATGAATACATTTTCTAGATTAGCTATAATGATACATTTGTGTATATAGTATAGCATCAAATTACAATTTAAAGTCCGACTTCCTAGTACTCGGTACATTTGTACTCTAAAGAGCTTTACTCATGCGTAACAGAATTCAGACATAACCTGCAGAAAGGAAACCTTTTCCTGGGTAATGGGACAACTGAATGCAATAATGATGCAGAATTTGAAGCTAGATTTTATCTGACCAAATTCTTCTCAAATCTGTGGTAAAAGCTTTTTATGAGCTCATTAGGGTTCACAGGGTTGTGTATCACAATAAGATCTAATTGCGGAAACCCTGTTTGACATTTTTATGGACATTTTAAATTATAGAAGCATCCAATTTTACTCTGGATTAGCAACCAATCAGCAATTAGCCCTGACTCATCTACAGAGGAATGTATGATGAGAGCAAAAGTCTAACTAGTTGCTGCAGATGGTTTCTCCAGTGTAAAATTACTCCTGTTTTGTGAACATTCCAGCCAATTACACTGCTGTAGAACTACTGCTATTAAGTATGCCTGCCAAAATCAAACTTATCAGATGAGTTTCTAACAGTAAACAGGGGAATATAGTCATTACGTTGTACCGAAAATACAGTTGATAAAGTTGATAAAATATTCGCTTTCCTGGATGCAAAATATTTTTGCACAGGGATGCTCTTTATACAGTACATTTTATGTTTCAGTATATGTAAATAGATAGAGGGCTACTTTGGAAATGAATTGCTGATGCAGACATGGTAGAATAAGGTGATTTTCTGGAAAAAAAACATTATCCAGAAAGTTTTGAATTACATGAAGGCCATCTCCCATAGACTACATTTTAATTAAATAATTCATTGATTTTCTTCTTCTCTGTAATTACTAAATAATGCCTTGCACTTGATCCCAACTAGGACATATGTAATCCTTATTGGAGGCAAACAATCCTGGTGCAAATAATTCATGTTTAAATATTTTCTAGCAGACTTAAAGGGATACTGTCATGGGAAAAAAATGTTTTTAAAATGAATCAGTTTATAGTGCTGCTCCAGCAGAATTCTGCACTGAAATGCATTTCTCAAAAGAGCAAACAGATTTTTTTATATTCAGTTTTGAAATCTGACATGGGGCTAGACATATTGACAATTTCCCAGCTGCCCCAAGTCATGTGACTTGTGCTCTGATAAACTTCAATCACTCTTTACTGCTGTACTGCAAGTTGGAGTGATATCACCCCCATCCCGTCCCCCCCCCAGCAGCCAAACAAAAGAACAATGGGAAGGTAACCAGATAACAGTTCCCTAACACAAGTTAACAGCTGCCTGGTAGATCTAAGAACAGCACTCAATAGTAAAAACCCATGTCCCACTGAGACTCCTTCAGTCACTTCAGTAAGTCACATGACCAGGGGCAGCTGGGAAATTGACAAAATGTCTAGCTCAGATTTCAAAATTGAATATAAAAAAATCGGTTTGCTCTTTTGAGAAATGGATTTCAGTGCAGAATTCTGCTGGATTAGCACTATTGACTGTTGCATTTTGAAAAAAACGTTTTCCGATGACAGGATCCCTTTAAGATCTAATGTTCCAAATTACAGAAATATCTCTTATCTGGAAAACCCAGGTCCTGAGCATTCAGGAAAACAGATTCCATACCTGTATTGTGTTTTATACTATCACAAATCTGCAGAATGTATCTCCAATACACTCTTTTATTTTTTATCTCACTTTGAACAGGTTTTATTTTTTACTGCAATGTATATATTTTCTGCACTGGTTACTCATTATCTGCTATTCTCCGATCCCAATGAAGCATGGCTTTCTCAAATTCTGTATCTTAACATGATGTTTTCATTCAACAAATATTTATGTTTCATGTTTATGAACTGCTAATTAATGCTGCACAATTCTCTGTCACTAAATATGCTTTACACCAGGGGTGTCCAACCTTGGGCCCAAGACGGATATGAATGCAGCCCAGCTTGAAGGCGAGAAAAATGGAAGAGAAGGGAAAAAAAGAAAGAAATTAAGAAATAAATGCATGGAAATACAGAGAAAACGAGAGTGAAATAACACTTTGTGCTCTCTAAGTCCAGACACATTAACCACTTCAGTCTGTCGTCTTGTTATGGAACAGGCTTACTATGCCAGGTTGTAACAATGTGGTGACCTATGGAGTAGGGAGACTCTGCCCATTGTCCAGTTAGTAATAATAATAATAATATAATAAGTCTGTTTAATATCCAGGTGTCCTATATTCCAGTGTATAGCTCCATTTGGTTATCCAACTGGTATTGTAGTTCTCTTCTGTGTATTTTCTTTAATTTTACAAATCAAAAGTGTTTTTGTATTTCATGTGTGGCCCCAGAAAATCTTTCTTTTTCCAATGTGGCCCAAGGAAGCCAAAAGGTTGGACACCCCTGCTTTACACCATAATAAGTAACCAATGAAAGAGTTACATTGATATTTACATATCTGTGAATATTACATGATGTATAGCCATGGAGGCAGCCATTCAAAGCTGAAAAAGGTGAAAATGCACATGTAACATAGCAGATAATAGGTAAGCTCTTATAGTATACAATGGGATTCTACAGAGCTTATCTGTTATATACTGTGTATCCTGTGCTTGAATGACTGTCCCCATGACTACACAGCAACTTGTTTATATAAACTATAGCAGTCTTTCTGAAGCAAACACAACAGTTTTACCAGTGCAGGGCAACAGTACATTATACCTATATTGTCATTTATTTAAAACATTCGAATTTTTAAAAGCTACTGTTCCTTTAATACATCATTCTATGATGTTTTGTGCATCCCTCACTGATCTATTGACAGAAAACTGCAAGTTTACCTAACATTTATGTGTGACGTTGGTTTGTTTGAGCAGAGTCTCATATGAAGGGCAGCCTAGAGTACTTAAAGGGATACAATCATGGAAAAACATATTCTTTTTAAAATGCATATGTTAATAGTGTTGCTCCAGCAGAAATCCATTTTTCAAAAGCACTATGAAGATTTTCATTCATCCAGGTCATTACATTTAATTTTGAAATCTGACATGGGGCTAGATATATTGTCAGTTTCCCAGCTGCCTCCAGTCATGTGACTTGTGCTCTGATAAACTTCAGTCACTCTTTATGGTTGTACTGCAAGTTGGAGTGATATCACCCCCTCCCCCCCCCCCCAGCAGCCTAACAACAAAACAATGGGAAGGTAACCAGATCGCAGCTCCCTAAAACAAGATAACAGCTGCCTGGTATGTCTAACAACACTCAATAGTAAAAACCAAGTCCCACTGAGACTGATTCAGTAACATTAAAGGAGAAGGAAAGCCCCAGGGCGCAAAACCCCTCCCCCCCTCCCCTCCGTTGCCCCCCTCCCTCCTCCCCCCTGGCCTACCTGTCCCCCTGGGCAAATGCCCCTAACTTGTTACTCACCCCTCAGCGCAGGTCCTGTCCACGGAGTTCGCAGTCGCCATCTTCTCCCACGCGCGTCTTCTTCCTGCTCTGACCGGCGTTTTCTGGCGCATGCGCAGTAGGAACAGTTACCGGTACGGCTCTACTGCGCATGCGCCGAATGTCATGAAGTGAAATCGGAAAACTTCGTGACATTCGGCGCATGCGCAGTAGAGCCGTACCGGTAACTGTTCCTACTGCGCATGCGCCAGAAAACGCCGGTCAGAGCAGGAAGAAGACGCGCGTGGAAGAAGATGGTGACTGTGACAGGACCTGCGCAGAGGGGTGAGTAACAAGTTAGGGGCATTTGCCCAGGGGGACAGGTAGGCCAGGGGGGAGGAGGGAGGGGGGGCAACGGAGGGGAGGGGGGGAGGGGTTTTGCGCCCTGGGGCTTTCCTTCTCCTTTAAGTAGGAGAAATAACAGCCTGCCAGAAAGTAGTTCCATCCTAAAGTGCTTGCACAAGTCATATGACTGGGGCAGTTGGGAAACTGACAATATGTCTAGCCCCATGTCAGATTTCAAAATGTTATATAAAAAAATCTGTTTGCTCTTTTGAGAAATGGATTTCAGTGCAGAATTCTGCTGGAGTATCCCTTTAAGATGGATAGTTTCTATATGGGAATAACCAATAACACATACAAATAGAAATGTAATGAAAATACTTTTTTATATGAAGTAGTGTTTTACATATTGGCATTTTATGTAGCATAAATTGCTAATTTACCTTTAAATGTGTCAGTATTATATGGGCAGTGATAAGCTGAGAACGTCTGCAGTTCTCCTTCATTTGATTTTTTCTGTAATTTCTTTTTTTATAAATATATATTTTCATTTATCTTCTGCCTCTGTCTGAAATAGAAAGAGCAGTTCATCTTGGTCTTTAATATGATGCAGACAGGTGACATTTGTATTTGGCGGTAATCTGTGGTCTTGACCAGCTGTCCTCTTGTTTTGAATTTCAATTTTTAACTTATTGCTAGGGTCCTACTATCCATAGAAAGCAAGCAGTGGTTTGAACGGCAGACTGAAAGATAAATAGGAGAGGATCGGGGCAAAAAATAATAAGTGACAAGTGACATAAAAACAAAGCTCAGGATTAATATGCATTCTAGTGACCCAACAACCGTATATATTTTTAAAGCACGTAATTCAGTGGGAAATATTTCAGAAACCATCAATAATAAAAAAGGAAGACCAATTGCAGAGTACCTCAAATTATCATTTAAGATGTTATTTGTGAGGCTAAATCTTACTTTCTGTCTGTCATTTAAACATGTTGCTAGAGTCAATGGAAGCCTAGAAGCCAGACAGTAGTTTAAACTACTTACGAGAGAAATTAATCATTCAAAAACACACAAAAAATAAAATATATTTTAATGTGTCCCCTTTATTTAGCGTTACTGTGTATTGTGTATAGGAAAAGTGACGCACATCAAAATATAATTCTATCCCTTACCAGCATATTGTAGATCTCTGTGAAACTGGAGAGGTTATGGTTGTGCGTAAAAGACACAATTGTCCTTAAGAGAAATGTAATCACATTGTGTTCTAAAGGTTAATTACATGGGATGTTGCTGTGTTTTTATTCTAAAGGTTCCTTACAAAGAAACAGGAACTGCCTAAAAGAAAAGGTAATATAATTCCATAAAACCCAATGTCCCCTCCCATGTACCTACAGGAGACAAGCATCTATAATTCAGGCTTTGAAGTTAAAACTCAAAGGTACACTGAATGCTAAAATTGTCTGTCCAACTTTCACCTAACTTGATATATACTCTCAAATTATTGACGTTTTAGCCATAATGGAATAAAACCTATTAAACCAGCACACTTAATGGCATCATACCCCTAATTAGCTGTGACTGTTATGAATTATCCTAGCAATGTCGCAGAGCAAAGTGAATTATTATATTACAAAACAGCGCAGCTCCCATAAACATGTACATTTTTTGCCCTTGTACCAGCAGCTCTGCTGTTTAACAGCTGAATATTCATTACTCTCAGCAGGTTACCACACTTCACTCTCTCTGCTTTCCCAAATGAGAAATGTTCTTGGTGTTGGATTAATAGGCCCTGTGATTAAAATAAACCTTTTGTTTAATATAATTCAGAAATATGAAAATATTAAGCAGAGAACATAAACAGGCTATGGAAGGATTCACAAAGATAACACATATCTCCCTGGGATTTTGTATTTTAGCCAAACAATCATTATGAGCAAGTAAACAAACAGCCCCTAAGAGCAATGCTATTTATAGGCAATCTTACATAAGGCTGGTCAGTTTCACAGAACAGCGGGCAGATACTTCATATACTAATGATTCCTGATGGCCAGAACTTACTGAACAGTCTGATGTTTGGGACTTGTGCTATAGGGAAATATTGAGAGCACATGACTTGCTTAAGGGCAATTGCCTAAGTTGATTGGCAAAATACTCTGAGGCAGAACAGCTGCTAACGAAATACCCAAACATCTATGGAACACTAACTCCCTCATTGGCAGTGCAATGTGCCATGCTGACAACCATTTCCCAATAACCTGAATAGGGAGTGCTTTGCCACAACAAAGATCTTGCATGGTTTTCTGCGACAAAGGATACTATTTAAATTCTGACGTGGGGTTGAATGATAAGGGAGCACATGATGACCATATTTAAAATTATAATTCTTCCACTTCCCAGTGGAATTTGAAATCTAAGGTCCCTATCACAACCATAGAAATGTAAACAGGTTCCAATTAACCTGCCTGTATGGGTTTTAGAGTATGAGAGGAAGCCCATAAAAGCCAGAGAAAATATACACACTCCCTGTAGATCACGAGTGCCCATACTTTACTAATGAGAGGTCTACTTTTAGTGATGTTGTCCCATAACGATCTACATAAATAATATCACTGTTAGCATTCTGTTCCATGAGAAATATTACCAAACTATTATATTGATTTATAAAAGAATTGATATTACTATATTTCTTTTCAAAAAATGAAAAGAATAAAACAGAAGGGTAATTTATTCAAATTGTTTGTTGACAGTGACTTGACATCTACTGATCACCAACTAAAGGTCTACTGGTAGATCCCAGTCAACATTTTGGACACCCCTGCTGTAGATAGTGTCCTTGCCAGAATCAAACTTAGGTTTCTAAGGCCACAAGGCATCAGTGCTATTCAGTGCTCCACCATGCTGTCTGCAATATCGATACATCCTCCGCCCTTTGCTATCTTCATATGCGTTCACCTATCATTAGACCTACACGGCATTTATCTATCCTCAGAAAAAAATATAGAAGCGTGCGTAGCACGTCTCCACACCCACCTGTTGACATACTTACTAGATTTATGTTTTGTACATTCCTCTTCAGTCTGAATCAAAAAATGATACAGTGACTCATAGCATATAATAACACAAAAGATTAATTTGTACGGCTGCCCCAGGAGTAAATAGTGCAATGACCCACCGCGTGAAAAGTAAAACATAAAATGGCGCAAATGGCAATTGGAAAAAAGTGTGGACAAACTTGCACATGGAAAGTGACACATATCAGTCGAACTGTGATTTGATTTGTTTATTCAACGGCAAGAAGAATAATTTGATTGGTTGCCAAGGTTTACTGCACTGGTGCAAATATGTCCATTGTTAGAAAATTAGCCCTGCAGACTCACAGCTGTAAATGACACCACCCTCCCATGTTCCAGCAAACTCATCTATCATCTACTATCACCAACACCAGGCTCATGTCTGAGCAGGATAGTACTAAACTTTCCATCAAAGTTGGTGTTGGGGTGCAATATAATAAAAACAGGTTGGAATGCCACCTGCACTAAATATAAGGCCACGGTCTGGGGTAGGGGGGGTTCAGGGTTAGCAGAGTGATACAAACAGCATAGTGGCTAATGACTCTATAATAAAAATATATTGCATAAAACAGCTCATAAGCAAAACCCTGCTGCATGTAAATAATAATAACTATTTTCATAATATACCTTTTTAGCAGTATGTGCCATTGGATAATCCTATATTTCTTTTAAATAAATGTAACCTCGTTTCCCTATGCTTCTTCTGTTATAGGAGAAAGCAAAGCCCATGAATATAATTTAAATTTAAATTATACGTCTATTGTCTTGCTTTAAATGTAACTCACAACTGATGGCACTTGCTGCTGCTGCTGCTGCTGCTACATTTTATTCATTTCACCCTAGCTTACACAAGCCCCTCAGCTTACCTTGTTGAGTCACTCAATTTCCAGTGACTTTATGAAGCTGTGCATTTAGAGATATGCAAAGTAGGAACTACTTTGTAAGGCAAATATACAAATGCCATTTCAGACGGATATAAAATGAATTATGTTTTATTATAGTGTATATATTTAACTGCTGTGTCTGCTGTATGCAGGGCTGCAGAAACTCTTCTGACTTAAAGGAGAAGGAAAGGTTAAATCTAAGTAAGCTTTATCAGAAAGGTCTATATAAATACACCAGTAAACCCTTAATTAATGCTGCTCTGAGTCCTCTGTTAAAAGAAACACAGAATATCTTTTCTTCTATTGTGTATACACGGGCTTCTGTATCAGACTTTTTTCTTTTAAACTTACAGGGCAGGGCATGAGCATGCTCAGTTTGCTCCTCTCCCCCTCCCTCCTCCCCTCCCTGCTGAGTGAGCAAGGAGAAACTCAGACAGGAAGTGATGTCACACCAAGCTGTTATGGCAGCTGCTATCCTAAACAACCAAAGCTGTTTACTCAGGTATGGTAAAGCATTCTACAGAATAAATATAGTCGTATAGCTTGCACTATTGGGGCTAATCTATTGCCAATAATCTGCCTCAGTAGCTTTCCTTCTTCTTTAATGATTCTGGCCGAGACCCCCTCTGCCGATCTGCTGGCCCTACAAAAAATCTTTTTAAAAAAATGGTGGCGGTATACTAACAGATCAGAGCCGGGCCAACCCGACCAGGCACCCTAGGCAGCCTGGCGGGCCAAGGCGCCGGCTCTGTGCGCGCTCGACTGCGCATGCGCTCCAGTGCGCATGCGCGAAATGTGTGCGCGCATGTGCAGAAGCGCATTTTCACGGAAGATGCCAGTGCCAGCCAAGGAGAGATGGGACCGGACACGGAGTAGGCGACAGAACAGGTACGTGCCTGGCGCCCCCTCAGCTTTGCGCCCTAGGCACGTGCCTACTCTGCCTACCCCTATTTCCAACCCTGTGACAGATAATAATAACAAAATAGTTAAAAATGTTTTAGAGAAGTTGGACAAGGACACTTCTTTGCTGGAGCTATTCAGAATCAGTGAATAGATCCCTCACAATAAGAAATAACTAAAAACAGTAAATTAAGTCCCATAGTTTACCCATGGGCATTACGGAAATCTCTAGTTTCTTTCAACTTTTAAGTTGATGAAATGGGCTCCCTGTCACATTCAGAAATATTTATGATTCTTCAGCACATTTATTTCGAATGTAAAGTTACTTCCAAGAAACGTAGAAATTGTCAGGATAGAGTCTTTGTTTTACATCTCAGCTTTGACATATCATGTTGGTTATCTCTTCTCAAGAGCTAAAGTAATCTATATACATATTTTCAGCTACACAGGGTTCCCTCTTTCTGGGGCACAAAGTATTATCTTCTACTAATGTTTCCAGATTCTGCTTGTTTTCATTTATTCCCAGCAGCATTCCTAATTTTTCTCCTAAAATGAAAAAGTGTGGAATTATCAGGGAGTGCTATTACTACTGTGGATTTCACACGCTGTTTCTTCAAAAATAAATGATTGATACAAGGTGCCTGGGAGGAGTCCAAATCATAAAAGAAAGCCATGTAAGATAAACAGGAAATAGCTAGTTTAGGAGCCTGTGATGGGGTCAGGGAAATGGCTGTGGCCGAATTTATTGTCAGAGATAAGCAGCAGAATCCAGGGAGGTTGTTATTTATCTAGAGCTGGTAGGGTGAGTGTCTCAGGCAGAATGTGCTCAGTGTAAACAGTAAAATGGACCTGGAACAACTGTGTCAAGCAAATGTGGCAGATTTTGGGGCTGCAGAGAATAATCACGTATTTAGGAGCTAAAATCTGCTGTGTGTGCCTACACCCAGGCCAAACATCAGCCCCTTGTTTCATTAGCCATAGAGAGGTTTGTCATGTATAGTGCACACTGTCTGTCTGTGCTATCCTTTACCGTCTGTCTGTGTGTATTTGAATTGTTTACTTGCATTGCTCTGTGCTCTCACACAGCTTGTACACAGTAATGTAACAAGATGGGGGCAGACCCTGGTGCGGTACGTGCAGCCTGGCCCCCTTCCCCCTCTGTATGTGATTTTCCGCCCTGACCAGTGGTGCGCGAGCTGCCAGGGGGCCCTGAGCGGATGCTGGCCCTGGCCCAATTGCACCCCCTGCTCCCCCGGTAGTCCCGCCTTTGCTTGTACAGGTACAGGATACATTTATATGTAGTATCTCATTTTCCAGAAAACTTTGAATTACAGGAAGGCCATCTCCCATAGACTCAATTTGAATAAAATAATTTACTTGTACTTGATCTTATTTATATATATATAATCAGCATTGGACTGCGGGTCTGCAGCCTCAGATCCCCCCACACCAACCCCTGGGCCCCTCAGCTGCAAAGTCCTCTCTGATGCTCCCACCCCCCTCTGCACGGGTACTATTTACGGCGCTTAACACAACCGGGGTCAGGGAGGGAGGTAAGAAAAGGGAGTGCAGGGAGCAGTGCTGGGCTGGCAGGACCCAAATGAGCCAGGGCCCACCTGTTTTTTTCCAAGTGTCCTGCTGGCCCAGTCCTACCCTGTATATAATGAATCCGTATTGGAGGCAAAATAATCTTATTGGGTTTATTTTATGTTATTGTTTTAGTAGACTTATGGTATGGATATCCACACTGCAGAAAAGTCCTGAGCATTATGGATATTAGATCCCATACCTTTACTACAATGAGCATAATGCAGCAAACAGAACACACACTGTAGTATTAGTCCTCAATTTTTCTTTTTGGAAGCTACCATATTGGTTGCTGTGATCACTGAACTGGTGTCCTCTAGTCAAGCGAGCAAATTGTTTTGAAAAATTGTGCATACAGTAAAGCTTGCACAATAAATCTCTCAAACACGGCCACATTCTGGAACCCCTTCTTTCTATCCCTAAAATATATATTTTAATTTTTAAATCCCACTAACTATCTACCAACACTAAGGAGGTTGGTTATTTACTAAAATTCAACTTTTTCTCACTTTTCTTTTTAAAAGAAAATTCAACCAAACTCTCAATCCCGAATGCTCTTAATTTACAAATTGTTTTTCTCGCTAAAATTGGTGCAACAAGATTAAATGTCAATTGGAATCGTGCAACTTTTTCAAATTGTCGCTCCAAAACTCAAGTTGCTGACTGAAAAACTGAAATAATTAGGATAAGCAAACAAAAACCAACACAAACAGCCCATGCAAGAACCATGAAGGCATAAAACTATTTCCAAAGGTAAAAGGGACCATCTGCCATTGACTTTTCATGATTACGATTGGTTTTAGCTTGAGTATTTTCTGATTCTAATTGTTAGCAGCTTTGGGATAAAATAAATATCAAAAAATTCTATTTCTTTTCTCAAAAAAATTTTTTTTTTCCCCTTTAAAACTCCAATAGAAAAATTTGAATTTTAGTAAATAACCCCCTTAGGTTTGCCACCTTTCAAAGGCTACACAGTTCAGGAAGGGGGGGCGGGCCTGTGATGTCATGGGGGGCAGATTGCTGATGTTGCAGGGCCAGGCAGCATCTTGGTGCAA
Source organism: Xenopus petersii (assembly GCA_038501925.1). NCBI lineage: Eukaryota > Metazoa > Chordata > Amphibia > Anura > Pipidae > Xenopus > Xenopus petersii. The sequence goes on from CM076677.1 coordinate 89,873,674, forward strand.
GGGCTATGAATGACGTGCTAATTGGGTCTAGGATACACAACACAAACAGCCCTTGCAAGAACCATGAAGGCATAAAACTATTTCCAAAGGTAAAAGGGACCATCTGCCATTGACTTTTCATGATTACGATTGGTTTTAGCTTGAGTATTTTCTGATTCTAATTGTTAGCAGCTTTGGGATAAAATAAATATCAAAAAATTCTATTTCTTTTCTCAAAAAATTGTTTTTTTTCCCCTTTAAAACTCAAATAGAAAAATTTGAATTTTAGTAAATAACCCCCTTAGGTTTGCCACCTTTCAAAGGCTACACAGTTCAGGAAGGGGGGGTGGGCCTGTGATGTCATGGGGGGCAGATTGCTGATGTTGCAGGGCCAGGCAGCATCTTGGTGCAAGGGCTATGAATTAATTGGGTCTAGGATAATCCTGCCCAGTTTTCCAAATTTGCAGAGCAGGCAGTGCCTCCAAAAATCGGGCTGTTTATGTCAAACCAGACAGGTGGCAATCCTACCCACATTCCTCATACCTCTCTGTGTATTTCACTTAATGCACAGCCACATAACCCAAATGTTAGTAAAATGATCCTGTATACCACAGGGTAGGGGTAGGGATTAGTCCTGTCAATCAAAAATTCAAAAGAAACTAGAACATGTTAAGATAAACAAAGGTCCGGGTCCAGGTGGTATTCATCCCAGGGTACTTAGCGAGCTTTGCTCTGTGATTGCCAAACCTCTTTACTTTTACTTTTTAATTTTTCAGGATTCATTGAGGTCTGGCATAGTGCCGAAAGACCAGCGAATTGCTAATGTAGTGCCTCTATTCAAAAAAGGATCCTGTTCTCAGCCTCAAAATTATAGGCCAGTTAGTCTGACATCAGTAGTAGGAAAGCTTTGTGAAGGGTTATTAAAGGATAAGATACTGGACTTTATAGCAAATCATAATACTAAGAGTTTGTGCCAGCATTGTTTTATGCGTAATAGATCTTGCCAGACTAACTTAATTTCTTTTTATGAGAAGACAAGCAGGGACAACATTTCAAAAAAGAGATGTGAGTACCTCCAACAATAATAAATCAATCAGTTAAAAATTTAAAACTGTATTAGGACATAAGAGACAAGACCTAAGGTAAGCAGGGACCTCGATTCTGGGATGGCAATGGATGTGATTTACTTAGACTTTGCTAAAGCATTTGATACAGTGCCACACAAAAGGTTACTGGTTAAATTAAGGAATGTTGGCCTGGAACATAGTATTTGTACCTGGATAGAGAACTGGCTAAAAGATAGACTACAAACATTTTCTAATTGGACCAGTGTTGTTAGTGGAGTACCGCAGGGCTCTGTACTCCGTCCTTTGCTTTTCAACTTGTTTATTAATGAGCTGGAGGTGGGCATTGAAAGTACTGTTTCTATTTTTGCAGATGATACTAAATTGTGCAGAACTATAGGTTCCATGCAGGATGCTGCCACTTTGCAGAGTGATTTGTCTAACTTGGGAAACTGGGCAGCAAACTGGAAAATGAGGTTCAATGTTGATAAATGCAGGTTATGCACTTTGGCAAAAATAATATAAATGCAAGTTATACACTAAATGGCAGTGTGTTGGGAGTTTCCTTAAATGAGAAGGATCTAGGGTTTTTTTGTCGAATTCTGGGCAGTGTCATTCTGTGGCTACTAAAGCAAATAAAGTTCTGTCTTGCATAAAAAGGGCATTAACTCAAGTAATGAAAACATAATTTTGCCTCTTTACAGGTCCCTGGTAAGGCCTCATCTGGAGTATGCAGTTCAGTTTTGGACTCCAGTCCTTAAGAGGGATATAAATGAGCTGGAGAGAGTGCAGAGACGTGCAACTAAACTGGTAAGAGGTGTGGAAGACTTAAATTATGAGGGTAGACTGTCAAGGTTGGGGTTGTTTTCAAGGCGCTTGCGAGGGGACATGATTACACTTTACAAGTACATTAGAGGACATTATAGGCAAATAGCAGGGGACCATTTTACCCATAAAGTGGATAAGCGTACCAGAGGCCACCCCTTTCATTTGAAGCAACGCAGGGGGTTCTTCACAGTGAGGACAGTGAGCTTGTGGAATGCACTGCCGGGTGATGTTGTGATGGCTGATTCAGTTAATGCCTTTAAGAATGGCTTGGATGATTTCTTGGACAGACATAATATCAAAGGCTATTGTGATACTAAGCTCTATAGTTAGTATAGATGTGGGTATATAGAATTTGTGAAAGTATGGAGGGGTGTGTGTATGGATGCAGGGTTTTAATTTTGAGGGGTTGAACTTGATGGACTTTTTCCAACCCAATTTAACTATGTAACTATGTAACTATATAAGAAGTGGAAACATAATTTACACACAACACAGTGCAACAGAAGCTATATTCCTTTATATAAATATTTTATAGAAACATTTTCTCATGCCTTAACCCATGGTTTTGTGCCCAGTTCCAAGAAAAATATGAATTTGACAAATCCCAGTGGCTACAGCCCACATAATAAAGGGCAGTGATGAAAAGGTTTTACTGCTTCAAACTGGAGAGTTTAAAGAAACTGAATTGTTGGTCATCTGGGGTTAGAAAAAGCTCCAGTATACAGAATGTAGAACAAGTTCTGCAGCCAAGCAGACAGATGCAAAATCCTGGTAAACCTCCTGCACTGACAAAAATTGCTTCTCTGTCTTGTAGGTCAGTAGATTATATGCATTGGAGCATGAAACTTCACACTCTGCACATGTGAATTGCATCCAGCGCAATATTCTGTGTTTACTGCCGAATTCCATGGTGAAAATGTTAGTCAAGTCTGACTGCTTCTTATTTTCATTTTAAAAATGTGTGTTTGACATGGCTGGCAGCAAGTAAATTTCTCATATAAGCTGAAATCAGGTGTGAACAATTCAGAGCTGGGAATATGATGGCACTTCCAATATGTTGCTTATTTTCGACTCAGAGGTACAAACTCATCTGTCTTCAACCTCTAGGAAACCCAGGGTAATTTATAATTGAGAAAAGCTCAATAAGATGGTTCCACTCAGGTGGAGACCTGCTGCAGAATTAAAAACATTTTTTTAATTATCGGTTGCACTTTTAGAATTCGTCACAGTCTGATTTAATGCACCACATTTAGTACAGTACTTGCAGGTACATCCAGGATGTGGCATCCTTGCAACAGGATCTTGACAAACTGGCAATCTGGGCAGCTAAGTGGCAAATGAGATTCAATGTTGATAAATGTAAAGTCATGCACCTGGGATGTAAAAATATCCAAGCCACTATACCCTTAATGGGACTGCACTAGGCAAATCCATTATGGAAAAGGACCTTGGAGTCCTTGTAGATAATAAACTTGGCTGTAGCAAGCAATGCCAGTCAGCAGCATCAAGGGCAAATAAGGTCTTGAGCTGTATTAAAAGGGGCATAGAGTCAAGGGAGGAGGGGGTAAGTCTTCCACTGTATAGAGCACTTGTAAGGCCCCATCTAGAATATGCCGTACAGTTTTGGTCTCCATCACTCAAACAGGACATTATTGTATTAGAGAGGATACAGAGAAGGGCAACTAAGCTGGTAAAAGGTATTGAAAATCTTAGCTATGAGGAAAGACTGGCCAAATTGGGGATGTTCACGCTGGAGAAGAGGCGCTTAAGGGGTGATATGATGACTATGTATAAATATATAAGGGGATCATATAATAATCTCTCTAATGCTTTATTTACCAGTAGGGCTTTCCAGCTGACACAAGGTCACCCATTCCCATTAGAAGAAAAGAGGTTCCGCCTAAATATTCGGAAGGGGTTTTTTAACAGAGAGCTGTGAAGATGTGGAATTCTCTCCCTGAATCAGTTGTACAGGCTGATACATTAGATAGCTTTAAGAAGGGGTTGGGTGGCTTTTTAGCAAGTAAGGGAATACAGGGTTGTGGGAAATAGCTCATAGTCCAAGTTGATCCAGGGACTAGTCCGATTGCCATTTTGGAGTCAGGAAGGAATTTTTCCCCCTCTGAGGCAAATTGGAGAGGCTTCAGATGGGTTTTTTGCCTTCCTCTGGATCAACTGGCAGATAGGTAGTTAATAAAAAAAAAAAGGTTGAACTTGATGGACATGTGTCTTTTTTCAGAAGATCGAGAAAGAAAATTAAAGACCGCTACTGCTCACCACATGTACTCGTCCAGGTGCTCTGTCAAGCAGTATCCACACTGCTAACATTCAAAAGACTTAAGGTAGGCAGACTACCTTAAGTCTTTTGTGTGTCTTTTTTCAACCTTACTTACTATGTTACTATGTTACATTACTGTTTGGTAAACAGGGCTGGATTTGTAGTAGCTTATTCCTGGAGTTGTGTGGCCAAGACTTGTATATACTGAGAACTTCCTTATTACAATGTATTCATAAGTAAAAGCAGATGAGAACATGAGGTTACATCACTCTGGCTTTCATTTCAGTCTGCAGCAGGTGAAGCCAAGTGTGTAAAGATCTGGATAGAGAGGATTATGTTTTTTTCCACTGTATTCCCTAGGTTCTAAAGCATAATTATGATGAATGATAAAGCTACTGCATTTTAAATAGCCAAGCTATTGTTGTTTTGCACACAAACGAACAAATGAACGTTTGTATATTTCAAGAGAACAAAAGATTAACAGTTGTTCAGGAAAAAAGATAGGCACATAGTGACCTGTGGGCAAATAAGAGCAAACATTTGCTTACGTTTTTATTTGATAATGAGTTGGTGCTTTGGCCCCATATGATGGCACAATGATCATTCAGCTCACTAACTATAGAAAGGTTTATAATTCATACTGTAAATTGATTTAGACAGGCATTATCTCCAAAAATCACTCAATAGAAGAGGCTATATCAATGCTTCGCCTGTAGTTACACCCCTGGAACCTACTGTGAAGCTACGATTTTATAAAGTGTAATGGTTCTGCTCTGGGGGCTCCATGTGATTATCTTCGGCATTTTTTCATTTTAGCTAGCGCAGAGTGAGGGAAGGCGTTTGGGGAGATTGGTTGCTGCAAAGACGAGGCGACCAAATCTCCCCAAAACGCCCAGTGTGGCCTTACCCTAAGAGTGTGACCGAATTGGCAGCCCTATAATGATTCATGCCTTCGATGTTGTACACAGGATTTTCTATATTCAGATTCTAATTCAATTCAGATTCTAATTCATTCTTTTTAATAGAAATGCTTTTTATTGAATTCTAAAGAAACAGTAGGGAAGAAGGGTGGGGAGGTAAGGGATACAGTTACAGATAGATTGTTGAGTCCCATCATCATCATACAGTAACATAATCAAATCATATTGAAATCCATGGTTTTATCCTGCTCACATTAGTAAATCTGTTTCCTACCAAACACAAATTTATTGGGTTGACCCCGAGCTCTGTACATCAGTTTAATCAATGGAAGCCTTTATTAACAAATTCTATCCATGCTATTTTTTGGGGGGGGCAAGGGGGCCATCCAGCGCATGATTATCAATTTCCTTTCATAATAAAGAAGGGACCCTACCAGTATCCATGCATGATTCGTGGGGAGGAATTTAGACCCAGAATACATATTTCTGGTTGTTTAATTGAAGGTAATGCTAGGGTTTCCATCATATACCTGGTAACTTTTGACCAATATCTACTGATAATGGGACATGTCCAAATCATGTGCCAAAAGCACTTGTGCTAGATTCAGATCTCTGGAACAAATCAGGAACTGAAAAAGACTGTCAGTTATTTCTTCCAGTGGAATATTCTGACATCACCTATGGTAAGCTGACTGAAGTGGGGCTGAGTGGTGGTCAATAATCCATTGGTGGATTTGCCTGTTAGGTCATCTTTTGAAAGTCAGTGGGATTTCACGTGCTCAGTGTGCTCTGGCCTCCTCCGAAGAAACTAAGCTTAGGGGGTGGCTGGAAATTATCAACCCTATTAAATAGTGAAGTTACATTTGTTATAGAAACTGGTGCTACAGGACAATAATTTATCAATTCTAATGCACAGGTTTCTGTGATGCCATTATAATATGAATCTATAATAATTACTAATTGGACTTAGATTGTGATAATATACTGCATATTGAGTCGCAGAAAATGGCGAGTTAATGGGGTCATATTTGGAGATACAGATCCTGAATGCTAAAAGGCTACATGGCCATAGACGTTAACATTTTTTGACTAATTTTCATGCGATCTGACAAATCCGTGATGTTAGTGGGCACAGAACAATCGTGCATCTAATAATTTTTGTCTGACATCGGTCAGAAAAATTGATTGGCCTGGTTAGAAAAGTTTCATGGATCACAGTGAAATGTATCCACTGTCCAATTGTTTGTAGGGCCAAGCAAGCAGCTACCCATGGTTTAGTAGGCTCAACTAGACGATATCGACTGATGGACAAGTCGTGCATTTTAGGTTCTATCTGAACATCTATGGCTACCTTAAATTTGTACATAAACTCAAGACATGATCATGGTTATATATGATGAGCCATCAATACAAGTGCTAAATTGCATTCCTTAGTGCTCATTCAATTCAGCCTCTGCCTGCTGGCACTCCCTAACTTTCATGTCTAAATGGGAAGGTTAGACGGGGGTGCCTACATGCCTATGGAGGAAACACTGGTCTTGTCAGTAACAGTAAAGCAGGGTTCAATGTGCAACAAAAAAATGCTGGTTTGCACCTGTTTTTTGCACTTTTGCCCTTATCCCTCTGTCAGTGAACAACCTCTAAGGTTTGGCAATTGTAGATAAATTATTTATTGAGCCTTAGTTCTCCATTAATGGGCAAGCAAAACCTTAATTTAATATAAACTAGATTAGTAGTACTATTGCAAACAGGTGTGCTACTTCCCATAGCCAGCAGCACTTTGCCTTTTAAACGAAATCCAACTTACTTTCAATGATTCCCTAGTGCTCTGCCTTTCAAACAAAGAGCTAAGAAGAGTGAGTATATTATTGGATATGGTATTCCACTGTGAAAATCTATCAATCATTGTCACCTGTTAATTCTCTCAGCAGAACCTTTTTGCTGTGGCTGCTTCTTGCATGTCAGTTTGGTTTTCTGCACTTACAATCATACTCTTCAAAAGCCACTCTCCCATGTCTTGCAGTGATCAGATCAGACAAGATGAAACATTCTGGTTGGAAGTTAAGTACAGAGCTGTATTTACAGCTATAGCTATATTATCAAACTTTGGGTTCTAAATAAATAAATTAGCTGAACTGTACATTCACGATACACAGAATTCCTGACTGTGTACTGGGTTTTTTTTATTAGATAGGTATGGGATCCGTTATCAAGAAAGCTCCAAATTATAGGAAAATCATAACCCATAGACTCACTTTTAATCAAATAATTATAATTTTTAAAATTGATTTCCTTTTTCATTGTGGGAATAAATCAGTACTTGTATTTAATCCCAGTTAAGATACAATTAATCCTTATTGGAAGCAAAACAATCCTATTGGGTTTAATTCATTTTTAAAAGATTTTGATCTAAGGTATGGAGATCTAAATTACGGAAAGATGCCTTATTTAAAAACAACCAGGTCCTGAGCATTTTAGACAACAGGTCCCATACCTGTATGCATGTGTCTTTGAAAGGTAATTGTAATTATTATAATTATTAATTGAGTCTTATTTAAGCAAACAATTCATATTGTAGAATCATTTCCTTCTTTTTCTGTAATAACCGTGCGTTGCTTTGTATTCCTTAATTGTGAAGTCTCCACAACATTATTACTTTTCTTTTGTAATGGTTATGCTGTGTTTAGGACTGTCTCTCAAAAAATAAAATAAAACTCAAGATATTGTACTCATTTTGTTTATAGAGTACATTGCTAAAAAGTTACCTAAGTGTCCTCACAGCATTCAAAATATTTTTTATTAATTACTAAAAATATGAAGAATAAAAAGAAACCGTAAGAAGACGTATATATGCAATTAAACTGAAGCCAACAGAAGCCCAAATGCATGTGATGACAATATATAGAGTAACATCACACTCCCATCAAAGCTCCACCCATAGTTATGAGGCAAAAGAGTTTGTCCAAGTTTATATTAATTTTGTTGGGGTTCTATTGTGTATTGGAAGGAAGCATAACACAAATAAGTTATAATTGTCAGGATGTATGATTGTACATGTTGGAGACAGAGTGGAAAGCAAATACTTAAAGTAATGAAAAAAGGGAAAACCCACCAAGGGATGGCAAAGAAAGTTTATAGAGGCTCTGACTGAAGCACAGGGTTAGGAGAAATGACAAGGAAAGATGACTGAAAAGAGATTATTGCAGAGTCAATGGTTCAGATGAAGAAAGTTATATGGTTTTGCAGCCAGGAAACCGGCCTAATGGAGGTCTGTGGTCTCTACTCTGTTTCTAAATGTACAGTAAGTTTGGTTGCTGAGCCACAGTCACGCCAAGGGGTGGAACAACCCTGTAGTGTTAGTGGTTCAGTTCAAACTGTAATTTTGTCCTATTTATAAGATGTTTAACCCCCAGAAAATATTTGTGGATACAATGAGTCAATCATTTTATTTATTTATAAATCTGTTTAAACGGAGTATGTGCAAACTGCACAGGAATCTAAATTCATTGCATTCCCAGAGTTTATATGTTATCTACTATTAAACCTGTGCTATTTAGCCCTATATTAGCTTGAAGGGCTACCCCCATGGCTATGCAACAGTGTATTTATATCAACTATAGTAGCATTTCTCAAGCAAAGACACCAATACTGAGCACGACCCTAGCTGGTTATTTACCAGCTAAGCCACATCTCCATTATTCCTTGCTTACCCAGTTCCTTATCAGACTTAGACAGAGATTTAGCCTTACACCTCCACATTAGATTGAAGTCCTGCCGTTTTTACAGGACTGTGTCTAGATTTGGCTAGTGACATGTGGGAAAGAAAGGTAAGATTGCTTCATAGAACTGCAATTCAAATGTTCCTTACAGGAGAATTGGCTTGGGGACAAATCTAGTGATTCTATTCAATGGGAGGCTGCCTAACATGGTGCCCCCTAGTGAATAGGACATTCTATTATAGGTGCACCAAATTGTATCCAGTGAATTGTATGTAAACACCAGAAGTGACCCCGATTTGCAGCAAAATGACACCTGGGGAACAACTGCAGTGGTTGTAACTCAGAGCATGGCCACAATTACACAGGAACTATGAGGGAAATGCTGCATTATGGGGGGAAATACAGCATTTTGCACTTGCATTCATAAATGACCCCTAGTGTTTTCTCATTAAGGATAATGCACAAAGGGCAATTGGCTTGTGGCTATTTGATCACAGATGATCCATAAATTAGATAGTTCAACATGGTTCCTTTAACTAATTACTACAATTCCCATCATCTTTAAACAGTCTCTTGTGATGGCAATAGTTGTTGGAAATTAGCTGGAGACCAAGGCTGATTAGCGATTTCATATTATAACCAAGTCAAATTTTAAAAACAGCATGTATTTTGCCCAACCCAATTAACCATGAAGTTCTGTCTTAGACCTATCAAACCAAAATAAGACAAATTGCAGCCTAGAAGGACGGTATTGACTTGAACCATACCTAAGCTCTGGATTTAGGAAAAACTGAAGGAAATTGTAAGCAATCCAGTGCACGTCTGCAGATTTGCGGTGCATGCTCAGAGGGTGGGGGATAGGAACAGACAGAGTGTCTGTGTTCTACAGCAAGTGTCTGCCTGGCTTCTTCCATCACATCTTTGTTAACCCTGTCACAGCTAAAGAAGGGATGACAGCAATGAAAGCCACGTGCATTCATAGGCTTAACAGGGAAGAAATGTATAACTTGCAGCCCATTATCTGTTGTTTATAGGGATTCTTTGCATAATGAAAGAATATATAATTCTAAGTAACTTTCCAGTATACTTTATACAAATTATACATTACACCAATTTTAAAGTTATTTGTATATGTATTTGTTATTGAAAGCAGCCGCATTTACATATTTACTTTAAATACACTGGAAATATGCAATGAATGTATATAAGAAAGTTGCAGATAAAAAAGCAAGTATGTCTGTGCCCCATTATGACATGTAAATGGTCACACATTTTAGTCTTTTGGTGTATACATGGTTACTGTCTATAGCACATAACAACATTCCCTCTGGCATTTGCCAGAATCCAGATTGATAGTTTGGCCCTGTTCTTAGTGCAGTTTCAGTTTACTCCTCGTTTGTAAATTCCCCCTTGCCCTAACTTCCTTGGTTTGCAACCAGTTGGCTCTGTTTGGGTATATGGTCCTTAAAGGAGAACTAAACCCCCCACGGTCAAAGTCCCACTGGCCCCCCTCTGCTGGCCCTCTCCCTGCTAAGTGTAACAGAATTGTGTCCCCTGTAGGCAGGGCCGCCATCAGGGGGGGACAGGGGGGACAAGCGTACCGGGCCCGGGCATGAAGGGGGGCCCGGCAGCGCTGCATTTTTTGAAGATCCGGGCCCCCCTTACGAGCGCCCGAGCCGTACGTCTTGCCTCTGTGCTGCCGAATGCGGAAGTGCCGAAAAGCCGAAGCCGATGCGCCGAAAAGACCCGAAGTCACGGAAAAAGCCGAAGTCACGAAGCGCCGAAAAGACCCGAAGTCACGAAAACAGCCGAAGCCGAAGTCCTGAAGCAGCGCAAAGACCCGAAGTCACGAAAACAGCCGAAGCCGAAGTCCTGAAGCGGTGAAAAGACCCGAAGTCACGAAAGGAGGTGAAGTTGAAGTACTGAAGCCGTGAGTTCAATTCTACTGAACACCAGTTTGTGTATTTTTTTTTTTTTTTTAATCTCCTGGCCACCAATGTATTATTTTAATATTCTATAGGCCCCTGCAACCAATCTTTTTTTTTAAAACATGTTTTTTTGGGGCCCCAATTTTTTTTTTAACTCGTAAGGGGCCCCTGACGCCAATGTTTTTTTTTTTTTTCAAAAATTTTTTTTTTTTTTTAAATTTTTTTTGGGGCCCCAATTTGTTTTTAACTTGTAAGGGGGCCCCTGCCACCAATGTTTGTTTATTTTTTAGTTTTTTTTACATTTTTTTTGTTGGGGCCCCAAGTTTTTTTTAACTTATAAGGGGGCCCCTGCCACCAATGTTTTTTTTAAAAAAAAAATTTTTTAATTTTTTTTTTTTTGGGGCCCCAATTTTTTATAAGGGGGCCCTGACCATCAATAGCTTTTTACAACTTGTGTGGGGGGGGGTTACTTTTTTAGCGCTGATGTCTGTGTGGTCTTTTAACTGCGATGTGGAGTGGGCGGGAAAATGGGGTGGAGCTTGGTCGTCAGTGTGGGCGGGGCCCAGGGGGCCCCAAAAATTTTGTTGTACGGGGCCCCGTGATTTCTAATGGCGGCCCTGCCTGTAGGATTACTGACCGCACAAGCAGAGTGAGCGAAGCGGAGCTCACGGGCACCATCATCGGCGCTTCGGTATTCTTCATAAAGTAAAGTATTGGTGCATGCACAGTTGGAGCAATCTTCCGGGTTTGTTACAACTGAGCCTGTGCCGAAAGTAATGGAAATTGCCGAAGGGAAGGAAGAGGCCATGAAGAATACCGAAGAGCCCGGAAGTTGGCACCCGTGAGCTCCACTGCTGTGACTCTGTATGTGTGGTCAGTAATCCTACAGTGACCACAATTCTGGGGTAATACTGAGCAGGGAGGGGGCCAGTGAGGACTTTTGATTGTGGGGGGGGGTTTAGTTCACCTTTCACTAAATGTTACCTGTAATATAACCATAATGAATGTTCCTCAGTCAAGTTACTGACTTTTATATCCTTAATACAGTTTACCAACGAGCAACAAGATCTTTCTCTATGCTCTAAAATGAGGATAATAGGAAATAAAACCAAACTAAAACTATGTCCTGAGCTTGATCCAGCACATGAGAAAATACTGAAACATATCATTTTTGAGCCATTAAAAAATACATTGACAGCAAAACTTTAGAGACAGTATTTTATTGTAGCGGCCTTCCTACATTGATTTTCGGAGTATAAAGTCAGCAGATCCTGTCTCCCATCAAAAGCAGGATGTCAGAATGCACAGGAAGAAAAATGAGCTCTCCAGATCTTCTCCCTGAAATAGTTTGACTCAAAATAAATCAAATTCCTTAAAGGAAAAAGGCAGAAAACAAAATACTTACTTGTGGCTATTGAATTGCTCTCCTTCAGGCTGGAAGGGCCCATTGCAGGGCCTAAGGCCAGGGGTGCACAAAGCAGATTGTCTGCTTTGCTTCGTCTGTGTTTTGTTCACAGGTGGAGGAAAGCAGATGCGCTTTTATTTGCTCCTTCCTGCTCCTCCATTGACAAGCACAATGTCAGCCTGTGTGCAATTACACAGTGTGCCAATACCAACATGGAAACACGAAAGTATAGATTATCATGCTGATGTCTGGTCAGTGTAGCTCCACACAAACCAATCCCATGCCTGCCAGTGGAGCTTCAAGAAAGAAAGAATGAAGACAGAGCCATGTACAAAACACAGGTAGGGGAAAGTGGACAGTCTGCTCCATGTTCCCTGGCCTAAGGTAAATCAGACTTTTTGGAGTCCCATTATTTTTTTACAAAGTACAACATAGGACTGTCAAAATAATGACTGTTGCAGTACAACTCCCAAGCACCACATCACTAATATACTGGATTGCTATTGTCATCTTCTGGTACCATGTTGCTCTTCTTTGCTGGTTCTGCCTTACTTTTTCTATATCCAACAGCACCTCTGCTGGGCCCCATACAGAGTTGCTCTTTCTTGCACTAGTTTCTTGCTTCTAGTTGGATAACTCTCTGCATTACCTTTCTATGTATTTTAATTTTTCATGAAGCCTGCTCTAGCATACAGGCATACATTTCAGTAAACAAATACAAAAATGCTTTAATCAAATGTGTGTTTATTTCATGAGTTCATGGTTTGACACCTATTCACAACATTTCATGGAGGTGTGTTACCCAATCCCTTCCTCAGATGTGACACCTCAGGTGGACCTGCCAGTGGGTCAAAGGAGTATTTTATTATGAAGAAAGGAGCCTTCTCAGTCAGATGTTTCACTGCAGATCCTGTGCTCTACCCATTTGCATTTCCTTGCTGTTCTGTTGGGGTTCCTTGGGCAAGCACCTCTCTCAAACATTTTCAGTGTAACGGAGGTCTGTCACATTATAGGTCTGCATGCAATATCAATATGCATATAATCCATGCCAATGTCAATGTCCTCTGCTGATGTTCCATGCAAGCAGGTGCATGTTGCATCTGCAGATGAGGAAGTAAAGAGGAGCCACAGCACTTCATGACCCAAACAAATATAAGAATGGATGTGTATAGCAGGGATTTGTTGTCTGAATAAGTCAAAGCAGAATGTGTTGTATTATCCTAGAGGCAATTAGCTGTTAATTACCCTAAATATACTGAATACGTGTGTTTCCATATGAGTTGATATATGTATATATATACTGTATATAATATATATACTATATGTGTGTGTGTTAAATGTATCTGTGTGTATGCAAGCGTATTCCGTGTCAAGCATAAATGTTTTACATCCTTAGGCATTGAGATGCCCTGCCTGCATAGTAATAATAGTTAAAGCAAATTTTAAAATCTATATTACCAATAAATCTTTAGTTTTTGGGTCTTCATTTTTCTGTTTTCCATCTTTACTCTCTTCTTTCTTTTCAGCTTGTCAGTGTCTCTCTGCTCCTCTCTTCTCTCCACCATCACCATCTGTCAGCTTGCCCCTTTTTTCACAGTGTATCATTTCCCGGTGTGCCTTTCTCTTCTTCTCAGGTATCATGCAAATCATATTTTCCTGTGCTACAGTTCCACTATTCTGTTCCACTAACATATACTGGTCTCTCATTTTCTCCTTTTTCTAGTGCAATCTTACCTTCTTTCTCTCCCTTCCATCTGTGATTCTCTCCATGTTGCCCTTCCCTTTATGATCCTTTATTTCCTCTGTTCTCATCCCCATTGTGCCATTTATCCATTTTCCCTACTTACCCCATGTGCCACTCTCTTCTCCTTCCTGTGAAAAGCTTCTGGACCATTAAGTGGGGGAAAGAGCCAGAGACTGGCACACACTGGGGAAGGGAGAGACTAGCATAATGGGAGAGTTCTTGATGCTCCATGTTCAATTATTTACTTACTTGGATAGCACTTTTTACTCAGTTGGTAATTTGTCACCTATTGGATGTGTGGTTATATTTGTCTCAGCCCTGTACTGAACCGGGCAAAATAGCATACAATTTTCTAAGGAGAAATGACAGGGGCACGCCCAGTGGCTCTGCATGTGTACTTGTCATGTCCCAATCTACCCAATGAGGTAATGTTTTTAGGGTGCTAAAGTTTGCTTTCCCAAAATTTTGAATTTTTGTTGATCCCATATATGTTGGCAACAATTACTTATTTTTAGGGTGCTAAAATTTGCTTCAGCTATAAATCCAGCCCCCTTATTCATCTCAAAATGAAAACTGAAAATACTTAGGTTTGGGCTACTGCCACATGACAGCAAATATCTATGGTACCACTCAACAAATAAGTAAATGAAAATACAAAAATATGATAGAAATAATAAAGGAGAATACACTCACAGTTCACCTCAGTCCCAATGTGCAAAGACCAAAAACACTGTATCCAAAAGGAGGTGAGGATCTCCAAAAATAAAGAAAGATACAGTGTTTTTTGCCCTTATTCCTCTCCACAACCTCTTCCTTAACACTGGGTTTAAACATACAAACATACCCCTTATCCTTTTCTATTTTCCTTATCCTTCAGAAATAAGATATAGCCCTCAATATTTCCACCTAGTTATGTGACTTATTCAGCTTCTTTCAGCAATTCCAATATCATCAGGCAAGGCTTCTCATTCAGAGCTATTAACTCCAGCTCTCACATCTTACTGTCCAAGCTTCTTGCTTTAATAAACAACATACATTTTATACAGGTACCAATTATATATCATATATGTGCCTTACTTATGATGCATGGGAAATCTGGAGATAATAAGGAAATACATATTTAAACAGAAAAGCAACAGTGCTATTGTGATGTTGTTATGGTGCATAAACAAGCAACAGTGTTCTCCTTAGTGCTCATATGTCAGCACTATATAAATAATTATTCAATCAGTTTGCAATTGGTGCAGCCCAGCAACCTGCAGTTATTGAAAGCATGCCTTCATGTTTAAATGATCTGATTTGCTTAATATCATATCTACCATTCAAACACAAAAGCATATATGGGTGAGGAAGGGCATTTGATCACTGCAATTGCCTTTTGTCTGTTTTTAACATAGTGATTTGAAGTCACTCAGTATACATGAAATATGATATTAAGGCCTTTTTGTTGAAATTCTGACTGACCACTTCCTGACAACCAGAAAGCATGGATAACACAAAGCAACTGCTTGTATCATTTTGAGAATACTTTTGGATGAAGTTAAAAGCCAAAATTAATTTAATAATGTTATGTCTGCAGTAAATGGCATAGAAATCTGTAAAGGACCAGTACGGTAATAGTATTTTTTTTTTCATTCAAAGTTTTGGATTTATTATTATTATTAAAGGAAAACTATATCCTAAAAATACTTAAAGGGATACTGATGCATCAGTTAATAGTGCTGCTTCTGCACTGAAATCCGGTTCTCAAAAGAGCAAATTTTTTTTATATTTAATTTTGAAATCTGACCAGGGGCTAGATATATTGTCAATTTCCCAGCTCCCCCTATTCATGTGACTTGTGCTTTGATAAACTTCAGTCACTCTTTACTCCTGCACTGCAAATTGGAGTGATATCACCCCTCCCCCCCCCAGCAGCCTAACAACAGAACAATGGTAAGATCACCAGATAGCAGCACCCTAACACAAGATAACAGCTCCTTAGTAGATATAAGAGCAGTGCTTAATAGTAAAATCCAGGTCCCACTGAGGCACCTTCAGTTACATTGAGTAGGAGAAAGAACAGCCTGCCAGAAAGCAGTTCCATGCTGAAAGCACAAGACCAGGCAAAATTACTTGAGATGGCTGCCTACACTCCAGTATTACAAATAAAAAAAAATACACTTGCTGGGTCAAGAATTAAACTTTATATGGTAGACTCCACCAATTGCCTCCAAATAGGTTCTCGGAGGTCCTCCATAGGCTAAAACAGCACTTTGGCAGCTTTTAGGTGGCGAATGGTCAAAGTCGAA
This sequence comes from Xenopus petersii, assembly GCA_038501925.1. Taxonomy (NCBI): domain Eukaryota; kingdom Metazoa; phylum Chordata; class Amphibia; order Anura; family Pipidae; genus Xenopus; species Xenopus petersii. The sequence goes on from CM076677.1 coordinate 89,889,830, forward strand.
GTTTTAAAGAGACAGTACATGATAAATTTCGATATTCGAATTTCGAAGTCTTTTTCAACTTTGAATCGAAGTTGGACTATTCCCTAGTTGAAGTACCCAAAAATTTCTTCGAAATTCGACGTTTTTTACTTCAATTCGACCTTTGATAAAACTGCCCCTCAGAGTATATTATTATGAAAATGGTTTATTTACACAAAGCAGGGATTTACATATGGGTTATTTTATGCAATATATTTTTTATAGAGACATTCATTATTCAGGTGGTGTGGTTTTCCTTTAACAAGCATTTAGATGGTGCCAACATATAGTGCAGCTTTGTACAACAGAAGGGTTTAAACATCAAATTCACAGATTATGTCTGACACAAGTAGTAAAGAGGGCCCTGCTTATCAGAGTTTACAATATCTGTTCATCCTGCAACTAAAAATAAGCTATTGCTTGGCAACAAATGTCATATTATATGAAAAATGTTTTCTGTCATTCTGAAAAAAGCCATTAAGTTTAAATCTTCCTGTATAATAACTATAACATTTTATTCCAAACAGATAATCTGTTACCTGCTATATGTGCCCTATAGCCCAATATCAAGTTGAATGGCTACCTACATAGCTGCACAGCAGCATATTTATATAAACTGTATCAGAACCTTTTAAGCAAATACACATTGACAAATAGGGGTAAATTTATCAAAGAGTGAAGTTCCGCCGCTAGAGTGAAATTCCACAGCTCTCCATTCATTTCTATGGGATTTTAAAAGGCGTATTTATCAATGGTTGAAAGTGAAATTTCACTTTCACCTGATAAATACGCTTTTAAAAACCCTATAGAAATGAATGGGAAGTGGCGGAATTTCACTCTAGTGGCGGAACTTCACTATTAACTTCACTCTTTGATAAATACACCCCATTGACTAGTGTAAGGTTACAGTACGTTATGCTTACAAGATCTTTGAATTTTAGATGTTACTGGTCCTTTAATTTTGTTTTTGTACTATTTGCACATTTGGGTACGACATATTTTTTGCTGCAGAAGTAATGTTCAAGTCACAAAATAAGAAAATCTTAAAACAGTTTCTTCACTTATCTTACTTGTGTCAAATAACAGTATATGAGTGATTGTGTATGTACATTTACCAGGCCACTTATTGTATGTTAGTTACATTTGTAATGCATATTTTGTATATTCATTTTTATTGCTGCAGTCACCTGTTAAGACACAAATTGTATATATGTAATGCTATATATATGTGCCACAGAATAACTGATGTATACCTTCTTGCCCAATTATATAGATACAAGAGTTATAGCAATTCATTTTACAAAATATAAGACACCATCGCTCCGGAATCCAGAGGACTTACACATGGCCTGTATGTTGTTTCATACATTGATCTCTTGTTCTGAAGTTCAGAAGATATTTATAAGAGGATAATGACTTAAAAACTATTTTCTAATTGAGGTCAAGGTCATTCTAACGCATTTCTCTTCAAAACAAGACCAGTTGCCTTGATGTTGCCTTTTTATGTCTGTACTAGGGCCATAAATTTTCTTCTGAAAATCTTTAATCTTCATTTTCAAGTTAATGCTTTGTGCAGTACACTGATAAAGGGGTCTTTATCTACAATAGTAGCATCCTGACTCATATGCTTTGCAAACATACTCAATGTGACCTTGGGCAAATCAATTAACTCCTCCACACTTCAGGGACCAAAATTCACATTTATGGAAGGAAGCTCTATCTAAACTGTCATTTTCTGTATCTGTGTAATAAGCTAGGATTTTTATGGCATACTTGAAGTTAGTTGGCCACTAGATAATTTTTTTATAGCTCTACAATCTAGCTACACTGAGATGAAAATAAAAACATCCAATATAAAAATGCTTAGGTTCAAAAAAACAACCCTAATATATAAATTACACAAATACAATCAGGGCCGCCATTAAAAATCACGGAGCCCCGAACAACAAGATTTTCTGGGCCCCCTGGGTAAACCCCCCCACATGTTATAAAAAGCCATTGATGCTGATGTTGGCTCCTTTCGTAGCTTCGGGTCTTTTCGTGGCTTCAGGACTTCAACTTTGGCTCCTTTTGTAGCTTCGGAACTTCAATTTCTTTGGTGGCTTAGGGTCTTTCACGGCTTTGGCACTTCAACTTTGGCTACTTTCGTGGTTTTTGGTCTTTTTCGTGGCTTTGGGACTTCAGCTCTTTAGGATTTCACCTCTTCAGAAGTTCAGGACTTCGGCAGGTGCAGCATAGTTTCGGCGCTGTCAGGGGGGCGGCTATATCGAAAAGTGCAGCACAGCCGGGTCCTCTTTAGGCCTGGTACAGCAGTACCCTATATGCCCCCCCTGATGGCAGCCCTGAATACAGATAAGGGACCTGTTATCCAGAATGGTCAGGACCTGGGGTTTTTCTAGATAATTGATCTTTCTGTAATCTAGCTCTGCATACCTTTAGTCTACTATAAAATAAAAATTAATTAAACCCAATAGGATTGTTTTGCCTCCAGTAAGGAATAATTATAACTTAGCTGGGATCAAGTTACAGGGTTCTTTTTATTATTACAGAGAAAAAGCAAATATTTTTAAAAAAATGTAATCATTTGATTAAAATGTAGTCTATGGGATATGGCCCTATCATAATGCCAAGCTTTTTGTATAATGGATTTCCGGATAATGGATCCCATACCTGTATTATTGTTTCCAGGGTTGGTTTATCTTTTGCAAAGGTCCTGGGTGATGCAACCCCCTTCAACCTTTTGCTTGAAAGACTTTTCAATGTGCCATGCAAGATATAATCTGAAATAATAAACAGTTAAGATTGTGGTTATAAACTATCAAACACAAGCAGAGCAGAAGGCAAAAAAAAGGGACAAGTGTGTATTGTATGAGACATGAAACACAGAAAAAACAAAAACAGGAACTTATTAAACTGAATCTCTCCATTCCCTTCTGGTCTACAAAAAATGGTTGAAAGGTGGATTTTGGTATTGGTTTACTACACTGCATGGCAAAAAGTATTCAGAAACACTTTATGACAAATGGATCTGGCCACTCCATCTAAATTAACATGCCCTTGGTTTGAACATCACTGCTGAGTGCACTAAAGTTGTTGGCTTGAGTGGTGAAAAGGTTGCAATTTGGCAAAGCTTGGCAGATGCCAGGAAATCGTTACTTGCCTAAGGGTGGTGGTGGCACACAGGGAGATTAGTCACAGATTAGGCAACAAATCTTCTCTACTGCGGGCGACTAACCTCCCACCAAATGCTTTCCAGCTGGCGAAAACTCGTATCACCAAGGGGATGGCATACGAATCGATTAGAATTTCCGAAGTCTTGTGAAGCAATTTCCTGCCGGCAAGAATACAGATCACTGGCAGGGAGGCATTTGGGGATAGAGTCTACTTCGCATGGAACAAGCACCAGTATGCTACCTTTGTTCATATTTAGATCACCACTGCAAATATGATTCCCACATTTTTCTGCTACTGCTGTGGGTATAAATATACTAGAGTTTAAATGAAAAATAGAGTGCTCATGCCTATATACCCACTTACCGGTATAAATAAAACATTTTTGGTCATACATCAGTTATACATATGCTTAACATTACTTCTGACTGTAATTCAAAAACAGCTTAGAAGTGTAATTTCTGGACATTTCCTTTTGCAAATCTGGAAAACAGCCAAGCACAGACGAAGAGGCTACACTTTCTACTCAGACCTGTATTACTTATACATCCCCATATTTCAGTTAAGCAAAGACAGATTTTGAGTCTGGCTTTTTACCAAATCCATGAAATTAGTTGACTTATACTTACTACAGATGAGGAAAATCAGCTTATTTCTCTTCTTTGGGCTTCTGTAAACGAAAAGACTATTTCTGCTTACACAGAAACAGCCAACATCATACAAGAGATCATAAACCCATTTTCAATTACAGTTTACCACAATCTGGAAAATAATATTTTGTCATGTTAGGATTTATAGTTACTAGTTATAGCAACTAATCAGCAATTAGTTAGAAAATAAAAGCAAACGTTACTTGCTAAATTTTGGTTGCAATTAAGCACTTACGTATGTTAGTAAATATCAAACATCATCTATGTTGCCTATCTGGGTAAATCAGAAGGTAAAGGTGGCCATAGATGTACTAATATTATCATAAGAAAGATCTTGCGTACAATAATCAGTGCGTGTGGTGGGAGAGAAGGCGACTGATGTTGGTAAAAAACCTTGGATATCAACTGTCTCGTCGATCAGGCAGGACTGAAACTTTCAATGGTGCCTGAACATCATAACCTTAATGCTCAAACATCAGATAGAGCTAAAGGACTCTTTGTTTTTACCTGCATATCTGATGATTCGCCTCTTAACGTTAGTAGAGTGGACAAAAGAACTATTGTATGACCGTAATTGTAGCATGTATGGCCACCTTAATGTAACGAACAAATTTAATCTCATGTAAAAAGGCCTATAGGTGTGCTGTCCATAGTAACAGGTACAAAAAGTTTTCTGGGGGTTGCCCAATAAGGAGATTCATGGAAACAGAGCAATTTAGTAAATGGTGGTTGCTGGTGCAAAATTTGATTGGTCCTTTAGCTATAAAAATCTCCTGCATTTTACTTTACTGACATACCCTATTCTTGTTGATGCTTCCCCACATTCCTCCAATGAGGGAACCAGTGTAGAAAAAAGCCCTCTTGTACCTATATCAGCATAGGCACTTACAGGTATCGCTGGACCATTTACACTGAATAACATATATTTAATCTGCTCTTGGATAGTTCATGAAGCTCTCTAGTGGTGTAGCTTAATGGCCTACTGTTTAATCATAACATTTTTGAGTTTGTGCTTATGTCTTCGGTGCTGGAGGAATTAATAGGGCTACTTTGGTTCACCTACTGACATTGTCATTACAAAGCAGGACATCATTGTACTATAATCTCTCTACATTAATGTGAGTCAAAATGTGGATTCTGTTTCATATTAGATTAAATATAATATAGGTCACAGTGCTACGCAATATGTTGGCACTATATAAATACATGTTAATAAATAATTATTGTGTAATACTGCACTGATAACTCACTGGTTAACATTACTGACATGTTATGCTTAGGGTCCTGGATTCCAGCCGGGGCACTTTCTGTAAGGCATTTGTATTGTTTCTTCCATACTTGTTTGGGTTCCATTTTTTTCATCCAGGGGTACATTAGCGTCTGTTGCTAGAATCCTGTATTTGGTTGGGTGTCCATGGTTTACCTGCAAAATATTTTATTGTTAGGACTTGATCACAGATTTCAAAATAAGCAAATTTTACTTTTAATCACCTCTCCTGCCTTCTGATAAAGTCACTTATAAATTTACAAAGATTTCACTTACAGCTTCTTGATGGCCAGTGGGTAGCCATCAAGTCTGGGTTTCCCAAATTGTTCAGCGTAGGACTCTAGTCTGAATGGTTTACCTCCAGAGCTTGGACCAAGGTGATGTATAATCTATGTAAAGTGCTGTGTATCCAACAGTAGAAAAATGGATACTACAGAACTTATGGGTTTGCCAACAAAACTAAGGTTTGAGCTCTCCTTTACTGGAGACCAGGCAGCTTGGACTTAATGGACTAAATGATAACAATAATATGAATATCAATTTAAAAATGCTTAAAAGAGAGCAAATTACTGATTAGAGATACAGAAAGTTTTGCAGAAGTCTTATTGCAGCCTCTTATACTTGCATTTCACACCACAGAGTGATTGGGGATACAAATGCCTAGCCACTAGGTTTTTGTCATTATGTGTAATAAGATACTATATGTTTAGACTCCTAATTACTGTGGATTATGTTTGGTTTTCCTACATACCAAAAAGGTCAGGAACACTTATAAAACCTCTCCTGTAACGATCTTTTACAAAAGTAGTCTCTTTATCATCCTGATAAATACCTACGTTATAAATTACGTAGACTTTCATGAAAGGACATGTTTCACAAGTTCTAGGGCCTAGCAGTGTTTGAGCAAAAGTTAAAAAAGCCTTCCGCCCCCCACAAACACATGCTGTAATAGTTGCCTTAGCTACACAATCATAGATTGTCATCAACAGATATAAGTATGAAGTCAGTAAAGGAGAGCTAAACATAAAACACAAGGCATCTAATCTATCCAATAACTTATCAGACGGATGTTGCATTTGGTTCCTAGACCACAATTATCCGAAGCAGTTTAACAACTTCTGTTGTTTAAGCCTTTACTATGTCTGTTGGAATGAAGTTCCAAGTATTCAGTAAAATGTAACTAATGTGTTTCAGCATAACTTGAGTTTCAAACTGCAGAGCTTCATGGCATTACCTCTTTCACTATTATTCCCTTTCTTCTAAAATAACCTTCCCTACTGAATTTTAAGCCCTTTAGCTAATGTAAACGTTTCAGTCGAATCACCACTCTGCCTTCTATCCGTGCTGTATATAAAAGTTAAAATTACCCAGATAGTTTTCTTTACTACTTATTTAGCATTCCGTTAATAGTAAAACTCAGCAGAATGGTGAATTAAAAAGCAAAGTTTGGGTTTGTATGTTTTATTCATCTGACATTACACATCTCTGTAATAACAATAATGCAGTTTCACACTGTTAGAAGTGATCCTGTCTTGCTAACCATACTTTTAGCCTAGTGCCACTTAAGGGAGGTAATCAGCCTGCTGAAATATTCAGGACAATGTCAGCCCCTACACAGGCAGTAACCACTTCTTCTTTTCATACTCTAAACCATTGTGTGAGCTCTGGCGCAACAGACTTGGCTGATTTTAGCACGAAAATGCAAAGTCTGACGGTTCTTCGCAGAAATCAGGCGAGTGTGTTTGCGCTGCAGTCAACACAATGGTTCCAAATGCGAAAAGAGGATGTTACTGTCTACGTAGGGACTGAAATTGGACTGTATATTTCAGCAGTAAATCTCCAAAATCTTCAGTTCTTTGAATTCTTCAAATTAGAAAAAAGGGTTGATGTTTTCTTCATTGAAATACAACATATAACAAAGAATATTTTTGCAATTAAGTGGTCATATAAGTGGCCCCTGCCATGTGCATTTGAATTTAAGTAACAGACCCTGGACCAGTGGTGCCCACTGCATAGACTGATCATGTACGTGGTAGATCCCAGGCCAGTGACCCTCATTGCATGTATTGATGTAAGTAGCAGACCCCAACTCCCTGCCCTCACAGCAGATCAGTGGACCTTGCTAAGTGCATTTGGATATAAATAGCAGACCCCAGACAGGTTTGGGGCACCTATGCATCTCATGGAAAAGTGGAATAACCTCTTCTGCCCATTAATGGAAGTCAGGATGCATCACAATTTATGAAGTTACTTAGGTATGTTAAAGGCGTGGTTTGCCTTTAAAGGAGAAATCAACCTGTGGGGGGAAAACCCCATACCCCCACCCCAGGTAGACCTCCCTCCCTCCTCCCCCATGCTAACTACCCCCCAGGGGAAATGCCCCATACTCCATACTTACCGTCGGAGCAGATTAAGTATGGCATAAGGGGCATTTCCCCGTCTGAAGATAAAGTGAGGAGCCTGGGGGGAGGAGGGAGGGAGGTCTACCTGTGGTGGGGGTACAGGGTTTTTTCCCCACAGGTTGATTTTGCCTTTAAAGGAACATAGTTACATAGTTAAATTCGGTTGAAAAAAGACAAAGTCCATCAAGTTCAACCCCTCCAAATGAAAACCCAGCATCCATACATACACCCCTCTCTACTTTTAATTAAATTCTATATACCCATACCCATACTAACTATAGAGCTTAGTATCACAATAGCCTTTGATATTATGTCTGTCCAAAAAATCATCCAAGCCATTCTTAAAGGCATTAACTGAATGAGCCATCACAACATCACCCGGCAGTGCATTCCACAACCTCACTGTCCTGACTGTGAAGAACCCCCTACGTTGCTTCAAATGAAAGTTCTTTTCTTCTAGTCTAAAGGGGTGGCCTCTGGTACGGTGATACACTTTATGGGTAAAAAGGTCCATTTGTCTATAATGTCCTCTAATGTACTTGTAAAGTGTAATCATGTCCCCTCGCAAGCGCCTTTTTTCCAGAGAAAACAACCCCAACCTTGACAGTCTACCCTCATAATTTAAGTCTTCCGTCCCTCTAACCAATTTAGTTGCACGTCTCTGCACTCTCTCCAGCTCATTTATATCCCTCTTAAGGACTGGAGTCCAAAACTGCACTGCATACTCCAGATGAGGCCTTACCAGGGACCTATAAAGAGGCATAATTATGTTTTCACCCCTTGAGTTAATGCCCTTTTTTATGCAAGACAGAACTTTATTTGCTTTAGTAGCCACAGAATGACACTGCCCAGAATTAGACAACGTGTTATCTACAAAGACCCCTAGATCCTTCTCATTTAAGGAAACTCCCAACACACTGCCATTTAGTGTGTAACTTGCATTTATATTATTTTTGCCAAAGTGCATAATGATGTAAACTTTCCAATTGAAAATAAAAATATATAAATAAATAAAAAAATATAATTCACAAAAAAAAAAAACAGCCAGAATCCAACTTCCTGCTTTTCAGCTCTATAACTCTGAGTTAGTCAGCGACTTGAAGGGGGGCCACATGGTACATTTCTGTTCAGTGAGTTTGCAATTGATCCTCAGCATTCAGCTCAGATTCAAAAGCAACAGAAATGACCCATGTGCCCCCCCCTCAAGTCTCTGATTGGTTACTGCCTGGGTAACCAGTCAGTGTAAACCAAGAGAGCTGAAAAGTAGTGTTCAGACTGATATGTTATACATCAAATCACTCCAGCCTTTATACATTACATTTTTGGCTAACTAACTATATTAGAAACATTTTTTATTTTGCACAGCCTATCTATTTACCCAGTTTTTATTTTTACACTGTACAATTCCTTTAAGGTAACTTTTAGTATGTTATAGAATGGCCAATTCTAAGCAACTTTTTAATTGGTTTTCATTTTTTTATAGTTATTTTATAGTTATTTGCCTTTTTCTTCTGACTAATTGCAGCTTTCAAATGGGCGTCGCTGACCCCTTCTAAAAAGCAAATGCTCTGTAAGGCTACAAATGTATTGTTATTGCTAATTTTTATTAATGAATCACACCCAACAATATTTCTATTGTCCTAAAGGGGCTATTTTTAAATAGCCCGGTAATTACTGCCACCGGGAAGGAAAGTTCAACATATCCCTCTAGATGCTCACTGGTTACATGTGTTGGTTCGGGTGCACACCACCTGAACCCTTCACTTAAAATATGGAGCAGTTATCTCTCAGGTGAAAGCCTTAAAGGGATTGTTCAGGGTAAAAATTAAAATTGGGTAAATAGATAGGCTGTGCAAAATAAAAAATGTGACTGGATGTGTAACTAGGGATGCACCGAATACAAGATTAGGTTTGGGATTCGGCTGAATCCTTCTGCCCAGACAAACCAAATCCGAATTTGCATATGCAAATTAGGGATGGGAAGGTGAAATTGCATGACAAAAAACAAGGAAGAAAAAAATGTTTCCCTTTCCCATTCTAATTTGCATATGCAAATTAGGATTCGGTTCGGTATTCAGGTCATAACTGTTGCTTTTGAATCTGAGCTGAACAATTATGTCCCATGATTTCTATCCAGTTTCCGCACCCCTATCTCTATATTCTGCTTGATGATTAAGCCTTTAATTACATGAGATATGAGCTCTTTTATACAGAAAGCCGTTATCCAGAACGCTCTGAAATACAGCTATACTAATTAAAAAAAAAAAAAAAAAAAACACTCTTGTTTCTGAATGATTTGCTTTTTTTTATCTGTAATAATAAGTGAGGTGAGTATCTTTAGTATTTAAAAGCTTTTCATGTATATTATTGGCCAGATTATTGTTCGGGTTTCATAAGGTTGAAAACCGAACAGAAAGTTCAGACCCGAACAGGCCTTACAAAAACCGAACAGTTCGGGTCAAAACCGAACCCTAGTCGCCTGGTATAAGTTGAAGCAAGCAACAAAAACAATGACTAAGTCGTGAGTGGGAGCGGGCATTACATTACAACCACCAGCAAATAAATAAGGTTATTTTTCCGTTCCCTCACAAAAGCAGGAACTGAGAGCAGTCGGGGTGTAAAAAGACTGCACACAGACAACCGGGGGTTCCCAGTAGTTCATGATTGTGTAACACAGTAACACTCCGTCAGTCCTCGCCACTCCCACAAGGCGGCTACCTGCGCGTCATTGCGCTTATATACCCAGTCTCGCGAGATGAGGGACTTGACATCGGTACTAGGTGTCCGGCGGGAGCCAAGAAGCTGGAGATTAACGACGTTACGGGACGTTTAAGCAGCGATCTGGGATTGCGGGTTATGTGGAGGCAATCGAGGACGTCCCGCGAAGGGCGGGGCTGTTGAACGGTATGTAAATGAGCTGCGTAGAGTTTGTCTGTGGCACATCGGTACAGTCCTTCCTAAATCATGTGTCAAACTGTTGTGCTTGTCGGGATTGTGATCGTGTCTGTAATGAATAGGGCTATGTATCCTCAAGCAGCTTTATACTCGCTTCTTGCGAAAGGGAACCTTTTTGTAAGTAAGTTATAAGAACTTTTAGAGGACACAGGCTGCGACTTATTTATGGATCTTCTCAGCTGTTCTCCAGCACAGCATTAAAAATCCACTTGCGTTTTGTGGCCAACAGCTTGGAATATAAGGCTGTTTTGTCCTTCAAGGTGATCTGTACGTTTCCCAGGTTAGTTTTTTGCTCAAGTCTCCTCTGCATTCTTTCTTATTTTTTTTTTTTTTTTTTACTCCTTTTTCTCTTCTGATGCCATTTGCTCCTTTCATCCCTCATCTTTCCTCGCCCTCTTTGTATGTTTGTGCTATCTCACTGAAAAGTAGCTGCCAAAGAATAATGTCTCTATCCTCCTTTCATGACAAACCCTTGAAGCCTTGAACCTTTCCTTGTATCCTCTAAACCCACTTCTTTTGTTCATTTAGCTTTGGTCTCTTGCACAACTGTATCATAGCTTTTTTTTCCCCCAAGCAAACATTTATTGTAGTTTTGTTTTTTCCTCTTAATAAGAGGTTATTTTTTTTTTTTCCATCCCTGTATTTGCGTTCTGTTCAAAGTGCAGACAAATCTCCTTTATTTACACACTGCTTCTGTGAACAGGTTTGCAAATATTTAGGACTGAGGGTCCTGATTGTTGCAAAATGCCAATATATATTGTTAAAGGTTGTGTGTTTAGGGATCCGAATGTTATGTTTGCCACTTAAAAATATTTTTATTGTGATGTTTCATTTCACATGCGAAAACCTTAGTATATTGTGTTTCTTTGTGTTCTTTTTTTTTTGTGTGCTGGCCATGGCACAATGTTGTCTGTGGTTATTTTATACATTTAGAAATCTGGGAAGAAAATGTAGAGGTTTTTATGATACCGTTGTTGCGTTAGCATTGGTTCATCTTATGGTAGTGTGTTCTTTTCATGTGGAGATTTTAGATAAAATCTGTTTAGGTGAATCCTGACGGCAATGAAATGTTCGAAACGCGAGCAGATTGCTTGTTGCACAGAAGGCTAAAGCTGTCCATAGATGCAAAGATCCGATCGTACGAAGGATTCATACGATTTTCGGACTGTGTGTGGAGAGTCCCGACATTTGTAGTCCCGCGGAGATCGGTCAGGTTAAAAAATTTCTGTCGGCTGCCAATAATTTCTCTGCATGTATCGCCGATCGTAAGATTTTCAGAGGGAGCCTGTCACCAGCTTTGTCAGACATAACTTTCGTACGATTGCTGTCAGGGGCAGAACATCGGCTGATCTGTTCTTATACTACTTTATTTGATCAGAATGGTTAGTGGCAGGTCGGGAGATGGGGAAGTCCGATAGTTTGAGGTTTCAAACGATCGGATCTTTGCGTCTATGGCCAGCTTAAGAATGTGTAGTTTTGTTGCACATTGTCTTTCTGTGACTTCAAAAGAGCAGTCACTAAGAAGTCGGCGGATGTCGGTGTGTTTTTTTTTTTTTTAAAGGATGATTACGTTGTTGAAGTCTTACCTTTTTAATCTAAGCCAGATGCATACAAACTGTGGTAACCAACATACATCTATGAGACTGTAAGACAATAAGAACTAATGAGGGGTATCCGGATATCTTGCCTACAGAAGACAAACTTATGTGCGGCACCCTCTACCGAATACTCCAGACAGCTACATAGCTCTGTTTATGTTATGGAAGTACAAATTCAAAGTCAGAAATCTGTCTGCACTGTGTGAACTTTGCACTTATCTGGCGGTGTTTTGTAATTCAAATACATTCCATTCCTTGCCCATCCCCAAAGAATATCTCGAAAATTAAGTTAAAGAGAATGCCATGTGTTTCTCACCTTTCTGCACATTATTTTATGATATTGTGCCACATTCCAAAATATGTTTTTACATTGTGCTCAGCCATATAAGGAAGTGCATTTATCTGAAGCCCTTAAACATGTACTCATGCCTTGCTTGTTTGTTTGTTGTTTCTTCTGTTGACCCTATTGTGTCTTTTTGAATGTTTACAGGGTTTTTCCCCAAAAGTGCTTTGTGTACAATGTAAACTGTGCCTAGCAATCAAAGTGGTCCTTGCATCTAAATTATAGCCCCAAAGAGTTAATTTTAATTTTCCTTTTGCAAGGTAAATTGTAGCACTGAGCATCTATTTGCCTATTTCAACACGAACATTAACTATCAAGCAGCCTACACCTTTCCTCCAGCTCCTGGCTCACATGCATATAAACACACAAACACACACACACACACACACACACACAAAAATGAGGTAAACGGGCTTACTGCACACTTGAAAGTTTTTTTTAATATATTCATGTGTTGAATTTCAATATTAATGAGTCTGGGCCCGTGCAAAATGAGTAGATTTGGTGTATCTGTAATCAACCGCTAGTTCCAATAAACTGTCCTTCAAATAAAGGGTACGCTGAAGTACTTTGTATTCTTGGCATGGTAGTGTTTTTTGATCATTAGCTCTTCAGTTACTTTATCACTACAATGCCCATCATGCTTAGCTGCTGTTATAATTGCATTATTGCAGAGCATAATGCTTTAGGGAATTAAACATACATTAGCTGTGCGACTGTTAATGTGGCAAATACTAGAATGGAAATTTAAGAGAGCAAGAAATCTAGGTTATATAATAAGGTAAGGCGCAAAACATAATCATTTTTGGAGATTTATGAGAAAAGTAATTAGTAAAGTTTGGGGAAGTAATGGTGGCTGATGCAATCTGAAACGGTTCAGGCCCCGCACAGATTCCAATCCAGATATTGTAACTAATGAGATTGGTGAAGCATGGCACGCATGATAAAAGGGTCATGGTTTAAGTAAATATAGACATTTTAGATGAGAAGATTACTTTATGCTAATAAAGCAGCAGATGGGAATTAAGTCAAAGAATGGTTGTATATGCATTTCTAAAAAGATTCAAATGAGAAGATCTATTAAATATGAACTGGCAGGGTCTAATCGCATTAAAAATGATCAAATACTGGAACTTGATGGCCTTCTCTTTCCCTTCCCACCAAGCTCAGTAACTGTTAAAAATGTTTAAACTTTTCCTCATGTTTTGAGAGACTTGATGTCTATATGGGACTTTTCAGGCATAAACCTTTTTTTTCCTCTCCTCAGAAGTTGGTTTGCATTGCAATGGCCTGAAGCACTGGCAGATAAAGTGACTGGCCTGAGGCAAGAAGCAGTTGGCAGAAGCCAAAAGTAGTGTCAGTTTATGGACTCATCACTTCTCCATAAATTGCCAGAGGCCTGCAATGTATTGCTAACCCAATAATAGGTAAAACTGTCAAACCTAAGGTACAGGGACAGCACCCCAGTTTACTTATGAGGTTTTGTCTCTCAAAAAAAAATCTAAAAATTTGTCCTTAATATTTTCAATAGAAATCCTAAATGACCCATAACTGGCTAATGCCCATTTGATTCTGCATCTGTTTTTTTTTTTTTTTTTTTTTTTTCTTTTACCTTAGTGACTGCATTTGAAAATAATGGAGCTTTAACTTGTAACAATGCTTCACATTATAAACTGAACAATTATAAACTGAAAAATATTCACTTTATTTCAGGCTATAGAGCTCACTAACAGGCTACACCTACATTAGTATTATTTTCACCAAACACGGCTAAGTAGCACATCGTAGTTCTTATTGCTGCAGTTCTCTCTATGGTCTGGAATTGACCTGCAGCCATTTTTTTTCTCACTATTGCCCAAGGCCCATGACGCTAGTTTATACTCTGATTTGTATTACTTGTATATGGAGATGAGGTTGAAAAGCAAAGAATATATGTTGTCAAGTTAAACCTGTCCATCAAGTTTGCCTGCTTTACTTGAGGGAAAACACAAAAAAATGATCCATGTACTGTATGCTGTCACACAGAGCTTTTTCCTCCGTGTTCTGCTGCAATAACTCGCTATGCTCCAAACAGGGTGGGGGCAGCAATTTCTTTACTGTACAGCTTTACATTCTATTTTTGTTATTGAAAGGTGTCACCTGCTCTTTATCAACGTTTCTAGATTACAACGTATTCCTTGTGTTCTGGACTTTGTATTGACAGTTGGAGAAGGTGTATTTTCGTTACTGTAGCCAAAGGTGCACAACACCCATCTGGCGGTCTTCTTCAACAGCTGAATAATTTATCTATATGTTCTCCATAGATTGGGCACTTGTGCAGTTATTTTCTGTTTTGATTGTTTCTCATAACTTGGTTAGTGATGGCAAGTCAGCCTTGTATCTGAGGTGTACCACCTTGCAAATAGGTGGTTGCTTTCTAAATGGAGACCTGTGAGCCAGATGTGACTTTCCAAGGAATTTTGTATAAAATAATTTTAATGTAAACTGGTCCCCAAAGATGTAGTATAAGAAACAACTATCTCTTTAAAAATAAATCTGCTTCGTGAAAGTTTTATATAAATATTTATTTGGTTAATTATGCCATATTGGCTGCTTTTGACATTACTCATGCAGCTTCTCTGACCAGGCATTGTTATTTTTAACCTGTGCGAAGAAGATGTTTCTTCTCCTAATATAAAAGTAATGCAGCACAGGCAGGTGTGTCTGCTCTGACTCACTTATGATTTCCTTACTATTGCTGTGAGAGTGCTTGGTCATCATTTTAACTTTTACATGTCATGCTCCCTTTTTTCCCAGAACCTAAGATTAGGTAAATATGCCTGCCTGTTCATCACTGCAGTGAGTCACTATAGATCTCTATCTGTCTGGGTGGTGTTTCTTGTTGGCCTTCTTAAAGGGAGAAAGTACCCCACATTTTTTACGCAAATATATGTATATAAATCTATCTAATACATATTTATATAAATATAGCATTTAAACACTGCCTAATTACTCATACTGAGAGGAATTTATAATGGTCTGCCTGAATCCTAGAAACCAGTTTGCATATTCCCTTTAGGCTAAGCTATATGGAGCGGTCTCTCTGCCTGCGTATAAATGTAGGTCGAGAGAGAGAATCCACTCTTCTCAGCCTGCTTTAGTGACTATTCGTGAGTCTCTGCATCAAAATCCGCTATGGGGATAATGTCATTATCAAATTTTGTATTTTATTTATTTATTTAAATAAATAAAAAATAATCATTTATATAGCGGCAACAAATTACGCAGTGCTTTACATTGGTTTATAAGAACAGGGAACAAATAACAAACAAAAGTTTACAGAGTGCAATAGGATTAGAGGACCCTACATGCAAGAGCTTACAAACTAAAGGGTTAGAGTTCAATTGAGATATAAGGATTATAGGAACAGATTTGTGGTTTAAAATACATTTATGTCTGATTAATTAAGATGCATTGAATAAGCTTCCCTAAACAGGCGGGTCTTTAGGGAGCATTTGAAAAGGAAGGGAGAAAGGAGAAAGTCTGACAGCTCAAGACAGAGTTTTAGAGAATACTTGTAGATGGCAATGGAATTAAGTTATGAGAGGAGAAGAGGCGAAGCAGAGTAAAGGTTGATTGAACGAGTGTATTTTGAGGTGGCGAGTTCGATTAGAGTCCTGCAGGGGGTCTGGTACCCGTGGGTTACCCGCAAAAACCTGCGATTAGAAGTTCTGGGTGCAGGTTTAGACGCGGTTCTGCTGGTCGCAGGTTGGGCCGCGGGTCTGCTCAATAGTGATTTTTTTTTTTTTTTTTTTTTTTTTTTTTCTTTCTGATCACGCCTACTTCCGATGTCCCTTCCAGTTTACAATGATAGCACTTCCTGATTCTTGATGGTCAGTGGGTTGCGGATAAGGTACTTGCGGGTAATAATTCAAGTTGCGGGTACGGGTTCCAAAAAATGGACCCGCGCAGGACTCTAAGTTAGATGAATTTGTCTAGCGGCAGCATTTAGAACAGATTGGAGTTGTGAAAGGTCACTTGTTGGAATACCTGGGGCAGTAGGTTGCAGTAATCAAGGTGGGAGATTGGAGACTTTCATAAGTGTCTTGGTTGTATCTGAACTGTGATATGGTCATATTTGGGCAATGTTGCGCAGCTGAATACAACAAGATTTGGCAAGTGTTAGGATGTGCGTAGAAAAGATAGGAATGCTGCCGAGGAATTACCTTAGACTCTCATCTGTGTGGTCAATTGGAAGGTGATGTTAACTGTGAGTGAAATCTGAGGGACAGGGGAAGATCTTGGAGAAATAATTTTTTTTTTTTTATAAGTAGATTCAGTTTAGGGTTGCTCTATGAAATCCAGGAGGAGACAGCAGAGAGGCAAGTCTGTTAAGGACAGAAGGATAGAGGTCAGGAGTAGACTATTCAAGTTGGGTGTTCAAATGACTGAATACGTTTAGAGTGAGAACAGCAGAGGGCCAAAGACAAATCTTTGAAGAACTCCAACAGAGAGATGGAACGTAGTAGAAGTTAGAGAAATCAAAAATAAGGATACGATTCAAACATTTTAGTGTGGTGAATGTTTTTAAAACACAAAATTTTCCATATATGTTAAAGGGGACCCGTCGCCCAAAAAAATACATTCCAAATCCTATTTTATCACATTAGTCAAGCAAAATGAACTTTAATTACACTATATAAATTATTTGAATCTTGTTTCCTTCAGTCTGGGAATTAATAATTATAGCAAGCAGGAAGCAGCCATTTTGTGGACAGTTTTATTAAGGCAAGTCTTGTATGATCTCAGAACCTTGTTTGTGCACCAGAATGGGGGACCTGATGTCCATTTCCTTGCCCTGGCTACACATTTAAACCGTAAAGAGAACGGGGGAATGTCGGGAGAGCAGTGACATGTAGGAAGTGCTGAATGGAAAGTGAAAGTAATTGTCTGCCCCGCCTCTATGCCACTGGCATAGAGGAGTGGCAGACAATATTTGATTGACAGCTGAGATTTTTAAATGAGTTTACAACAGCTATGAATGCTTTAATAAAAAATAGAAATTGGATTTCATGTTTCATTTGAAAAGGACTTTTATTATACAGATTTTTGTGTCTGGATGACAGGTCCACTTTAAGTGTAAAAACCATGGAAAACTCTAATGCAAAACTACAATAATGTAAATGAGGATTTAGTGGTCTTCTTCAGATTATGTTTATAATTTTTATATTTGGATCTCCTAATAAATAAGTAGACATTTGTGGTTTTTTAAAATGTGAGTTTAGTTGAGCTTGAAAAAAAAACCCCCTCTAAAATGACTCCAATCAAATTTTGATCATTAGCGCAGATATTGGAAGGGGCTAAGAAGAGCAGAACGATTGATTCCCTGTCTGTATTTATACACAGGCCGATTAATAGCCTGGTGTGGCCGTAGCCTTAGGCGGACATTCATATACGGTGACTCCTCTCTTACTTTACTTACTAGCAAACTGATGCTTTCTGTTGTGGGTGGTTCACAGATTTTCTGGAAAGCAGAAGGACTTCCGAGTCACAGAATCCATGACTTTACAATGGAATAAGGTAACAAAGACAGTGAAGGAGTTTGTAAGCCTAATGGACTTCTAAACATAAAAAGTGGTTTACTTGAAAACAAAACGCAACAAGTGGTTTACTTGAAAACGAAACGTAACATTTGGGATCTCTAGCCTTTGTCAAAGTGCTAGTGTGCAATAAGCAAATCTTTTAAATGCAGTGCACTCAATTAGTATGTAAAGTGACATCATCCCAGATAGACACCCACCACATACCAGAAAAGTGAGTGACATTATCCCAATGAGACATCCATCATAAACTGCTTGGCTGAAATTCACCCATAAAGATTAAACAAACTGTTTATGATGGCTGCCTCCCTGGGAAAATGTCACTCACATGTATTGGATGTAGTAGGTGTCTCTCTGGGATGACACTTTACATTCTGAGTGCTTTTCATCCAAACATTTGCTTATTGAATGCTAGCATTTTACAAAGGCTGAGGATCAAGCCTTAATGTTTGTGTTTTTGTTCTGTTGGATTTTTAAGTGCTGTGAATGAGGATTTCAGCTTTGATATATAACAATATAATATATGTACAAACAAGTTAATGTTTAAGTTGATGCTCATGTATCTAGTTGAAAGCTTGCCTGGTTCAAATATATATATATGTATTTGTTTATATGTATTTTGTGGTCACACCCTCATTGCACCCCCGCCTAATGATTTTAAAAACTAGTGGTGAGCACAACTTTCCCTTGTTTATTATAGTTCTACAGGAGCAGTGACCAGCTCCAGGTTGTAGCTCCCACCCTCTCCAACTATAGTCAGGTGATCCCACTGGTGTCTAATAAAAGGGCAGCCAAGGTTGGGTGTTTTACTTTCGAAAGCAGCAAGTAAGTTGCAGGTAAAACGTATTCGTCCCTTTTATAAAATGTATAATTAAAACATAGAATTCTTAATGAATCAGATGAAAATTGAGCATAGGACTGGCCAGATATGGGATGACTTTGACGTAGTTGGCCAGCTTAAATATATTGCAATATATGGACAAACAATCCCTGTTTTGTTTAAAGGGTAAGGCATTTTTCAGTAGCAGTATGCACAAAATGTCTCTGTCTTAAATATATTGATAATGGGTTGAGTGCAGAGGAATCTCGTATTTGTTTATATGTATTTTGTGGTCACAGCCTCATTGCACCCCCGCCTAATGATTTTAAAAACTAGTGGTGAGCACAACTTTCCCTTGTTTATTATATATATATATATATATATATATATATATATATATATATATATATATATATATATATATATATATATATATATATATATATATATATATATATATATATATATATATATATATATATATATATATTCTTGTGCGTGTGGAGCTTATTTGGCGGTTGGGCTGTATATATGTATTAACCCTTTAAGTGCCACAGAACGTAGAATCTACGTTCTGTGGGAAAGTATCTTGAAATGCCACAGAACGTAGATTCTACGTTCTGCAGCATATGCGTGCGGGGAAGCTCAGGAGCGGCTTTAAATGCTGCTCGCTCCTTCCCCGCTCGCTCAGAACCCCCTAGGCAACGAGCGGAGCGGGTGGGAAAGGGGCTCCTGGGGCGCGATTGTCCAGGGGCCCCAAAGACGCAACAGACACACGTGTCTGCGCGCTGCTGCTGCTGCCTGCACTTCCGGGTTCCTCCAGCGACGCCCACGGATCTGATCAACGGATCTGGCGACTCCCTCCTGCTTCTCCACTCCTCCTGCCATCATGGACACAGATCTGCAGCTACACACCCCAGGTTAGTGTAACACACACACAAAATACACTTACACACACTTTATACACTAATACATGCTTAGATTTACACTTACACACACTCACATACTTTTTTTGGGGGATCAGGGGGGTCACACACACTTGGGGGGGTACATACACTTGCACACACAAACACACACACACATAACATGCAATTTACCAATTGTACACATGCGCACACACACATACGCTGTTGTGTAGCTTTTTTTTTTTTTTTCCATATTGCATTGTTGTGTTTTTGGCTGAAAAAAATGTTTTATTGCCTTTGCGAATAGCGTATTCGCTAACCGTACTGTGCAATACCTTTTGTATGTTATTTCGGTGATTATTTTGAAATTTTGGGGATTTTGGTGCATTGTTAGCCATTTTATTGCATTTTCAGCTCTGCATAACTGTTGCTTGCTTTATTCTGTCCGTAAAAAATATTTTGCCAAGCTAAAATATTCAAACTGTAATTCTGATGTCTGATTACACTAGTCTGAAAAAAAAAAAGCATAGATTTTTGTGGTTTTATTGGATTTTAGTAATTTATTTGAATTTCACACTTTCTGTATTATTTTGTTATGTCTTGTAAATTTTATCTACTATATATCCAATTGGGCGTCTCTGTGCGCCACATAGTTTGGTAAATCTGTGAATATTGGGCATCAAAGTGTTCAGTAGACCCCTGGCGTTCATATTTAGGATGTTTTATGCGGCTACTTTACGAAATGTGGGGCATATAATGGGGTAGATTTCAAGCTTTGAGGCGATTTTCACAAATTTGCTAAAAACCGTTACGTTCAGCATTGCTTTGCAGTTTGGCAGTTTGCAGTAGAAACACATATTTACCCATATTGGATTCGTCAGAATGTGTGCTTTCTGAAAATATATGGTTTTTTGGGGTCCCTGTACTGTTAGGAGGGTCTAATGTCGCATAATACACACGCCAGGTGCTTATATTGCAGCAGCCAGCGCGTCAGCCGTGAAAATGTATATTCACTATTGTCATTTGTGGGTCTCTGTACGCCACATAGTTTGGTATATCTATGCATACTGGGCATCAAAGTGTTCAGTAGACCCCTGGCGTTCATATTTAGGATGTTTTATGCTGATAAGTTACGAAATGTGGGGCATATAATGGGGTAAAATTCAAGCTTTGTGACAATTTTCAGAAATTTGATAAAAACCGTTATGTTTAGCATTGCTTTGCAGTTTGGCAGTTTGCAGTAGAAACACTTATTTACCCATATTGGATTCGTCAGAATGTGTACTTTCTGAAAATATATGGTTTTCTGGGGTCTCTGTACTGTTAGGGGGGTCTAATGTCGCATAATACACACACCGGGTGCTTATATTGCAGCAGCCAGCGCGTCAGCTGTGAAATTGTATATACACTATTGTCATTTGGGGGTCTCTGTGTGCCACATAGTTTGGTATATCTATGCATATTGGGCATCAAAGTGTTCAGTAGACCCCTGGCGTTCATATTTAGGATGTTTTATGCTGATAAGTTACGAAATGTGGAGCATATAATGGGGTAAAATTCAAGCTTTGTGACGATTTTCCGAAATTTGATAAAAACCGTTATGTTCAGCATTGCTTTGCAGTTTGCAGTAGAAACACTTATTTACCCATGTTGGATTCGTCAGAATGTGTACTTTCTGAAAATATATGTTTTTCTGGGGTCTCTGAACTGTTAGGTGGGCTAATGTCGCATAATACACACACCGGGTGGTTATATTGCAGCAGCCAGCGCGTCAGCCGTGAAAATGTCTATACATATTGTCATTTGGGGGTCTCTGTGCGCCACATAGTTTGGTATATCTATGCACATTGGGCATCAAACTGTTTAGTAGACCCATATGTTTATATTTAGGATGCTTTATGCTGGTAATGATACATGGACAATACGATGCTGGAAAGTTGAAGCTTTGAGGAATATTTCCAGATATTTTACCAAAACCGCCAAATTTGGCAAAGCCTTGCGACTCAGTAGTTTGGAGCAGAAAGGCATGGGTACCCATTTTAGATTCTGTAGAATGTGCACTTTCCAAAAATATATGGGGTTGGGGGGTAAACATATATTTCTGTGTTTTTACCCCACAAAAATGCAGTCAATGTGTTGATTTTTCATTAGCTGAAGTTACCCACGGGACTGTTTGTATGCGCTAACTTCATTTTGGGGCCTCTAAATGCCAGATACTTTGGTAAACTTATGAACAATGACCACCAAAATGTTCAGAGGAACCCTGGCAATCATATTTAGGGTGCTTTTTCTTAGTACATAATGATACATGGGCGATATGGTGCTGGGAAGTTGAAGGTTTGAGGAAATTTTCAGATATTTCACCAAAACCGACAATTGTGGGAAAGCCTTGCGACTCAGTAGTTTGGAGCAGAAAGGCATGGGTACCCATTTTAGATTCAGTAGAATGTGTACTTTCCAAAAATATATGGGTTTGGGGGGTAAACATATATTTCTGTGTTTTTACCCCACAAAAAATGCAGTCAATGTGTTGATTTCTCAGTAGCTGAAGTAAAGTCCTGAAGAATTTGGATGTGCTAACTACATATTGGTGTCTCCAAATGTCAGATACTTTGGTAAACCTATGCATAATGGGTATCAAATTGTTCAGTGGACCCCTGGCAATCATATTTCAGGTGCTTTTTCTTGGTACCTAATATAGTTTGGGATATGCGGAGCAGCAAAATAAAACCTTTGAAATGATTTTTCCGAATTTTGAATTTTTTGTTGAAAAACCGCTATGTTCAGACAAGCTTTTATGTTTGGTAGTTGGGAGTAGAGAGACATAGTTACCCATTTTGTAATCGGCAGAATGTGTACTTTTCAAAAATGTATGGTTTTCTGGGGTAAACCTACGGTTTCAGGATTTTTTGCCTTGGAATCTAAAGCATGCCGTTTTCTGCCTTAGTGCTTTCAAAATTCGGTAATATACTGCCGGGAGTTTTTGCTGTACAGAAATCCTAAATCTCCCTAAAACTATACATATCTGGTATTGGCACGTTCGAGAGACATAAGGCTTTCCAAATCAGTTGGATTTTCATCCGTAAAATGAAATATTTTTCTGGTATAAATTGATATACAATGAAAAATGGTAATTTTTCATTTTTTTTTGGTATTTAGCACTATAAATTTTTTTGCACAGGTGTAAAAACATGAAAACTCAGGCAGATTTAGAAAGCTCAGTTTCTACCGAAAAAAACAATGTATAGTTTTCCTAGGTAAACTATAGGTTTCCCCTCAGAAAATGCCCCTAAAGTGAGAGAGCACAAAATGTTTCAAAAACGGCTGGCATTTCGCGTAACTAAAATGTGAAATTCTGCTGGCACTTAAAGGGTTAAAGTATATGGCCAGCTAAGAGTTTTTTATTGCTTGGTGGAACAGGTTTGTTTTTTAGCAATGTTTGAGGCTTTTTTTGTTTGTTTTGCACATTATGGCAGTTGAAATACACAGGATGCGTTCTTTAATCAGATCCTTGAATAAAAATGTCATTCCTTCTACTGTGGTTATGTATTTTAAATTAACTTTTGTAAATAAAACTAGGGTTACCGTCTATCAAGATGTAAACCAAACACATTTTTAACCCTTCACAGTCACTTGACGGTAAAAAATACAGTAGTTGTAAATACATAAAAAGCAAATGTTTCTTTTGTAATCATGGGTCTTGCAAGGCTGCTCCAAGATTAAAGGCATCTTATGACAAATCTGCTGCAAAACAAGTACTGTTCAGAATTCAGCATTCCTTCAACATGAAGGACCAGTATCGCTAAGCATAGAGCACTTGCTTAAATTGCAACCTTTTTTTAAAAAAATTGTTTTATCACTTCTGCTGTGATCAGCCATCATTTTACCAATTTCTACTAACAATCTCAGCTGGCCCACTGCATTCTGTGGAGCCATAGACAATATATTCATGACCAGCCCAGAAGAAAAGCTGATGGAAGATGCAGAAAAATAATTATAGATGAATTATGGGCATTTTCTCTCTAACTGGCTGTTTGAAGGGATTTAGCCAGCAGTGAAACAAGTCAGTAGCTTCCAGAACACAGCATGTCTGCACCTGCACAAAGCTAGATGGGATGGCTGTGGTCATTTGAGGGCGAAAAGCCAACCACTCCCCTATAGACAGACCTCATACCACATCATGTCTACAAATAGGTCCTGGCAAATTACAGAGCGTCTGAGAGCCCTTCTCTGTGGTCTGTTGTAGTTTGTGGGGTGTAAAACTTCTTACAGGGGTTGTTCACCTTCCAAACACTTTTTCAGTTCAGTTATTTTCAGAAATAAACACTTTTAAAAATACTTTCCATTTCTTACAGTTTTTCCAAAATCAAAGTTTAATGTTCTTGTCTCTGTTATTTGAGTCTGGCAGCTCAGCAATTCAGGTGCAAAATCTGAAGTGTTACTAATTTGCTACATTCAGTTGATACATTTCTCATCAGCATCTCTGGCGTATTAGCAACTATTGTATCAATTCTAACAGCTGCCTTTAAAGGGGTTGTTCACCATCCAAACACTTTTTTTCAGTTGTTTTCAGATTGTTCCCCAGAAATAATTTTTTTTGTTCAATTACTTTCCATATTTTATTTTTATTTTTTTTTACTCTTTTTCCAAAATCTAAGTTGAACATTTGTGTCTCTGGTGTCTCTGTCTGGCAGCTCAGTAATTCAGGGGCATTCTAAATGGTTAAAATTTGCTACATTTATTTGATACATTTAGTTGATACATTTCTTAGCTGTATCTGTGGATCATTCGCAACTATTGTATCAATTCTAACCACTAACTTTTATTAAACCCAGAGATTCTGCTCAAGCAGGGACAAAGATAAGAAATGTATCGTCTTACTACTTAGGGATGGGCGAATTTTTTTCGCCTTGTTTTGCCGCAAAAATGACACCCATAGACTTGTATGGCGTTGTGCATCAAAACAAAAAGACGCGTGTCAAAAAAAATTCACAGCATTTTTTGACACCCATAGACTTAAATGGGCGTCGGCGACATTTCACCAGTGGTGAATTTTTGGCGGAACAGGTCAAATTCGCCCATCCCTACTAACTACCTTTTCCAATTACTTTCTATTTTCTATGTGTGACCTTTTTTCTAGTATTGAAGTGTAAAGTGTCATTTTTCACCTTCTAAAGCAGCTCTGGGAGGGGGATTGCCGACCCTGTAAACTGTTCTAAATTGATACATTTAGTTTATACATTTCTTATCTTTGTCCCTGCTGAGCAGAATCCCTGAGTTTCATTACAGGCAGCTGTAAGAGTTAATAAAAAAATATTTGTTTATAATGAACAATCTGACAACAGCTCAACTGAAAAAAGTGTTGGGAATGTGAACAATTCTTTTAATTGAATGCAAACCTTCCTTATTTAAAAGGCGTTTGCCTACACATTAGTTTAAAGGAACAGTAACGCCAAAAAATTAATGTGTTTTAAAGGAATGACTGCAATTTACTGTTGTCACTTTATTTTGTCAAATTAGCGGTACAAACCATTCTATTGTATAGAAAATTTGTTTTCTATTTTGCAGCATTAGATGAAACGTAGGAGGGGAAAATGGTATAACTCTGTTTATAATGTTTAAGGCTAATAAGTTCTACTTTCTGTGTGAGTGTGAAGCTCTGCTCAGGGGAATACTTTGCAGTCTGTATGCGTTTTATTGGATATAAGCAGAGTGAAATTATTTTTCCAGAGGAAATGTGTGGGGGAAATCAATAGATTTCAGACATTTTCTGGAATGCTGTATGCTTTTTTTTATTTTTTTCACCCTCATCAGATAAGGCCAAAATGTTTAGTTTATTCAGAAGAGAACAGCTGCTAGAGAATTCTGTGTAAATGCCTGCTGTATTTGTAAAGCCCTGGTCTATTTCATTTTTTATGTTTTGGGGTCTGACCTTTCTTGAGTTTTCTTTTGTTTTATTACAAGCTAAGCCATTCCACACAAAAAAATCCTCCTACTTGAATAACTGGAGGTGCCATCTTTTCTTGAATTCTGTAGTTCATTTTTATAAGGGCAATGTTGGATTGCGTCGCTTCTTTTCTTCTCAGTTCTTTGGGACTGTACCCTTAGTCAACAGTCCTCTGTCAACTTTTGGCTGAAGGTAGTAGTTACTGCAGATAGTTGTACTTGGGAACAGATTTGCTTTTATAGTTCAGAATATTTTAAAATTAAAGTTATTCATATAATCTGACTATGTCATGCAACATGCATGAAGGCAGCTTTACAGGAGATCAATGATATGTTTAACGTTTGCCATTAACAGGGGCGATCTTGGGGCTGCTGCCCTTTGTCTCGCTCTATGCTTAAAACTTAAAGGGATACTGTCATGGGGAAATTTTTTTTTTTCCCAAAATGAATCCATTAATAGCGCTGCTCCAGCAGAATTCTGCACTGAAATCCATTTCTCAAAAGAGCAAACAGATTTTTTTTTTTTATATTCAATTTTGAAATCTGACATGGGGCTAGACATTGTCATGTGACTTGTGCCTGCACTTTAGGAGAGAAATGCTTTCTGGCAGGCTGCTGTTTTTCCTTCTCAATGTAACTGACTGTGTCCCAGTGAGACATGGGTTTTTACTATTGAGTGCTGATCCGATCGTGGGCCCTAGGGCCCAACGATCGGATCCTAACGATGACTAACGGGCGGTCGGATCGTGGGACTGCATCAACGAATAGATGCGGCTGCGATCCGACGGGATTTTTTGTCCCATCCGATTGAGATCTGGCCGACTTTCGGCCAGATATCGATCGGTGAAGCCCGTTGGGGGGGCCCCATACACGGGCCAATAAGCTGCCGACACGGTCTTTCGGCAGCTTTTATCGGCCCGTGTATGGCCACCTTTAGGGAGCTGCTATCTAGTTACCTTCCCATTGTTCTTTAGTTTGGCTACTGGGGGGGTGATATCACTCCAACTTGCAGTAAAGAGTGAAGTTTATCAGAGCACAAGTCGCATGAATGGGGGCAGCTGGGAAATTGACAATATGTCTAGCCCCATGTCAGATTTCAAAATTGAACATAAAAAAATCTGTTTGCTCTTTTGAGAAATGGATTTCAGTGCAGAATTCTGCTGGAGCAGCACTATTAACTGATTCATTTTGAAAAAAAATGTTTTTTCCCATGACCGTATCCCTTTAGGCGTTGAAGCGGGGCAAAGGGGGGGGGGGGTGCATAAAAACTGGAAATTCAGCTCTAAGTTACATGTGATGACTTTTTGCTGTTTACCTTGCCTCCTTTTTAGGAGCGCCCTGATCATTGAGTGCTTTACAACTGCGCTGTATACATACATTTGGATATCTAACTTTTTATTTCTCTGTTTCCAGATATAATTTTGAACCAAAGTCCATCCTGCAAGCTTCTTCAAGTGGAATGAGTTGGTAAAAGTACTCAGTTTTACCTATGGAATAGAGTTTGCATAAAGGAAGCTGTGTGGGGCCCAAGATTCCATCTTTTTCTATTTAAAGCTGGTCATTAACTAGCCCAGGAACCAAATATATTCCCATGGATCTGTCGCCCAGTTTGCTGCTCATGTTATGGACTTTGTTGAGTGTGCTAGTCGAGGAGATTACTGGACAAAAAGTGTATACAAACACGTGGGCGGTTCATATATCTGGAGGCTCTGCTGAAGCTGACAGGCTATGCAAGAAATATGGATTCATTAACCATGGTTTGGTAAGTGATTCTCCCCACATTGTTGTTCATTACTCTGAGATTTTTTATTGTGTGAGGTTTATTAAATTTGACACCTGCATAAATGTGTGGATTTGCAAATGTTATGTCCTCTGATTGGCCCCTGTGGTGAAATTGAGAGAGATCAATACCTACTGTGAAATCTGTAACATATCTGTATCTTAGTGAACACAATTGCACTTTTTAGTTAGCACTCTCTTTATTTAGATGTACTCTAGTTAATCATTAGCAATTTGGAGACAGATCTTTCTGCACATGTGCTGGGTACCGAAAATATCTCATGCTATCGGCTTTATCCATCCTGCTGACAAATTCTACTTGTCTGTTTGGATGTTCAAGTATTCAGGCTTAATAATGCTTTGACATGCCAGATGAAATTTTCAGCAACCTGAATTTTTTTTTTTTCCCCTTGTGCTCTTTTATTTCCTACTTTAGATTGCTTTTTCTCTGTGATCATTATCAGTCTCTCATATGTTGCATTTCTATAGACATGAGCCTGTGCTGTGTCTCCATGGAGTCTGACTAGTTCATGGTTCGCTGATTTTCTCAGTACTTATTTGTGTGTTAAGCAGTTTTTCTTTGCTCTTCCGTTTAATTTTTAAATGATGGACTCTCAAGGCTCCTGGTTGTGCCAGTGATTCACATTAGCTAAGATGCGGTGAGATTTATTTATTTTTAGTAGTCTGAATTGCCGGTTATTAATATTCTTGCACAGTTCTTGGAGTGCAAATATTAGCCCTGTGGAAATGAAGTGCACACTGGTTATTTTGCGTTTGTTTAATGCTGTATGGTAAAAACATTTATTTCAAGTGGTTTACATCACTCGTGATTATAGTGAAATTAAATCAGAATGGAGAAGTCTCTAGAAGACAAACTGTGATACTTAAAATAATTCCAGTAATACTTTGCAGTATTGCATTGTTAATGTCCATTTGCTCCAATTACCATGCACTGTTGGTTTTTGAATGGGGCTGACTTCACAATTTGTTCAATTTTGAACTGTGCAGTTTAACCATATATTCAATCATTTTTAAGTCAAATCAGGCTCAAAGCCCAAGGGACAGGTGATTAAGGTATTTAGAAATGAGTGTTGACTAATGCTATTTCAGAGGATAAAACTACTTTATAGGACAGTCACTGACAAACTGTGGGTCTAGCCTTAGGGCTCTTACTGACGAGCGTTTTTACCTGCGCTCCCCTGCGTTCCGTTTTTCTGCGTTCAGCCGCAGGGGAGCGCAGGAATAGACGCATTACATTTTTTCCAACGCATCTGTACTCACACAGGCGCGTGTAGGCGCCAAACGCAGGTTGAGACGCAACATGCCGCATTTTTCCTACGTTCGGCGCCTACACGCGCCTGTGTGAATACAGCCCCATTGTAAAAAATGTAATGCGTCTATTCCTGCGCTCCCCTGCGGCTGAACGCAGAAAAACGGAACGCAGGGGAGCGCAGGTAAAATCGCTAGTCAGTAAGAGCCCTTAGACTGTAGGCCATTTGCTGTCTTTGATACTGCAGGAGACAACACTTTTCTGATTAATACATTTGACTGGATCCTTGGCAGTTTTGACCCTACACCTGCAGCGCTTCATCGGCCATTCTCTCTACAGCGTTGAACTGTTGTCACAGTTCAGTATATAGGCAGAACAAAATAGGAACATTTGATAGCACAGTTAAATGTCATAAAGACCTCTTAAGCTGGCAATCTACACTGTGTTGATATAGAAACCATTTATTTTCTGTTTTAATCTGATGTAAGGATCATCCTGAATTACTGAATTTACTCTATTTATATATTTGGTCACAATAGTGCTGTGTTTTCTTTATAATTTTTTTTAATAATAAACCTCCAGGCCTAAATGTGGACCATCCAATGTCCTATTTTAAGTACATCTTTTCCATTCCAGAGCTGCTATGGCCCATGCTTCAGTTATCTGTAAATTTTCCTTTAAAGGGTAGAGACACACACTGCTAATTTTGGGAGATTAATCTCCTAGCGACAAATCCTCATGAGGAAATTTAGGGCGACTTTGGAAAGCCGAAGTGTTTCGAGTGCCATCCTGTGGGTGATATACATTCTAGCCGACGGGAAGGCAGTTCAGGGAGATTAGTCGCCCGAAGAAGAAGCGATTTGTTGTTGGGTGACTAATCTCGAAATAGCAGTGTGTGTCTCTGCCCTAAAGGTCTATGTAAACCATAAAAAATGATGCGTAATGAAAGAAAATTTAATTCTAGGCAACTTTACAGAGTCACATTCATTACAATTAGCAATGGTTTTATAGTTATATACATCTGTAATTGAAAGCAGTCGTTATAGATGTAAGCATACACATAACTTGCGCTAATACTGGACTTGGGTCTGGTCTAGAAACCACATGATTAAAGACTAAACAATTCCAGAAGACCTGAAAAAATGGACATCCTTTAGCTGAGATTCGAGCTGTTTGACCATTCTTGGCAGCAATGGGGTTATGACAGAATTTGTCTTGCCTTTTGAACAAAAGGCCAGCCACTGCTTGTCTGCAGAGCAATATTATTAGGCTTGCATGATTGCAGCACAAGTGTTTTCAAATTGGCATTTTTCTGTTCTTTTGTCTTTCGTATATTTGGTAAATACTTGCTAGCTTTCCGTAAACAAATACTAATATCACAAGAAGCAGTGGGACAACGCCTGCACAATTAATGGTTTCCTGTACTTCTCTATATCCATTTTATCTTTGAATTTGTGCTTATTTTTCTGGCCAAAAATGGAATTTGTCACGTTTTGGAAAGAGGTAGGTAGTAAACAGATTTGATGAAAGCTGGTACATGTTCAGGATAGAAAAGGGTGTGTCATTTTGTCCTGTGTTGTACTTTATCTGTATGTGATCTGTGGTTTTCATTATGATCGTGTTAAACCCTGTACCACATTGCAGCAGCAAAAAAAGCTTTCATTTTTAGATAGTCTTTGATCCTTTAACACTTACAGGTAAACGGCTTTTCTTTACAACTGATTTTACCGATATTAAACCCCTCCAACCTGTATGTGGGAGATCTTCAAACTAGACACAAGACACACAAAGGGAGAGAAGCAAGGAGCTTGTCTAGTAATGAGCCACTATTTATTTATTTTAACTTTTTCTACTGTGCCGTGCTGGGATCTAATCTGCAAGAAACAGTTAACTTTGCAATATTTCGAAGTTGGCAGGGTTCATAGACCTGTGTTCCAAAGCAGCCATTTGGACTGTAAGTGCACCATCTTTCATGCTATAGCTACATTTAATTATGCACTGTATATACCATTTAGGGTTGTTACAAGGTTTCAAATGAATTATTTTTATGTACTCGTCCTGAGAAGGTATATTAAAACAATCAAACTGGCTGAAACATTTTAAAATAGAGTGGTGCAACCTTGGAGATTAAAAAAAACAAAACAAAACTCAACCATACAAGTTTAATTATGCAAGTACTTTATCAAGGGGGTCTCTGAAGTGCTTATGACAGAAAACCTGCAAAGTTATTTTGTATTGGTGCAGTGTGGTTTTTGTGACACTGCATGTAATCATTTTGTTTATTTATGTGGTTCAAAGGGCTCCACTCCAAAACAAAAAATGTATTTCTCTGTGGCTTAGCAATGTACTTTAAACAATTTGAAAAAATATTTTGTAAATGTAACTGCTAATCTGGGCTGATAGAACAAAGGCAGAGAATAAAAATCAGAAGCCACATAATAAGCAAATTTGGAGGGGAATTGACGGTTGCAACATTGTTTCAAGAATCCGAACCAGAGAACAGAAAAGGATAAACAAATACAGCTTTAAATGCAATTTAATTTACATTGCATTAAAGGGTACCTATAATAGCAAAATCGTTTATCCTGCTGGAGGTGCTTGCCACTAGAGCCTGCTCCCTGGCTGGGAGGGAAAAAATTATATTTACGCTAGAAAATCCTCCTAGTGAGTGCTATGCTGCCCACTATGAAGGGATCTCCAAGTGTGTGCAACCATGTTTAGATACATGCATGTGCTTGTATAAGAGCGTCTCCTGGCTCATGCGAACAATGTAAAATCTGGACAGTTGACTAATATTGCACCACACAAAAGTGCATAATGAGTAAGCTCATCATGGCTGCCCAAACTGGGAGCTCCTTCCCAATACACATGGCATAGTGCCAGATGGTGGGACATGTTTAATGCAAAGTGTTTCATCGTTAACTGCAGGATCCAGATTGCCATGTGATGTTTAGCTTGGCCCAGTGTGGTGAACCTGGATTTTATGATGAGGTTTCATAAACCTTATATTTATTGTTGCCCTCTTTCTGTAGTATTATTTATAATGAATCACCAGCACACAGATGACTGTTGTCGTTGATAACTGGTTATTACTAAACAGATCGAATTAGCCAACTAAATGCTTCATTTAGTCCAGAACCAGTCATTCACTATATCGATAAAACGGTTTTATTAACCATCGCACAGTCCAAAATATGCTGCCCTTGTGTTTTTCCTTTTTAATTGATGCCCTGCCAACATCCAGACAGCAGGATGCCGCGATTTAATGATATACTGTGAGTGTAAGAGTTACTCCATTGTTCTTGCAAATTCTCCATCATTAAGTAAAAAAAAAAAAAAAAAATTCTTCCTGTTACTCTGCATTTAAAAAGTTTGTTACTTCATAAAAAGGTGATAGTTTATCTCTAAATAAAGGTTGCGTATTAAATAGACTTTATAAGCAACTTTCCAAGCTTGTTATCCAGAAAAGTTTGAATTACAGGAAGGTCATCTCCCATAGAATCCATTTATAAGCAAATATTTCTATTTATAATTTTTTATGATTTCCCTTTTCTTTGTGATAACTTGACTGTAACTAAGCCACATAAATCCATAGTGGTGGCAAAAGAATTCTGTTGGATTTATCAAATGTGTAAATTTTTTTAAGTAAACTGGCTGACCCATTACTATGGAGGTCTGTATCTCCATAAAGTACTTTGCATGATGTATTATTTTATTAATGGAAAATCACTTTGATATAGAGTAGACAGTACGTTTGTTTGAGGGGTTTCTTCTGAATGTTACAGAACTGTGCGCTACGTTTGAATTGTTAGTTCTTCAATGTAGCAGTCTAACTGCATGAAGCAAATTTAATGTCCATGTGAGCTGACCCACACATTATAGAGCATGTGAGTAAAATGATAGTGCGCAAGAATATTTATGATGAATGTCTGTACAATACACAGCAATACATTTATGATGAATGTCTGTACAATACACAGCAATACACTCATTCAATTTTTCACAGCCCCACTGGGTCATATGTACTCCTAATGAAGAGTGCTATAAAGTTAATGGGGTATATCACCGTTTTACAGCCATTAATGTTTTTTAGCCTTTGCTCTTCAGATTTCCACCTCACGCAGTTCCTTGTTCTTATTTTGAGAACTGTGCACAAGGTGTTTATTTGATTCCCTTGTTTCAGTGACCTCACTGACCAGACCTGCTGTCTCTGAACACAAGGTCACAGTGAGGCAACAGAAACACAGGACATGAAATAAACGCTAATGGCTTAACTGTTTGGTGTGGAATCTTTAATCCTTACGGCTACTTTTTTCTTTCCTAAGGGCAAGGGCACAACATTGAGTGGATCCTCTGCTTTCCTCAGCCTGCATTTTGGGAAAAGTGGATCTGCTGTCATCGCTTTTTTTTTTTTTTGTTTTTCTTTTTGCTTCTTAGACAGGAATAGTGTAGGCCTGTGTGGAGCTTCACAAAGTATAAACTCGGGAGGAAAAGCAGGTTATCTGCTCAGTGTGCCTATTGCTCTTAAAGGAGAAGGAAAGGCTAAAATTAAGTAAGCTTTATCAGAAAGGTCTATATAAATACACCAGTAAACCCTCAAAGTAATGCTGCTCTGAGTCCTCTGTCAAAAGAAACACCGCATTTCTTTCCTTTTATTGTGTACACATGGGCTTCTGTATCAGACTTCCTGTTTTCAGCATAAACCTCCAGGGCAGTGCTTGAGCATGCTCAGTTTGCTCCTCTCCCTCCTCCCCTCCCTGCTGTAATCTGAGCTCAGAGCTGTAAGTGAGCAGGGAGAGACTCGGGCAGGAAGTGATGTCACACCAAGCTTATATGGCAGCTTCTATCCTAAACAGAGACAGTGTCTAGAGCTGTTAACTCAGGTATGGTAAAGCATTCTGCAGAATAAATATAGAGTTGTATCTTGCACTATTGTGGCTAATCTGTTGGCAATAAACTGTCTTGGATCTTTCCTTCTCCTTTAAGCTCTCTTGTATCTATCCAACTTAGATATCAGATGAGTGTGCCCTCTCAGTCTGCACTTATTTCACCATGTAAGGTTGATGAGCCTCTAGCACAGGGATCCCCAACCTTTTGAAACCGTGAGCAACATTCAGAAGCAAAAGGAGTTGGGGAGCAACGCTAGTATGAAAAATGTTTTTGGGATGCCAAATAAGAGCTCTGATTGGCTATTTGGTAGCCCCTATGTGGACTGGCAGCCTAAAGGAGACTGTTTGTCAGTGCACCTGGTTTTTATACAAGCAAAACTTGCCTGGAATTTAGAAAATAAGCAGCTGCTTTGAATCACTGGGAGCAACATCCAAGTGGTTGGAGAGCAGCATGTTGCTCACGAGCTACTGGTTGGGGATCACTGTAGCAGGTAGTATTCAGGATTTTATTTTTTATTAATAAAGCCACATGGTCAACATGCTAACAGATCTATCTATCTTTGAGCGAGAGATTGGATTGCAATCCCCGTCTTATTCCAGGTTGCTCGATGCCGCTGGTAAGTCATTCTCCAAAAAAGTTTTTCTCTTTTAACCACTCAATTAATGATGTGATTCTCAGTCAAAATCATTGTTTAGGGGTGGTTATCACAAACCTATCTACTGCTAGTTCTGTTGAAATGAACCTCCTTGAGCGACCTTAACACTGTTGTGCTCTACTTTAAATGGATTAATGAATTCTTAAAGGGTTGGTTCACCTTTTAGGATGTTGTAGAACAGCCAATTCTAACCCTTTGCAGCTTTCAAATGGGCGTTGCTGACCCCTTCTAAAAAGCAAATGCTTTGTAAGGCTACAAATGTATTGTTATTGCTAATTTACATTACTCTTCTTTCTGTTCAGGTCCACTCCTATTCATATTCTAGTCTTTTATTCAAATTAAAGCATGGTTGCTCGGATAATTTGGATCCTAGCTACCAGATTGCTTAAAATGCAAATTGAAGAGCTGCTGAATAAAAAGCTAAATAACTCAAAAACCTTAAATAATGAAAACTAATTTGTCTCTACATCATACTAAAGCTCCCCATAGACGCAACGATTCTTCTTGCCGAACGACCGATTTTAGAGAAGTCCAACCAATCCTTCAAAATTATCGTGCGGTTAGTGGGATTCGAACGATCGTACATCATGCGATTTTTTTTCGGCCGAAATCTGTCAGGAAATTGATTGGCCAGGTCGAAAAATCTTTGTCGGCCCCAGTGCAATCTATCAATGTTTGCAGGGCCAAGCAGGCAGCTCCCATTTGTTTTCCTGGCAAATTGGTATTTTTAGTTGGTCAATTCGTACGATCATTCAGAGAAAATCGTGGTCTCACGATGAGGATCTGATCTTTTAAAAATCTCAACATCTATGGCCAGCTTAAAAGTTTATCTCAAAGGTGAACAACCACTTTATAGGCTGTTATTTGTAATTCAATGCAGATATTGCACTGGTTACCAAACTAAGGAGCTGCCCCTCTTGCAGAGCACACAGCAATAGCTGGGGATTCCAGTCTGAAGGACTCCTACATCTTTAGTTAATTTACAAAAATAAACTTTTTTTTTTTTTTCCTTCTTGATGGCAGCAGAACTTTTTAAAGAACAATGCACTTAAAGATGTTTATTATAATATGTTTAGCCACTATTACACAGTATTACTTAGAAAAGGTCTTCACTGGTTCCCAATATTTCATTAAAGATGCATACGTTTTTAAGGCGGCCAAACATGGGCAGATGGGCTTGTTGGCGAAGATTGCTGATTCGATTGTGGACCCTAGGGCTAAATGTGTAAAAAAAAAAGTTTTTTTGGGAAATGTTTTTGTTTTTTTTTTTTTTTTTTTTTTTTTATTTATTTTTTTTTTTTTATTACATTCTAGTTGTGCTGGGGTGTCTTTTTTTTTTTTCCCCCCTCCACTATGATAAGCTATGGACATACCAAAAAAAAGTCTGAGTAAATTGCAAATAGTTTTCCAATCATTCATATATTCAGTACTGCAGTGGTAAATGTGAAGGAAGGGTTTTCAGAATGAAGATCTTGTCATAGTGCGTTGCTGGAGTACTTAAAACTATTGTTTACTGTACTCTTAGTCATCAAGTTTCTTGGAAATTGGAATTATTTCCTGTTGTCCAGTTTAACATTGCCCAATTTTTTGAGGGTGAGGGAGGGGTGTAAGGTGGGAGAAAGGACACCTGTCAGTGCAGTATGCTTATACATATTTTTGGGCTAACTGGATTGCACCAATGGGTGGCCACAAATTATAAAACTTTTTTTAAAGACTATCATTATATAAACCTAGATTTTATTTCAGCTACATAGTTAAATATCCCAAGGTGAAGGGTGAGGTGCTCCTGAGGTATCCATTTTCCCTCTGTAACCATTGTTTAAATCTTTTGCGGAAACATCTGCATTGCTTATTCGTATAGATTTTATTTCAATTTTTTGTGTGTGCTTGAAATCCTGCAAAGCCTTTTACAAGGTCCCATTATTTCCAGAACTCAGAAAAAGCCTTAAAAAAAAAAATAAAAATAAAGTGCAGATCCCTTGCCAATTTTCAGATACATGTTGGAAACGTAGGAATTTTTTTCAAAATCCAGTTTAATCTCCAGCTGTTTGGGCAATGAACAGCTGTACCTGATGTACACATGCTGTTCTGATACAATATTTAAGATACAAAATCAGTGTTGTACCCCGTGAGGCTTGAACCTTGTCTTTTGCAATTGCTTCTCTTCTCAATATGTTCCCATTAACCTAACTGCTGTAATTGCCATCAGTAGCTTCCATAGATAAAGTATATCCAGTTGTTTTCAATGGGGATTGGTGTCAGGTGATTAAAGGAGAAGGAAAGCTCCAAGACAGTTTATTGCCAATAGAATAGCCACAATAGTGCAAGCTAGAACGCTATATTTATTCAGCAGAATGCTTTACCGTACCTGAGTAAACAGCTCTAGACACTGTCTCTGTTTGTTTAGGATAGAGGCTGCCATATATGCTTGGTGTGACATCACTTCCTGCCTGAGTCTCTCCCTGCTTACTAACGGCTCTGAGCTCAGATTACAGTAGGGATGGGAGGAGGGAGGGGGAGAGGAGCAAACTGAGCATGCTCAAGGCCGTGCCCTGGAGGTTTAAGCTGAAAACAGGAAGTCTGATACAGAAGCCCATGTGTACACAATAAAAGCAAAGAAATGTGGTGTTTCTTTTGACAGAGGACTCAGAGCAGCATTACTTTGAGGGTTTACTGGTGTATTTATATAGACCTTTCTGATAAAGCTTACTTAATTTTAGCCTTTCCTTCTCCTTTAAGGGTGTTTGGACCACCGAAGCTCTATAGCTATTGAATTCAATTTGTGTTACTGTCCTAAGAGATCAGAAGAGCAGAGGATAGAACAGGAAGAATGTGGAAGGCGAAAAGATAGACACAGGAGTACATAAGGGATTAAAACAAATGGTACATGGAGTGTGAAACTGGCAGATAAGTATTCTGAAACAACCCCTTACACAATCTTTTGGCTTTAGTAGTCATTCTCAGTCTGATAAAGCACCTGTGAGCACTTCCATGGCAAATTGTACTAGTAGTAGCGCTGGTGAGCAAGGTGACGGTTGTCCTTTGGGGTGCTTCTTTGCAGGTAGAGAAAACACCCTGTGTAATGCAAATGAAGTGTCAGGTCTTCTGACACGAAACGCGTTAGATGCAAATCCCCTCCTTTGTAATTTTAAAAAGCGTAAAATAAAGCCGATACATTGATATTAACTTACCAGACTCCAAGAATGCTTTGATCAGCGCTCTGCATCGGTAACAGAGGCACTCATAAGAAGCCCCCACAAAATCTGGAAATGTTTTCTGGGGTTACAGTAGGAGAGCTATAAATTACCATAAAATAGTTCTGCCTATTGGAATGTTTGTATGCTTGCGTCTGTCTTATTGCTTGTTGACTTTGGCACCATGGATCGGGGCTGTAAGTTGGTTTTTGCTGATACCGTAAATTTGTTTTTATTTACATACATACCGTACATACATATCTGAGTTGTGAATATTTTGGACCTTGCCAGACTTTTTATAGGGCATATTCCGTGGTGATTGCATGGTTATGTGTGGTTTGGCAGCACCCTTCCTTTTACAGAAATACAAGTTTTTTGAATATTTTATAAATCTCTTCCTATCTGATGAAAAGGCTTTGTTTTTAGTTGGTGCAGTGGAGGTAAAGAAACACCACCAGTCAGGAAGGCTGGACACATGTTGTTAATAAAATCCCAAGGCAATGCAGCTGTACATGGAATAACCGAGAAAAATGATATGCCTGGAGGATGAAGGGCTCAAAAGGAAATCTCTTGAGGTTTGTGTGGAGGGGTCTTTTAGGGGCAGTTTTAGTAAGGGTCAAATTTCGAGTTAAAGTGAGTTTGTTTTTTGTTTTTGTCCCATGAACTCAAAATTCAACCAATTGCAATTCATTAAAAAAAAAAAATCTAATTTTTGAAACTTAGGTGAATAGGATCGGCCCTCAAACTCGAATCGAATTCGCTTAGAGTTTTCTCTCTGAAAAAAAACTTGAATCTCAGGAAGGCTGCAAACATCTCCAAATTTATCCCAGGACGTCTTCCATAGGCTAAAACCTGGCATTCGAAAGGTTTAAGGAGGGGAATAGTTGAATTTGAGTTCTTTAAGGACTCTTACAGACAAGCGTTTTTAGCTGCGCTCCCATGCGTTCCGGTTTCATGCGTTCAGCCGCAGGAGAGCTCTGGGGTAAACGCACTGAATTATTTTCAATAGAGCTGTACTCACTCAGACACATGTATGCGCTGAACGCAGGTTGGGACGCAGCATGTTGCATTTTTCTTGTGTTCCGCGCTTACATGCGTCTGTGTGAGTACAGCCCTGTTGAAAAGAATTCAGTGCGTTTACTCCTGCGCTCCCCTGCGGCTGAACGCATGAAACTGGAACGCAGGGGAGCGCAGCTAAAAACGCTCGTCTGTAAGAGCCCTTAGGGCCAGAAACTCCAATCGAATTTTAATAATTCCCTAGTCGAATTTGACAATTTTGGCCTTAAAAAAAAAAAATTAAAATTCGAAAATTCTAATTTTTACTTCGAAGATTTATAAACCTGCCTTAAGTTTTACCACAAATTATTTTCATAAACTTTTTATCTAAAATGTATTCATAAGGTTTAAACATGCCTCTTTCCCTCTTGGCAAACAGAACTACTTTTTTGTAATTTGGTTTGAAATGATAAATCTGTTTTTATATAAATGTTGAAAATGATAGTCTAAGTGTAAAGTGGTTTTCATTTTTAAATCTTTTTAATTAAATCTTGGTGACCTCTAATCAATAATTAATTATAACAATTATGGTTGAGTTTAACTAAAGTGTTAAGTGAAATGACTCCCTTTGCAGTAAGTGAAACTATTGGAGCATTAGCAGTTATGCGCACACAGATAACAAGCCCAGTTTAGCACTAGTTGTAAAACACGGTGGTTAAACTGCTGTGCAAAATGGATTATTTTATACTGCAGCGTGAATTGTCATTGGTTGATGTCAGAAATTGTTACGTGTAGTGGTCTCCTTTACATAGTATTTTATTACTAACTCGATTATAATGAAAATATAGTATAAAATAAGTGACCATTTGGAATGGTCTGATCATCTCAACGAGATCAACTTTTTTCTGCTGTAAAATTTAAACTTCTGCTCAACTGACAACAAGTTTTTATACCAACAGAATATATTCTGGAAGGGGCAGTATACCCAAAGTTCAAAATGAGTTTAAAAATATGTGTGTGTCTATATAGAAATTAAATGTCCAAACAAGGTTCAAGCTTTTAAAATTAAACCTCCTCATTGGGCATCCCTTTACTCTTTAACGCGTGCCGTGTGAACTAAAATATATCTGTGGTGAAAAGATATTGACCGACTTCAGCCTAACCAATCTTAGTCTGTTAGTGAGGGCTGCCTGCAGCATACATGGATATAGAGAACAAATTCTTTAAAAATAAATAAATAAATAATTCCTATGGAGTGTTTTGATTATCCCTGTGATCAAGTACCTATGCATATATACTGGGAGTCCAGCACAAGTATTATTCAATTAACTAATTTAGTATTCGTCTACATCAGCACTTGTTTGATATTCACATTCCATACATAGAAGTATCCAACTTTAATTTTCAGTCAACTGAAGGAACCTTCCATCTGACAGCAAATTTAGAGCTTATTTTAGTGTGCTTATTGTAATGTCATCTAGACTTTATTATTATTATTATTATTATTATTATTATTATTATTATTATTTTATAAGTGCTGACATATTCTGGAGTGCTATACAGATATTGTGCATCATGCACGCCATTCATTGGGCAATTAAGCCATACATGGGTTGCCCATGGAAGAAACCCATGTAGAAACAGGAAAAACATTTTAAGATGCAATGGCTGGACTCAAACCTGCGATGCTAGTAATGCAGGGCAGCACTACACCATAATGC
Organism: Xenopus petersii; assembly: GCA_038501925.1. Lineage (NCBI taxonomy): Eukaryota > Metazoa > Chordata > Amphibia > Anura > Pipidae > Xenopus > Xenopus petersii. Next base: position 89,929,989 of record CM076677.1, read on the forward strand.
CCTCTTACCCTTTTTTTACCCTATATGTAGGGTTATGGGTCTGATAAAAATGTGTTTCCATTCTACAAGCAGCTAGCTACATACTTGTTATATCTGCCTACTGGCTAAAACCTTTGATATTGTACACGTTTACTGTCAAAATTATGATGCTCGTTCCTGAGACTGGGCAGTGACCACATGCAGCCGTCATTAAGGCTTTAAGAATTTTCCTTCTTTTCTGTTTTTATCCAGTTTGTCCTGGTGTGATGTGGCCAATCCAATTATGCTACCACATACCACAATATGGACGCCATACACCGACAGACGAGCATACAGCTAGAGTAATTCTGAACTGTATAAAGTGTAAAATGTGTTCTACTCTGTAAGTGTCTTATACTCCAGGACTATGTCATAATATATCTGTACTGTACAGACACGTACTTTATTTTTTTCTTTGTTTTAAACTTAGTGTTACAAATGGTGTCCTATCTATGATGGTGAGTTCAGAGTCCTCCAGAACAAACTGTTTCCATTTCTGAGTACTCTGAACTCTCTATAAACAACCTGTGTATTTGCACTGTTTACAGTCCCTCATTTCCTTACCTTCTCTGATGTTATTTTAATGTATTTACATTTCAAGTACCATACTAAAGGTCTTGCACACAAGTCACACTTAAATACAGACACGCATACTATTTTTTTTCTGGTTTGTTTGCAGCTTACAGCTTATCCCCCTACTTCTGAAATGTGTACACAAGGAAGCCTTTAGTAGCACAGGGCAAAGTGCTTATAAAAGGGAACAAATATTTATTGTGACTTTTAAACACATCTCCAGATACGGCTACATGTGCACGTACAGGCGGACATTTCATTGCTCTGGTGGCAAAGCAACAATATGAATCTTAAGTTCTCATTTTGCACTACACTAGAATTTGTACAGCTCTGTTCATGTTCACTTACTTTCAGGTCGTATGAATGTGGCAAGCTGAAAGGATTGTTGTTGTGTTATGTATTCTGTATTATGTATATCTTTTTAATCTTATTATATTAAACTGCAGCATCTAAAGTACACGGCAGCATAGAATCCAGCAAAAAGCTGTGCACAGTTCACATCATTCTTTGCGTGTCTGAAAAAATAAAAGGTGATTAACACTTCTGCCCATTCCCGTGCTGCATTCAATCAACCAGCGGTGTGTGCGTTGCTATTTGTCTCCCAGCGTAGCAACCTGTGGTTTTGCTGCACATGCTGAACTATAACTTTACCTATTCCCATAATTTTGTTTATTCCCCATGTTGCTGTAACTAATGGTTGTGGTTCGGCAAAAGCTAAACAAGATTCCAGCTGTAGCCAGGAGCACATCCTAATAAATACAGATATTAGTCACAATTTACAACCCCTTGGTGGGGGACAGCCACTTGCAATGAGTTACAATAGTATTATTTTTATGAAGGAGGGCCCCCTCGCCCACGCAGTGTTTAATTTACTGTCTAGACATCTTCAGCCTGCATTCCCTTACTTCTAGTGAAAGTCTTTAGGTGGAAATGACTTATGGCTGTTTCACTGTGTAAGAGCTCTTACATCTGACTTCTTTACAGTGAAACATTAAACTCTCTTATTTGGCAATCTACTTAAACAACAGTGCTGTCAAAACACATTGTGCCTAAGCATGTTTTTATTTATTTTAAAGGAAACCCCATGCCAAGGGCCACTAGGCAAATGCTGTAAAACGCCAACTCTGGGAATTTGGACGTATTTTTATTTTTGGTCACTCAAAATATACAGGCAGGTAAATTGGCTCCCAATGAAATTAGAGTATGTGACTATAATAAGGAATATAGTGGTTCTGTAATAAAAGGCAATACGTTTGCCCAGGAGCAATAACTCATAACCACTAATTAGCAGATACCATTTACTGGTTATCTGTTAAAAAGCATCATATTGGATGCTATGGGTTACTGCTCCTGGGCAAACTTGTTACCTTTTATTATATCTGGGGTTTTGACATTATAAGAAGTAATGAGCAATGGACTTACAGTATAGAGAACAGTCTCTATAAAATGCTACACAATTCAATTCTTTATAAAGGATAATAATCTATGTAATTTAATAACACTCATTAGTGATCACCAAAGTGAACTTAATATGCAGAATATATACATTTAAATCTCTCTATACACATTATATATTCTTTAACTGATTACTATCTTGTACCCTTGCTAAGTTAAATGAACTATTTTCTTTTTACCTGTGTCGTTAAATGAATTGTCTGACACTACAGTGAAATTGAAATTTTAATCATTTTTTCATTCTCCCAAGTCCTTATCTCTGTTGCAGTGCAAGTCTTATTGGTCGTACAGTATTCAGGAGACCAGAAAAAAATACACACTGGGCTGCCTTGCCTGTGCACCGCTGATCATTGTGTGCATAGACCACATATCTCTTCTTCTGTTGATGAGATGATTTTTTCCCCCCCGTGCTTCCTGTTTACCAGCTCTCTGTAAAACACTGGAAAATGCCTGTATGGATTTGCAAGGAAGGAAGTATAAAATAACAGATCAGATTACTTTATTATTTAAATGTTGGGGCCTAAAAAGTTGTTAGTGCTTTTCAGGGATGCGCGTGTGTAACCGCGTGCAACCGGGGACACGCGTGCGTAACCGAGTGCAAACCACTTTGACTTCAGAGAACGCACCCACTTTTCACTGAGGAAACACTTGCCGGACTAGGCTGCATGTGAGGTACTTGCCTGGCATCCCCCAAGCTTTGCACCCTAGGCACGTGCCTCTTCTGCCTACTCCTAGTTCCCGGCCTAGTACTTTTGACAAGTTGCACAAACATCCAGTAGTCCATGCCAATTCTAAATAGTGACATTTACAGACCAGAACTATAGGATTTCTTCTTCATTTCTCAACAGGAGCTAAAATGGTCAGATTTGAAGTTCTAGCCTCTGGGCTTAATTGAGTTAAGGTGAACCCTGGCCAGTGAGGTTGCCTGGAGACCAACCTGTATTTTACTACCTCCTTGATCAAGGTTTGTTCTACACTGAACAATATTGATTCAGATATGGGTGGCCAAGATTTGCAGATTAAGAATTGCAGGACAAGTCTCTTTGAACCTTAAAAATTATTTAACTGATTTTTTTTTTTTTATCTGTTCATCAAAGCAAGCCTACATACATACATACATACATACATACATACATACATACATTTTTGCCCTTTTCATTGTGAGAAAAATGATGGTCATGAGCGTGGGTGGGCAGGGTTAGTGTTTAGGTATCTCTGTGCATCGAACCATTATAAAAAATGTTTTTGTTGCACACTAGTTATGCCGCTGAACCTTATGCATCTTGTTTACCCCCTGGAAAAATCTGACTACATTAAAGTTGCCTCTAAATTCTTCATACAACTCTCACACTCAACTTTACCCTGCATTCCCTCTACTCAGTTACAAAATTTCGTCCTATATTTTGGGAATTGTAGCCATAGGGCCATTAAAGACTTAGGGGTATATTTATCAAAGAGTGACGTTAGAGATGAATACAGTCTGCTAAAGTGAAATACCGCCGCTCTCCATTCATTTCTATGGGATATTTAAAGACATATTTATCAAAGGGTGACAGTTCAACCTTTGATAAATACGCCTTTAAAATCCCGTAGAAATTAATGGAGAGAGTGGTATTTCACTCTAGTGGACTGTGGTGACCTCTAACTTCACTTTTTGATAAATATACCCCTAAGACTTAAAATGTGTGAGCTACCACACGGGCAGATTCGGGGAGATTTAGTCGCCTGACAAATCGCCTCTTATGCGTGGGACAATCTCCCCGAACTACTTTCTCCCTGCTATAATGGGAAAACGCCATTGGCAATGCACTTGCAGTGCTTCAATTTCCTAATTCGCCCGAAGTTGCCTCACTAGTTTGCACTCCGGGTGACTTTGGAAATTGAAGAGCTGCAAATGCATTAGTGCAGGCAATTCTTCATTCATGCAGACGGAAGGCAGTTCGGGGAGATGTTGCCCCGCAGAAGAGGCAGTTAGTTGCCATGCGACTAAATCTCCCTGAATCTGCCAGTCTGCCCCAACCCTTAGGCTACAAATTTATTGTTATTGCTCCTTTTTTTTTTTTTACTGATCCTTCTATTCAGACTCTCTCCTATTCATATTCCAGTCTCTTATTCAAATCGGTGCATGGTTGCTAGGTTAATTTGGACCCTAGTTACCAGATTGCTTGAAAGGCAAATTGAAGTGCTACTGAATAACTCAAAAACCTTCAATAATAAAAAATGAAAACAAATTGCAAATTATCTCAGAATCTCACTCTCTACATCAGGGTTGTCTAATCTGCGGCCTGAGGGCCACATGCGGCCCAGGATGCATATGAATGCGGCCCATCTTGGTTCCCGAGGAAACGTTGTGTCGCAAAGGATGTAGGAGGAGGGGGGACTTTGCCCAGTTAGTAATAATAATAATATAATAAGTCTTTAATATCCAGGTGTCCCATATTCCAGTGTATAGCTCCATCTGGTTATCCAACTGGCATTGTAGTTCCTTTCTGTGTATTTCCTTTACTTTTACAAATCAAACGTGTTTGTGTATTTCACGTGTGGCCCCAGACAATTTTTCTTTTTCCAATGTGGCCCTGTGAGCCAGAAGTTTGGACACCCCTGCTCTACATCATACTAAAAGTTATCTCAAAGGTGAACAACCCCTTTAAAAATAAGCAGCTTCTAACATTTATCAGTCGAAGGCAAACATAACTTTACAGTCTTTTTCTAGTGGCCCAAATACTGAAACTGGGTTATTGAATTAAAATAAGAGTCCCAATCCATACACTGCTAATAGTGCCGCACCAACAGGATGATTACCTGCTTTATATTCCTAATGAGGCAGCGAATGACATGAGTTATTAGGATATTTGAAAGGTGCAAATCTTGTCACGAGTCCTTGAACATATTTTAAGCAATCAGGAACGCTGCTTCCTTAATCTGCCAGATCTCGGGTGCTGAATGGATTAACTCACCTCATATATATTCCTGAATAACAAAATAGTTTTAGGTGGAAGTGCTGAATTTCTCATAAATCCAATTTGAATTCAGTATAGCATTTTCTGCTGACCTGCTGTGCATTGCTCTGATTCTGAAGTTTTATCATTACCATACTGCATGTATGTGGGCATAATATAAAAACCATCTTTTAGGGATATTCAGAGTGCTCTGTCACAAGAAACAACGGGTTCCTAGCTACTGGTAAAATGTAAATAGGATTGTTCTCTAAATCAGCAGTCCCCAACCTTTTTAGCCCTAGGGACCGGTGTAAAGACATATTTTTTTTTTTTTTTTGCAAGGACCACGGGGGGAGGGGATCAACTTCACGCGCTGAGTCAAATTCGGTGCGCCCATGTCAAACGAGTTGAGTTTTGCGGGAAAATTACATACGTCCGCGTCAAATGCGGGCTCGGTGGCCCAGTTCAGGTATCTCCGCGGCCCGGCAGTTGTGGACTCCAGCTCTAAATAAAGCACTAAATACTACATGTTCTTCTCTAACCCACCTGGGTCTTGGCTTGACATACTGCATGGTTGTGGGCTGAATTATATTAAATTTAATGTCCTATGTGCAAATGAAATATAGGTTGCTAATGGAAAAATAATTAGTGATGCATACCCTTTGCCCCTCACACGACAGTAGGATATGGACTGCACATTTTATAGTTTGGAATAGTGTGCAGTGTATGCAATAAAACGTGTTACTTACCGTATGCTCCAAAAGCTTATGCCACGTTTGAGCATGTCTTAAAAGTTCACAATATGCTATTAAGATTCACAATGCAATAAAAGTCTAATGAATACTACATTGCTACATGCAAATTTTTATTTGTATTTGTGAGTAAATTTCTCTTTTGAATTTTATTACATCTCCCCCTTAGTCTATTCAAGCCATAGGCAGTTGGGGAGCAATAAGAATATCTTGGGGCCACATCTTGCCCACGGGCCTCTTTTCAGACTACCGTATATACTCGTGTATAAGCCGACCCGTGTATAAGCCGAGGTACCTAATTTTACCTACAAAAACTGGGAAAACTTATTGACTCGCGTATAAGCCTAGACACAACTACAGCCCTGTCTCCCAGCAGCGCACATTCTGCCAAAGCGACCCCCCAGCGATCAACCGGACTTCTTTGCAAAGCTGATGGTGACAGAGAATTGCCAAACGGATTACTGTGCACATTGTCCCACTGTCCCACTACCATGTGCAGAGGGTGCTGTTTGATATGGCCATCACTGTTAATCTTTTGTATAACCAACAGAGGGCGCTGTGTGATATTGCAGTCACTGTTAATCTTTCATATAACCAACAGAGGGCACTGTGTGATATTGCAGTCACTGTTAATCTTTCATATAACCAACAGAGGGTGCTGTGTGATATTGCAGTCACTGTTATTCTTTCATACAACCAACAGATGGCGCTGTTTGATATTGCAGTCACTGTTAATCTTTCATATAACCAACAGAGGGTGCTGTGTGATATTGCAGTCACTGTTATTCTTTCATACAACCAACAGATGGCGCTGTGTGATATTGCAGTCACTGTTATTCTTTCATATAACCAACAGAGGGCACTGTGTGATATTGCAGTCACTGTTAATCTTTCATATAACCAACAGAGGGCGCTGTGTGATATTGCAGTCCCGGTTATTCTTTTATACAACCAACAGATGGCACTGTGTGATATTGCAGTCCCTGTTATTCTTTCATACAACCAACAGATGGCAGTGTGTGAAATTGCAGTCCCTGTTATTCTTTCATACAACCAACAGATGGTGCTGTGTGATATTGCAGTCTCTGTTATTCTTTCATACAACCAACAGATGGCACTGTGTGATATTGCAGTCCCTGTTATTCTTTCATACAACCAACAGATGGCGCTGTGTGATATTGCAGTCACTGTTAATCTTTCATATAACCAACAGAGGGCATTGTGGGATATTGCAGTCTCTCCCCAAGTGAACTGTTGGTATAGGAATGATTAAAAGTGACTGCAATCTCAGCTACTCGGGTCGCGTACCGCTGACCCGCGTATAAGCCGAGGTAGACTTTTTCAGCACATTTTGGATGCTGAAAAACTCGGCTTATACGCGGGTATATACGGTATCCTAGCCATGACTTTCATATCTTTCACGACTTTCACGCCCTGAGCTTTCTCCCACTTGAGGTGCTGCATAACGAAGTAGCAGTATTGCCAATCTCTGTTAGCGAGTAAAACACCCGGGGGGGAGTCCTACAACTTCCTAATAAAAGCATTACTTGTGGGGAGATCCCTACTTTGAGGTTCCCCATTATTTAGGTAGTTACTAGTGCTAGAAAAGTTGGCACAAGTGTGGGACAAAGGAGCCAATTATTAACCTGAGATCATTTTTACCTCTGCTGCTTGATAAAACAATACAAATTTAGATGTAATCATTTTGTGTGGTAGAATGAACCGATCTGTCCACATGCAATAGGCATTAAAGGGTTGGTTCACCTTTGAGTTAACTTTTAGTATGTTATTAGAGTGGCTAATTCTAAGCTACTTTTCATTTGGTCTTCATTGGTTTTTATAGTTTTTGAATTATTTTCCGCCTTCTTCTGACTCTTTCAAGCTTTAAAATGGGTGTAAGTGACCTCATCTAAAAACAAATGTTCTGTAAGGCTACAAATGTATTGTTACTTTTTATTACTCGTTTTTCTGGTCTTGCATTCTCCTATTATCTCCTCTCATATTCCAGTCTGTTACTCAAATCAGCGCAAGGTTGCTTGGATAATTTTGACTCTAGCAATCAGATTACTAAAATTGCAAACTGGAGAGCTGCAGAATGTAAAACTAAATCACTCAAACCAAAAATAATACCGTATATACTCGTGTATAAGCAGAGGTACCTAATTTACCTAAGAAAACCGGAAAAATTTATTGACTCGTGTATAAGCCTAGGGGCCCCATGTCAGATTTCAAAATGTGAGTGTGTAAATGTGTAATCATGTTTTATGGCATAGAAATCTATCTAAAACGATTTAAAAGAGTCAGAACTATTAGCTGGACAATTGACACTTGTTTTCCCTGTGACCTTGCATTGCATAACCTGCAAAACACTGATCAGAACTATACATAAATGATAATCACACCCTAATTTTGAAATAATTAAAATGGTGCCATATTAGAATTGTCCTTTAGAGCGCAATTATAGAGCTGTGCATAATTACCGTATATACTCGCGTCCTTCCAATCCCTCACCGGATACGAGGCTCCTTCTGCGGCCCCAACACACCTCCCTCTCCCATAGCGCATCAGGACTGTCTGTGACTGACTGTCACGATCGCCGCCCGGAGCAGGTCCAGGTGCTCCGGGCGGCGCGTCCTTCCCTGCCGGCGTCCTTCCAAAATGGCGGCGCCCATGGCCGCCACGTGGGTAGCGGCGCCGGCACCCACGTGGCGGCCATGGGCGCCGCCATTTTGGGAGCGGATGGGGTATGCCTACCCTGATGGGGTATGCCTACCCTGATCATTTTAAATACGGATGTTTACCCTGGCTTTCTTGGCAACTTATTGGATTTGATCTAATTTTTTATTATATTTATAATAGGTTATAAAGTTCATTGACTCCCTGTTCTACCGCTTTCCATAAAGCAGTTTACAATGCCATATGGGTTTTCAGGTCACTGTATCTGCCCTTGGTTCGAGCAAACATTTCAGTGTCTCTTGACCTGTGAAAAATCCATCTTCTTGTGTATGGTTAAGTTTATAAGCAAGACTACCCTCCCGTATTCAGTCCACCAGCAAGGAATTATTTAGAAAGGCCACATAGGAGCAAATTGCTGTCTCTGGCCGTGTAGCTTAAGGTCCCCATAGACGCAAAGATTTCTCTAGCTGAACAACCGATTTTAGCGAAGTCAGACCAATCCTGCGAAATTATCGTGCGGTTAGTGGAATTCAAACGATCAATCTGTCAGGAAATCGATCTGCCAGGTTAAAATAATCTTTTGTCGGTCCCAGTGATATCTGTCTATGTTTCCAGGGCCAAGCAGGCAGCTCCCCTTTGTTTTCCTGCCAAATTGGTCTTTTTAGTTGATGGACAATTCGTACAATTGTTCCGAGATAATCGTGGTCTCACAATGATCAGATCTTTTAAAAATCTCTATCTATGGCCAGCTTTACACTTAATAAGTTTCTGCTCTGTGATGCAATATGTCTGTTTAAGGAGTTTTTGTTTGGAATCCAAGTCTTAAAACTATAAAAAAAAATCCCCTTTTTCCAGCATAGAGTGAAAATTTTATATAAACAAATTGTATCTGCTTCCCCCACCCTGCAACTATCCTACAATATGCTACACCAATAACTGGCAAATATTTTCTCCAGCTGTTAACTCCCAGTCTCCTAGGTAACTGCCAAGGACTGTCTTGGATGCCGGATTTTCTTTTCTTTTGCCACACCAACTTTGCTTCTGGTCATTGTTATATGACTGGAGGAGTGGGCTGTTGTGACGTGGCTTCTGAGCACTGTGGTACATACAGCACACAGACTGCTTCTGAGAAATGCACTTAGAGATTTGCTGAGCATTCTCAGTAGCCTCTTCAAGCTATACTGTGGTACTGTTCATCTAAAAAACTGTTCTTCCCATAAATGGAATGGTTAAAGGAGAAGGAAAGGCTAAAGTTTAGTATGCTTTATCAGAAAGGTCTATATAAATGCACCAGTAAACCCTCAAATGCTGTGTTTCTTTTGACACATAGCAGCATTACTTTCTTTCCTTCTATTGTGCACACATGGGCTTCTGTATCAGGCTTCCTGATTTATCTTAAACATCCAGGGCATGGGCTTGAGCATGCTCAGTTTGCTCCTCTCTTCCTTTTCCCACCCTCCCTCCTCTAATCTGAGCCCAGAGCTATGACTAAGCAGGGAAAGACTCAGTCAGGAAGTGATGTCATACCAAGCTAATATGGCAGTTGCTATACTAAACAAAGAGAGAGCTTCTTAGAGCTGTTACTCTGGTATGGTAAAGCACCATGCATAATAAATAGTGTTATAGCTTGCACTATTGTGGCTAATCTATTGGCAAAATACTGCTTCGGTAGCTTTCCTTCTCCTTTAATATATAATTTTTATATGTATATAAAATGTGTACTGGTTATATTTTGGCATAGTTTTATAGGTCTCCTATATCAATACAGTATGGTTACTCCCAGATCAAGGCTACTGCCAGATGGGGCTGATTCGCAGCCTGCATTTAACAGTCAAAGAAGAAGCCAATCTGCTCCCCTCTTGTGCCTGCCCCAAGAAGCACTGTGTTAGTCTGGAAGCATATTTCAGCATGGCAATGTGCTTGGGTGCTGAAAGCTGATGCAGTGCTACATTTTAGTTGTCACCAGCCTCATGGCATGTTTGTTTGTTTGTTTGTTTGTTTATGTCCTGGTTATTCTTAGTGCTGAATTAAATGTTCATTAAATTGGTGTTTTGACAGGGTTAACTTTTATAAACTGAAAGAGAAAGCAAGCCATAAAGGAAGTGGAGAGTGCAGCAGAAAATGAAAGAAGGTATAAAGAATATTTGGCAGGGCACATTTTGCCAAACGTAAAACTTCTCAGGGACCATCCTCTCACCAAAAACATCAAGGTCCCAAACATGCATACAGTGGCCCTCCATATGTTAGGGTCCTGTCGCATGTACCATTCATACAGTTGAACACAGAATGCAACTGAAATTTACAACGGCCAATGGCTCATCCTCCTTATGTGACATGAGAACTGGAGCGGTGTGTAATCTCATCTGACTGGAATAGCTGTTTATCATTAGGGGACATATGAAGACAGATGTGAACCATAAACTAGTATTACCTTCAGATTTTGCTAACTTACCTGAGGCCCTGTCAGATTTTACCAGTCTTTGTTTACAACTGCCACAGCCCTATTGCAAATGGAGGCCTTACTTTAATACAATAATGGGGTTGGATCGTGATCAGCAGCTTTAATTTAATCACCATTTACAGCTTTAAAAATTGCATTGTGACAGGCAGAGGAGCAAAGAATAAGATTTTCTTCCCAAAGAGGATTTGTATTCTGTCCTTGATCCCATCCTTGAATCGATGTTATGATTGTTTTTTTTTATTTATTTTTTTTTACTGTATATACTCGAGTATAAGCCGACCCGAGTATAAGCCGAGGTACCTAATTTTACCTAGGAAAACTGGGAAAACTTATTGACGCTAGTATAAGCCTAGACACAACTACAGCCCTGTCTCCCAGCAGCGCACATTCTGCCAAAGCGACCCCCCCCAGCGATCAACCGGACTCCTTTGCAAAGTTGATGGTGACAGAGAGAGAATTGCCAAACGGATTACTGTGTGCATTGTCCCACTGTCCCACTACCATGTGCAGAGGGTGCTGTTTGATATTGCCATCACTGTTAATCTTTCGTATAACCAACAGAGGGCGCTGTGTGATATTGCAGTCACTGTTAATCTTTCGTATAACCAACAGAGGGCGCTGTGTGATATTGCAGTCACTGTTAATCTTTCATATAACCAACAGAGGGCACTGTGTGATATTGCAGTCACTGTTATTCTTCCATATAACCAACAGATGGCGCTGTGTGATATTGCAGTCACTGTTATTCTTTCATATAACCAACAGAGGGTGCTGTGTGATATTGCAGTCACTGTTAATCTTTCATATAACCAACAGAGGGCACTGTGTGATATTGCAGTCACTGTTATTCTTCCATATAACCAACAGATGGCGCTGTGTGATATTGCAGTCACTGTTATTCTTTCATATAACCAACAGAGGGCGCACTGTTATTCTTTCATATAACCAACAGAGGGCATTGTGGGATAGTGCAGTCTCTCCCCAAGTGAACTGTTGGTATAGGAATGATTAAAAGTGACTGCAATCTCAGCTACTCGGGTCGGGTACCGCTGACCCAAGTATAAGCCGCTGACCCAAGTATAAGCCGAGGTAGACTTTTTCAGCACATTTTGGATGCTGAAAAACTCTGCTTATACTCTGGTATATACGGTACTTCTTGGTAAAAAAACACACCATTAATTATTAAAATGTTGTGCTATTAAATATGTAGTAAGGTTTTTAGCCCTCCCCTGCCCCCATCCATTGTGTTCTTTGATGAGTTTGTTCAAGACCTTAAAGGATAAAGAATCTTTTCAGTGTTATTAACTTAGCTTAATGCTGGATTTCATTATGTACCTGCTAAACCGGATGTCTCTGCACAGGGTTCAATAATCGAAGAGGAAAAGGGCTTGCTGGCTCCATCTGAATATCCAATCTTATCCTCATTTAAGACAAATTGCTCTCTGTTATGCCTCACTGGTTTGCATCCTGAGACAGATAATACCTAACTTTGTTTTCTTTTTTTTTTTTAAACTCCGTTTGAAAACAAAATTAGGATGCTGCTTGTAGAAACAAACACTTACATTAAATTTTTTATTTATTTTTTTCATGACAAATGTAATGTCTATCAAAACTCTGCAGATGTCCAGCAGTTAAATTTCAGAATTATTTCTTATTCCCTTCCTCCTCGTTTATAATGTACTTTTTAAATGCATACAACATATACTCTAAAATAGCATATTCATTGGCGTGCTGTGCAGTTGTTGGTTTTTTTTTAAAAATTACAGTTCTTGGACCTGTTATCCGGAAACTCATTCTCCAGAAAGCTCCGAATTACGGAAAGGTCTCCCTCTCCCATAGACTCCACTTTATCCAAATAATTCAAATTTTAAAAATGTATATTTTTCTCTGTAATAATAAAATAGTGCCTTGTACTTAATCCCAACTAAAATAGAATTATTCCTAATTTGGAAGCAAAACCATCCTATTAAATTTATTTAATGTTTTATGATTTTCTAGTAGACTTGGGGCATGATCCAAATTACTCTAAGATCCATTATCTGGAAAATCCCAGGTCCCGAGCATTCTGGATAATGGGTCCCATACCTATATTACCATTTAAGATACTAATAACAAAACTAGGAGGCCCTTTTATTTTAAGGTCAGATTTTAAGTGGTATTAGAGCTTTTTGAAACCACTATTAAACACATACGAATGCGTGAACGTTATTAAAATATCTGAATATAGTATGAAGGAACAATGCACTAGAAAATATGAAAACCCATAAAACCTTTTTTCTGATAATTACTAGCGGGTGGGGTAAGCAATATGTACAGTATAATAGTTTTTTCTTTGCTACTGCTACTTCAATTTTGGTGAATTGGCACATAAATACTTCATTATTTTTGTGTGTATGCATGGCTTCTGTCTAGTTGCTGACATCATTGATCTTTTGAATAAATACTTCAAACTTTTTATTTATATTTTTTTTTTTTTTTAGTTCTGAGCTGTTTTAGTCGTTGGCAAAAAGTTGAATTTCTACTGTTTTTTTTTTTAGTTTTTTTCATTGTCACTCCCCATATAGTTGATGTTCGCTTTTCAAGTGTGCCATTTGTAAAAGGCTATTCTGGCCACTAAGCCTTATTTATCTTTCATATTAATTCTAGAAAAGACATTTATTGCACCTGATGGGCATCATAAACATTTTTCAACTTTCAGTGAGCGGTGGTTGTGCTGTAAATATGTTTGCCTATTTTAACTGGAAAATATGTAAATGTCTGTGTTTATATGTGTTTATAAAATCACCAAAGGCTTCCATTACCATATTTCACACAGCTTTACTATTTAAATACAACTCTATAATGAAATATTTTCTGCTTTAACAGGCCAAGTCCCTATTCAGGAGTCAGATGACTTTGCTCTGTTGGGTTCTGCCCAAATGCTCATATCCCTCTTGTTAAGAAAAGTCAGAAAAATCAATTATCCTTATATCCACTAAAGTTTAAAAACAATGATGGTACCAGCTATATTGCAATGTTTTATTTTTACACACGGCAGCAGTAAACCTGTTCTGCTAAGTCTCATAGAGCATGTTCAGCTCTATATTGTGCAAAGTTCCGAAGGAATTACTGTATGAATGTGGATATAAAACTAAATTGCTAAGTACCACAAATCACTACAGAACAGGATATCTCTTCCTATTTCAGTCTCAACTGATCTTTACCCCAGTGTATTCTATGCAGTTTAATGGCATTCTTTCAATTTAAAAACACCATCTCTAATTATATTTACATTTGAATCTTGTACCATGAAGGAAGTGAGTAACCACATGTCAGTTGTGCAAGTGAGCATTCTAGCAAAGCAATGTGTTTAGCCCACCAAAGAGACATTTTCTATTTGGCATCTCCATTTTTTTTGAGCTCAAAAGGAGAGCTCAGCAAATGAGTGGCTCATGCCCTGATATGCCAACCTTAAAGGAAAACTATACCCCTCCAAACAATGTAGGTCTCTATTAAAAGACACTGAGTAAAACAGCTCATGTGTAAAACCCTGCTTCATGTAAATGAACCATTATCATAATAATATACTTTTTTAGTAGTATGTGCCATTGAGTAATCATAAATAGAAAATTGCCATTTTAAAAAATAAGGCCGCCCCCTGAGATCGGAAGATTCACTGTACTCACATACAAACCACATGTAAGGTCACATGAGCCAATTAACAGACAGAGTTCTGCCTTTTGCTTCCTCACTTCTTCCTGTTACAGTTAGTGTTGTAGTATTTCTGGTCAGGTGATCTCTGAGGCAGCACAGATAGAGTCACGAAATGGTGGTTCAAGGCAAGAGATGTAAAAGGGCAATATTTATGTAAATATATATTCCAGTTTGGTAAGATTCTTTAATATGTCATTCAATTTGATATAAACTATCTGTTGCTTAAGTATTCATTTTGGGGGTATAGTTTTCCTTTAAGGGAAATGCAGGAGGTCCATGCGAGGACGGCATCAGCGCACTGATGTGGTCCTTGATCCAATGGGATTTTTTTTTAACCTGCTCAATCATCTGGCCACTTTTGCCCAGCTATCTGGAAGCCCATCGGAGGGCCCCCATACACCAGCCAATAAGCTGCTGATTTAGTTGGACAATGAATGGCCACCTTAAAGGAACAGTTCAGTGTAAAAAATAAAAACTGGGTAAATAGAACAGAGGTAAGTAGTTGTGCAAAATAAATATAGTTTCTAATATAGTTAGCCAAAAATGTAATCTATAAAGGCTGGGATGACTGGCTGTCTAACATAACAGACAGAACCCAAGTTTCTGCTTTGCAGCTCTCTAACTCTAAGTTAGTCAGTGACTATAAGGGGGGCCACATGGGACATGACTGTTCAGTGAGTTTGCAATTGACCCTTCGCATGCAGTTTAGATTCAAAAGCAAACAGTCATGACCCATGTGGCCCCTCTCAAGTCACTGATTAGTTACGGCCTGGTAACCAATCAGTGGAAACCAAGAATGCAGCAAAGCATGAAGTAGTGTTCTGGCTATTTTGTTACACATCCAGTCACTCCAGCCTTTATACATTACATTTTTGGCTAACTAACTATATTAGAAACATTTTTATTTTGCATGTACTATCCATTTACCTAGTTTTTGTTTCTACATTGATCAATTCCTTTAAGAATCTATTGGAAAGCTCAGTGAATTCTTGGTGTAAAGTAAATTGCACTTCAGGGGTATCTCGGTCTAGCTGCTGATCTTGGCACCTGGAGAATTAAAGCACCCATCTAATCATCTGTGTAAAATCTGCAGTTCTACCCTTTACTAAGGGAAACTATTGTAAGAAATGAAATAAAATATATGCTTCAGTTTGGTGAAACATTAACTTTTCAAAATGCAATCGGTTAAAATTTCAGTACCGTTTCTGAAATAGTCGCATTATTTTAACTCTCGCCCTTTCAGCATTTGTGTGTCTTCATTCTCTCCTCATGCAGTAGTAGGAGTCAGATTTTGATTGACCGTTAGGTCTACTATTAGGTATACTTTTAAGAATGAATCAAGTACAAAAAGATTTGTCATCTGTTGACCTGCTTGAAGTTCCAAAATCTTGCATTTAAGTTGTTAATTCTCCAGTGGAAGCAATTCAAAATTTTATACAGCAGTTATTTATGCTGACATAACCCAAACTGACATTTTAAGTGGGTTTTTTTGAAGTGGGTGAACTGGGTTAAAAAAAATTGTTGCGAGCCACTAGTTTACACCATGCTAAAGGTGACCTGTCCTTTTTAAAAAAAAAAAAAAAAAAAAGTCCTTGGATTGTGTCTGTTAAGGAGAGGTCAGTTTAAAAAAACACCTCTAATTTGTTAGTTCTGAGCCAGTCTGCCTGCAACATTCGCTCTGCCAAACCTGTTCCCCAACCTACCCCTGCAGAATAATGATAAGCAACTGGATGAGTAAATCCTTCATTGGCATGCTCAGAATATATAGCAAAAGGCCGCATCAATAATCCCTAGGTCCCTGAATGGTCTGGTAATGCATGCATTGGTTTGATAAAAAGTATTCTTATTATTCTTATGATTACATAGCACTAAATAGAGGGTGCCTGATAATTCCAAAATGCTGGAAATATGTCTGTACACTAAAAAATGATATAAGTAGGTTTGCTGCTTATTACTGGTGGACTTTGAATGTATTTACATCTTCCAGTGCAAGAGCCTGATGCTTAAAGCCTTGTGGCTGATTCTGAATACATGATTGGGAAAAGATGCACATCTGCTTATGTTAGGCTTCCTATTTTCTGCAGCTAATAACTTTTTAGCCTTCAGTTCTAGCGATGTAAGTTTGCAATCTTGGTGGGAGTGCAGTGTGATTGAAAGTTAGCAGGCACAGCTGGGAGATATGCTGGGATTGGGGAAGTGGTTGGATATTTCATAATGCTTGACATTGAAATGCAGTTGGGACTCCGCATCTGGTAATGGTGACTTACCGTATATACTCGAGTATAAGCCGACCGAGTATAAGCCGAGGTACCTAATTTTACCTACGAAAACTGGGAAAACTTATTGACTCTAGTATAAGCTTAGAAACAACTACAGCCCTGTCTCCCAGCAGCGCACATTCTGCCAAAGCGACCCCCCCCCCCAGCGATCAACTGGACTTCTTTGCAAAGTTGATGGTGACAGAATTGCCGGATTACTGTGTGCATTGTCCCACTGTCCCACTATCATGTGCAGAGGGTGCTGTTTGATATTGCCATCACTGTTAATCTTTTCTATAACCAACAGAGGGCGCTGTGTGATATTGCAGTAACTGTTATTCTTTAATATAACCAACAGAGGGTGCTGTGTGATATTGCAGTCACTGTTAATCTTTAATATAACCAACAGAGGGCGCACTGTTATTCTTTCATACAACCAACAGATGGCGCTGTGTGATATTGCAGTCACTGTTAATCTTTAATATAACCAACAGAGGGCGCACTGTTATTCTTTCATACAACCAACAGATGGTGCTGTGTGATATTGCAGTCACTGTTATTCTTTCATATAACCAACAGAGGGCGCACTGTTATGCTTTCATATAACCAACAGAGGGCATTGTGGGATATTGCAGTCTCTCCCCAAGTGTACTGTTGGTATAGGAATGATTGAAAGTGACTGCAATCTCAGCTACTCGGGTCGGATACCGCTGACCCGAGTATAAGCCGAGATAGACTTTTTCAGCACATTTTGGATGCTGAAAAACTCGGCTTATACTCTGGTATATACGGTAATTCTTTATTATTTTTTTTTTATTTTTTTACATAAACCTTTCTGCATGTGCATTGGATGAAATTTATTTGAAGTAGCTATATTCTTAAAAGCAGTTAAAATATCATATTCCTGCTTCTGGAGCTTTTTTGTTTTAACCTGTTATTTGCCTGGCAGACTGACCATTTCATCATGTTCATTGATATATGTATTATACAAGACCAAGAGACTAATGCCTACTTGACAAAGCATTTGTAATTACTAGGGATGCACCGAATCCAGGATTCTGCCTTTTTCAGCAGGATGCGGCTTCAGTCAAATCCTTCTGCACGGCCGAACGGAATCTTAATTTTCATATGCAAATTAGGGCGGGAAATCGCATAACTTTTTGTCACAAAACAAGGAAGTAAAAAAATGTTTTCCCCCCTTCCCACCCCTAATTTGCATATGTATATGCAAATGCAGTACGTGGAGATTTTTCGCCCCGAAGAATAGGAGATTTGTCCCCGGGCGACTAATCTCCCTGAATCTGCCTGTGTGCCCTGACCCTTAGGGTTGGGGCAGACGGGGAGATTTAGTCGCCTGGCGACTAATCCCCTCTTCTGCGTGGCGACAATCTCCCCGAACTGCCTTCAGTCTGCTTGATTGAAGAATCCCTGTGCTAATGCACTCGCGTTGCTTCGATTTCCGAAGTCGCCTGAAGTTTCCTTGTGATGCGACTTCGGAAATCGAAGCGCTGCGAGTGCATTAGCGCAGGCAATTCTTCATTCAAGCATACGGAAGGCAGTTCGGGGAGATTGTTGCCACGCAGAAGAGGCGATTAGTCACCAGCAGGGGAATGTAATAAAAGTCGCAAAGAGCAAAACAATTCGCACCAATAAGACTAAAAATCCACATCTCGCAATGTAATATTATTCCTTAAACTGTTATTGAATTGCGAATTTTAATTGCACATTGCGACTTTTAATTGCGCATTGCAAATTTTAATTGCGCACTCATAAGAAGTGCTTGAAGGTGTCGTAATCTTTTGGAGCAAACATAACGACTTTTTCAGTAAGAAGTTTTATTACATTGACTGCGCATTGGCGCAAACTATAAAATTCGCAAACGGTCTTTCACTGTCAGAAGTGGTCGCTAAACAGTTTCCGGGCTCGCAAAAGCTATATTAAATTCGCACAAAGCAAAATTTGTTCGCGCAAAGGCATAACTTTTCGCATTGCGAATAGTTTTTCCGTTAGCGATTTTTATTAAATTCCCCCGATGGTGGCTAAATCTCCCCGAATCTGCCAGTCTGCCCCAACCCTAAAGAGTAGTTATCTCTTTAAAACATTTGCTCCTATCTGCCACTTTGCATTTCTTAATTTCCCTGGTAGTGTTTACATACTAGAGAGAAGTGAGATCATAACTCCAAGCTGGGAGAATTTCCCTCAAGACCTATTCACTGCTTTTAAATTTGCCTAGACTGGTATTTTAATCTAGGAAATGATTTGTGTTTCATATGTAGAGTTGTAGGATTTATTGTCTAACTCCTGCGAGGAAGATAAAAATTTGGAGCAAACCATGGATGACTCTTCAGTAATGTGTGATATATATTGTGGGTTCTTGTTGCTGGGTTGCATTAAGCGGATGGAAAAGGAAAGCAGCCTGGTTTAGAGCGATCACAATATTAAGCACATCCATTCTCTTAGCTCTATATACCTCTCCACATTCCCTCCTGGCAAGCTAAACTGCTTGCCACCTTCCCTCATTGCTCCTTATCAGAGCACAGTTCTCTGCAGCTGCCTAATCTTCCCCTCCATAGTTTAAGTATTATCCTATCCAGCTCTGGAATTGGATCAACAAATAATGCTTGTGTGCAAACAGATCACTCTTTTGAATAGAGCCTATAAAACAAAAAGCATTATATATTAGATTGCTCCTTAGTTAACATAAAATGAAAACTTTTAGTAAAAAGTGTTTCTTGAATAGTTCTGGCATCAATGCCTCCAATAAGGGGATTCAGCAATCAAGCAAGCGTAAAGTTGGCAACCCACAGTCCATTTGGACATACGGTAAATCCAGTTTATCACCTCTTAGTCGCCAGGCGACAAATCTCCACTTCTTCAGGGAGACTAATCTCTCCGAACTGCCTCCTCTAAAAAAGAAACGCTTGAGTGCCATACCGCCGGCGGAAGGCAGGGGAGGTCGTCTGGGGAGATTAGTCGCCCTGAAGAAGAGGAGATTTGTCGCCGGGTGACTAATCTCCCTGAATTGCAGCGTGTGTCTCTGCCCTTGCTGTAAACTTCTCAGCTGTAACTTGTCATATGGAATTTATAAGTTCTGCCAGGTGTCCTTTGATCTAGGCCACATTTTGTATTCTTATACACTCGCCACTTGTTAATGGTATCCCTGGCATATCAATAGTATCCTTTAGCACTGCATCTTCCAAATGATTCAGTGGAATATTTCGATCTTTCACAGGTACCTTGCTAAACTCTATAGCCTGGCACTAGTGATTTGCGGGTTGACAAAAATTTGACCAACACCTGACAATAACTTGGCTTGCACCTACATTTATAGATCCATGCAGGGCCAGATTTACATACCGGACGTCCCTAGGCCTGCTGTCTTCGTTGCCCCCGTCCCCTCCCTTTTATTCGCTCAAATTTTCATCATCGGGACCGGAGCAATGGGGATTGTCACACGTGGGATTTAAAATCCTGGCGCCCTAGGCCCGGGCCTGGATCCATGCCCGACTGGCCATCCCCATGTGGTGGGGTACATGTGCATCAATGGAGGCTGCCAGAGCCAAAAGTCGGCAGTGTAATGTCGTGTACGGGGAGAGTAGAAGAAGCGATCAACATGAACCCACCCGCGAGCTGCAAAAAGTGTGTGGAAGTAGTCGTGAACCCTTGTGTCCCCCAGATTTCGACCTGGCCTACACATCAGTACCTGGCACTTATGGGTGTTGGACAGCGGGACAGTTGTGTCCATCAGTGATTTATTGTCACCAAATTACAGTATCTGCAATAGTTTAAATTGGATATGTCATGCAATGAAGGTTAGTTTAAACAATGCTATGGTACTAATAGGAACAAGTACCAATAATGCCACTGGTACACCATACTTGAATTTCTGCTATGGCAGTTTCCCTTTTAGCCCTTGACACATAATTTTGAATGACGTATTTATTGTTTATAGTACTTAATGTCTGCTCTTTAGTGATGTGCGGGTCAGGCTTTTCACGACCCACACCCGAAAGCCGACTTCCGGGTCTCTTTTGTAGAACCGTTGACGTCACAAAAGGGACGGAGCGAGCGGTGGTAAACCCAGCGGGTATTGGGTCTGCCCGCTCATCACTTCTGCTCTTGTATTAATCCCCATATGTCCTGCCAGAGAATAGTACAATTCTGAGTGGGCAAGTAGCCATAAATAAAAAGTATCCAGAACAGACGAGCATGAACCTGCCAGGAGACTTGAAAGACTCCCTTGTGAGTGACTGTCATTAAATGTAAATTTCAGTCAGCCACAGAGGACACTATCTTGTACAGTTAACTATAATTCTCCAGTAAACAGCAGGTTACTTTTCCTCTGTGACCTGCTAAGACTCAAATAGACTTATCACCAGAGGGACAAGTTCCCTGACAGGTCTCTGCTCTACTTTCATAACCTGGAGCTGCTTCAGCAACGTTGAGCATTTAGTAATAATAAAATCTCTGACGAGTTTGTTTTATTTTCATTATTTTGTTTGCTCCCACTGGAGTGACCTAAAAGGTAAAACAAGCAAATGGGATGCCAAGTGGTTGGTGCCTAACATAGATGAGAGCACATTAATACCCACCCCCTCAAACTTCTCCCAGTTTTAATTTCTATGAACCTGCCCTGTTTGCTTAATTAATGCAAGGATCCTATGAAATGTCTTTCCAACATGCAAAATTGGATTTAACAAGTGATCATTTTTGCATGTCCTTCCATCATTGCAGTTTACAGGGGTAGAGCAAACTTGATCTGCCTCTGTGTAGCTGCCTTGACAGTAGTGCAAAGGAGATCCGTTGTCTGTGGGGACTGGAGACTTGCCTGGAGAAAAGGTGGACTATTATGTTTTGCTATATTGTCTCATTGGTATATCTGGTTAGGATTAGCAGTGCATGAAATAGCTAAGGACAGACAAATATTGCTGTCGGTATCATTGAAATTGTCTAATGTATATTGGAAGTTTGCGAGGATGAAATTAGCATTGATTATGTTTATTGGTTATTTTTGTGTTTACTTCCACTTTAAGAAAGCAAAGTTGCTCAAGCTGAACAGAATAGAATCTGTACTTATTAACTAATACAGAAAGGCACTCCATAATGCTGATAGTAATTCCCCAATAATGATGAACAGTAATTGTGTATTATCTTTTCTATTTGGTTTACATTGTTAAACTCAAAGACACATTGTATGTCCGTTTCTTAATCATTTTAACTGGCTTGGAAGCCATAACGGATTTCTACCTTTTTGTAGGAATTTTCATTATTCTAGAGCCATCCAGTTCTTGTACCTTGTGCGTGACAGCTTGAAAGGGGTTACGTCCTCCAGATTGTAAGAGCAGTGCTGATTAAAACGAATTGAAATATGAGCATCTGAATGTCCCATCTTTCTATTGTCTTCTTTGCACTGAATACTATGCAGTGTAGCTACTGGAGGACACGATGCATGTTTGGTAGCGCACACATTTATGTATGCTAAGCTTTGATCAGCTGACAACTCTGCTTCTTTTATATGTGCAAAATATTGCTGCAAGTATAGAATAATATATCTTGGTGAGTTTTTTTTATTTGCCCAGTGTTTCCTGAGCCCTAATTTTCTTTTTTTCCACCTGAAGAGAAAAATGTATATTATAATTATGAACTGGATCCATGCTGTAGTATTGAGCATGTGATGTATTCTGTCTTAGATTTGTGCTTAAATATTCCTTTAATGGCCTTATTTTGTTATATGGCGTAAAGTAGGACACCTACAGGCCAGATAATTCATTTTCTTTTTATGCTAAGAAGTAGCCTTCTGTTCTTTTGATAGAGGGCATAAAAAAACCTTGAGCTGCAGCTATTCATTTTTGTAAATTTACATTGTAAGTTTATAACCCTGGTTTAATGAGCATTATAAACTATGAATGAGGAAATCGAATACATAGAATAGGCACTCCTTCAGTCTGTACTGTATTGTAATGCATGAAGCGTATATACTTGGGACATCATGCATGTGTCCTGACAGAGTAGATAAACCTTGCTTATAAATGGCTACGCTTTTGCGGTTATATCATTTATAGAAAAAACTGTGTTGCTTTGTTATGTACTCAATTGATTTTAACCAGCTGTAACCTCAAGCTACTATTGACCAGATCCTCTATATACTTGTTACTGACCCGCAAAGATGGCAAGCTCTTCAGTTTCTATTCCCCTCTATTTCTCTGCTGTTCATGGTACTCATATGTCACAGAAACCAAGAAGTGCAGCTAGTACCATATTCAACAGGATTAATCAGACTAAACGGGGGATACAGTATATTCTCAGTGGAATGTCTTTAGCAGTAATTCGCTAGAACTTTTTAATGATGGTCAGGCTTACATTTGTATGCAGACACATATTAGGGGAAGAGAAAAACATACTGCCAGGCTAGTGTTTTGCTTTCAATATTATTGCTCCCTTAGCACTTTCCCAACTGCTGCTACACAGGAGAGATGACCCTTTTGTTTATTTGTCAGCTTGCTCTTTGAACCAGCGAAGGAGAAATGACTCAAATGGTCACGTCACACTCTATTCTATTTTTCTGATCATTGCAAGGTCAGAAAAGTCATTGCAAATATAAGAGCCACAGTGGCTTTTATTTAGGAACCTTCCACAGACATGTACTCTTATCCTTGAAATGACTGTGCTTGTAATGGGTTACACTTGTCCTGGGTGATCATTCAACTCCTGGGAAGGTCTTCATCCTGCAGGCCACCATCATATTGTTTTGTTATTAATCTTCAACTTTTTCCCCCCTCTTGTCCTCAACAGTCATCTGAAATGTGATTTTAGCACAGAGTGCCGTGCTTCATATTTAATTTCATCATGACTCTCAATGGCCATACTTTTCTTAGTTTTTAAGGGCAGGGCCTGACCCATGATTGTACTGGCATGGTGCTGTTCCAGGCATTTCCCAGTGTTATAGGATGGGAGATGGAGATGCATGGTTCTGTATATCCTATTTCTAGTTTTTCAAATTACCAGTCCACAGATATGCTCTCTGTTTAATAAACTCCTCCTTATCTCACAGCCTTAAGCTGGCCATAGACACAAATCCGATCGTACAAATCAACGTACGATAGTTATGTCCGTTAGTGACCGTCTCACACTGAAAATTGGACGATCGGCAATACACGCAGAGATATCGGCAGGTGACAGAAATTTTCTAACCTGTCCGATCGACCAAACGACCGATCTCCGCCGGACGAAAAAATGTCGGAACGCTCCACACACCGTCCGAAAATCGTACGATTCCATGATTCATACGATCGGATCGTTGTGTCTAGGGCCAGCTTAACACACTGTAGCTTTGGGAAAGGAGGGGTGTGTTTATACAGTGCTTTTGAACAAACCTTCATGATTGTAGCGCACGAGAGGGAGATATAGTAAAGGAAAAAACAATAGCATGCCTTATTTTGTTTATAGTAAGAAATTGGAAAATGTGGATTGTTTTTAGATAATAGGCAGAATATATATTTTTACTATTCATTTCTCAGTCCTATTCATTGATCTTGTTTTAAACAAAGATGTATGATGGCCTTTAACGTTTACCTTTCCTTTGCTAAAAGTTAAAAAATACTTTGTGTGCAACATTGTGAATGTTCCTGTCTTATCTCTTCAGATTTTCGAAGACCATTATCATTTCTCTCACCGAGCTGTGATGAAAAGATCATTGACCCCCAAGAGAACTAGACAAGTCTTGTTAAAGAGAGAGCCTCAGGTAAGTTCAAAGCTTCACTTCAAACTATTGCATAAAATCCTCTGGTAAATGGTATTTGCTTAGATTAGTTGTATCATGTTTCAGCCTATCACATGTATCATATACCGTATATACTCGTGTATAAGCAGAGGTACCTAATTTTACCTACAAAAACTGGGAAAACGTATTGACTCGCGTATAAGCCTAGACACAACTACAGCCCTGTCTCCCAGCAGCGCACATTCTGCCAAAGCGACCCCCCCCCCCCAGCGATCAACCGGACTTCTTTGCAAAGCTGATGGTGACAGAGAATTGCCAAACGGATTACTGTGTGCATTGTCCCACTATCATGTGCAGAGGGTGCTGTTTGATATTGCCATCACTGTTAATCTTTTGTATAACCAACAGAGGGCGATGTGTGATATTGCAGTCACTGTTATTCTTTCATATAACCAACAGAGGGTGCTGTGTGATATTGCAGTCACTGTTATTCTTTCATACAACCAACAGATGGCGCTGTGTGATAATGCAGTCACTGTTAATCTTTCATATAACCAACAGAGGGTGCTGTGTGATATTGCAGTCACTGTTATTCTTTCATACAACCAACAGATGGCGCTGTGTGATATTGCAGTCACTGTTAATCTTTCGTACAACCAACAGATGGCACTGTGTGATATTGCAGTCCCGGTTATTCTTTTATACAACCAACAGATGGCGCTGTGTGATATTGCAGTCACTGTTAATCTTTCATATAACCAACAGAGGGCACACTGTTATTCTTTCATATAACCAGAGGGCATTGTGGTATATTGCAGTCTCTCCCCAAGTGAACTGTTGGTATAGGAATGATTAAAAGTTACTGCAATCTCAGCTACTCGGGTCGGGTACTGACCCGCCTATAAGCCGAGGTAGACTTTTTCAGCACATTTTGGATGCTGAAAAACTCTGCTTATACGCGGGTATATACGGTAATATTTTTATTTCAATGAATACCTTTAACGGAATTGCGTGTTTAAAGGAATTACAATAAAAGGTTGTGTTGCCCTGCATTGGTAAAACTGGTGTGTTTGCTTCAGAAACACAACTATAGTTTTATATAAACAAGCTGCTGTGTAGCCATGGGGGCAGCCATTCAAGCACAGGATACACAGTAGATAACAGATAAATTCTAATCCCATTGTATACTACAGACCTTATCTCTGTGTATCCTGTGCCTTCTCTCCTTTTTCAGCTTTGAATAGCTGCCCCCATGGCTTCACAGCAGCTTGTTTATATAAACTTTTGTAGCGTTTCTGAGCTAAATACACCAGTTTTACCAGTGCAGCACATTATATTTTCATTACTTTAGAAGACTTGCATTTTTTTTTTTTTTTTTATTAGTTTTTTATTTTCAAATATGCAGTCGACATCACATATATATATGCCCACCGGGTGCAACCCGGGTGCGGGTATTATCAATGTAGACAGAATCATAACGTACATAAAATATGCATAAACTGGTGTCAATCGTATTTGTCAACCGAAAGAGAAGAATTAGGGGGAAGGAAAGAAAAGAGAAAAGAGTTGAAATGCATGAGTATGTAATATTTGCTTTATCAATTAGGAGAGGACAGTATTACTGGTAAACCATGTATGGTTAGACTTGCATTTTTTGATGTTACTGTTCCTCTAAGATCCTCTGAACTTAGTGGCTTCCTGTATCGGCACTTAAAAGTACAGTGTCCACCTGTGGGTTTAACTAAATTGGAAAACTGGTCAGCAAACTAGAAAATGAGGTTCAATGTTGATAAATGCACTTTGGCAGAAATAATATAAATGCAAGTTATACACTAAATGGCAGTGTGTTGGGGAGTTTCCATAACTGAGAAGGATCCCAGTTGTCTAATTCTGGGCAGTGTCTTTCTGAAGCCATTAAAACAAATAAAGTTCTGTCTTGCATTAACTCAAGGGATGAAAACATAATTTTGCCTCTTTATAAGTTCCTGGTAAGGCCTCATCTGGAGTATGCAGTGCAGTTTTGGGCTCCAGCAGAGGGTAAACTGTCAAGGTTGGGATTGTTTTCTCTGGAAAAAAGGTGCTTGCATAGGGACATGATTACACTTTACAAGTACATTTGAGGACATTATAGACAAATATCAGGTGACCTTTTTACCTATAAAGAGTATTACCCTAGAGAAAAATAACTTTTCATTGGAAATTGCATAGGTGGTTCTTTACAGTGAGGTTGTGGAATGCACTGCCGGATAATGTTGTGATGCCTTTGAGTGACTTGGATAATTTCTTGGACAAGCATAATATCCAAGGCTATTGTGATACTAAAATCTATAACTAATGTATGGGTATATATAGTTTATGTGAGTGTATGGAGGGGCCTGTGTGTCTATGCATGGATGCTGGGATTCATTTCAAGGGGTTGAACTTGATGGGCTTTGGTCTTTTTTCAACCCAATCTAACTATGTAACAGCAGAGTCTGCACCTGGATTACTGAGCTGCCAGACTAAAACACCAGAGACAGGAACATTGAATTTTAACTTTCATTTTATAAAAATGGTCAAAAAACCTGAACTGAAAGTGTTTGTTTTGAAAGTGACTATACCATTTAATTATCCACGAAATAGACCATACACAGACCTATAAAAGGATAGTTCACAAGGAAATCTATATTTGTGCCATGGAAAGTATAGTTTATTCCCATGCAAAAGAGTCTTCCTAATCTCTGAGTGGCACTGAGCTGCATGTGACAATGCGACAGGTTAGCTGCAGTCTGATTCTGTTTATTCTCCATGTATTTGTTCTGAGAACTTCCCCTCGCTGGCACTCTTGCCTTCCTTGTCTTCCTTCTGTGTTGGCATTTGTGAGCATACACAGACTCATCAAGTGGATTTCTCCCAGCATCTGTCTTTGTTTATGTGTAGATAACTTGTACTGTAAGATCTTTTCCATTTAGCTGCCAATTTGTGCTCACTGACCTGTGCTGAGGGGTCCTCATTCATTTTTTTTTTTTTTTTTTTTTTTGTTCCTATTTTTCACCTCGCTCTCCCTTCTCTTCAAGGCAGCATGCATAGCTGTCATATGTAATGCTCCTGATTAAAGCAGACAATTTTCTTTTGCCGTTGATACTAAGTATCTTGGCTTGACAAGTGCTTATATTTTATCTTAAGTGTTCAGCCTCCAGCACTCAATTTCTGTCCATTGTACATATTCTCAATTGAAACTTTATTTATTTTGGTGTAATACATATTCATGGCTTCAGATTATTCGTGCTTTGGTTAGGGCACATATATTAACACTTTAAAAAGATAGTTTGAGAGAATAATAACATTGCTCTTTATAAAATTCCCCAGTAATAGCCTATTAGACACAAAACGATATTGTCCTAATAAAGAAAGGGCATTTACTTCTTCTCCACTGCCTTGACAGCTGAAACAAACTGGGTGCCCTTTAATCTGACACTGGGACTTCAGAATTTACATTTCCTACTTCTGCTTGTTATAGAATTTGTGTGGGGGATTTTTGGACTAGTCCAGTGGTTTTCTTTCTGTGAAGTTCCTTTTATTTATAATGCCTCAGATAAAGGAAAGTGGTGTTTCATATGTCATTTAAGCTCCATAAAATGAATGGATCGCCCAGTTAACAAACGTACCCTTAAGTCATTGTGCTTTTGATGAAGACTTAACGGCCTTACAAATGTGGAAGTTTATCTCTGTTACGTTGCAGAGCACTGCAGTGTGCATCTGGTTTGATGATCAGAAGTCTGTGGGGGCAGCTTTCACCAGAAGAATGGAGAAATATAAACATTGATGCCAAAATAATTTTAAGTCTTTCACATTGCTTTGTGTCTTTCATTTGTTTGAGTTCTTTTTTGGGTGTTCGTAATCTAAAGGATCCCAACAGCTCTTTACTTTGATACTTTTTATTAAAATTTGATCAATGAAAGCTGGGCTTTGTTTGTTTGGTTCTTTTGGATTACCCTGAAGGCACCCTTGTGTTTGTGTTTTTTTTTTTTTTAGCCAAGATACTCTA
Source organism: Xenopus petersii (assembly GCA_038501925.1). NCBI lineage: Eukaryota > Metazoa > Chordata > Amphibia > Anura > Pipidae > Xenopus > Xenopus petersii. The sequence continues at coordinate 89,958,561 of CM076677.1, forward strand.
TATTACATAAGAAAGTAGGCATAGGCAATGACAAAAAAGTGAAGTGATTTCTGTAAGCCTTAGGGCTATTCCACACGGGGAGATAGCCACGCGTTTGCGGTCGCGGCGACAAAGCGCCGCGACAGTCGCTGCGACCGGCGCAGGCGACAGTTTTGTATGGGCGCCTATGTAAAAACGCCTGTGCTAACCACACGAGGCGATGCGCTTTTCAACAGTCGCCTGAAAAAGCCTGGCGAGGCATTTTCAGGCGACTGTTGAAAAGCGCATCGCCTCGTGTGGTTAGCACAGGCGTTTTTACATAGGCGCCCATACAAAACTGTCGCGGCGCTTTGACACCGCAAACGCGTGGCTATCTCCCCGTGTGGACTAGCCCTTAAATTCTGACTAGCTGTTCTTTTCTGTCTCATCCCTTGTATTTAAAGGAGCAGGTCTTTTAAAATAGACTTTACTGCTCAAACAAGGACTCCTGGTTAAATAAAAAAAAGCAATTATTATTGGCAAATGAATGTAAACTTGCAAATGTATATTTCTCATTACTCTTATGCTTTCCATATTAGGATGAAGAATAGGCACCTTTGCCATGGTGGGTCTTCATATTGGGTTGGCATCTATGCAGGCACTTTGCATTGTGCAGGTTAGAGTAATTGCCCCTAATTGCTCTAGAGGTCCATTGTTGTAAATAAGAAACTGCTGTTGATCATTATAAGGGTGGTGGCAGACTTGACGATTGTTTTCCAAAGTCGCCCGAATTTCCTCACAAGGAAACTTTTGGCGACTTCGGAAAGCCAAAGCTATCCGAGTGCCATCCCGCCGGCGGGAAGGCATTTGGGGAGATTAGTCATCAGAAGAAGAGATTTGTCACTTGGAGACTAATCTCCCCACAATCGCCACGTCTGCCACCAGCAGTGTTGCCACCCGGCCGGTATTTTACCGGCCTAGCCGGTAAAACACCTGCCAGGGCCGGTATTACAAATTTACCAGCAATGTAGCTGCCGGTAAATTTGTAATACCCTTAAAAATACCCCTTGGCCTGCCCCCAATCCCCTGTAAAAACTTAGCTTTTGTGACTTTGTCCCCGTCTTTAAATGATAATTATTCCTTCTTTAAGGAGACCTGCCACCCAGACATAAAAGTTGTAGAATAACCGTCCTTTACCAATTTAAATATGCAATGCAATTTTTTTAAATGAAAACATCCATATTTGTTATAAAGTTATCTTAAAATCTCAGCTGTCTATCATATATTGCCTGCCCCTTCTATGCCTGAGGCATAGCAGCAGGGCAAACTATCTTCTTTTATATCTATAGAAAGTGAAAATAGTAAAGTACCCCCGCTTGATAGAAGATGGCCTATATTGTGACTGCTTCAGTTTAATTGATCAAGCGGGGGTACTTTTCAATCTTCTTTTATATTGTGAATTACCTAATACTGACAGAAGTCAGACCTCTGCTGGAATCATAAGGGTAAAAACGTTTACAGTAAACAAAGGGATCTGTGGTGCGGTTTGTTTTTTTCACTTTCTATAGATGTTTGTGCATTTCCCCTTTCATCCTTACTATCTATAATTGTGTAGCCTGTGCATGGACATGAGTATCAGGTTCCCCATTCTTGCATAAATAACATTTTGGAATGATGCAAAAATTTCCTTAACAAGGTTCATAAAATGGCTCATACCTGCTTACTATAATTGTGTATTCCAAGACTGAAGAAAACAAGATTTAAATCTATACAGTGTAACAAAGTTTATTTTGCTTAACTAGCACAATAGAAATTTAACTTGTGGATCTGTTGCCCTAAGAAATAATTCCAATCATCTACTTTTTATATTTATTTTTCACAAGCTTAGACAGCAGGTAAGTAGCTGGTAGCATACAAGGATACATATATATATATATATATATATATATATATATATATATATATATATATATATATATATATATATATATATATATATATATATATATATATATATATATATATATATATATATATATATATATATATATATATATATATATATATATATATATATACACTCTCACAGGTCTTGTGAAAATTGAGGTGGATTTATTCAACCTTTCAGCCCCTACATCGAAGCAGTCATCAGGAAGTGCAATTGTCCTTATGTTTTTTGCGTGCACCAGAACAGTTAGGTCCATAAATATTTGGACAGAGACAGCTTTTTTTTTTTCTAATTTTGGTTCTGTACATTACCACATTGAATTTTAAATGAAACCACTCATATGCAGTTGAACTGCAGACTTTCAGCTTTAATTCAGTGGGTTGAACAAAAAGATAATAATGCATAAAAATGTGAGGAACTAAAGCCTTCATTCATGGGCTCAAAAGTATTGACTCAAAGGCTATTTAATGGGCAAGTGTAGGCAATGCCTTCATTGTGTCATTATCAATGAAGCAGATAAATACCATGGAGTTGATTTGAGGGGGGGGGTGCTTATATGTGGAAGATTTTGCTGTGAACCAAAAACATGCAGTCAAAGGAGCTCTCCATGCAGGTGAAACAAGCCATCCTTAAGCTGCAAAAACAGAAAAAACCCATCCGAGAAATTGCTACAATATTAGGAGTGGTAAAATCGACAGATTGGTACATCCTGCGAAAGAAAGAAAGCACTGGTGAACTCAGCAACGCAAAAAGACCTGGAAGACCGCGGTGGTGGATGATCGCAGAATGATTTCCATGGTGAAGAGAAACCCTTCACAACAGCCAAACAAGTGAAAAACTCTCCAGAAGGTAGGCTTATGATATCCAAGTCTACCATAAAGAGAAGACTGCATGAACGTAAATACAGAGGGTGCACTGCAAGGTTCAAGCCACTCATAAGCATCAAGAAATTGACTCAAAGGCTATTTCATGGGCAAGTGTAGGCAATGCCTTCATTGTGTCATTATCAATGAAGCAGATAAATACCATGGAGTTGATTTGAGGGGGGGGTGCTTATATGTGGAAGATTTTGCTGGGAACCAAAAACATGCAGTCAAAGGAGCTCTCCATGCAGGTGAAACAAGCCATTCTTAAGCTGCAAAAACAGAAAAAACCCATCCGAGAAATTGCTACAATATTAGGAGTGGTAAAATCGACAGATTGGTACATCCTGCGAAAGAAAGAAAGTACTGGTGAACTCAGCAACGCAAAAAGACCTGGAAGACCGCAGTGGTGGATGATCGCAGAATGATTTCCATGGTGAAGAGAAACCCTTCACAACAGCCAAACAAGTGAAAAACACTCTCCAGAAGGTAGGCTTATGATATCCAAGTCTACCATAAAGAGAAGACTGCATGAATGTAAATACAGAGGATGCACTGCAAGGTTCAAGCCACTCATAAGCATCAAGAATAGAATGGGTAGATTAGACTTTTCTAAAACATCTAAAAAAAAGCCAGCCGAGTTCTGGAAAAACATTCTTTGGATAGATGAAACCAAGATTAACCTCTACCAGAATGATGGCAAGAAAAAAGTATGGAGAAGGTGAACCGCTCATGATCCAAAGCATACCACATCATCTATAAAACATGGCGGAGGCAGTGTGATGGCTTGGGCGTGCATGGCTGCCAGTGGCACTGGGACACTAGTGTTTATCCATGATGTGACACAGGACAGAAGCAGCCAAATTAATTCTGAGGTGTTCAGAGACATAATGTCTGCGCAAATCCAGCTAAACGCAGTCAAATTGATTGGGAGGGATTTCATAATACAGATGGACAATGACCCAAAACATCTGGTGATGTCCATGAGTTCAAGACAGAACCAAAATTAGAAAAAAATTGTTTGCTAACTTCTTAGCTGTCCTGTATTGTGCTTTTTTTAATGTGACCTTTTCAGGTTACAGTAATTAAAGCAAAAAAATGGAAACTTTAATTTTTCAAGATTATTGATTGAGATATTAACTAATATTCCTAGTGTGATAATGTAGCTAGAAGTCCTGTAAAAGGATGACTGTACCTGTTGGTACTGCATTACATTAGCTTTTAGATTTAACCTTTCCCGTGGAAGGTTTATAGAGTTATATTTCAATTCTAATTTAATTATTGTGTCTTTCTCAATATCAGGTGCACTGGTTGGAGCAGCAAGTGGCAAAAAAAAGGAAAAAGAGAGATATTTATACAGATCCAACAGATCCCAAATTTATGCAGCAGTGGTACCTGGTAAGTAACAGATCCTTGAGATGCAAAGACCAATTCAGTATTTCTGCAGAGCCTCTTTAAGGTGTAAGTGAATTTCACACTCCATTTGAATTCTAAGGAACATGCAGAAATCCCTTAATCACATCTCTTCTACTGCATTCTCTAAAACTTTCAATAATGTTTTAATAACTGGTTTCATAAAGCATGAATACAGTAATTGGTCTTAGTGTCTTTCTTCCCCCCCCACCCAGCTTTAACTGAAATAAATATATAAATATTATAAAATAAAATATAAGAATAAAAGTGAACCTATATTTTTGCTGTTCGGATTGGCTTTGTGACCTTGGTTAACAAGTGACCGTATTCATCTGGGCTGCAGTAAACTGGCTGAATATTATTAGTTGCCTTACCACGTAATCACACAATTAATATTCCAGTTTATCAAAGGATTCTGGGTAACGTTTAATTGAAAAATAAATCCATATGTGCTTGTCTGAAAAAAATGCGTTACATGTGTGGTTTATAGTTTTGCTTCTCGCTAGCATACATACAGAAAAAAAAAACACTAAATGTACTGTGAAAAGAATTGTTTGCATTCTTATATTTAAAATGGCCCCTTTAACACTTGCTCTTTTCATAACATTGTCCAGATTGCCCTTGCAAGGTTTTAAAATAATATCCCCAATAAAGTCAACATTCTGTCAATACTAATTCCACATTTGTGTGTGTGTAAGTAAACCTAACCTGTGGATATATAGGATACTCTAGCTCCGGCTATGCTTCCATTGCTGCATTGTTACTGAAGACTGCCTTCAGTTGAGTTATATGAGCTGACCTACACAGTTGAAAAGAAAAATGTAAGTATAACTCACAAAGGTTGAGCGAAACACCCAGTGGGCATCTTGTGGCTTGTAGCAAAGTCTCAGAACTACTGACTTTGCACTTGTTCTGCCAAAATTATTGCTTATGAGAAAATATGCTTATCCCCGGTGAGACAGGAAAGTCATTCAGTGCACATTTTTTAAGGTTTTTTTTTTTTCTCCCATTAAAATGAAATCAGCCTTTCTGCTTTATCCTTGATGATTAGTATTCCAACACTGTAAGCAATCCTTGGAGAACAGAAAACATCTGGCTAGCAGAGACGTCAGGTTAAATTAGGTTAAAGGACTTGCAAACATGCGTGCAAAACAATTTACAATGTGTAATATAAAAAAAAAATAAAAAATCATTGTTACTGGAGTTTTACAGGAAAGTTCTAATTCTTCAGTCCCTAGCAGTTACACTTGCATGGATTTCTTGTCTATCTAGTCTTTGCAGATGTTGCAGAGTTGTGAAAGATAGTTTAGAGTCCCCAGTGTATGTGTGTAGAGAGAAATAGATAGATATATATAAATATATAAATAATGAAAATTCTTTCTATGAATAGAAACAGAAGCAAGGACCGTCTCATAGTATAGTATAACTTTCCTTGGTCAGTGTCACACACCGCACAGGAGGCGAAAAGGCTTCAGCTCCATGTTGTTTGTACACTGACCGGCACGGCATCAGCTTGCCAGTACACACGGAGGCCCATTTATCAAAGTCAGAATTTATCTCCTTATTTTCTGAAAAATACTCTGAACAAATCCACACAGTTTTTTCCCCTTTATTTATCAATACGATTTACCAAAAATTTTCTGTGCTGGGAAAAAATGTGGGAAAAAAACAAATGGTAAGAATTTTTCCGATTTTCCACCCAAAAACTTCGGATTATTGTATACGAAACCCATCGCAGATCAAGATATCTTCGGGACTTCTCCCATTGTCTTATATGCAACCTCGGTAGGTCTGAGATGCCGGATTTTCGGATTCTGACTTTTTCCATCCTCTGGGTATAATAAACCCAGAAAAATTAGATTTTTATTTATTTGGGGGGGGGGGGGTTGCATTCAGAGTTTAATAAATAACCCCATAGTGTATTTCAGTGCAAACGGCATTGTTTCATGCATTTTAGCTGACTTCCACCCATGTTCACACACAACACAGAGCAGACACATGCACACTTAAGTCCACACTGTACCAAAGGAACAGGTGCCAAAAATGAGTTTAATTTATTAGTCTGAATGTCCAATTGAGCAAGGACAGCAACAAAATCCATATAGAAATAATATTCCTTGTTGTCCTACCAATCTTCCTTCTAAGCTGTGCAAGATGTACAAATACACACTTTAATTTTGAGTACTAACTTTGTACTGAACCATCCTTCTGTATGAATACAGTTTTTAACATGAACAAGTTGTGGTAACTTTATCCTATGTTTTCACACACCGACGTCAAAGAGCAATTAGACAGGTAACATTGCTTTCATGCCATATTTTTTATATCCTCCTCCCAAATGTATTGGTTGTACCCTAGCAGGGTATTTTGTATTTTGCCTATAGTCATCTGGAATTGCAGCCAGTCAAAAGAACAAAACATGGTTAAGACAAATCCAAGACACAGAAACAACAGCAGCACGTTATCTCGCATAATGCAACGAGAGATGCATTAAATCCATATTATACTATACAGGTATGGGACCTGTTATCCAGAATGCTCGGGACCTGGGGTTTTCTGGGTAGTGGATCTTTCCGTAATTTGAATCTTCATACCTTACGTCTACTAGAAAATGTATTATTAGTAAACCTTAAATAAGCCCAATAAGCTGATCTTTCATCCAATAAGGATTAATTGTATCTTAATTTGGATCAAGTGCAAAGTACTGTTTTATTACAGAGAAAAAGGAAATAATTTTAAAAAAAATTGGATTATTTGATTATAGTGGAGTCTATGGGAGACAGCCTTTTTGTAGTTTGGAGCTTTCTGGATAATGGGTTTCCGGATAACTCATCCCATACCTGTACTAAGGTTTTTTTTTTTAATTTCTTGAACTTTACAAGGCAAACAGGGAAACTAATTAACTGCCTCTCAAGGACTAAACCTGAAGTAGCTTTAGTTTCCCTGTAACAAAAACATGGACTTGTGTTGAACACGGGGTATATATTGCCCTTTTACACTTTTCCTAAATATACCTTAATTTTGCACTTTGTGTGTTGCTCCTTTATGTAAGCATAGTATAATAATGCGTTTTATAGTCCAGTCCTTCAGTATCCGTGGTTATATTGCTAAAAATTAGAACATTAGAACATTTTTAGTTACTTTTCAATGACACCTATGTTCCACTGATACCAGGAACTTTCTAAAAATCGCCCATCTTTGTTCCTGTTCACGCATCGTAACTTTAAGCCATGGAGATTAGAATTGCTTGTTCTGCAGTTTTAGTTCAGATCCGAGAATACATTTATATTAAAAGTACTATTAACTTAATGTGAGTGATTCCTCCGTTCACCAGTTAAGGGTTTAAAATATGATCTTTCTGTACACTGGAGAGATCATTTCACCCAGCTAGTAGCAATTACATTTCTCTTCCTCCAGGAAAAGTAAGAAATATTGAAGTAATGAGTTTCCTTTATGACACATGGTTCTCTGGAGCTCTTTAGCGTGAAGTCTTCCTATTTGCAGTTGACTTTAATCAAGTGCAACACGACAGACATTCGAGTATCACATTAAGGACTCGTTTATGAGAGGAGGGAAAAATGTTGTGTGCAATAATGTTAACTGCTCACTAATTTGTGCCCCTACCACTGTCAAGATTAGAAATTTGGACCTCTGGAATTGGGCACAATGATTTGTTCATGATATTGAGTTGGTGTGCCATCATGTAAGGCAGGGGCACCAATTTTTTTTTTCTCAGGGTTTGTGTTCCAGGGGGGGCCAAATATGAGTTCTGACTGCCTATTAGTAGCACCTATATGGACTGGAATCCTATAGGGGGCTCCATTTGAGACACGTGGTTTCTATGCAGCTAAAATTTTCCTTCAAGCCAGAAGTTAAAACAAAAAAATGAGCACCTGTTTTGAGGCTACTGGGAGCAACATCAAGGGGTTGGTGAGCAACATGTTGCTTGCAAGCCACTGATTGGGGATCACTGATGTTAGGAACAACAAATGGGCAAACCCCTTGTGCCCACCATTGTTATGGTACAAGGGAAGATTATACTCTTCAGTAAATTCCTCTTATTCCATTCACATCATCCAAGCAAAATGTAAACATATACTGTAGTGCAAATTCTCTTTATATATTTAGGGTTTTTTGGGGCATGTTTAGAACAGAAACTCAACAAAACAGCAAATTGTGCCCTTCGCCAGTAATCCATACCAGCCAATCACATCTTTCATTTTATAAAGTTAACTGGGAAAGAACATAAAAACTAATTTCTGCAAATTTCTCATCACAAAGAACATCGGGACTTGAACTCAGACTTTCTAGAATCAAATGGGCAAATTCACTATGCGCCGAAGCAATTTTCGTTACTTCGCAAATTCACTAACGGACGCTGGCGTAACTTCGCTAGTGTAACTTCGCACCTTTATGCCTGGTGAGTTTGCGCAACGGACGTAACTATGCAAATTCACTAACACGCGCATTGTTCTGAACGCTACCTTTTACGCTAGACTTCCTTCGCCACCTCAGACCAGGCGAAGCGCAATAGAGTAGAAGTCCCAAAAAACGCTGGCGTTTTTTTCTATATTATGGGTGATAGGCTGAAAAAGATTGAGAAAATTTTTGGGGCTCCCCTCCTTCCCCCCTACATTTCCTAACTCATGGCAACTTAACTATACAGTGGGCACATGTATAGGGCAAAATAAAAATTTTACTTGATGTTTTGAAGGTTTCCCAGGCATTTGTAGTGATTGTACGTATTCCTCCATTGAAATTGGAATTTGGCGCCGTATGCAAATTAACCATCGCTAGCGTAACTTCGCTTCGCTTACCGAATCAACGCTAGCGCAACTTCAAAACCTTATGCTACCCCTGAGCGCAACTTCAGATTTTAGTGAATTTGCGGAGCGCTGGCGAAACGCGGTAAAGTTACGCCTGGCGCAACTACGAATCGGTGAATGTCCCACAAAGTCCATTGCTGTATCTTAATGTCAGAGCTGCACATGCCTTTAAGTTGTAACACTGCAATGCTAAAATGGGCATTATGGAGATGGTGCTGCTGGGATGCAAAATTGTATTCACATATGCTTGGATAAAGGAGAGTTGAACAAGCACAATATAAAGTAAACTTCATTATGTTATTTCATAGTTTCCACTTACAGATCGTTGAATTATTTTATCTCTGTATTCTCATATTAGGCAACTGGTTTATTTAAAAAGAAATAAAAAAAAAAACACGGTCAGTATGTGATGTATTCTGAAGAGCCAATATCTTTTCCAGCTTGATACAAACCGACATGATCTGCATGTGAAGGAGGCTTGGCAGCAAGGCTTTACTGGCAAAGGCATTGTGGTCTCTATTCTGGATGACGGTATTGAAAAGAATCACCCAGATCTGCAAGCGAATTATGTGAGTTAATTACCAGTCCAATAAGAATCTGCCTGACTCTGATCTTGCCACTTTATAGAATGTCGAAAGTTTGCCCCTTTTTGTAATCTACAAACTATGCCTGGCTTTGCTTGAAAGTGCAGGGCAGTTCTATGAACAACTAAATCCCAGTCCTGTTTAAGTCTCACTCACTCACTTTGAATGTCACTCACTCAATAGCCTTAGAGTGCCAGGTGATGGTATAACGCCGTATAACTAAATCATTGAACCAAAAAAGGTGCCTTGCTATTAGGAGGACCTCCGATAGCCGCTTGTTCTACATACACAGTTTGCACACATCCCAGTGCTTATGAACTAAAAGGCTCACATTTTTTTTATTTTTTATTTTTTTTGTTTACTGAGATGGCTTTTAACCTTGGACTGCACTAGTAAACATTTGTGAGCCTTCTTTTTTTTAGTGTAATTTACTTTCTCTGCATGTGTATTTTATGAGCAATTCGATAATGCATGTGTATACATTCATCTGCTTTGTGGGGTTAAAAACAAGGATAGATTATCGATCGCCGCCACTCTAGAGATGCACTTGCTCCGGTGCGCTTGAAATTTATGAGCAAGAAGCCATTAAGTTGATTGAACAGTGGGAAAAAAAAGCTGAATGCAGTTAGACATCTTGATCTTTTCACACCAGTTTGCAGAAATATAAATGAGCAGGGCAAAAGCGATAAGGGAAGCGAGATGAATGTGGGTGTCACTAAAACTGATTATAGTCCTTTTATGTGTTTTTTTTTTTTTTTCTTAATTGTACAATGGTTTGTTTTCAGGATCCGGCTGCCAGCTATGATGTCAATGACCAAGATCCGGATCCCCAGCCTAGATATACTCAGCTGAATGATAACAGGTGGGCACTGCTATGTTTTATTCATAAGTAATCGCCAATGCTGATTTTATTGTTTAGGTTACATCTTAAAAGATAAGCTTTATCTTTTAAAAATGTTTGCTTTAAAGGATCATGCCTATTGATTTTATCTTTAAAAATAAGTCTGTAAGTCTATTTCTCTTCTTTTTGCATCCAGGGCCCAATAATAATAACCTTCCTTAAACCAGAATAATTTACTTAAACTAGTTTTGTATACATTACTTTTTTTTTTTTTTTTTTTTTTTTTTTTTATGGGCATCCAGACACATGACTTTTTTTATGGGCATCCAGACAGTCAGACACATACACATTTGCAAAATCTAATTGGTTGGTTTGGGTTTTGTGATTTCTTGGATTGGTACATTGGGTAATCCATCCCAATTAGGGATGCACCGAATCCAGGATTCGGCCTTTTTCAGCAGGATTCGGCCGAATCCTTCTGCCTGGCCGAACCGAATCCTAATTTGCATATGCAAATTAGGGGCGGGAGGGAAATTGCGTGACTGTCAGTAAAAAATGTTTTCCCCTTCACACCCCTAATTTGCATATGCAAATTAGGGTTTGGATTCGGTTTGGTATTAGGCCGAATCTTTCGTGAAGGATTCGGGGTTCGGCCGAATCCAAAAAAGTGGATTCGGTGCATCCTTAATCCCAATGACATTTTAGAGAAAAATCATTTCCTTTCATATAATTAGGCTGAGAGCACTCATTCGAATGTAAAAATTATAGTTCTAGAATATGTTAATTGTCTGGGTATAAAATAAGAAAATGAGAATTTTGCTTCTGGGGAAGATGGCTATGAACAGAAAAAAACATAAAATGTAAAGAAACACCTGAACAGAAAATACAACTTTTTGGAAAGGAAGATAAACACCTAAAACTTCCAGGATATTTTGTGGATAATCCAAGAGTAGAATTGAAACAAGTATGGGTGAAATATCTTATGTAGTATGTTTATATTATGTTGCACTTAAAATTCAGATCAGAATCAAAGATTTTTTGCAAATCTTCCCTTCTATAGGTTAAACGAGAGCTCAAGATTAAAATAGAATCTATAGACTAGAAATGCTGTATTTTGTATAATAATTTTGCCCAGAGGTTCAGCCACCCTCTAACAGCAATGGTCCATGCCACACGCGTCTGCTGTCCATCTTCTGGTCTTGTTGAGGCACATATACGTGACACTGCACATGCTCAGTGTTTGCTGGGCAGTTGTGGAGAAGCGAAGGATAATTCAGAAATCAAAATATTACAGATGGTAGATCACTGCCAGACAATGCTGATTAGTTTATTGATATGGCAGCAATCTGCATCAGAATCGATGATCAGCTTGCTTTATGAAGTTGTATATTGCGAGATAGGCTTTAAGCTTAGGAAACTAACGGAAGCTATAAGTATATGCTATGAAAAAAGATGAAGGGCTACTGGGTCAAACCTTGGAGGCTCTGGTGTCCCTGCTTTGGTACAAAAGCCTAAAGCGTTTTCTAGTCTGTGCTGAGCTTTAGTTCTTCTTTGATGTTACCTAGTAAAAACCTATTAAATATGCATTTTGAATCTGAGCTATTAATGCACTCCTGCTTTGCTATGTTTATTTCTCCCGGAGTTATATGATGGCTAGGAAATCTGCTACATTTATTGTGGCAAGCTGTAGCATTCATATCTCAGTCCTCACTTTATTCTCTCTTGTCTATAATCACCTCTCACCTTGTTTTCCATTGAGACACTTACAATTATATTGGCTTTGAGTTGGAGGAAATTAATCATCTATTCATGACTGGTGGGTGTTTGTACTGTGCCATTCTGTTAACGACGACAGAGAATTGTGATCCTCTTGGTAGCTGTTAACCTCGTTTCCAAGCATCCATCTTGATTTCTAACTAGTCCGTACTTTACAGACACAAAATGCTGTGCAATACGATTTTTTCAGAACATATCCATTCCGCGTGCCTCTATTCTCCTTTCTTATTTTCTTCCAGTTGTTTGAAACTTTAGGAATGCAAAAAAGGTGAAATCATACATTCCAAACTCTGTTGCTGTGGCCCGGGGAACTCAAAGCACTATATGCCCCTATTTAAGTTGGCTAAAATGGGCAGCAAGGTGAAATGTTGGTTTGGTCAGATGTTGTGGTTTCTGAAGGCCCCAATACACGGGCCGGTAGCTGCCGACAGAATATGTCGGCAGCTTATTGGCCCGTATGTGGGGCCATGCGACAGGATTCCCCGATCCATATCTGGCTGGCCAGATCTCCCGTCTGATCACGGCCGTATCTGTGTGTATGTGGTCCTGAGATCCAATCGTCCATATTGGATCCATTATGATCTGATCGTTGGGCCCAATATCGCCCACTTCAATGTGGGCATATCTGGGAGAGATCCGCTCATTTGGCAACATGGCGAAACGAGCGGATCTCCAAGTCTATGGCCACCTTTACTATGTCATTTAACTATTATAACTATCCCAATTTATGTGGGTTTACACTAAGGATGCACCGAATTCACAATTTTGGATTTAGGCGAACCTCTGAATCCTTTGCGAAAGATTCGTCCGAATACCAAGCCTAATCCGAATCCTAATTTGGATATGCAAATTAGGGGTGAGAAGGAGAAAACATTTTTTACTTCCTTTTTTTGTGACCGTCACACGATTTCCCTCCCCGCCCCTAATTTGCATATGCAAATAAGGATTCGGGTTCGGGCGGGCAGAAGGATTCAAATCCTGGCCGAATCCTGGAATTCGGTGCATCCCTAGTTTACATGGTTGTTTGCCCCCACATGGTTTTTATTATTTGTGGGTTTTTAGCTCTTCAATTAAGCAGCTCTCCAGTTTGCAGTTTCAGTAATCTGGTTGCTAGGCTCGTAATTACCAAAGCAACCATGCATTGACTTGAATAAGAGACTGGAATATGAACAGGACAGGACCTGAATAGAAAGATGAGTAATATAAAGTAGCAAGAACCGTACATTTGTAGCCTTTGTATTTTATATTTGAAAGCTGGAAAGAGTCAGCGGATAAAGACATAATTTATTTAAAAAATAAATGAATAAAAAAAGGCCAACTGAAAAGTTGCTTAGCATTAACCAGTCTATAACATACTAAAGAGTTGACTTTAAGGTGAACCACCCCTTTAAAGGAAAACTATACCCCCCCAAACAATGTAGGTCTCTATAAAAAGATATTGCATAAAACAGCTCATATGTAAAACCCTGCTTCATGTAAATAAACCATTTTCATAATAATATACTTTTCTAGTAGTATGTGCCATTGGGTAATCATAAATAGAAAATTGCCATTTTAAAAAATAAGGACCGCCCCCCGGGAACATAGGATTCACTGTACTCACAAACATACCAACAAACCATACATGTTAGGTCACATGAGCCAATTAACAGACAGAGTTGTGTCTTTTGCTTCCACACTTCTTCCTGTTACAGTTAGAGTTGTAGTATTTCTGGTCAGGTGATCTCTGAGGCAGCACAGAGACCAACACAAAATGGTGGTTCAAGGCAAGAGATGTAAAAGGGCAATATTTACTTAAATATATATTCCAGTTTGGTAAGATTCTTTAATATGCCACTTAATATGATATGAACTATCTGTTGCTTAAGTGTTCATTTTGGGGGTATAGTTTTCCTTTAAGGGTGTTTTATTTTTTTTTTTTTAAATATCAATAGAAAAATATAATTTGTGGTGTACAAAGAAATGAAGTTGAACTGCCCTTTAAGAATTTGTTTCCCTCTTACAAGACCTAGCACACAATTAGGATTTTGTCTTTCCAATCCCTATCCTTTTTGACAGTAGGATAGATTCTGCAAAAGAAGCTTTATTTCTTATGCCCTGCTGAAAAGCAGCCAACTCTATAAATCTTCTGTTCTGTCAAGTAATGGAAACATTTGTCACTTTCAGAGCCACATATGCAAAGTGAGACATAACACTAACATTGTCTAAACTTACTGGCCTTGATGATTATTTGATCCTTTAAACCAGTGTTTGTTTTTCTAGGGGGGGGCAGCTTTCAAGTCCCAGTGTTAGATTTGGTTGATTCTTTTGGCTTGTTTGTCATGTTACCGTTAATAAAAAAACGGCTCTGAGATTCTAGTTGCTTTTAATCTTAAATCTGTATCTTGCAGAATAATAAAATTGAAATGTGCCCATAAAATTAAAAATCAAAGTTTGTTTTTCTCTTTGCATTCTATGTAACGCAGAAATAAAATTCATACCTCGCTAGTTGTATATTATAAAATAGGGATGCACCGCATCCACTATTTTGGATTCAGCCGAACCCCCGAATCCTTAGCGAAAGATTCTGCCGATACCAAAGCGAATCCTAATTTGCAAACGCAAATTAGGATTCGGTTTGGTATCGGCAGAATCTTTCGTGGGAAGGGGGAAAAAATGTTTTAACTTCCTTAAATGCTTGCTTATCTTAAGTTGTTACAAAAGTATCTAAGTGCACCTGGAACATATTCTGGGCTCTCTGCCAAAAACCAATTAAGTTTTTTAGAAACTGTATCTTTTTCTGACTGTTCAGTGCAGGAGATCAAAGAGAAAGTCGGAACATTTCAGTAACAATCTGGGACTTCGGGTTAAGTTGTCAAAATTGAGACTGTCTGTGATAAACGGGACAGTTGGGAGGTATTGACAAAGGGTTTAAATATTGCGCATTGGTTCCTGCTATTAAAATAATTATTGGCTTCACACCTGCTTTTATACATCACTGTTTGATTGGCATTTCTTATACGGAGACTTGGGGTGTCTGCAAACCTACATATATAGAGATTTGTGACCGTTTCACAGTTCACTTTTAGTTACAGGAAGTTTTTATTTGAGGTTTTATAGCCCAGCTTCATCTGTTTAACCTTTGCCAACACATTGGTATCACTATCAAGTGAAGACTCGGCAAGGATTCTAAAGGCTTAAGAGCTGCGCATGGAAAATATGTTGTTCTGTTCCAGATGAATGTATGCATCACGGCTGCCTGCCATGCTCTGGCTAAGAAGGTCTTATTACTGCAACTGCTGCATAAAGATGTCTTGGGCTTCTCTTTTACTCACACAGCTGCTCTAACTGGACCGTTCCTGTGGAAAGGAATTTTATTGAAGGGCACGTTTTCCCTTAAATGTTGCCTTCGGGTAAGGTCACACTGTGAAATTCGGGAAGATTTCGTCGCCCAGCAACTAATCGCCTCTTCTTTGGGGCGAATAATCTCCCCGAACTGCTTCCACCTGCAAGAATGAAAAATCGGCATGGCACTCGCGGAGATTCATTTTCCGAAATCGCCCAAAGTTTCCTCGTGAGGCAAATTCGTGTGACTTCGGAAAATGAAATCTCCCAGTGTGACCTTAAAATTCCTGAGTATATGGCTACTGATCTTTTCTTATACAAGAGACTGTTTCTGCTGGAAAACGTCCAATCGTATGCTCTCCTTTATATATTTCAGTTGAGCTGTAGAGTATCTGCACATTTAATGATACAAAATACATTTCCTATAGTATTGCATACATGCAGAGGATTTAAGTTGTTGTTGCAGGTCTTCGCTTCGGTCATAAATGTGGGCAATGTGCATATTGTTATTTTATAGCCATAGGAATCTAAGACTCGTTCATAACTGCAACAAACATTCTGTTTCAAAGCTGTTTCACCCAGGTAAAAGTGAATATTTTATTCCCAGCTATAAATGTAAAGTTGTAGGAATAAACCGCACAGACAACGTATTGTTCCATTGTAAAATTCTAGTATTGCTCTCAATAGCAAACTGGTGCCTGGGGTCATTCATAGAGCCTATCCTTGACACTTACAGATGGCTGTGGTGTGCAAACAAATGGTTAAGATGACTGGCAGCACACCGAATGCCAGCCGAGTTCTTGCCAAAGTTCCTGCCGTTCTCCTGTTTGACTTGCAGAGATGTGGGTCTTGTCTCTACTGCGTGATGCTGCAGACACACAAGATTAATGTTCTGTCTTCACAAAGCCCCATTTCATTCGTATCCAGGAATACTCCGCTCTGTTCACGCTTACATTGGTGCAGCAATATTTTATGGGTTTGAAGGAGTGCCTGTAAACTAGTAAATAGCTGGTTACCCTACTGCAGCACCACCACTGCTCTTGGTTTAGATAAACGCTCTAACTCATACATTTCTGTTGTCTGGGCTAAAGCATTAACTAGTGTAATGCAAGTAGTGGAATTGGTGAGAGATGCACAGATTGTGTTGATATCATTTTCCATATAATATAAGATTAACCATTTCCTTGCTTCAGAGGGGTTTTTATATTCAGGCAGATGGCAGACCATGCCTGGATCTTTTTTATAATCTTAATGTTTTATTGGAGAATTGTGGAAAGGGCCTGGTGACCTGGCATGTTGCATAGAACATAATTTATCAATACGGCATTAAGCGGCTATTTTTTTTAAAGTCTGAATGCCAAAAACTTTTTTTTTTTTTTTTTTACTATAAAATCCGAATTATTAGTGAAAAAAAAACTTGAATGTTTCAGTATTTAAAAAGTCAGAATCCGAAAATCTAGCATCTTAGACCTGCCAAGGTTGTATATAAGTCAATGGGAGAAGTCCGAAGATAAAAATTCATACAATTCAAATTTTTCACAATTATTTTTTTTTTTGTTCAGGTTTTTTCCCAAACATGAAATGTTTGGGAAAATGTATTGATAAATAAGGGGAAATATAATGAGATATTTTCGGGTTTTGATAAATAACCCCCTAGATGTAGCAGATACTGTTTGTTATTTACATTAAGTACTACCATGCAGATATGATGCCTATGAATCACAGATATTTAGTGCTTTTTTTTCTTTCTGATTTAAGGCATGGCACCCGCTGTGCCGGAGAGGTGGCGGCAGTGGCAAATAATGGCATCTGTGGTGTTGGCATTGCATATAATGCTAATATTGGAGGTAAGGAAGAATTTCATATTCTACAGTAGCTAAATATACTTGCCTTCTATCTTTTACCTTTAGCTTCTATGCAGGCCTCCATATACAGGCCTCTATTGTTTTCATGTTGGTTGTCCCAAAGTCTTCCTTATCACCCTCATAGCCTTCTGTTGTGTTCTAAGCCACTTATAAGGGCAATGGCACACGAGTTTTGGCACACAGAGTTTTGGTAAATCTGCATTACCATGGGTGACCGATCTCATGAAAATACCTTGCCACCCACTAACCTTCAGATTTGGAAGAAGATTTGTTGTCAAAAGCTCATTGTGTGTCATTGCCCTAAGGAGCAATGGGCTCATTCAGTTGGGCTTGTGTTAAAAGGTTGCATAAACACTATCTGAACTGTCAGAAGTGATTCAACCCCTTCCATACCTTGTTTCATTGTCAAGTCATGGATACTACTTTTTGAAGTCTTTTCCAGACAATATGCTTTGCAGAATCCATCACTTTACAGTGGAACAAGGTGAGATGGAGGGAGTCCATTACACTTTGACCCTCAGACATAATGACGTGGGTTGCAGTATGGATTTTTAATCTGTGGAATGAAGTTTGTTTGTGCAAAAAGACATACTTTTATATCGCTGTACATTGAGATAGTGTTTATGCACCTTTTCTACATAAGCCTATGTCAAAAAGATGGACATATTTACCCTTTAACTGAATAATTGGGTATTTATTGGTGTGAACACTGGTACATAGTCTGCTTGGAAATATATAATGAAACCTATGCAAAGATATGTTGCAACTTGTATAATTAGGAATATTGTTACCTTTTTTTATTGTACAATTAAACACACTTTTTCCCCCCATAAATAGGAGTGCGGATGTTGGATGGAGAAGTGACTGATGCTGTGGAAGCAAGGTCTTTGGGACTCAACCCTAACCACATCCACATCTATAGTGCCAGCTGGGGACCAGAAGATGATGGCAAAACTGTGGATGGGCCAGCAAAGTTGGCTGAAGAAGCTTTTTATAGAGGAGTTACACAGGTGAAATAAGAGATTCGTCGGAGAGCAAACAAGTTCTAAACTGCTTAAAGAGGCAACCATGCTACTCTTAGTTATGGAGCATCTTTAGAACAATAAAAGTCAATTTATAGTATTTAATATTTAAATGTGCAATAATTACTAAGCCAGAATTTCCCTGGTATTATCTTGGAGGCTAATATCCTAGCCTGTTAGGGTTCACAGCCATACTGATACTGCTAAAAAAAGTCATTTCAGCAGTTTCTTGAGTGTATAGGGCTTCCTGTGCATCTATTCAAATCCTCAGTTGCATCTATTGACTTTTGTTGCAGGGTCGTGGAGGCCTGGGCTCCATATATGTTTGGGCCTCTGGCAATGGTGGAAGAGAACACGACAGCTGTAACTGTGATGGCTACACCAACAGCATTTACACCCTTTCTATAAGCAGCACCACCCAGATGGGGAATGTCCCTTGGTACAGTGAGGCATGTTCTTCCACTCTTGCGACTACGTACAGCAGTGGCAACCAGAACGAGAAGCAAATTGTAAGTTTGCCACACAGCTTAAATGGACGGGCATCTCACCATTGGGCATAATTCTCAAACCGTGAAAGTAAAGCTTGCTGCTGCCCACCAAAGTGAAATTCTGTCATACTCTATTCATTTTGTGAGATTTTTGAGGGCGTATTTATCAATGGGTAACAGTGAGTGTTCACCTTTGACAAATAGCTCTGTTTTCACTCTTTTGAGAAATATGCCCCTATGTTTTCCTGAAACAGATACTTACTTTTGTATGGCTTCCGTTAGTTTACAGTTTCTCAAGAGCTGCTATATAGCTGTGTTATTTTATGTTTACGTGTGAGTTTAAAAATGCATAAAGCCCTTTTACATGTGCAGTCTGATCAAATTAATTTTGTTGGAAATGGTTCAGACCCGGGAGATAGATAGCTAGATAGATAGATCTATCCATATCTCTATCTATATATCTATCTATCTATATCTATCTATCTATATCTATCTATCTATATCTCTATATATCTCTCTCTCTCTCTATATCTCTCTATATATAGATCTATCTATATAGATCTATCTATCTCTATATAGATCTATCTATCTATAGATCTATCTATCTATAGATCTATCTATATAGATCTATCTATCTATAGATCGATCTATCTATCTATAGATCGATCTATCTATCTATAGATCGATCTATCTATCTATAGATCGATCTATCTATCTATATATAGATCTATCTATCTATCTATCTATATATAGATCTATCTATATATAGATCGATCTATATATAGATCTATCTATCTATCTTTATATAGATCTATCTATCTTTATATATATATATATATCTTTATATAGATCTATCTATATATAGATCGATCGATCTATCTATCTATAGATCGATCTATCTATCTTTATATAGATCCATCTATATATAGATCTATCTATCTATCTTTATATAGATCTATCTATAGATCTATCTATCTAAATATAGATCGATCTATCTATCTAAATATCGATCGATCGATCGATCGATCTATATATAGATCTATCTATCTATATATAGATCTATCTATATATATATAGATCTATCTATATATATATATATATAGATCTATCTATATATAGATCTATCTATATATAGATCGATCTATCTATAGATCTATCTATCTATAGATCTATCTATCTATAGATCTATCTATAGATCTATCTATCTATATATAGATCTCTCTCTCTCTCTCTCTCTCTCTCTCTCTCTCTCTCTCTCTCTCTCTCTCTCTCTCTCTCTCTCTCTCTCTCTCTCTCTCTCTCTCTCTCTCTCTCTCTCTCTCTCTCTCTCTCTCTCTCTCTCGAATGCTGACATTTTAACCATTTTCCAGTGTCGGGCACCAAGACTTTTGCAACATTGTTTAAAAAGTAACAACCAGGAGTTAAGCAAATGCTGCTCTCATTAGCAATTACATTTACAAATAACTTTTAAGGCTCTAACAATTTTTAATAAATTCATATTGGAAGTTGCTTATACTTGTATTTTCTTTTATTAGGCAATAAATAATTTATTGGGTTGACATTTCCTTCAAGATTGCTTTGTATAACTTGCACAGATTTCCTACTATTCCACATGTATTATTGAAAGCTGAAGTTTCAGTGAATAAGTGGTTTATAGTCACAGTATAGGAATGAAGAGTATTGCTTGGAATATTTACTAAATTGTTCTTCTCCCTGGATTTGACTGGTGAACTATAAGTTCTGTTTGTTAGACTGTCATTGCGGTCGAATGTTATTATATATGTAATAATTAGTGATGACCGAGAAATGTCCTAATTTCTCTAGTTTCCCTTGAGGGCCACGTTTATTGTTATAGGCCATTAACTCACTGCACCATTGTAGACTTGCAGTAAAATCCCAGCTAGTGTTTGGGTAATTGTTTACCAATTGTTCTGTTCACCCCGGTTTTACAGCTCTGCTGAAATGATCATAGAGCCTTATACATAATTAATGAGAATTATTTCTGCGCCTAATGAGTTGTTTCCAGTCTATTAATTGTGTAACATGATTTGGGATATGCTGAGAAGGATTTTCATGCATTTGAAGTATTTATTTGCTTGTCTCTAATTGTTAAGCCTCAAATCTATATGAATCATGTATCAGCCTTAAATTGATTAGTTAGGCCCATTTTCAGTGCACACAGGATTCTTTATCTTGTTTTGTCTCTTCCTCTCATCAAGGTAAACAGTTTTTTCATGTTTGCTTTTGGGTCTATGTAGAACAGTGTTGGTAAACTCATGGCGTCCATCCATGGATTAGTATTCTGGGAGTTTATAATGTGGGCACAAGATTTAGAGATCTCAATAGTATTTGTTTGTACCAGGTTACGACAGATCTGAGACAGAAGTGCACAGACTCTCACACCGGGACATCAGCATCCGCACCGCTGGCTGCAGGAATCATCGCTCTCGCTCTGGAAGCAAAGTATGAATTGTGTGCAATAATGTTCTGTGAGAGCCTTTAATGCTACTGTAGCGCTGGAGAAAGGGGGTTAAACTTTAACTGTATATTCTTTTCACTACTTCCTAAATCAGGGGTGCCCAAAAGGTAGATCGGGATCTACCAGTAGACCTTTAGCTGGTAAACCGTAGATCTCAAGACACTGTCAACAAACGGCTTGTCTAAATTAACCTTCTATTGCATGCTTTTCATTCAGATATTGATGTTAATGTTACATAAGAAATAGTTATTTGTTAAATATAGCAATATACATTTTCTCATAAATCAATATAATATTGAAGTAATATTTTCCATGGAACAGAGTGCTGAAAATTATTTTATGGATGTAGATCATAATGGGACAACATCACTGAAAGTAGATCTCACATTAGTAAAGTATGGGCACTCCTGTCCTAAATCTTGGAAAGTAAGAGCATTGTAGAGCAGTAATAAATCATAAAATAGAAGTACAAGGAGATTGTTTCATAATTCTAATAATTCCATATCCAGATGTTTTTTTTTCTGATGCAAGAATTTTTGGGAAATGATTGCTTTTTTTCTGGATATGCTGTGCACTTATTTCCAGCTGTACATCGTCCTACACCTGCTACACAAGGCTGCCACACTGATTTATTGCACAAGTCCTTTCTATGTAGGTGTGAATTTGGTTAAACCATCTTTTTTAGGATTGTAATCCATTATTTAATTTTGTTTCCGCTTCCTCAATTTGCAGTAAAAATCTTACTTGGAGAGACATGCAGCATCTGGTTGTACAGACGTCAAACCCAGCTGGCCTGAATGCGAATGACTGGATTACCAATGGTGTTGGGCGCAAAGGTAACTTTTATCAGAGCAACTTTACCACGGGTTTGAAGTCAAAGGGTCCATTTGCAGTAGTAGCAACCTATGTATGTTCTTTTTCCAGAGAGGATGCCTCTGTACCAGCTCTATTCGATTTCTTAAATGCAAGTTTGTTTTTTCCAGATTCCATTTATCTTATATATTCTTTAAAAATCTAAACTCAACACATATGCCCCTGCTTAAGCAGCAACGGTGATTATATCTGACTTGCAGTCCCTTTGCAGCGAGTCTGAATACACAGAAATTCTGCTCGTATCATTGTATGCTCAGCCTCTGGAAAAGGCTTCTCCTGCATCAGCAGTAATGTGTGAAGGCTATAGATCCATTTATACTTTCTTCAATTAAAAGTGAGCAGAACAAGACTCGGGATTCTTGTGGATATTCAACAAAAGTAGTTGCTTTTGTAACCCCTTCAGATTATCTTGCACATTTCACATTGAGATGTTTATTTTTTTACAGCAGTGTAGTACAGCATTATAAGCTGCAGAATTTACATTGTTACTTGGGTGAAAAGGCAAAAGAGTATATAATATAGAATGCTTTAATGACAAGGGAGAATTGTAAAGTTTAAAGCGTTAATCAATTGTACGTTTGTTTTTTTTTGTTGTGCGAGAGAATGCACATACGGTATGTTTTATTGCTTTCCTCTTTGCATGTTTAATTGCAATTAATCTTTAATTTGCTATTTACACCGTCAATATTCACATTCAAACATTCCCTATTTTATGTCATCAGAGAGTTCATTTGATCGTGTTCAACTGCCACTCTATTTCAATAAATTAACTCTTTACCCCTCAAGGTTAATGTACTGAATGGGCGATCTATTCACATTTCTCTTCTGTTGTTATGCAGTATTGACCCGTTCCTTAATGCACTCCATTTATTTTTTATTTTTTTGCAGTGAGCCATTCATATGGATATGGTCTGCTGGATGCTGGAGCCATGGTGGCAATGGCTAAGACTTGGGTCACCGTTGGACCTCAAAGAAAATACGTCATTGACATTCTTAGTGAGCCCAAGTGAGAATCAAGCAATATTTTTTATGAAATATTATTATTCTCCTTAGGTTTTACAGCTGCTAAGGGAAAGGCTGTGAGTTATTACTGTAAGGCAGTGATCCCCAACGAGTAGCTTATCAGCAACATGCTGCTCCCCAACCCTTGGATGTTGCTTCTAGTGGCCTCAAACCAGATGCTTATTTTAGAATTCCTAGCTTGGAGGCAAGATTTAGTTGCATAAATACCTCGTCTTTTTAAAATTGAATGTGGCTTACAGGTAAAAAAAAAAGGTTGGGGACCTCTGCTTTAAAGAACCAGTGACATCATTTTTTTTATTTTTTAAATTTCGTTAGTATAGAACAAAAAAAACACAGACATATTAAACTTTTAACTCCTCTTCAGAAATAGGGTTGCCGGTAAAAATGATGGTTGATTACAATGTTATTAATAGGAAAAAAAGAAAAATATATAGGAAGGCCGGTATTTTTTTCCAGAAAAGGTGGCGACCCTATTCAGAAAAGGCGATCCATCTTGCGGTGCTCGATTTCTCTTCCCTGCTTTCCTTGTAGGAGGAGGAGAAATCGAGCACCGCATGATGAATCGTCTATGTGCCGCCTATTCTGAGGCGCACAAGCGGAGTTTCGGTTATTTTTTAATAAATCTGACCAAGTCACATGACTTGGGGCAGCTGGGAAATTGACAAAATGTCTAGCCCCATGTCAGATTTCAAAATTGAATATAAAAAAATCTGTTTGCTCTTTTGAGAAATGGATTTCAGTACAGAACTCTGCTGGAGTAGCACTATTTTTGAAAAAAACAAGTTTTCCCATGACAGTATCCCTTAAAATACAAAGCTCCCTATTACCTTCGATCCTTTGCAACTTACATTCTGAAAGACACTTAGGGGTAAATTTATCAAAGAGTGAAGTTCTGCCACTAGAGTGACATTCAGCAGCTCTCAATTCATTTCTATGGGATTTTGAAAGGCGTATTTATCAATGGGGGAAAGTGAAAGTTCACCCTTTGATAAGACAGGGTTACATTATGTCCTTGGGAGTTGTGCTCTGCACCTTGTGCTTCATTTTTAAAACATTCACTATTATGTTATATATAACAGTGGTTTTATTGTAGAAATTCACACTTTTTAGATTGCATACCTGGCAACTAAACGAATGAACGTTTAAGTTGGACTGACCGGAATCCTGTCTGCAATATCTGTGTTTTTAGTGTAAAGATGCAGCTTGCGTTTAAGCCCCTAGGGCCACACTGTGAGTAGCCTTGTTCTTGAGAAGTGACCTATTTCTGGGTTCAGCAGAACCTTCATGTGATGCAGCGTGAGTCTATTTTCTCATGCTGGGCTGTGCTCTATTGTAA
Organism: Xenopus petersii; assembly: GCA_038501925.1. Classification (NCBI taxonomy): domain Eukaryota; kingdom Metazoa; phylum Chordata; class Amphibia; order Anura; family Pipidae; genus Xenopus; species Xenopus petersii. The sequence goes on from CM076677.1 coordinate 89,983,180, forward strand.
TTACTGGAATTTTTGAAAGAGCCAGTGAGCTGGATGTGGCGGTCAGAGGGTGACTGTGCTGAGCTGCTCTCAATGGCCATACTGTGCTTTGGCTTTGTATCTGCTTAAACCAGGGCCTCAATTCTATAAACAAAAAGCAGTCTCCTGGATTAGCATCTTAAGCATAGTTTGAAGGCAATTGCCATGTAGCTCTAGCTTTGTTACCATGCCTTAAAGGAGAACTAAAGCTTAATAAAATAAGTAGGCTAGAAATGTTGTACATTATATTTTGGGCTTCTATACCAGCCCATGGCAACCACAGCCCTTTAGCAGGGCTCTGAAGATGCCCCAGTAGCTTCCCATCTTTTTTACTGCTGCTTCACTTCACATGCTCTGTGCTGCTGTCACTTACTGAGCTTAGGGACCGACTCAAAATTTACAGTACACCTAGAATATAAATGTTACAATATAAGGCTGATTAATAAATAATACACATAATTACTACATGGCAGCACAAAGACCAGTGTAATTAGCATCAGAATAAACAGCCTTGTAGCATCAGCTTATATTACAGGCCAACCTCATTTTCTGCTTGATAATTTGCGACAACCCCTAGGCTTAGCTTCTCAACAGCTGCTCAGCCCACTGAGCATGTGAGTGTCACAGACATTTTCCAAGATGGTGTCCCCCTGTGACAAGTTTGAAGTCCTGGATCATTGTTACTATTGGGAAGTTGAAACTTTAGGCTGGTACAATAAGTTCAGTATATAAATATGGCATTTTTAGCGTTTAAAGATCCTTTTTTTTGTAAGTGTATTTTCTGACTTGTGGCTGCACCAGCAGTGGTAGAAATTGTGTTTCTGGACAGTTTTACATAGCCTTTATAAATATTCCCTATAATAATATACAATGCCAGAATTAACATACTTTGAAATCCCTCAGTGGCTGTTGAATGGCAACATCGTTCTTTTCTTTGCTGGAGAAGATTGGTCCTTGACGTGTCCCACTGCACATTGTACAGTAGTTGGAGCATAATAGATCAGGAGCAGCTTAATATTATGCACAACAGCATATTTGTTACGCCATAGTCAAATAAGATACCCTTGGTTTGGTTCCCAAGATGCCTTGGCTTCATTAGCTTTACAGTATGCACTTAACTGTTGTTCAATGGGAGGGTTCCTTTTGGGACTTGAAATTCAGCAGCAGTTAGAGCAGCTTAGGTTTGTTTGTTTTTTTAAATTGTTTTGGGTTCTAGCCTTTCTAGCATTAAAGGGGAACTATTGTGAAAATGAAAATTTAATATAAGCTTAAGCATAATAAAATAAATACAAAATAATCAAGTTTATATTCACTATCCCTCTCTCAGCATCTGTTTCTCTTCATTCCGTATTCATGCAGCAGTTGGGTGTCGGATGAATGATCTAATATATCTTATAGGGGGGCTCCTCTTGCTTAGACAATGTATTAGAGCTCACTTGTGCAAAAGGCAGTTATTTTGTTGGATTTTGTTTGTACTGAAATCAATTATTTGAGTGAGTTCTAATACATCTGCTAGGAATGGGAGCCCCCCTATAATTGGATCATTCACCCAACTGCTGCAGGAAGACAGAATGAAGAGAAACAGATGCTGAGAGAGGAATAGTGAATATAAACTTGATTATTTCAGAAACAATACAAAATTTTTAAAGGATTGTATTTAGAAAGTGTCTTAACTCAGTATGAGGAAGCTTATATTACATTTTAATTTACGCGATAGTTCCCCTTTACGTTGAACCCCATTTTCATGGTTTTCTTCTTTTTTTTTTAAACCCGCGATAGGATAGCCTCAGTTTGTTTTAATAAGAATTGAGTAGGGATGGGGAATTTGACCCGTTTCGCTTCCCCAAAAATTCGCCTCCGGTGAAATGTCGCAGACGCCCATTAAAGTCTATGGGCGTCAAAAAAATTGTCGCGCGGCGAAACTGTTTTGACGCGTTTTTTTTTTTTTTTTATGCACACCGCCATACAAGTCTATGGGCGTCATTTTTCCGGCGAAACGAGGTGAAAAAATTCGCCCATCCCTAGAAATGAGGCAACAGTTGTTTTTCTTCAAAGAAACACACTGAACAGTTTTTTTCCATTCTAAATATTCCCCTGGGTAGAGAGATCTCCAGTATTTAGCTGATTAATTTACAAGCAGTTATTCTGTTAGTCCATGAGCTGACTGTGAATCAGATGGTGAACACATGATTTGTGCCTGAAGGGTCCGTCTGCAGGGAAGGGGGTCACTGACTCACCAAACCACAGGACAGACTTCTATTGCTCCCAGTGCCCTCACAAGACATGATTCTTTTACTCTGTTTGCCTTATCTATCTGCTTCTTGCCAACCATTTGTAAATAGCTTCTTTCTCCGAAGCACAAATGTTCTTTTAATAAATACCCTGCTTTTAGTACCTGAATTTGGTTCATAGGGAACATAGAACACACACTTCCCATTCACACCTCATTGGCTGACAAAAAAGCTTCTGTCCTGATGTGTGTGAATGGAGCAGTGCAGGAGAAACAGATGCAGCTTTCTCCTCTGCTTGTGGTTTCTGTAAGCAAACTGGTCTCAATATCCTCCTTTAATACCCCATCTGCTGCGTGTTGGTGTGTATTTGTGGTGGTGGGCACACGCTGTCCCATTTCTCTGTATAACTTCTGTAAAAACAACAGCTCTATTCAAGTTTATAATGTGCCTCCCATCTGCTATTATCAAAGAAACTTGTGTTTTTTTTGCCAAAGTAACTGTTCTTGCTTAGTGTAGATTGCCTTAATAGGTATTGTTGTGTAAAGTAAATGTTCTACATCTTGGTAGGAAATTCCCATTAGCGGTTTATTTCAATGAGAATATTTTGCTGTTGCTTTGTGAGGAAAAGCTGGATTCTGGGCATAAGCACTGGTTTACTTCTTACATGTAATTATTACATTTACTAGGATATCAGACTGCCTACAAATAAAACTGTTTACACAGTTTTTGAAATGGTTAAAGGGGAAGGAAAGCTAGTTGGCGCAAAAACCCTCCCCCCCCTCCCGTGTGTTGCCCACCCTCCCTACTCCCCCTGGCCTACCCGTCCCGCTGGGCAAATGCCCCTAACTTGTTACTTACCCTTCTGCGCAGGTCCAGTCCAGGGAGTTCACAGACATCTTCCTCCACGCCATCTTCTTCCTGCTTTGAACGGCGTTTTGGCACATGCGCACTAGGAGCATTTCGCCGGTACGATCTACTGCGCATGCGCCAAAACGCCGTTCAAAGCAGGAAGAAGATCGCGTGGAGGAAGATGTCGTCTGTGAACTCCCTGGACTGGACCTGCGCAGAAGGGTAAGTAACAAGTTAGGGGCATTTGCCCAGCGGGACGGGTAGGCCAGGGGGAGGAGGGAGGGTGGGCAACACACGGGAGGGGGGGAGGGTTTTTGCGCCAACTAGGTTTCCTTCCCCTTTAAGGTGGCTATACACGGGCCGATAAAAGCTGCAGACAGCCCGAGTCGGCAGCTTATTGGCGCATGTATGTGGCCCTCCGGCGGGCTTCCCCAATGGATATTGGTCTGAAAATCAGCCAGATGTCGATCAGCAGGGTTAAAAATCCCGTTGGATCGCGGACCGTGTGTTAGTTGATGCAGTCCTGACATCCGACCGGCTGTAGTCCTGCATTATGATGGGCCCAACGATCAGATCAGCCGATATCAACCACCTCAACGTGGGCATATCAGGGAGAGATCCACTCGTTGGCAACATCGCCAAATAAGCGGATCTCTCTGTGTATGGCCAGCTTTACTGCTATTTTATTTTTATTTATTTTTTGTTTATTTAGGACAGGTCTGAAAATGTATTTGGAGTTTTGTTGGCAGCTTTAAACTCCCAGCATCCTGCCTTCCCCAGCATTTCTGACTATTCTAAGACTAGTGACTCACAAAGGAGGGCTTTTTTGGCTAGTGGAACAACAAATGACCTACAGTAAATAATGAATGAATTCACTGCTTGGTTCAATTTGCTGTTTACAAATGCTTCTTCTCATTTTGCTGTCTGTATCTCAGGGACATTGGGAAACGTTTGGAAGTCAGACGCAAGGTAGAGCCCTGTGCAGGGATGTCCAATTACATCAGCACCCTGGAACACGTTCAGGCAAGACTCAGCTTGTCCTACAATTGCAGAGGAGACTTGGCCATCTATTTAACCAGCCCAATGGGCACCCGCTCTTGCCTGTTGGCACCCAGGTAAGCACATTTAAACCTTCTCCTCACTATATAATATCTGCCTAGGGGACCACTTCCATGTGACTGATCAGCCGAAGAGGCAGCGTATTACTTGCACTGTGCCAATTAATCCTCTTACAGCAGGATTTCTTCTTCTTTGGTTGACGGATGAAGAGCTAGAAATACCATTTATATTCAAATCAGCAACCCAGCAGTAGTCTGCAGATCCCAGAGCCTACTGCAGATATTTGCCACTAATAAAAACACAGTTGCTGTTAAGGACAGAGACACACGTTCAGATTTGAGGAGGTTAGTTGCCCGGCCACAAATCTCCCTTTCTTCAGGGCGACTAATCTCCCCGAACTGACTTACCCTTTCTTCCCGCTGGCTAGAATGTAAATCACTGGCAGGGTGGCACTCGGAGTGCTTCGTTTTCCGAAGTTTCAGAGTGCCATCCCGCGGGAGGGAAGGAAGGGGAGGCGGTTTGGGGAGATTAGTTGCCAAGAATAAGAGATTTGTCGCCGGGCGACTAATCTCCCCGAATCTGAGCGTGTGTCTCTGCCCTAAGGGTTTTAACTTAAAACTCTGTAATTGACACAGGCATTGCTATTATACATCAGCATAACCATACATGCAGCATACTCGGCAGTTGTTGGGGCCATGGAATATAGAGAACTCTGAGAGTGTCCCGACTTAGTGTCATTTTCGTGTTTTTCTCAGAAATTATCCGCAGGATTTGAGGCGTGGTGTGCCCCTGAAAAAAAGTTTTACTGTGAAGAGGGGGTACTAACTCTGTGGCATCACTTTTCAGAACTGTCCGTTTTACTAACCAAATATTTTTATTTGTAATCTGCAACTTGCCATAGACCCCATGATTACTCGGCTGATGGCTTCAATGATTGGTCCTTTATGACAACACATTCATGGGATGAGGATCCTGCAGGAGAGTGGGTTTTGGAAATTGAAAATGTCAGCAACAACAATAATTACGGTAAGTGTCGTTTATGTACACTGGTTCTGTGTCTGTAAAGGTTCTCATTCATTAAGGTCATGGTATATCTTTAGTAATGAGTCAAATTAACAGCAGGAGAAAAACATACAGCAAGTCTTGTTGGTTTGATTTATTACTATAGATACTCCTGGTTCTTTGTATGGCCTCCAATGTTTTATGTAAGTAATGCATTAAATATGCTGCTTGCTCACCTGTAATATATAATATTCCGATGAACAATGTGAATTCCTCTCAGTACATTCATTCACCTTGGCATGTTTTTTCCAGCTACATCTAATCTGTTCTTCGTTAGTCCTGTTACCTTAGTCCTGTGCTAACTTCTTTATGAAAATATCAAAACAAGACATCACTGCTAATGCAAAGTGCATTAGACTTGCCCAACATGCAGAAAAAAGACATGTTCTAAATTAGGTGCAGCTTTGCAGATAGTATTTGAGTTGCTCCTGACAAGGTGAGAACCTTGCCTCTGGTGCCATTAAAGGACCAGTAACGTCAAAAATTTTTACAAAATAATTCGTTAGAATACAACAAAAAAAAAAAACACCAACACAAATTAAAATTTAAAATAGCAAAGCCTTTATTAAGAAATAACTTACAGAAACTCCACTTCCTGTCCTCTTCATAAACGGCGAAAAGGCGACCATCCATCTGCAGCGCTCGATTTCTCCTCCTGGCTATACACTGACAGCGTGTCCTCTGCCCGATCGCCTTCTCCAGCTCTTCTTCATCCAACAGCAGTATGAAGGCGATGTCTCCCGCTCCTCCGCTCCAGGAATGCAGCCCTGACTGCCGACCCCTTGCCCACTCCATCACTGTCAAGGCAGCTGAAACAAAGCAGCCACAAAAGAATGCGTCCAACACTGAGCCGGCAGGAGGAGTAAATAAAAGTAAATCATACAACCCCGGCAGGTCAGCATTGAGTGTATTAGGAGGCTGCGTCTGCACCGCTCCAGGGCGAAAGGCTGTCCCCCCCCCCCAAATCCTGCCGTTTCACGATTCAGCCTTCAGCAGTCCAACAGCAGTTTGACAGAGGGAACAGCAGCAGCTGCAGGCGGGGAGCAGCACGGCTCACCATAAGAAGCTCGTCCTCCTGGGGTTGCCGGCTCAGTGTTGGACGCATTCTTTTGCGGCTGCTTTGTTTCAGCTGCCTTGACAGTGATGGAGTGGGCAAGGGGTCGGCAGTCAGTGCTGCATTCCTGGAGCGGAGGAGCGGGAGACATCGCCTTCATACTGCTGTTGGATGAAGAAGAGCTGGAGAAGGCGATCGGGCAGAGGACACGCTGTCAGTGTATAGCCAGGAGGAGAAATCGAGCGCTGCAGATGGATGGTCGCCTTTTCGCCGTTTATGAAGAGGACAGGAAGTGGAGTTTCTGTAAGTTATTTCTTAATAAAGGTTTTGCTATTTTAAATTTTAATTTGTGTTGGTGTATTTTTTTTGTTGTATTCTAACGAATTATTTTGTAAAAATTTTTGACTTTACTGGTCCTTTAACCTACAAGCAGAGCCTCCATTAGAAATCACGGAGCCCGTACAACAAAATTTTCTGGGCCCTGCCCCCAAGTCCCACCTCAGATCCCGCCCACCCCGCAACACAGTTAAAAGACCACACGGACATCAGCACTGAAAACGGTAAACACCCCACACACATACAAGTTATAAAAAGCCATTGATGGTGAGGGCCCCCTTCAAAAGTTAAAAAAAATAATAATAATTGGTGACCAGGGCCCCCCTATAAGTTAAAAAAAAAAAAACTGGTGCCAGGGTCCCCATAAAAGTTTATCAATCCAACTGGCAGTGTAGCAGTAAAGAGTGACTGAAGTTTATCAGCGCACAAGTCACATGACTGGGGGCACCTGGGAAATGGACGATATGTCTAGGCCCATGTCAAATTTCCAAAAAAAAAAGTTTGATCTTTTAAAAAATGGATTTTAGTGCAGAATTCTGCTGGAGCAGCACTATTAACGTATGCCTTTAAGAGCTGAGTTTCTGTTAATTACACTTATTTAATTGAAAATAAATGACTTACCGCTTCTTATAAATAAAGACCAGTTCTCATACTCTGAGTTAAATTCTGTTTAGTGGTAATATGTACTTTCTGATGCATTTAGTTACCCCCTGTCTCTCCTTAACTGGGTTAAACAACCCACTGAAATGGTTTTTGGGTTTTTTTTTTGGGGGGGGGGGTTGTGCAGCTTGACATACTCCAAAATCAGCCTTAAAGGAGAACTAAACCCTAAGAATGGATGTCTAAAAAATGCACTTATTGTACCAGTCTAAAGTTTCAGCTTTAAATAGCAGCAATGATCCAGGACTTCAAACTTGTCACAGGAGGTCACCATCTTGGAAAGTGTCTGTGACACTCACATGCTCAGTGGGCTCTGAGCAGCTGTTGAGAAGCTAAGCTTAGGGGTCAAGCAGAAAATGAGGTTTGTCTGTAATATAAGCTGATGCTGCAGGACTGATTATTAAATTCTGATGCTAATTGCACTGGTTGCTGTGCTGCCATGTATTAATTATCTGTATTAAGTACTAATAAGCCTTATATTGTGACATTTATATTCTGTATATACAGTATATTGTGAGTGGGTCCCAAAGCTCAGTAAGTGACAGCAGCACAGAGCATGTGCAGTGAATCCGTAGAAAAGATGGGGAGCTACTGGGGCATCTTTGTTGATACATATCTTTACTTCAAAAGGGCTGTGGTTGTCTTGGGCTGGTACAGAAGCCCAAAACATAATGTACAACATTTCTAGCTACTTCTTTACTTCTCCTTTAAGGGTAGTAGAACACATGACTGTTAAATATAGCAGTTTCATTTTTATCCGTGGGTATTGATGAAAGAATACAAGATGATAATTTTATTGGAAAATGGTGTGAGAGACTCAAGCTTGCAGTGTTTCTCTGCATAACACACAAACGTTTATTTCTCTTGGGGTCGGAGTCAATAAAACTATTGCCTATTCTCTAGTTTTGTTCCAAAGCAGGTGAAGGGGAAAGCTTTACAGAAGTAGAGGGTTTTAGAAGAGCGTTAAATACAACACACATTCTAGATCCCCCTAAATATATTGTGGCAGATAGAGAATGCATGATTATAGAATTATAATTAATTGCAACCAAACCTATAAATAATCACCCACCATGTGTTTCTTTAAGTACTCGCAAAATTAATTTGCACATTCGTGTATGCAGTAGCCAGTTCTTAATATACTAGGGGTGTGACATTTATGAAGGTTATGTAAAAAGTGTGAAAGCATCTGTGTTTTAATTTTTTCCTTGAGCTCAGACCTGTTCCTATATTCAGAAGATATTTTTTTTTTTTTTTTTTTTTTTTTTTTTTTTTTTTTACACATAGCTCATATTTCTCTGAACAGTTTTCATTATGATACAAGAAACTGGATATTGATGCTTCTGTCCCTTGCCGATTCCGAATAAACTCCAGGAGACCGAGCGCAAAGCAAAGGCATTTCTAATGTTCCGAACGCATTATTCATAATCCTTAGAGCCAACATTTGGAATAAAGGCTGCTGGGGGAAAAAAACAGATTTTTTTTAGCCTTGCAGAGCATGATGGGAACATTAGTTCTGCAGGTTGGAAGCTGTGATTGGGGATCCCTGCACATATTGTATTGGATCAAATGACTGGCAGCATATTTCAAGTATAGTTGAATGGAGACAAGTCACTGACGGGATAGTTTTTAAAAAAGCCATTTTCATTATAAAGACATAAACAAAGTCCTTCCTCTGCTATTAGCATGGATCTTGGCCCAAAACCCCCCCTCTGAGTATAAAAAGTGGTGTAAAATATGTTAGACTCCTGCCCTACAAAGAATTGTGTAGCCACTGGGCGATTGTGAAAAGTAAGCAAGTGCATCATGAGTGCCCTAACTTATTAAGCGGCATAGGAATAAAGGCTTTTGTGGAATAAGCTTCAAACCCACCAAGACTGTGTGCTGCTTTGGGAAAGAGCATATTGTAGAAATCCCAGATATTAATCTCAGCTGTCATGTCAATGTTCAATTTATTCGCTTTGCTGGAGATCTGAGGAATGGAAGACATAATCCTTCAAAGCTTGTCCTTTAAAAAATCATTTAGTACAACACAACACCCTGCCATTTCTCTGCATTGTATCGCTGTTATTAACCTTCATTTTATAATCCGCAGAGCTGCACAAATGCATATTAACATAACAATAATGAATAGAGATACATGGAGGCAGGAGGCCCTGCTTGCTGCACTCTCTCAATATGTTTGTCTGAATACGTGTGTGTGTTTTGCTTATCTGGGTGGGAAAAGTATTTCTAGGTTTATTGCTTTCAGTCATCAGATAGAACACAAGCAATCAGAAGGCCCTTATCATTCTGCTCCATGGCACACGTTTCCATGAAGAGACTATAACCCACTCTCAAGTGGTACCACTAATAATAATAGAGTAATTCTCAAGTGGTTCCCCACTAATAAAAATAGTAATAAAAATAGTGTTCCATAAGGGAAAAAGCCGCCAGCTGTGAAGAAAACCCCCCTGGTTTCCCCCCCCCCACTTCTCCTATAAACTATAAATACAGGGAAGTACTTGTTACATGTGGGTTTTCAAAGGGACTGAGATATAGTTTGAGGCATCTAGCAAGTGCAACACTTTCTCAAAGCAGTGCGGAAGCTTCCCGGATCATGACGAAGAGTGTGTGTGTACAGGTATAATATGGTAAAGTTGTAATCCAGGGAACCCGTGAGCAACATTCAGAAATAAAAGGAGTTTGGGAGCAACACCAGCATGAAAAATGTTCCTGGGGTGCCAAATAAGGGCTGTGATTGGCCATTTAGTAGCCCCTATGTAGATTGTCAACCTACAATGATGCTCTGTTTGGCAGTGCACCTGGTTTTTATGCAGCAAAAACTTGCCTCCAAGTCTGGAATTCAAAAATGCTTTGAGGCCACTGGGTTACAATGTAATTCTCCTACCGTTCACCAATCCTGCAATTGGTGGTGCATTCCTTCCGTTGACCCGGCCAGGTCCCTTGGCAACCAATGTGTATAAGAAACAGATCCGCACACGCTGATTAAAGGGCAACTAAAGTCTAAAATAGAATAATGTTAGAAATGCTGTATTATGTATACTAAATATAAACATGAACTTACTGCACCAGCAGCCTAATAAGACAAATGATTTATGCTTTCAAAGTTGGCGCAGGGGGCTGTCATCTTGTAACTTTGTTAGACATTTCTGCAATATCAAGACTCGCACATGCTCAGTGTGGTCTGGGCTTCAGTTGGCAGGTTAAGCTTAGGGATCGTCATAAATTATCAAAACAGCACAAGTCAAATATAATCTGCCATAGAAGCCAATACAGCAAGGCTGATTAATAATCATAATATAGGGACTGCACTGGGTCTCTGGATATAAATCTCTACAGGGAATCCAACAATGCTGCTCGAGTTCTGGGAAGTAAGGTGGGGGGGCTCCCCCTGCCATTTGAAAGTATGATCGTTTACCTGCACAGCAGTTGGGGACCATCTGACAATTCCTATCAACAGCAGTAAAAGAAGGGGGAATTTCACTGCATACAGTCAGGTTTATGATAAAAACTGTAGACATCTTTTAATTAAAGTATATTGGAGATAGATTTCTTTTTCATTAAAGAAAGTAAAAATGGGATTTTATATTTTTGCCTTTACATGCCCTTTAATGCAGTCGGGGAATATCCCCTTTTATTCAGCCATCAAACATCGATGTTGTGGCTGATGTTTGGTGGCTGAATAAAAGGGGATATTCCCCGACTGAATTAATCAGCCTGTGTGGATCTGTTTCTTATACACATTGAGGCCACTGGGAGCAACATCCAAGGGGTTGGAGAGCAACATGTTGCTCACAAGCTACTGGTTGGGGAATCACGTTGTAATCCATTGAGCTGTATGATATCTCATATCCAGCAGACACCTTCAAAGTAAGAGCCAGCAAATGTTTAAATATCTTAATATTAAGTCAAATATTCTCATTCCTTGTTTTATTAGGAACACTTACCCAGTTTGTCTTGGTGTTGTATGGAACTGCATCAGAAGGCCTCTCCAGGAAGTTTGATGGGGATGGATCCAGAAATGTGGCCTCCAGCCAGTCTTGCATTGGTAAGTGTTAAAGAAAAACAATGTGTTGGTAGGCTTAAAGGATCAGTAACACCAAAAAATTAAATTAACATATAAGACACATTTTTTACCTGTAAAGCAAGACGTTTTTCCTCCACTTTATACCAGCATATGATATTCAGGGCCATTCTCTCTCTCTCTCTCTCTCTCTCTCTCTCTCTCTCTCTCCTCTCTCTCTCTCTCTCTCTCTCTCTCTCTCCTCTCTCTCCTCTCTCTCTCTCTCTCTCTCTCTCTCTCTCTCTCTCTCTCTCTCTCTCTCTCTCTCTCTCTCTCTCTCTCTCTCTCTCTCTCTCTCTCTCTCTCTCTCCACACTCACTCACTCACTCACTCACTCACTCACACACACACTAAGATGCGAAGTTGCGCCCAGGCGTATGTTCGCCAGCGCTCCACAAATTCACTAAAATCCGAAGTTGCGCATAGGGGTAGCGTAAGTTTTCGAATTCGCGCTAGCGTTAATTCGCGGATCGAAGCAAACTTTCGCTAGCGATGGTTCATTTACATACGGCGCGAAATTCGATTTCAATGGAGGAACACGTATCACCACTTCAAATGCCTAGAATTTGCCCTACACATGTGCCCACTGTATAAGGTAAGTTGCGATGAGTCAGGAAATGTAGGGGGGAAGGAGGGGAGCCCCAAAAATATTTCGATCTTTTTCAGCCCATCATGTAGAAAACACTCCAGGGTTTTTGGGACTTAGAAAAAATTTTGACTTTTTTTGAAACAATCCCTATCTACTCTATTGCGCGTCGCCAGGTCTGAGGTGGCCAAGGAAGTCTAGCGTAAAAGGTAGCGTTCAGTACACTGCGCAACTTAGTGAATTTGCATAGTTACGTCGCTAGCGAAAATTCACCTGGCGTAAGGGTGCGAAATAACACTAGCGCAAATACGCCAGCATTCGTTAGTGAATTTGCGCACTCGCGAAAAATGCCAAAGGCTAGCATTCGTCGCTTAGTGAATTTGCACCTCTCTCTCGGCCACCAAGGGCAAGCAAAATGGATCCTTCTAGAAAGAAAAATCTAGGACTTATTTGCATAATTCAATCTAGCATGCTCTGCATGTTTCACTACTGTTTTTTCGGAGGCAGATTCTGCTTACAATAGCCCTGCTTGCAGAACATGTAATAAGCACAGGTGGGCTAGAGAACTCTTTGAGATAAGAGAAAACTACATTAGCCCGAAGTAATGCGCTTCTTATATAATCAATTTTACCATTTGCTTCTCCACCGCAGTACAGTTTTTATAGAACTAACAGACCAAGGGCATAAAGGTGGTATTTACATAGATCTCTCTCTACAATAATTCTATACCCTCTTGGCGTGGCAGCTACAACTACATATTACCATTTGATGACAGGAGACAACAAATATGCGGTGCTCTTTAATATTCTTGGACAGGGCATTCTCCCAAGAAGTGATGCTGATTTGTCACTGACCAAAATTTCTTGTGCGATTTGATGCCCCAGAGTAACATAAGTTAAAAGGGTCTTTCCTATTTTCTATCCATGTGGCAGCAGATTAAAGCGGTTTCTCTAGAGAAAGTCCATAATAGATTAATTCCAACTGAAGTACTTTGATATCACCGGTGAGGCCCCATCCACCTTGTGGTAATGAGATTCTCAAATCTAATTACAGAGTAAATGAGGGCTCAATTTCCACTAATTAAACCTCTTTCCGCAGAACAGGTCAGGTAAAATGTCTATGATCCACATGTTCTTGTGCAGATTAATGCTCTGTTTTGGCAAATATATTCATGTCTGTGCCATGCAAAAGCATTACAGAACTCTCCCTTTTACCTCTTGATCGTTCCAAGGGGAACTCTCAATCATGGCTGCTGCTTTCTATGAGGCGTCTGTTGCCAATAAGGAATCTCTCTCTCCCATTGCAGTGCAGCACAGTAAATACTACAGAACTAGGCAAAAAGATTTAGGACTTGCTCCTTGTTCTTCTGAGCAATTTTGCTCTTCTTGTTAATTTTCTAACTTCTAAAAAAAGGCATTCGCTGGAGTAAAGGAGCTTCTTCCCTCCAGCACAACTTCTTAAATCCCAGTCCTAATTGCACCTTCCCAAGAGTGAAAGCATGGATAAGAGCAATATGGGTGTTTGTCACATTTATAAGAGCAGATGGGGTGTTTGTCACATGGATAAGAGCAGATGGGGTGTTTGTCACCCCTGGGAAACCACAGGCAACAATATATCCAAACTTAACTTCTGTTCTTGTTGCAGGGTTGGTGGGTTTCCGGACAAATTGGGCTACTAATTTAAAGCCCAGGGATTTGTGGGTGGGTTTTGAAAATCCAAACTAGCCAAGCGCCAAGGTATGGATTTGGGCTACTTTTTGGGCGTTTGGCTGGTTTGGAAACTAGCCAACGTTTTTTCTTGCCCTAATGTGCCAAGCCTGAGTCTCCCAATGTAAGTTGGGTAATGTAGTTTTTATTTAACAATTTGCCAACTGCCAAATTTAATGTAAGACCAGCATGCAATGGGACTGACTTGTGTAGAGGTCGGGAGTTACCAGGTTTTGGGCTCTGTACCCCAGTCTCCCGTTCCTTAAGCATTCTCGCGTTTTCTGGTGCCTTTTCTTAATTTTGTGGCAAAAATCATCTGGCCACCAAAATGTCTAGAGGTTGAGCTGTTTTACCACTATTTATTGAAATTTTATATGAATTAGGGCCTTATGGGTCCCCTATACCTTCTGGGCCCCCCTCTGTAGTTACCCCCCTGGTGATGGGCGAATATGTCCCATTTTGCTTCATGGAAAAATGAAAAGGGCATATTTTCACATATGTTCATTTATTTTTTTTATACTTTTTTTTTTACTGCACATATTTTTGGGCTACTTTTGAAGTGCCTCTTGGCTGGTTTTGTAGCCGACTTTGGCTGGTTTTGAAAATTAGACCTGGCAACCCTGTCTTGATGGCACACAATGTTTTATTACACAATTGGGCATTTAGCAGCTTCAAGCAATAAATCCTCTGTGCCGGTAGGGATAGGATTCCATTGTTCATGAATATAAGGGTCCACAAGGCAATTCAGTGTGGCCAATAAAAAGCCCAACTTCTGCCATTACCCTGATATTGGGATTTAGGAAACGGAGCTGGGCTCTTTGACAGTAGAACTGGAAATTTACTGCATACACCTGCAAGATTGCCAGCACAGCAATTGTCACATTGTCTGAGCCATAAATCCCATTTAGCACTATAATCTGCGAATACCATCTTTAAAACTCCTAAAAATAGCAAATTAGTGTCAATTAAAAAAGTGCTTAGAAGAAACCTGCTGTCGGGTGGAATTTTCTTTTTGGGATTGCAGCCTCTTTAATCTTTAATGACAGATGGCCATAAGTACAGGGATGGGATTCATTATGTGGAAGCCCATTATCCAGAAAGCTCAGCATTACAAGAAGTCATCTCCCATAGACTCTATTTCCTCTGTAATAATAAAACTGTACTGGCTACTTGATCCCAGCTAAAGGTGGCCATAGACACACAGATCCTATCGTACGAATTCAGGATTCGTACGATTTTAGGATCATGTGTGGCGTGTGCCGCCATCTTTCGCCCGGCAGAGCTCGGTCGTTTGGTCGATCGGTCAGGTTTGATTTTGACCCGACCGATCCCGCCGGAGCTGACGGCACATCATAATCGGGTCGTTCGGCCATACGGTCGAACAATCAGATTACCCCCGATATAGCCATGTATCGCCTTTAGATATACTAAATCCGAATAGGTGACAAACCAATCCTATTGGGGTCATTTAACTAAAAATAATTTAAAGTATGGGGATCCCAATTGTGGGAAGACCCCTTATCCAGAATGCTCAGGGACTGGGGTTTTCTAGAAAACAGGTCCCTTACCTGTAATACTTGCACTTTTTGAATTTATACATTTCTTTTGTCTTGTTTTTTTTTTCTTTATTGGTCACTGTTTTGACAATTGTGTTTTCTGTTGTCTGCAGTGTGTGAAGAAGGCTACTTCCTTCATCAAAAGAGCTGCATAAAATCTTGCCCACAGGGCTTCACGTCCAGTATCCAGAATATCCACTACACCCTTGACAACAACATAGAGCCTCTCTTGGTAAATGTGTGTGTGCCGTGCCATGTTTCATGTGCCACGTGCAAAGGCACCACAATCAATGACTGCCTGACATGTCCGGCACACTCACACTACAACCTGCTGGACTATAGCTGCACTCACCAGACTCAAAGGAGCAGAGAATCTCCCACATTAAAAGACTCGAGTCATGATTACGTTGCCAGGACATCTAATCTGCCGTTTATTGTGGCCATCCTGAGCTGCTTATTCATAATCGTGGTGTTTGGCAGTATATTCCTCTTTCTTCAACTGCGATCCGGGGGAGTCCTTGGAAGAAAGAGATTGTACATGTTGGACAGCGGGATTATCTCCTACAAGGGAATCCCCTCAGGGGCGTGGCAAGAAGAGGGGTTTTCAGAGTCTGAAACAGAAGAGACTGCTGCTCACAGCGAGAGAACTGCTTTCTTAAAGCAACAGAGCACCCTTTGATGACTATGATCACTTCCATTCACCACTCACCAAAACGTTCAGCCAGATCCCTTTTAACCTTACTTTTCAACACTGGACGTGTCCACGTAAGATACGAGGTATACTGCAAAATGTTGGCTCCAGCAAATGCTTAAGCTGTTCTTTCTTTTTTTTTTTTTTTTTTTCCTGTTTTGAATCATGGTATTATCACTATGTTTAACCCTTTCTCATGATGCTGTCTTGTGATTATGTGATTATTTTTTTTAATTTATTATTTTGCCCCACTGTCCGTTACCATTTTTTAAATGAACCCCTTCAGTGGCAGAATGCCTTTTTATTGGCTGTGTGACCGGTTTAAGATGTGATTCTGCATATCAGAATGATTTAGGGGCAGATTCATCAAGGAATTTAAAAAAAACTTTCAAATTCGACCAACCAAAATTTATTTAAAAAAAAAATCGTATTTTTTTTTTTTTTTGGCTGAATAGGTCCATTTTCGATTGAATTTGAATCATACGAATTGAACTTTTTTCGATTTTTTCAAAGTCCACCAATTGAATCCAAATAGGTTCTAGGAGGTTCCCCCTAGGCTAAAACAGCAATTTGGCAGGATTTAGATGGCGAATGATTGTAGTTGGAGTTTTACATTTAACATTTTTTTCAAATTTTAATCGACTTTGGACTATTCCCTAGTCGAAGTACACAAAAAATTAGCTTGAAATTCAAATTTTTTTAGTTTGAATTTTCACTTTGACCTTTGATAAATCTGCCCTTTAATGTAGAGCACATTTTGAAAGGGCCACCAGACACCGTAGATGAACTGAAACAACCAATCGTCCCCCACTATACATTTTAAAAGATTATCTAGATGAATATTAATGCAAAGAACCAAAGCCATGTTTCCTACACTGCTGACATAGTCTGACTGAAAGGGAAGCCAGTTATATGATCAATGCACCCTAGACACCCTGATTATTGGATTTTCATTGGGGAGGTTCAGCTATTTCTATACAGGAATGACTGCATAGAGATGCATGGATTATCCTAGCAGTGATACAGTTAGGGGCACATTTACTATTGGTAGAATATCGAGGGTTAATTAACCCTTGATATTCGACCCTCAAAGTTAAATCCTTTGACTTAGAATATCGAAGTCAAGGATTTAGCTCAATTCCTTCGATTCGAAGGAAAAATCGTGCGAACGATTTGAAGGATTTTAATCCATTGCTCAGACGATTTTCCTTCGATCCCAAATTGCCTAGAAAGCCTATGGGGACCTTCCCCATAGGCTAACATTGGTGCTCAGTAGGTTTTAGGTGGCAAAGTAGGTGGTCGAATTTTTTTTAAAGAGACAGTACTTCGAGTATCGAATAGTCGAACGATTTGAAGTTTGAATCGTTCGAGTCGAAGTCGTAGTTGCCAAAAAATACTTCAAATTCTAAGTATTTTTTATTCTAATCCTTCACTCGAGTAAATGTAAAAAGTAAATGTGCCCCTAAGTGTTAATTATTTTAATTACTGTATTCATTATTCTAAATCGGTGGGCAAGCCTTCTGTTAATATGACATGGAAACAGGAAGATGCGTGTGCTGTGTTATTTAATTGCACTCAACTCGGTGTCTATATATATATATATATATATATATATATATATATATATATATATATATATATATATATATATATATATATATATATATATATATATATATATATATATATATATATATATATATATATATATATATATATATATATATATATATATATAATATTTTATTATGTACACATACACACATACAGAGAGAGACACATACACTTGCTCTGGCCATTTCTATAATTCTGGGCTTGGCAAGAATTATTTAGGTAGGTACCCAGAACACTTAGGGGCCGATTCACGAAGGGTCGTATATCGAGGGTTAATTAACCCTCGATATTCGACTGGGAACTAAAATCGTTCGACTTCGAATATCGAAGTCGAACGATTTTGCGAAAATCCTGCGATCGATCGATCGAAGGATCTTTCGTTCGATCGAACGATTAAATCCTTCGAATCAAACGATTCGAAGGATTTTAATCAAACGATCGAAGGAAAATCCTTCGATCAAAAAATCACAGGCAAGCCTATATCGAAGTCGAACGATTTTGCGCAAATCCTGCGATCGATCGATCAAAGGATCTTTCATTCGATCGAACGATTAAATCCTTCGAATCGAACGATTCGAAGGATTTTAATCAAACGATCGAAGGAAAATCCTTCGATCAAAAAATCACAGGCAAGCCTATGGGGACCTTCCCCATAGGCTAACATTGACTTCGGTAGCTTTTAGCTGGCGAAGTAGGGGGTCGAAGTTTTTCTTAAAGGGACAGTACTTCGACTATCGAATGGTCGAATAGTCGAACGATTTTTAGTTCGAATCGTTCGATTCGAAGGTCGTAGTCGAAGGTCGAAGTAGCCCATTTGATGGTCGAAGTAGCCCAAAAAAACTTCGAAATTCGAATTTTTTTTTTTTATTCGAACCCTTCACTCGAATTTCGTGAATCGACCCCTATGTACACACACTATTTACCTAGATAACAAACAGTTATAACAAGCTATAGAGAATGCAACTGCTGAAGCAAAGGGATCTCCACACATTATTGGGGGAATGTAATAAAATTCGGTAACAGAAAAAATATTCGCAATGCCAAAAGTTACGCCTCTCTGCGAACATATTTTCCTTTGCGTGAATTTACTATAGCTTTTGCGAACCTGTTTAGCTTCCACTTCTGACAGGGGAAGAAGTTTTGCGAATTGTATAATTTGCGCCAGTGCGCAGTGAATGTAATAAAGCGTCTTACTGAAAAAGTTTACGTTTGCTGCAACACCTTCAAGCGCTTCTAAAAAGTGGGCAATGCGCAGTGAAAATTCACAATGTAATAACAGTTTAAAGAAGAGTATTACATTGCGAAATGCGAATTTTAATTCTTATTTGTTCAAATTATCTTTGTGACTTTTATTACATACCCCCATATCTACTAAAAAAACCTGACATAAAGCCAGTGGGCTTGTTTTGTCACCGGTATGGATCTATACAGCTTAGTAAGGCTCAAGTACAAGGTACTGTTTTATTATTACAGAGAGGGAAAAAATGTAAACATTGAAATGGAATCTATGGTGGCCTTGCTCCAATTTAGAGCTTTCTGGATAAGGAATCCCTCGCCTGTATGCCCAAAGCCTGTTATAACCATAATCTAGCTTTCTGTCGGGTAACGGAAAATAAGAACTACTTTTAGGGAGGATATGTTATTTCTCAGTACAGCAATACAACTTGCCATAGGTTGTGTCCAAATGGGATGTATAAGGTCCTTGGCATTCAGCATCTAAATGGGTTAATTCTAAGAGCATAAAGCTTCCAATTGCCTCTTAATGTTTCAGAGCCTCCCCAATTCCATTTTGTTTGTATGTGCTGAGGTCTACTAGGGTATTTTATACAACTGTCACTTCATTGCCATCTTACCCATCCAGAAAAAGTGGTGTTAAGGAATCCTGGTTAGCTGAATTGTGTGCCTTCTCTCCCCCGTCTGATTGTGTGCCGATATCCGCACAGCCCGTTGCATCTCCAGGACGCCGTTTGTACAAATGAGCAATAATGTTGGACCGTGAGTGCCGGGCATGCCTTGGAAAAACCTCCTCTGGGAATATCGCACACGTTAACTATTGCGTTGCACAGAGACATATCCACGGCCCGGGAATATTTTTGTAAGGTAATTTTAAGGACAAAAATAACTTTCCTATCTGGGCCGAACAATGGATTTTGGAGGAAACCAGATCTGCAGGTGTAATATGATTATATATTGCGCTGAATCCTGTATTCGTGCAAAAGGACAATTTATGGTGATTGGAACGAAAAAAAAAAATCCAATGAAAACTATTTTTGTATAATTTTTGTGCAAAGTCAATTTTCTTGTAATTTAAACATAATAAACCTTTTTTTATTTAATGGATGTGGATATACAATTGAATAGAAAGATTTAAAAATATTAAAAAAGAAAAAAAACCTATGCAACTCCACCCCCGGTGTCGGCACTTTATTTTCTACATTATAAGGACGCTGGCTGTTTAGTGTGTGTGTGTGTGGCTCTGATGACAAGGGGTTAAAAGATGGCAGGTTGGGAGATGAGGGAGGCGTGTTGGGGACACTATCAGATCTGAATTTGCTTTCTTTTCTTATAAATATTCAGTGGAACCTATTGCTGTTAAGTTATTGTTCCCAGGGAGCCGCATATTTGTGTTTATTCATCACTTTCTAGTTCCATGTCACAGCAGCCCATAATAATGATACTCTCTATTCCTAGTTATCCCTCTGTTAATAACTGCATTTGGCTTCATAGCACACTGATAGACCGTGCTGAGTTCTGTTCTGCCAGCTGTTGAGCTTGTGCTTAAATACAATTTAGCCCTGTGTCAGGTTAACGGGTATCAGCAGTCATTTATTTCTATCTTACTCCTATAATAATCCATCATACAACTCGGCAGCCAGCACAGCTGTATAGGACATGGCACACACCTTAGATTAGGGCTGTCCAGCTGGAGCCCCCTGGGTTACATGGGTCCCTCCAAAGGACAGTTACGACCCCCAGTCTGTTCAGAGGCTCCAAAGACTCCATTATATGAAATGATTTTATTTTTAATGTGGCCCTGCAGCATACTGTATGAGAGCGGAGTGGCCCCACTGCATGTAATAAACTGGACAGCATTCACCTAGATGGTGTTAGGCGTGCACTATTTTCCTCCCTTAGGGCCCTTACTCACGGATGTTTGAAGCTGCGTTCCGGTTTTATGCGTTCAGCCGCAGGGGAGCGCAGGAGTAGATGCGCTTAATTCTTTTCAATGCGGCTGTACTCACAAAGACGCATGTAAGCGCCGAACGCAGGAAAAATGCAACATGCTACATCCCAACCTGCGTTCGGCTCTTACATGCGTCTTTGTGAGTACAGCCGCATTGAAAAGAATTAAGTGCATCTACTCCTGTGCTCCCCTGCGGCTGAACGCAGGGGAGTGCAGCTTCTAACGCCCGTGAGTAAGGGCTCTTACGGGAGGAATATCAGCTGATTGGATCACAATGATGGTAAATGAAGGCCGTAAGGGTGGCGACTACATCCACAAGCCAATGCTGTTTTGGCCCAGCACAGTTTCCAATACTTACTCAAGAATCTTTGTAACACAAAAGTACATTTTTACTGCCATCGGCTATTCCACTCAGGGCTGTATTTATCTGTATTTATAATATAATTAATATATATATATATATAATATATAAATATAAATATAAATATATATATATATATATATATATATATATATATATATATATATATATATATATATATATATATATATATATATATATATATATATATATATATATATATATATATATATATATATATATATATATATATATATATATATAAATTAGTCCCGGATTCATTTGCAAAAGAGTCATGTCTTTTTTGCATTGGTTTTACTGTTCAACGCTGCAATTTTCTGCACATGTACTTGTCTGGCTAACGTGAGGCCAAACCCACCAAGTGACAGTCCTGTGAAACGAATACAATAGTGACCTCTGGTGGTGACATTTTTCCTGAGAAAATTCATGGAATTTTGTTAGGCGTGAAGCGAAAGCATTAAGAATTGAACAAATCAGCACTTGGAAGACATGGAAGAACAATTGAGTTTATCAGCAAGAAAATATTTATAGCTTAACTAAACTGGTGCTGTAGGGAAGACCTTTTAAAGGAGAACTAAAGG
Source organism: Xenopus petersii (assembly GCA_038501925.1). NCBI lineage: Eukaryota > Metazoa > Chordata > Amphibia > Anura > Pipidae > Xenopus > Xenopus petersii. The sequence goes on from CM076677.1 coordinate 90,004,815, forward strand.
TAAAGTAGGCTGGAAATATTGTACATTGCATTTATTCTTTTTGAAGAAACGGTAACTGTGATGGGTATACAGTATTAGGGGTTTCTTTGTTAATTGGGCCTCTTTATAAAATTTTGGTTTGGAAGCTGGAGTTCCCCTTTAACTGATGCCATTCAATAAGGGAATTTACAGTATTTCCAAATCTGCTCTATGTTTTGGTGGTAATTCAACAGCAGCAATGGACGCTGTGGATCTCTGGAGCTACCAGTAGTACTAGGGTTCCCACTGCAACAAAAGAATGGGGTGCAGATTTCATATTGATATTGAATACTGGTAATGTCAACTGGACCTGGAACACTTTCAGTGCAATTACATTGACTTTGCAGTAAAACACAAGTGAAACTGCATGTATTAACACACAGGGTCTCATTTATAAACACTGAGCAAATTTGCTCCTGGGCAGTAACCCATAGCAACCAATCAGATGATTGCTTTCAGTGTTCACCCTGCAGCTGACTGATAAAAGCTAATCACTGATTGGTTACAGCTCGTCCTGGCCAAAACAATGTTGCTGGATTTATGGGGGAATAATGGCCACTGTAGCTCCCTATGTTCTGTATCTCTCCTGTTGTGGGCTGTTGTCAGTAAGATAAGCTTAGGGACCAACCTGCAGTATATATCCAATAATAATATGTAACAAAGTTACTTTCACTTTATATGGCAGCTCAGAAACGCGTCTTGCTTCAAATTTTACGAATTGGCCCAGTAGCATCAGCTTCAATGAAAGGCAAACCTCTTTGTCTGCTTAAATAATGTCAAAGAGTCCCCAAGCTTGGTGTGGCTATGGCTTTTGTTCTAGTCTATTAAAGGCAAAGGAAACTGATGTAACACTCCTCCCCATTAAAAACAAGATGTTTGCACCCCTGGGTTAACTGTTAATGTCCAGTCTTAACACCTATTTAAAAGGGATATAAAGGCATAAAAAGTCAATTTTTTTTCTTTCTTTAATGAAATCTATCTCCAATATACTTTAATTAAACAAATGTGTGCTGTTTATATAATAAACCTGACTGTATACAGTGAAATCCCCCCTCCGTTTCAACAGCTGCAGACAGGAAACTTCAGACGGTCCTTAACTGCTCTGCAGGGAAATAATCATACTTTCAAATGGCAGGGGGAGCCCCCCACCTTACTTCCCAGAACCGGAGCAACTTTGTTTGTTTCCCTGTAGAGCAGCCAGCGACCATGTCGAGATTTGTACTCGCAGACCCAGTGCTGTCTACATATTCTTGTTGTATCGGCTTCTATGGCAGATATTATTTGACTTGTGCTGTTTTGATAATTTATGATGATACCTAAGCTTCACCTCCTAACTCAGGGATCAGGAACCTTGGCTCTCCAGCTGTTAAGGAACTACAAGTCCCACAATGCATTTGCCTTTAGACTCCTTCAAAAGGCTCCATTATTGCATTGTGGGACTTGTAGTTCCTTAACAGCTGGAGAGCCAAGGTTCCTGATCCCTGTCCTAACTGAAGCCCAGACCACACTGAGCATGTGCATGGTCTTGGTCTTGCAAAGATTTTTAACAAAGTTACAAGATGATGACCCCTGATGATGATGAAAACATAAATCATTTGTGTAATTAGGCTTCTGGTGCAGTAAGTTTATGCTTATGTTTAGTATACAAAATACAGCATTTCTAGCATTCATCTATTTTAGACTTTAGTTCCCCTTTAAGCAACATTACTGACTTACATCAACGGAGAACCTTGCTCCTGGACACAGACTTGAAATTTATGCAAGTCTTTCGTTGCCTTCCCTATGAGTTCCCAGTCAAGGAGAAACCACAGACCTCTCATTTTTTTGTATTTCTCTAATATATTTGATCTCCAGTAAAAGGATATATGTGTATCTCCGTTTCAGACTGGGCGCACCACGAGAACAAAACGTTTAGGGCCCACTCCTACAAGATTTGGCTATAACTCACAATGAATGCTAATGTACTATATACATATATATGGTGGATAATTATGTTGCACAGATCATGTGTGGGCCCTCTTGAGAGATGCTCTGGTTTGCTGCAGGCCAGTCCAACACTGTGCAGACTTTATTGCTAATCTGTAAAGTGAGCGACATATACTGAATACTTGTTCTAAACCCACACTGCCCTCTGGTGGCAGGAGCAATGGCTTGCATTCAGTAACTAAAGATTTCACCAGAAATCTTTTTCAGCCAGACCCCTGCAACAACTACTTGTCCATACATAACCCGATTTGGTCGACCGTATTGCCTGCCTGTCTGGACATGGTAATAACATTGGCATCAAGCTTCATTTTTACCAGCCAGGCTGGTAAAATACAGGCCAGGTGGCAACCCTAGTTGTAGTACATGTTGGGGGAATATTTATCAGAGTGCAGCAGTCGTAGCCAGCAGTGTTGTATTATGATAAATACATTGGCAAGAAGTTACAGGATTTCAATCAATGCAACCTACCCTGGGATTCAGCAAACAGAACTGCATTTATACTGGTTGCTGGAACACATAAAGGAGCAGTCCAATCTGATCTCCCAAGCAGAGAAATACTGTGGTCCGGAAAAGCTGCGCAGCCTCTGTTATAGAACATTATTTCAAAGCAACTCTTGAACTACAACTTTCATGCTGTGAGTTAGTAATGGGAGAGGAGATTTAGCAACAGCTGAAGGGGTGCAGCTTGGGCACTATTGTTGCAAATCGCAGAGGCCAATAATGTATATGAAGGCTATTTTTTAGTGTCATGCATCCCATGTAATGCAGCTATGCACCAGGACACAGCAGTATGATGGGAACAATACATCTGCTCTATTGGAGTTAAAGAGATTAAACCGGAGATTGAACCATACATCAACCCAGGAGTATGACTATAGATGAATCCGTCCTGTGAATGCTGGGGGGCTCCTGTGGGAATACTAACTGATAAGCTGTTTTAATGTGTGGTTATGAAAGTTAAGGGGGGCCCTAAAACAATTTAACTGTGGGACCCGGTAATTGCTTCTTCCTACTACAGTATACTTTTATACCATTTCAGAAGTGAAGCGCAGGCATTAAATGATTGCATTATGGTGCATCTGACAGCAATGTGACATGCCATTACCAGCTTTATATTTGTTGTTTCTCGTTCATGCCTGTTACTTGCTTTCAAGTATCTCATTAACTAGGGCTTCCAACAGCGAGCCCCAGTCATAATGATTCCCCTAATGCACACAAATGCATGCACTTAGTCACTGAACTCAGTAAACATGCCTGCACTTTCTATTTGCTAAACCCCCTTTTAGGGCTCTTACAGACAAGCGTTTTTACCTGCGCTCCCATGCATTCCGTTTTTCTGTGTTCAGCCGCAGGAGAGCGCAGGAATAGACGCATTACATTTTTTCCAATGGGGCTGTACTCACACAGGCGCGCGTAGGCGTCGAACGCAGGTTGAGACGCAACATGCTGCATTTTTCCTGCGTTCGGCGTTTAAATGCTCGTCTGTAAGAGCCCTTAAGGTCAGTGACTCAAGTGAAATATTTATTTAGATGTATCCGTCTCTCCAGTACATACAAATAACATATTTCTTTGCACTGACAGCCCTCTGTTATTTTAGGCCTGTATCTTAGTAGAGAGACTTTACTGCCCTGTATATATAAGCTATGCTATAGATTCTGCAGTGTGGGGTAAGTACCCCCTATAGTAAAAATAGAAGGAATGGAGTTCCATGACCATAGGATATAAATTATGGAATTAAAAGGTGTCAGATATTCTCATATTTTACAAAAGAGGGTTTATTTTTTAAAGAATGAATAAACTTTAAAATAAGTGAATGTAAAAAAATGTAAAATTGATGAGATTGCTATTCTAAGCACTTTTGCAATTTACATTCATTATTTTTTTTTTTAATTACAAGATATGAAGGGATACATGCACTATAAATATGAATTTGTTTTGTTACAACAGTGCCACCTGCTGCTCATCTCACCAGGATATTAATCGCCAGCTATAAAGCTCTGCTTCTGTAGGAGACTATTGCTGGTGGGAAAGCTTCAGGAGATTAAAGTAAATTGTTGGTTGTAAAACATATGTATCGCTTCAGTTTCCCAAAATTGCTTGAAGTTGCCTCAAGAGGAAGAAGATGGCGATTATTCTCATGATGTGCTATGGCCTTTAGGGTCTTGCCACACGGGCAGATTCGGGGAGATTAGTCGCCAGGCGACAAATCTCCTCTTCTTCGCGGCGACTAATCTCCCCAATCTGCCTTCCGCCGGCTAAAATGTAAATCACCTGGGGGGGGGCAGGACATGGAGCTCTTCATTTTCTGAAGTCGCCTGAAGTTTCCTCGTAAGGCAATTACCTCACGAGGAAACTTAAGGCGAGTTCAGAATACGAAGCGCCACGTGTGCCATGCTGCAGGCATTTTTTCATTTCAGCCCGCAGAAGACAAGGGGAAGCCGTTCAGGGAGATTAGTTGCCCCATAGAAGAGGTGATTAGTCACCAGGCGACTAAATCTCCCCAAATGCCCTTACTGCGAAATTGCTCAGGGTACTTTTCTGAGCAAGAGATAGTTCAAAAGCCTCAGATGCCCTTTCCTATCTCCTTCCCAAGCAGAGCAATATTAGAACACTTCTCTGTTTTCCTTCTAAAGGTACAGTACATCCCCTGGACTGTACAATTACAGGAACTGGCCAGCAGGTGGTGCTGTTGTTACAAATTAATTCTATTAGCGGTTAATGAAAATGTAAATAGCTATGAAACTGAAAAAAATGTAAATTGAAAAAGTGCTTAGAAAAGCACCCAGAGCAATTTTACATTTTTTAAGGTTTACATATTCTTTAACCCAGACCAGACAAGAGACTTTTATGCATTGCTTAAAGGGGTAGTTCATAGGGATGTAGCGAACGTCGGAAAAAAAGTTCGCGAACATATTCGCGAACTTGCGCAAAAATGCGAGCGGTTCGCGAACGGTTCGCGAACCCCATAGACTTCAATGGGAAGGCGAACTTTAACATCTAAAAAAGACATTTCTGGCCAGAAAAATGATTTTAAAGTTGTTTAAAGGGTGCAACGACCTGGACAGTGGCATGCCAGAGGGGGATCAAGGGCAAAAATGTATCTGAAAAATCTGCCTGTGTGTGCTTGGAAGAGATAGTGTAGGGGGAGAGCTGTTAGTGATTTCAGGGACAGATGATAGTAAGTTTGCTGGCTAGTAATCTGCTTGATACTGCTCTGTATTGGAGGGACAGAAGTCTGCAGGGATTTGAGGGACATTTTAGCTTAGGTAGCTTTGCTGGCTAGTAATCTACTGTTCTCTTTAAACAACTGCCATACGTTGACCTTGTAGGCATTGTTTGCCCAGTTTTTTTGGACGCAGCCACTGAAGCACAGTTGCCAGAAAAAATATGCCATATAAATGCTGAAAATAGTAATTTTTCGCCATACGTTGACCTTGTAGACATTGTTTGCCCAGTTTTTTTGGACGCAACCACTGAAGCACAGTTGCCAGAAAAAATATGCCATATAAATGCTGAAAATAGTCATTTTTTGCCATATACGTTGAGTCAACGTATGGCAAAAAATGACTATTTTCAGCATTTATATGGCATATTTTTTCTGGCCTCTGTGCTTCAGTGGCTGCGGCCAAAAAAACTGGGCAAACAATGCCTACAAGGTCAACGACGTTGAAAAAATTACAGTTGGTGCTGCTGAACTACTAGGAGCAGCAGATTAGCACACCAGTCCCACTCCCCAACACTGCTAGACTAATAGCACTGGGCTCTTATAGTAGTAGTAGTAGTAGTAGTAGTAGTAGTAGTAAAACAACAAAAAAATAAATAAAAGCAGTCCTTACAAGGACTACTGTTATTGCAGCAGTCAGCAGATGAGATCAGAAGCAGGACAGCTGCCCACTGCAGCTACATACAGAGCACTGCAGTAGAAGGTAGATTACTAGCCAGCAAAGCTACCTAAGCTTAAATGTCCCTCAAACCCCTGCAGACTTCTGTCCCTCCAATAACAGAGCAGTATCAAAACGATTACTAGCCAGCAAACTTTCAACTGTCCCTGAAATCACTAACAGGCAGCAGCTCTCTCCCTACACTATCTCTTCAGCACACACAGGCAGAGTGAAAAAAAGCTGCAGGGCTTCGGTTTTTATAGGGAAGGGGAGTGGTCCAAGGGAGAGCTTCCTGATTGGCTGCCATGTACCTGCTGGTCTGGGGTGAGAGGGCAAAAAAAAGCGCCAACAATGGCGAACCCAAAATGGCGAACGTCGCGCGACGTTCGCGAACTTCCGGCGAGCGCGAACACCCGATGTTCGCGCGAACAAGTTCGCCGGCGAACAGTTCGCGACATCTCTAGTAGTTCACCCTTAAAGTAGTATTCACTTTTGATTTGATGTAGCATAGGGTTGTGTGTAAGCGTTTTGGTGCCCTACACAGACCAGGTGCAGCACTCCCACAAAAGACTCCCCATGAGTAAAGCAATATTAAACTTCATTTACTTTTCAACCTCTTGTGTCTCATGTCTTATGTGGTTACTCCACATATTCCTCTGCCTAGTGCTCACAATATGCCATAACCAGTCTCTCGCTTTACCCGTGTATTTCCCCCATTGGATCTGACAGGAGGAGCTCACTAAGAGTAAGAGGGAGGAGGATGCAGGGGCATCAAAGAGGTTTGCTCATAATAAACATTTACAATTATAATGTACAGTGAGAGACTGAATATACTGGTCCATATACTGGAACCAGAGGGACATTGCTGATAGGGAGCTGCTCCTTTAATAGTTTGCTATGCATACATTTTAACAATACAGGAGCCTTTGGACTCCTAAAACCACACAGGAGTTCCTAAAGTCACCAGTGGTTTCTGCATCCAAAGACCTTGGAAAAATAGGAAAATATGTATTTTATTAAAGACACACGTTTTATTTATTATGCTCAGTTTTAGCAAAGGTGATTTTACCCTTTTAAATTTGTGGTGTTGGTTCTGTTATTTTGGTGGACACAATGTTATAAATAGGGGGAAATGTATACATAAAGAGTTTACATACAAGGGATACTGTGCTTGTTGTAGATTTGAATCTGCTGCTTTATTAATATAATGTATATTTTTCAAGCATAGAATAGCCATATCTTGTTTATCAACAGGAATCTAAGATGCAGTCTCAGGCTTTGGCCTATAGAGGGAGAGGCTGATCAATTAAACATCTTCATAATGTCTTTTCCAGTCTCTAAAACTTTACCTACTTCTAATCCTGAAAACCTTTTTCACATAAATCCAGCACGCGCTATATCTAAATCTCTTCACCTTCTGGCTATCACTGAAACATGGCTCTCACCCACCGACACTGCTTCACCTGCTGCCTTCTCCTATGGAGGCTTCTCACTTAGTCACACGCGAGACCGGGAGTCAGTGGGGTTGGATTTCTTGTCTCCCCCAAATGTTTCAAAATCTAACCACACCAACTTTTCTCTCCTTTACTTCTTTTGAAGTCCACAACATACATTTGTTTTTTCCAATCTCTCTACGTGTCACTGTCATATATCACCCCCCTCCCCGGTCCCTACTCTCCTTTCAGATAACACTTTCACTTACACGATCACAATCATCTCTCTCCACCCACACGTACAGAAACCTTAACGCCTTTGACACAACAATTATCAACAGTAGTAGCACAACCCATCTCTCATATTACCAACCTTTCCTGTCCCAATATAGCAGCTTCTCTCTACAACGATGCTCTTTCAACATCTCTCGACTCCCTTGCTCCTTCTACCACCCGTCACAGTCGACCAGCTAAACCCCAACCCTGGCACACTAGTTTAACGTGGTACTAGGGTTGCCACCTGGCCCGTATTTTACCATCCTGGCTGGTAAAAATAATGGTTGCTCACAATGTTATTAATAGGAAAAAAGAGAAATATAGAAGGCCGGTATTTTTTTCTGGAAAAGGTGGCAACCCTACGCGGTACCTTAGAAGATGTAGTAGATCAGTTGAACGACAGTGGAGATCATGACTTCATCTACTTCAAATTCATGCTTTCCTGCTACAATCCAGCTCTATCAATAGCTAAAGAACAATACTTCTCTTCATTAAAGGACCAGTAACATCAACAATTTTTGATGTTACGGGTCCTTTAATCTCCAATCTGTCCTTTAAACCGCAGTGACTGTTTGCCACATTTAACTCACTCCTATGCCCCTTCCACCCATTAATGTAACTGCCCAAGATCTTGCTCATTTCTTTAATGAAAAAAATCAATCTCATTAGACTGAGCACTGACACTGGTCTACATCTTATATGTCTGACGTTTCTTTAAAGTTGCCTTCTTTTTTTTTTTAAAGCTTTTATTTTTGCATGAACAATAACACAGGACATACAGCGGGGAGAAAATAAAAGAAAAGGGAGAGGAAAAATAAAAATTGTGGGGAGGGCAGAATGGTGGTTGGGCCACCCATTGAACAGTCCAAGAGACATACTATGCCAAAAGAGTCAATCCATGTCTGTGGTGGTGTCCTGACACGAGGTCCAGGGGTTCCAAATTTTAGCAAATTTCTCTGGGCAACCTCTACTCAGGTAGGTCAGCCTGTACATAGGAAGAGCATCATTAACCAACTTCTTCCACAGTGGCACCGTTGGAGGGTCTCGGAGCTTCCACTTTAGTGCAATAACCTTCCTTGCATAGAAGAGTAGTAAACGGAACATTTGCCGTGCAGCCTGTTGCGGAATTAAAGGATCCAAATGACCCAGTAAAAAAATTCCCGGCTCCAGGACCGGAGGAAAGTCCAAATAGGTTTGCAAATATATGGCAAGGTCCTTCCAATAAGTATTGATAATCGTACAGGACCAAAAAGCATGCATTAAGGTACCCGGTTCTAGACCACACATAACACAAATCATCTGGGATCAATCTCATACGAAATAAACGTACTGGGGTAAAATACAGCCTATGAATCATTTTATGCTGTATAAGCCTATCCCCGCTACTAATCACTGTGGAAACAAATGTCGAGGTGATATCATCCCAATCATCCAGGTCCAAGGTAGGGATATCCTGGGCCCATTTACTATAACATTTTGCATACGGGTTACCTCTTTGAGAATTTAACAGATTATACACATTAGACAGTCGTTTCTTCTTTTCAGGTACCTTAAGCAAAGTTTCCAAGGCTGGGGTTTCCAGTAGAGGTGCATTAGAGAATTGGGCAGTCAGAGCATGTCGAACCTGGAGATATCTGTAGAACATTGTACGAGGTAACTGAAATTCTTGGGACAAGTCAGTAAAAGACTTAAGCGTTTGATCTTGATACAACTGGCCCAAATATTTGATGTTATAAGTTGCCCACAATTGCGGGTCTGGTATCGTTCTTAAATGTGGCAGGGATGGATTCAGCCACAGTGGCATATTGGGTGATACCTGTGGGGTGGCGGGTTTTCGTAAAGCCAAAGCTTTTTTCCAAGCAAGAATACCTGTACGGAATGTGGAGAGCGGCAATCCGTTTTGGGAGATGCCACGAAATGGCAGGTTAGCCAGTGACTCAAAGGAACCCGCCACCGCAGCAGCAGTTATGCTGGCAGTGTCATCAGCCAAAGGGTTGAGCCACCCTGCCACATGAGTAAGTTGAGATGCTAGATAGTAAATAAAAAAGTGAGGCAGGGCTAGGCCTCCTAGTGCCTTAGGTGCCGTTAGAGATGCTAGCTTAACTCGAGGTTGTTTATTCGCCCAAATAAAGGATGACACCATGGAATCCAACCTTGAAAACAGTGCCGCCGGCATAACAATAGGTGCATTCTGGAACATATACAACATTTTAGGAAGGATAACCATTTTTATCAGATTAACCCTGCCTATAAGATTAAGTGGGAGTGGGGACCATAAGGAGAATTTGTGACCAGTTTCAGCTACTACTGGGTCCACGTTTAGGGCGGTATATCGGGAGAGGTCCGGATGATTGACTATGCCTAGGTACTTAAAGTGTTCCACCTGTGTTAACGCCTGAGCCTGGGTGAGGGGTCGCTGTAGGGATGTACCCAGATGTAGAAGTGTGGATTTGGACCAATTGACCGTAAGACCCGATGCTTTCCCAAACTGATCAACAACCTGAAGCATTCTATCAAGGGAATGACATGACATCTTTTAAATAGATCAGGGTGTCGTCAGCATATAGAGAGATTTTCTCTTCCAACGCCTCTACCTTCCAACCAAGGATACCCGGATCATTACGAATCAGGCCAGCTAAGGGTTCTATGGCGATAGCAAATAAGTACGGGGACAAGGGGCAACCCTGCCTCGTTCCTCTACTCAATGTCAAGGAGGGGGATATCTTACGGTTAGTTTGAACTCGAGCAGTGGGATTTGTATACAATAGTTTAACCCATTTGAGAAAATTGGGTCCAAAACCCATGTGTTCCATGGCTGCCCATAGGAAGTCCCAGTGTAACGAATCAAAAGCTTTCCTGATATCTAAGGCAACAATTGCCCCTTGATTTTTGTGGAGGGCCAAGTACTCCAAATTAGTGTAGAGCCTACGTATGTTGATGGATGTGGCCTTCCCAGGCATAAACCCAGTTTGATCGGGATGAATCAACGTCTCTATTACACGTACCAATCTAAAGTTGCCTTCTTAACTCCATTTCTAGTACGTTCCCTCTCTCTGTCGGAGTTCCTCAAGGCTCTGTTCTAGGCCCTCTGTTGTTCTCGCTCTATACTACTTTGCTAGGAAAACTTTTTCAGTCATTTGGACCTGACCTCTCTCTTTCTGTCCTTTCCCAAGTTACAGACTGTCTGTCTCTCCTCCTGGATGTCACAGCACCACCAGAAACTGAATCTTTCTAAAACAGAACTCATTATATTTCCTCCAAGATTTTCCCCTGTCCCTCAGATATCACTCACAGTAAACAACAATACCTTTCATTCCACCACACAGACACACTGCCTAGAAGTTATCCTAGACTCACATCTGGCTTTTTCACCACACATCCAAAAACATGCAAAATCTTCTTGTATTTAACTGCGCAACATTGCCCAAATATGACCGTATCTCAGTTCAGAATCAACCAAAAAACATATTCAGTCTCTTATAATCTCCCGCCTTGGTTACTGCAACCTACTCCTCGCAGGTATTCCAACAAGTCAACTTTTACAAATCCAATCTGTTTTAAATGCGGCTTCTAGACTCATTCATCTATTTCACCATTCAACATCAGCTGCTCTCCTATACATATCTCTTCACTGGCTCCCAATCTCCTCTAGAATCAAATTCAAATGACTAACACACACATTCAAAGCCCTAAACAATGAAGCACCTCCCTATATTTCATCTCTGATCTTAAAATACACTCCTTCACACAACCTTCACTCTGCTTCTGACCTTCGCCTCGCTTCTCCTCTAATCACTTCTGTCCATTCCCGTCTACAAGACTTCTCTCGGGCTTCTGCTTTTCTCTGGAACTCTCTGCCACAAGCTGTCTCCTTCTTTCCAAACTTTTAAACGCTCCTTAAAGACCCACCTGTTTAAAGAAGCTTATTCAATGTACCTTAATTAATCAACCATTGCTGTATCATAAATCGCAAAATTGTTTCTTTAATCCTAATGTCTCAATTGTACCTGTTGTATAGTATCCTTCTTGCATGGGTTACCATAAAAACACCATAGACTTCCTCCCTGTATGTGATATAAGACCACAGATCTTGGCATCTCTTTCTGAGGGCTGTACTATGACAATGGGTTTACAACAAAGACATATTTGCTGACACCTCAAATATCATAATATTTGGGACCTACTGTATATACCAGCTCAGGAAACTATGATCAAATGATCATCTCTAGATGGTGATGAGTTCTCTATCACTTAGTGTAGGTTTTGCTCACGTAACTATAGAAAAATACAGGGCACTAGGACAAAAAATTCACCAGTGTAATAGAGAGGTCCAGATGCTCCAGCCACAGCCCGTCAAGCTCAAGGGATTGGACAAACTGTAATAGTGCAAGTGATTGTCTGTTTTTTGATCTTCAGAGTGCCCCATGCCTTTTTTTTCTTGCACCATGCCCCACCATGCACATTCAAAAATTATTCCATGAGGGATAATAAAGAATATTAGTTATGCTCTTCCTTTACAATCCACATTACTATGGAACCCTTGCCCCTGGGGGGGCAGGGGTTGAACATAAGGAGCCTAAAGATTTTGAACAGCAAAAGGGAAAAATTTTGTATAAAGGGGGGCAGGGCTAAGGCGTTTGTGCAGGATATAGGGATCATATACATAGTCCCCAGACAGACGTGCAAGTGTACCTCTTAGGGGCAGATTTATCAAAGGTCGAGGTGAATTTCCGAATGAAAAAAAAAAATCTAGCTATTTTTGTGTAATTCGACTAGGGAATAGTCCAAATTTGATTTTGAAAAAAATTAAAAAATTTCAATATCGAAATTTATCATGTCTCTTTAAATATTTGACCATTCGCCATCTAAAACCTGCCGAATTGCTGTTGTAGCCTACGGGGGACCTCCTAGAACCTATTTGGAGTCAATGGGTGGACTTTGGAAAATCTAAGTTTTTTTGGGAAAAACTTTGAATCAAATTGCGCTATTCCTTCGATTTGTACAATTTGAATTCAGCCGATTACGGACCTATTCGATCGAAAAGGGACCTCTTCAACCTATAAAAACCTTTGACTTAATTTCGGTTGGTTTTTTAAATTCGAAATTCGACCCTTAATAAATATGCCCCTTGGTGTTCATTCAGAGAACATATCTGCCCAAATACAGGCACCAGTGTATTAATCAGGGGCCACGCATTCCGATTTGGAGCTGGGAGATCTGTGGTGGCAATTCGTCTATGTGCAAAAATGTGTTGCACTTGTTATTTTTGCACTCTGCTCCCTTGTCCTGCACGTAGTAAATGACCCCTTAGAGCATTGTCAGAGCTGCTTACAGGTTCTAGCTTACTCTACCTAATCCATATACTTAAATGCATTTTTAAAGTAATTTTTTATTGTAACCATAGAGCTGCTGTACCACTCAACCTCAATATTACTGTGGGTGGACAGGTCTGACTATTGCTATACTAGAAGCTGCTAAGTGTTAGAATTTTTATAAATGCAGAAGATTTTTCTTTACAGTAATGTTATAAGCACACAGGCTGTTGGCTATGGCTGTTGCCCAGCGGAGCTGAAGCTGAGGTCAGTATTTGGGCTGTGTGTGACTGCACACAGGCTGATCGGATTCAAATCAAGGGAGCAGGGACACTGGGCAGATCTGCTTCTCTCAGCCTGCAGAAAAACGCAGGCTAACAACAGCCTGTGTGCCCATAGCCTTATAGCTGTGTAGTTGCTACAATCATGAAGGAGTTAAGCAGAAGCTGAATGTTTATCAACCTAAAATGTAATTATGCAAAGCAGGACTCAAACGAGCTTACACAACAAACAAAGCTTTATAAAGAAACTGCAAGTGAGCAATGCTGCAGTATCTCAAATGTCCTTTGCATGAAAAGTGCAGAGACCAAGTGGGCAGAGAGTATCAGAGACAAAGGAACAAAAGTGGCTGTGTGTTACACACCTGCAAGGACACAGCAAGAAAGCAGGAGTAAGCAGCTTAAATTTTTCATCTGACAGCTCCTTCAGCAATCAAGGGTAAATTCACTATGTGGAGGCATCTGATTTCAAAAGCCTCTCTGCACAAACTGGCCATGATCCCTGTGCTGTTCTGTAACTGCACTGGGTGCTCAAAGTAATCTATGCATTTATATATGTTTTATATATTATTTGGTTATGTACACAGGTACAACAATTTGCAAATAACAGGGTTAAAGCTGTGCCCCATGCCTAGTTCTGCACAGAATTCAGACCATGCAGGGGCAAGGCAGCCCTCTACTCATTGACTGCCTTGGACAGGCTACATTTCATCCAGTATCCTCTGACATCTGGAATGACACACAAGGTAGAGGAATTCCAGGTGATGCCCATGTCACACCCTCATAATACAAAGCTCTTGTCAGCATGCTAGTCATAAATGGGCCTTATCCTGTACCCATCATTCTCTAAGCACAAACAGTTGCACCTATATAAGCCATCTGCAGCAGCGGCATAGCAAATTCTTTTTGAGGCTCCAAAAATGTCTAGAGGTTGTGTATACAAATGGGATATTACCCCCTTTAATCCATGTTTCTTGCACAAAGAAGAGTAAAGTATTTGGGCTGGCGAAGTACCATTCGGCCAGCCCAAATACACCCTTGGACAGTTCTTATATTTATAACATATACTCAGCATCAGACTGGGCCGACGGGACACCGGAAAAAAACCCTCAAGTACTTCACCCTCCACCGATCTCCTGGCCCCCCAAATAAAACTAGTTGCAGCGCCTTTATCGTGTGCGCACCGGAGGTTTGTAACCCGGTGAGCCCACCCATGTCCAGTCCGACCCTGCATATACTGTATATATGGGTGTGCATCCTGCAGTTGTTAGACTCATAATCCCACCAGGTAACTTGACAAGAGTTGAAATGCTGCAGATTGCAAATCCCTGATTTCTGTATAACCCACCACACACATTCATACCAAACTTCCTAAAGTTTCTGTAGATGGACCACCCTCAAATAAGTGATTTCTTGGCAACAATTGTCCTATTGTTTATATGAGACAGTTTTGATTCCTTTGTTCTATAAAGAGCCATGAATAACATACAACTCCTGTTTAAATCCCAATGTAAGGGTAGAGGCACTACTTCTCACTCTGTTCTGCACCTCAGTGAATCTGTACTGACAAGTACAGTTTCCTCCTACATTCGGATACACGCCGTGGAGCCAAGTTGAGATCAGCCTGAAAATGCCTGCTTTCTCATTTTCAAACCGACCTCAGCTCCACCACGTGTGCCTGCATGCAAGTTGAAGCTGTACTTTTCAGTATATCTCGTATAGGTCAATCTAAAAACAACTGGACTTGCTGAGTAATCAATGAAGACGTTTCACTACTCATCCGAGCAGATATACTATGACCTGGATGAATGAAAATCTTCATAGTCATATTGTACTTTTCAGTGCAGATCAATGGAGCCGGGGAAGGAAGCAGGTCCGTTTCTCTCAGGCTGCAAAAAAAACTGCAGGCTGAAAGCAGCATAACCAACACTTTGTATGAAATCACCTTAAACTTTAATAGCTGCCCCCGTGGCTACACAGCAGCTTGTTTATTTGTTGATATAAATTATAGTAGTTAGTAATTAAAGGACTGACAGTTGTGCATTGAAATGTGTTATACAGGTCCCTGGTGTTACTTTGACAAGAGCAAGCAGTATCCCAATGGCTGTTATTGTTGTTATGTTTCCTAATGGGGCTTCCTGTTAGTATATTCCCAGATCCCTTTAGGATACGACACTGCACAAGAAGTGTTCCACACATCCATACTCCATTCCATTGCAGAGTAGCCAGGTTTCTTTTGTGCCAGAAAAAAATGTGTTTATAGACTATGGCTTAACCCACAGTTGAGAAATTGATGCTGGGTGGCATGTATGTAAATCATAGTAGTTTTACATCATGCCCTTCGTAGAGTTGCATTTTATATATGAAGATTAAAGTTTGTCCTTTTGTTTGTTTGTAGCTTTCTTCTTTTAATGTCTTTTAATGGACCATCAACTCATCCAGAAAGATGGCAGCAAATACTTTTTGTGCAATACTTATTGGGCCCCACTTGCATTGAGCCTTTTGAAAATTGGACCCTTGCCTGATGTGTAACTTCATGTAACTATATATATATATTTTTTTTTGGAGACAGAAGGGGTCATTAACTTATTGTCCACAGCTGTGCTTAGCTGCAGCCAGTTGTGTGAAATAATTCCATTCATCAACCTCTATTAACATGTGCTCCTTGGAATTCCATATACTATAGGTATATATATATATATATATATATATATATATATATATATATATATATATATATATATATATATATATATATATATAAAGCCACTGCCTGTCCCGTTTCAAATGGAACCAAGTTGCACTTATTTATGCTGGGCACTTTAGTTATCCTGGAGCCATCACCTCAAATCAAAAATTACCTCCAGGGTTCCCACATTTTTCAGTTGCCTCAGCGCAGTGAAAAAAATGGGCTCACGCACCACTTTCACTAGATATTCTGAAAATGATGTCAGCTAGACACAAATGTATCCAAATTGCAATAACAACTTCAACAATTTTGAATTTCATCAACTGCAATTGTATCAGGTAAAAACTCATCCTGCAGATCACATTAATGCTGGAATTATAGGGAAAACACTGTATATTGGGTTAAAAAAAACAAAAACATGGCAATTACATCCAAAATTGCACTCTGTTCACTGCAATATGGTACGCAAACTAACCCTGGACTGTAATATCTATTAAACATCTTTTCATTCAAAAGATGAACTGCTTTTTTTAAACAATTACAGTGAAACTTCAATATTAAGTATCCTGATTTTAAGTTTTTCCTAATTTTATATTTTTTGTTTGTGGTTCCACCATTTTATTATGCATTTCAATGCGTGCATTTCCCTGATTTAAAATTATGTTTTCCTGGATTTTACATCAAAATTTTGTCCTGATGTACCAAAAAAACAGCTTTTTCCTCTATGAATGTTATTACTTGTGAAATAAAGAGATTTAAAATACTAACCAGATGTATATTTTGCCATTGTTCTGCCAGTAAATGGTCAAGTCATCATTCATTAAAAATCAATTAGGATGGCCTCTGTATAAGTAGGGTTGCCACCCAGCAGGTATTTAACCGGCCCAGCCA
Organism: Xenopus petersii; assembly: GCA_038501925.1. Lineage (NCBI taxonomy): Eukaryota > Metazoa > Chordata > Amphibia > Anura > Pipidae > Xenopus > Xenopus petersii. The sequence continues at coordinate 90,021,579 of CM076677.1, forward strand.
GAAAAACAGGTTTCAAGGCCGGTGCCGTTATTGAAGAAATACCGACAATTACAAGGCCGGTAAAATTCTGAGGGGAGAAATGGCCATAGCAGCTTCGCTGCTCCCTCCTCAAAATCCCCAGCTAAGCTTGCCTCGGCGCCTGGGACATCACATCACTTACGTGACGTTGTGATGTCACAACCGCACGTGCAGCAATTTGTGGGCGGAGTTACCAGTTGCAGGGGGATTGTGCTGACATAAGCGGCAGAAGAGCAAGGGACTGTGCGGTTTTGGACTACCTGGCAAACTGACAGCACAGCCCACAGCTAGGCTTTGGGTGGGATTGGGGCTGTGGCTTTGAATGGGATTGGGGTGGGGCTTTGGACGGGGCTAAGACTGGTATTTTTTACTTGAAAAGATGGCAACCCTATGTATAAGTGAGGATGTCAGTGACTATTTTTTGTTGACAAAATATCAGCTTCTGCCTACTACAGTCCACCAGTCTACTGTACAAAATATCAGCCTCTGCCTACCACATCCACCACTCTACTGTATATGACCAATTTGGCATTCCATAGGAAGTGAACAAATGCAACAAAACTGTGCCTAGTGGCATGCGAAGATGTTGAGCTTCAGTCTGACAGCTGAAGCTCAAACAAATCACCTGCCTATCTGACCAACATTGGGGAACTATTTAGCAGGCCATTGTTGTAATGTACAAAAATATACAATACCCAGGTATTTTTCAAGGGGCTGAGTTAAAAAAAAATGTTTTGTCCTAAAATTAAATTGGTTTCTGGGCAATGCTGGGTACAAGTCTGCCTTACGACAATATATAAACAATAAAATTCTAACATTCCATATAATAGAACTAGGCATTGTCATATCAATTCAGCTTTATCGTCAAGTTATAGTTGCCGTATACTGAATATGTTGTAATACGGTTCTTGTTGCTTTAAAATGATTTAGGAATGTTTCCATACAGCAAAAACATATTATCTTGTATATTTTCACAAGTGGGGTATTTCCATGTGTCAGTAATTCCACACCTGCAGCGGCGGGGACATTGGTATAATGCAGAAGGAATGTGACCAACGTTGCAGACTTGCCAGTTTCAAAGAAAGTTTTTTTTCTCTACTAAAATGGAGACTCATGAGTGGGTCTGATTAGCAGACAGGGTCTGGGGAAATAAAAGGAGAGTGGGGAGGGGGGGATCAGGGGCAGACCAGGGTGCAATAATTAGGCGATTAATTACATTGCTGTTAAATTTGTAACAGCCCCGGCTTTGGCTGGTATTTTACTGGAAAGGCCAGAGAAATACCAGCCAGGTGGTAGCCTTACCCAACACTGACTCTATGCACACTGGTAGACTAATTCTAGAGTGGCTTCATAAACACCCAGATAAAATCTTTAAAAGCTTTTCCTGAGTACTAGTATGGTCCACCCATGTCCAGGTTTTACTTGGGCAGTCTGACTCATACCATTCCAGATTTCAAGGTCGTCTCTCATAGACTCAATTTTATCCAAACAATCCAAATTTTCATCAAAATGATTTCCTTCTACTCTGTAATAATAAAACAGTACCTTGTACTTGATCCAAACTAAGATGTAATTAATCCTTACTGGAAGCAAAACCAGCCTATTGGCTTTATTAAGGGGGGTATTTATCAAGGTCCGAATTTATCTCAGCATTTCTAAGATAAAAATCTGACCAACTCTGAATTCCCGAATTGACCTTATTTATCATTCAAAAAAATAAGTTCGGCACAAACTTAGGACCATTGCCCGAAAAGTATGAATTTTTCGCACTATTCTGCAGATACTACAAATTTATCGTAGTTTTCTGACTTTTTGGGCCAAAATCCCCGAAATCATCGAATATTGGTACTGACAGCAGCGCAGACACTGGGACCTTCCCCACTGACTAATACAAGACCCCGAGAGCTTTGAGATGTCGGGTTTTCGGATTCTGAGTTTTCAAACCATCGGACTTTAATAAATCTCGAATAATTTGTAGTATTTTTTCTTGCGCCGAAAACGACGAATTATTCAAAGTTCGGATATTCGAACCTTGACAAATAACCCCCTTAATGTTTACATGATTTTCTAGTAGACTTAAAAAGATCCACATATCTGGAAAACCCCAGGTCCCGAACATCTGGATAACAGGTCCTATACCTGTACCAGTATTTTGTCTAAGGCCTATATAATTTTAATGTAGATCCGTATAGTGAAATAATACATAGCATAACTGAAATTGAAATTGCAAATACAGAGAAGCAATTAAATTGCTTCCGTTCTCTTTTTCCAAATGCAGAAGTACATCTTCTTTATATTAAAAACTTGAAATCAAGCTACCCTTGCTAACTTTACCAGAGGAAGGAGAATGAGAGGGAGCAAGTGATGGGGGGGGGGGGCTGTGAGTCATGGTGTTGGCTCAATGGGCTCTGTGGTCTGGTTTTTATTTGAAATTTCTTAAGAATTCTTTTTTTTTTTAATTTTTTTTGCTGAAAACCAAAACATATGCAAAACTGAGTTTCAGTAAAATGAATAAAGCAATTGTGCTACTTGATAATATAGATAGGGGCTCTTGTAGTCTCAGATCAGTCTGTGTAAAATAATGAATGGCTTACCATAACAATGCAGACTGTTAGTAAACAACATGCCCTTTGGAACATTATGAATCTTTTATGAAAAGGATGTGCTATCTTTAAAGGTGATGCTGATTGATATTTATGAGAAATGATCCAAAACAATCATCCACTGAGATTTTTCATAATTAACATGAGCGGAGACAAGGGGAATAATTGCAGCGAGGCAAGACAAGCACCTGACTTCATGCGGCCCTTTGCAGGGGTAGTGAATAGGCAAATACTCAGTAAAGCATGGCCAGCCTTTGGGATTTCCACCAATGTGGCAGTGCAGTACATTAATGAACACTAATAACTTATAGGTATTCATAATAATTATTGTACAGTGGAACAGGCATAGCAATTTGAGGTATATTATGGGCAAAAAGAGAAAGCTATTGGGAATTATTACTGGGTACTGACAGAATACCCCCCATTTGAATGTAAAATGACAAAAGCAGGCCATTTGCTCTGCAAAGCTTCAATGCTATGTGGGAGAGATATTATTGCCTATCTCTTGCTTTTTTTATCTAATTTCCCAAGAACTACTACAGTGTATTATTGTGGGCTGGTATTTTAAAGCATGTTTGATCAGTCTACAGCTATGCCGGTCTTCAACTACAGACTTCCAAGTGTGAGTCCTCCCATCTTTATTTCTTACATTGTGCTGTCATGCTGCCTTGCCATGTTGACTGAAGATGACAGGATGGATTCACTCAAACACAATACTGGCCAGCGCAGCTGTCACCCCTTTATTACACCTGACTAATAAGGCTTTACAATTACATTCAGAAAAGTGCACATTTGAGGTCTGTGGAGGAGTCAGGGTTTGGCCCTTTTGGTGGACAGCAGAGAAAAAGAGAACTTCCCCCAAGGACCAACCACTAACATTGACCTAATATAAAAGAAGTTTCAGATCTTTGAATATCTGAGCATTTTATGTCCTCATTAAGGGGCAGCAGACTGCAAGAATTCTTTGTTCCCTTTGGACGATTTACTGTACACTTAAATGGCTGGGAAAGGTCATAGTGGAATGACGGGCCTCATTATATAATCATTTGCACTGACAGGAAACATTGCAGTATATTACATTACCACTTGCTGGTGCATGCGCGAGTGAAATAACTGTAAACTCTGCATGTGTTTTATATAGTGCATCTATTTCCCCAGCTAATAACGAAGGACACATTTAACACAAATGAGAAGTAAGCACTGAACACACAAATTTTTTTTTATATTTGGCAGATCTCTGCCAGATTTGGCTTCCCACACAAGTGGCCAAATTGGGTTGACACCATTCTTGTTCAATGTGAAAATAAATAAATCGTACAGTGGGCCTACTGAGACATGTTTGATCCTCACTGAAAAGGGCCAGACCCTCATATGGGCTCTATGCTTGAGCTACCAACTCTGAAAGGGCTGTCAGCAGCTTCAGGTCTGGACTGAGATTCAAAATAGGCCCTGACATTTCAGGTACACAGAGGTCCAAACAGGCCACACATCAGCCCAAATAGCCCCCCATCAGCCCAATATATAGTGAGTGACTGTCTATGGCAACTTACAGTAGCCCCTCTGGCATTTGCCAGAATCCACAGATTGCCAGTCCGGGCCTGAGAAGCTTTTATCAACCCATATTTGATCACCTTTAGTAGATATTAGACACCACTTGGAGGTTTGTGAGCAATGGCTATTGCTATAACTCAGAGCAACAGGTGATTTCATATAAAGGTTTATAGCACAAGCTTTAATAAGGCAATCCACCCCCTTGTTCAACACAAGTGCAATTAAAAGGACCTGTGTCAAACACACTTTCTAGCTACTGTTCTAATCAGGAAAAATCTGTTATTTATTAGTTCTTGAGCTAAACAAGGCAAACAGGAAAATTGAAGATGCTCCATGTTTGGTCCTTGCATGACAGATCTATGTATACACTGTACATAGTATGTACTAGACATCCCTTGCGAGAGTTTCACTGTTCTAGGACTGTCCGTGTGGAAGCTCCTTTCATTTACACAATAAAGAAATTGACTCAGGGCACCCTAGGAGCATTGACCTTTCCCTGTGTATATGGTCCCTAGCGAAATATTTTGAACGTGTTATCTGATGATTGAGCAAAATGATTGAGCAATGCAATCTGGCCCAACCGCCACTTGCAGGGGCATGACTATAGAGGAAATAGATGCTAATCGAATTTGAATAGTATCCTATTCGATGGTCGAAGTATCCAAAAAATTACTTTGAATTTTTTTACTTTGAAAATTCACTTCGACCCTTGATGAATCTGATCCAAATGTTAATTCAAGGTGAATAATTCCTTTAAGTGGCCATGTGAATATGCAGTTGTTTGGCCTTACAAGATGGCGCAGTCAGTAGCAGCAATGTTTAGGCGCAATTCTCTCTGTATAGGGACCAGCAACTGCCACAAGTATGGGAGAGACAAGCGTGCACATTAACTCTCCTCCAGTGCCAGGCGCTATAGCAGTGTCGGACTGGCCTGCAGGTCCGGATTTACGGCAAGGCTGCATAGGCCCGGGCCTAGGGCGGCAAAAAAATAGGGGCGGCATGCCACCCAGCCGCATTATGGGGATGCGTGCGTCCCCATTCAATTACAGCAGCTGCGCCTGCGGTTTTTTGCTGGCGCGCTGGGAAGGGGAGGTGGGCGCTAGGAATGCGCGGCCGCCTGGTCGGACTGCGCGGCCTAGGGGAGCCCCTTATTGAAATACGGTGCTGCTGGCCCGGCGGGAAACCGGGAAAAAACCCGGTGGGCCCCAGCCCTTAATGGACCAGGCCCCTCTCCCGACCAGTTTGTTAAAAAAAAAACAAGTCATTAGGCGCTGCGCTATGTGTGCATGCGTGCAGCAACAGTCATACAGAGCCATGAGCGGCGCCTTTCAAGAAGGAGCGTCGAGCCGCGCCGTCACGCATCACGGTAGGGGGTCGGGGGGGCCCTGGACTGTAGTCCCGGTGGGCCCCGGCCCCCCCAGTCCGACCCTGCGCTGTAGGCAACCCGGCTGGCAACTTCGGCCCCTGCCGCAGAAGTGCGCAAACAAGTACGCGCGTGCACAAGCAAGGAAACACGTGCGTAGCCGAATGCGTTCGTGTGCAAAGCACTTTGACTTCAGAGAACACACCCACTTTTCACTGAGGTAACACCAAACTAGGGGTAGGCTGCATATGAGATACTTGCCTGGCGCCCTCAAGCTTTGCGCCCTAGGCACGTGCCTCTTCTGCCTACCCCTAGTTCCAGCCCTGCTCTCCTCAACTTATGAGCACAGCCCCAGCACTGACTCGGAGCAGCGAGGGTTAATGGCCGGGTGGGACGTGCCTTTGCACGTCAAGGAGGTACCGGATGAAACCATCCGAGACAGCCGTAGGGTGAGGGACACGGGCTCCAGTGCGTGACGCTCATTCCCAATAACTACAGCTTTTACACAATCAGTGGTAAGTGATTTTCGGCTTGATGTTGAAAGACCGGTTTTAAAAGTTTCTCCCCTGTGATACTGAACTGGGAAGTTGTATCGGGCTGATGCCGCTTTGTAACTTTAGCGCCCGTCGCTGTAGCCACCAAATGCCTGCGGATGAATTTTCTCACCTTTCCAGTCAAAGAAGTAACTGGACTGACCAATTTGCTGGGGGGGGGGGGTGGACTGACCCATTGCTGGGGGGGCTGGGTCTGACCCATCAGTCAGGCAATAAGGATTTTTTTTTAACCCCATAATAGATTGATACCAATAAGTTGCAAATAACCATTGCCATAAAACCTGTCAATATATTTCGGTAACAATAAGGATATGCAGCTCTTCAGCTGTCAGGAGCCTGGAAGAGGGGGGATATCGGCTGTAAACTCAGGAGTTTGATGGAATATATCAGGGCCAAACTGAAACCCCTCAGCAGAGATTTGGGCGCTTCCTGCTCACCTAGAGTTGCTAGGGAATGTCACAAGATGGGCGGCCCAGCGACTGTGGATTAGTGTCCAGGGGCAGAGTTTCCAGGTTGCAGAAAAAGCTCGTAACCCATGTTTTAGCTGGAGGGGTGCAGCGCTGTATATGGATGACACTGGTGCAATAGTATTGCCTGTTCCAATGCAGTCGGCGCAGGAATTCTGGGAGTTGTAGTTCTGCTACAGACAGGCTGTCTGTGTTATAAAAAACTGGACGAGCAGTACTGAGCTGCAAGCATTTGCCCTGACCTGTCATACAGATACTATTACAAATAATAATAATCACAGATTACTAAGGCATTCGGGGTTAACCTGAATAACCTTGGCTTATAAACTTAAGCCTTCTCATGCCAGTAATTTATACAGAACTTCAGAGGGTAAACTACTCACTGACTGACTGTATAGAGTAGTGCTGTCCCTCTGGCTGCATGTTGACGTCTGTGCTATTCATCTGGGTGGGCTCAATAGTGATACTGCCCACCAGTCACCTGTGGCACACACTAAATAGAGAGGGGTGCAGCCAGGCCCGGATTTGTGGAAAGGCCACCTAGGCCCAGGCCTAGGGCGGCAGAATTTTAGGGGGTTGGCATGCTGCCCAACCACACCCACATTGGTTCAAAAACACAGGGGATGTGCTGGTGATATAATCTTTTTTTTAAATTTCCCTTGTGCCAATCCCCATTGCTACTGTCTGCCTGGAAGGGAAAGGGGTGACGAATGGCAGTGGGCCTAGGGGTGCCCACTATGTAAATCCAGCCCTGGGTGCAGCCATCATCTCTTTAGTCTAGTGAGGGTGCAGTGTTCAGAATTCTGTCAAGCCACCTCATGAATGGACTTTGATATGTCTGTGTCATTCCCCTACCAGGCATCCCTAAAATGCCGAAAAGGAAGGCAATTTGAACGCTCATGGGAAAAATAAATCAGCCAATGGTTTCTGTTATTTCTGGCAATAAACAAGATTAAACCAACTTCGCTTCAGCACTTCCTGTCCCACAGAACATCAGAGGAGCTGATAACATGAATTACCTGTCCACTGAGAAGCCCCCGATAACGAGCTGCTTAAAGGCTGATGCTTAGAGAAGAGGGGATTGTTCAAAAGTAAATAGGGAGCTCTACACAAGCTTCCCTGTTTATAAGGGAGGGGGAGTGGCTGGTAGCTGGCAAATTGTGTGACATTTAGGACTAGCGTACACTATGTAGATTATCTGTTTTTTTTCCTTCTGCATTTTGTACACAGGCAGAGAAAGTATACATTCCTACACCTCTCCATCCATTACTAAAACCAGAAAGGTACCTTATCCAGCACCCATGATCAGGACCCTGTGCAGCTCTAAAGTTGGCATGTAAGCTAAGTCCTGTCTATTGAGGTTAAGGTCCATAAGTCAGGGTCAAAATCATATGTAATAGTTTCCTTTTTTTTTCTTTTATTCGTCTGACTGATAAAGCTAATTGATTACTTTTAGTTACTGTCCCTTTGGAGCCTTGGATTCAACATGGCCCTCCAAGTGATTTTTATTGTCTCAGTCTCCCCAAGGCCTTTGTACACTTTCATATGACATTGCAATTTGAATGCAGACCTTTTGGAGTGCAACAAAAGCAGCTTATTACAAAGTAAAAATAAGGCATTGGCATAAAAATGGTTTCTTTACTGTAAGGGAAGTTCAGTTATGGAACTTATTGCCAATACCAGTTGGGATGTACATATGCAGGGTGACTTTAGTTGTAAGGTGTTACCGAGTAGTTCCTGAGTGAGTGCTGGTGATTTAGTCACATAGGGACGTAAGGCTTCAGGTTCTTTTGGGACAGACTTGGGAACAAATGTTCGACTGCTCTGTTGGCTTTCCATGAGAGACTGATTGCTCACCAAACGCTGAATCAGTGTGTCTGACCTTAGCTGGAAAATATACTAAATTCAAACTTGCTAGGCTATTCGCCAGATTAGAACACTAAATAAGTAACCAATTGTGAGTAAGCTTGCAAGCAGTCAGGGACAACAAGGGCCTCTGCTTTGGTCCCTTTGCCTTTTCCAAGCTCACCAATTGAAGTGCTGCAAATATACTAACCAACAGTTCCAAGTGGCACATAGATTTACCAGACAAAATAGCTAGCAAGCAAGTGGCATAGAATGTGCATTGAAAGTGGCTTATTTTTATTGATTGAGCTGTTTTTCTGAACAGAAAAAGGGGTTGTTCACCTTCAAACACGTTTGTTCAGTTTGTTTCAGATCGTTCAACAGAAATAAATATTTTCTTTCAGTGACCGTTTTTCTAACATTGAAGAATAAAGTTTTATTTTAACCTTCTGAAGCAGCTTTGGGAGGGGGGGTTGCCAACTCTTTAAAGGAGAATTCAACCTTTAATTAAAAAAAACTTCATAGACCCCACTACCTGCACCCCCCCAGTCTAGGTGTTACCCCAGGTAAATGCTCCTAATTCTTTACTTACCCCTCGGTGCAGATTCAGGGCATCAGCGTTCACAGGCGCCATCTTCTTCTCTTTGGTAATCTTCGGAATGAGAGCGGTGTATTGGCCCATGCGCAGTTGGAGCAGTCTTCCGTTTTGCGACAACTGTGCATGCGCCGAAAGTTGCTGAAATTGAAAAGACCCGAAAATTACTGAAGATGGCTCCTGTGAAGTCTGTTGAGAGTCATTAAAGGCAGCTGTTTGAATTGATACAATAGTTGCTATAACGTTCCACAGATACTGCTGAGAAATGTATCAACTAATTGTATCAACTAAATGTAGAAAATTGTAACAGTATAGATGCTTCTGAATCACGGAGCTGTCGGACTGAAACCCCAGAGACAGGAACATTATAATATAGTGAATAAAGTACCCCCTCTTGTAAAATATAAGGATATTATAAGTTACCGAGGAGTTTCATGACCATATAAAAACACGAGGCCGAAGGCCTCATATTTTACAACTGGGGGTACTTTATTTATTATAATACACAAGTTTCAGTGAGTCATGTGACAGAAATAACATCAGAACTCACCGTTTATAACTGATGACATCAGAACTCACCGTTTATAAGGATATAATTTACAGTATATTCATGGCTTTTGTGTATTATACCGTATAACAATAAAAAAGCAATAATTAAAATATTCCTTTCATGTGCTTTTATTGTAGAAGAAATATCCGCTTTGTGCAAAATGTTTGTAAAGTTATATTTCTGACCTCAGTAGTGCTGAATGTGAGACTAATAGAATATAATTAAAGGGGAACTATTGTGAAAATGAAAATGTAATATAAGCTTCAGCATACTGAAATAAGAAACTTTCTAAATACAATCAATTAAATATTCTGTACCGTTTCTGAAACAATTAAGTTTATCTTCACTATCCCTCTCTCAGCATCTGTTTCTCTTCATTCTGTCTTCATGCAGCATTTTGTTTGTACTCAAATCAGTTATTTGAGTGAGCTCCAATACATCTGCTGGGAATATATTGGATCTAAAGCTCCCCATAGACGCAAAGATTTTTCTTGCCGAACAACCGATTTTACCAAAGTCCGACCAATACTTCGAAATTATCATGCAGTTAGTGGGATTCAAACGATCGAACATCTTTCGATTTTTCAGCCGACATCTGTCGGGAAATTGATGGCCAGGTTAAAAAATCTTTATCGATCCCAGCGCAATCTATATATGTTTGCAGGGCCAAGCAGGCAGCTACCCTTTCTTTTCCTGGCAATATCGCCTGAAATGGTCTTTTTAGTTGATGGACAATTCGTATGATCGTTTCGAGATAATCGTGTTCTCACGATGATGATGGGATCTTTTAAAAATCTTTACATCTATGGCCAGCTTTACTGTCATTGAACATCTGACACCCAACTGCTGCAAGATCGTGAACATAAACTTGATTATTTTAGAAATGATTCAGAATATTTAATTGATTGTATTTAGAAAGTTTCTTATTTCAGTAAAATGAAGCTTATATAAAAATGTTCATTTTTGCGATAGTTCCCCTTTAAAGGGATTCCATCATGATGTTTACTTTTGTTTCTAAATGACACTGTTTACATTGCAAATAATTCACTCAATTCACCATTTCAAATTTTATTCTTCAACCAACAATGTATTTTATTTGGAATATTGGTGTGAAGGCAGCCATCGCAGTGCATTGTGCCTAATTCTGAGCTTTGAGAAGGAGCCAGCACTTTACAATGAAACTGCTTTGAAGCAGCCATTGTTTCTCCCCTTCCCATTGTATTTACCACAACCTAGGTCATGCTCCCTAGTGGTAGATATGAGAATAGCATCCAAGCAGGAAAAAGCAGGGTTTTTAACACCTTTAGCAATGCAAACAAATCCTTCAGCAGAGGTGTCAGGTAGCTGCTATCTGGTTAACTGCCCATTGTTCTGTTGATAGACTGCTGATGGGCTGCTGGGGGTGATATACACAAGTCACATGACTGGGGGCTCCTGGGAAACTGACTATGTCTGTTTTCTCTTTTGAAAAATGGATTTCAGTGCAGAATTCTGATGTAGCAGCACTATTAACTGATACATTTTGGGGGGAAAAAACGTTTTCTCGACAGTATCCCTTTAATGCATAGCTACAGTAAACAGTTTACCAATAAGCACAGATTACCTGCTGTTAATAGACCACAAATGTAATAATCCAATTGACACAGAATACATGTGTGCCTTCACTGTAAAATGTCTTTAGCTAATGTAACACAGATGATATATCTATTGTATATCATCTGTCTATGTGCCTACTCATGACTTATTTAGGCCAGTGTGTTGGTACATATACAGTTATACTACATGCTTGCCATATGCACAGATACAGACATCAAACTTTTTTAGTTCAGTTTACCAGAAATAAAGATTTTTTTTTTCAATTACTTTCTATTATCTGTTTGTTTTTCTAATATTGGTGTTTAAAGTAAAAATTTTTACCTTCTTATGTCTTTCTGAAGCTGCTCTGGGAGGGGTTCGCTGACTTTGTAAACTGATCTCAATGGATACATTAGCTCAGCAGTGCCCACACTACTACGAGGTCTACTTTTAGTGATGATGTCCCATTATGATCTACAGTACATCCATAAAGGCATTGTTAGCATTCTGTTCCATGGAAAATATTGCTTAAATATTCATGTGGGAGAAAATGTATGTTGCTATATTTAACAGAAAAATATTTCTGATGTAACCTTTGCAAACAACTATTTCTGTAATCTTAACATAATAATTATCTGAATGAAAAGAATGAAATAGGAAGGTGATTCAGACAAGCTGTTTGTTGACAGTATCTTGAGATCTACTGATCACCAGCTAAAGGTCTACTGGTAGATTCCGATCTATACTTTTGCACACCCCTGCATTAGCTGATACGTTTCTTATCTTTGGCTATGTTAAGAAGAATGCCTGAGTATCGTTACAGGCATCTGTTATAATTGATTTAATAGTTGCTTATAATACACAAAAGCCATGAATATCTTGTAAATTATATCCTTATAAACGGTGAGTAGTGATGTCATTTCTATTACATGACTCACTAAAATGTGTGTATTATAATAAATAAAGTACCCCCAGTTGTAAAATATGAGGATATTAGAAGTTACCTCGGAGTTCCATGACCTTCGGCCTCGTGTTTTTATATGGTCATGAAACTCCTTGGTAACTTATAATATCCTTATATTTTACAAAAGGGGGTACTTTATTCACTATATATATTCTACAGATGCTGCTGAGAAATGTATTAAACTTGTGTAGCACATTGTAACAGTTCAGAATCTGAACTGAGTTGCTAAATTGAAACACCAGAGACAGGAACACTAAACTTTAAAGGGGTTGTTCACCTTTAAATTAAATTATAGTGTCATGCAGAGAGTGATAGTCTGAGACAATTAGCAATTGGGTTTAATTAACTTATTTAGCTTTTTATTCAGCAGCTATCCAGTTTGCAGTCTTAGCAATCTGGGTGCTAGGGCCTAAATTACCATAGCTCCCCTGCATTGATTTAAATAAGAGACTGGAATAGGAATGGAAGAGGCTTTACTGGAATAATGAGTAATAAAAAGTAGCAATGACAATACATTTGTAGCTTTACAGAGCATTTGTTTTTAGAGGGGGTCAGTGACCCCCATTTGAAAGCTCACAAGAGGCAGAAGACAAAGGCAAACAATTTAAAAACAATGAAAAAGGAAAAAAACAAAGGCCAATTGAAAAGTTGCTTATAATTAGCCATTCTATAACATACTTAAAGTTTAAATTTAAAGGTGAACCACCCATTTTTGGAAAAACTGTCAAAAATAATATATTGTACATCCAAGGACTGTAATTATGAGCCACCTGGGACCTCCCCATCTGGAACTGAAACGTCGGATTAAGATGCTATATCCCCATGTGATAAAAGAACATACGGTATATATTTCACTACACACATTCATATGCATGTATTACACTTGATACATACATATATCCACAGGATTGACTCTGCGCAAGATCTTGTGGCCACAATGTTGATTTTGTACTTTGTACTGCTTTGTCTGATTTAGCTGTTAACAGTTTATTAAATATATGCCCCTTTTAAGCAGTGTTTGGAACATTTCTTTGCACTATTGATTGACTATAATGAATGATGATACATCACCCTCTACATATTTGTATTTTCTAATATGTTTGGGGCTGCCGTATTACTTGCTTCAGATGAGATGTTAATTTAACATAAGAACATACAATTCTAAACAACTTTGCAATATATATACATGCAAAAAATGTCAAGGGGTTTTTAATTATTTGTATATATAGTTGCTATTGAAGGCAGTATCTTTCTGTTTGTTAATATTGTTCACAATTCTGGTTCTGACTCCTGAAACAGTTTAGCAGAAGCCAGATGAATAAGGGGGCTGGAGGAGAACCCATTTCTGCTACATTGTGTCTGAACCAGAGAACAGGAATGAATAAAGAAATACTGCTTGTTTGCAAAATAATTTGAACACTATAGTGTGTGATTTGTCTGCATTGGAAAGTTACTTAGAACTGCATTTTGCTTCTTGAAACAGTTTGGGTTGGAATCCACTTTTTAAAACCTGCTAATTTCATCTCCTTTTCAAATGATGTTTCTTGACCAGTTTCCTGAAAGAGTGTGAGGTTTATCTTGTGGCCTTGGTTAAGCTGAGTCTGGTTACACAGAAGATTTAATGCCTTCTTTTAAACTGACTTTTTGTTTCAGGTTCCCTTGTTTTTTTAAAGGATAAGTAAACCTTTAAAACAAGTGAATGTAAAATTGATGAGAGTGCTATTCTAAGAACTTTTGTCATTTATACTCATTATTTATTTTCTTTTTATTCTAATATAAGGGATGCATGTGCTGTTAATATGAATGAATTTTGTTACAACCGCACCACCTGCTGGTCAGATTTTAACCAGTCTGACCAAGTAGTCATGGAAGTTGTCAAAAGAAGGAAAGAGGCTAGTCTGATGTTCTTCTGGTTAGGAAAAAATATTAGAAACCCTTCTCAAATATTTCCTAAGCAGAGCAGCCTCTTTATTTCTCCTGACAACTTCCTTGACTATTTGGTGGTCAGACTGGTCAGAAACTGACCAGCAGGTGGCGCTGATGTTACAAAATTCATTCATATTAACAGCACATGTATCCCTTAATATCTTGGTATAAAAAAGAAATAATGAATATACATGACAAAAGAGCGTAGCATAGCACTCTCATCAATTTGGCATTCACTTATTTTAAAGGTTCACTTATCTTTTAAGGAAGATCTGGAAATTGGAGTTTAGAAGTGATGTAATGGGTCCGTTGTTACTTAGTGAACACCCATAGTTAGCATGTAACTAATGATATACTTATGGCATGAGTCACAGAATACTCATAATGTATTACTGCTGAATCCTGAGTTGCTGAACATTACTTTTCTTTTGTTGCAATGTCACTTGCCCTTGAGGGAAGTGTTAAGCCATATAGACTCAGATTTCTCACTGCAGTTCTGCTGTACACAAAATTAATTTTCTCATTTCAGTGCTGCTTTATTTGCATCTTTTTCACCCCGAATAATAAGTGGGCAGTTCAGGCCTCAAAATTACTGCAGTAATTACTTATTTGTTCACTGTGGGTAGGGTACAGGGGCTTTCCACTGAACTAGTGACGTGGACCTCCCCAACCCCCTCCGGCGCTGAAGAGGTGAGTGCAGTGGGGAGGGTGGCAAAATGGGACCCCTGGTAGGGTAGTCAGGGTAATCTGACAAAGGTGTAGTTAAAGACCCACAAGCCATGGTGCAAAGTTTATACCAAAATATCAGCCAATTATGAGTTCACTGTGTGCGCACGCACAAACGCGCAGTTTAGAGGGAACAGTGCTGCTCATCAGATCCCAACTATATATCGATAGGCAATTGATTCAGGCGGGAAACACTCCCTTAATCATAGGCATGATATCATATGCCTATCATTAAGGGAGTGTTTCCCGAAACACGTAAGGCAAGGATGTTAACCCTATTGCTGCAATAAACTTCTCTTGACTTTTATCCGGAGTGCTGCCTGAATCAATTGCCTATTGGATCTATAGCAGTGGGACACTGGTGGCTGAGCACACAGAGCATTGTGGAGCTGACTGGAGGGCCATATCGTGGTGTGGGGTGAGTCTAGAGCGGTCATTTCTCTAACAGATCCCAACAATAGACTGCTGACACCCTTATTTCGGCTTATTGGTGTAATGCAGGGTTTTTTGGCCAGTATATAGAGATCCAGGTTAATGGTTCTACATGATCAGCACATTTGGAGTAAGGAGACCTCCACCTCATTTTATACCAAACATCAGGAAACCTGGGTTCAATCAACATTAATAAAGTTTATTAAAAGTATAAAACAGTTTATCGGTGGGTTGTAGTCAGGATTTTTCATTGTTTTTCCACTGCAGGCACTTTACTAACATAGTTGCTAAAGTACCAACTAGTCTAATTTATGCTTTCATTTTCTAACTACATTTTGTTTTTTTTTATAATATAGCATAACAAGTTATGTAGTGATTTACAATAATATTGTAATACACAGAGAATCTACAGGATATTCACAAACAAGGGAACAGGAAGGTACAGTAAGATGGCTCTGCTCCAGGAAGCTTATAGTCTAAAGCAGGGGTCCCCACCTTTTTTAAGTGTGAGCCACTTTCAAATGTTAAAAGTGTTGAGGAGCAACACAAGCATGAAAAAAAGTCCCTGGGGATTCCAAATTAAGCCGTGATTGACTATTTGGTTACCCTATGTGAATTTGCAGCCTACAGGAGGCTGTGTTTGGCAGTACACATGGGTTTTATGCAACTAAAGCTTGTCTCCAAGTCAGGAATTGAAATATAAGCACCCCCTTTGAGGCCACTGGGAGCAACATCCAAGGGGTTGGTAAGCACCACTGGCCACCAATGACTTATTTTTGCTTGTATGGGGGCCCAGACCACCAACTTATTTTTATAACTTGTGGAAGGGGAGCCTGGCAACTAATTGTTTGTTTGTTTTTTTAAACTTAAAGGGGGCTGGCCACCAATTCATTTTTTTTTTAACTTGTAGGGAGGCCCTGACCACCAATGGCTTTTTATATCTTGTTGGGTGGGTATTTTTACTTTTTTAGCTTGGATGAATATGTGGCTTTTTTGCTGTGGTGTGGGGTCTGGTGTGGGGCTTTGGGTCGTGCAGGGACCAGGTGGCCCAGAAAATGTTGTTTTCTGAATGGAATGAGACTGGCGTGACGGCACATGCGCAGTTGGAGCAATTTTCTGTTTCACGACAATTGCCAATGCGCGAAACTCATGAAAGTTGCCGAAGTGCCTGTCTCATAACAAAGATTACCGAAGCGGCTGAAGATGGCGCCGGTGAACTCCGATGTCTGAATCGGAACCAGGGTTAAGTAAAACGTTAGGGGCATTTGCCCGGGTTAACGGGGTAGGGTTGAATTCTCCTTTAACAGGCACCTGCCCAGCACCCTCCTATGGTTGCGCCCTAAGCAGGTGCCTCTTCTGACTACCCCTAGTTAGGCCTTGCCTATAATGGTAAATTGTCCCCATGTCTTTTAATACTGGACATTAAATAAAAACAGCAATTCGTTCCTATGATGGGAACATATGGTCGGGTGTATTGCAACACTATTTCTTTCCTAGAATAGTTTTTCTTGTAAGTAGTAGCATTTTAGGTTTTGTAATTGTGTTGTCTATGTTGAAGTACTGTAAATCCCAAAACAATTACCCAATTTTGAATACACGTGTTTTAGAATTTGGTTCCTAAAAGTGCTGATTGTTTTACCATCTGATGTCCATGTGTAGATTTGCTTGTTGTATTTGTTTAGTTTATTTGATAAACCTTCATTAGCTGCTGAAATATCTCACAAAAGTTTGAAATCTTTTAACTTCAATATGTATTACATAATGAACCTAAAACAAACCATTATGAGAAAATGACTGTCCCAAAATGTATATGGTTAGTGATTTATGTTTAAATACAATATGGAGGTGTTGCAATATAACATTGTGTAAACTGTTAGCATCTTGGCTGTTTTGCAAACTGATCTTGAGCCTAAATCCTGGTTCTGGGAAATTGGTTCAGATATTTTTTGATTTATAGTAAATCAGGATATAGTGCTCTTGCTGTGTTTTCACTGACATTCATAAGTCCTCACTTGAGCTGCTGTGGGGTCAGATAGTTGTGACACCTCAATGTCAAAGTTTCTGCTAACTTCCTTATAACGTTATAGTTATCATTTAATTATATGTATTATTTAAGGAATCTTATGCAATGGGACAGAGATGTTGGCAAGCACTGTAGGTATGCAGTAATATTTAAGTGCTTATTTCATAGCTATTTCCCACATAGAGATATTAACACAGAAATATACACTGCTCCTAAGAAAGGAAGATAAAGTCCACTAACAGCACTGTAATCTTACAATTATCAGAAATTAACCTCTAGAATTTATGTAATATATGGCCCATGGATCCATCTCTATAACGGAAAGTCATATGTGAGGCACCTGATATTGTTTCCAATCACATAATGGCATAATAACCAGCCTTCCTAGACACAGAACACTAGTTTAAGACTGAAACACTGGCAGCAGGTTTCTTGTGGATTTAACAGTAGTTCATTGGTTTCATTTGTTATATATCAGAATACAAAAAATTCAGTAAGAACCAGTTGGGTCCTTGTAAATGCCTGAAATTGTGATCACTATAATTAAAATTGTCTGTTTTCCTGGATTACCCTTCAGCTCATAATAAGTATTGGTATTAAAATATTTTTGTTATTTGTGAATATATTTATTTTTAAGCATACGAACTTAAAAGAAGAACCAGTCCACAGTGTCCTGTCACTTAACTTGCAGTATGCCCAGAGCCTCATTGCACATCATAATTCAGCAACTCACTCTTATCTAGCATAAGTGGGTCATATTAACCATGTGTCAGAAGAAGACCCTGTGTATATTCAATGGTAATACACATTCTTAATAAACATTGTTTAATAGAGAACTCTAATAGAAAACATTAATCTCTGTATCTATTAACTTTTATTAATGATACAGGGCAATTACTGGACAAATCTGGTTGTCCAGAGAAGACCTCAAACTGAATAATATGCTTGGAGCCAAAAATATCGTGTGTATCTGTACATACAAAGAATTTGTTAGTAGTATTTGCAGTCCTTATAAGTGAGGTGTCCCTTACACAATTTGTTTTAAACTGCTACATAGTGGTTATATAACTGCAGGGCCCTGGAACAGTCGGAGGATGAGGTTGCTGAAGAATGGCTATTGGCTCTCCAAGATATTCCTAGAAACTCAAACATGATGAGATATACAGACAATCTAACATGTAGTACATAGCAGCCAAGTTTTAGGGATTATGGGAGAGATATCCCAGTTCTCCAAAAATCCAGTTTCAGGATGACTTCAGTAATTCTGAACAACTCTCCTATATATATTAACATGATACTGAAACAAACTAAAATAGTACTTCAGTCTACTGAAGTATCACTCCTCCCAAGACCACCTACTGGCACTTACACCTACTTAATTCCATTTGCCTAATGCATTATAGTTTGTACTTATAAACACAGACCAAATACAGTAATTTTTCATAGAAGGTTATTGTGTTTTTCCCCTGGACCTAATAAGTGCTGGGAAAGTAAATGACTTGTGTGATACCAGGGAGACCACTCTATACCCTGGCTATTGCACTCACTATGGTGTTTTTTAGGAAGTGAGTATGCAAAGTACATTGTGATATCTCTTATCACAATTTCTCAGCCTTTGGAAAGAAAAGCTCTCTCTTTTTCTTTTGTTTGCTTCATTCTTATCAGTTATACATTATTTTTTCACCTGGTAATTGACTACTGTGGGCTTACTCTAACTAATAGTGTTTAAACAGTCTAGAGGCATTATACATAATTGTAACCTGAAAAGTATTCTCAGTAGTTTCCATCTGCACTAATGCACCTTAGCAAAACCTCTCCTTTATAATTGGTGTTGCATAATTCACATGTTAATTAAATGGGCAAGTCAGAGATCCATTGCAAACATGAATTGTATACATATCCTATCTGTAAACGAAGTAGGCTTCTAAACGGGGTCCATGATTCCCCTATTTCAGAGTCCTTTGAATCTGAAGTCATAATCTTGTGAAAGCAAGTAACACGTTACAGGTAAAGTTCTTTTGCTGTTCTTGATCTTTCACTGGCTTCTCCTCTATTGGCGCACAGCTCTTCCAGTTAATAGATAACAACTCCAGTGATATATTGACAGTTGATGATATATAAATGATTTCTTACGTTTTTATCTGTTCCCTTCAATTCCTCAATCATTCCTCGATTCTCTTCCTCCTGCAGTGATCCCCAACCAGTAGCTCGTGAGCAACATGTTGCTCTCCAGCCCCTTGGATGTTGCTCCCATAGACCTCAAAGCAGGAGCTTATTTTCGAATTCCTGACTTGGAGGCAAGTTTTAATTGCATAAAAACCAGTTGTACTGCCAAACAGATTCTCAATGTAGGTTGACAATCCACATAGGGGCTACCAAATGGCCAATCACAGCCCTTATTTGGCACCCGAAGAACATTTTTCATGCTACTGTTGCTCCCCAACTCCTTTTACTTCTGAATGTTGCTCACGGGTTCAAAAGGTTGGGGATCCCTCTAGTGTCTTCTTTAGATAGTGTGAGGTTGTCTTGTTTGCCTTGCGTACATGACCCTGAAAACAGGACGGCAGAGGGTGTAGAATATAAATTGTTGCGATTTACAAACAAGCACAGCTTGGCAGCCCTGCATCTCTTGCTCAACTTTGACAATCAAATCCAACTTTTTTATTCCTGCATTGTCATAGATTTCCTAAGAAATTTTGGGTGAAGAATACACACCCATAATAAGTTGCCAACATACTCTCCTATGAGGACTTGTTCAAAATCATTTTAATCACATGACCTGGTTCTTTAGCTGTGTCTCAAGCCATTAAGTCTAGTTCTGCTGATGATTCGGGAAGGTGAGGTGATACTTTTTGTGGCTGGTGGACTTCTAATTTTGGACCAATAAACATGCAATTTACTGCAAGAATAGGTTAATTCTGTAAATAGCACTGTGCTGTATAACACAAATATATGCTGATCTAGCTCTCTAACACCAACATGGCAGGGTAGCTAAAACTTCCTGGGTGCTATTCTTCTTCAGTATATGGTTAACCTACACACTTGAAATTATGGGTGTAATTTGGTGATGGTTTACTGGTAGGTGAGTCCATAAAACTCTTGCACTTCCATGTTTTTGTCATCTTGATAAAGGTCCCTGTGAGGACCGAAACATCGATCTAATAAATAAATATTGCTCTTTTTGGGGAGATTAGTCGCCCGAAAAAGAGGCGATTTGTCGCCGGGCAACTAAATCTCCCAGAATCTTTGCGTGTGCCCTTACACACCACTTTAAAACCCCTGATATTTTTGTGTATATTGAAAATTTAGTTAACTTACAATTTTTTTCACTATGGAAAAAACTGTTGTATCATGTATACCTACTGTATATGATACAACTGTTTTCTCCATAGCGATAGAAATTGTAAGTTAAATAACATTTCAGTACACACAATAATGTCAGTGGTTTTAAATATTAGTTGTTGGGGGTTCTGCTGGAATTGTTGTTAGCACGGAGTGGAGTAAATTAATCCTGTATATAATGGAGGATATTGAATGGAGAGGCTTTCTGCATAGTCAACTAACCCTGGTCCTGCAGCAAATCATATTCACGGATAGAAGATTAAAGGGGTGGTTCACCTTTAAGGTTAGTTTTAGTGTGTTATAGAATGGGCAGTTTTAAGCAACATTCCAATTGTTTTTGTTTTTTTATAGTTATTTTCTGTTTTTCTCCTGACTCTTTTCAGCTTTCAAATGGGGGTCACTGGCCCATTCTAAAAAGCAAATGCTCTGTAAGGCCACAAATGTATTGTTGTTGCTATTTTTTATTACTTGTCTTACTATTCAGGCCCACGCCTATTAATATTCCAGTCTCTTATTCAAATCAGTGCCTGGTTGCTAGGGTAATTTGGACCCTAGCTATCAGATTGCTTAAAATGCAAATTGAAGAGCTGCTGAATAAAAAGCTAAATAACTCAAAAACCCTAAATAATAAAAAATGAAAACCAATTGCAAATTGTCTCAGAATATCACTTTCTACATCATACAAAAATTTAAGTTGAATGTGAACAACCCCTTTAAAATCTCTTTTTCCAAAAGTGCTCCAAATTAAACTGCATAAGTGCTCACCCCTATGTGCCCTATTTTTATTTGCAGGCAATTATAAACCTGAGCCTCAACTGACATCCTTCAGTCTAAGCATGGGGTTTGCGGAAGAGTTACAGTGCCCCAATGGGCATGCTACTTTGTTACGTTTACAAGACACTGAACTTAGAGTGATGGAGTCCATGAAAAAATGTTTTATACAGCGTGCAAAGGGCGACAAAGAATATTCGAATATGCTTCACCAGATTTCTGTGCAGGTTGAAAAGCTGGATCAGTCGCTGACCCCTGGATTATCTGAATACTCAAGCCAGCTCAGTGAGGTAAATACTGTCACTTTATATGATGTGGTATAGCAATATTTGTGCATGCAACACAATACAATAGTCAATACAGTAATAAAATCAAAATAAATTAACTGCTAAGTGTTATTGTTTTTCTGCACCCAATAGAGATGCCCCGAATGTAGGGTGCAATTTTTCTATATCCAGCACTTTTTGCAGAATTCATCTAAACTGAATCCAAGCTCTTATAATGTATGTTTTATTATTTTTATTTTTTTTGGATTTGATGCCTAAAAACTCTATATTTTATTTGGATTATTGCCAAAAACCATGAATGAATCAGATCATTGTACAGAACCCAACATACATCATAATATCTTCCAATTGTAAATGGGACATCTGCCATTAACTTTTTCATGACCTCGGCAGGTTTAAGATGGAGTACTTTAACAGCATCAAGGTTTAATAAATCATGAAAAATTGCCTCTTCTGCTGTTCCCGCCCTGCCTACCAATGAAGAACGAGTAGGCAGTCACCATCACTCCCACCGTTGCTTGACTGGCTACTCATTCTTCATTGATAGGCGGGTGGGAACAGCAGAAGAGGCAGGCAGCCAAACAGCAGAAATGGCCACGGGCTATGAAGGTTTTGCTCGCAGCTGAAAGAGCAGGTATGAGGGGGAACGGACTGCATTCAACTTTAAACTGAAGCGCAAATGAAAACCACTAATAAAAAATAATTGATTGCAATTAGAAAAAGGCTTATATTGGTTCCCCAAGGGCAAAGGGGGATTTTAATTTTTGACAATGCATCCCCTTTAAGTCACCCTTTCTAATTGTTTGAAACAATATACTTTCTGTGGGTCTTTTTTTTTAAAAAAATGTATTTATTTATTTATTTTTACAGAAAGAGACTGTCAATGAATCACAAGACAATGGGGAATAAATCAGACCATTTTAGTGCTAGTCTCACATTACATTACATTATATATGTTCTACTTCTCATTTGTCATATAATACACTTAATTCTAATAGACTTATTTAGCTCATTATAGGATCATTGATGCTTTGTGCTTTTAATAATACCTTTTGTTTGGCATCTCCACCTAAATGATGGCATGTTATCCATTACAGTAGACTAGCACAACAGTCATCTCTTTCCTGTCTATTGTGATTATTTTGTTCCATATTCAGAATAAGCTGTGTCCTTGAGTTTTATAAACTAGAGAACAGATGCTGGAATTATTGAGTAATCCATTCAAATACTAAATATTGTTGGAGGTAACATAACCATTTAATATTTCCATTGTACAAAATATTTTTAAAAGCTTCCAGTTTTTGTTTAGTGAATTTTTTCTATGCCTCGGAGACACCGTTTTTAAGGAATGCTGAAATAACGTAAAATGGTGCTGTGCTTGAATATTCCCTTACATCCTTTTTCTTTGTATCTGCAGTCCTGGGCCACGTTGGTGTCTCAGACAGAGAACCTAAGCCAGATTTTACGGAAGCATTCAGAGGATGTAAATGCAGGACCCCTGAGCAAATTAACCATTCTTATTCGGGAAAAGCAGCAGCTAAAAAAGTCTTATAGTGAGCAATGGCAACTTCTCAACCAGGATTACATGAAGGTAAAATTTCTCCTGCCTTTAGCACTTATGAGATTGTCCTGGTTTTTTTTGGTTTTTTTTTGTTGTTTTTTTTGCAATAGTGGGGGTTTGGTGGACATGGGCAAATCTAGATGGTGTCACAACATTCATTAGAATGTTAAATATAGCCACATTTTAAAGGGCCAACTTGTATATTGATTAGCTGATGTGAGGGTATGCATTAGGCCGTGCTGATAAATAAAAGGATATTTAAGGGATATAATCTAACAGCAGCTGCAACCCACCCAAATAAATAATGCACCTACTATGTTATTTAAAAAAGGGAAGGCTTACAGGTGATATTTTGTGCCTCTGGGGTTTTCTTCCAAAGGAAAAATATGTAGTGACAAAACATCAGGAATTATCCAAAGCTGCTTCCCATCAGGGGATCACTGGGTTGAGGTGTGCCATAAGTGCAGTGATTCATATTATCTGTAACACTGCATTTCTTTAATTCTATTGTATATACATGGGCTTCTGTATCAGATTTACGGTTTTCAGCTTAAACCTCCTTGCCCCGGGTGTGAGCATGCTCAGTTTGCTGCTCTCCCCCCCTTCCCTTCTCTGAGCCCAGAGCTATAAGTGAGCAGAGAGAGACTCAGGCAGGAAGTGATGTCACACCAAGCTAATACTACAGCTGCTATCCTACACAAACAGAGAGCTTCTAGAGCTTTTTACTCAGGTTTGGAAAAACATCTTACAGAATAAATATAGCATTCTAGCTTGCACTTTTGCAGCTGATCTATTGGCAATAAAATACCTCCATAGCTTTCCTTCTCCTTTAATCTGGCCTTTCTTCTAAATATCTACTTGTCCACTCCTCATTAGCTATTTACATACACTCATTCAAGACTAAAGATGGACCCCTTCTCTGGAATTACATTTCACCTTCCACTACATATTCTCCAAGTCTCTTTAGAGAAATGTGTTTTAGGAGATTGTTTTGAGAAGCTTACTTAAGCCGCTAAGGTATCACTTGTTTGTTGAGGATGTCAGTCTGATCTTTGCATTATTCGACCACCCATGTGCTGGGTCACATCAGGCTGAACTGATCGATTGGTCCCTGTACCTATAAGTGGGTCCTAATACAAAAACATATTAAGTGAGGACCATATCAGCACTCTGATGTGTTCTGCACACAATGGGATTTCCAAACCTGCTTATTTAATATCTGCTGCCTATGGCCCTTTCTCCTTTTAGATTGTGAATGTACAAGGCCCTTTATTCCACCTGTAATAACCGGTATTTGTATGTTTAATGTATAAACTTTTTTTATTATACAGTGCTGAGAAAAATGTTGTCACTCTATAAATACATGTTAATTATAGTATTAAAGTGGACCCAGGTGGCATAGAAATTAATTGCCATTCATGGAAGAAGATTATTGCTGCCAATTATCTTTCAATTTCCTGGAAAAACAGATATACATACAAAGCTGTTTTTTAAAAAAAAAAAGTTTGTAGAACTCCAGTGATTCAGCCACATGTTGTTGTTTGTTGCTGTAGCGTAAAACTAAATAAGAGTTTATTAGAAGTGGTATCTTGTAAAAACAGTTTAGTTTAACCACACACTCACATGGGTCATACCAAAATACATGTAGCTGGTCAGTGGTCACACTAAGACACTACACCACGGAGTATAGGTTTTATGTGCTCTTGTACTTAAAAAAACAACTCATATGAAAACTTTTTAAACTACATACAGACTTACAGATCAATTAAATATACAAAATATGTGTTCTTTGACACCACTACTATTTTATAGTGCTACATATATACAGTTAACAAATCCATAAACTTAATATGTAAACTTATCATTTTAGCAGTTCAGTTGAATAGATATGTATGCCTATGAGAACTATAAATCAGCAGTATGTCTGCATGATGAAACAAAAGGATAAAGCAGTTCATTTAGATGTCTGGGAAAGGAAGGTATTGAACTAGTATTTGATTCCCTTAAGTTACCCTGTTTTTCAGGTGTATATTTTACTCAACTAAACAGCCTCTCTCTAAGCAGAGTCAATTAGGTATAGTTATAAGCATAACTTGACATATAAATCAGGAGTACAACTATACGGAATAATTTAGCAAGTGTAAGGAGGTGTGAAAAGTGCAAAATATAGTCCAATGGTATAGTCTACCATTTATTTGTACTTTGCACTGCCTGCCTTATACATTCCATGATCGCCATCTCTCTGTTCAGTTTCAGAGCACAGAGAACTTTAGCTGCACTCATGGATACAGGTTATATCAATATATATTAATATAAACTGTGTTGGCACTAAGGGGGTGTGCTCTGATCGTTTTTGCATTTCTGCCCCGGAACATTTTAAATGTGCTCTTATATTTTACTTTGTGATACTGCTTGAGTTTTAGGGCTTCCTCTTTCTCTCGTGCTCTCTCTGTCCCTTGTGCGGTTTGTTCTTAATGCCATTGCTGCATTTTATCACCTTTCTTATCTTGCTGTGGTATTCTTCTCATTTCACAAGTTTTCTGTCACCGCTCCCCTTATCCTGTCCACCGTTTTCTCATTTCTTTACCTTCCTTGTAGTTAAAAATAATTATTTATTGAAGTACAAGTATGGATTACAGGCTGTAATCTTCAATAAATACTTTTTTTTTTTTTTTTTTTTTTAACTACAACTGCCTGGAGGATTTGCTCTTTGAGTGCCTACCCTACAAACTATTAGAACGAGTCAAATTATAAAATACTAAACAAAACAGATCATGCCCCAATCTATTTTGGTCATGTCCAGTTATGCCCAAACACACGCTGATATGCTATTTATCTCCTATACAACATCAGAGATTCTTGCTCAAGGCTTCCAGCTCCACAGGGCCAGCTGGTATACGTGGCTCAGAGACCATGTACAGGCTGAATATTCCCTGAAACATCACATGGCAGTGGGGAGGTATTTGGAAGGCCCCTACTTTGGTCTGAACAGAATGTGTTTGCAGTCAGGAGCATGATTCTTCTTATAAGGTTTGAGCCTTGCAATAAAGTAATCAACATCAAAATATTTTTGTTTTCATGTTGCTTAGACAACACAACAGGATATCGAAAAGCTGAGGTGTCAGTATCGCAGCCAAGTAAAAGAAACTTTCCAATCAAAGAGAAAATACCAAGAGGCATGCAGAGGTGAGAACTTAATTTGATGCACATTTGTTTTCATGTCGTATTTATAAGTTCACCTTTCCAAAATTATATAGTACAATTTACCAATTATTCTCTACAGAGAATATATACATTTATTAACCATAGTACATGCTTCGTTATGTAACAAAGTCGAGGTCAGGAGGTAGCCCGGTCACAATGGAAGATCAGAATACAACAGGGCTGGGTCTGTCAGGATAAGCTAAGATAACTTAGCAACTGGCTGTATTTTGGGCATCCAAATATAGGCCCGGCATCAGCAAGCATGCACAACAATGCACACAACGTGTGTACCCATTTGTCAACTCATTGGACTATTTTGGAAGAGATAGTTAGTGATAAGATATTTATCCTTTTCAGATAAGGACCGCGATAAAGCAAAGGAGAAGTATGTGAAGAATACATGGAAATTGCATGCACTGCATAACCACTACGTCCTGGCTGTTAGAGCTGCTCAGTTACACCATGAGCACCACTTTCTGTATAGTCTGCCAACACTGCACGAGTCCATGCAGAGCATTCACCAGGAGATGGTCCAGATTTTGTAAGCACATGAGGCAACACAATGGCAGCACTTCACATTTATTAGAATTTGCTCAAATATGTTATTCTTCTTCTATTCTCCTTGAAAATCTGAAGATAGCTGTCTGCAATGTATAGCCACCCATATATGAGTGAAAATCAGTATGAGTACCCTTTATAAGTGAGCTCGGCTTCTAGAGCAAGTTTGGTTTAACTTGCACAAGGTATGAGAACAGAAGATAAGCTTCGCTGTGCTGCTTCTATGAGCTTTGCTGCCACCGTGCTGTTTAGTGGGGATTTATGTTATGTATGTATTTAGAAATCTATTTAAGGCTCAAGTGAAAAAATATGAACTTTGCAATTAAAGCATATAAACATGCCTTGTATAATGCAAACATGATCTGTACTTTAGAAAGAACTGTCTGAAGGGAACAACTGTGCCTTTTTGCACCTCATTTTGCATCTCCTTAGACTGCATGCATGTTAGATTATTAGATATTGATTATTTGGTTTTGCCACATGTGCACATTTGCAATTATTGTGAGAGCGCTTTCATCTGGAGCCGTCTCTCTCCGGAACAAGCACAGTTATGCCAGCCCTCCTTACAAGAGTGACCAATTTGAACTGTTGATTAGTGTTGTTCCCTTACAAGCAGACATACAGTATATACACAGTCATACACATACATATATAAAAACATACAGCCTCACAAACACACACAGACACAAACAGCCACACACACAAACAGCCACACCCACATAGACGCATACAGCCACACACAGAAAGCCACACACACAGACAGTCACAGCCACACCAGGGGTGGGCCAATGTAGTTTGCACCCTAGGCAAGAGCTTCAATCAGCGCCCCCCTGTCCTGCTTTACCATCTCCCACCTTACCATGACGATTTTTAAATAAATAAAGCAAGAACGTTTACAACACATTAATGAATGAAACTTTTCATTCATATTACTGCCCCCTGTACCTGTACCAGCAAGCACAGCAGCCATCCATCATACAGCCCTCCTGTACCTGTGCCAGAAAGCTAAGCAGCCATCATATTACCGCCAATCTTTACCTGTGCCAGCAGCAGCCAAAAATAAATGTGATCATGTAAGGGGGGTGTGTTCGTTATCGCTGTTTATGCAGATGTTTGATACTTAGTATTCGTACGTAGGCGATATCATTGGTTGATAACTCCGCCTATTTATTCCTTAAAGAACTACTCTTAATTGACCTTTCACTATGTACGCTATATACTGTACTGTACTAACTATCTGCGTGCGATTACTACTCTAATTACCATAATAACAAACACAACACAGAAGTTACAAATAACACAATATATATTTAATACGACACTCAGCAATAAAAACAGCAACTACCTCTAATGCAGATATACCAATTACACAACTAAATAAAACAATCCTCATTTACACTAACAATCCCCAAAATTCACCCACAATCTAACTACACATACACAATCACACACATTATAATTGCCCGCCATTCCTGGTGCTAAACTTTCCCTAAACCAACAAAAGGGTGAAACAAGCTGGGGTACAGGGGATAGGGAATTGGTGGTATTTTCGTTGGTGGGATAATAGGGGTGTGAATAGGGGTTAGTGGGATCGTTGGTGGGAGTAGGGGTTTGAGCAGTAGGGGTTAATGGAATTCGTTGGTGGGATAGAGCAGTAGGGGTTAATGGGATTCGTTGGTGGGATAGTAGGGGTTTGAGCAGTAGGGGTTAATGGGATTCGTTGGTGGGATAGTAGGGGTTGATATACTCAGCCAGGTTTAAATGCTTGTTGTCCAGGGGGGTGATGTCCCCCGGGCGCTCCACAAAAGAAGAAGAGAGAGAGAGTGCAGCTGCGCAGGCCCTTTTAAACCCTGCTCAGTCCGCCCAGCAGCGTGCACACACGCCCCTCCTCCAGCACGCACCACTCTAACACGTGGGCCGGCGCAGTGATATGACGTCACCGCGCGTGATCCTCCGGCCGGACCGTGCCTGGCTTTCCCTCCCTGCTGGGAGGCAGGGAGGGGTTGGGAGGATGGGACCCATCCTTCCCTTACAGATCACATATTGTCCCCAGTATTTATGTACCTGTGCCAGTGCCCAGCAGCAACAGCAAACATATGGGCCCCAAATCTATACCTGGCTGTGCCAACAGTAATAAAGAATGGCTTCAGTTCATATATTCACATAAATGAAGTTGCCTGATGCAGTATTTACATATGCATACATATGGGAAGGAGGATACCTAGTGGAGAGAAACACTACAAGGGTGGTTTATCACCTTTGCAGAGGGTATTTAAAAAAGAAAAAAGGTACAGATTGGGGGGTAATGTGACTTTTTTTTTTTTTTATTAATGATCAACTTAGTAAAAACCGGGTTTCCTTGTCCTTTAACATTATGCCATTCTTTCATTAATAATAATGGGAGAACTGCTTGATTCATACCTCTTCTTTTTTATGATTTAGCAAGAATATTATGCAAGAATACTCTGAAATCACAAGCCTAGTACAAGAGGAAGTAGTTTCCCTGCATAGAGAAATTGCCAGTGCTGTTAACAGAATCAACCCTGCCCAGGAATATGACAATTTTCTCCAGATGAAAAGGTACTGTATGATGAGGATGAAAGAACAGAGCTCCACTGTTGTTCATGGGGTCCATGACAAATATCCTGAATTTTTATTTCTACTGAATTTTTATTTCTACCACAACGTTATTGTCCAGCTGCCATAATTTGTTCTTATTGCACCCAGATATCTGATGCTAGCAGATTAAAAACAAAATTAGCAATAGGTATTTCACACTTTTTACCATACAAAGGTGATTGAACACACTGGTCTCTTCTCACATTACAGATCTGGTGTGTCACTTTGGCTTTATTAAAGTTTCACCAACAGATAAAGTTTGCATTTGTGTCAGATAACACGTGTGGTTTTCAGTAAAATAGAGTTTAGAAAAAATTTTACTTGAATCTTGGAAGAGCTCTAGTGAATTTTGAACAGAGCAGCAGTTCTTCCATGCTTTATGGCTAGGTTTCTTTTTTTATGTAACAGAACATTCAGACTGTAGTGATCTGAAAATTTATATCACTGAAAGATATTGCAACCTATACAGGACTAATTAATGTTTAATAAAACTGAGATTCTTTTCACTTCCATGGGGGTTATGTAATAAAAGACTCTACGTTTGTCCAGGAGCAGTAACCCATAGCAAACAATAAGAAGGTAGAATTTACTGGTCACCTGTTTTAAAGCAAAGATCCTATCGGTTGCTATGGGTTACTGCTCCAGAGCAAACTTAGTGCCTTTTATTACATATGGGGCATGTCTTCAAATATATTCAAGCCAGTCTTAATCATGTTCTCAGTATTGCTGCCAAGTATTGCTACAATTTTAGTGGAAAATCAGTCATTAAAAGTAAATGAACTTCATACGTTATGTTGTTTGAATGCAGGTCAGTGTCTGAATTGCCACCCATTGTGACATTTGATACCAGTTTGCTGGAGGAGACAGATGACCTGGAAGAAGAACTACAGCTGAATGACCTGACAGTTGAGAGTGTGCAACATACGTACGTACTGTTGGCTTATGGGTAGTGGTGGGCTACCAATCAGTCATGGCAAATGTCATGACTTGTAGGCTTGAAATCAGTTCACATCATTACCAATGTCCAATATACTATTTATATAGCTCAAATGCTGCTCCTACTTCATTGTCCTTAATTATCAAAAGTACTTTATGTTTAAAATATTTTATTTGATTTTCATATTAAACAAAAACGACAACAAAAATGACAACAAATGTTATGCAGATGAAGAAAATATGTTGCAAAGGAGACAATGGCATGATAGTATCAAAACTATATCATTCATGAAAAATAACAAAAAACTAACTAAAAATTAACTAAGCCAGTGGATGCACAAGTAATAAAAAAAAAAGAAAAAGCCCATTTATCATCTGGAGTGTCAGATAGGTCATCTAACTATTGAAGAAAGCGCATTATTTGATCGCCAGTATTGGAGTTACAGATTTCAAAATAAGGAGACCAAACCAGCCTAAAAGAATCTTTGGAACAAAAGTAC
This sequence comes from Xenopus petersii, assembly GCA_038501925.1. Taxonomy (NCBI): domain Eukaryota; kingdom Metazoa; phylum Chordata; class Amphibia; order Anura; family Pipidae; genus Xenopus; species Xenopus petersii. Next base: position 90,052,549 of record CM076677.1, read on the forward strand.
TTTAAAGGCATTGTCACCAACAGGCAAGATAGCTGCTAGTAAACTTACAAATTTTACAGAAAATATATACAATGAAACAAAGCAACTTAATTTTAGCATTAATTGACTGTATCATACAGTATGTAGATCCAACAGATTGCAAATTATACATTTACTATGTATTTTATAGACCTAAAATGAGGATCGATTTGATCATCAAAATGCATGACAGTGGTCTGAACCCTGCCAGTGAATTTGGGAGTTAGGTGATTATGACTCATACTCAATGTAGTGTTTGTTATTGAAAATCACCAAGCCAAGGTGATTGCCAGTAAAGGCAAGTGTGAGCAGGGATGCACCAAATCCATTATTTTGAGATTCAGCTGAATCCCGAATTTTTAATGAGAGATTTGGCTGCATACTGAAACAAATTAAATCCTAATTTGCATGTGCAAAGTATGGCAAGGAAGGGTTAAAGAGAATTTTTTTTAAGTTCCTTGTTTGTGTCATATTATTTTTTTATTATTTCGATTTGGTTTGGCCCAGCTCTTGGATTTGGAGTTTGAATCTTGCTGAAAAATGCCTAATCCTGGATTCAGTGCATCCATGACTGAGAACCAATTCTCAGCTTGAAATCACTCTGTGCCATTGCCCTGAAATGATGAACCAGTTATCCACCATCATTTGAATTTCGAAGTTTTTTTACTTCAAAATTCGATCCTTGATAAATATGCCCCCTAGTCTAGATCGACCATTTCCTTTTATTTTTCAGGACTAGGGCATACCCTTGGATGTCCCTTAACATTGTCCTATTCTGCAGTTACAATGCACTTTGGGAAACCTTATCCGTGCCTAACTCATATGTAGTACAGGGCTTCCCTGAGGTGTGCACTATGCTTTGAGTCAGAGGTGCCAACAGAGGTGCAACTGACTCAAGGTCAGAGGGCATTTTTGCACTATGTGTGTGCAAGTGAATGCCCCCAAAGAGTTTGCCCCTCAGCACACCAGCACTTGCACCAATATTATTATGAGTGCAAAATTAATTTAATTCAAAGATTTGCGTACCTTAAAATATGGGGAATGCTTACAAAAATCCGAAGATTTCTCATTATTTTCTTAAAACCACTTCGACCAAACTCCCATCCACATCTTTACTATATTTAACAATAAATTAAATCTGATGTGGAAACAACTCGATAGAATCGTGAAAAAATATATATTTTTGCAGATTTGATGCCCCAAAACCACAAATTAATCGGATTATTTTACAAAACCGAGCAAACAACATATTTTCCAAATTTAAACGGACATTGACTTCTACATGAACCCGGCAGGGCTGAGATGGAGTACTTTTTTATTCAGACTTCTAAAAGCATCTAGTTTAATAAATCACAAAAGATTTGAGATTTTTTTTTTCTCCGAAAAAATTGTGTTTTCCCCTTTAAAACTCTGACCAGAAAAAAATCAGACGTTAAAAAATAACCCCCAGGTTTCAATGTAATTGGTCTTTCAACTGATTAATTAGTAGTATGTTTTAAGCAATGCTTAGTAAATTTAATTCTGTATTCATACAAAGGTTGACGTCTGTTGAAGAAGAACTTGTTTCAGTCACTGCGGCCATTGAAAGCAAACAGGATATAGTGAAACAACTCCATTCCGATATTGCAATAGAAGAAAAGACCACAGATTGCAGAGAACAGTAAGATACAAATAAATCCATGGGAGAATAGCAGTGGTTTAAAAAAATAATTAAAATTCGCACAATAACATCTGTTAAGCTCTCTGGCTTTGTACTTGAGACTCTGAATACGTAGCAGAGACACATTGCAAACATGTTAGCAAGTAGCTTATATAAGGTACGTCGTACTGTATATTGTACCAATTTAGATTATCATGGGAACCATTTAAAATGGATAATGTTTCAGCGGGGAAACACATTTTTTCAAGTGTTTTGCCAATGGCATGAACTACCTATTCCATTGACAGGATCAGCGTTTTTATCTTAAATTGTCTTCTAAGGGAAACTTCAGATTCTTCTGGCTTTGCAATAAGTGTATATAACAAGTTAAAATTATAGATCAAACGCCACACAAAATCCAGAACATAGAGCGATATTGTTAATATTCAGTGCAGTCATCAGTGTGTTACAACACCAATCTGTGTGTGTCTAGAACCATAGCAAGTTTATGCACAGGTTTTTCTTGTGTGTTCTATAGTGCTATAGCTAGTTTTACAAAGTGCGATCTCCAGCACAACAAAATAAAAAATAAAACAAAGTGCTTGTAGTGCTTTTTTCAAAAGGTAGAATGAATTAAAGCAATAAAACAATAAAACTCAGCATTTGGCTTCTCCACTCTTTGCTCGGATTAGCAATTTACAAGATTCTTGATTTCAAAACATCATTTCACTATCAATTCTTTTTCTGTAAAGGCATTAAAAAAGCAGGGACAGCGCCCATAGTGTAATTTGCCTTTATTTTTTAAAAATGTTAACGTATTGCAATTACATAAGTTGCACTTTTGAGTGCATATTAAACAATCCCTTTCAATACACTTCAATACCTCATCATTTTAGTCCCTGTGGGTTCTTCTTATGTTGTTTTTTGGGCACACTATGGCTCACTACTCCAGCTTTAATATTCCTTACATGTTCATTTAATCACTCCCTTAACTGCCTGTTTGGTGTCCCTTTATACTGAAGCCTACAAGGACATTCTAGACAATAAATTACCTTTTCTGATGTGCACTTTATACAGCATTCAATGTTGTATTCCCTGTTCACTGCATTTGCTATTAATAATTTTCTTTTCACTGCATAATTGCATGCTTTATAGAGTGCACAGGGAAAAAAACCTTTCCATACATTTTTCTCTTTTTTTTGGTTCTATCAACTTGGTTGAAACATAACTATGAACCAGCTGTTGCCTTAAAGGAACAGTAACACCAAAAAATGTAAATGTTTTAAAATAATGCAAATATCATGTAGTATTGCCCTGCACTGGTAAAACTGATCTGTTTGCTTCAGAAACACTACTATAGTTCATATAAACAAGCTGCTGGGGAGCAATGGTGGAAATTGAAAAACGGCTAAATGGCACAGGATAACTAATGGATAAAAGATAACACCATTAGACATACAGAGCTTATCTGGTATCTGCTGTGTAACTTGAGCTTTTTCTCCTTTGAATGGCTGCCCCCATTGCTACACAGCAGCTTATTTATATAAACAATAGTAATGTTTCTGAAGCAAACACACCAGTTTTACCAGTGCAGGGCAACACTACATTATATTTTTATTACTTTGAAACACTTTTATTTTTTGATGTTACTGTTCCTTTAAGTTTTTTGCTCTCCTAAATACTTCAGGTCTTTTGGGGATATTATCCATCAGCAGTTTATCTGATTTAAGAATACTCCAATACTTAGAGATAATATCATGGGTTCCAGGTGCATATGTAGCGATAAAGGTGCACCGATTATATTAACTACTCTCCTTACATACTCGTTTTCCTTTAATTAAATTCTCCCTTTTTATTTATGCAACCCTTTCAACAGATTTTTTCATACATTCCTTTATGTAGCTTTTTCTATGTGTAACAAATTATATTTGTTTATTCATTTGCTCTGGTTCAGAGCAGTGCAATAAGTTTAAAAAAAAAAAAATGAAGGCATATTAAACCATGGACGCTGTACCTGCTTTTTAATGTCGAACTTACTTTTCCCATCAGAGAGTAATGAGTTTTATTGTTTGAAGAAAACACCATTGTACCATGCTTTAATTAATGCTACCTTTTGAAAAAAGCACTACAAGCACTTTGTTTTATTTAATTATAATTTTATTCTGGAGAAAACACTTTGTAAAAATCACTATAGCACTTTAGAACACACAAGAAAAATCTTTACATCTATGATTGAAGACACACACAGATTTGTGTTGTAACACTCTGATGACTGCACTGAATATTAACAATATTGCTCTAGGTTCTGTCTTTTTCCATAGCCTGTGGCGCTGATCTATAATTTTATCTTGATTTGGTGATCCAAAACTGTGAAAAAGATCAGCGAAAAAATTCTGAGGGTTTACTTTCCCTTTAATCTTGCAAATTTTGTTTGTTTTGCAATTTTAACTCTGCTATACGAAGTGTATAAAATACCCTAACCCATTCACTGTAAGGGATGTCAGGGATATTCAAGTTAATTACCATAATAGAAGAATGGGTTTAATTTTCAGACTGAGTCCACTACCCACAGACTCTTTTACAGTAAAGGGTATTTTGCAGTGGTAATTGAGACAGTAAAACAAAGGGGCGTGTCCTTGAAGTGATTTGGGCTTTTTTGACTTAATTCAAAACAGGCTTAATCTGTTGGCCAAACGACATGCTCTACGGGATGCCCTTCTGCAGTATCACATGACTCTCTGCAACAAGAACAAGATCCAGGGCCAGAGAGAAATGCTAAAGAGAAAGATGAACATTATTGGATCTAGGGACCCTCCTCCTGCCCTTCAACTTCAGGATGATAACCAGTCAATTACTTCAGTGGTCAGTTACTTTTTTTATTGCTAATAAGTTATCAAAATAAGGGTGAATTTATAATATCATGACAAAATAGTGCAACGGTTAATTTCAATAAGAATCCCAAGGATTACGTTTATTTCCCAAGCTGCCTCCTTTACATGAAAGAGCCACTAGATCCCTAAAGCTGGGGAGCAGGAGTTTCTGTTGGCTACATATCAACCTAGTTGAAGAGTTTGTCTTCTAAATATCACTCTCACATCCATTTCTATGAGGCAGGAGAGTCTCTAATTATAGCCCCAAAAAGGAATGATACTTACTGCAAAGTGGGCCATTTTGGAAGATAATGTGTGGGCGCAACTTGCAATGCCATGGCAAACGTGGCTTTGCACCTTAGGCTCAGACAAGAAGGGTGTATCAGAACCAGCAGCTGCTTGGTCTTGAAAACCAAAATTCAAATTGTCTCACTTTTTACTTTAAATGGTGTTCATAACACAGTGGGATTTGACAAAGTAGCAGTTACTGGGTGAGTGAAATTCAATAAGGCACCACCTGACATTATAGCCACCTTTGTACTGGCAGCAGAGTAGCTCCTCCTTCTGAGGGAAATGGAACTGTACTTGTGAGGTGACAAGGTGGGGACAGTGTTGTCCACCTGTTGGCCCTTGTTACTGAAGTATTTCATCAACAGCTAAAGTTGTGAAATTATGTTGATAAAGGTCTGGTTTGGACAATGCCACGACCACCAAAGGTGGCCCTGCTCTCATAAAGTATTAGTGTGCACTCTGGATGAATACTTCTAAGTGATAAACAAATTGTGTTAAATACATTTATGTATTTAATAACTTTTTAAAAATATATCTATCTATTTGGTTTTGTGTCTAGGAGCGTGAATGTGGGAAGAAAACATTAGAAAATATAAAAAATCACATTTCTGGAATATTTCGGCCTAAATTTTCTGTGAGTACTATCATTAATATCATTAATATCAATATTTACTTTTTTTAACAGTTATCATGGAATTATGACATTAAGTAGAGGGATGTCATTATCCAACGCTTTGGAGTATTGTATGTTTTATAAATCTTGGCATTACTATAGAGGAAGCAGAAACCGCTCTTGCTGAGGGGCCCATACCGTGAGATCTGCTTCCTTCATAGTTGTTAGAAATCCCCCACAACTGCTTTTTCCTACCTACCCAGGACATGAGTGGGGGGAGAGAGGGCTGGGTATGGGCTGCTGTACATGCCAGAAAGTCCTGCTTCTCTGGAGCTCAGTATTCTATTCTGTTCCAGATTCTTACCCAACATAGATCAGCTTTCTTTAAATTTGTTTCATGTTGAAATAAGTGCTTAGTTATGTGCAGTACACACCCTCTACATGTTTTATGGCCTAGTTTCATATGTCTCTCCTTTATATTTGCCACACCTGCCCAACCTTAATGCAAACAGCATCTCTGACAAATGGCAGACCTTTCATTTTAATCAGCCTGTATAGATCTACAAAATATTATATTCACTGTAAGGTATTCACTCACAAGGAACAAGGAACTTTATTTATTCTGGAACCTCCTTTATCCTCTGTCTACAGCCTCTACACAGTTTAGAGTATTTTGTTGTATGTATATATATATATATATATATATATATATATATATATATACACACACACACGTATCAACATTGCGACATACTGAAGCAGAATGGATACTTGTAACTTTTAGTATCCCCTAAATACTTCAAAGCAAACCTGTTTGGTGCATACAAAGTATCTCTTGGTTAAAACGTAACCTTTAATTAAATTACACTAAAAGGAGAGAACTCTCACTGATCACACATACACACACTGCTACAACCAACTGTTGGCAGCGCAGGACAAATGTCCTTCTCATTCAGAGTAAGTTGAAAGTTTAATTTACATATATAGTCATGGTTACCAGGGCCGGAACTAGGGGTAGGCAGAGTAGGCACGTACCTAGGGCGCAAAGCTGAGGGGGCGCCAGGCACGTAGCTGCTCTGTCGCCTACCCCGTGTCCGGTCCTGTGTCTCCCTGACTGGCGTCGGTAATTTCTGTTTTAAATGCGCTTGCCAGGCCAGGTTGCCTAGGGCGCCTGGCCGGGTTGGCCCGGCTCTGATGGTTACTGGTTAAAGACATGCGCAACATTGTATGTATGCCTATGATTAAGGGAGTGATTCCCGAAACGCGTAGGGCGTAGGATCCCTGTAGGAGTACGCAATAAACCTGTATTCCTTTGATCTGAGTGCCGTCCATTTCTTTGGTGTTGATGCGGATCTCCGCAGTGGGGCGCTGCGGACAGAGCCCCCGATAGGAACAGCAATAGGGAGGGTGAACTTTGAGCGGTCCTTTTGTTTTTGAGTTAATATACAGACTGTATTGAGAGGGAGCCTTGGTCAGATACTGAGTCAAGTGATGTGAGGCATTACTTCTAACATTTGTGTTCCACCCACAGTTCTCAGGTAACATGCCTATTCTATACAAATCTCACTACCAGTAGCATTGCTAATATAGTTTGCATTAAGTAAGATGAGGCAATATTACAACATATGGGGAGGGGAGGCAATTAAAGATAGCATAATATTAAATACTTGCAGTTCTGGAAATGTCACTGGTGCAAACTAAAAGTCACAGTACATAAAAGCATTTCCCCACCCCTTTTGTTTTTCTTTTGTGTAGTCATTTATTCAGTTAATTCAGTGCCTCTAGAAATGGTTCCATCCTCTTCATCATTCTGTTGCCTCTTGGTATACAAAATCCCAACATACATCTTAATATGAGTAGCAATTTCTGTAACTGACCCTTTTATCCTACAAAACCTAAGTCTGAGGAGACATTCTATGCATTACTTGTGTAGCCTCACATACCCTGTTACTGCGACAGGAGAATAAATTGGGTCACACTGTTCCCTGTTATTTTTTTATCCAATTTATTTAAACGCAATGCGTTTCTAAGCCTTAAAATAGATGTACAAACAACATTCACTAAGCTTGTGTGTGACAAGGCCACTAACTGAGAGAGGAGCTGCTATACAGGCAATCTGTTGCTGAGGAGTCATTGGGGAAAATACCATATGCAAATGGAATGGATATACAGCTAATCTTGAAATAAAATAATAGCATTCTGTAGCATAATAATAATAATAACCTTTGTTTTATTTAGGGGGATTTGATCAACAGTTCATCCATTTCCATTTGTTACTTTTAGCTAACACATAACAGGTTATTGTGTGAGCTACACCAGGAGAAAATTCAGCACATTTCTCTTGAAAAAGTGAAGTTACAATTTTTATTAAATATGGAGATGTGTTGTGAAAATAATCATAGGAGATGAGAGATCATTGTTCTCAGCTGACTTTTGCATTTTGAATCAAAGTAAGCCAGTGACTTGTGACATATCTCACTTATGGTTATGCACCATTCAAGGGTCATTCAAGCTAATTTAGTGAATTTGAATGAGACTTGTGGTAGGGATTTTACAGAAGTCCGGTTACACATGTAATGTCACTCTTAACAATTCTCGGCCCTTTAGTCACAAAGGGCTATTTTTAATTTTTAATTAATTAGTTTGTTTATATGTGCATTCCCAAATAAAGTTTTTAGATTTTTTTTTAGAATACAAACTAGCAGGGAAGCTAATATCTACAGCAGTGATCCCCAACCTGTAGCTCGTGAGCAACATGTTGCTCTTCAACCCCTTGGATGTTATTTTTTTATTCCTGGCTTAAAGGCAAGCTTTAGTTGCATACATATCATGTACACTGCCAAACAGAGTCTCCTGTTGGCTGCAAGTTCATATAGGGGCTACCAATATCCAATCACAGCCCTTATTTGTAAGCCATGGGAACTTTTTGCATGCTTGTGTTGCTCTCCAATATTATTTTATATTTGAGTGTTGCTCTTGGGTAAAAAATGATGGGGACCCCTGATCTAAAGTAATTCACATTTCTCCATCCCTGTTTATTTTGACCTTTCCTCTCTCTTTCATCCAGTTGCCTCCTCTTTTACCTTTGGTCCCAGATGTCCAGAAACCTCTCAGCCAACAGAACTGGTACCATGGTGCCATACCTCGCTCTGAAGTCCAAGGACTGTTGGTGGATCGTGGGGATTTCCTTGTCCGGGAGAGCCAGGGCAAGCAAGAATATGTGCTGTCTGTACTATGGGATGGGCAACCACGACATTTTATCATTCAGAACGTAGATGTGAGTTACATTAAAATTTGCCAATGTCATTTTGACGTCAGTACCAATTACAGGCTTATTTGCATAGAAGGACTTTGCCTACTTTTGTTTAAAAGTTGCAAAATGCAAAAACAAGCACAAAACATGATGTGGGTGCTAAGGGTGCCACGGTGTTACACACTTGTGTGTGTGTTCTGGTGACCAGCACAAGGTGCAAATGGTAATGGGTAAACTTTCACCTAGCCCTTGCATCTGGCATAAGTAGATAAACCCCAGGTCTACATATGCTAATATTCTACAGCAAGCAACACGCAGAAATAACAAAGAAGAGAATAGATGTTTAAGAGAAGAGTTCAGAATCATAGCTTCACTAATGGCTGACTATGGTGCCACATAAATTACAGAGTTATTATGTTAGTAGAACCCGGCAAGTACCCTATCCAGAGGTACCATCTCATGTGCAAATCAGAAAAAGTAAGATAAGAGTAAGTTGGGAAGTATGATATATTCTTAGATGGAAGGGTGGAATGAGGGAAGGAGTGAGATAGCATGTACAAGGAATAGGGTTGGATAAAAAGAGTAGGCTGCATGTACAAGGAATAGGGTTGGATAGAAAGAGTAGGCTGCATGTACAAGAGTACAGTGGAGAGGAATGAGTGAAGTGATTCTTAATGAAGTTACTGCTGTGTGTGCAAAGGGTCAATTAAAAAAGTCTGGGAATGATGCAAAATGCAAAGACACTCACAAACCTCCATGTTTGCTAAACTTTACACCCGTCCCTGCCAAAATGGAACACAAAAGACTTGCTTGTTCCTAATGAATACAGAGTTTACCTGCATTCAACAGCCCTGTATTCAAGAGGGGCATACTGAGGAAGGTCTATAAGCATTCTTTCTCCCTCCCCCTACCTTCTGCATGGTGCTTAGAAACCCTGTCTTATCAACTACATACTGTATGCTAGTGGCCGGGCTCCCACCACGGCTTCATTTTTAATCTGGTACAAGGGGAATAGCACAGCAATACCTCAGGCAGTCATGACTAAGTCATTTGTCATTTGTTTGAAATCTTTGCAAAGAAATCATTCATAAAAGGGCACATCTGAACATCATGGTCACTAATATTCTCAGTGGTCTTTGTGAATGTTTTTTGCACTAATAAAACATATTACATTCCCCCCATGTGCTCTTATTGGATGTTCGTTAACTTTGTTCATTTGAAGTGTGGTGTTTGACATGGCCACGGTGGTAATAATATCTTTCTAAACTACTCTCTCTTCTTAACAGTATGGTTTGTGTTCCTTATTGATACTCAGAATTCTCCCCATTTAGCATGCAGTGGTTTATTTTACTTTGTCCTTGTTAGAACCTTTACAGGTTAGAAGGAGAAGGCTTTTCAACGATCCCATTGCTGATCAATCACTTCCTCAAAACCCAGCAAGCAGTGACAAAAAAGAGTGGTGTTGTCATAAATAAAGCTATTGTTAAGGTACGTGTCCAGAGGTAGTCATTGTAGCTGGAACAATATCTTTTCACATGCCTGTGTGTCCTCCAAAGAGGCAAATGGAAATATGATCCTTTTCAATATCTCTGCCTCTAGTGCTCCTTTTCTGTCTAAAGATAAGATGCACACTTTTCAAAGTACAGACAGATATGTGCGCTCCGTCAGAATTCTAAAATACTGCTCTAATAAAATGGACCTTTCTGCTCTTGGCAACAGGACAAATGGGTGATGGAGCATGAAGAAGTCATATTGGGAGAAAGAATTGGAAAGGTAAGCAAAGTGCTTCATTTTGTTCTGGTACTGCTTTGCTGCTTGGTATTTTTTTGGTCTATATCATTCTCAAAATTCAGCATTTTGCAAGTACCCTTCATCCTTTCCCCTACTTCCACTCCAGCCATTTTTTGTTATTCTGTAGTCCCAGCAGCCCAGGGTTTAAACTCCTGACAGCACAATATTTCTTTCACACATGATTAGAGAGCACATTTATTTAATCTACTTACTGTTCTGCTAAAAAAACCATACCTGGACCCGTCTCTTTTTTTGGCTATGTTTAATTTTGCTTCATTTGTCATCACATTGTAGCCTGCCGTGTCCCCGTTTTTCTCTGCAACTGAAAATTTGTAGGTTTACTCATAACAACAGAAGCGCTTTTTAATGGCTTCTTTCTTTCTGCCTATTGGTTCTTACACAGAATCATGTGCACTTTGCCAAACATTTTCTGAACTGCACATGAACTGCAAGGAGTGTGTTTGGACACAATACTTTTAGTACCTTTATCACCTTCCAGACACTTTCAACTGCTTCAGTTCAGTTGTTCACCAGAAATATAGACTTTTTTCAGTTGCGCTCTATCTTTTTTTTTTTTATGTTTTTTCCCCAAAACTGAAGTTTAATGTTCCTGTCTCTGCTGTTTCAATGTGGTAGCTTAGGTGATCCAGGTGCAGATTCTGAACTGTTACAATTTGCTTCTTTTAGCGGAAATATTTCTCAGCAGCATTTGTGGGGTATTAGCAACTATTGTATCAATTCTAACAGCTGCCTTTAATGAAACTGGGGATTCTGCTCAGCAGGGACAAAGATAAGAAATGGATCAACTAAATGTATTAATTTAGAATCAGTTTACAGAATATAAAAAATTTAACTTTACACTTCAATATTATAAAAATGGTCACAAAGACAAAATAGCAAGTAACAAAAAAAAAAGGATTTTCCTGGTATACCAGTTAAACGAGCGATTAAATGGGATCTTCACACGTGATTTTTTTTTTTTCTGGTTGGACTTTTAAAGGGGATAAAACACCATTTTTAGCAGAAATAAAGTTTATATTTTTAGAGATTTTTGAAACCCAGAGGCTGTAAAAGTCTGAATAAACAAAATACTCCATATCAAAGCTGCGAGGGTAATGTAGAAGTCAATGGCAGATGTCCCGTTTACTTTTGGAAGATATAATGATTTTCCCAGGGTTGTGTGCAATAATCCATAGAATTTGTGGTTTTCGGGCGATAATTTTTAAGAGCGGTGCATGAGAGGAGGACGGCATCTGGGCTGCTGCCTCAGGATTGCCCCTGAATACTGCAGTCTTTTGGGATTTTCAGTGGGTCATATATTTAACATTTTAATACAAAGCAAATTTTTGAAAATATTGATTTGTATATCATAGTATATTGAGTGCGTCATAATGAAAAATAAAAGTTGCACAAAGTACCTTAGTGATTAGTATTGCCCATGCTGCTGCATAGATCAAAGCAAAAGCTGGAAGCACACAACCATATTTAGAGTTATTCTAGATAGCTGTGTTCAGGTACAGGTATGGGACCTGTTATCCAGAATGCTCGGGAATCTGGGGTTTTCTGGATAATGGATCTTTCTGTAATTTAAATCTTCATACCTTAAGTCTACTAGGAAATCATGTAAACATTAAATAAACCCAATAAGCTTGTTTTGCTTTCAGTAGGGATTAATTATATCTTAGTTTGGATCAAGTACAAGCTACTGTTTTATTATTACAGACAAAAAGGAAATTGTTTTTAAAATTGTTTGGATAAAATTGAGTCTATGGGAGACGCCCATTCCATAATTCTGAACTTTCTGGATAATGCGTTTCCGAATAACGAATCCTACACCCGTACTTTGAAAATATTTTGCTAAATTTTGTTTTAAAATGTGCAGAAATCTAAGTTTTACAGAGCCAGTAAAAAGCCAGATTAAAATGTCTTTGTTTTACTGTGACAAGTCCAACCTCTCTATTTTACACAGACGTGGGAGAGTTTGGCGGGGGGGGGTCAGTGTCAACCATTTACATAACCATTTATCCTGTATGTAACTCTTTCCCAGGGAAAATAGAATTGTCTTCTCACTGGAATAAAATTTACATTTACAATTGTTTTCTTCCCACAGGGAAATTTTGGTGAAGTATTCAGCGGACGCCTTTGGGCTGATAACACACCAGTGGCAGTAAAAAGCTGTCGGGACACACTGCCGCCAGACTTAAAGGATAAGTTTCTAATGGAAGCCAGGTTAGTACTGTCAGTGGTTTATAGCTAACCATCTGAAATGGATTTGTCTTTGAAGCCACTCTATTTATAGCATTATACATGCAGCAGCAGACAACAATAATGGTTTGCCACCTCTCCATTTATTTCCACACATGAACCACCCACACAGGCAGTGATTTTTATGGGACACTTTATTAGTCAGTGATCGAAAGCATCAGTATAATAAGAGCTCTGCTTGAGCATCTCCCCGGATCTCCCAGTGTGACATTACTCTTATAGTGTTGTTAACTTCCCCTTGTCTGTACAAGACTGATAAGAGAAGAATACTGTTACACACTGAGTGAATCGTTTAGTGCTGCATGCCAAATTGCTCTTGTGTATGCTCAATGAGAGTGAGTTAGAAAAGTAGACTCTCTATCTGAGAGGAGATGTGCTGAAGCCCAACGTGTCAGTGATTCATTATGCAACTCATTTGTTATCCTATTTTTGTTTGTGTGAAAAAGGCAATTTGAGACTCTATTTCTCAAGCCAGTAACCAAGCAATCTGGAGAGGCATTTAGCACTTCATTGGGTATGAGAGGAAAACTCAGGGTCATAAAACAATGCATCAGCTCATTTGTTTAACTAACAAATAAAAAGAAAGTAAGCACAGTGCAGAAATAATGACATGAATAAAAGCAATTAGTATGTTTGCTTCCTAGGCCAGGCAAATGAGGGAATGAATCACTTAACTGTATAAAAATCTAGAGTCTAGATCGGGAATTAATCATAGCAAATATATAGAGCACTTGGGAACACAGATTCATGCTTCATAGGTTGGAAATATGATTAAATACACGTAGCAAAGCTCACAAAAAAACAGATGGAATGTAGGTGGGTGGGAGGTATTTTACTGCTACCAGAACAAAGACAAAAATGAATAGTGGATTTTCTTTGCCCTGCCTTGCAAATGAGTACATGATGTGACCTTGTTCTTCTGACATTGTGACAAATTGCTTCTTCTTCTGGCGACTAATCTTCCCGAACTGCCTTCCCACTGGCTAGAATGTAAATCACCGCTACATTCTAGCGGGCTGGAAGGCATTTTGGGGAGATTACTCGCCCGAAGAATAAGCAATTTGTCGCTGGCAGGGCCGGATTTACATAGTGGGCGCCCCTAGGCCCACTGCCGTTCGTCGCCCCTGTCCCCTCCCCTTTATTCGTGCAAATTTTCATCATCAATAGGGAAATTTAAAAAAATATTGTATCTCCAGCCCATCCCCAGTGTTTTTGAACCAAAGTGGGTGTGGTTGGGCATCATGCCGCCCCCCTGAAAATCCTGCCGCCCTAGGCCCGGGCCTAGGTTGCCTTTCCACAAATCCGGGCCTGGTCGCTGGGCAACTAATTTCCTGAAATAGTAGCGTGTGTCTCTGCCCTTATGTTTCAGGTTCCCTGACATTTAAATCCCAGCATTTTTTTGTTGACAGGCTTGTTTGGTTAATTGATTTTTCTTTGAATGACTTTTTATTTTAAATGTGTCATGTGCTAATGGGATGCACATCAACTACTTCTGTAAATCCTGTAAAAATCCTCTATCATGATCATAATTCGAGGGCCCCAAGTTGGAAAAGCCTCAGCAGTGAAAGTGCTTTGATACAAAAATAGTTTCTTTGTACAGCACTTTACAAGATTTTCTGGCCCAGTGGAGCTTACAATCCAAGATCCATATCACATTCAGACACACACAAAGTTCAATTTAATGGGAAGCCAGTTAACCCCTATGTGTGGGATGAAACTGAAGTACCTGGAGAAAACCCACTCAAGCGCAGGGAGAACATACAAACTCCTGCAGGTAGGTGCTGGATGGAATCAAACCCATGAGCCCAGCACTGGAAGACAGTAGTGCTAACCACCCATTACCACAACAAAGTGCTCTGCTAGGGAATCTCTGGCATTTCAGCATTGCCAGATAGACTTGTAAACAAAGATGTCCCTGATTCTATATTCTTAGACTAAGTTTCGTTTGTGTGCATACGTATATATGTACATTTTAGAACCATAATAATCCTCTTTCTATGTGCTACCAAATTCTAACTGGCCAATGTCACAGTCTGTCTCACTGGATGGAAGATTTGTCAGCTTTGTATGTCAATGGGGAGCAATGGGCTGAATCTAATATACAATCTGATGCAGACTAGGATATTTCCTGCAGTTGGCACTAGGAGAGGCATTGCTGTGCAGGATTGAAGGTGTTTTTGTGCTAGGGGTGCACAAAATCCACTATTTTAGGATTTGGACTAAATCCTTTGTGAAAGAAGCATCCAAATACCAAACTGAATCCGAACCCTAATTTGGGCGAAAGAGAACCATGCATGCAACACACGGCTGAAAATGTTTTCACTTCCTTGTTTGTGTGACAAAGTCATGTGATTTTGTTAATTCGGTTTGGTCAGACATTTAGGGGCAGATTTATGAAAATGTGAGTTCAGATTTTAATAAATAAAAACTCACAAGCGTCTTTATCAAATGGTGAGTTTTAATTTTAACCCATTGATAAATATCCTTCTAAAAATCCCATAAAAATGAATACATTGTGGATACGTTTTTATTTATTAAAACCTGAACTGACATTTTGATAAATCTGCCCCTTGGATTCAGCCAAATTTGAATCCTACTGAAAAAAGGATGAATCCTGAACCAAATCCTGGATTTGGTGCATCCCTATTATCTACAGATCATGGATATCTAGCATTTCCACTGTTAGATGTTATTGCACTACAGCTCCCAACATACCTCCAAGTTGTAGTGCTCTCTGGAAGGCCACATGCAAGGGTGTTGAGAAGCTCACCTTAGGCGGCAGCAGCTCACAGGTTACCAGGGGTAGCTCCTGGTAACTTAAAAATGTGAGCAACCTGGACACATCCAGTATTTCAGGCACAAATTTTTACCAGGTATAAAGCTAAATAAAAAATGCAGTAATGAACTATTTATGCATTCCATGTTTCAACATTTCTTACATACAGTAAGATGGATATCATCCTGTTTGTATACTTTGTGATTGTCTCATTTTCTTTTTTCCTTGTAGAATACTGAAACAATATAGTCACCCTAACATTGTCAAACTTATTGGAGTCTGCACACAAAAACATCCAATTTACATTGTTATGGAGCTGGTGCAAGGTAAGTATTCTGCTATGCCCACCTATTAATATTGCATAGTGACACAGTATAAGCCTCTGACAGCTGCAAGCTTGACAATACCACTTTAAGTTCTGGCTGTGTCGCAAACACACAAATTAGACTTGCTCATTAGCCACTTTTCCATGAGTGAGCAGTCAAATCTAAAATGGAGCTGAGAGCAATGCAATGCAATGAATGGCAAAATATGTTGTGCTTTTTTTCAATAAATGAAATAACAAAAAGTGATATGTTTCATAGTATGCGAGTGACAATGTGATTTGCTAAAAAAGATTATTGTTGGATTTGTGTGAAAATAACTAAGCAATCCAAATTGGTAAAATATTAAGCAGTATTTCATACATGCTCTAAGACTTTCCTGATTTACACTCCTCCAGCATGAGCATTTAATAGGATGGTGCCCTGTAGTGTAAATTAAAGGGGAACCGTCACCCAAAAAAATTATTCAAAATCCTATTTTATCACATTAGTCAAGCAAAATCAACTTTAATTACACTATATAAATTATTTGAATCTTGCTTCCTTCAGTCTGGGATTTCAAAAT
The DNA here is from genome assembly GCA_038501925.1 of Xenopus petersii. Taxonomy (NCBI): domain Eukaryota; kingdom Metazoa; phylum Chordata; class Amphibia; order Anura; family Pipidae; genus Xenopus; species Xenopus petersii. The sequence continues at coordinate 90,068,953 of CM076677.1, forward strand.
TATAGCAAGCAGGCAGCAGCCATTTTGTGGACACTGTTATTAAGACAAGTCTTGTATCATCTCAGAATCTTGTTTGTGCACCAGAATAGGGGACCCGATGTCCATCCCGATGCCCTGGTTACACAATTAAATGGTGAAGAGAACAGGGGAATGTGGGGAGAGCAGTGACCTCTAAGAAGTACTGAATGGAAAGTGAAAGTAATTGCTTGCCCCGCCTCTATGCTACTGGCATAGAGGAGTGGCAGACAATATTTGATTGACAGCTGAGATTTTTAAATGAGCTTGTAACAGCTATGAATGCTTTAATAAAAAATAGAAATTGGATTTCATGTTAAGTTTGAAAAGGACTTTTATTATACAGATGTTTGTGTCTGGGTGACAGGTCCACTTTAAGGTAATTGGGCCCTGCAGCAAAATCCTTTTAGGTCTCTGGTTCCAACTTTAATGAGACTACCGTGTGCATAGGGGAACATTAGCCAGCAAGTGCAGTCCTATGAGGAACACTTAGGTGCATTCATACCATGATATCTGACTTGCTGTGTGTCGGTAAGATTTATACCATGCAGCAACTTCAATCCAATCAAATCAGTTCTTTATTCACTCAAAAAGCATATGCTAATCAATTTCCATGCAACCTATTGCATAATTTTAAGTAAAGGTATGGGGCCTGTTATCCAGAATGCTCAGGACCTGGGGTTTTCCAGATAACGGATCTTTCTATAATTTGGATCTTCATGCCTTAAGTCTACTAGAAATTAATTTAAACATTAAATAAACTCAATAGGCTGGTTTTGCTTCCAATAAGGATTAATATATATTAGTTTGGAACAAGTACGAGCGACTGTTTTATTATTACAGAGAAAAAGGAAATCATTTTTTTGGAAAAAATGGAGTCTATGTGGAGTCTCCGTAATTCGGAGCTTTCTGGAAATCGGGTTTCTGTATAAGGGATCCTATACCTGTACTGTCATATATTGTAAGACTGTGATTAGTGTATTTCAGTGCTGTTTTTTCTTTACAGTTTTATACATATGCCCCTTAGTCTGCACTACATATTCTTGCATCATATATTTTTTGTTTAAAATATCTGCATCTAATTTTTCTGAGCTATTGTGGTAGGTAATAAACATTTGTATCTAGAGCTTCATGAACACACTAGATGTGGTTGGGAACCATATGAGAAAATGTCTGTTATACAGGACCTGCCCTTATGTGTACTGACAATAATAATAATGTAATGCCGGTTGCATTGATGGCAGCTTAGGAGTTATTAGAATGCCTGCACTAAAAAATATTCAGAACCTTTAAGTGTTGCAGATGGATTACTGCTTAATAAGGGCACAGAATCCATTAAAACATGATGGATGAGCAAATAATTTTTTCCTAGGTGGAGACTTTCAGACGTTTCTACAGAATGAAGGTCCCAGGCTGAAGGTGAAAGAGCTTATTAGGATGTCAGAAAATGCTGCGGCTGGAATGGAGTATTTGGAGAGTAAACATTGTATTCACAGGTACAGACCATGGAAATGTATGTAGTGTAACCTGTGCAATGCTGAAAGCCACACAGGACTCATCTCACCAAAGGGCAAATCTTGTCAAGGGCTTCTATGACACAGACACATCACTGATATTAATGTCCTACATACTTCACATAATTAAAATGACTGTATTGACAAAAAAGGGCATTACCTTACGGCAATGATCCCCAACCAGTAGCTCGTGAGCAACATTTTGCTCCCCAACCCCTTGGATGTTGCTCCCAGTGGCCTCAAAGCAGGAGCTTATTTTTGAATTTCAGGCTTGGAGACAAGTTTTGGTTGCATAAAAAACAGATGTACTGCCAAACAGAGACTCATGTAAGCTGCCAGTCCACATAGGGGCTACCAATAGCCAATCACAGCCCTTCTTTGGCAGTGCACCCTCAGGAACTTATGCTTGTGTTGCTCCCCAACTCTTTTTACATCTGAATGTTGCTCCCGGGTGAAAAAGGTTGGGGATCCCTGCCTTACGGCATGGGGTTGTCAAGCTGCAAAGCCATTTGACTAACTGAGAAGAACCTTTGTAATTGTTGCTATAGCAAAGAGTTATGTATACATTGTTTTGGGTTTTTTCTTCATTTTACATCTGTGTGCAGACTCTGTCCTCAAAGATATTTAGCAACTAAATGTGCCGTTTGTAAATGCAACTTTTTGCCTAGGGTTACCAAGTCTCTTCCTTAGGGTTCTGAGTAGTGAACTATATTCATGTGTAAAAATAAATAGATAGGCTGTGCAAAATAAAAAATGTTTCTAATATAGTTAGTTAGGCAAAAATGTAATGTATAAAGGCTGGAGTGACTGGATGTGTAACATAATAGCCAGAACACTACTTCCTGCTTTTCAGCTCTATAACTCTGAGTTAGTCAGTGACTTTAAGGAGGGCCACATAGGACACAACTGTCCAGTGAGTTTGTAATTGATCCTTCGTAGTCAGCTCAGATTCAAAAGCAACAATTATGATCTATGTGCCCCCCATAAGTCTCTGATTGGTTACTGCCTGGTAACCAGTGGAAACCAAGAGAGCTAAAAAGCAGGAAGTGGTCTTTGGCTATTATGTTAGACATCCAGTCACTCCAGCCTTTATACATGAAATTTTTGGCTAACTAACTATATTAGAAACATGTTTTATTTTGCACAGCCTATCTATTTAGCCAGTTTTTATTTTTGCACTGAACTGTTCCTTTAAATAACATCATCAGCTCAATCATATTCACGTGCTGGGAGAACATTGCTGCAAATTATGCAGTCCTCTGTGCTTCTCTTTGAAACTTGGGCTACAACTGCCAGCAAATTCTGGGACTTGTTGTTCAACAACATCCAAAAGTCTCATTAGGCCCTATGTTCTCACTCTGATTCTTGAGTGATAAGAGTTGATGATTGTATTTATGCCTGATACATTTATCAGGCAGCATCTGATGTTTTGCATTACAGTATACTAAGTAAGGTGGCGGGACTTTTGTTATCTGGGTAGTATAGTAGTATAAATACTTACTCTTTTGTTACTAGGTCACTAAGGAAGGTAATTAATCGGTCTCTTTACAAATATACAGCGCCCAAGTTAGAGAATTAAAGAGCCCAGGCATCGCAGAATGATGGGACCTACATCCAGGGGGAGGAAAAAAAATCTCCATAAAACATGGATGTCCAACCTGCAGCCCTCGTGCTGTTATAAGGTTATAACTTCCTACATCTCCTCTGAGACTTTTTGTTAGTGGGATGGCAAAAGTTCCAGTTTTACAGCTGGCGGGTGACAGGTTGGACAGCCTTGATGCATATACTGAAAGTATCTAACGATTGTTATAGAATATATTGGGAGTAATACAATAACAATAATACTATAGCAACCAATGAGACATTTTTTCTCCAAGCAGCAGAAAAGTGCATCTTTCAATTGAACATGTTAATATCACTTAAAAATGTTCAACTGATGTGGACTCAATTTAATTCATACTTTATACATCACACATTTACGTCAAAGTGCATCACTTTGTACTATAAAATGACAGTCACCAAAAATACTGTTACAGGAGCAGTCAGAGGTATTTGCACATATTTGCAATGCATGGTCTTTGGGCATAATAGGAAAATTGCATTATATGTACACCTTTAAAGCTTTATGTATAACTGCCAGTTTGTGAAATACTGGGGCCAAGGGTTAATGTCCTTTCTGCCCTACACTAATAAACAGTCCATGCAGCTGAATTTTCTCAAGGCTCTCCTCCAGGTCCGGACTGAGAATTAAAATAGGCCCTAGCATTTCAGGTACACACAGGGCCGCTTCTGCCATGAGGCAAGGTGAAACCCTTGCCTCAGGCGGCAGCGTGCGGCCAGTTACAAGGGGCGGCAAAAAGCCACCTCTTGTAACTTTAAGAGCCGAACTTCCGGGTTTTAACCCGGAAATTCGGCTCCGCTAGTGCAAAGAGCGCTATTGCGCTCAATGCACTAGCGATACTGCCCCCTGAAACCCGCTCCGACGCTAATTTTTAAGCGCGGAGCGGGAGAGGAGGGGGGCGGCATCTGGGCTGCTGCCTCAGGCGGCAGCAGCCCCAGAATCGGCGCTGGGTACACAAAGGCCCAATCAGCCCACATAAAGGCCCAAACAGCCCCCACCAGCCCACCATATACTGACTTTCTGTGGGACCTTATAGCAGCCCCTCTGGCATTTGCCAGAACCCACAGATTGCCAGTCCAGGCCTGCTCTCCTCCCTGTTGACAAGATGCCTAGCAAATCCTGCCCTAAATAACTATGTTCAGTATAGTGTCCTGCATTATAACAATGAGTGCTGCAGAGACATCAATGTTTTTCAGATATTAAAAATAATCTTTACATTTTTGGCAGGGACCTTGCAGCCCGTAACTGTCTGGTCACTGAGAAAAATCTCTTAAAGATAAGTGACTTTGGCATGTCCAGAGAAGAAGAAGATGGAGTGTATTCATCCACTGGGGGGATGAAGCAGATTCCTATTAAATGGACGGCGCCAGAAGCCCTCAATTACGGTACAGCATGTCTATATGTGTCCCCACTGTACATTTCTATGGAAATCAGCAAACCGACTGTATAAGAAAGTAACTGCCTGCTTCACATCTTCTGCCTGTTTCGGTCTGATATATCTTTATAGTTTATGATGTCTCATTAATCACTCTCACTTTTACCTCTGTTAGAATACTATTCAGAGCAAATCTGAAAACTGGTGATGAACTAATTTCAGATTTTGTTGTTGTGCCATTTAATTTAGGGTGCCTCTGTTGTTGTACCTTAGTCAGTTCTAGAAGAAATGGAGAAAGCTGAAAAGAAAGTTTTAAATTATGGCAGGAGGTTGTTGTGGCGCACAGAAAAGCACTTTTTCAAATTGGGGCATTAGCCTTAATGCACTGCCAGTCTAGCCTGGATGTAACTCTGCTTTCAAGGGGTCTTTACTAGAATCTTTCAAATGCAATCCCTTTGCTGGTGACAATAAATAGGCAAGTACCCTCTGCCTGCTTCTTTTAATTGTCATGGTTAACAGATAGCCAGCAACTTCTGAAGCAAGTATTGCAGGTTAGAGAGGACAGTCGCTGGTCATGATTAGCCTTTCTTTCCATCCATACAGCACTGTGAGTCCAGTGTATTAAATGCTATAAACTGCATGAAAAAATTAAAAATACAAATAGAATTAAACATCTTTGCCCCAGAGATCTGTGAAAGAAACCTAGTCATTAAAGATTTAGGCTATTCCCCTTCTGTACACCTACTCTATGCTATTTGCTAATAATTCATACAATAATGTTGCAATGAAATACCACGATTTAAAGGCTTGCAGTATACACATGCATGCTATATTTTTAATTAATCCTTTTTCTTTTATGATGCTTAAACAAATTATAAAAGAAACAAGTTGGCTTTGAAGGATCTGCTATAGGCTCTTGCACACTAGGTTTTGGTAATAAGATAAAACAATATTTGTTTTAATTATAAGCCTCACATATTTAGCTCCTGTGGATATTGTCCCTTGAATAGCAGGTACTAATGCTACAATTCCATTCAGGATTTGGCTGAATGCCATTACTTACTGAAGAATTGAGATGATTCCTAAGTGTTCAGCCTAGCCAAATACAAATTCTCAATATCCTTGACTTTTTTGTTCACTGATGATGATGAAGATACATTTATCTTAAATCTGAATGTGCAAATTAGGGATTGGATTGGGTTCCATATAATTTATGGATGACTCTGTATTTGGCTGAATCCAAATGCATAATGCAGCCGTAGAAAAAAGACCAGGCTCTAGCCATATTGGCATATGTTACCGTCTGATGAATTTCTGTCTGCATTACAGGTCGGTACAGTTCAGAGAGTGATGTTTGGAGTTTTGGTATCTTACTCTGGGAAGCCTTCAGCTTGGGTTCTGTTCCTTATGCAGCTATGACCAACCAGCAAACTAGGGAGGCCATAGAACAGGGTAAGTATATAGGAAGAGAGAGTTGGCTTGGATAGCATGACGAAGCCACTGGAAAGATGAGCATATGTAATGTCATATATTACCTAATCCTAACAGTTTGCATTGTGCCGAATTCTATTACCCTGATGCTTGATAATAACAGCAAAACAATCATATTTGTGGGCTTCACAACAGACATCAGTGACAAGTAAGGTTAGTAACTAGTTAGACTGAAAGTATAATCAATTCAAAATAATAAAGCAGAAACACCTCAAGTGACCTAACAAATGGGCTCAATTTCAAATATGTACTCAATATGTACTTATGGTGCACATAATTAGTAGTAGCTTCTGCCTTTTTGGACCACTTGTACTGGCACCGAAGGGACAATGCCTTAACCCTTTCACTGCCAGTCAATTTGATCACTTGCAAACTTTTTTTACCAGACAGTCTTTGAACATTTAGTGCTTTTTTCCTGGAGGGGACTTAAGGTTTATCCAGGAAATCTATTGTTATTTTCAGAACAACCTAAGTTTTCAAAATATGCTTCTGTAATAAGTTATAGACTTCTAACTATCTAAAATCTAAAGAATGGGAAAAATCATTTTTTCCATAATATAAACAGCTATAATAGAAACGTCATTTACTTTATGCGTGAAATTGCAACTGATTTGGAAAGTATCATGTCTCCAGAACACGCCAATACCAAACGTACCGTTTTCTAGAGATTTCTCATTACTCCCAGCAGTACACCATCACATTTCAAGGCCAAAAACTCGACTAACAGTGGGTTTACCCTAAAAAAACGACATTTTTGGAAAAAAAATTATTCTAATGAATACAAAATAAGTAAATATGTCTTTCTGATATGTCTTTCTGTTCCAAACTACCGAGCCACAACACTTTCCTAAAGTTACCAGTTTTTATAACATTTTCTGACATTTGTGAAAAATCACCTCAAAGCTTCCACTTTGCAGTATCCCATCTCCCACATAACAATAGGTATCAAGATAAATCACCCTAAATATGAAGGGGTTCACTGAACTGTTTGATGCCCTATGTGCATAGGTTTACTTAAGTATGTGGCCTCTAGGGGCCCCAAAAGAAAGAAACCCCATATGAACTATCATCCTCTCTCATTTCAGCTTCTTCAAAAGCAACACATTTACTGAATTTTATCTGGGATAAAGCTCCAAAAAAAAGTGTTAACCCCGGAAAGTCATATATTTTTTATAATGTACACATTCCCCCAAATCCAAAACGGGTAAATATGTCTGTTTACTTCAAAATACCAAACTGCAAAGCTTTGCTAAAGTCGGCACTTTTGATGAAATTGCAAAAATCATTAGGTACCAGGATAAACCACCCTAAATATGAACACCAGTGGTTCACCAGTTTTTTGCCTAAGTATGTGGCATTTACGGTTCCCAAATGTTTCCTTGTGTGTTCTAATTTAAACCTATTCAAAAACACATCGCCAGTTTTATGTGTGATAAAAGCTAAAAGTACTGTGACCCCAGAAAACCATATCTTTTTGGAACATGCACGTTCCAAAAACGAATCCAACAAGTGTAAAAACTACCAAAATGCAAATCCTTCCTAAACTTAATGTAACGAGCATACCTGGTGGTCTAGGGGGGGACGACAGGGACGCCTGTCGCCCCCTCGGCGGGGACGCCCGTCTTGACACGCGGCATCTTGCAGGCCGCAGGCGCCGGCATCCTAGGGCGCGCGCGGCGCGCTCTGGGGTTTCTTAAAGCCGCAGGCGCGACTGACGTAGTGACGTCAGCGTGCAAGGGCGCGCAATTCAAATTGTATTTAAAGCCCATTAGGGCTGTGATCTTTGCCCGTGATAGGATTTCGTTTCCTGGTGCTTGAGCCTTAAGCTAGATCTGTTTAAACCCTGTTTTGATCCCTGCCTGGTTGTTTTGACTATTCTAACTTCTGGATTCTGACCCTTGCCTGATTATCGACTACCCCTTCTGATTAACCCTCTGTTTGACTTCCTGGTTTGACCCTTGCCTGCTTGACAACGTTTACTCTCTGCCTGCCTCGACCCGGCCTGTTCTGACTACTCCTTTGCCTAACGCCTTGTACTGCGATCTTCTGTCCAAAGACTTTTGTTTAATACAGTCGTGCTCCTTTGCTTGCCAGAACTCCTCGCCTTGCTCCTCTCGAAAAGTCCAGGTGGCATATGAGTACGCTGAGGGCTCCTCCCGAAGCCAAAGGCGGTCACACTAACTGGTGAAGCCGAGCCGAGACCAGGGAGCTTGGCATTAGTTCTGGTTTAGGGTGCTGACCGTGACACTTAGTGTTTTTTAGACATATCTTAAAATCTCCTAAAAATGCTGCAATTTGCCACACTTATCTCAGACAATCCTTTATGTAGAAAGGAAAATCACCCTAATATGCATAGATTTAGAAAAATATGCGATACCGTATATACTCGAGTATAAGCCGAGGTACCTAATTTTACCTACGAAAACTGGGAAAACTTATTGACTCTAGTATAAGCCTAGACACAACTAGAGCCCCAGCAACGCACATTCTGCCAAAGCGACCCCCCCAACGATCAACCGGACTTCTTTGCAACGTTGATGGTGACAGAGAATTGCCAAGCGGATTACTGTGTGCATTGTCCCACTGTCCCACTACCATGTGCAGAGGGTGCTGTGTGATATTGCCATCACTGTTAATCCTTCATATAACCAACAGAGGGCGCTGTGTGATATTGCAGTCACTGTTATTCTTTCATATAACCAACAGATGGCACTGTGTGATTTTGCAGTCACTGTTAATCTTTCATATAACCAACAGAGGGCGCACTGTTATTCTTTCATATAACCAACAGAGGGTGCTGTGTGATATTGCAGTCACTGTTATTCTTTCATATAACCAACAGATGGCGCTGTGTGATATTAGTCACTGTTATTCTTTCATATAACCAACAGATGGTGCTGTGTGATATTGTAGTCACTGTTATTCTTTCATATAACCAACAGAGGGCGCACTATTATTCTTTCATATAACCAACAGAGGGCATTGTGGGATATTGCAGTCTCTCCCCAAGTGAACTGTTGGTATAGGAATGATTAAAAGTGACTGCAATCTCAGCTACTGCCCGCTGACCCGAGTATAAGCCGAGGTAGACTTTTTAAGCACATTTTGGATGCTGAAAAACTCGGCTTATACTCAAGTATATACTGTATGTATGGACTCCGAATGAAAATCACTCATATCACTTTTATTGCCAGCCAATCCCCCTTTTGCAATTGTTGCCCCTTAACTGCGTATTATGTATTGCAAGAAATCTATATAATTTTGGAAAGTACACATTCTGACGGATTCAGCAAGGGAAAAAACACCTTTGTATAACAAAGTACCAGAGAAGGAAGCCAGGAGAGCAGCAGACGAGTGACCTGATTGTGTCTGTTGATTGTAGGTCGGTCCTGCAATGATTGTGACGCAGGACCGACGTGACAGCCCCTAGTCTTGTTGCCAAGGAGCTGTCATTTCTCCCCACAGGCAGAAGCCGCTGATGCAGAGAGAAAGGCTCATCTGCAGAGGAACATACCTAGTACGTTCTTAATAGATTGAGCCCTGGCCTGTACGTAGCATGTACATGCTTGGCAGGCAAAGGATTAACCTTGTGCACTTTTGGCCTCCAATTTGTGCCTGTATGTTATCCACCCACTGAGACTGTAAGCTCTATGGAACAGGGACATTACCACAATTAATTTTGAATGAAACAACTGAGCTGCAGTTTAACTGCAGACTTTCAGCTTTAATTCAGTGGGTTGAACAAAAAGATTGCATAAAAATGTGAGGAACTAAAGCCTTTTTTTAACACAATCACTTCATTTCAGGGGCTCAAAACATAGTAACATAGTAACATAGTAAGTAAGGTTGAAAAAAGACACATGTCCATCAAGTTCAACCTATCTGCCAGTTGATCCAGAGGAAGGCAAAAAACCCATCTGAAGCCTCTCCAATTTGCCTTAGAGGGGGAAAAATTCCTTCCTGACTCCAAAATGGCAATCGGACTAGTCCCTGGATCAACTTGGACTATGAGCTATTTCCCATAACTCTGTATTCTCTTACTTGCTAAAAAGCCATCCAACCCCTTCTTAAAGCTATCTAATGTATCAGCCTGTACAACTGATTCAGGGAGAGAATTCCACATCTTCACAGCTCTCACTGTAAAAAACCCCTTCCGAATATTTAGGCGGAACCTCTTTTCTTCTAATCGGAATGGGTGACCTCGTGTCAGCTGGAAAGACCTACTGGTAAATAAAGCATTAGAGAGATTATTATATGATCCCCTTATATATTTATACATAGTCATCATATCACCCCTTAAGCGCCTCTTCTCTAGCGTGAACATCCCCAATTTGGCCAGTCTTTCCTCATAGCTAAGATTTTCAATACCTTTTACCAGCTTAGTTGCCCTTCTCTGTACCCTCTCTAATACAATAATGTCCTGTTTGAGTGATGGAGACCAAAACTGTACGGCATATTCTAGATGGGGCCTTACAAGTGCTCTATACAGTGGAAGAATGACCCCCTCCTCCCTTGACTCTATGCCCCTTTTAATACAGCTCAAGACCTTAATGCCCTTGATGCTGCTGACTGGCATTGCTTGCTACAGCCAAGTTTATCATCTACAAGGACTCCAAGGTCCTTTTCCATTATTGATTTGCCTAGTGCAGTCCCATTAAGGGTATAAGTGGCTTGGATATTTTTACATCCCAGGTGCATGACTTTACATTTATCAACATTGAATCTCATTTGCCACTTAGCTGCCCAGATTGCCAGTTTGTCAAGATCATGTTGCAAGGATGCTACATCCTGGATGGAATTAATTGGGCTGGATAATTTTGTGTCATCTGCAAACACTGATACATTACTTACAACACCCTCCCCTAAGTCATTAATGAACAAGTTAAATAAAAGTGGACCCAATACTGAGCCCTGGGGGACCCCACTAAGAACCTTACTCCAACTAGAGAATGTCCCATTAACAACTACCCTCTGTACCCGATCCTGTAGCCAGTTTCCTATCCATGTGCAAACGACTTCATTAAGCCCAACAGACCTTAGTTTAGAAAGCAGTCGTTTGTGGGGCACAGTATCAAACGCTTTGGCGAAATCCAAATAGATCACATCTACTGCCCCCCCACTATCCAGAATCTTACTTACCACATCATAAAATGCAATCAAATTCGTCTGACATGACCTATCCTTCATAAAGCCATGCTGATTGTTGCTCATAATGCCATTCATTTGGACAAAATTTTGAATGTGATCCCTTAACAAGCCTTCAAATAATTTGCCCACCACAGATGTCAAGCTTACTGGCCTATAATTGCCAGGCTGAGATCGTAATCCCTTTTTAAATATTGGAATAACATCAGCTTTTCTCCAATCCATAGGCACCATACCAGATGACAGTGAATCTGAGAAAATCAGAAATAAGGGCTGGTCTAAAACTGAACTAAGCTCTCTTAGAACCCGGGGGTGTATGCCATCAGGCCCTGGAGCCTAGTTTACATTAATTTGTATTAAAGCTTTTTGAATCATATCCTGAGTCAGCCACTGACTAGATTGAGCTGAATCATTCGTGCAGTTATTAAGTGAGCCTGTGAAGCCAGACTCCTCTATTGTATACACTGAGGAAAAGAACTGATTTAACACATTTGCCTTATCTGTATCTGTTACAACCATACTGGTACCATTATTTAATGGAGCAACACTCTCAACCTGCATCTTTTTACTATTAATATATTTAAAAAACTTTTTAGGGTTAGTTTTCACCTCCACCGCAATTAACTCTTCATTTCTTTTCTTAGCCTTCCGGATTGCTGATTTACAACATTTATTACAGTGTTTATATTCATTAAATGCAGCTTCTGTCCCTACAGATTTGTAGTTTTTAAATGCCTTTCTCTTCTGTCCCATTAACTTCTTTACTTCTGTATTAAGCCACACAGGATGATTCTTAGAGCTTCTACGTTTAGTCCTTAAGGGAATAAATTGAGAACAGTAATGATTTAATATCATTTTAAAGGACAACCATTTCTGTTCTGTGTTTTTAGCTGAAAACCTAATGCCCCAATCAATGCTCTGTAGGGCAGCCCTCAAGGCACTAAAATTAGCTTTTGCAAAATTCATGGTTTTTGTTGCCCCAGTATATTTTTGTTTTTTGCACCAGACATTAAAAGATATAACCTTATGGTCACTATTACCCAGGGGTTCAATGACTTGCACATTTGCTATAAGTTCTGGGTCATTTGAGATCACTAAATCAAGAATAGCATTTTTTCTGGTAGGCTCCTCAACAACCTGTGCTAAAAAATTGTCGTGCAATAAGTTTATAAACTTGTTCCCATTAACTGATCTAGCAGTACCGTTGCTCCAGTCAATATCTGGGTAATTAAAATCCCCCATTATCATTACTTTACCTAAACTAGTAGCCTTTTCTATTTGCATTAGGAGCTTTGCCTCTTCCTCCTCACTTACATTAGGGGGTCTATAGCATACGCCTACAATTAATTTGCTGGATTCTTTACAATTGGTGAAGAACTCCACCCATACGACTTCTGCCCCCTCATTTTCTAACATAACCTCCTCCTTTATATGAGCTTTTAAATCCTGCCTAACATACAGACATACCCCACCTCCTTTTCTATTGCCTCTGTCCCTCCGAAACAAAGTATAGCCACTGATATTTACTGGCCAGTCATGCGACTCATTCAGCCATGTTTCGGCCACACCAATCACGTCATATTTTCCTTCCATCACCAGCAGCTCCAGCTCTCCCATTTTACCAGCCAGACTTCTTGCATTTGTAAACATACATTTAATACTGGCACCATATTGAACATATGACATGTGGTCCTCCCTCTCCTTAACAGTATCCCCAGCCAAATCTCCTCCCCCATTTTCCCTTTCTTTGCCCACTATCTCATCTAACCTGTCTACCACTGAATCTTTTACTGAACCCTCCCCCCCCCACACCTAGTTTAAAATCTCCTCCAACCCTCTAGCCATCTTCTCTCCCAAAACAGCTGCCCCATCATCATTGAGGTGCAGCCCATCCCTAGCAAAGAGCCTGTAGCCGACTGAAAAATCAGCCCAGTTCTCCAAAAACCCAAAACCCTCCTCCCTACACCAATCTTTCAGCCACGCATTAATCTCCCTACGTTCCCGCTGTCTCCTTAGCGTTGCTCGTGGCTCAGGTAATATCTCTGAGAAAATTACCTTGGAAGTCCTCGCCCTCAGCTTTGAACCTAGTTTTTTAAAATTATTTTTGAGGACTTCACCACCTCCTCTAACTTTGTCATTGGTACCTATGTGTACCAAGACCGCTGGGTCTTCCCCAGCCCCTCCCAATAATCTGTCCACTCGTTCCACCACATGCCGAACCCTAGCACCAGGCAAGCAGCAGACTGTTCGGCATGTAGGGGCCTTGCGACAGATTACCCTATCCACCTTTCTAATAATTGAATCCCCTATAACTAGAACCTGCCTTTCCTTCCTTGCACTCCCCCCACCACCCGTATTAGAGCCACTGCCTCCCGGGGTGCTCCGAGAGTCAGCCTGCTCCATACATGCCAGTTCGGAGTTTTCCTCCCCAGCATCTTCAGCCAAAACGGCGAATTTGCTGTTTTGGACAAACTGTGGACCAGCCCCCCTACTCTTCTGTCCCCTACTTCCCCTCTTGACTGTCACAAACCTTCCTCCCTCATTAGCCTCCACTGCCCCTTCTCCTCCCCCCGCTCCACTAGCCCCTGCCAGTGGTTGCTCTGCGAGCCTCCTGTCATTCCCCTCGTTTGCCGATGCTCTCAGTGCTGCAAGTTCACCCCTTAGAGTCTGCAGCTCAGATTCCAAGATGAAAACCCACCGACATCTCTCACATGTAAATACTGCATGGAACTGCTGCTCCAACACCACATACATGTGACAAGACACACACTGAGTAATACCAGCAAATCCACTCATATTTACACTGGGTACTTACAGTCTCCCAAATGTAATTCCTCACCAACGCCTTTTCAGTTTTAAACGCCTTAAGGTTTTTAACGCTGCTTAACACTTAATTCACATGCAACACTTCGATCACATGCAACACTCGCTAAGCAGCTCCCACACTCGCTTTGCCTTCACAAGTGTAAGGTTTCAACCAGAGCACACAAAGCCTGTTCAGAATTTACCTGATTAACCCCTCCCCCTTAATTAGAAGAGGGAAAGGAGAAAAAAAAATGCTATTTGCTACCAACAGTAAATAAAAACCCTTAACTTTTTTTTTTTTTTATGTTCAAAAGTAATGAGACAAATTAAAAAACTGAAAATAAAATGTTCATTTCTAATACTTGGTTGAAAACCCTTTGCTGGCAATGACAGTAGATGTCTTGAACTCATGGACATCACCAGATTCTGGGTTTTTTCCTTTTTAATGCTCTGCCAGGCCTTTACTGCAGCGGCTTTCAGTTGTTGTTTGCTTGTGGGCCTTTCTGTCCGAAGTTTAGTCTTCAACAAGTGAAGTACATGCTCAATTGGGTTCAGATCAGGTGACTGACATGGCAATTCAAGAATATTTCACTTCTTTGCTTTAAAAAACTCCTGGGTTGCTTTTGCTGTAAGTTTTAGGTCATTGTCCTTCTGTATTATGAAATGCATACTGTATTTAGCTGGATGAAAAACTGCATTTAGCTGGATTTGAGCAGACATTATGTCTCTGAACACCTCAGAATTCATTTGGCTGCTTCTGTCCTGTGTCACATCATGGATAAACTCTAGTGTCCCAGTGCCACTGGCAGCCATGCACGCCCAAGCCATCACACTGCCTCCGCCATGTTTTATAGATGATGTGGTATGCTTTGGATCATGTGCTGTTCCACACCTTCTCCATACTTTTTTCTTGCCATCATTCTGGTAGAGGTTGATCTTGGTTTCATCTGTCCAAAGAATGTTTTTTCAGAACTGTGCCGGCTTTTTTAGATGTGTTTTTTTTTTTTGCAAAGTCCAATCTAGACTTTCTATTCTAGATGCTTATGAGTGGCTTGAACCTTGCAGTGCACCCTCTGTATTTACTTTCATGCAGTCTTATATTTATGGTAGACTTGGATATCGTTACGCCTACCTACTGGAGAGTGTTGTTCACTTGTTTGGCTGTTGTGAAGGGGTTTCTCTTCACCATGGAAATGATTCTGCGATCATCCACCACTGTTCCGTGGACATCCAGGTCTTTTTGCGTTGCTGAGTTCACCAGTGCTTTCCTTCCTTTCAAGATGTACCAAACTGTAGATTTTACCACTCCTAATATTGTAGCAATTTCTCGGATGGGTTTTTTCTGCTTTTACAGCTTAAGGAGAGCTTGTTTCACCTGCATGGAGTGCTCCTTTGACCACGTTGTCTGTTCACAGTAAAATCTTCCACATACAAGCACCCCCGACCTCAAATCAACTCAGGGCTTTTATCTGCTTCATTGATAATAACATAATGAAGGAATTGCCCACACCTGCCCATGAAACAGTCTTTGAGTTAAATGTCCTTTTGAGCCCCTGGAATAAGTTGTGTTAAAAAAAGGCTTTAGTTCCTCACATTTTTCTGCAATCTTTTTGTTCAACCCACTGAATTAAAGCTGAAAGTCTGCAGTTCAATTGCATCTGAGTTGTTTCATTTAAAATTCATTGTGGCAATGTACAGAACCAAAATTAGAAAAAAGTTGTCTCTGTCCAAAGATTTATGGGCCTAACTGTGTATATGTATGTATATATATATGTTGTATTTTTTACGTTATTTGTCCTCCCTGTGTGTACTTTTATATATTGTACTTTTTATATTGAGCTTTGTATCCTTACAGCGCTTTGTAAATAAAGTTTTGCATACTAGACTGTCTAAAGGGTGTTAGACACTCAGCCTAGTCCTTCAGAAACCACTTCTCCTGGACACACGTGTTTTCTTAGTTCAGCCTCGCACCAAGCAGCAGAAGAATACTTAGCATTGCAAGACCAACAGAACTACCAATGCAGACATAAAAGCATTCTGCTAACTTATTGTAATCAAACTTGAAATTAGTAAGTGGTTTCATAGGTATTTATCTTGTGTAGTATGAGATACAACTGTGAGGTAATTGGCAGAGGGGCAATTCTATATCCTTTGAAATATTCTCTATTTATATCACACTTATTCTGCTTGTAGGTATTTTGAATCCCCTATGGTGTAAGATTGTATTATCAATGTATTGATTCCAGGCAGCAGAGCACTAGGTTGCTTGCACCTCAGTCCATTATCTGACACAGCATGATCATTATCCTTGTATAAATAAGTGTATCATTATAAATCCAAGCATGGGCATCATTGGCTGTACATGTTCATTATCTGAGAATAAAAGCCTACTAACATTAGAGGGTTTACCTCTTGATATTATCTTTATACCTGTATACCTTTTAATTCTTAAAATGGCAATTTTCTATTTATGATTACCCAATGGCACATAATAATAAAAAAAAGTGTATAATTATCTATCTTTTACTTGCAGGAGTTCGTCTGCTTGTCCCAGATAATTGCCCGGATGAAGTCTATAGCTTGATGCTGAGATGCTGGGAATATGATTCAAAGAAGCGGCCTAATTTCAGCATTGTGCATCAGGTGCTTGTCAACATCCGCAAAAGATACCGATAAGTCTTCTGATACTATGAACTCTTTCCTGGCAGATATTCACTGCATTGCAATAAGGGGCTTTGTGTGCCATCCTTTCTGGGTTTCACTGCAGAACCTTTTAGTGATTCCCTTACTGATGCAATTCTGTTTTCCATCCTTTCTGGGTTTTACTGCTGAATCTTAGGCATTGGTGCACTGTAGTAATTGGGTGGTGTGTGCCATCCTTTTTGGGTTTCACTGCAGAACACCCCAGAGATGCATTTACTGGTGAACGTCTGCAACAGGGCTTATTTGCCTGTTCTTTCTGGGTTTCATTGCAAACCCTTAGAGATTCATGTATTAGAGCACAGCAGTACATTTTTTTACCCACTGTAGTCATGGGGCATGTGTCAGTGTGGCAGACGTTGACTTATTGCTGCACTGCAGAAACAGGTCTCTGGGCTAAGGTTGTCATCTGAACAGTATTTTACTGGCCTAGCCAACAGTGATGTGCAGTTCCGGTTTTCCCTGACCTGCACCTGACCCCGACCTCCCACCACCCACGCCCGCCCGCGACTTCCAGGTTCCTTTTATAGACCCCTACCGACCACTGATGACATCACAAACAGGGGCGGGCGATAAGGTGCGTGTAAGGTGGCTGTTCAGTGGCGTAACTAGTTGTTACTGGGCCCCATAGCAAATTCAATTTAGGGCCCCAAAATATTTATAAGTTGGCCTATTTTACCAAGATATATTAAATTGCTAATTAATTAGGGTCTCACTGGGCCCCCTACACTCCTGGGCCCCCCTGCAACCGCAGGGTCTGCTTCCTCTATAGTTACGCCCCTGTGGCTGTTGGGGAGAGCACGAAGAAGAGCTCAACCCAGATCCGCCCACCACCCACAACCAGAGTTGCGAAATCAGCCTGCGCAGGTCCGGACTGAGAATCAAAATAGGCCCTGGCATTTCAGGTACACAAAGGCCCAATCAGCCCACATAGAGGCCCAAACTGCCTCCATCAGCCCACTAAATACTGACTTTCTATGGGACCTTATAGCAGCCCCTCTGGCATTTGTCAGAACCCACAGGTTGCCAGTCCTGGCCTGAGCCCGCGGGTATCAGCCCCAGCTTGCACATCACTACTAGCCAATAAAATTATGCTTCATGCCAATGTTATTAATAGCTAAATGAGATTAAAATATAGGAAAGTCTGTATTTTTATCCAGAAAAGGTGGCAACCCTACTATGGGAAATGGTTTTTCGGCAACAGATAATGAAGGATTGTGGAAGAGATTGTTAGCTCTGTTGACCCATGTCACAAACACTCACTACTCAGACCAATCCAGGCCCAAGCTGATGAGTTGAAAAGAAAAAATGTCACATGTAATTTTTAATGGTGTAGAGTCAACCAACATTTTCTAAACCATCTTGCTTTTATTAATTTTGTCCTTGCCCCATTGCTGCACTTCAGAGACCAACGTCAAAGAGCAGACACTATTGATTGTAGCTCAAGAGCATGAGAACATCATACTTACTGTGTATCAATAGAAATGTTAAAACAGGCATGGGACATGGTGTTTTACAGATAATGGATCTCAATACCTTAAACATTAATTAAAAAGGAATCCAAAAGGATTAATTATATTTTAGGATGACGTACAAGGTAATATTTATTATTAGAGAGAAAAAGGAAATAATTTTTAAAAGTCTGACCAATTCAATTTAAATAGTCCATGAGAGAAGATTTTCCTGTAATTTGGAGATTTCTGGATAACAGATCCCATACCTGTACTAAGTATATTGCATCAACTGGAAAGGACTGTTACTGACTGCACCACAATCCCCTCACGATAATTATCTGCATCTAGAAAATATAGAGACTTGATTAAAAAAATGAAATTTTTATGCTTTGGGGCAAATGTATTATTTTTGCGTTATTGTGAACAAAAAAAAAAGCTAAACATGATCAAGCTTTTTTTGTACTTAAGTTTTTTCCAGGATTGTGTTTTTTTCTGCAAATTTCATATTGAAGAAAGAGGTAAATGGCCTAAATTCTATCGTGGAAAAAAAATGATATTGTTCAAGTCAATATCATTATTAAAATTAGCATTAATTAAAATAAAAGTTTAAATACATGAGTAGCAGAATCTCATGTAATCACCATGGGTACAAAAAAATACAAAAACAAAGCTAAGCAAGTACAATAACTAAAATTAAAAGTTTTAAATATCTAGGTTGCCCCTGTCTATACGAGGAGGCCAATTTATTGAAGGTTGAATTTTTGTGGTCTTATAGGTTTTTGAAACCACGCCTAATCTCACTTTCTCTAAAACCACAAATGTCATGAAATTTATTTAAAAATCTGAACATAATTAGTACAATTTTGTAAAAAGTCCTGAAGATGCGCTAACAAAATACGAATACCTCTAAAATCTTTAAAAATTTTAGGTTTTTTTGACAATTCCTAAGGAAAAATCTGAAAACCTCTAAAAGTCTGAATTGATTAAAAACAGTCCAATAAGATCAGAGCAGCCCCCATTGACTTCTGTAGAACCCAACAACTTTTACTTGGCAAATTTTTGCATCAGAGGTTTATGTGGTTTTTACACTTAATAAATCTCAAAGTTTTAGAGCTTAGAAATATAGAAAAAAAAACAAATTTTTATAGATTCATGGAAAAAAATTAAATTCGATTGTTAGTAAAACCAAACCCTTAGTTTTATGCCACCAATCTTAGCCTCTCTATATATTTTTGACCCTTTGTAGAATGGATAGGGCAGGGGACCCTTCCAGGGTCTGGATTAAGACTGCCATACTTGGCCTATGTAGATTATGTAGGGTCCCTTGATGAAAGGGTTAAGAAACCCTGGAGTAAAGCCAGGACTATACCACACCCCTTCAGTAACTTGTCCTGCTTCATGTAGGATAAAGTTGGAGCTCAAAAGTTACACCGAGACGACAAAGAAAAATAAATAATAAATAGTGCCATTTTGTGCCTTGGTGTTTGTAGCGATATCTTTTGTAACACCCCCACAGCATTGTGGCCAATACTAACTAAGCTGGACAAGTGTTGTTTGTTCCCTCTCACTTTCCTTCACTTGAGGGGCAGAAATTATGGAGAGCCCAATACAGGCACACCTATAGAACAACCAAGTTCCAAATCAAGTATGTGGAACAGTCTTTTTTCCACAGATACAATTTTCTCTGTATTAAACTGATTATCATCATAATTATATTACTTTTACCAACACAAGTCACTCTCTTTCTGAGTTTCCCTCTTTTGCCTCTGGTGCTGCAATTTATTCTGTATATTCGGTTAGAGCTATGTGCACTATAACCTGCCTGTGCTTCATTACTACAAGTATAAGATTTGTTATTCAGAATGCTTGGGACATACCGTTTTCTCGATAAGGGGTTATTTCATAATACAAGGCACCGTGGTTCAAGACTACTAAAATATATACATTAAAATGTATGATATTTCAGAGAAAAGGCAAGCTGAGCAAAGTAATGAATTGTATGTTTGAAAATGGCAGTAAATACATGACCTCATCTGTGTGCAATCACACCAAGCATTGCAATATGGGGCAAGCCCAGACCGAGGCAGCCAGGAGCCCAAGGCAACCCAGCCAGCCACTTCACCCCTTCCTTTTGTATCCCTTACAAAGATGAAATCATGCAATTGTTTAACAGAATATCCCACAGTTCTAGATGAATAATCAAAGTATGGCCTTATATTCAGGCCACTTAGAAGGCTATTAAGAGGAAAGTATATCTAGCTTGTAGGAAAGGTCATGTTAATGACTATGAATGGTTTATCAATAAAATGTAGCACTGAGACTATAATGGCAGTAAATAGGGAGGCTTGATCTCTGATACAGAATGGAATCCTCCACAAAATGCAAACCAGAGCTTTTTTCTTTGTTTGCAGATATTGAATTTCTTATTAAAGGACAAATCTCAAAATGTGCTCTTATAAGCACTTTTACACTTTACATTTATTGTCTACAGTCAGGAAAAAATAAATATTTGGATGGAAACATGTTGAGATTTTGCTCTGCTTAGAACTGACTGATCTGCCAGAGTACCAAAAGATTTCCCAGTGAGCCCCAAACCCAGTGAAGCACAGCCAACGGCAGTTTCCACCAGTCTTTTCTTAGTTCTATAATAGGTCTATAGGAGACCTATTACATCTAGTACTGTCTACGTTGTGAAAGGGGCCCAGTTCACTGTAGAACTCCATTAAATCCTGAAATGGTGGGAATAACAGAGTAAAGCTTTTATACTGAACAATAAGAGTCATCGCAAGGCTTGATTCATGTTCTGCTACAGATATTAAAGGGGTGTTGATCCCCTTTAAAGCACTGGACAGAAGTGAAGGAGAAGCACTTAGGATGTGCCTCTTTATATTATTACTCATTGCTAGGCCTATGCCATGTGCCCCAGGTAATTTTTCCAAGTCTCTTAAAACAACAGGAATGCGGATTTCTATTTTGAAAGGCATTTACGCTGATTTACTGCTTCCTGTAATATACGTTATTGTTTTATTATAACTACATGGTCATAGCTTCTACTTTGTGCCCCAGCTCTTGTAGGAAGTTAATAGTGAAAGACTGGGACACCAGGGGCCCACCCAAAAACCTTAGACCAGGGGCCCACAATAAAACCTTAGACCAGGGGGCCCACTCTCAGTACTAATATTCTTCATCTCCTCGTTCAACCTCTATTCTCTTAGTCTGTTTTCTTTACATACTATAATCAATTATTCCATCTATTTAGCCTCTTTGGTCTCATAAATATAGGGAATGGTCATGAAATAGGCCAAAAGTTTAGCAGCACGAGGGCCCACTGACACCTGGGCCCACAGGGAGTTTTCCTGGTATCCCAGTGGACCAGTCCGACACTGGTGAAAGATGCCAGTCTGCTTAAGTGGAATGTGAAGATGGGTAACTCTATTTATACAACATTTTGGGCAGCCTTGACCTCCCTTCCTTAAGGGAATGACACTAGAGAAGACCAAGGTAGTGGGGCCTTAGCTTGGGGCCTTTACATGTTCTCTAATGCTAATTAGAGCCTTATTTGCAACTATCAACATAGGAATGAATTCTCTTTGATGGCCTTTTGGGGGCTGAGGGGTGACCTGTTCCTATTTAGAAAGCAGTTATGTTGAAACTGAAGGTAAGTGAATTAGTTGATACTGAAGACCCATTATTTTGATATTGTTTTGGTGATTCTGATAAATTAGTGCAGGAAACAAGGAGATGTAACATGTAAATGCTCATTATCTTGAATCATTCTGTGCAAGTAATTTGTTAACCTTGCTCCATTTCATTATACAGTGACGGTAGCTTTTGCCACACAATTCATGGAAAAACAGACTTTTGGTTCATCCTATTTTCAGTATATATATTCTGTGTATAGCAAACCAAATTAGAGGCCAATTTAAACATATAGCATATACTGTACATACGTATATGTTATTCTGCTAAGTGCCGTATTGTGTACAGATTTGCTTTGTTATATGAGTGTGTGCTTTGTCTCTTAAAGGAAAACTGTACCCCCAAAATTAATAATTAAGCAACAGTTTATATCAAATGAAGTGGCATATTAAAGAATTTTACTAAACTGGATTATATATTTAGGTAAATATTATCCTTTTACATCTCTTGCCTTGAACCACCATTTCGTGATGGTCTCTGTGCTGCTTCAGAGATCACCAGCTCTAACTGTAACAGGAAGAAGTGAGGAAGCAAAAGACACAACTCTGTCTGTTAATTGGCTCATGTGACCTAACCTGTATGGTTTGTTGGTATGTTTGTGTGCATTGTAAATCCTAGGATCCCAGGGGGCGGCCCTTATTTTTTTAAAATGGCAATTTTCTATTTATGATTACCCAATGGCACATACGACTAAAAAAGTATATTATTATGAAAATGGTTTATTTACATGAAGCAGGGTTTTAAAAAATGATCTGTTCTATGCAATATCTTTTTATAGAGACCTACATTGATCAGGGGGTATAGTTTTCCTTTAAGATAAAATGAAATCGCATTTATAGACTCTCATACAACAGCATCCCCTATGGCCATGTAAATGGCAACATGCAAAGCAATAATATTTAAATAAAGCCTCTCTCAGATTAGGACTCTTGCTCTAGACTCTATACGTCAGACTCAATAATTGGTCATTATATTGTCCCATTGAGGCAATGCACTTGTGAATATTACAGTGTAATAACTTATTTTATTTAATTTTTTGTTAATCATGTTTGTTCATATTGGTGATGATTTACCCTGGAAATGAGAACATTAAAAGAAAATTTTTATTTTGGCAACAGTTCGTCTAGTCTTATTACAGTTGGCTACTAACCTTCACGTCTGAGCGGTAAGCCTTAGATATGGCTGTCTATTTTTTATTATATCAATTGTTTTCCATATTATTATCTTCTGGCTTTTTCTTTATTGCTTGTTTGCATGAGTTGGGTTTGTTTTAGAACTTATAAATGTTCTAGTCACCTAATGTATCATACTGCCTCTCAGAGCCAGACTGGGAGTACAAAGCAGCCCTGGCAAAAAAATCACAGCCCACATACAAACTTGCTAAACTGGTGATTACCCCCCCCCCCCTCCAAGTTGGAAAAAAAAACATTGGTGGCCAGGGACCGTCCATAAAAGTAAAAAAAAATCACAAAACAACGATGATCAGGGTTCTCCCCCCATAAAATGTATGGGGGAAAAATGGCATTCATTGCCATTCATACCTCTACAATTTCGGCTCCTTTCGGCAGCTTCATTTAGGTGGCTTCCCCAGCCCACTTAACATTTAATGGAGTGGCCCTAGTCTAAAGTTTAAAAAAACTCGAATTGAATTTGGATAACGCTCTAGTCAAATTTTTTGACCAAAACAAAATTCAAACGTTCGAATTCAAATTTTCAATTTGACCCTTGATAAATCTACCCTTAAGGGCAGAGACACCCAAAGTTTCCTTGTGAGGCAACTTCGGAAAACAAAGCGATCCGAGTGCCATCCCGCCAACGATTTACATTCTAACCGGTGGGAAGGCAGGGGAGGCAGTTTGGTGACATTTGGTCGCCAGGCAACTAATCTCCCCGAATCGCAGCGTCTCTGCCCTAAGAGTTATAGATGATTTATTGCTAAAGCTGGCCCTAGCTAGAGCAACAGGTGCTTCCATTTAACTATAGCAGGGATCTGCAACCTTGGCTCTCCAGCTGTTAAGGAACTACAAGTCCCACAATGCAATGAAGGAGTCTAATGAAGGAGTCTAAAGGCAAATGCATTGTGGGACTTGTAGTTCCTTAACAGCTGGAGAGCCAAGGTTGCAGATCCCTGAACTATAGCCTTACACAGACAAGCAGAACAAAATGATATCATTATATATGGATTTGGGTAATGTACATTTATTGAATTACTTTTGTGCTACCACCACTTGGAGAACTGCACTGCCTCGTTCGTTATTTTTTGGCTTGTATTACCCAATCTGGTGCTTTCAGCTGCTGCATTAACTACAGTCTTTAAAAAAAATTAATGTTCCCAAAATCAATATCTTTTCTGTAAAGTCTTCTTTATGCTTATGCCACAAAAGGAGATTAGAAGGTTCTACATGTAAAAGGCTAGAAATAGTGTGTTGCCGCCTATGAGAAAAGTACAAATTAGCTGCAATAAGAAATAACAAAGGCTGTAGCTAGGAGTAGCTGCAAGTAGCCTCTACAGCTCTGTCTATGTGGCATAAGGCAGTGGAACACACCATATTTAATTGCCTCAGCCTTTTCAATGTAAAATGAAATACTGTGGGCTGCTAGTACCCTAACCCCTTTACAGTGAATAGGAACAGAATGATTATGGCAGTGCTGAGTCAATATTGCCTTTTTTGTGACACTCACCATGAATATATATATATATATATATATATATATATATATATATATATATATATATATATATATCTCCAAATAAATCTCAAGTCTCAAAATGTTAGGTAGTCGTGTGTCAATTCCAGCATGACTGATCTCAATGCAAAAAATACAAGGTTTTTCTAGGATCCTTTACAGATGGAGTGGATACCAACAGGTTAATTCCCTCAACAAAAGGACAGGACATTAGACGAGCTTATACAGTGGCTTCCCACCCCCTAAAAGTCTGTATTTTGTCTCTCATCAACACTTAACCCCCATGTCGGCTGCCCAGGTTGTACCTGCTGGAGCTGCAGGATCAACATTTTGGCTATGATCATCCTTGCAGGGTCTTCTCTTGGAGTCTTGCCCTTCCGTTGCCTTTTTTAAATACTGTGAGTTGTATTGCTCCGGTCCTGCAGGCAGTAATTTGTTGTTCTCTGGCATTTTTGCATGTGGAGTGAAACTCTAAGGAAAACACAGTATTTAGAGGGAGACAAACATGGAGATTTGTGGTTTACATTTATGCCCTGAACTTCCAAATCTGACAAAGACAGTAGGCACATTTTTGACTGTAAGAAGTTTGGAGTGTAACCCATTGTAAGAAGGTGATATATACCTTATTATGTATTGTACTTAAAGAGATACTGACACCAGAAAATAAACTTTTTTCAATATCTATCATAACATTATCTTTGAATGCTATTTATAAGTTTGCCATAAAAGTATCTGCCTGATGCTTTTACATTACCTTTCTTATCCCCTTTTTCCCTATGAGGGGGGCTGCCATATTTGTGCAGCAGGAGTCTGTTGGCATAAGAAACTCTAACTAACAAGTTAAGAAGGGACAGTCAGGTTAGCAAAACAGTCAGGTTTAGGAACTTTTGGGCAGATTTAGTTCCAGTGGGTAATTACAGAAAAATTTACCCTATTGTGAAACCACAGTGAAGAAATCTGGGGAAATGATTCAGGTTAATGTAGGGAACCTGAGGAAGTGCCAGTAAGAGGAATGGATTGATGCTAGGAGGGAAGTGTATTAATGCTAGGAGGGAAGTGTATTGATGCTAGAAGGGAAGTGTATTAATGCTAGGAGGGAAGTGGATTGATGCTAGGGGGGAAGTGTATGCCTGCAGAGAGCTGTAAAAAAGATGAACCCTGCAAAGTGCAGCTGATTTTATGTGCATGGGAGGCCTGAAACAACCCTACAGTGAGCCATGGTGACCTTCTTGGAGAAATCCACAAGGGTTAAATGATGAGCTAAAGCTAGTTATACTATAAATATTATGCCTCTTAGTTAAAGGGGTGGTTCATCTTTAATGAAACACTTAGTATGTTATAGAATGCCAAATTCTATGCAGCTTTTCAGTTGGCCTTCATTTTTTCTTCTGTCCAGCTTTCAAATGGGGGGTTACTGACTCCTTCTAACAAAAAACAGCTCTGTAAGGCTACAGATTTACGGTTATTGCTACTTTAAATTACTCATCTTTCTAGCCAGGCCTCTCCTATTCACTTTTCAATTCCTTATTTAATTCAGGGTTACTAGTGTAATTTGTACCACATCAACCAGATTGCTGAAACTGTAAACTGGAGAGCTGTTGAATAAAAAGCTAAATAACTCAAAAACATCAAATACTTAAAACCTATTGCAAATTGTCTCAGAATATCACTCTCTATATCATGCTAAAATTTAATTCAAAGGCAAGCAACCCCAAATTAAAAAAGAGAGTAAGATGAAAGATTGATTCTAAGGATTTGATTCCAAGCTAAATGAATGATGCTTTCCAGTGGTCCAAATCAAGGCAGGAATAGGTGCCAGTGTCACTTGGTTGCTATCATTCCCCTTGATCGCTAAGTGCTACCAATTCTGGGGACCAGTTATTAGTGCTGGGCACTGTGTGTTTTTCAACAAAGGGGATTAAATACCTTGGAGAAAAATTTGCGAAGTAAGAAGCCACTGTGCATGCTGGTGTGTAATCCCAGGACAGAGCTTGTGCAACAAGGACACAAGATTAGGCAATATGTGTGTGGTTGTGTATTGATACTCTAACGTTCCACTGCCCATCCCATCCAGAGATGCACAGCAACTAAGTACCTTTGTAGGATGGAACAATGCTTCCTAATTATCTTTTTGAGATGAAAACGATGTTGCTGATTTTAGGTAACATATACCAATCCCTGATGAGTTTTATCTTTAGATATACAGTATGTAGTTCTGCCATATCTAGTATCTTAACCTCATTGTGTAGTCATTTTAGTTTATTGAGTTATTTCCACTGAACTTATAAAGAACACTACTTTAAGTGTGTTTGCCCCTTATATACTGGCTATTTTGCATATATAAGTTACAACCTTGTTAGTCTTATATCTGTAGTAAATGTCACTATTTCAAACACTGAATTGATGTATGTGAAAAACTCGTGTAATTCTGAGATACTTCCTTTTCAAATCAGCTTTTGCATTCCTTATCCAATTGTGAATTTTTCCACCAAAGTGTGCTTGAGAATATGCCCTGTTTCAAACTTATGCATAAAAATGTTGGCATAATTTGGTGCTTTATTGATACCCACAGTGGTACCTTGCAATTGGAGCCTCCTGATAAGGGCAGGAATTGTCACAGCAGAGGACAGAGATGGTTTGCTTTTATTCTCCCCTTTGGGTCTCTCTGTGATTTTGCATTTGTTTGAGGCAAGAGGAGAGGCTGTGAGCATTTCTGTTATGCACCAGGAAAAAGGTGACTTTTTTGCAATTTGCAAACACTCCCCCATGCTCCCCCGGGATTTATGCCACTGACCTGGCCCTAGTTTGCACAAAAACGCTTTATTTTTGTCAGATTGGGAGAATAAGCAGCAAGTAGTGTTAGTAACCAGGAGAAAAATAATTGTTTCCCCATGAACTCTAGTGAGCAGCAGACAAAGCAATTAATGACAGAGGTGACTGGGGGCAGAAGGCATGGCTCAGGGTTGGACTGGGCTGGGAAAAAAATCTGGAAGTTTAGAACCGGGTGGGCCCCCAATGATCCAGTCCAACCCTGGCATGGCCGGTAGCCTTCATAAAAACAAGACTTATTTTTCGTTTTCTGACAAAAGTAGAAACTGCCAACAGAGGGGGCAAATTGTAAGCATTACATAGTTACATAGGGTTGAAAAAAGACAAAGTCCATCAAGTTCAACCCCTCCAAATGAAGACCCAGCATCCATACACACACCCCTCCATAATTTCACATACATTATATATACCCATATCTATACGAACTATAGAGTTTAGTATCACAATAGCCTTTGATATTATGTCTGTCCAAGAAATCATCCAAGCCATTCTTAAAGGCATTAACTGAATCAGCCATCACAACATCGCCCGGCAGTGCATTCCACAACCTCACTGTCCTGACTGTGAAGAACCCCCTACGTTGCTTCAAATGAAAGTTCTTTTCTTCTAGTCTGAAAGGGTTGCCACTGGTACGGTGATCCTCTTTATGGGTGAAAAGGTCCCAACACACTGCCATTTAGTGTATAACTTGTATTTATATTATTTTTGCCAAAGTGCATAACCTGCATTTATCAACATTGAACCTCATTTTCCAGTTTGCTGCCCAGTTTCCCAACTGACAAATCACTCTGCAAAGTGGTAGCATCCTGCATGGAACCTATAGTTCTGCACAATTTAGTATCATCTGCAAAAATAGAAACATTACTTTCAATGCCCACCTCCAGGTCATTAATAAACAAGTTGAAAAGCAAGGGACGTAGTAGAGAGCCCTGCGGTACTCCACTAACAACACTGGTCCAACTAGAAAATGTTCCATTAACTGGTTCCTCATTTGTGTAGACGAAAATTATGAGTTCATTGTATTTCTGTACTTATTATTGTAATGACCCCCTGTGTCTTCTTCTAATTTATTGTTCTGCTGTACAGGGCTTTGCCCTCAACAATAAAAATATACATACAAGTGGCAAGCTGCCGTACCCACTGCCCAGTGCCCTCAGACTGTTCCCAGCAGTTTATGATTGTGTACCACAGCAGGGTTGCCAGGTTGGCGGGTTTACAGCCAAATTGGGCTGTTTTTAAAATGCAGTGACTTTAAAAGTCCAAACCCGCCAACGTACGGATTTGGACTACTTTTGGAAGTTTTTTGGATTTTCAAAACCTGCCCAATTTTTTATGCAAATTAAGCTTGTGCGGCTGGAATTGGGCTCTGGAGTGAATCAGAGATATTAGGGGGAGTGGCTGAGACCAAGTTATAGTGGACATGTCCTTGTTGAGTGTTTCTCTCTAAAGCCCTTTTAATTTTCCTGCATGTATTGTGTTTTGTGTACAGTGTATGTTTAAATAGGTGCATGGCACAATAACACAGTTTGTGTATGTTTAAAATGTGCCCTTGTCAGCTAGGATTGTATGAATGTATGGTATGTGTGTGTGCGTAGGGTTGCCACCTGGCCTATACTTTACTGGCCTAGCCGGTAAAACACCTGACAAGGCCGGGGCCGGTATTACAAATTTGCAAAAAAAAATTTATTACAAATTTGCTGGCATTCTGGCAATATAGATGCCGTTACATTTGTAATACCCTTAACAAAACCCCCTTGGCCGCCCCAAATCAGCTGGACACATAACTTTTATGCCTCGTTCTGGCCATCGCTGCAACGTGGCTCTGCACCCTTTGTGGCACGACCTCCCCCTTTTTCATCATTGTTCGCGCCCCCACCACCGGCCTGTACAAATTTTATAAAAAGGTAGCAACCCTATGTGTACTTCCATTGTATATAGGGTTGCCACCTTTTTAAAAAATCTTTACCGGCCAGGGAAGGGGGCTGGAGGATAGTTCTAAAAATGGGTGGGGCTGTGACATCACGGGGCGGCATAGCGCTGTCACTGGGGGCGTGGCCATGACATCAAGGGGCGGGCCGGAGTCGTGGATCGTGGAATAGGTAAGTATTTTTAAGCTATAGACAGAAGAAAAGGGTGGGCTGAGGGTGCATCTGAGGCAGGCCGGGAGCAGTTTGAATGGTGATCACAAATTTACCGGCAGCTACATTGCCGGTAAATTTGTAATACCGGCCTGGTATTTTACCGGCTAGGCTGGTGAAATGCCGGCCAGGTGGCAACCTTAATTGTATATTGTGTCCCTGTTTGCTGGGATTGAGAGATGTGTCCAGCGCCGGATTTAGCGGGTGGGCGCCCCGAGGCTGCGTGGTCCTGGTGCATGCGCGCCTGCACTGGGGAGCTGAGCTCACTGGGAGGCGGCTGCGTGGCATGCCGTCCCTAATATTCTGCCGTCCTAGGCCCGGGCCTTTAAAGCCTTGCCACAAATCCAGGCCTGTGTGTGTCTGTGTTTTATTATATATATATATATATGTGTAGGGTTGCCTACCTGGCTGGTAAAAATGATGGCTGATCCCAATGTTATCAATAGGAAAAAAAGATAAACATTTTTTTTCCAGAAAAGGTGGCAACTATAAATATATAATATATATATTAGGCACTTTTTCATGTCTTTAGAAATATGTCCCAACTTTTTATAATGTCCTGTTCAATGTAGAAAAGTTATTGGAAAATTCCAGACACATATTTGATTTGATACCCTTATTGTTTTACTTTATTTTATGAAGATTTTTCACTGTACAAATTGGGCTATTTTTGGGCTACTTTTAAAACTTGGCTATTTTTTATAGTCTTTGGCTGGGTTTGAAACGTAGACCTGGCAACCCTGTACCACAGAAACACTCCATCCTCGCCTGTCACTCCCACAAGGCGGCTGTTACCTGAGCGTCACTGCCTTTATATAAACACAGTCTCGCGAGATGACAGATGTGACATCGGGATTATCTGTCAGGCAGCAGGAGCCAGGAGCAAAGAAGCTGGATATTAACAAACGGGATTGCGGGCTGTGTTAAGAAAATCGGGACTGTCCCGCGAAGGGCGGGAGCGTTGAGCGGTATGATACAAGCCTGCAATACTATTGGGCTTTCTTCTGCACCTGTGTGGCTGTCCCTTTAATTGGCAAGTAGCGCATAGTGTATGTGAGTAGCGCTCTGAGCTGTTGTCTTATTGTGTGGAGTAGCGCTACTTCCCCGGAGCAGAGGGAGCGCAGCACTTGTGTCTGTTGCACATCAGGGACCCACTTACTTTGTATGTGGCCAAAGGCTTGGGAAATAGAGTTCAGTGTGACTGTATCGAGTCATTAGCAGCAGTAGCTGTCAGTCTTTGTAGTGTTCGCAATTTAGGAATGTGCTGCAGGAGATAGTCACCCTCACAACTGCCCTGTATATGTCCCACTGCCACCTGTCTCTACAACTGCCACATTTGTGCCAGTGATATTGATATGCCATGTGCTGCCCTCACTTCTCATTACTACCTTGCACCTTCTGCCCTGTCAGCCCAAAGCATGCTGGGTAATGTTCCCCATAATGTTTCATAGGGACAGGTATATGGGCATGTTCAGGCAGAGTGCTAAACAGTAATAGGCAACGCTATCATTTACTTCTATTATTTAAGTCTCTGTCGTATACTTGCATTCAAACATTTGCTAGTGATCCAAAAATCCCTGTTCTGCTTAGGCACTGACTTCTCTGATGCGCATGAATGTGGAATTAGAATGTTGAATCAGAATGTTGAATCAGAATGTTGAATCAGAATGTAGAATCAGAATATGGAATCAGAATGTAGAATTAGAATGCAGGATTAGAATGCTGAATTAAAATGTGGAATTAGAATGCGGAATTAGAATGCGGAATAAGAATGTAGAATTAGAATGCGGAATTAGAATGCGGAATTAGAATGCTGAATTAGAATGTGGAGTTAGAATGCAATTCTTGCTCTTATTCTAGTCAGTCATGGCTGTAGCGGTTATGGGCACCTTCCCTTGCTTGGTCTCAGGTTAGCTATATACATATAATACACAAAAGCTATGAATATCTTGTAAATTATATCCTTATAAACGGTGAGTTCTGATGTCATCAGTTATAAAAGGTGAGTTCTGATGTCATTTCTGTCACATGACTCAGTAAAATTTGTGTATTATAATAAATAAAGTACCCCCAGTTGCAAAATATGAGGATATTAGAAGTTACCTCAGAGTTCCATGACCTGTATAAAAACACTCGGCCTCCTCTGTAACTTATAATATCCTTATATTTTACAAGAAGGGGTACTTTATTCACTATATATACAGCGTGTAATGTTCTATACACACATGCTAAGAATTATTTGTGTTTTGTGCCATATAATTATTGCTTTCCTCCTGATGTTTTATATCCCAACATTACTCCTCTAGGCTAAACTAGGGATGCACTGAATCCACTATTTTGGATTTGGGCGAACACCCTAATCCTTCACGAAAGATTTGTCTGAATACCGAACCAAATCCTAATTTGCATATGCAAATTAGGGGTGGGAAAACAGTTTTTACTTGTTTTGTGACAAAAAGTCCCTACCCACCCCTAATTTGCATATGCGGATTTGGTTCATCCAGGCAGAAGGATTCGGCCGAATCCAAATCCTGCTGAGAGACCGAATCCCGAACCGAATACTGGATTCTGTGCATCCCTAGTCTAAACACTTGCAGGACCACAGATTGGCCAACTCTGGTCTATGCAGCTAGGACTGTGAAAGTGCATCTGTTCTCTCTCAGTTATACAATAAAAAGGAAAGACCCCGTTCCCCTGTCTCCAGTAAAAGTTTCTGCTGTCATTTAAAAAAGACATTACATTAAAAACCTCTTCTGAACTTATAGTGACCTAGATTACTGCCATAAGTCATTCCAGAAACTGTTGCAAACAGTACCATCCACTCTTGTTGTTGGAGACTCCATATTGTGATGCCAGGAGTGAGGGGGAACCCTCCTAAGATCTGGGACTCCTCTGGTAAACAGTGATGAAAAAAGAACCATGCAGTAAATGTAAGTGTAAGGGGGAGTTAGTTGAATTCAGGTGTTCTGTTGGGGAGGGAGGTAGATATTCCATACAGTAATTAAAGTGGTTGTACATCTTCCAACGCTTTTTTTCTGTCCTATTGTTTTCAGATAGTTTGCCAAAATTTTTCCATTTACTTTCTATTTTCTTTTTGTGACCAGTTTTCTAATATTAACATTTTATTTCTCGGCATTCTTATGTATTTCTTAAGCAGCTCTGGGAGTGAGGGGCCCACCAACCCTGTAACCCCTATAAACTGATACATTAGTTTACATTTCTTATCTTTGTCCCTGCTGAGCAGAATCCCTGAATGTCATTAAAGGCAGTTGATAGACTTGATATAATAGCTGCTAATATTTCACAGATGCTGTAGAAATATTAGAATCTGTAGAATAATGTAGAATCTGCACCCACCTGGATTACTGAGCTGCCAGACTGAAAAACCAGACAGGAACATTAAAGGGGTGGTTCACCTTTAAAGGGATACTGTCATGAGAAAAAAACATTTTTTCAAAATGAATCAGTTAATAGTGCTGCTCCAGCAGAATTCTGCACTGAAATCCATTTCTCAAAAGAGCAAACAGATTTTTTTATATTTTGAAATCTGACATGTGGCTAGACATATTGTCAATTTCCCAGCTGCCCCGAGTCATGTGACTTGTGCTCTGATAAACTTCAATCACTCTTTACTGCTGTACTGCAAGTTGGACTGATATCACCCCCTCCCTTCCCCCCCCCCCCAGTAGCCAAACAAAAGAACAATGGGAAGGTAACCAGATAGCAGCTCCCTAACACAAGATAACAGCTGCCTGGTAGATCTAAGAACAACACTCAATAGTAAAAACCCATGTCCCACTGAGACACATTCAGTTACATTGAGAAGGAAAAACAGCAGCCTTCCAGAAAGCATTTCTCTCCTAAAGTGAAGGCACAAGTCACATGACCAGGGGCAGCTGGGTAATTGACAAAATGTCTAGCCCTATGTCAAATTTCCAAATTGAATATAAAAAAATCTGTTTGCTCTTTTGAGAAATGGATTTCAGTGCAAAATTCTGCTGGAGTAGCACTATTAACTGATTCATTTTGAAAAAAATTTTTTTCCCATGACAGTATCCCTTTTAGTTAACTTTTAGTAGGTTATAGACTGGCCAATTATAAGCAGCTTTCAGTTGGTCTTGATTTTTATAGTTTTTGTAATGATTTTCTTTTTCTTATTATTATGCAGGCTGAGATGGGTTCCCAAACTATTTCATATGACTGTATTTAAAGTTATGCGAAGTCCTTTCTTTAAAGCACATTGGCAAATATTTGCTACTGTCATTATTCAACATGGTTTTTCTAATTTTCTGCAGAAATATTGCCGTTTTTTTCTGCTTATGATGAATGTTGAACAATGTCTTCAGAGAGCAAAACAATAGTGATGGGTACAGAATAGGGTGCCATGATTAATCTTACGCACTTATTGACTAGTACTTAAAATATTTATTTTAAAAAATGGACTTAAATATTGAATATTTTGGATCTATGTTCAGAGACCCTGTCAAACGGATAACATTTTCAGTTCCAGGTCAGAAAATGTCATAATTTGAAAGCTAATCAAACATACAATTACATACCTCCCAACATTTTGGAAGTAAAAAGAGGGACAAATTTTTTTTCCGCACATAGCGCAGCAATTTTTTTTGACCACACCCCTTTCTGTGGCCACACCAGCTAATTACCATGTTCGGTTTACAAAATTTGGCAGGTTATGAAAGTTTGAAAATATTTCTCCTTATCTAAACTGTGTTTTTGTGTATCAAAATTGTTACAAAATATCTTATTTGCACCTGTTAGCTGTTCTGGGCTCTCTGCTAAAAACCAATTAAGTGAGAAACTTTGTTTCTTTTTCTGGCTGTTCAGTGCAGAGAAAAGAGGGACTTTCCAGTACAAATGAGGGACTGCGGGTTGAGCTGTCAAAAGAGGGACTGTCCCTCCGAAAAAGGGACAGTTGGGAGGTATGCAATTACAAATATATATGAAGACCAATTGAAAAGCTGCTTAGAATAGGTCCATCAATAACATACTTAAAGTCAAACTTTAACAGCTCCTTGACCTTTACTGACATGAAATTTAAAAAGCAAAACACCAGCCCTGGGAGCATTATGCAGTAGTTGAATATTCACAGTGTATTCTTTATCTCCTGTCTGCTGAGCTTCACAGTGATATTACTTCATATCCTTAGCAAACCTGAGATTAGCTGCATTATGTGCAGAGGTTTGACTGCAATTAGATAGAAACACACAGGATTTTTCTAACTAGTTAATTAAGATGGCATTGTATTCAGTTGGCATTGCCAGTCTGCTGTCCTTGTAGTTCCTGGCTTAGACGAAGGGCATGCATAGCGGTTCTTCTACTGGCTGAAATAAGCCGCAGAGGAAACATTACATGTGCCATATGACTAAGGCTAATACTACACATAGTATATTTTAGATAGTAAGCTCTGTTTAGCAGGACCCTTCTATACTGCTCTGATCACTATTTGTATGTAATGTGTTTGATATACACACCCAGCTATTGAACTTCTGTGACTGCCTCCTGCGGCACTGATCTACACTATGCATACTGTTTTAATTCATACATACAGATCAAGTGATCTTCTGCAAGGGGCTGGAAGCAGGGCTTATTCAGTCACACGGTTTGGTTTACCCTAACTATAGTACATACAGTAAATATGGAAAGAACATTTAAATTGGGTGTGATGGGTTTCCATAGTCATTCAGCCAAGATCCCATAGTTCCAAAACCTCTATTTAAACTGTTAAGGGAACATACTGGAGGAGAGGTTATTAATTAAATGATGTTCCTTTAAATATTTAATGGATTGATATCCTATATTACAGAATGTTGCTTGTGAGCCGGTATCCTGATGCTACCATTTGAACCTGCCAATCAGCTGCTTTTCAGATTTAAAAATAGAGCAATATTGAAGAATTGTCTTGTGTAGTCATACCTGTCTGTACTTACATTTTTCTGTGAGATAGAAGCCCCTTTAACATACATATTATTTCCTGTTCAATATTGTACTGGAGAAATTTCCCACTTGTACAGTGGAAAATTCTGTTGTTTTTTTCATTAAAAAAAACATTGAGTGTGGATCATGTGACTGCTTTGCATTTGGAGAAATTGTCCTACACCTGGGAATGGATTGCCAGTGATATATGATATACAATATGCAAAAAAGATCAGCACTCTCGGGTTTTAAAATTGTAGAAAATATTTTTATTAATAAATTTGCTCAAGACTAATGATTTGGCCCCATCCAAGGCCTTTCTCAAAGTGCCTGATTCATTTTGCATCTGTTTGAGACTAAATGATGATCGTGCTCCCAGGCATGCTAACACCCTATATCGAGATTGCTGGCTTCTCGTGGATTTGCTTATATAATATATATATATATATATATATATATATATATATATATATATATATATATATATATATATATATTATATACAGTACCAATTGAGCTTACATCTAAGCTATGGTCCCTATCACATTTAAACACTGAGGTCAATTCATTAGGAGCCAGTTAATCTACCTGTATCCTCCATTTGGAGTGCAGGACTAGAGTACATGGAGTACCTTTTATTTATAAGCATTGCATAGCCTACTTGTATATTATTAGTTTTAACAGCAAGATGCATCTGTTGCTCTCTTGAAAGAGGTTATTGTCATTTTCTACCAGCTGCAAGAATACTTCAATTTTAAGTACTTTACCCCTTCAAATTGAGAATGAACTATTGGTTTTGTGAGTTAGACATACTGTTTTCCTTGGTACCGTACAAACAGTGCAACAGTGAGTTTGTGTAGCCACGGGGGCAGCCAATTAAGGCTAATTAAGTTAGAAAGCCGTCAGGTTACATAGCTACACAGCTTTTTGATAGCATGTGAAAAAAATGAGCTCTCAGAGGGCTCAACAGTCCTACATGGCATTAGCGGAAGACAATAATGTAAGTAAAGTGCACAAACATGTACTAAGCAGCTGCGGGTGTGATAACATGGTCCAGCCGGCATCCCGAATATTGAGACCTGAACTCTACTTGGAGCTAGTCCTTGTAACACGGCTGTTTTACTTTTCTTTTGTGTGGCACTTTTATTTATTATGGCTGCTGCTTATTCCCATTTTCAGTAGACTAAAGAAACAGATCAGCGGTATTTGGCCATGGAAGCGCATGATTTAATTAATGATAAGTTGTGTGGGGCATGGACCATAATCCTTTAGTACTTAACTATACACTATTACATGTGAGATTGTGTTCTGTATTCCTATATGTGGGCTTGTTTTCAATTATTATATTTCAAATTTACCAGATAATGAAAAAAATCGGAATTGAACATATAATTCTATAGTGCTTACTGCTCAGCAAATAAAAAACACTTATTTGTGCCTATGTGGCCCCCTCAGGCCCTGGAACCCAGATGCATTCACCATATATTTTAGGCAGAGTTCACAGATGGATGCACATATATGCTTCTTGCTAGTGAATTAATGTAACAGTCTGTGTCACTGCCCAGTGAGCAGCAGGTATAGGGATAGAAACAAACAGAAATGTAATCATTTAAAGACTGCTTCTGTAAGAATTTACATTCCGAAAGAGCAAAATGCAATTCCTACCTTGTGTAAATCTCTGCTGCTACCAACAAGTAACATGAGTAAATCGGATAAGTAATTTCTGTTTTCCACTGAGACATGCTAAATTTAATAAAATACATAATTATGAGCCAAAAAGCCGTACTGAGCGTCTGGCTGCCTGTAGTGATTACTGGCATGCTGGGCCATCTCCATGTTAAACCTCGAAAATGATATGTTGTGAGGCATAAACTATATTCTTAATTTCTGTTTAGTGTCGGTATGACCAGTCTGGGACGGTGATAATAGTCACAATTTAACTACTAGGTATAATATATTATGAACATCTGCACTTCCAGTTATTGCAGAGAGACTTGTTGGAGAACCGATGTATAGTTTATGGGAATAATCTGAGAACAGACTGATCCTCGGTAATCCTGAATTAATCTGCTATACCCACTCCAATTAATACCTTCTAGCACAAATGTAGAGGAGCATGCATTCAGCCGCAGGGGAGCGCAGGAGTAGACGCTCTGAATTCTTTTCAATGGGGCTGTACTCACACAGACGCATGTAAGCGCCGAACGCAGGAAAAATGCAACATGCTTTGTCCCAACCTGCTTTCGGCGCTAACATGCATCCCTTGGAGGGAACATTGGTTGCAAGTCTGTAGTAGTAGTAGTTACATACATTAAAACACTGCTGACTGAGTGAACAAGAGTTTTTTTTTTTAAACATAACCATAATTGGAAGATTGAATTCAGAGTATTGGGTACGGTAGTTTAATGATCTTATCTCTATTGATGTTGGATTGTGTTAATTTAATCATATTTTTTGCAATAAGTACACCTTTGGGTAAAATAAAGCTTTTTCATAATACATGAAAGGCACAGTTTGGGAATTGTATTAATTAAATGGCTTTGTCTTAAATAATCAATTTTATTATAGACTCGTTTGCTTTCTATGTCCTTTTCCTACTAGATCTAAATCCTTTGTTTCTGTTCAACTCTTGCCTCTCTAATATGCCTACCATATGAGTTTTCTGCCACAGATCCAAAAGTACTGGCTAATTATATTCCTCCGTGTAGCCTATCATTAACAAGTGATTAGGCCAAGTAGGACCCAACAGTGTGTTACACTGCGTACCAAGCAGAGAAAATATTATGGCTTGCTCACAAATGTGTGGGATATTATGTAAAACCTGCAAAATATTCAGAATTGTATTTTTGCTAAATATCACCTTCTAGAAACAATGAAGCGAGCAAACGAGCTAACAGTAATTAATGCATTGGTGAAAAAGGAATAAAATATTCACTCAAGAGATTCCTTATTGCTAAGTGTTATTTCCCATTCCATTGTGCATTGATAAAGAATCATTCATGAAAACCAATTCCAACAGGGCAGAACAAATACAAAGATCTTGAGTTTTGCTGATATTTTTATAGCGCAAGTCAGATCTTCCTTGATTAAAAACATAGTGAGTCGCAAGATACAACATTATACCGGTCCACATTTACAGGAAGTCCCGACTTAACGTACGAAATAGGGTCTGTAGGTTGGTTCATGAATTTGTATGTAAGCTGAAACATAGACATTTACCTATTACATGCAATTTAAGCAGATGTCTGTCTTAACGTAGTATTTATTTTAGGGATGCACCGAATCCACTTTTTTGGATTCGGGCGAACCCCCGAATCCTTTGCAAAAGATTCGGCCGAATACCGAACCGAATCCTAATTTGCATATGCAAGTAGTTAATTTGCATATGCAAATTAGGGGTGGGAAGGGGAAAACAGTTTTTACTTCCTTGTTTTGTGACAAAAAGTCACGCGAGTTCCCTCTCCACCCCTAATTTGCATATGCAAATTAGGATTCGGTTCGGCCAGACAGAAGGATTCGGCCGAATCATGCTAAAAAAGGCCGAATCCTGCCCGAATCCCAAACCGAATCCTTGATTCCGTGCATCCCTAATTTATTTTTACCTTTCTGTGCGCTGCAGTAGACCACACACACCAGAGGGGGTTGGGGCAGGTGGTTTATTAAAGCTAAATGATAATAAAAGTCAAGCAATGGACCATTAAAGTTTAATGATTTTAACACACCACTCCGAGTGCTATGTTATTGTAATAGCTGTATGTAACTGTATTTTCTTTTAAATCGATTGTATCCTTTTTTTTAATTTCTTTTTTTTTTTAGCCAAAACATACTCACTAAGTAAGTCATATATATATATGTAGGGTCACCAGGGACGTAAGCCCCGGGTTGCAAGGATTTGTAATAGGGATTTTAACACCAGTTTGAGCTAAAGGGTCAGAGGTAGAGCACCTCTAGGCCAATATCTACTTTATGGAATACACTTTATAAGACCCCTTATAATGTTATAGATATATAATAGTGTTGTCTCAATTGCCATCTCCATGCATTAGGCCCTCCAGGCGGAAGCCACCGCCAGTTTGGATACCAGTCTTTTGGTGGGGTTGTTATGTGGTGACTCTTAGGGGGTTATTTAGCAAAGTCTGAATTTATCTCAATATTTTCTGCTACAAACTCCGATCAAATCCGCTCTGGTTTTTTACGCTTATTTATTATTACAATTTCCCGAAAATTTGCTTTGCAGGAAAATAATCTGACTTTTCACGATTTTTTAAGATTTTTCAGCCGAAAACTCCAAAAACTAGAAACAAGAAACCCAGCGCACATCAAAAAATCATTGGGACTTCTCCCATTGACTTCTGAAAAATTCTTGATTTTTTTTTTCAAAGTCCGACTTTATGAAAAAAAATGTTGCCGTGATTTTTGCATTCGGAGTCTAGTAAATAACTCCCTAAATATCTTGCTTCAAAAGCCATTAGGACCAGTATACCCCCCTTCTTAATCATAAATCATGTTTTCTGTTATTTCATGAAACAAAGAGGGAATCTGAAGCTGCTCCATGTTTGGCCCTTGTGAGCTAGATTAAATTGATTAGACTACCAGCATACAACCCACTCCCTTCATTTTGGAATAACTGTTGCAAGAAAAAAAAAACAATTACCTTTTTTAATAACATAAAGAAACCTATCAGAAATATTTTTTTTCATCCTCGGAAATAAAACCGATTAGAATAGCCCCATGTCTCTCAAGTGCCAATACAAATATGTATGTTTTGAAGAAGATTCCTGTCTTGGTCAAATGCCCACAGAATTACCATACCGAATTTTAAAAACAACGTTTCAGAAATCGACATACTTTTACTAATGCAAAGAAAGCCACTAACCGTAAGTTACAACAACTTCAAGTGTACGAAGTGCAATATGAATTGCAAATCACCAAGTTTTATTTAGTGCAGCATATTTACCATAATGGCAGCATAATTGATGCTGGAATTATGAGATTATAACTCCATCCCAACAGCCCATGGTATACATATCATATGGGAAGTATGTACCAGATGCGCTGCTCACACCAGATAGGTGCAGAAGAGTAATATAATGTACAGTAGCTGCTTTTCATACATGTTTTATAGAGAATGGTTATTTCA
Source organism: Xenopus petersii (assembly GCA_038501925.1). Classification (NCBI taxonomy): domain Eukaryota; kingdom Metazoa; phylum Chordata; class Amphibia; order Anura; family Pipidae; genus Xenopus; species Xenopus petersii. The sequence continues at coordinate 90,109,501 of CM076677.1, forward strand.
CCTCGATTTGTGTGATGCTACTGTTTCAGGTCGGCTCCTTCGGCTCCCAGGGATGAAACTGAAGAAGCAGGTGACTGTTTGTGGAGCAGCCATCTTTTGTGTGGCTGTCTTCTCCTTGTATCTCATGCTGGACAAAGTGCAACACGACCCACCCAGGAGACAGAACGGTGGCAACTTTCCCAGGGTAGGAGAAAAAGATTAAAGGAGAACTAAAGCCTAACTAAAGAAGTAGGCTGTAAATGTTGTACATTATGTTTTGGGCTTCTATACCAGTCCAAGGAAACCACAGCCCTTTAGCAGGGAAGATGTGTGCCTCCAAAGATGCCCCAGTAGCTCCCCATCTTCTTTTCTGCTGATTCACTGCACATGCTCTGTGCTGTTGTCACTTACTGAGCTTAGGGACCCACTCACAATATACAGTACACATAGAATAGAAATGTCACCATATAAGGCTGATTAGTAATTAATACTGATCATTACTACATGGCAGCACATAAACCAGTGCAATTAGCATCAGAATTTAATAATCAGCTCTGTAGCATCAGCTTATATTACAGGCCAACCTCATTTTCTCCTTGTAAATTTGCGATAACCCCTAAGCTTAGGTTCTCAACAGCTGCTCAGAGTCCACTGAGCATGTGAGTGTCGCCGACACTTTCCAAGATGGTGACCCCCTGTGACAAGTTTAAAGTCCTGGATCATTGCTGCTTTTGAGAAGCTGTAAATTTAGGCTGGTGCAAGTTCAGTATATAAAATATGGATTTTTTAGCGACATTATTTTTTAAGGTTTTGTTCTTCCAAACTAGAACAGTGCTCAAAGGATATAACAAGAATGTACCTTTTGTAGGCTGAAATGTGTATGAATATTATTGCAACTATATACCGTATATACTTGTGTATAAGCCGAGTTTTTCAGCACCCAAAATGTGCTGAAAAACTCGTCCTCGGCTTATACGCGGGTCATACCGTAGCAACAGTAGCCAATCCCTCACCGGCCGCAGATACGCTCCTTCCGCTGCCCCAACACACCTCCCTCTCCCATAGCGCAGGACTGTCTGTGTGATCGCCGCCCGGAGCAGGTCCAGGAGCTCCGGGCGGCGCGTCCTTCCCTGCCGGCGTTCGCTCCCAAAATGGTGGCGCCCATGGCCGCCACGTGGGTAGCGGCCGCTACCCACGTGGCGGCCATGGGCGCCGCCATTTTGGGATTTTAAAGATTTTAATATTTAATGTTTTATTTGGGTTTCTGAATAAAGATTCCTGCTCAAAAATGACTTCCCCAGTCTCATCAGCATTTTTCTCCTTTTTGCTGTTGCAGCATTGACCTATAAAACATTTACATTTGGGTCCTGTGAACTGTAAATTTGAATTTGGTGACTGTAGGAATTTTCACGCCTCAGAGAACGTGCTTAAGGTTCTGTGCAGATATTTCATTTATGCATTTGGGTTTGTCCGCTTAAGCCCATGGGAAACTGCCCTGCTAGCCCTGTGTATTGTTGAGGGTGATATAATGGATTTCTTGATGTAAGTGTACTTTACAAAGATAAATGTTATATGCCTGTTCCATGAGTCCCATAATAGAGGAGCACAAAATATAATATAAAATGCATTTCAAAATCTATTTTTTTAAACATTGTGGCTGGAGCCTGCAGGAATATAGTGTGAGAGGCTGAACAGTAACACAGAGTAATGCTTACAGGAATCCTATTCCCTAGTCATTTAGTTTAGGGATTATGTTTCCTGTTCCAATAGATTCTGATGTCTGTGGTATGTTTTCCTCTCTTGTTGTAGCTCTATTTGAATTTCAATCATGGAGTTACTGAGATTAGGGTTGCCACCTGGCCGGTATTTTACAGGCCTGGCCGGTAATGATGATGGCTAATCCCAATGTTATTAATAGGGAAAAAAGATAAATATATAGAAAGGCCGTTTTTTTTTCTAGAAAAGGTGATATTTAATGATTCAGTAATATAACATTTTGGTGTTATCCAGCATTTAGGTTACATTCATATCTATAGGGGAAGAGTTATAACTAAATCCACTTTATATTCACCCCCAGAGCCAGATATCTGTCCTACAGAATCGTATAGAGCAGCTTGAGCAGCTCCTAGAGGAGAACCATGAGATCATCAGCCACATCAAAGACTCTGTTCTAGAACTGACAGCCAATGCTGACGGCCAGCCCATTCTGCTTCCATACCACATTCCTAATGGAACTTGGGTCATGCCACCTGACGCCAGACCCAGCTTCTACTCTGTCTCTCCTCAGGATTGTCAGTTTTCTATGGCAAATAAACGGCAGAAGCCAGATTTGCAGGTCAGTGCTTAGTTGGTAGAAAATTAAGTTTGTGAAAAAAGGTAAGTCCTTTTCCCCCCACTAAATAAATTTTCTGCTACAGTAGCCATTCAGCCAAATGTAAATATTAGTTGACTGGCTACAGTCAGTAGAAAATGAAGTTAGTGGTAAAAAAAAGGAATGTCTTAAAAGGTATACTGTCATGGGAAAACATGTTTTTTCCAAAACACATCAGTTAATAGTGCTGCTTCAGCAGAATTCTGCACTGAACTCCATTTCTCAAAAGAGCAAACAGATTTTTTTTATATTCAGTTTTGGAATATGACACGGGGCTAGTCATATTGTCTGTTTCCCAGCTGCCCCAGTCAAGTGACTTGTGCCTGCACTTTAGGATGGAACTACTCTCTTAACTTACTTAATGTAACTGAATCAGTCTCAGTTGTACATGGGTTTTTACTATTGAGTGCTGTTCTTTGATCTACCAGGCAGCTGTTATCTTGTGTTAGGGAGCTGCTATCTCGTTACATTCCCATTGTTCTGTTGTTAGGCTGCGGGGGTGATATCACTCCAACTTGCAGCACAGCAGTAAAGAGTGATTGAAGTGTATCAGAGCACAAGTCACATGACTAGGGGCAGCTGGGAAATGGACAATATGTCAAGCTATAACAAACAAGGGAAAGTTGTGCTCACCACTATTTTTTAAAAACATTAGGCGGGGGTGCAATGAGGGTGTGACCACAAAATACATATAGTCAAATACAAATATATTTAAGACAGAGACATTTGTCTCTGTCTTAAATATATTGATAATGGGTTGAGTGCAGAGGACTCTTGTATTTGACAATATGTCAAGCCCCATGTCAGATTTCAAAATTGAATATAACAAAATCTGTTTTCTCTTTTGAGAAACGGATTTCAATGCAGAATTCTGCTGGAGCAGCACTATTAACTGATGTGTTTTTAAAAAAAAACATGTTTTCCCATGACAGTATCCCTTTAAGATGTTGCTCTGCTAAATTGCAGTAAGTAGAGAAGAGTCAAGCAGTTGTAAGTCAAGCAACATCACAAGACCTTTTTTTAACTAAAACTGATTATGTTGTTTTACTTTTATAGTTTTACAGTGTAAATGCTGCTAATATCTTGTAAACTAGAAAAATGGTAGATTTCAAAAGTGCTCAGAAGAGCACTCTAAGCAACTTATTCTGTGCTCTAAATGCTCTGTCTTGCAGATGCTTGATGTTTATTCGCAGTTGCCTTTTGACAATGTTGATGGAGGTGTTTGGAAACAAGGCTTTGATATTACCTATGATCCTAAGGAGTGGGACAATGAACCGCTGCAGGTGTTTGTGGTTCCGCATTCACACAATGATCCTGGTGAGAAAGAATGCATATATATATGCAGTGTAAATACCTGTATTTATTCTGCAGTAGACTTTGCAGACATAAAATGGCTGTAATTCTAAATATCATAGCCACAGAGTCACAGGGTCAGTTTTATTAGGCATAAAGGAATTCTACCATAAGGGCAGAGAACCTCATGGAGATTGGGGGAGATTAGTCGCCCAGTGACAAATTGTCCTCTTCTTCGGGAGACTAATCTCCCTGAAATGCCTTCCCGCCAGCTAGAATATAAATCGCCGACGGGATGGCACTCGGAGCACTTTGTTTTCTGAAGTCGCCTGAAGTTTCTTTGGAAAATGAAGTGCTCTGAGTGCCATCCTGCCGGTGATTTAGATTCTAGCCGGTGGGAAAGCATTGTGGGAAGATTAGTCGCCGAGTCGCTGGGCTACTAATCTCCCAGAGTCTCCACGTGTGTCTCTGCCCTTATGCAATTTATGAGCTGCAGTTCTCAGTACTCTGTCTGAGATGTAAGGGAGTGGTAATAATAAAGGGCTTTATGAGAGAGCTTCCAACCTGCAGCTCCTATTAACCTGCTCGGAACAGACAAATCTCTAATGTATGCAGTGTTCTCCCCAGAAAAAAAAAAGGGTTGGCAAGGAAGATTTATGCTGAAGTGTATGATTTTACAGATTACATCACTTTTTAATATGTTACTTACAAACCTTGTAGTAAGTTTGTAGGTGCACACATTGTTTAATATTTATTTTGTTCCATATTGTATCAGGTTGGATCAAAACCTTTGATAAGTATTATTATGACCAGACACAGCATATCCTGAACAACATGGTAGTGAAGTTGCAAGAGGATCCACGGCGAAAGTTTATTTGGTCTGAAATCTCCTTCTTCTCAAAGTGGTGGGACAACATAAATTCCCAGAAGCGAGCTGCAGTGCGCAGGTATCCACTCGAATTGCAGTTTGTGCTTCTCTACTTGCCTGTATGTCTGAATGAAGGGCAGGGTAGAGGACATTCCAAGGGACACCCCCTCTGGATGCAGTGCTCCTAAACACAGGCAAGAACTGTATAATATATTAAAGGAAAACTATACCCCCAAAATGAATACTTAATCAACAGTTTATATTAAATTAAGTGGCATATTAAAGAATCTTATCAAACTGGAATATATATTTAAGTTAATATTGCCCTTTTACATCACTTGCCATGAACCACCATTTTGTAATGGTCTGTGTGCTGCCTCAGAGATCACCTGACCAGAAATAGCATAGCTCTAACTGTAACAGGAAGCAAAATACAGAACTGTCTGTTAATTGGCTCATGTGACCTAACATGTATGGTTTGTTTGTGTGCACCGTGAATTATACGATCCCAGGGGGCGGCCCTTATTTTTTTTAAATTACAATTTTCTATTTATGATTACCCATTGGCACAAACTAATAAAAAAGTATATTGCTGTGAAAATGGTTTATTTACCTGAAGCAAGGTTTTACATATGAGCTGTTTTATGCAATATCTTTTTATAGATGCCTATATTGTTCGGGGGTTATAGTTTTCATTTAAAGTGTTTTCTGACATTGAGCTGAGTTATATTGTTGTATGAAGGTGGACACTCCTGTGGTTGCATTAAGAGTCCATCCATTTTTCTCTCTGTTTGTTGCCTGTAGGTTAGTTGCTAGTGGCCAGCTGGAGATGACAACTGGAGGCTGGGTGATGCCAGATGAAGCCAACACTCATTACTTTGCTCTTATTGATCAGATGATAGAGGGTCATCAATGGCTGAAGAAAAACATTGGTAGGGAACCCTGTAGCTGGGAGTACATACTTATGCTTACCTTCACAACACACATGGGGAGATATAGTTGCACGCCTGATCAACTTCTATGCAAGAAGTGTGCTTTAGGGATTAGTTGTAGGAGCTATGAAACAAACGGTGAACATGTTTTTTTCAGAAAATCAAAATTAAGTAGTGGTTATAAGTTTCCGTTAAAGAATTGTTTAAATAGGAAGACTAGTCACTCTGCAATTGATCTCCTCCAAATGCTTTCCCAGTAGCTAACCCGGTTAGCTACTTTCTGAACGAGCTTGAAGTTTGCTGACGAGGAAGCTTTGGGCAACTTTGCACTATGTTCTCCAGTGGCGATTTACATTCCTCATGTGCCATCACCCTAAGATATGCTCTGAATATAAAAATGTAAGCTTTTTTTTAAAAAAAACATTTTCAGATGGAGTCTTCTGTATTATGTTAAACCATCAATTACTCTTTTCAGATGTCATCCCAAGGTCAGGATGGGCAGTGGACCCATTTGGTCACAGCTCTACTATGCCGTATATCCTGAGGCTCTCGAATATAACCAGCATGCTGATCCAGAGGGTACACTATTCTATCAAGAAGCACTTTGCTGCTACACAAAGCCTGGAGTTCATGTGGAGACAGACATGGGGTATGACTATACATTGATTGTTCTTGGCTCATGCCCTGGATATTTTGCTAACGGGTGAACTGCTATTTATAGCCTCTCAGCTGTCAATTAACATGTTGGCTCTTGCTTGTTGGCAGCCCTCCTTATTAAATGTAAATCAGCAACTGAAATAGCTACCACTCATTTATTTTAATAAGGATATTCTGGAAGTGGCTGGAGTGGGTTATAACATTGCCTGCTGAATAGACATTTAGGGGCAGAATTATCAAAATGTTTTGAACTTTATAAATATAAATAAAAATTCACCCACATTCTATTCCTTCCTATGGGATTTTTAGAACCGTATTTATCCGTATAAATGGTGAGTTCTAATTTTACGCATTGACAATTCTAAAAATCCCATAAGAATGAATAGAATGTGGGTGAGTTTTTATGTATTAAGCTCTAAACTCACTCACACAGTTAGTGTTCAGTCATCCCGCAATGCACCACCTGAGCGTATCAGGGCCTTATGGCATTATTGTCACAGTGCACCCTATCCCATAATATGAGGAGGGTGAGACTGGACACTACTCTATATAGTGGTAAGCCGGCTTTATTATGAACACCTGGTTTATAATGCAAATGGATCTGTGTATTGCACACACCCAGTGGTCCAGCATGCAGTCGTATTGCCAATACCCGGGCCAACTTTTGAAATGGCCGGTCCACCTGTACCGTACACCAATAGCACAAGCTTAGGACGACTAATACGTACACCCCCCTTCTTCACAGGATCCGCAGTGAGGTTGGCCGTTGACTGAACACAATATGCTTGAGTGTGCCTAACAAATTTATCCAAGAGCAGGATACCCGGTGTAACGACCATTATACATTATTGTTTTTTCATCAAGCCCAATATGAATGGCCCCTAGGCTTTACTCACTTCTATTTGGTGCTCAGGGTTGTCACACACAGGGAATGTCTGACAGCCTTTGTTGGGGGTGGTACCATTGGTCGCCTGGCAACCGTTTTGGCGCCTTTTTTTTAATTTAAACTGTTCCTTTCCCCTCACACACTGTTTGTCCTTGAGAAAGGTTCCTGTGTGGAACCAAAACGTCGGCTTAATAAACCATCATCTTTATTTAACCTTTTTCCTCCTTTTTTGTACAAATCCTGTGAGTGCCAGTACTTGAGACTCTATATTTACAAAATTTACTTGAACACCCAGGTCTCTATTTACACTCGAGGTGTGCAGCTTGTGCTTATGGTATATATATATATATATATATATATATATATATATATATATATATATATATATATATATCACTCTTTCCAATGAGTATCCGCACTCCAAGGCTGTTGCTAGTGGCGGGGTGCATGGTAATTGTATGTATATCAATTATCAGCAGACCAGCACTCCCTTTTAAAATGTAATACTTTTTATTGTCATGGTATCAATATATATATATATATATATATATATATATATATATATATATATATATATATATATATATATATATATATATATATAAAATCAGACTTTTAAAAAATCACAAATTTTTTGGAATATATTAAACCCTGAGGATGGAAAATTCGGAATGTGAAAATCCGGCATCTCCGACCTGTCGAGGTTGCATATAAGTCAATGGGAGAAGTCCTAATGATTTTTCGATGTGCGCTGGGTTTCGTGCAATACCCCGAAGTTTTCGGGTGAAAATTCCGAAAAAATCTTATGAAAAAAAAATCTGATAAAATCGTGAAAATTTGATTTTTTCCCGCTAAGCAAATTTTCGGGAAAATGTAATAATAAGTAAGCGTAAAAAAAACGGAGTTTGTAGCAAAAATATTGAGATAAATTCAGACTTTGATAAATAACCCCCATAGTGTATCATGAAGGAATGGGAAGAGAAATAACAGTAACTGTCTTAAAGTAATTACTTTTAAGAGATCATTTAAAGGCAAAGATTTTAGAGAAGGTCATATGGAACATGGAAGGGAATTCCAGAGAAGGAGAGCAGTTTGAGCCAAGTTTCATGTGTGCTAACTGAGAGATATAGAAGAATAGTTCACAGAAGAGCATAATGGGTTAATGGGTTGTTTGGAGAAAGAAAAAGTACATACAGTTTAAATCAAACAATTCTTAATATTCTTTGATGATACTTATATTCGGAAGTTTCCCATAATTTATATGAAAGTATACTGGGTGTGCTCTTAGGGAAAGGTTAAGGCAATGCCCTTAAAGGAACAGTAACACCAAAAAATGAAAGTGTTTTAAAGGAATGGCAATATAATGTACTGTTGCCCTTCACTGGTAAAATTGGTGTGTTTATTTCAGAAAGACTACTATAGTTCATTTAAACAAGCTGCTGTGTAGCCATTCAAGCTAGGCAGCACCTTGTTTATATAAACTATAGTAGTCTTACTATAGTCTTACTATACACCAGTTGTACCAGTGCAGGGTAACAACTACATTATATTTTAATTTCTTCAAACACTTTCATGTATTGGTTTTACTGTTCCTTTAAAGGAATAGTTCAGTGTAAAAAAAACCTGGTAAATAGTCTGTGCATATTAAAAAATGTTTCTGATATAGTTCGTTAGCTAAAAATGTAATGTATAAAGGCTGGAGTGACTGGATGTCGAACAGAACACTACTTCTTGCTTTTCAGCTCTCTAACTCTGAGTTAGTCAGACACTCGAAGGGGGACCACATGGAACATAACTGTTCAGTGAGTTTGCAATTGATCCTTAGCATGCAGCTCAGATTAGAAAGCAAACAGTTATCACCCATGTGCCCCCCCCCCTCAAGTCACTGATTGGTTATTGCCTGATAATGAATCAGTGGAAACGAAGAGAGCTGCAAAGCAGGAAGTAGTGTTCTGGCTATTCTGTTAGCTATCCACTCACTCCAGCCTTTATACATTACATTTTTGGCTAACTAACGATTTGAAAACAATGTTTATTTTGAACAGCCTATATATGTTAGAAATATTTCTGATAATTAAACAGGTAAGAACTGTTTTAATAAAGCAAAACATACACCCCTCTGCAGATAAGCACAAATGTGAGCAGGCAAAAAGCAAGTCCAAGTTCAGGTCAAGGATGGGCGGCAGACAAAGTAACAAGAAAGAGGCCAAAGTTCGGGACAGGCATAGGACTTGCGGAGTCTGTTAATGGGTCGAGTCTGTTAATGGGTCAAAACCAGGAGATCAGATACCAGAGGGAACGGGGACAAGACAGGAACAAGGTCAGGAACCTGGAGCACATCAAAATCAGGAACACAATCAGCAGGACACGAGGCTAGGATAAGTCAGGTTGGCCAATGTTCCAGCAATGGGGGAACAAACTTAAATAGCCCACTTAAGACCAATTGCCCCCAGTTGTCGCTCAAGCGCGAGGGGCAGTGGCAGGAATATCACAGGTCCCTGGTTCAAAACCAGGGTGTTCCCGATAATATATTTATCCAGTTTGTATTTTGTTTACTAAGCAATTCCTTTAAAGTGTGCAGTTATGTATGAGAAATGAGTGTGCATTTATTTTATGTTGTTTTCTGTGGCTGAATTGTAAGCCATAGAACAACATAGTAATCATGAAAAAATTGTGCTTGTCTTTCCAATTTCGGGTGAGATTTGTATTAGAGGTGCGATGGTTTTTAAATCTTCTGCTTAAACACAAACCTAACTCCCCACTTTTCAACCCAGACCCAGCCTGGCCTGCTGCACCACCATGATTTCTAATCCCACACTAAATCCACCCCTCCAATGATGTCAGAGCATTGCATTTGTTGGGACAGGGGCTGTGACAAGGTCACTGGTGGGGCTGTGACAGTGTAATGCCCTATGAAGAATTAAGTATGTGCCCCTCAGTGGCAGAACTACCGGGGGAGCAGGGGGTGCGAGCGGGCCAGGGCCCGCACCCCCTCAGGTCCCCCCGGCAGCTCACGCGCCACTGCACGTCATGCACCAGGGCCCACCCCCTCTAGTGACGCTAATGATGCCCCTTTACAGGAGTAGTTTGTTAGTCTAAATCTAAAGTCTAAATTTTGATGTGTTTATGCATACACACAGATTATATTGCAGGTACTCTAGAGTAACAACCTTTTGATATTTTTCAGACCCAGATTCCAGCACTGATATCTTCTGCCACATGATGCCCTTCTATAGTTATGATGTTCCACATACATGTGGCCCTGACCCAAAGATTTGCTGCCAGTTTGACTTTAGGCGTCTTCCAGGTGGGAGAATAAATTGTCCGTGGAAAGTTCCACCAAGAGTAATCACAGACTCCAACGTAGCAGAAAGGTTAGGAAAAAAAATTATTTGGAGCTAGTCAATCTGATGGGCAATTGTACTTCTAAAGCTCTACAGTATAACAGGAAAACTGAATTTCTTCATAATGTTCCTTTTTTTTTTCTTATGTTGATAGAGCAAACATTCTCCTGGATCAGTACAAAAAGAAATCAAAGCTTTTTCGCAGTAAAGTGGTGCTGGTGCCATTGGGTGATGACTTCCGCTATGATAAAATACAGGAGTGGGACGCTCAGTTCCTGAACTACCAGAAGCTGTTTGACTACATGAACTCACATCCAGAACTCCACGTTCAAGTGAGCGATGAGCATGTGAAAATATTTGCAGCATGTCTTGACCTGCTAGTAGATAAATGTTCCTTAGTCTTCTATATATATATATATATATATATATATATATATATATATATATATATATATATATATATATATATATATATATATATATATAAAATGTCTGTGTAATTGTAACTAGGAGGAACACGCCTAACTTTACAGGAAATGTCAAAAGTGATATATGTTTTTATATATATTGTCAAATGCACAATTTTACAAGAGCAGGATAATTGTACATTATATTTAAGGTCTTGCCCCTTTTTCCAAATGGAGAGCAAGTCTGTTGACATGGAGAACGTGGAGCTACAGGTTTCCCACAGCAGCCGTCATCAATTGATGCAGCAAACGAACACATAAAGAATGGGGCGTAGAGGTTATTTGTGTTTGCCAGAAATTACAACATCCAAACAGCAAATATTGTCATGTCTTTTATGCAAAGTGCACACAACTGATTGCACTTTGTACACTGCACTTGTAAATGAGCTCTGTAGTGTTTAGTCCTATAGTTTTAATTATTAAAGGGGTCAGGACTCCTGAGTGCTGATTTGTCTCTTCAGGCTGTCGACACAGTAGGAAAGTGCTGGCACACAGGTGGGAGGGGGGAGTCAGAGTGAAATGCAGGGGAGAAACCACTGGTATATTTAGTTAATCCCCAAACCACTGACATTGCAGGCCTTCTCTTTTAAATGCCATGAAACTGATTTTAAGAACATGCTGATATGTAGAAGTGTGATTCTATTCCCAGGCTCAATTTGGAACACTGTCGGATTACTTTGATGCCATGTATAAGAGGATGGGAGTCTCCCCTGGAATGAAACCTCCTGATTTTCCTGTGGTCAGTGGAGACTTTTTCTCTTATGCTGACCGTGAAGATCACTACTGGACCGGATATTACACATCCAGACCCTTTTATAAGAGCATGGACAGAGTGATTGAGTCCCACCTTAGGTAACCGTATAGAGAGCAGTACAAAAGTAAAATAGCAGCACTTTAAAACTGTAGAAAAACATACAGGCAAATGCAACACTCGCATACAGTATGACTGTTAGTCTATGAACTTATCTATCATACATGAAATCAGGGAATGCATAAACGCATAGATGTAGCCCTCGATCGACTGACAAATCAAACCTGTCTGATCAACATTGTGCCAGACGTTGGTCTGTCAGCAATTTTTATCATCTCATGTATGGCCATCTTGAGGCAGGTTGAGAAATAGTTTGAATCAGTGTTTCCTTTCAATCTGTAGAACTGGGCATGTTTGTATAAAAATAAATTATAGATTTTTTATTAACATAAGCCCACTTGAATGACCTAATGCCAGAAAGTATTTTGCATATAAGCTCCACTGGGTACTTGCATTAAAGGAACGGTTCCGTGTAAAAATAAAAACTGGGTAAATAATTAGGCTGCGCAAAATGAATTTTTTTTTCTAATATAGTTAGTTAACCAAAAATGTAATGTATAAAGGCTGGAGTGACTGGATGTCGAACAGAACAGAACTCAACGTCCTGCTTTTCAGCTCTCTAACTCTGAGTTAGTCAGCGACTTGAAGGGGTGCCACATGGGACATAACTGCTCAGTGAGTTTGCAATTTATCTTCAGCATTCCACTCAGATTAAGATCAGTTATGACCCATGTGCCCCCCCCCCAAGTCACTGATTGGTTACTGGCTGGTAACCAATCAGTGGAAACCAGGAGAGCTGCAAAGCAAGAAGTAGTGTAGTGTAATAATCAGTCCTGTAGCATCAGTTTATATTACAAACCTCGTTTTCTGCTGGATAATTTGAGACAACCCCTAAGCTTAGCTTCTCAACAGCTGCTCAGAGCCCACTGAGCATGTGAGTGTCACAGACGCTTTCCAAGATGGATCATTGCTGATATTGAGAAGCTGAAACTTTAGGCTGGTGCAATAAGTTAAGTATATAAAATATGGCATTTTTAGCCATATTTATTTTTAGGGTTTAGTTCTCCTTTAAGCCCTTGCTAGGCCTACATTGCTCTAAACCTCCTGTTCTGCTTGGGTCCCCAGATGCTGGACTAAAACTCTCAGAATCCTTAAGAGTCTTTAGCTGAGCTGTGTCTCAGGAAGAAATGTAGCCATGTGCCCATTTACTGTTTAAGGGGTGCCAGAAGATGCCTCATTGCTAGTCCCAGGGAGCCTTTATTCCAGTCCTTATGTTTGTATCTGACTTCTTAGCTCCAGGTGATTTGTCATTTGTACTTGTCAACTGTAAGAAAAGAGCAACGGTGATTTATTCTATGTTATTTTGTTCTCACTTTAGAGGAGCAGAAATTTTGTACAGCTTGGCTATTAATCATGCCAGAAAAGCCGGAATGGAAAGCAAATACCCACTCTCTGATTATGCTTTGCTAACTGATGCCAGGCGCAATCTTGGCTTATTTCAGCACCATGATGCCATCACAGGCACGGCGAAGGAAGCTGTGGTGATTGACTACGGTGTACGGTAAGCACCAAACCACATAGTTGCCCTGACACACACAACTATACTACCAAACACATACCAGAGAGGAGCTTTAGTGGGAGAAGTAGGATTTGAAACACACAATCTCTGTATATTATGCCTTACGAGCTGTCCATCTTTTTCTTTTGTCTTTTCTATCTGTAATTAATCTGCTTCACGTCTGGTGCTAACCTTAGTCCTTCTTTCCCAATGTGCATGCGCAAATCTGGGCATGTTCCTCTCTCTCTGTCCTACTCAGGTTGCTCCATTCGTTGATGAACGTGAAACGCATAATAATTAATGCAGCACACTACCTCGTTGTGGCAGACAAGGAGAAGTATCAATATGATCATTCTGTGCCATTCTTCAGCACGGTAATTTCCTATAGTCATGAAACGATGCCACTGTTATGTACATGTAACCCTCTGTGTGCCAGCAAGATCTTGTTTTGTTAAGAAGCAAATTTAATTCATTGTGCATTAGCAGGGGTCAGTATTCGTGTAGGTCAGAGAAACTATTTGCCCAGGGGTTCAGGCAACAGTGGGGTCGTCCGCACAGCGAATCCGGCGCTGCACAGAAGCTCAGAATCCAACACAATTTGCATCAGAATTTAATAATCAGCCCTGTCGTATCAGCTTATATGACAGGCAAACATCATTTTCTCTTGATGATTTGCAACAACTCCTAAGCTTAGCTTCTCAACAGCTGCTTAAAGGAGAACTACTGTATATCTTAAAAATGAATATGGCTAAAAATGCCAAATTTTACATACCGTATATACTCGAGTATAAGCCGAGTTTTTCAGCACCCAAAATGTGCTGAAAAAGTCTACCTCGGCTTATACTCGGGTCAGCTAAAAAAAGGTTGCCACTTACTCACTGATTGAAGTGTGCAGTGAGTCCTCCGTGCTGCCCATACTTCTCCCCCCTCGTGGCTTCCTTAGCCCTCAGACCCTCCCCTCTCAGCTCTCGTCACTTAGTACTCCTCAGCCCTTCCCCTTTTTGCGCAGGAGATGTGGGAAAATGTGTGCGCATTACTGTAATGCGCGTAGGAGCGCGCAAGAGTTTGGAAGAGGAGCGCTCGAGACGACAGTTGGATGAGGTGCGCGCTCACTCTGTGATACGAGTACGCACCTGTACAGGGAGCGGAGGCACGCGTCTTCTCCCTTTGTGACGTGCGCTGGGACGCTGCAGCCTCGTAACAGGGAGTTATACTTTTTAAATACGGTATGGCGCCTGTCAGAAAGAAGAGAAGCAAAGCGTGGGTCAATCTGTGGAGAAAAGGTAGTGCCAGATCATTGTGTAATGTATCGTGTCCTATGGCTTGCTATGATTAAAAAAAAAAAGGTTTTTATTTTAAACATTTACTTCTCCTTTAACCCTCCGTGTAAGTCTGTGAGCTACCATTGTAATTTGAGCTTTGAGCACAGAGGGGAAGGGCTGAAGAGGGAGGACTGATTGACAAGAGCTGAGAGGGGAGGGGCTGGGGCAGAATTAAGCGAGGAGGGGGGAGAAGTATGTGCAGCAGCATGGAGGAGTCAGTGCATGCTTCAGATCAGTGAGTAAGCAGCAACGTTAAAGCTTTAAATTGGCCATGTCCTAAAATAATTTCTCACCCCTAGGCTTATACTCGAGTCAATAAATTTTTCCAGTTTTCTTAGGTAAATTAGGTACCTCGGCTTATACTCGGGTCGGCTTATACTCGAGTATATACGGTACTGAACTTATTGTACTAGCCTAAAGTTTTGGCTTCTCAACCGCATCAATGATCCTGGAAAACTTGTCGCAGGGGGTCACCATCTTGGAAAGTGTATGTGACACTCAAATGCTCAGTGGGCTCTGAGCAGCTGTTGAGAAGCTCAGCTCTACGGGTGGTTGCAAATCATCAAGAGAAAATGAGGTTGGCCTGTAATATAAGCTGATGATTATTAAATGATTGCACTGGTTTCTGAGCTGCCATGTAGTAATTATCTGTATTAATTACTAATCAGCCTTATATTGTGACATTACTATTCTTTATATATACAGTATATTGTGAGTCAGTCCCTAAGCTCAGTAAGTGACAGCAGCACAGAGCATGTGCAGTGAATCCATAGAAAAGAAGTTGCGGAGCTACTGGGGCATCTTTGGAGACACAGATCTTCACTGCTCAAGGGCTGTGGTTGCCTTGGGCTGGTACAGAATCCCAAAACATAATATACAACAGTTCTAGCTACTTCTTTAGTTAAGCTTTAGTTCTCCTTTAAAGCCCGCTGAGCATGTGCATGTCTAAACCCCTTTATAACAAAATCCAAGATGGGGGGCTCCTGTAACAATTTTGAAGGCCTGAATCATTACTACTGTAGAGATGCTTAACCTTTATTCGAGTTCAGTAAGTTCAGTATATAAAATATGGCATTTCAAGCCATGTATTTTTGATTTAGTTCTTTTTTTAAAGGGTGTGCATATGTACACTCATGTTCTACTAATGCTGCCCCTTATGCAACAGTCGCAAATTGTGCCCAAAATTAGTTATCCCCAGTCATAGAAAACAACTTTGGGTTCGGTTTTGCATTTGTTTGTGGAAAAGACAATCATACAGGAATCATAGTGCTTAGTGACCAAAAATCATGGGTAACTTGCAACAGGTTTTGTTTTTTTTTGTTTTTTTGCAATTTGCCCAGTATGATAAATTAGTTCTTGTATGTCTCTGTGCCCTAATACCAGTCTCTTGAGGCCCCCTTCAGACCTAGAGAGGGTCCCAAAGTCAGAAAATTATAAACTATATATATATATATATATATATATATATATATATATATATATATATACATATATACACATATTCACATATTATATGTAATATATATGATATATACACAGTATTACTTTGTGTAATAATCATTAGATATGAATTGTGTCTACATCCGAATATTTATCCCTTATTTATGAAGTGCCATCATATTACTCAGCTCTGTACAGAGAATTGTAAATCTCTGCAAAACTTGTTGGGTCTGTATAAATAAATCATGATTTTAATAGTAAAGAATGAAGTTGTCATTTCCAAACGATGGCTCTTTGACTGCCAGAGAATTCTGTTAGCTGTATTTCAGTTATCCAGTTTATGTCATATTTGCCTTTATCACATTTGGGATCCAGCTTTCCTGCATTCCCAGGATACTTTTTTCTTTAACTCAGCAGAGAATAGACTATTACTACTGTATGTGTAAAATGTATATAAATGTTATATTTAGGAGAAGAGTAAGACCAGATGTTCCCCTAGAGAGGGCGCCGTATTAAGCCAGAATAATATGCACAGGTTGGCTTGCTCTCTCACACATCCCTTTGCACTCACAGGACGAGAGCCGTTTAACCCAGGAAAGCCTGCCAGAGAAAACTGTTATCAAGCTGACTACATCTCCAAGGTAAGATTTCATTTGACATCTGATGATGATATTCTATAATGTGAAGCCAGTATTGCTCCGCCAATGATCTCCAAACAAACAATAATTAAACTGTGATGATGGCCACAGGAGAATTCTGGGAGTTCTAATCTAGCACCAAATGGAGCATAACCTATTGGTTATCCATGGTGCAGAATTAGATGGAGGCCTTTTTCCATCAGCAAATATTCCACCCTGCCACATAACCTGTAGATGGACACAAGTCATATTCTCTAAGGCAAGGGGCTACTATAATGATTTTGCCCAGATTCCCTTGTTTGCATCCTACCTAAAGGCAGCTCTGAGTCTGGTACTTTTGTATTGTTACAGGTATGTGCTGGTTTTTAACCCAGTGGAACAGAACCGCCTGTGTGTAGTCTCTGTGCTTGTGAACACTTATAACGTGCGTGTGCTCACAGAAGATGGCCAGCCTGTGGCAGCCCAACTCAGCCCTGTTTGGCAGTCTGTTACAGACATGAACCCCGATATCTTCCAGGTCAGTAACATATATGTACTGTAGATTATGAGGACTGTGCAGAATATCCCTATATTTTACTATATACAGATAGGAAAATAACTAGGGTCCATATCCAATTAAAAATAGATTTAAAATAATATTTAAATCACACCAGGCATCGTTCCTTCTGATATGCAATTTTCTAATTTGTAAAAATTGTTGCTTATGAAAGAAGCTAAAGTATTCTTTTACTTAACTGTAGCAATAGGCACTGCTCCAGCACTCATTTGGCAGCATTATGTAGGGACACACTGATAAAAATGAAACCATTAATTATCTATCATTTTACAGGATGATTTATTTCTCACTTAATAACAAGTTTCTCACACCGCCAAACGGCATTACTGACAAACACACACCCTGTATTTTAGAAAGGGGAATCATGAATTATATTCTTGTTCTACTGAATAAAGTGTCCCCTGCTTTGTCGCAGAAAGGATTTTACAAGTTGCTGAGGAGTTCTGTGGTTAGAGATCAGCCAAGAACCTTTATGGTAATACATAACTCCAAGGTGACATGTAATATCCAACTCTATTCATTATACTAAATAGGAGTTCATAAAGGTGAGCTGTAGAGCTTGAGGCAGAGCTAATTATTGGAGGAAGAGATGTGGGAAGGAAAACAATCAGGAAAGCAGTGAATAGACATTTTGGAAGAGATGAGGGTGGAAAATTTAGTGATACCTGCTTAAAGAAGAGGAAATGTTTCAGCAGAGGGATTCTATTATCTCCAAACTAAGCTCTTTGAATCATTTATTTTAATTCTTTGAATGATTTAGTTACAATTATAATTGGTCCTAATTGATTTTCCTTCACTAATTGTTATAAAAATATTTTAAACAGCTCAAGAATTGTAAGGGCAATGGCACACAGAGCATTTTGCCACCCTCACAAATGCTAGCTTGCGAGTGAGCAGCCAAGTGCTGAAAGATACCGTTAGTGCAGCTAAGCATGGGACAAAGTGCTGTAACAGATACTCTGCAAAAAAACAAGGAATATTCAGTACATCCATTAGCTTTATTCTCCCCACATGTGGCACCCAACACCGAGGCTAACTATATATAGCCACCTAGGGGGCCACTATACAGTCTGGCAACGTTTGCTCTGCAAAATGTCAGCAGGGAGCATGGCATATGGACAAAGTTTCTGTAGACCATTTATACTAGTGGTGTAATTGTCTGAACCAGTAGACAGGGGCACTAACATGATAATGCCTCCCTGTATGTGAAGACTTTTCACAAAAAACAGGGCTATAATAAATAACTGCAGTACAACTGAATGGATCCTTGTATGTGTATATATAACTGCAACTTCCATGTAAAATTAGACTGCCTGATTGATGAATATCATTCCAAGATGCAAATCACCTGTTATTTGTCACGGCTGCAAAATGCCAGAAAATACCCTGCCATAGACCATACTGCTATCTCTGCTAAAACACTCAAATCCCATAATTGCCATGTGTGTCTAGAATGGGGATTTCTACTGTTTTTTTATTTTTTTTTAAAGCTCGAGCGTGCTTCATATCACCCATTGCCGGTGTCACACAAATGCGCACACACACGTGCAAAGGGTGCAATGGAGCTTAATAAAACCATAAACCTTCGGATTATCTGACCCAAAAGGCACCAAGATAAGCGGGTCTTCAGTCCCACCATCGCCCGAAGGCTAAGGTGGAGCCCTTTATCCCAACCCCCCAGGTGGGAAAGGAAAAATTGACTTCCAAAGAGATCCGTTTGTGCCCATTGTGGGTCAGAGTTCAAGGGGAGAAGTAACCTCATGGCCGCACATCTCCCCCCTAGACAAGTACACACCCGGAAAATAAATAGGGGTGGGGGAAATTAATAAATTAGGCAGTGTACTACCCCAGCCTATCGGCCGGATTTTAAAAATTGTATTTGCTCTTTTGCCCAGGGCCTTTTGGATTAGGCGCTAAGTGCGTATAAAGTGCAAGAGTGCGTTAAAGTGCCAGTGCCATGGGTGAACTCAAACCCAGTGGTTTTGGACACCCCAGGTTTGCAAGGCCTGGGACGGATAGCTCGAGCTATTCAAATACGCCAGCCTTTGGCCAGAGGACCAAGTGCCTCTCTCCCCCTCAGTGAATGGATCCACATGGAGGCACCCTTAGCTAGATGCACCCCACCCACCTCAGAGAAGATACTACACTTGATCTTATCCAAAAGGTACTGGTGACTTACAAGCCACTATAGTTGTTACTGACTAGTCATTGCAATTTGGAGCAACAGCATCTCCAGGATAGCTCTGTATGTTTCACCCACCGTGACTCTCATGTTTGTGTGTGTGTAAGGGCATTGTGTGTCTTCGCCCTAATAGTTACAACATGGTGGATAAATAGCTATGACTCCCAGCCAAAATAGGTGCAACGCTTCATGGATGCATAGCTGTAAATCCCAGATGTAAGATGTACAGCCTAGTGGATAAATTGCAAGGATTTCTGGGTATAAGATAAACAAATTTGTTGGATTATTGCTCGGTTTCCCTACTGGAGAAGCTTTCTAGGATGCCATTCACTTTCAGACAAAAAGTGAGTCCCCGTAGTCCCTCTTTCAGTGTCTTGTCCCAGGACAGTATTTTACCATTTTTCTGCTTCACCCCTGTGACCCATGTGACAAATGTCTGAATATAAAATGCAATTGATACACTCACTTTATTTTAATTTTTTTCTAGAGTAGCTTTTATTTAGCTTTGTAGGGTACAGTATATGCAAAGAATATAATGAAGTCAAAAATATTTTTAGAAATATTGTTTTATTTTGTTTTTGCAACCAATAAATTATTGATACGATTTTGCTAGAACATGCCACAACTAATGATTCTTAAATGCTATCCCAGGTTTCCTTCACTGTCCGGTTACCATCACTTGGACTCAGTATCTTCCAGCTGTATGAATCCATTGATACCCACACTACACTAAAGTCAAATGTTCATTTATATCTACATGGTCGACAACTCACAGTAAAGAAACAGGATGTCTTCCCAGTTAAGGTCTTCGAGTCCAACATGGATGATTTTTATATTGAGAATCAGTACATGCAGGTCTGGTTCTCTGGCGCTACTGGTCTGTTAAAGGTAAGTTGGAAAGTGTTGTACCATGTGGAAGCCATACTTTTGTGTTTTAAAGAGCTGAGGACCGACAAGTAGAATCTAATTACAGCTTTGGTTCCATGTATAGCTATTTGATATTTGTAATAAATATACACATATAATAAGTTTTATGTTAAAATGCATTAAAAAAAGCAAATACTGTACATTGATGTAGCTCATGGGTATAGAGAGTGAATCATTATTTTTCCCTTTAAAATAGAATCATTTGTCATACTAGAGAAAATCACAAGAACAAATTGTTCCATAAGTGGGACTGCAGGGTGTGAAAACAAGTGGTGGCAGGAATTGGAACTCCGCTTTCCAGTCTGTCTCCTTTTACTTGTGTTTTGGACTGAAAAGGAACATAATCTTTTGAT
Organism: Xenopus petersii; assembly: GCA_038501925.1. Classification (NCBI taxonomy): domain Eukaryota; kingdom Metazoa; phylum Chordata; class Amphibia; order Anura; family Pipidae; genus Xenopus; species Xenopus petersii. The sequence goes on from CM076677.1 coordinate 90,130,085, forward strand.
ACATATGGTGGAGATTGTTTGTTTGTTTGTTTGTTTGTTTTAGGGCATCTCTGTAATGGTACTGTTTTTTTTTTTGAGCTTGGCCCATACTATATTTTGCCTATTCAATACACAGAGCATTAAAAAGGCTGGAGAAGAGCAGGAACAGAAAATCAACATGCAATTCCTCATCTATGGAACTCGAACATCAAAGGATAAAAGTGGGGCCTATCTTTTCCTACCCGAGGGTGAAGCAAAGGTACAAAGGTGTAAATATATTGGTTATTGGCTTTCTATTAATAGTGAAAAAATATATGTAGTATCAAAATATGCAATGCCTTGTGTATAAGTCTCACTGGGTTGTGCAAGGTTCTGGTGAAAGCAATGGAGGTCTGTTGCTGAGGCTAAAAATTAGTATTGTACATTACATTTATCTGGGCTGTGTCATTTTTCCTTAGGGCTGCACCCTTGTAAATAAGCCCATTAGTTAAAGGTTGTATAATATGCCATTCCTGAATTTGGCACATTTTCACCAAATATAGTGTTCAGAATAATAGCAGTCCAACATCACTAACCTGATAAATTACTATTTTTGGTCAAAATTATATTTCTACATGGCAAATAATTTACTAGTAAGTGTAGTGGAGTAATAGATAACAAACACACCCAACAGTCGTGAAATGCATGCTGCTAAATTCTGTGTAATTGAATCATTAACAGGGATGCACCGAATCCACTATTTTGGCAAAGGATTCGGCCGAATACCGAACCAAACCCTAATTTGCATATGCAAATTAGGGTGGGAAGGGGAAATTTTTTTTACTTCCTTGTTTTGTGACAAAAAGTCACGCGATATCCCTCTCCACCCCTAATTTGCATATGCAAATTAGGATTCGGATTTGGTTCGGCCAGGCACAAGGATTCGGCCGAATCCGAATCCTGTTGAAAAAGGCCGAATCCTGGCCGAATTCCAAACCGAATCCTGGATTCGGTGCATCCCTAATCATTAATTGAGGCTTGTTCCAAATAATAGCAGTGTGGAGTTCAATAAGTGAGATCATTCATTCTGTGAAAAAACAGGTGTCAATTACAGCCCTTATTTAAGGAAGGAAGGAGCAAATGTTGATTTTGATCAAATAGTCGATTGGAGAGGGAAAAACATATAAGGAAGTGCAGAAAATGATAGGCTGCTCAGCTAAAATGATCTCAAATGCTTTAAAATGGCATCCAAATGCTGAAAGATGTGGAAGAGAACAGAAAACTACCATTCGATTGGATAGAAGAATAGCCAAAATGGCAAAGACTCCGCCAGTGATCAGCTCCAGGAAGAACCACAATCTAAAGTTACCTGTGAGTATTCTTAAAATTAGATGATGCCAAGCCAAGCTTTCGGCAAGAAATCCCCCCCCCCCAGCCAAAGTCCCATTGTTGAAGAAAAGTTGTGCTGAAGAGCTTACACATTGCTAAATAACACATTGACTGGCCTAAAGAGAAATTATGCAACATTTTGTGGACTGATGAAAGCAAGATTGTTCTTTTTGGGTCTAGGGACCACAGACAGTTTGTCAGAGGACTCCCAAACACTGAATTCAAGCCACAGTACACTGTTTTTCATACTATGGTGTATAATTGGGTAAACTGTAGCTCACCCCAAATGACACGCTCAAAGAAAATGTGGTAAATTGCAGGACAAATCCAAGGCAGTAAACTTTGACTTCAAAATGTTTTATTGGGGACTGGAGCCTATTTATCACATAACAGGAATCATGAATCAGTTTCAATACATCAAAATACTTAAAGAGATAATGTTGCCTTATGCGAAGAGGAAATGTCCTTGAAATGGGGGTTTCAACAAGACAACGACCCCAAACACACCAGTAAATGAGCAACGTCTTGGTTCCAGACCAACAAGATTGACAATATGGAGTGACCATGGAGTGACCAGTCCAATCCCCGGACCTTAATCCAATAGAAACCTTGTGGGGTGACATCAAAAGTGCTGAAGAATTTTTGCTGAAGAAACCAAGAAATGCAGAAGAATTGTGTGATGTTACAGGTGCCAGAAGTTGGTGGACTCCATGTAACACAGATGTGCAGCAGTTCTCCGAAACACTGATTATACAACTAAATATTTAGTGATTCAAAACATATTTCAGTTTATAAAGTGAATGTTTGAGTTTGTAAAGAAGAATGCAGACACTGATATTTTTTGGAACAGCCTAATATTCCCCTTTCTTCACTTTCTGTAAAGGATTAACACAAATTTGATACATTTTGTTTTGATTTTGAATAAAATGTGCAGTGTTCCCAATGCATTTGCATGTATGGAAATAAAAGCTATTATAAGGATTTTGAGCTTTATTTACTTTTTAAAACACACTGCTATTTTGGTTTTTATTTTTATTAAGCTTTGGCTTTGAATAAAATGAATGGATAGTGGGAATAATGTGCTAACGTGGCTTGCCTTTTCTGATTTTTGGCACTTTGGTTGTGACTTTGGTTTGTAGAGGGTCCAGTAGGGGTCAAAACTATTTAAGTGAATACATGACCCTTTTAGATACAGTGTAAGTATATTACATATAATCTGTCGTCTGTTTCAGCCCTACACTCCTAAAGACCCTCCAGTGGTGAGAGTGACAGAAGGCCCATTCTTCTCTGAAGTGACTTGCCAGTATCAGCATGTGCAGCAAGTTATGAGGCTGTACAATTTACCAGGTAAGATACAGTAAAATGCTTTCCTTTTAGTCATTTTCCTGGTAGTTCCTGCTTATCTAAAGATTTCTTGAAGCCCGCTTACTGAATCAGTCCACATACAGTAATAGATTGTCATATAATGTTGGGTACTATGGCATTCTGTAAAACATTAATGCATGCACATGTAACACACTCATCCTGGACTCCCTATATTTCTCTACATCCCCTGTCACTCCCATAGCAAAATTATAGCTATTATCAGTGGTTTTTCCCCCCTTTTCTTTTATTTGGTAGGTACAGAGGGCCTTTCTTTAGACATCAGTTCACTGATTGATATCCGTGATCACGTCAACAAGGAGATAGCAATGCGGATCAGCACTGATATACAGAATGGAGACACCTTCTTCACAGACTTAAATGGCTTTCAGGTTGATGTATACCTTTGCTTATTTTTTGTAAACAAGACATGTACACATAAGTAAATGTAGTAATGACTGTGTATCTCATATTTTACCTTTCACCCATATAATGAAAATACTGAGAACCCACCAACACAGAATATGGATCGGAATGGAAAATGTCCTCTGCGTAGTATTGCTTGATACTATAATTTAATTATGGAATTTGTTTAGTTCACTAGAACTTAGGGAAATTTAAGGTACAAGGTTATTTTTTTTTCAACAAGCTGTGGGGCACAGGGCTGTTGGGTATAGCATTGACCATTAGAAGGCAGGACACTAGAAGAAGAAAGAGGACATATTTCACTGGATCTCCATACAAGGAATCACATTCTACAGGCACTTCTTATACAGGTACCAGGGATGACCCAGATGTCTCTGCTCCAGGAGTTTATGTAGGTTTCCCCCACCATGGAACCAGGGTCAGCAGGCCATACAGCTTTCTCCTTCCCTAAGTATAGAATGTGAAGAACTAGTACTTGAACTATCTGCTGCCCATCAACTTCAGGTTCCCCCAGGGATTAAATTAATTGCCTCCCTCTGATCTGCCTGCACAGTGGGTACCACCAGCCTATATACCTGGTGTTTACTTTAACTCAGCTACCTGAGAGCGTTGGAGTGTGTTGACTTCTCTCCTCCTGCAGGAAAAACAAAGGTAGAGAGAAGCAGAGCCTATGCCTTGTGTACCCTAAACGTCCAGGCTGTGCTTCCAACTCATCAAGTTACACAAAAAAGTTGCTCACCATCATAACCTTTTAAAAAGGGGTATGAATACACTGTTCAATCAAAAGCATAGTGCTTCCTTCAGATGAAGTCAGATGGAGGCCCAGTCAGATGACACCACAACAGTAGCATACCTACACCACCAGTGGGCATCAGTAGCCGTCAAGCACCGGAGGAAGTTTTCGGGGGGCAGAACACAACAATGCCCTCCTTTCTGCAACAAATATCCTGTATCTTGACAATTGGCAAATAGATTACCTAAATCACTGAAGACTCAATTCAAGCCAATAGTCCTTCCACCAGTTGGTCTGCCTTGGGCTTGTTCGCAAATTGGACACACAGGAATATTTCTTATGGCCTCAAGACCAAACTACAATGTATCTCAGTGTATGGCACGCTTCAGGGATCCTCTCAATGCACAGTTGACACAATGACAATGCTGTGGAACTTTCTTCATGTGTATGTATGCCCCCCACTCCCTCTCCTACCTGTGGTGCTCAAGAACATCAGGTGAAACCATTGCACTTGTCATTCTGATAGCCCACTGCTGGCCTCATCGAAAATTATTTTTAGAACTAGTGAAACTGGCCAGGGAGGACCCCATGTCATTTCTGTGGAGGCTGAACCTTCTATCTTGGGGTCCTCTCACACATGCAAATGCTAAATTTGATGGCCTGGCTATTGAGTCCCTAGTGCTGTACCGCAAAGCATTTGGTCCTCCATAAATTCTACAAATTTGTGGTCTTTGCAGCATGTGCTGCACATTTTGGCAGGAAGGTACTGGAGTCTACAGTGTCTTGATCACCTCCCTTTCTATGGAGCATAGATTTGGTATGTCCCCATGGTCTTATTGAAAGAGAAAAAGGAGATTTTGTGATACACTCGGTTAAACCTTTTTTTTTTTTTCAATAAGTTTTTTTGCACACAGGGCTTCCTGCCCTCAGACTGGCCTGAGCCATTAACTGTATATTATGTAGTTGCAGTCCAGGTTTTAGTTCATGTACATTTGGTTAGACAAAACGGAGTTGCTATAGTGGGTGACGACAGATATAGGAGAGAGAGAGAGAGAGAGAGAAAGAGAGAGGAGTCATCTTTCTTCCTCAAGTATCCTTCCTCCTGGCATTTAGTGCTATATCCCATGGTCCTGTGTCCCACAGCTAATTAAAAAGAAGAGATTTAACAATGAGTATCACAAAATCAGTGGCTCAGCTACTTTAACACATTCTTAAACTTTACAGGGAAATGCACATTATATGGAACATCATGGGATTTCTCGCTCAATATTTGTCCCATGATCCTGACTTTTCAGGGATAATTCTACTTTGTTTTTTTTCATATTTATTGTAATGATATTCATTTTTGCCATATGCCACACAAACAGTAGAATTATTCCTATTCATGTAGCATTTTTAAATTGTCTTTGAATATTTTATCTCCAGCGAAACAATTATCTTTGTATCTAATGACTGTCTAAAATTCTTGACTGTAATTGCTATTTAATCATGTTTTATGCAGATTCAACCAAGAAGGTTTTTTAAGAAGCTGCCGCTCCAAGCTAATTTTTACCCAATGCCTACAATGGCATATATCCAGGATGAACAGAACAGATTAACACTGCACACAGCCCAAGCCCTGGGGGTTTCCAGCCTGAAAAATGGTGAATGGCTCTCACTCTATTCTATATATGTAGTAGTAGGTATTACTCTGACCCAGTGAATAAACTTTGTTTGTTGCACTTGGTCAGCTTTGCATCATGTCACTGAATAACCCATTACAATTTATTTGTAAATTTGGTGGTCCATTTTGCAGCTGTTTCCTATTATAAAGTTACATAATATGCTCCTGTTAAGTCAACAAAGGAAGTAACTTTGGGAAACCTTTATAGCTGGAATTTACAAATATATTTATTTCAATGTGTGAAGAGAAGTCTATTTATGGGTATTCTGTGTCCCAGGTCTCATACATCCTTTAGATGAAATTTCATATACAAGAATATAATGCCTATAAAAAAACTTGTACTGGACATAAATAGTAACTTAGGTTGAAAAAAAAAAAAAAAGACGTCCATCGAGTTCAACTATTTGTCTATATAACAATGCTATCTGATCCAGAGGAAGGCAAAGAATATCATCTCTCCAATTTGCCTCAGAGGGCAAAAATTTGATTCCTAACTCCAAGATGGCAATGGCTCCAGTCCCTGGATCAAATTGTACTAATATCCATAGTAATAAGTCAAATAAAGAAATGGAAAAAAAAAAAATACAGCAATTCCAGTTGATTTGACCAGTATAACTTTAGAAGCTCTCACTGTAAAAAAAAAAAAAGAACATTTCCAAATAGTAAGATGCACCTTTCTTCTAATCACAATGGATGCCCTTGTGTTAGCTGGAATGACCTACTGGTAAATAAAGCATTAGAGAGATTATTATATGATCCCCTTATATATTTATACATTTATTGTTATCATATCACCTCTTAAGCGCCTCTTCTTTAGCATAAACAACCCCAACTTGGCCGGTCTTCAAAACTGAAACATTCAATAAAGTTGCCTTTTTTAGACTATATATATTCCATTAGATCACTGGAGACCAAAACTGCAGGACATATTCTAGATGGCACTGTACAGTGGAAGAATAACTCTCTCCTGGTGAATCTATGCCCCTTTTAATGCAGCTGTTGTTGGCATTGCTTGCTACAGATTGATTAAGGGAGAGAATTCCACAACTTCACAACTCTCTTAAAAACCCTTCACATTTAATATTAACCCTTCTGAAGAGACAACATCTTGAAAAGATATACCAGTTAAAGCAGAGGACTCATATCACTTTCTTGGTATATAGGTGAGTTGGAAGTCATTCTTGACCGTCGCTTGATGCAAGATGATAACAGAGGTCTGGGCCAGGGGCTGAAGGACAACAAGCGCTTGTGTAGCAGGTTCCGTATCCTGATGGAGAAAAGATCAGCGGGAAATAAGGTGAGTCTCAGTTTCTGAAGATAGGAGACTAGAAAAAAGGACCGCTACTGCTCCCCACAGGTACTTGTCCAGGTGCTCTGTCCAGCAGTATCCGGCTGCTAAGGTACAATGAATAGAGGGACAAAATAGACGGCACTTCTGGAGAAGATTTATTGCTGCTGTATATCCTGACGCGTTTCGGGAAAAACCTATGACCTATGACTAAGGGATCTTTTCCCGAAACGCGTCAGGATATACAGCAGCAATAAATCTTCTCCAGAAGTGCCGTCTATTTTGTCCGTCTATTCATTGAGTCTCAGTTTCTGGCCTGTTATGCCAAGGGATCCATCAGTCTGTCACAAATATTAGTGTTGCTAGATGATAGTGTCACTTCTATATATTATACACCATGAACATTTAAATGATAGCTCTCTAGTTGCAGAAATGCAGACAGTTGCTTGCTGAGAATTCTGGGAAGGAATAGTTTTAAGGGAAAGTAAAGCTTTAAATGATGCTTTTTATGTACCAAGCTTACTACAGTATACCAGCCGAGAGATTCAGTGACCCTATAACAGTTAATTTATCAGTGCAGCACAATTACAGTGTGTGTTCACTACCGCAGAAATGTGCAGGTCCTATCTACAGTATATCCATGCTTCTAACCTGCTTTGCCAGTATTACTTCCTGGCTGAAAAACTGCTAACAAGTTCCTAGACCTGTAGTGCATATTTTTCTGAAATCCTCCTTATCTGGCATGTTCCTGACCTATACAGCATGTGTGTTTCCATTTAATTTCTCTCCCATTATCCTTGTTGCACATGTACATGATCACTTGCCCAGACATACCTTCATTACTCTCCGACCGAGGGAAATCCAATTCCCTGCCCTACAGTTGTTGCATGCTGTGAGTGTTGCTTCTGACATTGCTGAACTAATCATGTATACGGATATCATTAGCCCTCTTTATCTGACTCATCACTGGCTTTGCAAATCACTTCTTCCTACATTTACCTGCTCTCCCATTTCATTATTCCCTGTGCATCATAACCCTGCTACCCAGCATGTTGGCTTCCTTTCTAAAATGGTCTCCATGTTTAGAGAACTGGCATTTTACATCACCAGGAAAAGCAACGAAGAGGTAACTTCCCTTATAAGGGGACTCCTGTAGACTCCCTCAATGTGTTTGCTGTCGTTTCTAGCTTTGTAGATGCTTTCTGGTTGCTTTGCAGACATTATTAAACTGGCTTAAAATTATGGAAAAAAAGAACTTTTGAAGTGTACCTAAATTCTTTTAGCCCAAACTGGGTAAATATCCTAACCTACATTTTTTTCATAACGTTGCCTCTGCTACAAACAATATCAGATAGTAGCAAACAAAATGATGGTTATACTTCCACTGAACCATATTATGGACTGACATAACAATATTAGAAATTATATTTGAAAATATGAATATTTGTCATGAATGAAAACCTTGCACAAAACGTAATTAACCACATAGGATAACAGTATAAAAAATAGCAGGTTTTATGTACTTTGTGTAGAAAGATGAACCAGATTCAGTACAACGTGATTCCTGTTTCAGAGTCAAGTAAACCAGTCGGTGAGTTTCCCGTCTCTTCTAAGTCACATGACCTCTATGCACTTGAACCATGATCCCCTTGTAATGGCAGCGACCAATGAAAAGGGTCCCGTGCTGAAATCGTTCCAACTTGTCTCGACCACACTGCCCTGCGACTTCCATATTCTCAACCTGAGAACATTACAAGATGAGGTGAGCGAAGTCTTGGTTCTACAGAGATACCTTACAGTGTTACGGCTTCTATTTATATAATGTCCATCCCTGTTGTACTGTTTGTATCTTGTGTGTAGGAAAGGAAATCTGGCTGTGAAATTAAGGCATTTGCCATGTTTTTTTGTCCTATAGGATGATGGGCTACCTTCACCAGACATGGCTTTGATCTTACACAGAAAAGGCTTTGACTGTGGACTTGAGGCAAAGAATCTTGGCTTTAACTGCACTACAAGCCAGGGAAAGGTATTTAATCATTGATATCCATTTTTGTTCATCAGTTCTAGCCATGGGATTCTACCATGCTTATGGTGGGTGTATAGAAAGGAATCTTCCTTTCACTAATCTAAGCTGTAATGCTCTGCTGAACCTGTGAAGCACACATAGGTCTTGCCATATAGACCAAGCTTAAGACTGCATTTTTATATGGTAGGTCTACAAAATGTAAAGCATTTACTCATAAATACAAGTAGAAAGTCCAGTTTGCTATAGCTTTAAAGCTGAGCATACACATACCCATAAGGTGGGCTTTGAACAAATGAAAGTGTGGGTTTGTATGATAAAACTTTACATTCTGTTTTTATCTTCGATTAAAGAGATACCAACACACAAAGCCGTCACCATATCATGGGGATCCCATTTCCTTTTTTTTTAATGTTGGATTTTATTTAGATTTGACTGCAAATTAGTGCAGTTGGTCTGCTTTTACCCACTTTCCTCTATGGGAATACGCAGCAACTGGACGTCCTAAGCAAATATGGGCAGAAATTTTAGGGGGCTGTTTGGTTGAATGTTTTAAATAAAAATGTATACTTCCTAGAAATCTAGTCTTGGGGTTGATTATACTAATGGCTTTACAAAGGTGTTGGTATCTTTACTATTTCTGTTGGGCTTTTGGGGGCAATTCATGACCATATTTATTTGTCTCCACTAAATACTGTAGACCAAGAAGTCCAACATGGCTGCTTAAAAGAAGAGATTTTTCACACAGGATTAAAAAATGAATTTAACTGGATTTTTTTTTATATTGGTTTCTTCAACCCCTTCATATTCTAGTTAAATTATAATTATCTTGATTTGGGGGACAGCCCTGCCTAGACATGAACTGCTTATAAAACCATGTTCCTGGTCTCTCTTATCTATGTTCTCCTTCCATAGACTGCTTTAGATTTGGCTCATAAAGAATGTAAAGTAACAGGAATACTTTTAATGAATTCTTCTCTCACATGACTGTTTGTGATTCTTTTGTTCCCAGCTATCTCTTGGAGGCCTCTTTCTTGGGTTGGACATTGGGACAGTACAGCCGACTTCTCTGACACTGATGTATTCACTTGCCTCCCCTTCAAATAACAGTGACCTTACCGTCAGAATGGACCCCATGGAGATATCTACTTACCGCCTGCGCTTTAGTTAACCCCACTAAAAGGGGCACGAGTTCCCAGAGCATAACAAAAGAACTAGTAGCCGACCATTCAGTCAGTACTTGTTCTTGTGAAGGATGGAAGCATTGGCCTCAATCCCTGAACATATCTAGCACTGGAAGAGCCTGGAGAAGTTCTTGGCACAAGCTCAAAAGATCTGTCTCCAGTCTATACCAGCTTAATGGTCCACCAGCTGCTGGCCCCTTATTAAGGGTTATATTTATAGATGGTGCATCGTAGGATGAGACTATTTCTGACAATGCTTTTTAACATTATTTATTTAATGTCTTTTTTTAAATACATATCTGGACTTTACACTACTTGCTGCTGATCTGGAGTCGTCTCTTCTGGAAATAAGTGTATTCTGCAGAGGCGGCTGTGAATTCCCTATTTATAACTGAGAGAAAAGTGACAATTCTGTATCAATTTTATGGGGTGCACAAAAAGGTCTTACATATTCACGTCAGTATTCTAACATCCCCATTTGACTTTCTTATTCCATAATTCAAATAATCCAAATTTTTTTAAAAATGTCCTTTTTCTCTAATAATAAAACAGTACCATGTACTTGATCCCAACACAGATATAATTAATCCTTATTGGAAGCAAAACCAGCCTATTGGGTTTATTTAATGTTTACATGATTTTCTAGTAGACTTAAAGGGCACCTATCAGCCAAAATCAAACACATATTAACAATCTGACCAGTACAACATAAACACGTTTAATCAAACTACATCTATAGTTTTTTGAAAAAAACTGCAGGTTTTAAAAAATCCCTTACTTTGTCAAATGGGTTCTTTCACTGAGGGAGGCCATACTGAGCCTATAACAGAGACTATAATATGCAAATTTCAGGAGCATGCTCAGATTGTAACGCTGCTTTGAGTATTCTGCCCAGAATGGAGTAAACTCATCCACTAGAAGTATCAGGAGATTTCCCTATCTTGTCCCCTGCTGGTAAAGTCATTATGCAAATGAAGGGCACACACTAACTTCCAGCAGGTGGCAGCACTACTGTACAGCAGCTAACACACAGGTTTGGCTGATTTGAAAATAGCTTAGAAGGGTTGATAAGCAACAAGGAATTTGAACTGAGCATGTGCGAGATTTCAGAGCTGCAGTTGGCTGGGAAGATATAGGTAGGAGGAGCCAGTGAAATCCAAGATGCCTGCCTCAGCTAGAACTGCAGGGGAGATAGGGGAGAACTTGCAGAAGGTATAGTGAGCTGATCATTTACATTATACAAACAATTTTAACTGTTTTAAAAATCGGATTTCTTGAACTTTCACATAGTGTATTTACTTAGGAAATGATTTTAGTTATGATTGGTGCCCTTTAAGGTTTTAAGATACAAATTATGGAAATATCCGTTATCCAGAAAACCCCAGGTACCGAGCATTCTGGATAACAGAAATACTGATAGGGATGGGCCATAGCCGTAACAATTAGTTTTGTACAATATTATCTGTGCGTCTATGGCCATCTTTAGGCAGATATTCTAGATTGGATCCCTGAAGGGCTTTATTATCAATGGAATTTGATTCATTCCTGTAAGTGGTTGGCTGGTTTGTGGTCCCTAATTAGCAATAGTATAGAAATCCTATGCCATTTCTACACCCTGCATTGGAGCTCAGTGACGTTTGTGGCTTAGAGGTCAGTTGCTTGTTCTTTATATTAGATTCTTCTGTTGGTAATAGAATGTCCTTTACAGAATCACATGTACTGTTGGAGGAACCAGGGTTAATGGTAAATACTATAATACAATTAAGTGATGTGCGAGTCAACAAGTTGACCTGCATCCGTGCCCACTCCCAACCCGACTCTGTGATTGACCTCTATTTATAGACATAAATCTATTTATAGACCCAATCTGGGGCAGCAGCTGCATGGAATTCATGAGGGTCAGGCTGGATATCCAATAGGATGCCCCGACTTGAACAGCATTGAGCCAAACAAGTTAGGGAGACCGCCAACAGGTACAGGGTGCTATAGAGTGCTGTACTTACCTGATGCTAGCTGAGTTCTGCTAATGGTTCTGATTCAGCACAAGGTATAAACTGCACTCAAATCCTCTGCTGCAAATATCTTCGTATCTTGACAGCGCTATATAAATAAATGATGATTAAATATTCGGTAATATGGGGCTTGAATGCGTGCCCCCTTAGTGCTGTAGCAGTTGCAGCAGGGTTGCTGATAAATGATCTCAAGTTGTATGAGTGTGAGCAAGTGTCTGGACACTTTGAAACCCTTACCAAGCATGAGAAAGAACATATAGGTGAATTTCTCACACCGAGACACATTGGGGCTGATTAACATTTAAAATTTGTTTGTCATAATCTGAATGAAAATTAAATGTTTCTGCAAGTAGGAATATCCTTGCAGGTTGGGTCAGGTAGTACATCTCTGGGGTAAAATGCAGTTGATCGGGTTGAGGTTGAATTAAGGAAATACCGGGGTGCAGATGTTTTAATTCATGGTTGCAGTGAAAGGGGCTTGAAACAACTCCTATAAAATAAAAACTGTAAATGAACAGTGACTTATAGTGTGTTGCCAGTGGCAGACACATTCATGCTGCCTACACTTGTCTGTACATAACGTTAATGAACTATCGTTTGACAAACCGGTGATGTGTAAACTGATAACTAACCAGTAGCATGCCAACTGTAGCTTTAACAGTCCCTGGGGGGTGGCATTTAAATCCATGCGAAAGACATGGAAGTCTTTACACCAGTGTGCAGCTCTGCAGGTGAATTGTGATACTGACTGCCTGTTAGTAGAGCTGGGAGATACGGCCATTACAATGTTTAGTCAGTGTAGGGGAATACGGTCTCTTCTTTAGTTGGAAGTCAAGGGGCGGCCTTGCTTTTAGGCACTGTGTTGCTGTCACTGTAGATTCTCAAGGCTAATGGCGGCTACTGTGAATATGGATAAATAAACGGTCAGGAAACAGAGAATTGAAACTGTAAATGTGACAGTTTCCAGCAGATAGTGGCAGCTTTATCACTTCCCTAGAAAACTGCTACTATGCTTTACAAATTAGCATTTGTATAAATACAGAGGATTTAAGGATTTTATCCATTTTTAGGGATGTCACCACTCCCCAAAAAAAATTAGTAGTATATTTGCATACAGACAATTTCTTTTATGGCTACAGAGGGGCCACAGACTTGCCTGCTGCTTACATGACATCTGTACATCAAGGGGCAAATTTACATATGTCGAATATCGAGGGTTAATTAACTCTCGATATTTGACTGTCGAAGTTAAATACTTCGAATATCGAAGTCGAAGGATTTACCGCAATTCGAACGATCGAATGAAAAATCGTTCGATCCAACGATTAAATAGTTCGTTTCGAAGGATTTTAATCCATCGATCGAACGATTTTTCTTCGACCCAAAAAAGTTTGCAAAGCCTATGGGGACCTTCCCATAGGCTAACATTGACTTCAGTAGGTTTTAGGTGGCGAACTAGGGGGTCGAAGTTTTTTTTTAAAGAGACAGTATCAAATGGTCGAACGATTTTTAGTTTGAATCATTCGATTCAAAGTCGAAGGTCGAAGTAGCCCATTCGATGGTCGAAGTAGCCAAAAAAAACCATCCGAAATTCAAAGTTTTTTTTATTCTATTACTTCACTCGAGCTAAGTAAATGGGCCCCCAAGAGTTTATAATTCAGTGGGGGGGGGGCATTATACCGATGATCTATGAATTTTGCACACAGTGCAGTTTAGTATGACTTCCCTTGCTGAATTAACAAGGACACGTTCATGTTTTGAGAGATGTTTAATTAAAAATGCAATAACTGCTAATGCCAAACCAGTGTTATTTCATTATGCCAGAAAGTGATTGGCCTGCAGATCAGCAGAGTGGTGGGGGCACAGGGATATAAGGATATTGTGCTGATCCTGCACATGCTCCTGATGGAAATAAATGGGAATGCAATGTTATTTTTGGTGGGGGTGTACCTTTGTTGTTATGGTACTCGAATAAAAAAAATAAAAATAAGGCAAAGTAAAGTCTATGTGGGGAATTCGGTAAAAAAAGTAACCCAGAAGTGGCGGTCGACAAATTTGTATAATATCATACGAACGGCAAATTCACAAAGGCAGATGTTACCATCTCTGAATGTCTCGTAAGTCTGACAATTTTCTAAAATGTCGTATATCTTTTCATCGTACAAATGACATTTACCAAGACTTTTTAAACGACAATTTGTCTGACATTTTCATTTTGGAGAGCCTAAAGTGTCTGAAAAATTGTCGGTAAAAAAAAATGAGTTTACGAGTAATTCATAAAAATGACGGGAAAAGTGGCGCCGAAAAAACCACGCCCACTTTTAACGACACTAATTCAAAAGTGTCGTACATGTCGGAAAACTGGCGGAGAAATGCTCTGTGAATTTGTCGGCTGTTGCTACGACACTTTCTACGACCTTTTAAAGACATTTTCTCGTTCCCGACACTTTTGTGAATTCCCCCCTATGTATTTAATGGTATATTTTTAGCCTGAATTCTGAAGTGGTGCTGAGCTCCTGCATTTAAACAACTGCCCTAGTATTGTAGGTCATAGCAGTTGCCAATCTGTCCACACTAATAGCCAAACTGTTCATGCCACCTATGATTATGTGTATATATATATATATATATAGTTCGTGGTGAAGCCGGCACTCTCGACACATAGTTTCAGATGCCTGGGTGCAGTATCAAATAATTAAATTTCTAATGCACAAGTAAGATCTGCACTCACAGGACTTATGGAAATAATGAAAAAGTTATTGTAGGAGTCTAACGTTTCGGCCTCCTCCGAGGCCTTTTTCAAAGTATCGAATACATTAATACAAAATGCTTAAATACCTAGATTTGGTGGGAAAATTTAACCATTTGAAGATGACGTATCCACCCCATCACTGAAACGCGACTATTGTAAAAACCTCATATATTAAACTATTATCCCATAAAGACTATACAGAAATACATTCACAATACATAAAAGTATATATATATATATATATATATATATATATATATATATATATATATATATATATATATATATATATATATATATATATATCATGAGACACCTACAGGTTATACGTGTAACTACAGTGAGTCTAAGGGGCCAATTCATTAAAGGAACAGTAATGTCAAAAATGAAAGTGTTTTAAAGTAATGAAAATATAATGCAGTGTTGCCCTGAACTGGTAAAACTGTTGTGTTTGCTTCAAAAACACTACTATAGTTTATATAAATAAGCTGCTGTGTAGCAATGGGGGCAGCCATTCAAAGGATAAAAGGCAAATGTTACACAGCAGATAGCAAATAAGCTCTGTCTGTCTAATGGAGTTATCTGTTATCCATTAATTAACCTGTGCCAAATAGCCGTTTTTCAATTTCCACCATTGCTCCACAGCAGCTGGTTTATATGAACTATAGTAGTGTTTCTGAAGCAAACAGATCAGTTTTACCAGTGTAGGGCAACAGTACATGATATTTTCATTAATTTAAAGCACTTTCATTTTTTGGTGTTACTGTTCCTTTAACTTCGAGTGAAGGAATAGTAGAAAAAATACTTTGATTTTCGAAGTGTTTTTTTTGGCTACTTCGACCATCGAACGGGCTACTTCGACCTTCGACTACGACTGCCTTCGAATCGAAGGATTCGAACTAAAAATCGTTCGACCATTCGATAGTCGAAGTACTGTCTCTTTAAGAAAAAACTTCGAGCCCCTAGTTCGCCACCTAAAAGCTACCGATCCCCAGTGGGGAAGGTCCCCATAGGCTTGGCTAAGTTTTTTTGGTTGAAGGATAATCCTTCGATCGTTGGATTAAAATCCTTTGAATCGTTCGATTTGAATGATTTAATCGTTAGATTGAACGATTATTCCTTTGATCGTTCGATCGAAGAAGTATTTGGCAAAATCCTTCGATATTCAAAGTCGAAGGATTTTCATTCCCAGTCGAATATCGAGGGTTAATTAACCCTCGATATTCGACCCTTGATGAATTCGTCCCTAAGAATTGTGACAGTACTTGGGACCTTAAAGGGCAAAGAAAAAAAGATTTGCAGTGGAAAGGAGCCAAAACACAACCAAACCAGTAAATAGTGAGGGGTATGTCACTGTGTGGAAGGGTGGGCTGGAAGTGACCACCGCATGTGCTCCTTTAAGAGACTCTGAAAGACTTCTATTTTCAGGGGTGTTTCATTCAGAAAGACCTTATTGAGGCTCTTGTTTGACAGCTCCTTAGTTAATAGGCACCCGCAGAAGCAGTTCTTTCACATCAAGAGCTGAACTTTCTGAGCCGAGGAGACCTAAAAAGGGGCAGCATTCAGCAACTCTTCCTCTTCAGGAGGATAAATGTCCCTTTATACTATTACTTAGCCTGATTTAATATAACTATGCCAAAGGCACTGCACGTGCTCAGGCAATTCCATTCAAGTGATGATTTACTTTGTGCATAAAACATTAAAATAATATGGGTCTGTACTTGCATATTGCAATCTGTATATATTTAATGTATATACCATACTCCTTTTAATAATCCGTGTATATATAGATATATATATATATATATATAGTGAGTGAGCAAAACAAAGGTGTAGTGAAGAACTTTTTATGATTTTATGTTTGTATGATACAATGGGCAACCCTGTGTTTCAATAAATTACCTTCAGAATACAGTGACTATTGTGAATCCTGAATGTTTACTGTATATAGACAGATAGGGAGATATAAACATATGGATGTGGTTGGGTAGCATGCCGCCCTAGGCCCAGGCCTGGCTCGCCTCTCCACAAATCCGGCCCTGCTGATGCAGTAAAGCAGTGGTCTCCAACCAGTAGCTCACGAGGAACATGTTGCTCACCAACCCCTTGGATGTTGCTCCCAGTGACCTCAAAGCAGGTGTTTATTTTTGAATTCCTGGCAAGAAGGAAAGTTTTGTAGGTTACCAGCCCATATAGAGGCTACCAAACAGCCAATCACAGCTCTTATTTGACATCCTCATGGACTTTTTCATGCTTGTGTTGCTCTCCAAGGGGCAAATTCACGAAGCGCCGAACGCTAGTGTCAGTTCGCTAGCGTTTGGCATTTTCGGCGCTTCGCAAATTCACTAACAAACGCTGGCGTAAATTCGCTAGTGTTACTTCGCACCCTTACGCCAGACGTATTTTCGCTAGCGATGTAATTATGCAAATTCACTAACTTACGGATTGTTCTTAACGCTACCTTTTACGCTAGACTTCCTTCGCCACCTCAGACCAGGCGAAGCGCAATAGAGTAGATAGGGATTGCTTCAAAAAAAGTCAAAATTTTTTCTAAGTCCCAAAAAACGCTGGCGTGTTTTCTACATGATGGGTGATAGGCTGAAAAAGATCGAAAAAAATTTGGGGCTCCCCTCCTTCCCCCCTACATTTCCTGACTCATGGCAACTTACCTATACAGTGGGCACATGTGTAGGGCAAAATAAAAATTTTATTTGATGTTTTGAAGGTTTTCTAGGCATTTGTAGTGGTGATACGTATTCCTCCATTGAAATTTGAATTTGGCGCCGTATGCAAATGAACCATCGCTAGCGAAACTTTGCTTCACTTGGCGAATCAAGTAGCTAGCGAAGCGCGGCGAAGTTGCGCCTGGTGCAACTTCGAATCTTAGTGAATTTGCCCCCAAGTCTTTTTACATTTAAATGTGGCTCACGAGTAAAAAAGGTTTGTTCTCACCTTGTCTAATGGCTAAAGAGTGCCACTGCAACTACCCATAGGGGTTGTCCCCCCTCAACTCTAAAGATGCTACCATCAATTTGGGAAACAGCCCTTAGGTACGACAGAACACGTCAAATTGATGTCTCCCCCCACACACCTATATGGTGCAATCCTAAACTAAGACACTTTCTGACAATACCGGACCCAGCACTTTGGGCAAGATATAATATCAAATACCTTGGCCAGCTTTATGACAACCAGGGGTTTAAATCATATGAGGACCTGGCAACTGAGTTTAATCTTCCAAGAAACATGTGGTACAGATATTTTCAAATAAGACATGCAGCACTTTGCCAATTTCCGACCGCCCCCAAGTTGTCCCTCTCCTTGCTTGAGGAAACTCTGTCACCAAATCAGTGGAAGTTAGTGTCTCGCATTTATAACACTCTTAATAAACAAAGGGGCAACTTATATGCACAATGCCATACCAAATGGATGCAAGACATACCACACTTAGATCTGGATGACTGGGATGATATTACATATTCATATCTGCCTTCAGTAATAGTTAGCAATGATATCCTAATACAATACCGTATGATACATAGAACCTACCTTACTCCGGCAAGGCTGCACTCCATGGGCCTTAAAGCTGATAATATTTGCTTTAAATGTGGGATAGATCCGGGCACTTATCTCCACACCTTTTGGACATGCCCGCAGTTGATCAAATTTTGGGACAAGGTAGTTAACTACGTCACAGCTCTTCCCCTATACAAATTGACATACCTAAGTAGAGGTTGCCCGGACCGGTTTGGAAAAATCTAGGGCCCATGGTTAGATGAACTTGACACAGCCTCTGTGCAGGACAATGGTTAATGTGCTACAAGATATATTTACTAAGTCGGTTATGTTGCATCGCCCTCGGCCTACCCCCCCTCTTTTCCTTCTGTTACCCCTCCCTCTATTACACCTGCTATCCTCTGTTAAAAAGGTTAAAAATGCTTGTACCATCTTTTCCTGTTTCAGTCTAAGTAGTTATTGCTGCAGTGATGAATATGCAGGGACACGATAGACTGGTGTCAATTTGAACTGTTTAATACTGTTTTTTTTCATGGATGTATCAAGCTTGAAAATAAAAGCTTTAAAAAAAAAAAAAAAGAGTGCCACTGCATCCAATTCGTGAACCTCCTGTGCCTTCTCCCAGCAAAGTGTAGTTTTAACTGGGCATGATGATGCTGAGACGTCTATTAACCTGCATGGCTCAAGCCTTAAATTCATTCCATGGCACAACTTATGCCATAGCAGGGCTGCAGTTATCGGTATGACATTGCCACAGGCACCAGACCATAGCCAGATGTAACTTTAATATCTGATAGAAAGCTAGGTGCTGCCCTATATATATATATATATATCTATATATTAGGGATGCACCGAATCCACTATTTTGGATTCGGCAAACCCCCGAATCCTTCACAAAAGATTCGGCCGAATACCGAACCGAATCCAAACCCTAATTTGCATATGTAACTTGGGGGTGGGAAGGGGAAAACATTTTTTACTTCCTTGTTTTGTGACAAAACCAGATGTTCTGTGTGTTTAAAATAAAACATTAATACATTTTGTGAATGCGTTCTGAGGAGAGAGACGAGAATACTGTTTGGGAAAGATATAGTTACTTTTGCCATAACAATGATTATGATTTGTAACAAATCTCATTCTAAAATGGGCAGAATCCATAGGCAGTTACATATAGACCAACCTGGGTCTACAGTATTTTGTCTTTGCTTGCCAAAGAAGATATACTAAACCTAGGATGAAAAACTGAAGTTGCATCAGGCACATTATGGTGATTTGACTTTTCCATGATGTTTCTTATACAGGTATAAGTCCCCTTGTGCAGAACCCCCATTATCCATACAGCTCCAAATGATGGGAAAGCCTTCTACCATAGACTCAATTCTAATAAAATAATTACAATTTTCAAAAAATGTATTTCTATTACTATTTCTGTTTAATAATAAAACAGAACCTTGTACAGGTATGGGACCTGTTATTCAGAATGCTTTGGACCTGTGGTTAACAGATCTTTCTGTAATTTGGATCTTCATTTCTAGAAAATCATGTAAACATTAAATAAACCCAATAGGCTGGTTTTGCTTCCAATGAGGATTATTTAAATCTTAGTTGGGATCAAGTACAAGCTACTGTTTTATTATTACTGAGAAAAAGGAAATCATTTAAAAAAAAAATTGGATTATTTGATTATAACAGAGTTTATGGGAGACGACCTTTCCATAATTCTGTTTTTACGTTTGCTTTCCATAATTCAGAACATTCTGGATAACGGGTTTCCGGATAACAGATACCATACCTGTACTTGATCCCAACTAAGATATAATTAATCCTTACCAGAGGCAAAACAATTCTATTGGGTTTGATTACATTTTTAAAGTAGACATATGATATAATGATCCAAATTACAGAAAGATCCTTTATCTGTAAAAGCCAAGGATCCTGGATAATAGGTCCCATACCTCTAGTACTTCCCTAAAACCAGACTTACTGGTGAGATTAACATCACTCCTAGTATGAACAGGGCACTTTGGCTGCAACAAATCCGAGCAACCTGATGCAACATCATCTATTTATTAGATTGCAAATAAATGTCCTTGTAACACTTTTTATGAAAAATGTTATGAAGTGTAAGTTGTATTATTGTCAAAGACAATTTTAATGTACTTTTTTTTGTAAATATATAGGAACAGAAAGGGAAGAAATGAATAATAATATGAATACTGAATGAGATTTTAGTAGCACGGTTTCATCCACGAGGATGTTTGGCAATTAGACTGAGTTACAGGATCAAAGAGCTTACAATCTGATTTTGAAGCGATGAAAGGATTTTACAAGTCCAAGTTGATTGAAAAAAGGGAATGCTGGGAATTCAAGCAGCCTGTGACATTCCCACTGCTCAGTTCCTCCTTAATTAAAGCTGTGAGAGTTTCAAACCTCAATTGAATACATTTTAATAAATTACCTTCCCGGGGGCAGTAAGGCTTTACAGACTTTCATTTTTTTGGCTTTGTGTGGGAGAAGGTCAGGGCCATGGTGAGAATTAACATTTCCATGGTTTGAGCTCTCTAACTGAACTGTATTTTCATAGCCTGTCATCTCACTGGATCTTTTAAAGGGCATCTCCCTAAGCAGAATGGACTTACAGCGATTTCTCCAGTACAGGTAAGTGGCACATTAATACTGTAGTGGCAGTGGTTGTTTCGGCTCTGAAAGTTGAAAAGGTAAGTAACTATTCATCCATTGCCGGTGTGGTGTTCATCATTCAGGGAACAGCTGGAAAGCAGTGAAAGAAGCCTGTGCATCATCTTTTTCTAGCATTAATTTAGTAGCTATCAGACATGTATACTCCTGCATTTTGTTTCATTGGTTATTTCACTCACACATAGAGCAGCATGCCATGCGCTGTGATTCCAGATTTGGAAAGTGTCAGGTAACTAGCAGCACAGTTACAGAAAGGCCCCCAGAAGACTATTTAAAGGCAGATTTCTTTTAAAGGGATACTGTCAAGATGAATCAGTTAATAGAGCTGCTCCAGCAGAATTCTGCACTGAAATCCATTTCTCAAAAGAGCAAACAGATCTTTTTATATTCAATTTTGAAATCTGACATGGGGCTAGACATTTTGTCAATTTCCGATCTGCCCCAAGTCATGTGATGTGTGCTCTGATAAACTTCAATCATTCTTTACTGCCGTACTGTAAGTTAGAGTGATATCACCCCCTCCCTTCCCCCCCAGCAGCCAAACAACAGAACAATGGGAAGGTAACCAGATAGCAGCTCCCTAACACAAGATAACAGCTGCCTGGTAGATCTAAGAACAACACTCAATAGTAAAAACCCATGTCTCACTGAGACACATTCAGTTACATTGAGATGGAAAAACAGCAGCCTGCCAGAAAGCATTTCTCTCCTGAAGTGCAGGCACAAGTCACATGACCAGGGGCAGCTGGGAAATTGACAAAATGTCTAGCCCCATGACAGATTTCAAAATTGAATATAAAAAAATCTGTTTGCTCTTTTGAGAAATGGATTTCAGTGCAGAATTCTGCTGGAGCAGCGCTATTAATTGATTCATTTAGGAAAAAATTTGTTTTTTTCCATGACAGTATCCCTTTAAAAGAAAGACTAACATGCACTTGCTTGAGTGGTAAGGGCTTAATGGCATTTGCTCCCTGTTTATTGTCACAGATAATGGAGGCAAAAGATAATGGTGCTTGTGGTTTCTTTGTATCCAACTTCCCACCCCACTGCTCCAGCAAACAATGTCCAGAGAAGAGAACTGGTGAGAAGATGAAGAGGTGGAATTTAGGGAACCTGCTCCTGCTGGTCGTGCAGCTCCTCACTTATCTCTGGAGAGATATCTGCTTTCATAATTGGCACATTTTGCATCCCATGTCTTTATTTTCAAGGGGTTGCATTCATCTGACAGGTAATAGGAGATGGGTGACCTAGTCAAGGGGCCCTCTCCCACCTTTTTTCTATACATTTTACATTTAGAGGCTGTAATTTAATTCACTGATACTACTGAAGTATGCGACATTCATGCTGATCTCTTTTTACTTGTGTCCTGAACTGCACCAGCAACTAACTAGTGAGTACCATTCGGGCACACTTATTTTCTACAATAAATTCTAGACTACAACAATTCTTAGCCTTTCACTGACATCCTTTAGCTGTCCCACTGATGACGAGAGTTGTAGTTTCATAATCTCTGGGATGCTGAAGGTTGCCCTTTTGATAAATTATATTGAAAATGTCATTATGTACTTACTCAATACATAGAGTTATGATTACCTATACTGTGTCCTGTGTATGTTTTGGCATGTATATTGATTATTCACATAAAGCAACAGTAGTATGAGTTATGCAGGGAAATGCAATTCCCAACATCATCTAATGAGTTCACCTCTCTCTGGTGGATGTTGGGATTTGTAGGCCTTTACTATATGGAGTTGCAAAGCTTCCCTATGATATTGAATAAATAAACAAATCAGCAGCCTCTAGTTTTAAATATTTTTATAAACACATGGCCAAAACTGTTACTGCACACCAACACGAACAACATAGTATATTCCAGGAATGAGTTGCCCTAGCCTGTTACTGGCATGAAATACATTATATGGAAACTCATTATACAGAAAGCTCTGAATTACAGGAAGGCCATTGTCAGGACCGGCACCCAATACCAGAACAAGTGCCAAGCACCGTGGTCTCGGCTTCACCAGTAGTGTGACCACCGTTGGGCTTCGGGAGGAGCCCTCAGCTTACTTGGGTGCCACCTGGACTTAACGAGGGGTACAAGGCGAGATGTTCTGGCTGGCGAAGGGGCACGACTGTTTAGCAGAGTCTTTTGGGCCGAAGGTCACGGTACAAAAGGATTAGGCAGAAGGATGGTCAGACAGGCTGGGTCGAGGCAGGCGGATATCAGAATTGTCAGGCAGGCAAGAGTCAAACCGGGTTGTCAATCAAGGGGTTAAGCAGGAAAAGTTGTCGTAGGCAGGCAAGGGTCAGGATACAGAATGCAGAATAGTCAGGAACAGGCTGGGTCAAACACGGGTAATCAAACAGACAAGATACAGATCAGATGCACAAGGCTCAGGAAACCACTAGAAACAAGTTCTATCACGGGCAAAGGGCTGTACACTGAATGGCCCTTAAATACCTTTCAAAATTCGCGCCAAAACCTGCTGGCGCAAACACCAAAAAGACAAAAAAAAAACCCCAAAAAAACCAAAAACTATTGTGTTTACTTTTTTTTTATAGTAAATTTAAGGTATAAATATCCAAATTCTTTATCTGGAAAAACCTCAGGTCTCAAGCATTCTGGATAACAGGTCCTATACCTGTAACACTAGGTATTGTGAAGGAGATACAATTTATAATTTATACTGCACTCCTTGCAAGTGGATTGCTTGGAATCTAGGACCCAAATATTGAAAAAAAAAAAAATCATAAATTTACTTCAAACCAAGATGGGTTAAGGGCAAGGTGATTATAATCAGCCAATCAGAATTGCAGCAAATCCTGCATGCATAATGCCTTGAGCTGTACTAAGCTTGTTTAAAAATGTGCTTTCTGGAGTTGATTTGTATTGACTTTCAGTGTTTATATGCTGCTCAGTCAGCTAAGGATGCAATATGCTAATAAACACAGTTTACTAACTTGCCCAAGGAACTCAGGGAATAATGGAACCACCTTCTCTTCTAAAGAAGGGAAATTACAGTAGAAGGCTCCACTTTTTCCGTACCATCAGTAAACTCTGGCCTTGCACCTCACATCTACATTGCAGGCCAGCAGCAAAAGCCATTCAGCTCAAGGATCTGGTCTGAGATCAGACGCTCATTCAATTCCATGCCATAACGGTTTTGTGGTTCAAATATTTATTAGAGAGATAGAGAGAGGTACCACCAATAGACACACTCCAGGACATCAGCATTGAGGTTGAATTGAGCTTTCACTCATTTAGCCCCAGAGCCAAATATTGGTCATACAGACTTTGCCCCCCCTACATGGTCCAATAACCTGAAAACCCAAGGAGCCCAGTCACCAGCTATAATTGAGCCATGAATTAACTGTATATTGTCTAAGGTTCTATGTTGTTTTTTTGTGACTGTAAATTGAATACAGAAATACTGTTGGTTATATAATTCTTACAGTGGGAATTGTTTCCCTTAATTCGCTATTGTTTATTTTCTAGCTATTGAGGTGGATGGAGGTGACGTGAAGCATTGTTCAGCCGCAGCCAGGCCTTGGAGAAACTTGGGCAAGTAGACCAGGCAATAATTGATATTCGGAGGTGCCTTGCTGTAGAACCAAAAAATAAAGTATTTCAAGAGGCTGTGAGAAACCTTGGAATTCGTGCTCAGGAAAAAGTCAGTCTTGTGGCAATTAGTCATGCTTGAGTTTTTAAATGTTGCTGTCTCCTTTAACAATCATTATAGCTCCAAATAATAAGAGAAACAAATGCAGATATTTCTATTTTTCTAGACTACATTAAGTTTTACCATCAAAAGACTGTATAGAATGTGGTATGTACAGAGCATAGCAGTTTTCTGTGTCCAAATTGCAGTTGTATGTACTTTATAGCCAATGTCCTGTTCAAGTTAAACAAAGTGCTGACATACTGCAAGTCAATGCTCCTAATCTGTTGGGTTAATCTTAGTGCAAATTATTTTTTACTCCTGTGTTGAGCATTTCCTGGATGTACATCTGTTTTACGCGGTGTGTGTGTGTAAGGTGTTTTTAATGCACACTTAAGAGGCAGAAAACATGCTTTGCATACTGTTCACCACAGGAATTTGGGTGTATAAACTGTGGAACTATGGGCATAGCATACTCAGCACTGAATCAGTTGTACAGGCTGATACATTAGATAGCTTTAAAGGACATAAAATCTCTAAATACCTGCCACTGATTGTTCAAAGGTTAATAGAAAGGCTGCAGCATCCCCTTAATCACTTAGGATGCCTTCTGCTCCTCTACCTCACTCAGCCCCCTTGGGAATTTCCTTTGGCTTATGGCTACAGTTCTTCTCAACTCATCCACGCTCCAGTCTAGCAGCCAATGAAGAGATGGCATTGTTGGCTCCCATAGAAACTCTGCTTTAGCCTTCTCATCCTATTTTTAAATCCAATCCCCCTCTCCTGAGCTTAGAGCAGGGGTGTCCAAACTGCGGCCCGCAATCCATTTTTAATTGGCCCACAGCCAGGGCCGGATTACCCACAAGGCACCCTAGGCAGTTGCCTAGGGCCTGCCTGGTTTTAGGGCCAATGGATGGATGACAATACTACTGGACTCCAGTGCCTTCTTAATACCTGACACGTGCTTTCTTTGGAGCAGACACTGCTGGCAGCTCCTTGTTCCCGGACAGCAGAGAACGGTTATCCATAAACCTCCGTCTTCGCATAACTCCCTCCCTCCTCTAAGTTCTCTTGTCCTTTCGTTCCCTGCGCGCGCTCTCTCTCCTGCTCCTCCTGCTGGTTGCAAGGGGCACTGGCCAAGCTGCTGACGTCACAGCCCTGAGACGAGACATGGGGAGATGGAGGGAGGGAGGCTAAGAGAGGAGGGACAGTCGGGACTCGGGAGAGCAGCGGGGAATGAAATGCGATTTACATTCTAGCTGGCGGAAAGGCAGTTCGGAAGATTTAGTCGGACGAAGAAGAGGAGTTTAATCGACGGATGACTAAACCCCCCCGAATCGAGCAGGTGTCTCTGCCCTAACTGTAGTCACCATCTCCTGGGATAGATGAAGCAGAGTAAGATAATTACAAAAGTTATAGATTGAAAACTGGGAAAGTTATACCTAATACAGACTTGTGTTTTATTTTAGAGCAACAGCACGAGGAATATGAACAAAACAGACATTGCAGCGCAGGATTAACAGTGTGTAGAGGTTTAATTTACTATACAGGAACTGTACAAGGTCAGTGTGATGTTATCACTCAGTTCAAACAAGGTCACTGAACAGAAACAAAAGATTTTCTTAAATTACAGAACTAAACAAAAAGGCATTTGAAAAATACTTTTCACTCATCACTAAAAAAAAAAAAAATGATGGCAGTGAATGAATGAAACGAAAATGTATACTATATGATTTTGGCTAGAAGTATTTTACCTGTGCATGGCCAATTTTAGGACACTCATGTAACGTGCATTGTATGCTGCTTTGCTAAAGACATAATTAATGTGCAATTAAATAATATAGGGATTGTAATGAACGTATGGAATTTTAGGAGATTTGCAGAAGTTTCCATACCCCGATGGAACATAAAGGAAATCAATTGAAGGGGAATGTTCACTGGAGGAATAACTTTCAAAGTGACAATTTTGTCTTCCAATTGTTTTGTGATTTTTGATTAATGTTTTGCTCGACAGAGTTCAAATGAGCCAGTTATCTGGTTGGTGGGGTTCAAATGATCCTGAATAACATAAGATGAAAGTGCTTCAATAGAAAACTGAATGCGGATCTAGCAGAAAGACTGTGGAACCTGGTTTCCTCCTCCTACTCTGTAATTTGTCTTCATTTCTGTCCATTTTTCCTATCAGCGTGCTTCTAACTATCTACCTATCACAGCTCTGACATACAATTGGTGCAACCCAGAGCAAGCAGACAATTCATTTGTTTATTCTTAAGAAAAGTTATTTGCTCATTAGTTACTACAGGTATGGTATCAGTTACCCGGAAACCCGTTATCCAGAAAGCTCCAAATTACGGAATGGCTCAGTCTCCCATAGACTCCATTTTATCCAAATAATCCGTTTTTTTTTTCTCTGTAATAATAAAACAGTATTTTGTAACAAAGATAAAATGAATCCTTATTGGAAGCAAAACCAACTTATTGGGTTTATTTAATGTTTACGTGACATTCTAGTCCCCACACAGACTCCAATGGGTAAAAAAAATGTGTTGCGTGTCAAAATAATTTTAACGCTCACTGACTTCAATGCATTTTGTTGAATTTTCGCCATTACATTAATTTTTGGCGAAGCAAAACCGGTCACATTCGCCCATCGCTAGTTACTATGCATTTGTATTTACCACTGGAACAAAACTTTAGAAATAATTATGGGGGAAAAATATATGAGTGACGGGTTGGAGCCATTTTGACTTCTGAAGCAAAATTGACTTGCCACTCCTAAATCTTGCCCCACAAGGCTGACTGCACATACAAGGCTGTTGTAGTAGGAAGCATTAAGAGTTGTTTCACCTTGTTACTCACCTTGCAACTGTCAGAGTACTTTTTCTTTTCTCCATTGTATAAATATGCCGGTATTTAAATTCACTAGTGTATATTATACAGCCTATATACAGAAACCTAGATCTGTTCCTAAAAAAGACTGCAATGGAACAAACCAAGAGTGTTCTGTATTGCAGGATTAAAATCAAAAGGGGGGGGGGGATTATATAAAACAGGGATGTCCAACCAACTGTAGTTAAACTACAACTTTTAAAATCTGCTCCTTGCAGATGTAGTTTTAAAACAACTGGAGGGTTGTAAGTTGGATACATCGTGCCTAAAATGTAAACATTTCTCATATTAACATTTCTTTAATATACTCCTAATATTTCTCACTGTTGAACTTTCCTAGAGTATCAAGTGCATTTGAATAGACCTTTGTCGAAAACTAATCGTTGGCGAAAATAGATATTTAACTAGCTTTAACAAACACAAAAGCAGTTTAAAATGGTTTAAAAGATGGTTTATATTAAAGTTTATAAAATTGTACAACTGTTCTAGCTGCCCAAAACAGAGTATCTGCTATTCATTACATGCTTATGCCTCATTTTAAAAAAGGACACCATGTCAAAATCAGCGTTCTTCTACTGCAGCCTCTGGAATAAAGACTACATAAAACTGCAGACTCCCAGCTATCAATATTATCTTGCAAGGGCAATTGCTGCCACATACAACAACTCCTAAATATGGCAGACCTTCATTTAAAAAGTTATAGCATACTTGATGGGGTTGATAAGTTAATAAAACCCCTTTAAGTTATGTTGAAAGGGTTACAACCTTTATATGTAAATATAGTTGTATTTATTAAAATGGGAGATGCTAAGCAACTATAACAAAGGAACACTGCAAGAGTGTGTTGTACTGAGCCCACTGATATTGTGCCTATAATGTAGTGTTAAGCTACATAGTCCTACATGATTCTACAGCACAAACAGCATTATATACAGAGAAAATAAACACACCACCATTGGGTACCTCATCTGGAAAAAAAAGAAATACTTTGTGAAACAACCGTAAAAAAAGGTGCAGAGGTGTTCATGATGATTAAAAACCGTATATGTACAAATAAAACATTAGCTACAAAACCTGGGAGAACTGTACCCAAAATACATATAAGGGAATTATAAAGCTTCTATTATACAGTCCAGCTTAAATCTCAATAGAAACAGATGTATACCACCAAGTGGAAAAAGCAACATTTACAGATATGAGTGTTAAATGGATATATTTATATATCTAGCAAAAGAGATTAAGTTAAGAGTGCAAAATGTGCATAGATGCTTGCTTTATATTTGAAGGATAGAACCTGGCCCTGTTGCGTATTCACCCTCTTATTAGGGGTGGTGGGAGGGGTAAATTCACCCTTCATGTAAGAGAACAGCCAATCAAAGCAGTGCATAAGCCTACAGACCGGAAAGCCACAGTCATCTTGGTACCATGCCTCGCTCACACTCTGCTGGTTTCACCGCTGGACATACACTGTTAGAACGGCGGATGTGTAATAGTGGAATTCAGAATATGGGGATTGGTGTTAGATCTTGTAGCTTTTGAAAGTTCTCGCTGCAAAAGAAAAATAGACATTATTTCACCTGGGAAGTAAAAGGCAGTAGGAGAAGGAACATACACAGGTAAATAAAATGATCTCAAAGCAGGCTTCAACCCAATCATTATTGCCAAAATGCCAAGAATTGTGCAAATTGTGGTATCATCACATCCTCTCTGCAGTATATTTTTACAGAACTGTTATAACCAACAGGAAGAAAGTTTGATTCTAGTTGTTGTTGTGTCCAATGTAAGATGAGATCATTTAATTTACTGTAAATGTGCTAAAACAGCAGTTATTAGAGAAACCTTGGGGTACATTTATCAAAAAGTGAAGTTAGAGATCAGACCAGTACTCTAGAGTGAAATTCTGCTACTCTCCATTCATTTCTATGGGATTTTTAAAAGAACAGGTGAAAGTTCATCCTTTGATAAATAAGCCTTTCAAAAACCCATAGAAATGAATTGTGAATGGCAGAATTTCACTCTAGCGGCGACCTCTAGCATCACTTTTTGATAAATAAACCCCCATGCACCAAAGACAATGAGAAACCAACTTAGAACTGGCAGTGTACTAGCCAAATTATTCACATAATGTACCTTTTCTTAGACATTTTTTTTTCTCTGAACCAAGTGTTTTGTTCTGAATTTTTTTTGGTTCAGAAAAAAACACATTTTAGTTAAAACAAAGAGCAGCACCACTGATGATTTGCTTTGAGTTGCAATATAATTAGAAGAAAAGAAGAAGAAAAATCAAGATGTCAATATGTTAAAATGTAGATATAATCACGCACAGAAAGAAACAAAAAGGTCAAGGTCAGGTGCAGGATAGCCACGGGCTTATTAAGAGTATTAAATATCCCACTTAACTTAGTTATGCAATTCATTAAAGGGATCCTGTCATTGGAAAACATGTTTTTTTCCAAAATGAATCAGTTAATAGTGCTACTCCAGCAGAATTCTGCACTGAAATCCATTTCTCAAAAGAGCAAACAGATTTTTTTTATATTCAGTTTTGAAATCTGACATGGGGCTAGACATTTTGTCAATTTCCCAGCTGCCCCTGGTCATGTGACTTGTGCC
Source organism: Xenopus petersii (assembly GCA_038501925.1). Taxonomy (NCBI): domain Eukaryota; kingdom Metazoa; phylum Chordata; class Amphibia; order Anura; family Pipidae; genus Xenopus; species Xenopus petersii. The sequence continues at coordinate 90,160,249 of CM076677.1, forward strand.
TGCACTTCAGGAGAGAAATGCTTTCTGGCAGGCTGCTGTTTTTCCTTCTCAATGTAACTGAATGTGTCTCAGTGGGACATGGGTTTTTACTATTGAGTGTTGTGCTTAGATTTACCAGGCAGCTGTTATCTTGTGTTAGGGAGCTGCTATCTGGTTACCTTCCCATTGTTCTTTTGTTTGGCTGCTGGGGGGGGGGAAGGGAGGGGGGTGATATCACTCCAACTTGCAGTTCAGCCGTAAAGAGTGATTGAAGTTTATCAGAGCACAAGTCATATTACTTGGGGCAGCTGGGAAATTGACAATATGTCTAGCCCCATGTCAGATTTCAAAATTGAATATAAAAAAATCTGTTTGCTCTTTTGAGAAATGGATTTCAGTGCACAATTCTGCTGGAGCAGCACTATTAACGGATTCATTTTGAAAAAAACATTTTTTCCCATGACAGTATCCCTTTAAAGGGAAATGTGAGAAATGTGAAAACCTCCAAGAATAAAAATCCCTTGTCCAATGATGTAGGGAAGGAATTGTAAACATTTTAGAGGTCACGGAGACCCCCCCCCCCAATATGATTCATTGCACATTATTTTCACAAGATTGTGCCATTTTAACCAAATACAATTAATAATTCCCAGTCTATAACTGTCACTTACTAAACTCAGCATCCTGAATGCCAAATGCCTATAACTGCCTTAGTACCTGGATCTCTTTTCTCTGTTTAAAATGGGTTAGTTGAGAAAAGTATGCAATGTTTAGCAATACAGAGTAGTGCTTATAAAAGAAATGAAGCAGAATTAATTATTGCATGTAGAAGAGTTAGAGAACCTTTTTTAATGTGGCTACTAATTCTTCCACTGACAGAGTGGAAGAAATAAATCTACACTACATAAACAATTCTAAACCAACTAATTGGGAAAAGGGATAAAGAACACCATTGTGGAAGATAGCACATTTTACAGTTTCACCTCTGTTATTAAATGTAAGTATATATGTAAGTAAAATGTAAGAAGTCATGCCATATAAACACAAAAAGGCATATATGCAGGCATTCCCTAGGAACTACAAAAAAGAAGCAAACATGCTACTTTGCTTCCTTACAGAGTACCTGTTCTCACTCCTCTGCTGAGTGATTGTGAGGAGTAAAAGCAGTATATACAGCAGCCCAGCCAACTTCACTACTCCATAGTAACACTGCCAGTATGGGGGCCCCTGGGACTTTTACTTGCAACCACTGATGATGTTGGGCAGATTGGGGGTGGGGCATTGGTAAAATGGGGGCAGGATAAAGATTAAGTGGCTAATGGTGGCCATAGACACACAGATCCGATCGTACGAATCGAGGATTCGTACGATTTTCAGATCGTGTGTGGCATGTGCCGACTTCTTTCGTCCGGCGGAGATCGGTCGTTTGGTCGATCGGTCAGGTTTGATTTTGACCCGACCGATCCCACCGGAGCTCATGGCACATCGTAATCTGATCGTTCGGCCGTACGGCCGAACAATCAGATTACCCCCGATATAGCCATGCCTGTTAATGGCATATCGGGGAAAGATCCGCTCGTTTGGCAACATCGCCAAACAAGCGGATCTTTGCATCTATGGCCACCTTTAGCAGTTATTGGTTCAGCATGTATTAGTTAATTAGCGTTAGGAAGACAAGTCTACATATCATTAATACAAAGCAAAATGTGGAAAACTGAAGCAAAGCATTAAAAAACAAACATATAAGGCAATGAACATCACAGCAAATAATCAGTAAGAAAGAAAGTATGGAGTAAAACTGCAACACAGTCAGGATGAAAACTCAGCTATGTCAGTAGGGGAACTAAAGCAGATAGGATACCAATAGTTCCATAAAATATAAAGTTCACCCTTAATGAACCTTTAGTATGATGTATACAGTGATGTTCTGAAAAAATGTGCAATTTTTTTTTGTGGTTTGTGGTTTTGGAATTTCAGCAGCTATCTGGTTGCTAGGGTCCAATTTACCAATTTGCAAGTGTTTTGACTGGAAGATTAATAGTAGAGGGCTTGAACAGAAAGATATGTGCAACAATAAAATCATAGCCTCACAGAGCAATAGTTTGGCTACTAGGTTTAGTGCTCCCCCACAACCAGATAGCATTTTAAACTGCAAAAGAGGAAGGCATATCGTTCAAAAATTATGTTTAAGAACTGAAACATACTAAAAGTTAATAAATGGTGAACTACCTTTAAAGGGGATGTAAATAAAACCTTACTGTATGCAATGAAATGTTCCCCTCTATCAGCTGCAGACGGTTCCCAACTGCTCTGCAGGGAAACAATCATACTTTCAAATGGCAGGGGGGAGCCCCCCCACCTAACTTCCTTGACTTTGAGCCCCCACCTAACTTCCTTGACTTTGAGCAGCTTTGTTTGTTTCCCTGTAGAACACCCAGCAACTGTGTCTTGCTGTATTGGCTTCTATGGCAGATATTATTTCACTTGAGCTGTTTTGATCATTAAGACGGTCCCTAAGCCTCCCAACTGAAGCCCAGACCACACTGAGCATGTGCATAGTCCTGGTCTTGCAAAGATGTTTAACAAAGTTACAAGATGACAGCCCCCTGCGGCCAACTTTGAAAACATAAATAATTTGTTTAATTAGGCTTATGGTGCAGTAAAACATACAAAAAACCTTCCAAGAGGCATGCATTTATTTACTAATACAGACCTCTGCTATGCAGATGTGGAGTCAGAATGTGTAGTGTCCCTCTATAAACACAGAAGATCTATGTATTATATATTAAATAAAGGAATGCAATTGCAACTTTTATAGTATGCTTTGGGACCTGCAGTACTGCAATAAGAAACATCTCCCCAGGACAAACTGCATCAACTATGCCAATGAAGAAACTACAGTATCATAACTTAGACATTATTCTTGATCAAAAATACGTCCCTTTAGTTCTCTAAACATGTTTAGAAGTATGTTCATTTGTCACAAAGAAAACTCCCTTGCTTGCAGAGAGTGTGGAAAACATTTTTTTGCATTGGTTGCTGCTGTGCTGGGACTACTGAATAGCAATGCAAAGTCAGAAGCCAAGTCATTAACCCGAATACTGGTTGTATAATTATACTTCAGCACCCCAGTATGTAAGAACATTCAAAAAGCTCCCTCAAAAAAAATAAAATAAAAACCTTAATATGCCCTACCAGCATGCCATCACCATAAACTGCACTAAAGCGGTAAGCAAATAGTTTTCCTCCCTGACTGTGTGCTTCTCCATGATCATTTCATTTTTATTGTTTTGTTTAGAAAAGGTAAATTACCGCAAACTCAGAATAGGTGCTTGCAACAGAGTTAATGCTGATGTTACGTTGAGCAGGTTTTGTAAGGTAGCACCCACCGCTCATAGCGGTTCCATTCAGCTGCAACATATTCTCTTTGTTCTTTTCTAGCCGCTTTGTCTGTGGAGTTTTGAACACTCTGGTTGGAGTTCGTGAGGGTAATCCAGGCTGATTTAATGGAGAAAAAAAAAAATGATTGAACAAACTTTTTTTTTTCATGTAGCAGGTCAACAAAATGTCTAGCAGTGAGAATATTATAGATAAAATATCCAGCTAAAGGAACTATGGAGGCTGTTGGCAGATTTCCATACATTGATGATCTCTGGATCTCCAATTATTCCAAGCTTTGTATACAGAAAGCTATCACTTTTCCCCCCATAACCTTCAAAACTATTCCTATTGTCTACTAGAACAAAGAAAAGAAAAAGTCAATAATTGACTATAATGGACTATAATGTTTGTGCACTTATGTTGTGCAGTAAACCGAACCAGAATCAATAGATTCATATAAAATTACTGGGAAGAATAAAAGGTTATAATTTACTAAAGCACTTCCAGTGAATCAACTAACCTTGCCAGCACAGATAGGTGGACGAGATACAGGAGAGTGACAAATCGTCCCACTAAATGCAGAGCGCAGAGTGCTGTTGGAGGAACTGGAGCTGGATGTGCCATTAAGCTGGAGGGAAAAGCAGGCAATGTTAATATTTATTAGTTAATGCCAGGGTATGCACGTGCACTACAGTGGCTTGCAAAAAAAACAAGACAGTACTTTAGAACATGGACAATATTTAGTAGATACTGTACATGCACAGAGATTAAGTGGGGGAAATAATCAGTAATGAATAACATTAATGAATAATCATTTTACTTTTCTAGAATGCAACCCCAACCTATTAGCAACCAGAAATACAATAAACATTTTCCAGCCATGCCTATCTATGGATAGAGCTTTTCATTGGCATGTGTTATTGGTATAAATATAGTGCCTGTGAGTATGCAAAGCTCCAAGTTGTACAATGAGTAGCATAACGTACTTAAAATACCAAAAAAAAGTTACAGTAATATTTGCCATCTTTGTGAATTTCTAGAGCACTTCAGCTCTATCCATGGCAGCACAAAGAACCCATTGGCTGAAAAACTGGTCAGCAGACCTTAGTGAAAAAATCCTTAGTGTCAGTACCTTTCAAGGGACAACTATTATTTGGAGAAGAACTGGAGAAATAATAATTTCCTAGGCAATTTTTAAAGGACGCTTTGCAAGAAGATACAGTTCACCACAATGCTAACACTTTCGCTCCAAGACAAATGACTTGGGTTGCACTTCTCAGCAGACAAAACATGCATCAGCCTGATGGGGCACCCCCTCTGGAGTTATTAGAACCTATAGGGGGCAGGTTACCACAAATCCGCGAGGTATGGGTCCAGGAAGCTTCAGATAACGGAGTCAATGAAATCATTTTGAAAGGCTACCACCTGAATTTTTCATCCACTCCCCCCAGAAGATTCCTCATGGCCAGAGCCCCTTGCAACACCACCAAGACATTTCCTTTTGGATTGTATCACCAAAATGGAGCAAACCAGAGTGATCATATCTGTACCACCTCCGGGGGAAAAGTCTCCTCAGTTTAATAGCAAACTGCTTTGCTCCATGTCATGCAAACTTTTAATTTCATGTTTGAATTAACCACCCCCCTACTGCAGACACAATAAAAATAATTTATTAAACTTTTTTTCTCAAATCATACCTTTCTACATTTACTAGGTGTACTGGGTGCAATCATACGCCTCTTGTTGGGGGTTTTTGGTGCACTGCCATAGTGAATTTCCTCCTCAAGCTGCCGATTCTTCTTCATAAGCTATAGTAACAAACGTATGAAATTTGTAATTACACATTAGCTACGGGAAGACAAACACCAAAGCAACAGCAGTAAAGCTATAAGTCCGGGATGGATATATAGTATGTTAGCTGTATTCAGCTAAAGGTCATATATCCAACCTTAAAAGTATGGGCATAAAGAACAAATTTAAAAAGGCCACAGGACATTACTGTGAATCTGCCAGACAGTGCACGGGCAGTGTTACTTGCTTGGTCCTTTTTTAGATTACATGGCATCTGATCCTTAGCTTCTTGCAGAGAACTGGCCTCAAACACAAATCATTGCAGCTTCACATTAAAATGTACTTTGGGGGGGACTACTTTTCAATCTTACCCGGTCTTGTTTCTCCATCTCTTTCTCCTGATGAAAAGTCTCCCATTGCTCTGTAACATAGTCCATAAATTTTTTTTCATTTACAAAAAACTCTTGTTCTTGTTCCTGCTCCCATGCAGAAATGCGCATTTTCAGCTCTTCTTCCAACTACAGAATAGGCAAAAACACAGTTTAGAAATGTTTATAAAACTACTTAAAGGAACTGTTCAGTATAAAAATAAAAACTGGGTTTTATTTTTGCTGTGCAAAATAAAAGATGTTTTCAATATAGTTAGCAAAAAATGTAATCTATGAAGGCTGGAGTGGCTGGATGTCTAACAAAACAGCCAGAGCAGTACTTCCTCCTTTGCAGCTCTTGGTTTCCACTGATTGGTTACCAGGCATTAACCAATCAGTGACTTGAGGAGGGGCATGTGGGTCATAACGGTTTGCTTTTAAAGCTCACCTGCATGCTAAGGATCAATTGCAAACTCACTCAACAGTTATGCCCCATGTGCCCCCCCCCTTTAAAGTCACTGAATAACTAAGACTAGAGAGCTGAAAAGCAGGAAGTAGTGTTCGGACTATTATGCTAGAAATCTGTTCACTCCTGCTTTAACAAGGAATAGATTCAATTTGCACAACACTTCAGTGGGTTATTGATGGGAAAAGGTGCATTTGGCAAAGAGCATACCTTTGGAAGCATCTTCTGCAGTTTTGCCCTTTGCTTTTCTTCTTTCAACAGATTGCCCCCTCGATTTGTGAACCTATTAGGGTCTGTAGCTTTTTTCTGTTGGGGGAAATGAAGAGGCAATTTATATACTTGTTCTGGTGAAAGGAAAAAAGGGGATACATACCCATTTTAATTTGCATCATGAAGTGATTTTATACTCAAGTGCAGACTCTAAAGTATGCATATTGTATTCCTAAATCAATGACACCAATCGCTCCTGGATGCACATACATACAGGCCATACATGCCTTGATTTGGTTTAGCTGATTTTGACCATCTAGGCATGTATGTTGTAAGTTTGGTTTCAAAAGATCATCCTGTTGGACAACAGATGATCTGTCCCCTTATGAAAGTTTTATGAAGCGCCTCCACTTCTAGCAGTTCTGATGATTCATACTGTTGGCCCACAAAAAAAGGAATGGAGCAGTGAGTAGAGGATCTTCCAGTGGATGGCCAACATAGATGTTATGATAATTTTGCAAATGATGTTAAATTTTAATTAGGGATGCACCGAATCCAGGATTCGGTTCGGGATTCGGCCAGGATTCGGCCTTTTTCAGCAGGATTCGGATTCGGCCGAATCCTTCTGCCCAGCCAAACCGAATCCAAACCCTAATTTGCATATGCAAATTAGGGACGGGGAGGGAAATCGCGTGACTTTTTGTCAGAAAACAAGGAAGTCAAAACTGTTTTCCCCTTCCCACCCCTAATTTGCATATGCAAATTAGGGTTCGGATTCGGTTCGGTATTCGGCCGAATCTTTAGCGAAGGATTCGGGGGTTCGGCCGAATCCAGAAAAGTGGATTCGGTGCATCCCTAATTTTAATGGTTTTCTGAGATACTAGAATTTTTAGATTGCTAATACCAGGCTTTAGCACCAGGTTTTTAGTCAGCAACCCTAGGGTTAACTAAATCCAGGAAATACATAGAAAGTTACTACTCTACTCTGGGTCTTCAAAGAGAGCTATTGAGCTAAATCCTGTCTAGCAACATAAAACTTTATATATTTTTAAAATCACTTAAAACATAAAGCGTTCAGTGTTCACAAGGACCACGCAATAAGTTTACACCATAAATCATATTTTACGGATCCCTCTGGCAAGCTAACTTAGATATCTAATCACAGATTGTTAAAACCTTTACTTAAAAGGAACAGTAACACCAAAACATGAAATTGTTTCAAAGTAATGAAAATATCATGTAGTGTTGACTTGCACTGGTAAAACAGATGTGTTTGCTTCAGAAACACTACTATAGTTCAGATAAACAAGCTGCTGTGTAGCAATGGTGGAAATTGAAAAAAGGCTATATGGCACAGGTTAAATAGCAGATAACACATAATGTTCTACAGAGCTTATTTGCTATCTGCTGTGTAACCTGATCCTTTCTCCTTTGAATAGCTGTCCCCATTGGTACACAGCAGCTTATTTATATAAACAATAGTAGAGTTTCTGAAGCAAACACATCAGTTTTACCAGTGCAGGGCAAGACTGCATTATATTTTTATTACTTTATAACACGTTACTGTTTTGATGTTACGGTTCCTTTAAATGGGTTGTTCACCTTCAAACACTTTTTTCAGTTCGGTTGGTGAAAATTTCAGACAGTTCACCAGAATTACTTTATATTTGTGACCATTTTTCTAATATTGAAGTGTAAAGATGAATTTTTCACCTTCTAAAGCAGCTCTGGGACGAGGGTTGCCGACCCTTTTACTGTACTAAATTGATACATTTCTTATCTGTGTCCCTGCAGAGCAGCATCCCTGAGCTTCAGTAAAGGAGAATTCAAACTCCCAATTAAGAAAAGCCCCTATCTACTAAGCTAAATAGCCCCCCCTCATACTTCACTAGCCCTGAAAATGTCCCTAAAATATTTCTCGCCGATCAGTGCAGAGTAAGTGCAGCAGAGCTTGTGGGCGCTATCTTCCAGATCATCTGATTTTTCGGGTCCTCTTTGCCAATTTCCAGCATTTTTGAAGCATGCATGTCGGTACGAACTGGAAGACTGCTCCAACTGTGCATGAGCCAACACAGCTCTCTATTACAGATAAAGACCGGTGATCTGGAAGATGGCACCCACAACCTCCGCTGCGCTTACTATGCGCATTCAGGGCTAATAAGTATGCAGGGAGGGGCTATCTAGTTTATTAGTTAGGGGCTTTTCTTAATAGGGAGTTGAGTTCTCCTTTAAAGGAAGCTGTTGGAATTGATACAATATGATAATATCGCACAGATACAGCTGAGAAATGTATCAACTAAATGTAGCAAATTGTAACAGAATGCACTTGGATCACTGAGCTGCTAGACAGACACTAGACACAAGAAGGAACATTAAAAACTTAAATTTTGGAAAAAATAAAAAATAATAGATGGAAAGCAGTTGAAAAAAGTCTGTTTATGGTGAACAATATGAAAACAACTACTGGAAAAAAAGTGTTTGGAAGGTGAAAACCCCTTTAAAATGATCCATCGTAACATTTTAAAGGAACAGTAACATCAAAAAATGAAAGTGTTTTAAAATAATAAAAATATAATGCAATGTTGCCCTGCACTGATAAAACTGCTGTGTTTGCTTCAGAAACACTACTTTTGTTTATATAAAGAAGCTGCTGTTTAGCAATGGTGGCAGCCATTCAAAGGAGAAAGGGCTCAGGTTACACAGCAGATAGCAGATAAGATGTAGAGCATAATGGTGTTATTTGTTATCTACTATTTAACCTGTGCTATACAGCCTTTTTAAATTTCCACCATTGCTAATCAGCAGCTTGTTTATATGAACTATAGTAGTGTTTCTGAAGAAAACACATCAGTTTTACCAGTGCAGGGCAACAGTACATGATATTTTCATTACTTTAAAACACTTAAACAAAATCAATCACTAAAATCATGCACTGCACCCTCATTAGAAGAATCGGTAGCAATTCAGTCAAAAACAGAATTATTTGCTTAAATATAACACTATAGGAAAGGGCCTGCTAGTTTGTTACTTCTTACTCCAAACATGCTTTATCCTGCATTTCTCCTTCTTTCATTCTCATGCTTCATAAAGCATTTTTCACTACCTCCTCCGACTAATCCCACTTCTATACAAATCTCAGCCTCTCTTCTCTCCTCTCCTTCCCTCTCCACACATGAAGTATATAAAGTACTCTGTTTAGCTATTCCACAAAGCTCCTCTTTTTCATACAAACCAAGGACTTATAAATCTCACTTAGTCTTTCTTTCCTTTCTATTGCTGGCAGCTGGGGACATTTCCCCAAACCCTGGCCCTTACCCCATCCCAGTTATAACACGGCCACGAGCTCCTTCTCTCCGGAGCAAATTCAAACAGTATAGAACACTTACTCCTATACCCAAAAACCCAGTTAATCTTTCATGTGCTCTCTGGAATGCCAGATCTGTTTGCAACAAGCTCACCGCTATACACGACCATTTCATTGCAAATTCCTTTAACCTACTCGCACTTACTGAAACCTGGCTTTCTCCTACTGACACTGCCTCACCTGCTGCCCTGTCCTATGGGGGCCTACACCTCACTCATACTCCCAGACCTGGTAACAAACCTGGAGGTGGGGTAGGTTTGCTTCTGTCTCCCCGCTGTACTTTTAAAGTTCTTCCACCTGTTCCCTCTCTATCATTCTCCTCATTTGAGGCTCACTGCATTAGGCTCTTTTCTCCTGTTTCACTCTGCATTGCTGTTATATATCGACCACCAGGACCAACTGCACAATTTCTGGACAACTTTGCTGCCTGGCTTCCTTACTTTCTTTCATCTAACATCCCATCCATCATATTAGGTGACTTTAATATACCTGTTAACAACATTAACAACTCTTCTGTCTCTAAACTTCTTTCACTAACCTCCTCCCTAGGCTTATCTTTGTGCTCAGACTCCCCCTCTCACTCCAGTGGTAACACTCTGGATCTCATATTTACCAGACTCTGTTCAACCACCAATTTTACTAACTCACCATTTCCCCTCTCTGATCACAATATGCTCACATTTCAACTCTCACTAACTCCCTCCTCAACCCCTGCTATTCCCCAAACACGTACTTACCGTGACTTGCAAGCTGTAGACGTGTCACATCTCTCTTCTTCCTTTGACTCTCTTCACTCTAATATCTCAGCCATCTCTTGTCCTAATGTGGCTACCTCTGTCTACTATAGTACTCTCACCACTGCCCTAAATGAGCTTGCTCCTATAAAAACGAAACGTTCTAGACCCAAACCACTTCAACCTTGGCATACTGCTCATACAAAAGCGCTCCAAAGACACTCACGTGCACTTGAGCGTCGCTGGCGCAAATCCCGTTCAGAATCAGACTTTTGGAGCTACAAATCTGCCCTGCGCTCCTTTAACACCAGCCTCTTCCAAGCCAAACAAACATACTTTACTTCACTCATTAACTCCCTTTCTAAAAAACCAGCACAACTTTTCTCCACCTTTAACACTCTCCTTTCCCCTTCTCCACCCCCTCCATGCACATCTGTCTCTGCTCAAGATATTGCTGAGCACTTCAAAAACAAAATTGACACTATTAGAAGGGACATTACACTACTCAACCCCCCTAGACTTCCACCACCCTCCCTTCACACTCCCCAGTCTCTCCTGTGCTCCTTCACCCCTGTCACTGATGAGGAAGTCTCAAAGCTTCTGGCCTCTTCTCACCTTACCACATGCCCGCTTGATCCAATTCCCTCAAAACTTCTCCGCAATACCAATCCTGGTCTAATCAAAGCCTTAACTCACCTATTTAATCTTTCGCTCTCAACTGGACTGTTTCCTTCTCAACTAAAACATGCTCTTGTCACCCCCATTCTGAAAAAACCCTCTCTTGATCCCTCCAATCTTGACAACCTCCGACCTATCTCTCTGCTACCTTTCATCTCTAAACTACTTGAGCGCCTAGTCTACAACCGACTTACCTCATTCCTCTCTGACAATAACCTGCTAGACCCCCTACAATCTGGTTTTAAGCCACAACACTCCACGGAAACTGCCCTGACTCGACTAACTAATGACCTTTTAACCGCAAAAGCCAACAATCATTTCTCACTACTAATACTGCTTGATCTCTCAGCCGCATTTGACACTGTAGATCACCCTCTCCTCCTCCAGTCCCTCCAGTCGCTTGGCCTTCGTGACACAGCCCTGTCCTGGTTCTCTTCTTACATCACCAATCGTTCCTTCAGTGTCTCCTACAATGGAGCATCATCTTCTCCCCTACCTCTTTCTGTTGGAGTTCCTCAAGGCTCTGTCCTAGGACCATTACTATTCTCCCTCTACACTTCCTCCCTTGGCAAATTAATAAATTCGTACGGTTTCCACTACCACCTCTATGCTGACGATACTCAGATCTATCTCTCATCTCCTGATCTCAACCCAGAACTCCTAACTCGCGTCTCCTCCTGCCTGTCCGCTATCTCTACCTGGATGTCGCAACGCTACCTTAAATTAAACCTCTCCAAAACTGAAATGGTTCTCTTTCCTCCAAATAACACCAGTAGCATCCCCGAAGTATCCATCATAGTTAACAATTCCACTATCACCCCCTCTCCCCAGGCCCGGTGCCTTGGGGTTATCCTAGATTCTGCCCTGTCATTCACTCCTCATATCCAGTCACTTATCAAATCATGTCACTTCCACCTAAAGAACATATCCAAAATACGATCATTTATCACCCAAGACGCTGCCAAAATTCTTATTCACTCTCTCATCATATCGCGTCTAGACTACTGTAACTCGCTTTTAATTGGCCTCCCCCTCCAGAGACTGTCACCTCTCCAGTCCATAATGAACACTGCTGCGAGGCTCATACACCTCAGCAACCGCTCCTCCTCTGCCTCGCCATTCTGTCAATCCCTGCACTGGCTTCCGTTACCTTTCAGAATCAAATTCAAATTAATGACACTGACTTTCAAAGCACTTCACAACTCTGCTCCACCCTACATCTCTGAACTCATCTCTATATACTCACCCACTCGCTTACTACGCTCCTCTACTGACCTCCTACTCAACTCTTCTCTCATAACCTCCTCACATGCTCGCATTCAAGACTTTGCAAGGGCTGCACCCCTCCTCTGGAACGCTCTCCCACGGTCTGTCCGACTTTCTCCCACCCTTTCTACTTTCAAAAAATCTCTGAAAACGCACTTCTTTCGAGAAGCCTACCCTCACTCTGCTTAACTACCAAACGCAACACCACATACAATACCACATTTCTCACCCACTTACTTCGATCTTGCCCACTCCCACACCTTGTGCATTACTCCCTCCCCTTTAGACTGTATGCATATGCATAGGGCCTTCCTCACCTTTTTGTACCTGTATTGATTGTGATGTCTGTTACTCCATGTATTCATATATGTAATTTGTGTGATGTAGTTGTATAATCACATTTACTTTACAGTGCTGCGCAATATGTTGGCGCTATATAAATACATGTTAATAATAAATAATAATAATAATAAAAGGGCACTGCCATATTCCACAGCTTTCTAGTAAAAAAATAAAAGAGTCAATAACAGAGTCATAATAATGTTAGACTTACATCAAATTCTAAGAATAGACGCCAGTTCTCTTGCCATTTCTGCACACCTTCAAACATTTCCTTGTGTGACTCATAGTATTGTTTAATGCGGGTTATTTCAGCATCATGAAGACACAGCAGATCTTCACTGTAATCCTCTAATAATGAAAGATGATATGGAGAGTTATACAAAGCCTAACATAATTTGATATTCTCAGGCCTTTGTGGACTAAAGTATAACATTACTACTTACCACTGTTAAATGGTGCAAAAGCTTGTCTTTGACCAGTGCTATAGAAGCATTTGTCCCAGTAAGAGGATAATTCCAGTCTAATTGCATCCACTATAAGTTTTATATTCTGCAGCTTTAATTCCTGAAGGCGATTCAATTCCTCCTGCAACTGAAAGTAGCATGCATTTAGAAAAACGGGCATTATTTCAGCTGATAGAATAGGTTAGCTAATATTAACACACTATGGGGCTCATTTATCAACACTGGGCAAATTTGCCCATAGTCAGTTACCTATACTATAGCAACCAATCAGTGATTCGTTTTTTTAAGCCAGCTGCAGGTAGAACAATGAATGCAGCAATCCGATTGGTTGCCATGGGTTACTGCCCATGGCCAAATTTGACCAGTGTTGATAAATGACCCCCTATGGGTCAAAGTTAACCATCAAATTTGACTTTTTATTGTAATTCAAGTTTTTTGGGCAAAAATTTTGGAAATCAAGTTTCCAAAACCACATTTGAAATTTATTAAATGCAAAAAAATCTCAAGTTCAGCATCTTAAAGCTGGCAAGTTCAGTTCAGAAGTAAACTGGAGTTATATTAGCAAAATGCAAGGTTTTTTTTTTTATTTGAAATTAAAATGTTGGGTAGAATTTGATTTCAGTGCTTTTTTATGCAACTATATGTTTTTTGTAATAAATATGCAGGCATTTGAGATGCAAAATTTGGGGGGGGTTCAAAATAGAATAAAAGCAAAATCCGATAATCATAGATTTTTAATATATTGGTCTCTGTGTATACAGTCAATGAAGTGTAAACATGCATTTCATGCACCTGGAATTAAAAAAATTTATTTAACAAAATCCTCTTACTGCTTTAATAGTCTTTCCTTTTGATCCAGTCATATGAACTGCAAAAGAATCTCGTTCTTCTTCAGGTACCTGAAGCCTTTCCCAAAGTTCAGTAATTTTAGACTTCAGTTCTTCACACAAAATTTGATTCTTCACTTTCTGTTCTTCCAACTGCAATTACAGAATATGGATCATTAAAGATTTAAAATTAAAGATTTTAGATTCAGGAACCAGTACTTGGTTCCCTATGGCTGCAGATTCAGGTGTCTGTGTAGCACCTTAAAGTACAATAATCCAATAAAGAGTTGAATGAAAACAGCTCCAGGCAGTAACAGTTGATAAAGGGCTCTGCCAGAAACATGTAGTGTGCTTACACTGCTAATAAAAACACATTGCAGTTTGAAGAATAGGGATCACGTTTAAAAACAGATTGTAGAATGGTTACATCCAGCAAAAGCATAACAATCAAACCAGTAGTTACTCAACCTGAATAAGAAGCTGTTGCAATGCATCAAGATTCTCTTTAGAAAGGCAGAAAGCTTCCTCATCCTCACAAACTACATCACGTTCAAAGCTTGTGTCAGGAAGTCGATCCAGTTCCTTCATACAAGAAATAATCTGCTTCTTTGTACTTTTAAATTCTGCTTCCCGGCGTTCCTATGAATCCATTAAAGCCATCTTTAGTGAGTTGAATTAAACAAGAGGTAGCTGCCCTAGCAGGATAGAGCAGCAGATGTAGACTGGAAAAAGCGTGGTATAGCAAGTATTATAGGCCAAAAAAAAAAAAAAAGGATCAATAATGCCTTATATGCGGGGTGCTGAAAATGAAGCCCTTCAGCTGTTTTGTTGTTGAAGTAAAACTAATGGATCTTCTGAGTTCTGGGAATTTTAACGCATACAAAGCAACTTCACACAAACTAGACTTCAACTTTATGTTATTAGTGTAGCCTCCCCAAATTTCTTTTTAACAAAAGACTAATATATTTAGATGGCATCCTAACAAGATGTCAGACATCCAGCTTCAGGGACAGTATTAAAATAATCAATATACTGTACCTTTTCGGCAGAAAGCCCAGCCAGATGCCTCCTAAACTGATCCAGCTCCTGGAGACTTGGAACACATGCACTGTCGATGTGGAATGGAGAGGTCCACAGAATATCACACAAGTCTTGATCACGCTCAATTAATAATTTCAACTCATGCATTCTCTCTTTTTTCTGTTTAAGCATAACTTCTACTCTTGTTCTCAAGTTCTTTTCTAGCTGTAAAATTGTTGTATCCTCCTCCTGTTAAAAAACAAACAAGGTGGAAGTCTCTGCTTTGGAAATATGTTTTTGCAATATTTTTCTTTAAAGGCATTCAGGTTATAGGATACTCTACGAAGAATGCTAGCAATGAGGGTTCCAAAATATTTGCCATCCATATGTTTAGTATGAAATCGCTTACTTCAAATGGCGGGAGTTGAAGCTCCATGCAGACTGTATTGAGTTCTTTTCGGCACACATCAATACTCTTTAGGAGACGCTGTTTCAAATTCTCCTCTTCCTCAATCATCCTCGATAGAAGAAGCTATGAAAAGTAATATTTAGACAACTGTAGTAAATATCACATATTTCCATAACTTTAAGCCAAAATGAAGCTTTAATGGAAGCATTTAGCAGCTATGAGGCAGCCCAGATTTATACTGCCTGGAAGCATAGCAAGTAGAACCTAGACCAAATTTAAATAATACTAAAAGGTACTAAAGACTAACATATGCATTTGTTAAATCTTCCCTAATCGCCAGGTGTGCCCTTATCCTAAGCAGTGAATTTATTATATAGCCAAATAAATGAAACCTAGTGGAACACTTTTTCAGTTTGTTTCTGCATTTATGATTTGGGCTTACATGGACATGTCTCTTAACAGCATCAGTCCTTTGCAGTCGTTGATCTTCTGGTATGCCGATTTCTTCCCAAATATCTCGAAGACGAGTAAGTGCTGAATTTAAACATGCTACCGATTCAGCAGCTATTGTCTCACTAAAAGATAAAGGAAAACATTGCCAGAGTTTGTTGTCAAATAGAGCTAAATTGTTTCTAATGCCATCTGTTCTGTTAAAGGAGAAGGAAAGGTTAAAATTAAGTAAACTTTATCAGAAAGGTCTATATAAATACACCAGTAAACCCTCAAAGTAATGCTGCTCGGAGCCCTCTGTCAAAAAAACCAAGCATTTCTTTCCTTCTATTGTGTACACATGGGCTTCTATATCAGACTTCCTGTTTTCACCTTAAACCTCCAGGGCAGGGCTTGAGCATGCTCAGTTTGCTCCTCTCCCCCTCCCTCCTCCCCTCCCTGCTGTAATGTGAGCCCAGAGCTATGACTGAGCAGGGAAACTCAGGCTGGATGTGATGTCACACCAAGTGAATATGATAGATGCTATCCTAAACATACAGAGAGCTTCTAGAGCGGTTTACTCAGGTATGCTAAAGAATTCTACAGAATAAATAAGTGTTATTGCTTGCACTATTGTGGCTAATATATTGACAATAAACTGCTTCGGTACCTTTCCTTCTCCTTTAAGGAATGAATTGGTCCAATACCAAATAACTAAAAAATAGCATACAGAGGTATAGATCCATTATCTGGAAACTTTCTATTTAGAAAGCTCCAAAATACAGAAAAGACATCACCCAGAGAGACCATTTTAAGCAAAACAGTTTAGTGTTAAAAAAAATGGAAAATTGATAGGCCTGTGCAAAATAAAAAAAAAGGTTAGCTAGGCAAAAATGTAATCTATAAAGTCTGGAGTGAACAGATGTGTATTGTAATGTCACATTCCTCCTTTGCAGCTTTGTAGTCTGTTAATTAGTCAGTGACTTGAAGGTGGACCACATGGGACATAAGCGTTCAGATAGCTTGCTCTTAATCCTGAGCATGCAGGTTCAACTGAAGATTTCCTTTAAATGATTACCTTATTCTCTAGAATAATAAATCAGTACCATGTACATGTAGCTAAGTGGCTCTTGTATGGGGCCAAACTGAGCATGTCATAAGTTAGTTGGACAGGAACCACGGGGGCACATTGATGGGGATTTTCCTACAGATCTGCTTAGGTCCCATACCTGATTAGGTTGTTGGCCTGAGAGCAAAACAATTCAATCAGCCACATCAAGTCCAACCTGTGGGTGGCCAAATCAGGCAAATATCTGCTTGTATTTTTCAGAAATACAAGATCTTTGCATGTACAGGTATGGGATCCGTTATCTGGAAATCCGTTATCCAGAAAGCTCAAAAATTACAGGAAGGCCGTCTCCCGTAGACTACATTTTATCCTAACACCTCGTTTTTTGTTTTGTAATAATTATTTTTAAAGGCAAACCGTGCACTGGCAATCTGTCTCCCTTTTGCATACAAATATTGGCATATCATTGTT
Source organism: Xenopus petersii (assembly GCA_038501925.1). Lineage (NCBI taxonomy): Eukaryota > Metazoa > Chordata > Amphibia > Anura > Pipidae > Xenopus > Xenopus petersii. The sequence continues at coordinate 90,177,517 of CM076677.1, forward strand.
TCTAGCAGCTGGTGAATACCAGAGCATGGGTTAGACCAAGTGCTGGCTATTTTTTCTGTGTTACATTTTATCTGTGTGTTTGCTGTACCTGCAATAACTAAGATAGAATAAACACAACATACATACCAATAGTCTGGTTTAAAAAGGAATGTAAAATCCAGAAGAATATAAAGCTTTCAGGCTAACAGGTTTCTGCATAATTAATTCCAATATAAAAATACTTATCTACAAAATGAGGGAAACAAAGTGGAATGCAACAGTTGTAATAAGAAGCATAAATTGTCAACCACACCCTAAAATGACTGAGCTCTGCACATAGAGATGAGCTCTTGCTACACCTGTATGCCATTGATGGTTAAAACAAACAGTGCATATGTTGTTGTGGGTTACTACATCTGGTACAGACGCTGAGCTTTTTATAACATTATACAGGCATTTGCTTCTGTATGTAGGTATTCAACAAATATGTTTACAGTGCTCTAAATGCACTATTTCCATGCAATTTGAAAGGTTATATAAGTGGGATGCAGATTCGGTCATCCATATACAGGAATGGCATCCGAAAATGCAGAAAGCTTCGAATTATAAAAAAGGCCGTAACCAAGATTGACTATATTTAGAACATTTTTCATTTCAGTATGATTGAGCTTATATTACATTTTCATGATAGTTTTCTTTCATAGCAATAACACCTACAAATAACTAAAATCAATGAACATTTGTAATTTATGTAAAAAGGCATTTATTTGAAGGTTGCTTAGAATTCGATTTTCTCATTATGTAAAAGTTGCATTTTTATGCATGCAAGAAAGCTAAACTACATTTAAGGTAGCTAATGCACTGAAAATGTAGAGTTACTGGAATTCCTCCTGACACAAAGTGAGACAATAGAATGTTTATTTGGACCACAACACCCCATTCCAATTGCTTTGTGATACACAGGTGCAGTTTCGGCACTGGTTTGTCCATGCATGATTGCTGTTCACCAACTCCTGTCTGACCAGATGGCTGCATTCCTTGTGTTACACCTGACACTACATTCCTAAAGGGGATACACAGATCTACACACAGGTAATCTGGGTCACAAGTGTGGTTTGTATGTACATTAGTACAGTCTGTGTCCCCTTTCATCTTTCCCAATCAGTTCCAATAAGGATCCAGTTAATATCATGCCAGATGTCTTGGATCTGTTAATGTTGCATGCAAAGGCATTGTGCAGTCGATGGCTTAAAATGTGCTTTTTTTGTTGTTGTTTGTTTTAAAGATTTTTGTTTTTACCATTTCAAACATGGTAGAGGACATGAGCAGACATACCCTGTAGGGCAGACACACACATGGAGATTAAGGGTCAGGGCACACAGACAGATTCCTCGAGGCAACTTCGGAAAACGAATCGCGCCGAGTGCCGTCCCGCCACCGATTTACATTTTAGCCGGCAGGAAGGCAGTTCAGGGAGATTAGTTGCCCCGAAGAAGAGATTTGTCACTGGGTGACTAATCTCCCTGAATCTGCCTGTGTGCCTTGACCCTTAGGGCAGAGACACACATGGAAATTTGGGGAGCTTTAGTCGCCTGATGACAAACCGCCTCTTCTTTGGGCGACGAATCTCACCCAAACTGCCTCCCTGCCGACTAGAATCTAAATCGAAGTTTGAGGCAACTTCAGGCGACTTTGGAAAATGAAGTGTTCCGAATGCCATCCTGCCGGCGATTAAGATTCTAGCCGACGGGGAGATTAGTCGCCCGAAGAAGTGATTTGTCGCCGGGCAACTAATCTCCCTGAATCTCCACGTGTGTCTCTGCCCTAAAAGAGCTTGTGTCAGAGATCATACTCATGCTGAAATGGAGGGTATGAATGAAACATAGTGCAGGGTGCGAAACGCGTAAGTTGGGATATGTGGGGTAGTATGTACTAGATACTGTTTTAATGTGAATATCAATAAATTAATTTTGTTTTTACTTTGAGGTCTTGGGACTTATATCATTTTTGATATAAACTTTTCTGCAGTTGATTGCCTTTGGAACTGGGGCGGGTCCCTTCGGCCTGGCTAAATAACTATATGGACTCCCGATTTTGAATTGATATATATGAATGAAACATAATTAGCAACTCTAAAGTCACTGGATGACTGAATTACTACATAATGGGCGGCACCGAGTACACAAACAAATATCTGAGAAGAAAACAAATCTGGTCCCACATGTCCAGACTGACTGACTCCACTATATGGCACTGGGCCAGCGCAAACATCCAGCCGCAGAGTCAGGGACTTCATACACTACTCGCAGCTCAACGCTTATGGCCACAATTACCCTGGTGATACATCTACTGACAAGGGCAAACAGGGCAGATGATGTTATGCAGTGAGTCAGTCCGCTGAGCAGTAATGCCTCTGTTGCCTACAACTCCCAGCATCCCTCACCAGCACGGCTACACATTGTAATTCAGATAATATAGCTGTCACATTATACCTGTATGACGACTAGTGTCACTAGACTAGGAAACAGACCCAGCCCCCTCAAGTAAATCGCTTATTAAGATAAATCTGTGAGTTAATGGGAAGTTTCTCTAATTCCACATTGAACGCCTCACCTTTTTCTCATGGCGGATACCTCTTCCCTCCCAGCTCTGCTCCGCGGCTCTCAATCGCCTTGCCTTCTCAGTCCTTCTTTCTATCAGCTCTGCGACCGTTTTCTTACCTCACACAAAAATTTGTTTTCAAACTTGCCACAAGCGGAAAGACGCTTCTCTCTGATTGGTTCTCCGCCAAGACGTCAGACGTCACCGTGGCAACCGGTTGGACGACATCTATTGACTTGCACGCCTTGAGGCTGGTTAAGGAAGTGCGCATGCGGAGTCTTGGTATTGAGGCTGGTCATGCTGTTCTGTCTGGGCGAAGGGGAGACGTCGGAATGTTGTGGATGGGAGGGTTATATATTGCTACTATTTTGTAAAAGCTATTTGACCCGTGTTTTGTGCTATAATCGTGGACATTGCTGGGGTTAAGGTATTCCTTAGGTTAAAGGAGACATTTTTGTGTAAAAAATAAGAATGTACCAGTGCAGTAAACTAATTTAGATATAGAAGGAATGTGCTTTAAAAAGTAGTGTTTCAGGCTGATTTATATTGAATATTTATGCAAAAACCCTAATAATCCCTCACTTCTCTTCCACTTGCACACTGAATTCCCAGGCTGTGCAGAGGAGCTGGCAGCTCACTGCTTAGGACAGGAACCAATCAGCAGCTAGCAGGACCTGATAGGGAACTGAAGCCTGTCTCTGCTTGTGTGACTGCAGGGCTGTGATTGGCTGTCCCCCTCCTACTGTGCTTCTGGCAGGGACAGTTAGGACACGCCCACCCCTCATTTGAAACACAGACAGGGTCCATAGGGTTGCCACCCGGCCGGTATTTTACCTGCCTAGCCGGTAAAACACCTGCCAAGACCGGGGCCGGTATTACAAATTTACCGGCAATGTACCTGCTGCTGGTAAATTTGTAATACCCTTAAAAAGACCCCTCGGCCCGCCCCCCATCCCCTGTAAACTTAGCTTGTCCTTCGGTTTTTGTCCTGGCCGTGCTTTGGCCCCGCCCCTTTGTTTCACAACCCCGCCCCTTTGACATCACACCACACCCCTTTTTGTACCCGCCCCCCACCAGCCGGAAAAAAAAATTGCAAAAGGTGGCAACCCTAGACAGGGACCAGAGAACATCTATAGGCAGCTCCAATAAAGGGGCTGATAATATATTCATATTTAACACCATGTAAAAGCAACACCATATATTACTTATAATTGCCTACAAAATTAGGGGTTTTTCATTTATCCTATATGTCTCCTTGAAGGTATTTCGGATAGTGTTCGGGAAACTGAAAAAAAACCCACATTAGCGAGTTGTCACATAGAGTTCTGTGGATTTGCTTGTCTCGCTGGAAAAGCCGCCTCCCTGTGTCTTATCTTTAGGGCTTTCCTAGATACCCAAACAGTATAGGATATTAGGCCCTTCCTTCTGCGCTCCCACTTTCTTTTTGCTTTGCTATTGTTATAAAGGGGTTGTTCACCTTCAAACTAGTAGATTTCAGATAGATCACCAGAAATAACGACTTTTTTCATTTACTTTCGATTTTTCATTTGTGACTGTTTTTCTAATATTGAAGTGTAAAGTGTCATTTTTCACTTTCTAAAGCAGCTCTAGGAGGGGGGGGGCGATTCTGTAAACTGTTCTAAATGGATACATTTAGTTGATACATTTCATATCTTTGTCCCTGCTGAGCAGAATTTCTGGGTTTCATTACAGGCAGCTGTTAAGAGTTGATACAATAGTTGTCAATACTCCAGAGATGCTGCTGAGAAATGTATCAACTAAATGTTGCAAAATTGTAACAGTTTAGAGTCTGCGCTAGTGATGTGCGGGTCAGGGTTTCTCTGACCCGCACCCAACCTAACCCACCTTGCTGCCGCCCGCACCCAGGCTTCCGGGGACCTTTTATAGACCCGTGCCGACCCGCCCCGCCCATGATGTCACAATGATGTGCAGGCAGGGAGAGCAGGAGAAGAGCTTAACCCGCTTGCCACCGGCGAGGAGCAGTGCGAGGTCGACCCGAACCCGCCGGACCTGCGGGTAAACCAGCGGGTATCGGGTCGGCCCGCACATCACTAGTCTGCGCCTGAATTACTGAGCTGTCAGACTGAGACACCAGAGACAGGGACATTCAACTTTAAACTTAGATTTTGGAAAAACCGTAAAAAATAAATAATGGAAAGTGATTGAAAAAAGTCTTTATTTCTGGGGAACAATCTGAAAATAACTGAAAAAAGTGTTTGGAAGGTGAACAGCCCCTTTACCTTTCTGGGGTTTGGGTTTTTCTGCTCTCTTTCCTCCCCTTCAGCTTTGGTTTCTACTCTCTACTCTCCTCTTCTGTGTTCTCGACCCAACTCGGGGTTCTATTCTCTTGCAAAAAGAAAGACTTACACTCGCACACCCTGGCCGTCCAGACTTCAGCGACTCCCAGGTGCTCGATGTCAGAGGGAATAGGCAACCTCAAAAACAGCGTAAAAACAGGACACACCGGCACAGCATGGGTAAGTTCAGCAGGTTAAACCTTGCTCGTTTATTTGCATCCGCAATAAACGAGCAAGGTTTAACCTGCTGAACTTACCCATGCTGTGCCGGTGTGTCCTGTTTCTATTCTCTTGCACCCTACCCTTGTTACTTCAATTCTGCTCACTATGCTTCTCTCCCATCCACTTTTCTAACCTATTCTTTTTTTTCTGGTCTCTCCTAACAAATTATATTTGCTCTATATTTATTGTACACTGCGTCTACTCACTAAATTCATTGATATCTCTAGTTATTTTATCCTACCCACCTTTCCTGCACCTTCTTTATGGTTCTTTTCTTCAATCCTAGCCCATTCTCTCCCCCTCCATGTTTCTTCTCTCCCCTCTGATAAACCTCTCCCATTAAAAGTGTCCTCCACCCAAAAACTGTTTTGCATTATGTAATAAAGCATCATTGTAAGCAACTTCCTAATATAATTTATTAAAAAGTTTCAATAGCTTTAACGTTATTTGTAAATAGCTATTGAAACCAGTGTATCTATGGCTATGAAACAGAGAACAGAAGGAAAAACAAATACTGCTTTAAATTAAATTTACAAATAACTTATACACATGAGATTATAACTACAGAAGATAAGTACTGTGGAATTCTTATTACAGATTCCACCGCTGCCTTAGACGAAGAAGGTGCCACACCAACAAACCGACTCACAGGTTAGTGTGAAGAAATTTTTTTTACTCAATAACAGCTGTTTTAAAAAATGTTAAGCTTCCAGGAGCGGGCAATACTTTAAAAGTTGACTTTGGGAGTTATAGGGGCTGTTAAGTGGTATGAGGCAGCCTGGAATTCACATTTTTTTAGCCCAATAATTCAGTGGCGGTAAACTGGGCACAACAGGGATCCTTACTACACAGGCACAGCTCACACAACCCAATCTTCAGATTTAGTAATCTAAAGGGATACTGTCATGGGAAAAACATTTTTTTTTCAAAATGAATCAGTTGATAGTGCTGTTCCAGCAGAATTCTGCACTGAAATCCATTTCTCAAAAGAGCAAACAGATTTTTTATATTCAATTTTGAAATCTGACATGGGGCTAGACATTTTGTCAATGTGACTTGTGCCTGCACTTTAGGAGAGAAATGCTTTCTGGCAGGCTGCTGTTTTTCCTTCTCAATGTAACTGCATGTGTCTCAGTGGGACATGGGTTTTTACTATTGAGTGTTATTCTTAGATCTACCAGGTGCTGTTATCTTGTGTTAGGGGGCTGCTATCTGGTTACCTTCCCATTGTTCTTTTGTTTGGCTGCTGGGGGGGGGAAGGGAGGGGGTGATATCACTCCAACTTGCAGTACAGCAGTAAAGAGTGATTGAAGTTTATCAGAGCACAAGTCACATGACTTGGGGCAGCTGGGAAATTGACAATATGTCTAGCCCCATGTCAGATTTCAAAATTGAATATAAAAAAATCGGTTTGCTCTTTTGAGAAATGGATTTCAGTGCAGAATTCTGCTGGAGCAGCACTATTAACTGATTCATTTTGAAAACATGTTTTTTCCCATGACAGTATCCCTTTAAGAATGATACCCAATAGAAGCCCCTGCAAGTCTCATTATGTGGTCCCCTTCCCAGTAGATTGTTTTTACTCAATACCAATAGAATTTACATTTAAAAAAATGTTAGTCTCCTATCTGTCAATCTGTGGGCTAGTAATGCAGCACTAAACTCAGCCTTCCAAGGCAGTATTGGAATTAGAATGCCACACTTCCGTTGTTCTGTATTTATAATTATCTGTGACCAGCACAATGAACACCATGGCTTGTGTGATCTCCTGAAAGACCTGTGGTGCAGGGTCCACTTCTTGACATAGCTTGAAGAATAAGTAAACTTTTATTTATTTATTTATTTTTTACTATCTCTCATATTGCTCTAAATAGTCCCTACCTTAGTCCCAGCATTCAGCTTGTTGTGGTTTCTGCGTAATCAGTTGAAATCTCCATCTCATTTCACTTCCTGGTCTAGAAGCTTATCATCAAAAAGAAACCTTACCTGTGAGCTCATCCACAACATCAAATGTCTTAAATATGCAACACAACACTAGAGAAGCCAGAGGTGTTATGAAACAAAAAAAACTGAACTTTTTGGCTATACTGACCAATGGTATGTTTGGGGGGATGCATTTTTAAGAAAAGAACAATGCTACTAGTTAAGTGCTTGTGGTTGTTTGTCTGCCAGTGCCACATACAATATTGTGTAGATAAAAGTAAAATGGATTCTACAAAGTATCAACAAATTCCATAAGCCATACCCATTATGTATTAAAATAAAGCTAAGTTGCAGCCTTGTTCCCCAAAATATCCCTCCTCCCCTTTACCAGTCTTCCTAAGAAAAGAGTTAGGGATGCTCTGGATTGATACCATGGAGCAGACATGAAGCAGCCCAGCATTGTGTAATTTTCTGGGATGTGCCAATCTTGCACCTATAACAGATGTACACACATTACACTTTTATTTTCTAAATTACACTTTTTAAACTGCAAATAATTCACTCTACCATATAAAATATAATTCCTGAACCAATAAGTGTATTTTTTTACAGTTGTAATATTGGTGTGTAGACGCCATCTCATTTTGCCTAGTCATGTGCTTTCAGAAAGAGCCAGCACTTCGGGAACTGCTTTCTGGCAGGCTGTTGTTTCTCCTGCTCAATGTAACTGAAGGAGTCACAGTGGGACATGGATTTTTACTATTGAGTACTGATGCATTTTGAAAGTATCCCTTTGAAAACAAAGGGTGCAAAATAGTAAAGCAAAATACATTGTAGGCAAAAAACATACATTTTTTGTAAATTGCTCCTTTTGCAGGGGAATGGTTATGTTACAACATACTACAGTTTTCCTTTGTCTATGCTTTTACCAGTCATTTTCTAGTCCTGCATTTATAAAACTGGCCTGTTTGGTTGGCTACAACCTTGAATGATGCATTATGACAGCCCTTGGGCCACAAACTTTTATGGTGTCGCTTGTGAGTGCTTTATAGAGCTATGGGACATATTAAGAAAGGTTGTGGCCTAAGAAGAAGGGAATCATGAAGATACGAGGATGGAAGAGTCAGAAATAACTAACACTTTCATAGACTATAGAAATCATAGCAAAATAATTTAATATTCAGCTTTAAATATTCATTATACAAATACAAAGGGGAAAACTATTTGGTACCACTGTGATCATGAAAATTATTTACATTTATTATATTACAATTTATTACATTTATTATTCTAGAGAGACTTAAGACATTTTTGTTCTGTCCTTATGCTTTTTATTACATACACAAACTAGCAGATGGAATTGGACAGCGCACTGCATGATACAAAATAAACCAGAAAAAAGATGGTTCCACACAAAGGTAAATTTAAACCGCCAAAATTAGTCCATATATAAAACAGGCATGTTATAGAACGTAGATTGATGCATTTCGGGCAGGTGCGCCCTTAATCATAAATATGCTTATGATTAAGGGCGTACGCGCCCAAAACGTGTACGACTTTAACGTGCATGTTTTACATATGGGCTAATAAAACTTTAGACTATTAGAATCGAATTGGGAGCAGAATCAGTAAATACTATTAATGCGCATACCGTAGACCTCTAGTGACCAAACAGAGGTAAGACTATGAATTCAAAAAATTTTTCTCCAAGGCATGCTAATGAGTAAAAAAATGCTTTATTTACATCAATAATTTAAAAGACATGAAAAGTATACCCTCTAACGCCTGACGCGTTTCATGCTTACCCAGCACTTAGTCATAGGCAGAATCCATCCATTCTGCCTATGACTAAGTGCTGGGTAAGCATGAAACGCGTCAGGCGTTAGAGGGTATACTTTTCATGACTTTTAAATTATTGATGTAAATAAAGCATTTTTTTACTCATTAGCATGCCTTGGAGAAAAATTTTTTGAATTCATAATAAAACTTTAGAGTTTCAAATTTACCAGTGTGCGGAACCATCTTTTTTTTGCCTTCAAATTTGTACGGCCTGGGACGCAGGATGACTCTAGCACTCGGCTATCTACAAGCTGCCAGCTTCTCTTTACTGACACATGTGGTTAGTCGGAGCGGTCACACTCTCCATTTATTTCAACTGTCAAGTAAGCCTTACAGTAATCTGCTTCAATTTATATAGAAAAGCATAATTAATTTAAAGTTTGGGTTTATATTCACTTACATGGAAGGAAACAAATTAGCATTTTTATGAAATATAATTGCAAATATCTTATTTTATCAGTGAGTTCTGTACTTCCTAAGAATGAGACAGTGGGTTGATATTGTTCCGTGAGACTGCTATATGTCCTGAACAAACTTTTTCTTGGGTTAAACAGGGAAACTGAAGCTACTCCATGTTTAGTCCTTGCAATGTAGATAATTAGATTACCAGTGCACAGATAACCCCATGCATAACAAACTCCTGCTAACAATACAGTCACAACCAGGAAGGAAACTGTATACCAGTAATCTTATTATCTACCCTGCAAGGACCAAACATGGAGTGACTTCAGTCTCCTAGTTTAGCTCAAGAAATAACCAAAACTGTAGAGGTTATGTGATAAATACCATAAGCAAAAAGTATGTTCGACACAAGCTCTATTAAACAAGGAGGTGTGCTGTCTCTTCAACTACTCCCTTTCACACATGTTAAAGGGAACATTTGAGCAATTAGAATATAGTTTGTCTTTTTCCCAGATATATATTGACTTTAAATAAAATTGTAATAAAGTATTAACCGTAAGAGCAATTTACTTTGGAATCTGTTTGCACTTCTGTAGAGTGGATGTAGTTTCTCACTCAAAGGCTTTTTTTTTCAGGGCACCTAAGGAACCTACCTCTGCTGCCTACCGCTAATTTTCGGTCCTACTCAGGGAGTGAAATATGCCCCTGCTTTTATACTGCGTATAAATAAACCCATTTCCCTCTCTCAGCTTTGTCACTACTTTCAGAGAAGTGTGAGAGCGTACAAACACAAATGACATGGTTGGTAATTCCAGCAGGTATGAAACTGTGCTGAGAGTAAAATAATAGCATTTTTTTTTAAAAAAAAAGATACATTTTAATATATTAATACTAATATATTAAATTTACAAAGTGACTCTGCTGAAAGGAATCATATAAATATTTTTCATTGTTCCCATTAAACTTCACGGCACTTTAGCATGTATAACATGCTTCCTTGACATCAGCTTTTTGTTGCGCCTTCACATGCACTGGGTTATTTTAGCATCAGATGCTACTCTTGCCAAGGTCCAGAAGATGGGAAGCAGAAGATCGACAAGCTTGAGTACAGGAGGATCAACATGCTATTCTGATAAATCCTGAGGCAAGGAAATTCTGATATTAAGGCTATCTATTATAATGTCACACCTATTGGGTCTCAAAGTTTGAAGAATTTTATTGTAAAATATGTATGTCTGGTATGTCAATGTGAAGCCGAAGGGCTCTCCTTGTGGTTATGCTATGATTTTGTCTCCATCATAGACTCTAACTTGCGTGCTCCATTTGTGATTGATGTAGTTAAGAATATGAATTTGTATCCTTGGAAGAAGGATAGGTCATTAATGTATTTTTATCCTAAACAATTTGTGTTGGAGGGAAGGGTAGATTTGGGTAAAATGATGTGGTGATAAACTTTTGGGCTACTGTGGTATATAATGTGATAATGCAGACATATTGTAAATATTACATCCCTAATTACATACAAAGTACAACATACTGTCAAAAAAGATTGTTTATCATGGTGAAACAAGCAGTTTCTTTCTCTTCAACAGTATGTGGTGTGCCACTTTCTCCTCCTTGATAAAGCTCAATCTGCATTTGACTACTTAGGAGATAATGTTTTGTTGGTGTCAATTGGCATGACTGTATTGGGTTTTGTGCAAAAGGAAAATTGCAAATAGGTTGAAAATATATCATGCTGCCGTAAAATGCAGTTTATGGAAATGTACCTGTTTCTTTTCCTAAAAAATGTAATGCTGAAATTTCAGAGAAAGTGCATCCTCCAAGAAAAAACACTACAATGGTCCTCTGGGAATTTGAGCTTGAATTACGGTCAGAGAGTTGCTCTGCTGAAAACAAAGAAATATTACCATAGATTAGTTGCTGCCATGTCCATTTAGTGACATGAAGTTCCTGCACATGTAATCATAATTTTGCTGAACAAATATAAACACACACCTACAAACTCATTTCCATTGAGTAGACGGGTAACTTCTTCAAGACCTGTCCAACCGTTGCGCTGCAAAACCTAATGAAACACAATCATCATAAACAGCTTTGTTATGACACAGATGTTTTCATACATACCTAAATAAAGCACCTGTATCATCCTAATGTCTAACCAATAAAGTCACTTAGGGGTGAGGATTGGATAGGGCTCAGAACTGTTCTGTACATTAAAACTTGTTTATTGCCTATATTAATGTTGGCAATTATGTATTTAATTGTACAGAATATTAGTCTTCTTAAAGGGGGTAGTCTACCTTTAAAGGAACACTAACATCACAAAATGAAAGTGTTTTTAAGTAATGAATAAATAATGTAAACTAGTAAACTGGTTTGTTTGCTTCAGAAACACTACTATAGTTTATGTAAACAATTTGCTGTGTAGCCATGGAAGCAGCCATTCAAGCACAGGACACATAGTAGATATCAGATAAGCATACCATTGTATGCTACAGAGCTTCTGTTTTCTGCTGTGAATCTGGATACCTTTTTTCCTTTTTCAGCTTTGAATGGCTGGCCCCATGGCTATACAGTAGTACAGTTTATGTAAGATAAAGTATAGTTTCTGAAGCAAACTTCCAGAACACGACAACAATACATTATATATAATTACTCTAAAACACCTTCATTTATTGGTGTTACTGTTCCTTTAAGTTAACTTTTATTATGTCCAAGAATGGTCTGTTCTTTGCATCTTTTTAATTGGACTTCATTTTTTTTTTAATTATTTGCCTTCCTCTTCTGATTCGTTCAAGCTTTCTAATGGGGGTCCCTGACCCCAGCCACCAAAAAATGATTGTTATGTGAGGCTACAATTTTATTGATATTATTTTTTTTTATGTATCTTTATATTCAGGCAAGATAGCTGCTAAAATTGCAAACTGGGAGCTGCTGAAAAAACTAAATGAAAAGTCACAAATAATAATATATGAAGACCAATTGAAGAGTACCGTTTACAGGTGTGAACTGCCAATATGTAGATTCCGGCAAATGGCAGAGGGGCTGCGTTAAGATGCCATAGTCACTATTTAATGGGCTGGTGGGGGCTGTTTTGACCAACTGAAATGACAGGGCCTATTTTGAATCCTAGTCCAGACCTGGTTTATATCATACTAAATGTTAAAGATAAAGGCAAACAACCCCTAAAGTGTAATTTAAATTAGTTATTCAGATCAGATGGTTGGTATTGCATACGTTTCTGTTCATACATAGAGCAACAGCAGGACAATAATCCTATCAGATCCTTTGTTAGCTTTTTGCAAAACAGCCAGTTCAGGCAAAGCCACTCAGCTCACTGTAATTAGCCATATAATTAGCTTGCAAAAATTTTTTTGCCCCTTTAAACTGTCATTTTAAATGGCACAACAAAACTAAACACACTGTGTAAAGGACACCTCACATGAAATATGCGGTAAAACAATGGACTCACAAAATATGCGTTTTTGCAATTCTAATTTGAAGCTCTTCTGATCTATTTTCCAGTCTCACAATACTATACCTAGAAAAACCTTGATGCAAACAAGATCTTGTGTGTCCTGGCTTCCTAATGTAAAGCTGTTTAATATTTTAATGTTAAATTTCCAGTATATATTCATGTTTTAAAACACTGAAACCTACACAGAATATTTGGCTGAATGCTGAACCAAATCAGAGCCCTAATATGCATATTCAAATTGAGAAAAGTTTAAAAAACTGTTCCAATTGTGAATGAGAAATTGTTGCATTCAGTTGTCCAGAGCCACATGAGTAACATAACTGTAAAGCTGGCCACAGACGTGCAGATTTTAGCCACGTATCTGATGAACGGTTGTACGTCGCAATATTCTGACCAATATTCTGAAAATTGTAGAAACCTTTGATTCGTACAACTTTATCTTTGCGTCTATGGCCAGCTTAAGGTATAGATATCCATGGGGGACAGGAGGAGTCCCAATAATGGAGTTCATGATCACAGAAACTGCTGTTCCTCTTTTACGGCAGAGAAACATGCTCCGATTCGGGGAGATTTAGTTGCCCGGTGATAAATCACCTCTTCTTCTGGGCGACAAATCTCCCCAAACTGCCTTCCACCAGCTAGAATCAAAATAGTCAATGGGATGGAACGGGAATGAAGCGCCCCGGCGACGATTTACATTCTAGCTGGAGGGAGGCAGTTCAGGGAGATTAGTCGTCCCCGAAGAGGAGGAGATTTGTCGCTGAGAAACTAATCTCCCCGAATCTAAGCGTGTGTCTCTGCCCTTATGATAACCTTGAAGGTCTCTATAGTGCTACTATTATTTGTATGCAGTGCTGCTCATTATATATATATATATATATATATATATATATATATATATATATATATATATATATATATATATATATATATATATATATATATATATATATATACATAATTACCTGTTCCATGAGTTTACAACTTAAAGGAATGTAAGCACCACTAAAAATATAAGCCATGTCTTTAGGGGTCTTTAGATCATATTCTCCATCTACTCGAGGAATCTGCAATAACAATGGAGAAAATAAATTAGGGTGGCAGCTGGACAGGGCTCCAACTCAATGACATAGGGCTGCTTCTGAGGGAGATGGTGCAGAAACCCTATGTTATTAAATTCATTATATACACCATGTTTATTAGTGTAAGTAAAAACAAGTTCTAGGAAACACAGCTGAATACCCACCAAACCAAGTTTTTTGCTGATTCCCCTAAAATTTCTCTTCTTTGCCAGAGATGAAAAGGCATCTGTAAGCTTGCCTACAAGAAATTAGGGTGACATACCAGTTAAATAAATATACACACACACGGTTTTCCAATAAGGGATCTTTGTAATTTGGATCTCTCTAAATCTGCTAAAAATCTTTCAAATTATTAAATAAACCCAATAGATCTGTTTAACCTACAAAAACAAGATTAATTATATCTTAGTTGGGATGATATACAAGGTATGGTTTTGTTTTAACAATGTAAAAAGGGGTTCATTTTTTAAAATATCAAAAATTAACACTACCTTCATGTCCTGCTTTCTGGACTTCACAGCTGTGCTACCTGACTACCCATTCTATGATTCCATTCCATTACAAATAGCCCTCAGATTTCATCTGATGCGCAATACATACACAAACCTGTCTAGTCAATGAATTGCCTTTTTCTACAGCATACATCAGGTTGTCTCCCTATTTACACTTACCCACGGCTTTGTCTGTAACCAGTTTGCTCATTTTGTTCTCAACAGCAGTTAGAGTTTCCCCTGGCACTTGTTCTGTAAGCAGGCCAGTTTGTTTCAGATTTGAGAAGGTTAGCAGATGCCCTGGACCATAACTCTGTAGCATATAAACAAATTCAGCAGAGAAATACAAAATCATTGCTCATAGCAGAAATAGAAAATGAAACAAATACAGCTGAAAAATTAAGAACGCAGAAAACAAACCTGCAAGTATTGTGTCTTCAGCGAGCGATAATCCTTGGTTATTAAACCTAAAGACAGATGACAAATTAAACCTGACCTGAGAGACAAATAATAGCCCTTTCTGTAGCTGGCACTGAATTCCGGTGTCTTGAAAATCAAGTGTACAGAAAATCTAATAATAATATTGACCCTACTGTCCGTTTCTAGGGAAATAAGATTGTAGGCACTTACATAGATGAACATTCTTCTTACTATAGTAACTTGACCTACGTACTTTGTAGAAATGTATTCAGTATTGTACTTAACGCTGCCCTTAAACGTTTCACGTTTTTTAGGCCAACCTCTGCTCCATGTAGCTGCACTCTGGTTGAAGCTGTGCCTGTCAGTGCAGCTACAAGGAGCTTCGAAAGAAAGCAGATCCACTTCTCTGTGCCTGCCTACAAAATGCAGGCAAAGAGCAGCAATCTGAAAGGTTAATCTGAAAGGTTGAGACAACACAGTAAAGAAAAAGTAAAATAAATGTACCTTGAACTACTAACGGATTTGCCATTTTTATTGTAATTGTGAAAATATACAGTATGTAG
Source organism: Xenopus petersii (assembly GCA_038501925.1). NCBI lineage: Eukaryota > Metazoa > Chordata > Amphibia > Anura > Pipidae > Xenopus > Xenopus petersii. The sequence goes on from CM076677.1 coordinate 90,192,838, forward strand.
TCTGTAAAGAAATGTTTAATTTAAAAGGAAATATCTTTACATTTAGTTACAAGTTCCCTATAAACAAATATATCAATATCAAAAAATATCAACTATAGTGACGCAAGCTCATTTTCCCATGCAGTTAACCCTTTTATTTAAACGAATCATACTTACAGTGCTCAGTTTTCATTAGTTCCTGAAAATCTTGTTTTGTTTTCTTTTTCATTATGGACTCACATGCTCCAATATCTTAAAAAAACATAATACAGTGGTTTACGCATGATGTACAAACACGGACAGTTTCAAAGTATAGAAAAACAATTGATCACCAATTAAGGTTCTGGGCCAGAGAGTGACGCAATCTAGATTTTAACAGAATATCTTACTATGATTTTATACATTATTGACACTTACATTTCAAAATTGGCCCCCTTACTGACCAATATCTCTAAAGAGACACAGCTTCTCCCATTGCTTTCTCAGGATCTCAAATGGCTTTCCTAAGGTGAGCCATTGTGTTCATGGGTACAGGCTAAAGCAAATGTCTATGCAATTTTATCTTAAAAAACTGTAGCATGCAGTGCTTCCAACAGCCAATGTTGGATGCCAAATATTTCATATAGTTTATAGATCATATTTTCATATCAGTTCCATTATATTTAAAGGAGAACTATACCCTAAAAATGAATAGGGCTAAAAATGTCATGTTTTATATACTGAACTTATTGCACCAGCCTAAAGTTTCAGCTTGTCAATAGCAGCAATGATCCAGGACTTCAAACTTGTCACAGGGTGTCACTATCTTGGAAAATGTCGGTGACACTCACATGCTACATGGCTGATTATTAAATTCTGATGCTAGTTGCACTGGTTTCTGTGCTGCCATGTAGTAATTATCTGTATTAATTACTAATCAGCCTTATACTGTGACATATTCTATGTGTACTGTATATTGTGAGTCGGACCCTAAGCTCAGTAAGTGACTGTAGCACAGAGCATGTGCAGTGAATCAGCAGAAAAGAAGAAGGGGAGCTACTGGGGCATCTTTGCACACACACATCTTTACTGCTAAAGGGCTGTGGTTGCCTTGGGCTGATACAGAAGCCCAAAACATAATTTACAACATTTTGTGGACACTGTTATTAAGGCCAGCCTTGCATCATCTCAGAATCTTGTTTGTACACTAGAATGGGGGACCCGATGTCCATCCCCATGCCCTGGCTACACAATTAAACTGTGAAGCGAACAGGCGAATGTGGGGAGAGCAGTGACATCTAGGAAGTGCTGAATGGAAAGTGAAAGTAATTGTCTGCCCTGCCTCTAGAGTCCTGCGCGGGTCCATTTTTTGGGACACGAACCGTAACCGCAACCTGCAATCCGCAACCCGGACCCGCATTCTTACCCGCTTGGACCCGCTACCCAACCCTATCCACAAGTACCTTATCCGCAACCCGGACTCGTGACCCGCTGACCATCAAGAATCAGGAAGTGCTGTCATTGGAAACCAGAAGTGACATCATCGGAAGTAGACGTGATCAGAAAAAAAAGGAGTAAAACAGGAAGTGCTGTCATTGTAAACCGGAAGTGACATCATCGGAAGTAGATGTGACCAGAAAAAAGGAGTGAATATCGATATTGAGAAGACCCGCGGCCCGACCTGTAACCCGCAAACCCACAGAACCGCTGACCCGCGGGTATACCTGCACCTGGAACTTCTAAACGCAACCCACAGGGTACCGCAGGTTTTTGTGGGTAACCCGCGGGTACCCAGCCCCCTGCAGGACTCTACCTGCCTCTATGCCTAGACAGAAGATCAATTTCATCAATTTAGACAGGTAATCTTATAGGGTAGTGATTTATAACAGGCAAATACTTGAGACTTACATCATACTGTGTTTGTAACTTGCAAGCTTTCTGACTTAGAAAACCAAAAACATTGGGAAAATGTTCATTACGGATTTCACCAAAGACCTGGGGAAAAAAGAACAGAATAATCAGCTCACTTATCTATGTTCTGGGAGCAGCTACTCCTACACAGAATATACAAGAGTAAAGGACTCCAGAGAAAAAAACAAGGTCAGACTACACAATGTAGTTCTAACATTGCTTTAAAGGACAGTTTGTTTGCACCTTTTGTGTTTCTAAGAGAATACATGACCCTGAGGCTGCAGGTGGCCATACACGGAGAGATCCGCTCGTTTGGCGATGTCGCCAAACGAGCGGATCTCTCCCCAATATGCCCACCTTGAGGTGGGCAATATCGGGCTGATCCGATCGTGGGCCCTAGGGCCCAACGATCGGATCCTAACGATGGGTAACGGGCGGTTGGATCGCGGGACCGCATCAACGAACAGATTCGGCCACAAGCCGACGGGATTTTTAGTCCCATCCGATCGACATCTGGCCGACTTTCGGCCAGATATCGATCGGGGAAGCCCATCGGAGGGCCCCATACACGGGCCAATAAGCTGCCGACAGCTTTTATCGGCCCGTGTATGGCCACCTTTAATCCCTATTTATGTTCCAGATGATGTACTTATGTAATGTAATAAAACTTACAAAGTTTTCACTAGCTCGATTAACAGTAATAGCAATCAGCAGCTAGCAATTAGTTGTCAATTATTTGAATGCAAACATCTGGTGCAAACTTTTCATATTTTTTCTTTCTTTTTAACATTCTCCCTCTTATTACATAGCCAAAAAAGAACAACTATAGCAATACTTGAATTAAATAAAACAACGCTCAGCAGGCTACACATTTTCATTAAAGGAACACCAAAAATTAACATGTTTTAATGTAATTAAAATATACTGTATGTACTGTTGCCCTGTACTGATAATATTTCAGAAACACTACCATTGTTGCTGTATATCAATGAAGGCAACTGAAATAGAGCTAATTGACACAGGTTAAATAGCAGATAACAGATACATTAAGTGCTGTAGGACACCATTATATATAATCTACAGTGTTTCTCTATACCAGTGATCTCAACCAATTGTGAGCATCATGTTGCTGTCCAGCCCCTTGGATGTCGCTCCCAGTGGCCTCAAATCAAGGCTTATTTTTTAATTACTGACTTGGAGGCAAGTTTTTGTTGCATAAAAATCACATATTCTGCCAAACAGAACCTCCTGTAGGTTGATAGTCCACATAGCGGCTACCAAATGGCCAATCACAGCACTAATTTGGCACCATTTTTCATGCTAGCGTTGCTCCCCAACTCATTTAACGCCTCAATGTTGCTCATGGGTTCAAAGGGTTGGGGATCCTGCTCTATACCATTGATCACCAGAGACACCTTGCGCCTGCCAGCTTTGTGCATCTATTAAAAAAGTTCATAATGAGGTGCAAAATGCAGAGTAAATGAGCTCTAAGGGGCTTGATTTTGCTGGTGCTCAAGAACTTTGGGTGAGGGTAGTTGTTGACAAACAACCCCTGTGCTGTCAAAGAGAAGTAACCCTTAGAGAGTCCTGGAATTAGTGAACAACTACCCCCACCCATGTGATACTACTGTATGAGATTGAAATAAATCTTTATGCACCCCTTAAAGTGTGGGGGCTTGGACCATCTCCATGTCAAATGTCAGACAAATTGTCGTTTAAAAAGTCTTGGTAAATGTCGTTTGTACGATGAAAAGGTATACGACATTTTAGAAAATTGTCAGACTTACGAGACATTCAGAGATGGTAACATCTGCCTTTGTGAATTTGCCGTTCATACGACATTTTACAAATTTGTCGACCGCCACTTCTGGGTTACTTTTTTTACCGACACGTTTGTGTTTTCTCACTACTGACAAAGAGAAAGAAGCTTGTATAGTGGACATTTTCCCTCTTAAAGGAGCATTCAACCATTTTCAAAAAAAACCCTACCCATTTTTTTATTTTTAAAAAAGGTTGAATTCTCTTTTAAAGGAGAAAGAAATGTCTTTTTACTTGGGGGTGCCAAAAGTTAGGCACTTCCAAGTGATCACATGTACTTACCTGAAAACCCAGGCCATTGAACCTAATTGTAGAAAACTGCATTGGCCTGGGATTCTTCCAGTAAGCACCACAGAGCGTTTGTCTTCTGGCTTCTTCTCTTTTCTCACAGCTGTGCATGCAGAGTATTATGAAAAGCAGAAAAAGTTGGCTATTTCATTCTACTGCGCATGTGTCTGCCCCGGGAAATTTGAAGATAGAAGAAGCCAGAAGACGTTCACTCCGTGGTGCTTGCTGGAAGGATACCAGGCCGGTGCAGTTTTCTCCTAATAGGTGCAATGGCCCAGGTTTTCAGGTAAGTACATGGGATCACTTGGGGTGCCTAACTTTTGGCACCCCCAAGTAAAAAGACTTTCCTTCTCCTTTAAGAGGGAAAATGTCCATTGTACAACAAGCTTCTCTTTGTCAGCAGTGAGATTATTCCAGCGAGCACCACAGAGCGATCCTCTTCTGGCTTCTTCTATCTTCAAATTTCCAGAGGCAGACGCATGCGCAGTAGAGCGAAATAGCCACCTTTTTTTAAGTAAAAAGACCTTTCCTTCTTTAAATTTAGAAGAGACATTTCACATGCTATAAATGGCCAAAGTCATGCATATAATTTCTATTTTTGCTTTGCAAACCCTAACTTGTTGAAGCTTAGTCTGATGCCAGACAGGTGGCAGGGTTGCTGCAATGCAGCTAGCTCTTTTTAGGAACATCAACAGTGAGAAATGGCACACAAATGGCTGTACTGCCAAGTATCAGGGTGCAGTCTAGTACCTTTGTCAGCACTGGCCATTGGCCAGCTCTGTATATCAATGTTCCTCAAGCTTGTGCTGCTTGGGACAGGCTGTTTGCAGTTTTCCCAATTGAGTAGGAAATTACATTCATTAACACATTCACAATAATAAGGCACTTAAATCATGTGGTTTTTTTTACACCAAGTAAAAGGCACTTGCATAGTATGAGAGCTTTTTGTAGCTTCTACGCACTACACATATTTTGTAACTAAACAAACAGACACAAGACTGGTTTACTGCCGCCTGACACTGACCTGCTCCAGGATATAGATTAGCTGATCTCGAGCCAGCCTTTTTAGTACTGTAAAATCAGGAAGCTCAGGGGCATCTTTTTTTTCTGAAGCCATCGCAGAGCCTTACAGTTACCGCACCTGTAACAAAAATAAACACACGTTGAATATTTAAAACAAAAAAGGCTCATTTTAATTTCATCTGGAGTCTGGAGACAAACTCTCAAAATTGTTCTACACACACATAACTGAGAAGAAACATTGTACTACCATCACCCGTACAGCTAATCTTGTATTTATACTATACACAACCACATCGGTTGATTATAGTATGTTGCAGAATTGCTTCTGAATCCTTTATGTGAATTGACACATGATATTATTGTAAATAATCAGGGCTGCCACCCCCATCCCCTGTGCTCCAGTGTTACATTTAAATGTGGTGGAAAGTGATGGGGGGAAGCAGGTTCTTACTAAGCCCCCTCAGCATGTTTATGGATGTAATGTGCAGCAATTCTGAGACACCCTGAGACGAGTCAAGTGAAGTGCAAGTGCTTAAACTCAAATGTGAACCGAATTTATGGACAATGTTTCTTTTTGAAGTGATTCTGCCACATTTCTATAATTGACAGGAACATGACAGCCACACTAGCACAGGTGAGATGTCATCCTCGTATTCTTCTACGGTATGCTTCCTTCATTTCAACATGAAGAGCCCCAGCTACAGAAAACATGGTTAAATGACATTTTTACCTCTTAAGCTACAGAGAGATCATCTCTCCTCCGTGAAACGAGGGCTGGGCGTATCCTTGCATTGACACACACACAGGAAGTGGTAGCTGTGAGTGACAACCGTGCAATTGCAGCCCAGGTCCCGCCCCCTGTCTCTCTGTTTCCACTTTACAGTGTCTGTGTTGCAGTGTTCCTGTTTGTGTTTGTTAGGAAAGCTGCAACTTTTTCCTAAAAGTGCTGTTGCGTGCAATTAATCCTTATTTACGGTAGTTTTATTTCCACAAGCTTTTTTATGCCCTCTTAGGTCTAAAGCTGGCCATAGATGCAAAGATCCGATCGTACGAATCATCGTACGATCGGACTTTCCCATCTCCCGACCCGCCACTAACCATTCAGATCAGAGTCTTACCAGTCAGATTAGTTAAAGAACAGATCAGCAATGTTCTGCCCCTGACAGCAATCGTACGATATCTATGTCCAACCAAAGCTAGTGACAGTCTCCCACTGAAAATCGTACGATCGGCAATACACGCAGAGATATTATCGGCAGCCGACAGAAATTTTCTAACCTGTCCGATCGACCAAACGACCGATCTCTGCCGGACGAAAAATGTCGGGACTCTCCACTCACGTTCCGAAAATCGTACGAATCCTCGATTCGTACGATCAGATCTTTGCGTCTATGGCCAGCTAATCGCACTCAGTTGGGCTCATTTAGCAACACTAGGCATATTTGCTCATGGTCAGTTACCTATAGCAATTAGGGATGCACCGAATCCAGGATTTGGTTTGGTATTCTGCCTTTTTCAGCAGGATTCGGATTTGGCCAAATCCTTCTTCCAGGCTGAACCGAATCCGAATTTGCACATGCAGGTAGGGAGGTAAATTGTGCCACTTCTTGTCATAAAACAAGGATTTTGCATATGCAAATTAGGATTTGGTTCGGTATTCGGCCGAATCTTTCGCCAAGGACTCAGAAAACATGGTTAAATGACATTTTTACCTCTTAAGCTACAGAGAGATCATCTCTCCTCCGTGAAACGAGGGCTGGGCGTATCCTTGCATTGACACACACACAGGAAGTGGTAGCTGTGAGTGACAACCGTGCAATTGCAGCCCAGGTCCCGCCCCCTGTCTCTCTGTTTCCACTTTACAGTGTCTGTGTTGCAGTGTTCCTGTTTGTGTTTGTTAGGAAAGCTGCAACTTTTTCCTAAAAGTGCTGTTGCGTGCAATTAATCCTTATTTACGGTAGTTTTATTTCCACAAGCTTTTTTATGCCCTCTTAGGTCTAAAGCTGGCCATAGATGCAAAGATCCGATCGTACGAATCATCGTACGATCGGACTTTCCCATCTCCCGACCCGCCACTAACCATTCAGATCAAAGTCTTACCAGTCAGATTAGTTAAAGAACAGATCAGCAATGTTCTGCCCCTGACAGCAATCGTACGATATCTATGTCCAACCAAAGCTAGTGACAGTCTCCCACTGAAAATCGTACGATCGGCAATACACGCAGAGATATTATGGACAGCCGACAGAAATTTTCTAACCTGTCCGATCGACCAAACGACCGATCTCTGCCAACGACCGATCTCTGCCGGACGAAAAATGTCGGGACTCTCCACTCACGTTCCGAAAATCGTACGAATCCTCGATTCGTACGATCAGATCTTTGCGTCTATGGCCAGCTAATCGCACTCAGTTGGGCTCATTTAGCAACACTAGGCATATTTGCTCATGGTCAGTTACCTATAGCAATTAGGGATGCACCGAATCCAGGATTTGGTTTGGTATTCTGCCTTTTTCAGCAGGATTCGGATTTGGCCAAATCCTTCTTCCAGGCTGAACCGAATCCGAATTTGCACATGCAGGTAGGGAGGTAAATTGTGCCACTTCTTGTCATAAAACAAGGATTTTGCATATGCAAATTAGGATTTGGTTCGGTATTCGGCCGAATCTTTCGCCAAGGACTCAGGGGTTCGGCCGAATGCAAATGTGAATTTAGAACTCACCACATTAAAACTAACTCAATTTATATTCATTCCTATTGGATTTTTAAAAGCATAATTATAAAATGGTGATGTAGAGTACCTGGTGGTCTAGTGGGGTGCCTGCGGTGGAGATGCCCACCACGCCCTCTTCCTTGTTGGCCAATGCACGCTCTGCATTAAAAGGCTGCCATGCTCGCCGTTTCCAGGTTTTACGTGCGCGGCAGGTGACATCATCGCGCTGCGTCGCATAATTCAAGTATTTAAAGGAGCCCTGGGAAAATATTCATTGCCAAACATAAAGGTCTTTTCTGAAGTTCCTCTGTGCTTTCTATTGTGTATGACTTATTTCCTGACCATGCCTGCTCCTGGTTTTTCATCTAGTCTGCTGCCTGTCCCGACCATTGCCCATATTGACTACTCTCTTGAACTCATGCCTGGTATTGCGATATTGATGTGTTTTGACCCAGCCTGTGACCTCGACTATTCTATTTCTTGCTGAATCTGTACTGCCTATCATGTTTGGGTTGACCCGGCCTGTAACCCCAATTACGCTTCTTGTTCTTCGTTTCTGTAAAACGAGCAGTTCCCTTGCCTACCCAGAACTCTCTGCCTGGTCCTCTCACACTAAGACCTGGCAGCACCTGAGTAGCGAAGGGCTCCTCCCTAAGCGAAAGGTGGTTGTTAAAGGCAGAAGACAGAGCCACGACAGGGACTTTGGGGTTTGTTTTGGGTTTGGGATACCAATCGTAACAGGTAAACTCCATTGACAAATACAATTCTAAAAATCCCATAGGAATGAATCGACACGAGTGAGTTTTATTGTGTTGATTTCCAAATTCACACTTTGATACAGGGTCGGACTGGGGGGCCCGGGGCCCCCCGGGACTACTGTCCAGGGCCCCCCGACCCCCTACCGTGATGCGCGCTTGCGTGACGGCACGGCTCGACGCCCCTTCTTGAAAGGAGCCGCTCATGGCTCTGTATGACTGTTGCTGCGCGCATGCACAGATAGCGCAGCGCCTAATGAAATGTTTTTTTTTTAACAAACTGGTCGGGAGAGGGGCCTGGTCCGGCGGGGGCCCATTAAGGGCTGGGGCCCACCAGGTTTTTTCCCGGTTTCCCGCCGGGCCAGTCCGACACTGCTTTGATAAATCTGCCCCTATATGTTGTCCTGTTATTGCCACTCAGGATGCCTGAAAAAAGGTCAGTATAGCTCAGTAGAAGGTTTGCCACAAAACTATAACACATATCTATTAGGATTGATATATAGTTCTTCTCTAGTTTACACCATAACCCAACTGCATCAGTGAGTATGGATTATCAACCCTTACACTAAATGTGAGGACATTTAATAATAATTATTCTTAAAGGGGTTGTTCACCTTCAATGTACAAATCTTATGAAACCTCTAACAATGCTCTCAATGTGTTAGAAAAACCATTTTCCATAACAAAAAGTAAAAATGCCATTGTAAAAGCTAATTTCTATACCTATTAACTCAGTCCTTCTCCTGTCTCTCTGACCAGTTTTCTGAAGTGATGGGAGTGGCCTATTTTGAACCAGACACACCAAGAACTTCCTATATGATGACATCATCATGCCCAGGCTTTGCCCTTACTTGTTTCCTATTGGATGTTGATACTGCCCTCCTCCTAGTAATTTATTGGGTGCTTGTGAACTGTAACCAGTCACATAATTTGAATGGTCATTGGTTGATTACTCAATTGTAATGGCAGAGGTTAAACAGACGCAGCATATAAACAAACCTGCTTTGTAACAAACAATCACACAGCCATGCAGACAAATACTGCAGAAAAGGAAGGAGCAACATTGTTTGGCAACCTTTGGCATTAAGCATAATGTCAGTTATTTACAAAATTGCAACAAAACCAGCACTGACTTGCTTAGAAACGTATGTAACTTACACATCTAGCAGGGACAGTAGGGTTGCCACCTCACCCTTTTAAAACCAAACACATATGAAATCCACAGGCTCAGTGGCGTAACTACAGAGGAAGCAGACCCCGCAGTCGCAGGGGGGCCCGGAGGTACAGGGGGCCCGGCAGGGGCCTGCTTCCTCAGTATGTGCAACCAGCCAGGATCATTTAGGGCAGGGGTGTCCAAACTAGGCTGTAGCATTTCACACCACCCCCCTCCCCAGTCGGTGCAGTGGAAGTGGCCAGCGGTGAACAGGAAGTCTACCTGCAATGCCAGAGAGGGAGCCGGAAGAGGACCAGAACGTCGCAGCAGCACGCCTACTGCACTTGAGAAAACTGGTGCAGACTGGGATTCGACAGCACAGGCACACCAACCCGCCTCCCCATTCCCACTGCAGCAGCCTCCGTGAGTTTTTAAAACTCTCTGTTCTCTCTCCGTTACCCACTAAACTTCTGTCACTCCCCCTCCCTCTCAGAAACTAAAGGTGGACTGGACTCCTAGACTTATTTACTTCCCTGCAGCTGCTGCACATTCATTTCTATGTGATCACTGAGACTTGTGAGAAGTGAATGTGCTGCTGCAGCTTGATCCTGCTTATCTAACAAGTGTCTCAGTGATCACATAGAAATGAATGTGCAGCAGCAGGGAAGTAAGTCACAGTCAAGGAGTCCAGTCCACCTTTAGTTTCTGAGAGGGAGGGGGGAGCTGGCAGCTCCAGCAGGAGAGGAGCTTGTGCTGGCTTCTATGCTACTTGTGTTTTTGTTGATTTCCACCAGAATTCATATTTTTTCTCAAAAAAAAACAAGTGTGTGAAAAGAGTTTCTTAAAAAAAATTTATATACAGGTATGGGATCCATTATCTGGAAACCCGTTATTTAGAGAGTTCCAAATTACAGAATGACTGTCTCCCATTGACTCCATTTTATAGCAATAATCCAAGCTTTTAAAAATAATTTCCTTTTTCTGTGTAATAATAAAACAGTCCCTTGTACTTGATCCCAACTTAGATATAATGAATCCTTATTGGAAGGAAAAAAAAGCCTATTGGGTTTATTTAATGTTTAAATGAATTTCTAGTAGACTTAAGGCATGAAGACCCAAATTACAGAAAGATCTCTTATCTAGAAAACCCCAGGTCCCAAGCAGTCTGGATAATGGGTCAAATACCTGTACAAGGTCCATGGGGGAAGCCATATAATAAAAGAAAATCGTGATATGAAAGAGTTAATTTAATACTGTGATGAGGTCAGGGGAAAGACACAAGCCAAACTTACTGCCCCAGATGATCGGGAGAATCCAGGGGGGCTATTAATTAAACAGAGATTGCAGGTTGAATGTTTCAGAAAAGACTTTCAAAACCAGTACCTACTGTAATTGGCTGTATTAAGCAGTACAGGTATAGGATCCATTATCCAGAAAGCTCCAAATTACAGGAAGTTTGTCTACCATAAACTTAATTTTAATTAAATAATTCAAAATTTCAAAACATTTGTTTTTTCTCTGTAATAACAAAACAGAATATTGTACTTCATCCCAACTAAGATATAACTAATTTTTATTGGTGGGAAAACAAAACTATTGGGTTTACTAAATGTTCAAATGATTTTTAGCAGACTGGGGTATGCAGTTCCAGATTATGGAAAGACCCCTTATAGGGCATACCCCAGCCCCTGAGCATTTTGGGTAACAGGTCCTATACCTAGGATTTAGCTCTCCTTTAATAAACATGGAAATAGCAAAATGGTTTTGGCTTAAAGTGTTTGAAACTCGAAAGTATTGGTGGGCGAGGCTTAGTATAATAGTGGGTGCATTGTGTGCCGAGCGTACCATCCCTCCACTTTTTTGATCCCAGTTCAAGCACTGGCTGTATTAGAAGTGTGTGCTCTTACCGGCTACAGTTTAAAGAAGTTTCAGGGAGCTAAGGCAAGAGCTTTTACACAGAGCTGAGGTAGGAGAAATCGCATTGCTGCTATGTGAAAAGCTTTTTGTTTCCATGGGCAAATACAATCACTAAAACACAACTGTTATTCCTCACTGTTCACTCAGCATATCTCCCACTATTTTGTACAGAGGGGGGCCCTGAAAATTTCTTTGCAGGGGGGCCCTGGCACCCGAAGTTACTCCACTGCACAGGCTGCATGGCTAATTATCAACTCATTTAGATGCTGCAGACTGAACTGATTTCTGTGCAGCCATGCATCATGAATTGCTAATTAGCCATGCAGGCTGTGGATTTCATATGTGTTTGGTTTTAAAAGGGTGAGGTGGCAACCCTAAGTGACAGGCAGAGCAGTGATGAGGGCAGGTAGGTTTTTTGAACATTTTGTGCGCTCTCCCAGGGGGGAGGGGCGGTAATTTACCTAGGAAACGATACCTTTTTTAAGTGTTCCACTTCTGGAACAAGATTTAGAGTTCTAAATACCAAAAAATTAAAAAGTTATATTTTCCATGATATAGGGATCTATACCAGAAAAATATTTTACCTTTTTTATGAGGTAAATACACAAAATAATACATGGACCCCCCCCCCCCCCCAAAAAATAATATATTTCTGGAAAGTACAAGTGTCATCTCCCATAGTAGCCATTATAATCCAATAATTCAAATTCTTTTTCCTGTGTAATAATAAAACAGTAGCTTGTACTTGATCCCAACTAAGATATAATTAATCCTTATTGGAAGCAAAACCAGCCTATTGGCTTTATTTAGTGTTTACACCATTTTCTAGTACTAAGATCCAAATTACAGAAAAATCTGCTATCCGGAAGACCCCAGGTGGCAAGCATTCTGTATAACAGATGCCATACCTGTACCTTGTACTTGATCCCAACTAAGATATAATTAATCCTTATTGGAAGCAAAACCAGCCTATTGGGTTTATTTAATGTTTACATGATTTTCTAGTAGACTTAAGGTATGAAGATCCAAATTATGGAAAGACCCATTATCCATAAAACTCCAGGTCCCAAGCACCTCGATCCCCCCCATTTGCACAGTTGAAGTCTCTGCAGCACACAGCCCACACTCCCCCTCCCTCTCACAAACTTGTAACAGTTTCTCGTCAGTACCTGAATGCTGCTCAAATTCCCCAGCACAGGAAGCAGTGGCAGATTGACAGCAGACATAGCCAATATGAGTTAAGTTAGCTGCCAGTACAATGTGTGATGTCATATAAGGAAGAGGAAGCGAACACTGTAGTGTGACCCCCTCCCAGCACAGGGTCTGTGTGGAACTGAAGGATTAGTACAGGGACACTTCTGAGGTGAATATCTCTTGAACTGTACTTTTTCTGTTAACTATTTATATGGAAAAGTTTGTTCTATTCATGTGAACTGTTAGATTTGTCAATTTGTTACAAAGGTGAACAACCCCTTTAATAACATTTGCACATCTTTTAATGCATATTCAGTAGTCATTTTGCATTTTCTAAGTGCAAGGCATGTGAAAGAAAGAAGAATGAATATCAACATTAAGGTATATAGATGTCTTTGGTGCAACATACACATATAATTGTGTGATAAAAAAAAGTCATTGTAACATCTAATCTTCACTTTACACTGATCAATTGTTCTATTCATTCTTTGAATTCTATTTAGAACATATTCAACATGTGACAGTTTTGCTGGCTGTGGCTCTAGAAGCCCTCTGCCAGATCACCAACAGGTGTGCTTTACTCTGGAGCAGTAACACAAGGAAACCAATCAGAAAATTGCACTAATTTCCCAACTGCAGTAAAAGTATCTGAATTAATTTCTGACCATCAGGGCATCTGAAAGCTCAGGAAGGAGGTCTCAAAAACCTACCCACAATCCTATTTGATGATTGTCTGTTATATGTATGTATGCATAATCATGGCAGCCATCGGGGGGGACAGGGGGAGAGTTGTAGGGGGCCCCCAAGGGTAAGGGGGGCCCTACCACACCACACTTACTTGATTAGCCGGGCCCCCCATCTTTCTCAGAGCTGCTGACTTCGGGAAGGCATGGATGTTTAAGGGGCCCTGGCCACAAATGTTTTTTTTATGGGGAGCCCTGACCACCAATATCTTTTTATTTTTTATTAACATGTGGGAACCATAGCCACCAATATTTTTTTTGTTTTTTTACTGTGTGGTGGGGGGTGGACCTGTGGGGGTGGGGAGGGCAGACCTGTAGGTGGGGCTTGTGGTGGGTGCAGCCCAGGGGGCCCAGGAAATTTTGTCATATGGGGCCCTGTGATTTCTGATGGCGGTCCTGTGCATAAATATATAACTTTCAAAGCCTCTTCCAAGTGGCCTTGTACTGGCCCAGAATACCAGGAAAAATCCAAGTGAGCCCCCCAGGCTAGTCCCACCCATTCTCTGCCACCAGTCCCATACTTCTCTGGAGAGGGGGTGGCCTCCTTGTGTCGCAATAGCTGCCTTGAAATGTAAAGAGGTAAGTGTGGTAGCAGGGACCTGCATATTGGGTGGGGGGAGAAGGTTTGAGACATTGTTTGGTGGCAGGTGAACATATAGGTCCGATTCTCAGAAGGGCCCACAGAACTCCATTATGATGTTGGCTTTGTAAGATATGGAAGTGAGAGGTGCTCACAAGGTCATCAGTTTACATCCATAGATGAAAGGCACATGAAAATGCATTAATAGAACAATGTATAATGGCTTTTGGCACATTTTCAAGAGAAATCTCTTTTGAAGAATGTGGAGGAAACGCAATAATAAGTTATTTGATGTAGAAGCTTCCTAGTCTGTGTTGCCTGGCATGATCAATGCGCTGTGCAAATGGAGCAGATGATGCAACTACTGCTAATGGCTGAATTGCTGCAGATGTCCCAGTGACCGAAGGTAAAGTGGAGCCTGTAGAAGGTGGAATTATAGGATTTCCAGAGATGACAGAACCATACCGGATTAGCTTCTTATTAGCTAGAGTTTCTGTTGGGAGAAAAAAATCATTATTAACTGTCATTTTTTAAATTTTCAGCGATATTGCTTTTTTGTTCAGAAGCTGTTTAGGGTGGAATTTTAGCAGCTACCTAGTTGCTAGGGTATACTTTACCATAGCAGCCACAGTGGTATGCATGACCGGAGGAAGATAACTGGAGATAGCCTGAATAGAAATGTAAGTCAAATAAAGTAGCAATAGCAAATAGACTGTAGCTTCGTGGAGCAAGGGTCAGTGACCCCCATCCGAAAAGTGTAAAGAGGCAGAAGGGAAAGGCAATTAATTCTAAAGCTATATGGAATGGCTGCATTTCGATGAGATGAGCAAAGACAAGTTCAAAATATTAGTCAATATTTTGCCAGGACAGTGCTTCTTCACAATAGTTTTTAGGCACATTTTCAGTTAGTATTAGTAAAGGAATATATTACATTGTTGAATAAAATTAATTCATGTTTTGCTGCAACAAACTGTAAAACTAATAACAACAAAATCTTCTAGACTAAAAATTTTAAAAACACATAGGGGGTCATTTACTTTTCTCCCTGGGAATGCTGCACCCTACTCCACCTTCAATGATTACTCAGCAAGTCCAATTGTTTTAGAATTACTTATATTAGATACACCATGCTCCTCGTGACTTCTGAAAATCTAGCATAAGGAGCAGAAAGCAGGGCCAACCCTGTCCTTACCTAACTTGCACATCAGAATGCCTACATGCCATCCCACCTTTGACTAAAAAGTGCTGACTAATGCAGTCCGTTCTATATTTTTTGGGGCAGCCTCAGGTCTATATGTTCTATTTTGAAGTCAATAAGGCAAGCCGAGGAGGCAGTGTGCAAAGTCTTAAATTAACCCGATAGAGATTTGCTCTACTCAACAGGCTTCCTCCTTCCTCACTGTCTATTAAAATTGGTTTACCTGCCTCTTACTACATTATCTAGTCAGGAAAGTGGATCCTGGCCGCTTTAGAAGATGCAGGAAGTGAATTGCAGACATTTTTATACTTTGTACACTGAGTTGTGAATTGCAAATTGGGGGGCATTTCTCCATCAAGTATGAATATCACATGCAGGGGAATATGGTGGAGTAAGGTACAGCTAATAATATCAGCAATCATAAAAGAAAAATGAAATAAACTTACTTGACTCCATCTTGTATTTGGCACTTTGACAATGTTCTGTATTAATTAAGCCATTCATTGGCTTGAAATACATTTCACATTTAGCTGTAGTGGCCTGCTCACATTGAACTCCAATCCAAGTTAGTTTTCTATTATCAGCATGTCTCCTCATTAACAACTGTGTTGAGGGAGGAGGTACAACCAAGGATGTGAAGCCAGGAAAATATGCTTGGTTCCCAAAAGGTATATGACTGAAGTTTCCTTGGCTGTTCAGCTGTGTTGTTTCTGTGGATGATGCTCCTTGGCAAAACATAGGATACAGAGGAATGATAACTTCTGGGTCTTGATACCTAATAAATCCTTCCGTATTCTGGTAATAAATGGGGAAAAAAGTCAAAGCCTGAGACAAAAATCATACTTGGCTTATGTATATCACTTCACCTATAGTTTATGTTTTACCACAGTGCATTCATACCCTGATGCCAGAGACTTAACTAGAGGGGGGCGGGCCCTGGCGCGGGACGTGCAGCCGGGCCCCGCCCCCCTCCATACGGCCGAAAACGGCCGCATTTATGGCCACATTTCCCTTAGAAGAGAGTGGCGTGCGAGCTGCCGGGGGGCCCTGAGGGGGTGTGCGGGCCCTGGCCCAATCGCACCCCCCTGTTCCCCCGGTAGTTACGCCACTGCCTGATGCCTACACAGATAAGAGTTTATCACTCATAGCTGGTTATGTAATAAAAGGCACTTAGTAAAGCATCAAATCAGCAGGTAGCAGTTACTGGTCACATGTTTAAAAGCAAACTTCGATGGTTTATATTGGTTACTGCTTCTGTGCAAATTTAGTGCCTTTTATTACATATGGGGGAAAGGCTTTTTCACAAAGATAATAAATCTGCTTTCTCTTGATATACTAGTTCATAAGATACCATATTCATACTTTCAAGATGGGGGGGCAAGGATTTCTGCAGCCAACTACAAATAAGATGCTCAGTATAGCAGCAGTAACGTCTTTGAAAGAGTTTATTGCTCATTTCTCACCAGAGTAAGCAAACATCAGCTGGACTATCAGGAACTGAAAGCACATTTACATGCTGTCTAATGAATGCACACCTGGTTCCTTGGCTGCGATTCACAAAGGTAGTGTTCAAATGACTGGAGGTCCGAAGTTCCATGATCTACAAGGCTCAGCACTCTATGCACCTGATCCACAATTCCAAGTTCATAGATTAGTCTCTCTCTTTGTTGCAGACCTTGCAGCCTTTCTAGTTCTTCATTCTCATCAATGTCCTCAGGTTTCGTAGGATCATATTTGACCTCCTGCGATAATCATAGAAGATTCAAAACATTAACATAAAATTTAAACGGTAAATAAAGAATGAGGACACGTGGCTGGCAACTGAAGGTTTATAGGTAAATCATATTTATTCAATATGGAATATCAGCGCCTGCTCATGACAGCCTGTAAGCTATATTGCCCTGGACGCAAGTTTCCATGTAACCCCACTCTATCTCACGGTAAAAAGTTGACAGACTCACATTAAGGGGCAGATTTATTAAGGGTCAAATTAAAAATTCAATTAGAATTTTTTCATTTTTTTATGGTCAAAACACTCAAATTGGAATTGTGAATTATCCAAACTCAATTTGAGTTTTAATTTAAATTAGAATTTTGAGATTTATCTTTAAGAACTTGAATTTGCCACCTAATACCTGCCAAGTTTATGTATAAGTCAATGGGAGAGGTCTTATAGTTGCTTATAGTTAATACATTTTGCAGGGCTTTGCTCAGCACATTAACTTCACTGTTTCCTAACTACTGCTTCTATGAGAGGGACACTGTGTGATGTCAGCAATGTACCTTTTTTTCTACATTCCTGTAGTGAGCAGATGTACTGCGGATCACAGGTCTCTTCATCACTTTGTGCTTCATGGCTTTTTCTCCTGCTGACTCACCCTGCAAGATGTATTTAGTTTCTCTCTTCTTTTTCCCAAACGGTGTTTTAATTTGTTCCTTCTTTATACGCAGTTCCTCTAACTGCTGCCTGTTGGATTAAAAAAATACTATATACCTTGAAAATAATGTTATTTTGTTGAGATTTAGGGGGCATGTTTACTAACATTGGAGATAAATATCTGGAGAGATTTCTGGAGATGTTGCCCATAGCAACCAATCAGATTGTTGCTTTTGTTTTCTAACTTGGCTGTGGCTGTTTAAATCTAATTGCTGATTGGTTGCCATGGGCAACATCTCCAGAAATCTCTCCAGATATTTATCTCCAATGTTAGTAAACATGCCCCTTAGTGCTAGTGTCAGTTGCTAATGTTTGCTTGTTGGCGTTTATTCATACATAAATTAAACAAGCAATAAACTATATAAACTACTATATATGTATAGTGAAATTTAACTATACATATAACAGTAAGGGTTAATGATTGAGTGGAAGGAAAATCGTCACCAGTGACGTAAAATACGATTTATTTTTAAAGATGGGGGGGGATCTAATGTTTTTTACCTATGACTACGTGTGGAGACAAACAAAACACGTTGGGTATTATTGATGTGAAATAAGGACTTTTTTGATCTTACGCTGCGTCTGAGAAGTTGCTGGAGTGCGTGCCTAGTGTGGAGTCGAGTGAAATAATTTTACTCATTACTTGTAAGTCTAATAACCGGAATGGGGTTCTTGCCTCTTTAAAAGGCCATACATAAAGGAGAAGGGACTGGTCTATTTGCGTGACTTTTACTTATTATTTCAGCTAAATACATTTCAGCTACATTTTTTAATTCATATTTACCTAGCTTTTTAACTCCATTCATGCCAAACATTCTGCCCTTAATCATAGCCTTTACATCTTCTGTTACACTCTTGCTCATCAAGGTATTTATATCAGCCCCATATTTATATAAGGAAACCATTCCACAAACTACAGTGCAGATTAAAAGATATAGGAATGGCTGAATAATTGCACAAAACCAGCCATTTTGTTTTCACATCATACCTTGCACACTCCTCTCTTGCCTTTGAAGCTGCAGTTTCTTGAAACAGAGACCCACTGTGTTTGAAGAACTTTTCATACACTTCTCCTTCAGCTTTTGGGTAAATTCTGCGATATCCTCCAAGATGGCTATCCTCATACTTTTCAATTTGTGCCAGCCAAGAAGCCTGGGAGTTTTCCAACTGTTCCCTCCTGTGTTCACAGAGCAGGTATGAGACATCTGAGCGTTTTTGTTATCAGGTTATGGAACTGCTGTTAATACATAGCTATCAATTACAGTGAAACCTTGATTTTACATCCTCTGATTTTAAGTTTTCCCTCATTTAACATTGTTTTTTTGTGGTCTCACCTATATATTATGCATAATACATTTCCCTGATTTTATTGCTAAAGCTGGGGCCACCAACCTAACCCCAAAATATATTAGGTTATGGTATATAAATATATTAGATCCTCAAACTTAATTACCAAGCACTAGGGATGCACCGAATCCAGGATTTGGTTCAGGATTCGGGCAGGATCCAGCCTTTTTCAGCAGGATTCAGATTTGGTCGAATCATTCTGCCTGGCTGAATCTGAATCCTAATTTGCATATGCAAATTAGGGGCTGGGAGGGAAATTGCGTGACCAAGGAAGTAAAATTTTTTCCCCCTTCCCACCCCTAATTTGCATATGCAAATTAGGATTCTGTTCGGTATTCGGCCAAATCTTTTGCGAAGGATTCGGGAGTTCGGCCAAATCCAAAATAGTGGATTGGGTGCACCCCTACCAAGCACCAATAAAGTTTGGGAATTCCATTAATTTTGTGTGGGAAAAATCATTGCCCCTAATCAGACAAAGCAGTTACTTTTTTATAAAACTACCCAATGTAAATTCTGCAACAAAAGGTTGTCCAACCCTTCTTGTTATTATGAAGAGTTTTCATTGCTATGCTGGCTGCCTCCATATATATCTATATCATCTAATCATATCCACCTACTGTCTGGTGGATATTGATAGGAAGCCATGAATGCACATTATTACGTTGGTTCAAAAATAAAACGACCAGTCAATACTGATAAGTATGTGAAAAGTAAAGAGGTTTGACACTCTATCCCTGTACAGGTATCTGTTTTTCTACTCTGGCAAGTAGAGGGCAATTCCCTGAGCTGCTGATCAGATATAACAAAGTCTGGAATGGCTTCAAACTAAACCCAAAGAACTGGGAACTGAGCTCTGGTCACAGATACATTGGGGCAGGGGCGATCCTGGCCCATCAGTCGCCTGAGGCAGCAGCTGCCCCCCCTCCCCCAGATATTCACTCTTAAAGTACCAGGAGCAGCATTTTTGCTGCCCCTGGTACCTAGTGGGGCGCTGCCGCCTGAGGCGACAGCCTCAACTTGCCTCATTGGCGAAGCATCCCTGCATTGGGGTGTCTAGTCTAGCCTTTAGCAGAATAGAGGATTTGAAAGGAGAAAGTGATGAGTATTGAATGAATGAAACCAATTCAGCAAAATCTGGGATTTATCTCTAGTATAAGAGATAAAGAAGTTGTACAGAATGCTTAAAGGGGAACTATTGTAAAAATAAAAATGTTATATAAGCTTCAGCATACTGAAATAAGAAACTTTCTAAATACAATCAATTAAATATTCTGCATCGTTTCTGAAATAATCTGTAAGGGCCCGAAGGCGCAGTTGGAGTGCGGACCAAGGAGGAGGCAGGTAGCAAACCAAAGTTCGTGGTAACAGAGGGATGAGACAAGAGAATAGTCGAAGTCCAGGCAAAAGTTCAATCCAGGCAGCGAAGGGTCAATCCAAAATAACAGGCAAGGTTGGTACATAGGAATCAATCAATAATAAACACACCCAGGAATACACGAAGTTAAACCTATACTTGGGCAATGTCTGTAGTGTACAGAAGGCTTTATATAGGGCAGGTTTGGCGCCAAAGTTTGGGCGCAATGGCGTCATGACGCTGACGCTGGCGTTCTGACGCTGACGCAGGTTCTGACGCCGGCGACCATTCCGTCGCCGGCGACCAATCGGCAGGCGGGAAGATGCTGGCGTCATAGTGCTGCGACCAGCAGGATCCACATGGTGGGGCCAGGAGTCGCCATCTTGGATGCCGTTGCCATCTTGGAAGTGAGTAGAGACCTCCATTTCCATTACATAATCAAGTTTATCTTCACTATTCCTCTCTAAGCATCTGTTTCTCCTCATTCTGTCTTCATTCAAAAATAGGGTGTCAGATGAATGATCCAATACTGTATATCTTATAGAGGGGCTTCTTTTGCCTAGAAGATGTATTAGTGCTCATTCTATTAAAATTACCAGAAATCCTCTCTCTACATGCAGAATTTGTGCAAAAGGCAATTATTTTGTTAGATTATTGTTGTACTGGAATCAGTTATTTGAGTGAGCTCTAATTCATCTGCTAGGAAAGGAAGGCCCCTATAATATATATTGGATCATTCATCTAAAATCCAACTGCTGCATTAAGACAGAATGAAGAGAAACAGATGCTGAGATAGGAATAGTGAATATAAACTTGATTATTTCAGAAACAATGCAGAATTTTTTATTGATTGTATTTAGAAAGTTAGTAACTTTAGAAACTTTAGTAAGAGGAAGCTTATCTGAAATTTTATTTACGTGATAGTTCCACTGTAAGTTGGAAGTGCATGTGACTGATTTTTGTTAATTTTTTGCAGATTATTAAAATGGCCCGGTTTTTACAAAAGGAACTGCACCGTTTTTACTGATAACTGTGGTGTTTTTTTTTATTTATACTTGTTGGGATATATTTTACCCACCTAGTTTCTCGAGGCAGATTCCGTTGAAATAAACGCTCTTTAACTCGCCGTTTATCCTCCTCAAGTACCTTTCTCTTGTCACAAGCACGGAGGTTGACTAAGTTAAGGGTGTCCTGAATCAGAGGGTCCTTGACCTCCTTGTCCAAGGTGGAGTCAGTTGTAAAACTAGGGGAGTGATTCACCTGTTCAAGCAGTGAAATACATACTTTTATAAATATGTTACCAGATCCAGCCCTTATCTGAGAACGCCATCTTTATACAAAACAAGTATTGTTTGCCAATATATTGCAAGGGGAAGTTCATAACATACTGTATACAGTGTTGGACTGGGACACCAGGGGCCCACCCAAAAAACCTTAGACCAGGGGCCCACTCTCAGTAATATTATTCTTCCTTTTCTCGCTCAACCTCTATTCTCTTAGTCTCTTTTCTTTACATACTATAATCCATTATTCCATATATTTAGCGTCTTTTCCTCATAGAAATAGGGAATGGCCATGAAATAGGCCAAATGTTCAGCAGCATGAGGGCCCACCGGGACTTTTCCTGGTATCCCGGTGGGCCAGTCCGACACTTACTGTATATGACACATCAGACAGAGGCATAACTACAGAGAATGCAGACCCTGCTGCTGCAGGGGGGCCCAGGAGATATAAGGGGTCCCATGAGGCCCTAATTAATTATTAATTTCAACATATACAGGTATGGGACCTGTTATCCAGAATACTCGGACCTGGGGTTTTCCGGATAACTGTTTTTTCTGTAATCTTCATACCTTATGTTAACTAGAAAATCATTTAAACATTGAATAACCCAAATAGGCTGGTTTTGCTTCCAATAAGGATTAACTATATCTTAGTTTGGAGCAAATTCAATGTACTGTTTTATTATTACAGAGAAAAAGGAAATCATTTTTAAACATTTGGATTATTTCATTATAATGAAGTCTATGGGGGATGTCCTTTCCGTAATTTGGATCTTTCTAGATAACAAGTTTCCGGATAATGGATCCCATACCTGTATTGGTAAAACAGGACAACCTCTGGATATGTCAGCCCTAAAATAAATTTGCTGTGGCTTGCCTTAATAACACAAAATGGCTCCTGTCTGCTTGCTATAATTATTAATTCCCAGACTGAAGGAAAAAAAGTTTCAAATAAATTTATATTGTGTAATTAAAGTTAATTTCGCCTGACTAATGTGATAAAATGGGATTTTGAATAATTATTTTGGGCGACAGTCCCCTTTAATGGAACTATGGTTAAAGGTAATACTGCATTATATATATGGGACACTGTGAGAGATAAATGCAATATATATGTAGATGGGGTAAAGACACAGTAGAGGCACACAATTCTCTCAATGCGGTTACTGTACTCTAAGAACATTTGAAACACAGATATGTTTAGGAGAAACTTGACTCCAAGACTGCCTAAAATACAATGAGCAAGAGATTGTGATGATTTTAATTGTAATTATCAAACCAGAGCTTTTTATCGCTGGAAGTTCACGTCTGGGAAGTCTGAGTAAGTGACTTAAGGGTTAGTTCACACAGGGCGTTTTGGGGAGATTTGGTCACTTGGCGACTAATCGCCTAGTTTTTGCGGCGACCAATCTCCCCAAACGCCTTCCCTGTTCCTATGCCGGCATTTGGGGAGATTGGTCGCCACAAAAACGAGGCGATTAGTCGCCCGGTGACCAAATCTCCCCAAAACGCCCTGTGTGAACTAACCCTAAAGGGGGGCATTTATTAAAACTCAAATTTTTCTCATTATTTTGAAAATAAAAATTCGACCTAACTCCAACAACCATGATTTGGCTGATTTGGTAGATACCTAAAAATTCATGTGAATTCATATGAATTCACAGAGTTCCAGATGGACCTGCTTGCTTTATTTTTGTTCAGTTAAAAAGAGAAGAAGCAATGCTTGGGCTAAAAGACTGGCTGGTCCACGACAGGAAAACAAATGATTAGACAGTGAAACAGAATGCCCTGCCAGTAGTACTACCTAAAGGACAGCCTATAAAGTAGACACCCTAAATAAATTCACAGGTCACTACTACTGATAATACTGTGTCTCACTACTTGTGCTATTTTTTTTTTATGATCACTTAAATAGTTCAATTTAATTAAGTATATCAGAGTTTGTTTAGTTTTAGGATAAAAATGTAGTTTGCAATTGCACAACTACCTATTATTCTCATTGAGTTTAATGTGCACTTCAATACAAATCAAGGAAAATATGTATCTAAATGACAACTGGTTCCAGGCAGCCTCCTTGCTTCAGATGTTATAGTTAAAACCAAATTAAGGGTTGAGCAATCTGTGGAACCTTAGACGTGAACTACCACTCCCACCACCAACTAAAAGGTTTGTGTACAGACACTGGCTACTTCTAGTTTTTTCAATAAATGAAAACATTTGCCCCCATTATTGGTCATTCTGTGTACTAGTATGTCAGATCTTTCTTTTTTGTTTACTTATATTGAACAAAGCATTAATGTTACCTCTATAAGCCAAGGTTTTAATTTTCTGTCCAGAAGAATATCAAACCCCAGTATCTCAAAGCAAGCACTACCAGCAACGTAATTTGGAAAACAAGTGCGATAGTTGTGCTTCAGTATAGGGTGAGCAGAAATGAGAGTCTTAATAATAACATCATCAATGTCCTCCCAGAGTTTGCTTGTGTCATAATGATTGTTCTCCAGCCATGTGTTCAGAGTGGAAAGTTTCCTAATAGAAGGGAAATAATATTGTTTAAAAATGGGGTTACTGATTAAAACAGAGATACAGGTTACTTAACAATAAAGGGCCTCTAAGTATTAAGCATTTTCACATGCTTTTTGGCTAATGTATAATGATAATAAGGTTGCAGGCTTGCCTGATTTCATTTAAAAATGCTGCTTACAGATGGAATGCTGGTTGTCCTATTCTTATACAGTTTACCCAACATGCACACAGTCCTCTTGGCTACTTAAAGGAATACATAATAAAATATACATTGTACACACAGTGTACCAGGAACAATTCCATAGGAATAGTGCCCACTCCTCTGTCTTTGCTATACAAGTATATAAGGCTACAAGTAAACTGTTCTCAAAGAGCAAAATAGACCTGTAATTCATGCCTCTACCAATTTTTAATAATAATCCTCTACAATAAGCCAATATGGGGGGGGGGTGACCATCAGAAAGACATATGGATATGTCTATTGTTTGGCTTTGCAAACCCTATGATTTAAATTCCTCCTTTCAGCTATAAATTGCTTCTTAAATTGTACTAATACAAGGGTTTTTGAAGAAGATGGATGGAAGAAGAAGGATTAAGGGATAAAGAATCAAGTGGCTTCTATGGCAAAACAAAAAAAATAATTTGATTTTTTTTAGGGCTATGGCACATATTCTCTACTGGGGAGAAGTGCTTGAATCTACCACTGTTTTCAATTCATTTAAATCGTACATATGTGTCAACACTGTGAACTAGCACATTTAAACCCAATTATGCAGTATTTTTGATCTAAAAATTTCCCAATCCTGCCTCATGGTTCACATTTGAATAAAAGGTAAGCAGTGTTGGTGAATTTGGAGATATATAATAATAATAACTCACCTTTTACTTCCTGTCAAATCATCTCGGATAAAGTTTTCATTATGTTTGTTGATTGCATAATTGGTAAGGTGCATGCAGACGTCATCCTGGAAAAAATATATTAAACATTTTTTATCTGCAAACAAGTAAAACATGGCCTGATGACAAGTATGGTTAAGGCTTAATGTTAATACATTGTACAATGTGATGGTATAATTTATTGTATGCACATAACATATGCCCTCATATGTCTTTGTTTAAAGGAATCAATAATCAATATATTTGCCATTTAATATCAGGCAAGCAAAGACAAGTCTCCATGTCCCACTTCCAACAATCACAATCCTCCACTGTTTAGTTTGCTCAGTGCCTCTAACCTACAATATGCACAGGAACAGAGCAATGAATAGCTTATAAAATTATATAAATAATTAATGAATTTGCAGGTAACCATAGGAGTTATGATCACCTTTATTTACATTTTCAGTAATACATGGTAGTAGAATTGTTCTGACTAATAAGCATTATTTAACTTCATATTTTGTCCATCCACAAGAGTGGAATGTCATTCAAAGACTCTGATGGTTAAATAGTGAGGAAAAATCATAGTATCAAATCATATGTCCTTCTTTTAATCAGCAACAATATGGGGCACATTTACTAAGCTCGAGTGAAGGATTCGAATGAAAAAAACTTTGAATTTCGAAGTATTTTTTTGGGTACTTCGACCATCGAATAGGCTACTACGACCTTCGACTTCGAACTAAAAATCTAGCCAGTGGCGTAACTACCGAGGAAGCAGACCCCGCAGTTGCAGGGGGGCCCGGGGGTACAGGGGGCCCGGTGGGGCCTGCTTCCTCAGTAGTATGCGCAGGCGCAGCAGTACCAGCCAGATAAACTTGCCTCAACGCGCAGAGGCAGACTGCCGCCTTTGGCCAATCATTAAGTACGTTTTGGTTGGCGCGTCGCTTTCATTTTACACACAGCCCCGAGCAGAGCTGTTCATGTAAGTATCACACGGGGTGCCTGGAAGTTCCTCCCTGTTCCTCCAGCCTGATAAAATATCGCATAGGGAACTTCATTTCCCAGTTTGTCTTGCTGCTGGGCGGCTAGTACTTAGCATAATATAGCATTCTTCCCTGCTGATGTGCGAGGGAGCTGCCTCTGTTGAGCATCGCGTGCCCCCCCTTTCCTTCTGTGCAACATACACTTTACACTCCTTAAAGGCGCAGCCCTTTGTAAAGACTCCACAGTCTCGTCTAGGCTGCAAGGAAGGAACATGGAATAATTTCTTTCTTCTTTTTTTTTCTTTTAAACGCCATATTGCAGAAATTTTGTGAAGCAGAAGAATGTAAGGCATTTTACTTTTCAAGTGGTGGATTTATGGCTAATCTCTAATTGTACTGCACTGGACCTTCATATCACTAACAGTAAGAGAAGTATAGGGCTGTCACATGCATTAGGATGTTCTTTTACAATGTGAATAGAATAACTTGCATACAATGGACATTTTTAATAACTGGAGCAGTTTACATGGTCAAGTCTATTTGTGCTATATGTATTCTGTAAAATAGTCCTAACTCTTTCCTGGGGGCTCTGTGCCTTCCGCGCTAGGACTGCCGTGCCCTTTCCGTGTGGGCCACTCATGTTCATTGAGCTGCTTGTCATACTGCCTGCGCCATCTGTGCAACTCCAACCAGCGTTTCCACAGGATCTGTGAGGCGCACAGTGTGACATGCAACGCATGCTGGGAGGAGGTAGGATAGGGTGGCAGTGCATGCTGGGGGAGTCAGTGGGAGGAGCCCTTAGGTTGGTATAAGTTTGGCTTTATTCTAACAAGACTGAACTAGACTGTAGCTGGTATGATCAAATGATTTAAACTGGGGCCCCTATAGAGCAATCTGTGTAGGGGCCCCTTCCATGTTCTCTCCTGTATGTCTTTATGCTGTGAGTAGAGTTGCCACCTTTTCTGGATAAAATATATTTACCTTTCCCTATTAATAACATTGGGATCAACCACCATTTTTACAGGCCTTCTATAATTCGAGGGTATTTATATGTGAAATTGCTACTGTGCCATTCTTATATAGTTCTGGGGTATTTATACATGGAATCGCTACCGTGCCATCCTTCTATGAATCCTGGGGATATTATACATGAAATTCTCCCACTATTTTGTGCAGGGGGGCCCTGAAAATTTTTTGCAGGGGGGCCCTGGCATCCGAAGTTACGCCACTGAATCTAGCCTTTCTAACCTTTTTTTGATCAGAGAAAAATCCTTCGATCGATCGCTTAAAATCGTTCGATTCGAAGGATTTTATGGTTTTATCATTTTTACTTTGATTGATCGATCAAAGGATTTGCGCTAAATCCTTCCAATTTCTATATTCGAATTCGAAGGATTTAAATTCGAGGGTCGAATTAGAGGGTTTATTAACCCTCGATATTCGACTGTTGATAAATGTGCCCCCAAATATATAGTATGTTTTAAAATGAAAAATTGTTATAACCCACATGGACCATTAAATTCAGCCAAAATCAGTGCCTGATAAATTAACAAAGTTAGCAGCTTCTTTTTACCAGGTTATTGTGATTGGGTTCTACATAATTCATTGTTGCAAAACGTGCCAGCCCTTCTTTGTAGACGAAAATGCGCAGGGGTTCACAGGATGCGACAAGGGCATATATTCGAAGGTCAAATTTGAATCCATCAATGAGGAATGGCTGCATGGTAGAATTAAATAACATAAGGGCAGTAGTAAAATAGCAAAATCAGTAGTATAAAAAGTCCAGCCCTGCAAATCAAATTGGTGAAAGACTTTCCTACAATTAAAAGCTTTATGTTGTGATCACTATCAGTGGTATAAGCAAAGGCTGTGAAGTCATCTTTAGAGATTGTTAAAAAAGTCTTAGTTTCTAAACCTAGATCTAAAGGTGGTAAAACTATTTGTTCAACTAGAAAACCAGAATAAATGTTAACATAATGTATAATATGCATGAACGAATATAGCTTTTTATTTGGCATACTTAAATTCAAGCACTAAACTGGCATTGGAAAAACCAAAGAGTTTACCTAAACTGTTATTTGTTTAAGGATGGAGTTGGCCAGGGATTGCCCATTAAAATGGAATTTGAAAAGAATTTCTATTTGTTCTCTTATATACTTACAGTATATACTATATAATTACATCTTGAATTATATAGTATATAAGAATAACTTGAATTATGGTGAGATTTGGGGTGCACACGTATGTGCTGCCAATACTACTGAAAGCATTGTTAAATGGCTAATTTCCATATATCTAAGGGGCAATAATGATGGGAAATAAAGTTAAAAACTCTGAAAACTTTAGGAGGCACTTAAGTCTTAAATTTGCTTTCAGCACCATCCAACTTTCATTAAATTCTGGTGTATTAGGGGATTCAAGCATTCCCATTCCAGTGTGAGTGCTTTTTCAGTTACTGCTTCTTTCGGGGCTGCTCTATTTGTTGCCTGGGAAAGAGCAAAAATGCATTTATGGTGAGCAATGCCTAAAAATAATATTTCCAATAAGATGTTTCCTTCATTGTTTCAGGGTCATATTTATTATGCTGTGTAAAAAACAGTGGGATAATACACCTCACATCACCAGGCTTTGCCGCGTAAGGGTCGGGGCACACAGGCAGATTCGGGGAGATTAGTCGCCAGGCAACAAATCTTCTCTTCTTCGGGGTGACTAATCTCCCCGATCTGCCTTCCGCCGGCTAAAATTAAAATTTGCACAGCTTTTTAAACCATTTTTTCTCTGAATTTCGATTTACACAGCATAGTAAATATTCTTCTTTTACTAAATTTTACAAAACATCCTACACTGTCTTACTTTAGGAATGTACTGCTGACAGATCATGTTATCACCGTGTTTTATATCCTTCAGGTTCTTGGAAAGAAATATACCCCGGCCCTGGCAGCCACTGTCAGGCTTACAGATGTAGGTGCTGTTTTTCTTTGTCCGGCAATGGGCTTGGAGATCACCATAACTGAGCAAAGAAGCAGAGACTGCAGTTAGAGAGAATCTGGTGCATTTCATAGGTAACCCACTATTTTTATAGTTAGAGAGTCACCGCTCAGTAAAGATATAAACCTAGGCTGCTCTAATATACATAAGCATTATGCACCATTCACAGAATAAACATTTTTAAAAATTACATTTCTTCTTAAGAGGAAACATATTTCTTATGTAAACTTCATCTGCTATTGTGTGAAGCTTTAACAGGGGAATAGAAAGAATGCACTTTAATATGTTGCCCAATTACTTAAAACAACAATATTTGTTTTTATAGAAATACTGTATCTATTTGGGGTTTCATAGCACAAATAGTTGCAAAATGATTACTGATATTAGCCAATGTTATGCTATCAATGATGTGTTTTCTGACATTCATTGAATGCATCCCAATTTAGGAATGATGGTATAAACGTGAAATATTTTAAAAACTTAATAGGTCTCTAGATATGCCATGTCATCTCTTTAAATATCCAGAACCCACCAGCACACCCTGGTAGGGAAGAGATCGGCAACCCCAATTGTAGTCAGCGTAATAAAAGAAAAACTGGCACTCAGAGCTCAATGCATGCAGGCAAAGCCCTGCGTGTTTATTACAATGTAACGTTTCGGGGGCGGGCCCCTTCGTCAGGGCCCCTTGGTCTGACGAAGGGGCCCGCCCCCAAAACGTTGCCAGTTTTTCTTTTATTACGCTATCTCTTTAAATCTGCCTGGGGACTTGCTGTGGACAATATGGGCTGTTATATATCTGCTTAATGTCTGGGCTGGTACAGCATATTAAATATGTAAAAGGGAAATATTTTGAGGGGCTGCTGAAATTTGGTAGCTGGTCCGAGATAATCTAAATGATAGCATTAGAAGCTGTAGTATATATGAATGTAGATTTTTATTTTTACAGTGCTATTCTTATATGCCTTTAAGCAAACAGGAAGGAAAGAACCTTTTTTGTTGTGCAGATAAAACTCACTCAGCAGGCAAGCACCACGTTCGAGGAAAGATGTTGTACTCTTTTGGAAAGAGCTTTGACAGTCTATTCATATTCCTTGCCAGAAGATCCTTCCTGCATATTTCAGTCATACCAGGAAAATGGTTTATTTTCTGTTAAAGTAAAAAATTCTTTTCATTTAGAGCAATCCTCATAGTATGATTTTTCTATATAGTGGGCCAGTCATTTGTTATTCCTTAAAGTCCAGGGCTGGATTTAATGACAACCATAAATGTATACTAATGTCTATGGTCTGTCCGAGTAGGCTAGGGCCATACAATTCTCCGAAGTCTGTGTCTGTACCACATCCTTCACATACTATAGATGGCAGAATACTTCTTTACCATTACCAAGTAATAACTAAGCATTTCTTATACATGGCAGTACCAATGTTCCCTCTGAGGTGTGAGGCTTGTGCAAATGCACACAAATTTTGAGGCCAGCGCACACAACAAATTGTGGTGTGCACAAAGAATTTTGTTTGATAACACAAAATTGTGTATGAATTCTGACCTTAGTACACAGTTTTTAAAAAAACCTGTGCACACAAGTTTAAAATACATACATTTTTTTTCTTTTGCGCACATAGCCATGAAAGAATTAGAGGGAACATTGGGCAGTACTTTTGGCTGCTGAAAAATGGTATGTTTTTTGTTTGGATGTCATTCAGAAATGAAGCTCCACTCCAGCACAGGCTTATTGAAAATGCTCTGTATTAATATATAATAATTATTTTGGGTGGTAGATTGTGACTGGTTTTCACTGTGGTTATACTGGCTGATTACCATTTTGTGATCATATGGGAGTACAGCCGCTAGGCTGCAAAAGGTTACCTTTCCCTGGTCTAATCTAGAAATGTCACCTGGAATCTCTTCATGTCCATAACACGTTCCAGTGATACAGAGCAGTCTGTCCAATAAACAATCCACTCTTCTTCATCACCAACATTCTTAAGTCCACAGCGTCGTGCAGCACGACGGACTGAAACACAGTTGTAATAGTGATAGGCTTTAATTGATTATTTGTATGCAGGAAGATTAAAGGGCCACTGTACACTTGCATTTTCTTATAAAGCAGTACAGCTATGTTGGTATGGTTATTGTATACACTGTAACTCTGTAAAGGAAATAGCAACAAGTCCCTGCTAGTTGTATGCTTCTGGAAAACTATTACTTGCTGTTCCAACTAATTGTGACCTTATTGAACCTGGACGGGGGTTAATTGTCTTGCCACAGAAGTTGGAGCTACCAAACTCAGAGCTCTGGCAACCATACTTACCACATTCATATTTGCAGTTGGTTAGGTTTATGCCAAGGGCCCTAAAAAGAAAAGGAAGATTAATTAATGACTGTATGGCTTCTGAAAATATCAAACACTGACTGCACGAATATACAGGTACCTTTGTTTTCTTCTCTTCTTCTTTTTTGATTGATCTCTTGATTTCTGCTGTGTTGTCTTTGTTTGTTCCAGTTCATTAGGCTGTTGGTCTTGGTTGTTACTATGCACTTCTTGCAGTTCATCTGGAAGGTCTGTGGTCACTTCTGGGGGGGCCTCTGATTCAACCTCATTATCACCCTCTTCTTCTTCTTCTGAATCATCATCATTAGATTCAGCAGATTCAGTCAAAACATCCTCCTTCATGTTGTCAGGTACACACTAATATCAAGTGAATGTAGGGCATAACCCAGTTAAAGAGCTGCTGTTGGTAGAAGGAAAAACAAAATCATTGGCTTCAAGATTATATTATTATCTGGAAAATAAAATGGATGATCAAAGCCATGAACTTGCAAAAGGCATTTGTAGGCCAAATATGGGGAACCTCTAACTAAAATAACAGAGTGACACAGGCTTATATATCTTTCACAAAAGCATATTGAACCCCTTCTAGATTATATTACTTTAAACATATCTACCAACAGTGATTTCCAGGTTCAATCTGTCCCCAGGTATTTTAGTTAAAGCATGGTATAGATTGTAAGCTCCTTAGGGCAGAGACCTCATTTTAAAAGTGTATTAAAATTTATATAGACGAAACACGTAAGGTGTTTGGTTACCTGATGTGAAATAAAGCTTTTCTTTTAGTCTACATCGCATCTGAGGAGTTCCTGGAGTGTGCGTCCAATATGGAATTTTGAAGTATTAAAATTTATAGCATTTATGTATTTCATTATTCTCATTAGTCTTATTTTTAATAACAGCACATCACTTTGTGTTTATGCCTTATATGGCACTACATACACTTACATATATACTTATATACATAAGAATATATAAACAAACACATGCACACATACAAAATGTACCATGCCATTAAAGAAAAAGTATACCTTAAGAATAAACCCTTAACCAATTGATGATACTGTTCAGGGGTATAGTTTTCCTTTCAGCATTGCTTTGCAGTAACTATAGGTTACAGAATAAGTGCAGATACTGAGATTCCTGGGGACAACATTTTAAATTAGAGTTATAAATTTCTTTCTGCAGTTAGTTTTAAAGGGAAATGGAGCCCTTTGCTTATTTAATTTTCAACACTTTAATATTGCCGCCACACTCAGCCAGCATCCCAATGCCATAAATGACTGAGCTACCATATAGGAATAACTTGCCTTCCAAGGTCCTCCACTATGGCTGTCTCTGTTTGTTCCTTTTTAGGGCAGGGCTGTCCAACTGGCACCCCCCTTCTTTGGCCCCCCAGATGCTGTGTCTTCTTACCATATGTACACTTTAAAAGGTATGATTGTAGAGATAAACTGCACCCTGCATTGTTTAAACCTCAAATTCAGAATCTAATCCCCTGTATTGTTCATACCTGTGATCCTCCTGCATTGTTCACACGTGTGACACCTCTATTGTTTATATCTAAAGGCCTGTACTGTTCTACCTGAGACCCAGACTGAAACTGCCCACATTGTTCACCTGTTCACACCTTATTCAAAATGCTAATGGAGCACCAGCACTGTGTCACTGTATGTAGTACATATTAGAATGAGAGCTTTACTTGTCTCCTGCTCTGTTCTGTCTTCGCTCCCTGCAGGGCTGGAACTAGGGGCAGGCATAGTAGGCGCCCACCTAGGGCGCAATCATGGAGGGGGGCACACTTTTAAGGGGAATTTCCTTTCTTTCTTTTTTTAAACCATGATTTGCTTGGCCTTTAATAGTTTTTCAACTTTATAAACCCCGTTCCAGACAGAATCACTACCAGCTCCCTTTTGGCAGCTGTTAGCATAGGTACATATTTGTGGGCAATATCTTGGCTGCTACTTGCACAGGTAAACCGATGATATGATGGATATTTGGCTGTTGCTGGCACAAGTACATATATGGAGGCAATAGTGTGTATTTTTTGGCTGCTGCTGGCACAGGTACAGATTGGAGGCAATATAAGGGATTGGCTGCTGCCTCAGGTACATGGGGCAATATGGGGCTGCTGGCACAGGTACACAGATGTTTGAGGGCAACATGATGGATTTTTGGCTACTGCTGGAACATATACAAATTGGGGCAATATGATGGATTCCTTTGATTGCCACTGGCATAGGTACAGATTGAGGGTAAAAATATGATGGATGTTTTGTCTTATGCTGGCACAGGTACAGATTGGGGCCTGGTGGCAATCTGAGGGATTGACTGC
The DNA here is from genome assembly GCA_038501925.1 of Xenopus petersii. Lineage (NCBI taxonomy): Eukaryota > Metazoa > Chordata > Amphibia > Anura > Pipidae > Xenopus > Xenopus petersii. The sequence continues at coordinate 90,226,553 of CM076677.1, forward strand.
CATTGGCATAGCTACAAATGGAGGCAGTATGATAGGTGCTGGTACAGGGGGCTATATGAGTGGTAAGGTGGAAAATGGTAATGCAGGACTAGGTGGGGGGGGGGGCACTGATTGAAGCCTTTGCCTAGCGTGCAAAAATACCTTGGGCTGGCCCTGCCTCCAAGTGTGTGCCATTCTCTGCTTGCCCAGTGCTGCTTGTGTGTGCCATTCTCTGCTTGCCCAGTGCTGCTTGCCCTATGCTACCTGTGGAATGTAAGCCTGTTAGGGGTTCTTGGGATTTGTTAGCATTTGGAAATTGTTGTCAAGGGCCCCTAAGGTGTTTAATCATGTGTTGGGGGATTGTTGTATTATCCACAGGGGAGGATGAGGTATATGGATTTAAGGGTGTTTTTAACATGACTTCAATTTTTCACATATGAGTGATGAGGGATTTCCCTGCAGTGAGCACCAACCATTTGGTTTTTTGGTGTGCTACCATGGTTAATGTGGATATGTTCTTGTGTTAATGTGGGCGTAGTTTACAGTGGGTGTGGTTTAAAAGGGGGAGTGGCCAACACTGACTTCCATTATCGGCCCTCCTCCACATGGGCCAATAAAATGTTGGCCCTCAGTACCACAGAACTTGGACAGCACTGCTCTAGGGCACAGTAGCTGAAGTAAAGCATACTGGTGCAAATGAGTATCAATTACCCATTGCCTTACCCAGACCAACTCCCCTTGGACTGCTGGACCATTTCTCTGTGGCCACTTCTCTAGAAGGCTTTATATGCATGTCGCGAACCACACACACCTCATCTTTATGGATTCAGTGGCATGACATTTGTGGCCGCCCCCCCTAGAGAAATTTTCTGGGTCCTGACATGGATTGGGACATGATTGGCTTGAAACCCCAGGCCCACAGCTCAATCCTCCTTCCCCCACCTTTTGTGTAGTGTGTCTCCCTTAGTAGGAACAGCAAGTGGTAACAGGGACCTGTGAGCATACAGCAGACCATGTGACTATCTGGGTCCCCTTCTCCCATGCTCCCCCCCACAAGGTCTGCAATATGTTACTGGACGAATCATTTACAAGCACAAGTGGAGTGTGCAAAGTGCAATTTCAGATGCAAAACGCCATGTATTATTACTTAATCTGAAACCAATTTCCCCCAAATTCTAGAGTCATTTCAGCCATGCTCTGTTCAATGCGACAAACTGGGAGCATAGTGTTTGTGTTTTAACTCAAACACTGTGCAATTTGTGTCTACAATTTCTAGAGTGGTGGTTGTGTCACTTCCTAAGTGTGCATTTAAAACTGAGTTTGCATCAGATTTGATTGGACGGAAAATCTTGTATTCTTACTGAGGCAAACCTACTGTGGGAATCTCAAAGCTACCACCAGGTCCAAAAGAGGAGAAATACAGGAAGAAATAGTTTTGAAAGTAACAAACAAATCTGTTTTCTTTGTAAATATGGTTCTTATTTTAATTTGGGAGCGAAACAATTTGCTTTGTCAAAGGGCAGTGAGTTATAGGGAATTTAAATGTCAGTTAGCAACTGAACCATAAAAGGTCCCTGACAGTTAAGGCTTAGTTCACAGGAGGCAACTTCGGGCGACTATGGAAAATGCATCGCCGTGTGTGCATTAGCGCAGGCAACTTTTCATTATAGCCTATGGGAAAACACGCTGAGGCAGTTCAGGGAGATTGTCACTCAGAAGACTAGGCGATTAGTCGACAGGCGACAAAATCTCCCCGAATCTCTGGTGCAGTCTTCCCTTTCTCTGGCAATCAAAATAATACTCTTTCTTTATTTTTCTGTGTTTTCCCTATTAATAACTTAAACATAAAACATCCCCCCGACTAACTCATCAATCGCAAAACTCTCCCCTGAAAATCTTACCTTCCCCACACTGTCTGTGAGTGGAAGAGTCCATTCACTATATACTGCACTGAAATCATGCCTCGGCACTCCCCTCACCCGGTAACTCTGCTGACTGATATATAACAGGAGCTTAACAGTGACACACTAACCTGGCACAGGTCAGACTGTTGCCCATGTTTGCCAGTTCCTCCTAAAAGCCATTCTGCTCACTCTCTACAAGTAACCAAGTCCCAGCAAACTTCTGCCAACAACTTACCAGTAACCGAGGAAACCAAACCAAACCACTGCAAGCTGGGAGAGTGCTAGTGGGTGTGTTCATCTTACAGTGGGTGGGGATTCCCAGCATTGAAGCTGCCAGGAGGCTGTGCATAGTAACGATTCAGGACACAACACAGGCAGAGAGTTTTTATTTTTTTATTTGGGGAGGCTAGTTAAAGCAATATTTTTTCATAGAAAAATAACACACAATTCATCCAAGTAAAATAAATACAGTGACAATTTGATGCATAATACTTACATGTTATCTGTCTGACCGTTCTTTTAAAGTTGCCTTCTCTTACTCTACTTTTCTTACTTCACTAGGAAAACTTATTCAGTCATTTGGACTTCAGTATCACCTTTATGCTGATGACACCCAACTCTACTTGTCTACTCCTGATCTTTCTAATTCTGTCCTTTCCCAAGTTACAGACCACCACCTGAAACTGAACAAAAACAGAACTCATTATATTTCCTCCAAGATCTTCGCCTGTCCCTCAGATATCACTCACAGTAAACAACAATACCTTTCATTCCACCACACAGACACACTGCCTAGGAGTTAGCCTAGACTCACATCTGTCTTTTTCACCACACATTCAAACACTTGCAAAATCTTGTCGTATTCAACTGCGCAACATTGCCTGCATACAACCATATCTCAGTTCAGAATCAACTAAAACACTGATTCAGTTTCTCATCATCTCCCACCTTGATTACTGCAACCTACTCCTCATAGGTATTCCAACAAGTCACCTTTCACAACTCCAATCTGTTCTAAATGCGGCTGCTAGACTCATTCATCTATCTCACCGCTCAACATCAGATGCTCCCATATGCATGTCCCTTCACTGGCTCCCAATCTCCTTTAGAATCAAATTCAAATTACTAACACTCACATTCAAGGCCCTTAATAATGAAGCCCCTCCCTATATTTCAACTCTGATCTCCAAATACACTCCTTTACGAAACCTTCGCTCTGCTTCTGATCTTCGCCTCGCTTCTCCTCTCATCACTTCTGCCCATTCTCGTCTACAAGACTTCTCTCGGGCTTCTGCTTTTCTCTGGAACTCTCTGCCACAAGCTGTCAGACTTTCCCCTTCTTTCCAAACTTTCAAGCTCTCCTTAAAGACCCACCTGTTTAAAGAAGCTTATTCAATGTACCTTAATTAATCAACCATTGCTGTATCATAAATCACAAAATTGTTTCTAAAAGCCTAATGTCTCAAGTGTACCCTAACCTTTAGTTTGTACACTCTAATTTGTAGGGCCCTCTAATCCTATTGTACTCTGTAACCCTTGTTTGTTATCCACCATTTATTCCCTGTTTGCACTTTTTCAAGAACTCGGATTTCAATCATCTCCCTCCACCTGTTTTTGGGAACAACAATTCCCAGCATCCCCAACCAGGCATTAGGTTTCTGCATGCTGTGAACTGGAGTTAATTTGTATAAAGGTCCTCTAACAAGTGATCTACGATTGTAGCATGTTATCGAATGTCCTATTCTAAGCCTTTTTCAATTGATCTTTTTTATTATTTGCTTTCATCTTCTGCCTCTTTCCGGCTTTCAAAGGGGGCTACTGACCACAGCAGCTAAAACTATTGCTATGCGAGGCTACAGTTTTATTGTTGCTGTTATCTTGCATGGATGTTAGGATATACTGGACCTTACCAACCAGCTTCTGAATAAAAAAAACTTAAAAAATGACTAACACCAAATCTTCTCTATCACTCTACCTCATACTAATACCAGTTAATCTGAAGGCAAACTACCACTTTTTGTATTTTATGGTCTGATTTCAGTAATTGTAGAGAGGAAAACCAGAGAAGAAAAGACATAGGACCTTCTGCAGAATGTTCTGTTTTATACATAGTTTATTGCCTATATATTACATTATTTGTCATTTTCTTAAATACTCTACTAAATCCAAGGAAAGCTGTGTAAATTCATCATCAGCTAAGAGGCAATTATGAATAATGGCAATGACAGAATCTTCTGTAATGCTATTGAAATCGTCTTGATTTTTGACAGGCAGGTGGCCTGCTAGCTCACACAGTGCCACATTGAAAGCAGATACCTCCTTGGCCCCAAAACTTGGCTTTCTTGCCCAGATATTGACTCGAATCCCATTTCTACCTTCAGAACCATTCCCTGTATCTGGAATACTGCCCCTTGTAATGAACAAATTATGGGCTATATTTTTAGCCACCAAAAAATCTGTAACCTTACATATGTTCTGGGCAGTAGATTTCAAGTTCCTCCCATCTGTGTAAAACAAAAAGCTCGGAGCAGGGAAATGGGTGATCAAGTGGAAGTTCATTTCAGGACACAGAGGCTTGCTGCTGGAGGACTCTATGAAAAGATCATGGTCAAGATAAAACCCATGCAGATGTAGATGGTTTACAGAAGCAAACCCTCCAAGGCTATTAAACCCAACTCTAAACCCAGGATGGGCACTCAAAAGAACAGATTCCAAGCCAAACAACATAAGATCCTCAGTCAGAATTTGCGGCAGGCAAAGTGAAGGATCTGGCATAAATAAAACATGGCCAAATTCAAGAGGGCTTACATTGATTACAACTAAAGTACAACCACCCTTGCATTCCAGTATGCAACATCTTTGGTGAGTGGATCCAGATTTACAGTCAGATGTACCCATACCATTAACTGAAGAGCCGTGTACTTTGTCTGAGTCGACACAATGCTCAGTTTCTGACCTGATCATCTGAAACACAATTTCCTCAGGTTTAATCTTATTATAATTAAATTGGTTTGGGTTAAACTTCTGTTGGATGCTCCAAATGTCCTCTGGCTTTCTCCTGTTTATACTTCTCTGGATGTTTAGTTGGGCCACATAGCTCAAAGAGCCTGGCAATATCTTAGTCTGCAAGTTTCTCAGGGGATAACGAAATAAACCCTCATTCATCTTCTGCTCCCATTTACTTTGAAGTGCTTTATCAAAAGGTGAAAGGAAACTTGTGTCTTCTGCATATTGACGCCTTTCCTTCCATGATAAACCTGAGAACACAAAATCTGCCTCAGAGTAACTATATTCTTCAACAGTAGCACTGGGACGTTGATTTATATGCTCCTCCTCCATCTTCACAACTGCTACAATTCCACTGCTAAAGAAGGCTTCCACTTCTCAAATGTTCTAATAATTAAACAAAGTGATACAAGTTAATAAATACAGAAGCATTAAAATAAGTTTGGCTATATTGGTTGCAACAGCTAAGCAATTATAGTATGCATTTCCCAGTGCACAGATAATCCCCTTTCTGCTAACAAAACAACCACAACAAATTGTTAAGGTAGATGGTTCTATATTGGTACTGCCTTACACTTCTGGATGAGATCCTGGGGTCTCCTGTACAAAAGAACTAATTAAGTAGGTTTATTCCTAAATGATTGTCATGAATTAGCCCTAGTGCAAAGACTGGCACTGGCACTGTGTACCCGGTAAACCCAACTGGACGGTGTCCAACACAAGATGACAGGTAGTTACACTGCAGACTTAGAACAAGAAACTTAAAAGAATAATTTGGCTCAACTAAGAATTAGGCTTGAAATGCACATAATGTTGTGTAACAGCCCAAGACAACCACATCCCTAATGCATTGAAGATATTTGAATCCAAAGATTACCACAAGAGAGCACCATATTCCTTTTGGCTGATTCGCAGGCCTGTCCAGTTTTCAAATTTTAGAAACGGACAGGCAGTTTTGATCAGGGCAGTCAGTGTAAAAAACAGGCTGTCCAGTTCAGAACTGGACCCTGTGCTTTGAAGGCCTGAACCATTAGGGTAAGGTCACACCTGGAGATTCGGGGAGATTTAGCCGCCCGGCGGCTAATCACCTCTTTTTTGGGGTGACTAATCTCCCCGAACGGCTTCCCCCTGTCTTCCGCCTGCTATAATGAAAAAACGCTTGCAGCATGGCACTCGCAGTGCTTCGTTTTTTCCGAAGTCGCCTCATGAGGAAACTTCGGGCAACTTCAGAAAACTGAATTATACGTATGCGATCCGTAGGCATTTCGGGGAGATTAGTCGCCGCAATAGAGAAGATTTGTTACGGAGGGACCAGGGCTGTATTTAGGTCTGATGCCGCCCTGAGCATCGGACCTAAATGGGCCCCTATGTCCTGCGCACTGACGTCACGTGCCAGCACGTGGCATGCGCAATGGCGTCACGTGCCATATTCAGCGGAAGTGACGTCACTTCCGCATTCTTACATGGCCCCTCTACCCCTCATCCCCTTAGCTAGGCATCGGACCTAAACAAGCCCCTCCTTCCCGTGCGCTGATGTCATGCGACGTATTCAGCGGAAGTGATGTTAGCGCCCCGCGCATGTTCCGTGACTTCCGCATTCTTCCTCGTCCCCCTACCCCTCACCAGGTGCGATCCTGGCCCCTCAGTTGCTGCTGCCCCCCTCCCCCAGAAATTCGCTCTTAAAGTACCAGGAGCAGCATTTTTGGCGCCCCTGGTATCTAGTGGGGCGCTGCTGCCTAAGGCGACAGCCTCAACTTGCCCCATTGAAGAAGCACCCATGCCCCTCACCCCCTTAGCACCGTCACTGGATTTCCTATGGAAATCCTTGGCGGAGGGTGGGGTCACGGGTGGGTTTAAAAAAAAAAAAAAAAAAAAAAAACTAAAAAAATAGGCACCAGAGGGCCACCCCCCAAATATCAACCACCAACCTTAGGGTTTTGTTTTCTTTTAAATAAAATAAACCCTAGTGCAAAGGTTAGCACATGTACGGTACAAGAATAAATCCTAGTGGGCCCTATATAGGAATAAGTTCTATTAGACAGGTTGGCACCATGTACACTTCTTCCCCTACTGGAAGAGATCCTAGTTTTATACAGGAAACAGCTCTAGCAGAAATGTTGATTACATGTACCCTTCTTACCCTACTGGGGGGACTCGGACTCGTAGGAATAATCCAGACCTACAATTTCATTCATCACCGGTGTACAGTCAGCTCTCTGCAGCAGCAAGGCTCGGCGTGCATCTACTTCCTGTCTGGGCTATACCACTAATCTGTAAAGGGGGCGGCATTCGCTGTAGATGAAAGAAGGAGGATTATTTCTATCTTCCAAACAAATTGCTTACTGCCAATTTGTTCTAGATGGAAACGTTAACGGCTCAGTAATCTCCAATGGTACGTCCTCCAGTTAGTTTAGGTCTTCCAACAAGTATTTATATTTGTAAAACCCCCGAATAGATGGTTTTTACCTCCACATTGCAAAAAACTTGTCAGCGTATAGAGAAATACTGTGTGTATCTATTTATTTAGCAAAGCTGGAAAAGCACAGATTTACGTGTGTGGGGGGCTAAAGTGAAAGCGCATATAGGATGTCAAAAAGACAAGTGAAATTAGTTTGGGAGGCGGGGGGAACTGTGTGAAACACAAGTAATACTATCCTTATTCTCATTACTAAGCACTCCCTGTGCTGCCATCATGGTTTAGTAATACACAAAACCCACAGCAAGGAAGTGTTGGTCAGCAGGAGGGGCGGGGCTACCTGCAATATGCAAATACCCTGTTGCTTTGGGACATGGTGACGTTGTAGGCGGAAGTAGGACAGAAAGTTTTCTGAAGTTTCGGGGTGAAGCTCCGTGTGAGGAAGGAGGCGGCCTGGGTGTCAGGGACATGGGGAACTCATCGAGCCAGCTCTCCAAACAACTCATTAATGAATATCAGGTACCCGCAAGTTCGTGAGGCAGATATGCATTATTCTTGCTTGTAAGGTGCCTGGGTCGGTAGGTACCATAGCGATAACCAGGGGGTGCCTATATAATTCAGCAGTGCAGTCATCTCATGAGGGGTTGACTGCCATGAAAAGTCTAATATTAATGTACTGAACTGAGAGGACTCGGCGCTTCACATGAAAGTCAATGGGGGCGGTGTCGGGCGATTATTCCCCCAGTCATTAATAGCACCGCGCAGCTTTCTGGTCTCTAAAGGAAATAGTATCAAATTAGCTCAGTGTTGAAGACAACAGTATTGTTGTTGTAAAGCCTTTAGTTTGGCAGTTACATCTAAAGAAATATAGTATAGTGCAGAGACAGTTATTAAAATACTTTAATTTATCCATGATTTTACATTTTTCCCCAATGTATTTTCTACTGTGTCATTCATACCAGTGGTTGGTTGCTCCAGTCAGCAAGACCCTTGTATCCAGCCACGCAAGGAAACGTCGGGCGACTTCTGAAAACAAAGTGCCGTCCGTGAATTGCCGCAGGCGATTTTGATTTCAGCTATTGGAGGGCAGGGGGAAGGCAGTTCGGGGAGATTGACGCCCCCTGAAGAAGAGGAGATTTGTTGCTGGGACGACTAATCTCCCTGAATCTGCTCGTGTGGCCTGACCCTTAAACATGAAAAAAAGTGATGAATTTTACTCACAGATGCATATCCAACGTTTCAGTCCACACTGGGACCTTTCTCAAGGATAAATAGCAAGTGTACAAATGTCGTCAACGTTTCGGTCCCCGTGTGGACCGAAGCGTTGGATATGCATCTGTGAATAAAATTCATCACTTTTTTTCACGAAAACATTGGAGTGCAGGTCCATTTACTATTATGTACTAGAAACCTTGACCAAGGCACCCACCTTGAGAAAAATCCGGTAAGAGTGCACTCACCCAATTGACTATACAGTGGCGTAACTACTGAGGAAGCAGACCCCGCAGTCGCAGGGGGGCCCGGAGGTACAGGGGGCCCGGCAGGGGCCTGCTTCCTCAGTATGTGCAACCAGCCAGGATCATTTAGGGCAGGGGTGTCCAAACTAGGCTGTAGCATTTCACACCACCCCCCTCCCCAGTCGGTGCAGTGGAAGTGGCCAGCGGTGAACAGGAAGTCTACCTGCAATGCCAGAGAGGGAGCCGGAAGAGGACCAGAACGTCGCAGCAGCACGCCTACTGCACTTGAGAAAACTGGTGCAGACTGGGATTCGACAGCACAGGCACACCAACCCGCCTCCCCATTCCCACTGCAGCAGCCTCCGTGAGTTTTTAAAACTCTCTGTTCTCTCTCCGTTACCCACTAAACTTCTGTCACTCCCCCTCCCTCTCAGAAACTAAAGGTGGACTGGACTCCTAGACTTATTTACTTCCCTGCAGCTGCTGCACATTCATTTCTATGTGATCACTGAGACTTGTGAGAAGTGAATGTGCTGCTGCAGCTTGATCCTGCTTATCTAACAAGTGTCTCAGTGATCACATAGAAATGAATGTGCAGCAGCAGGGAAGTAAGTCACAGTCAAGGAGTCCAGTCCACCTTTAGTTTCTGAGAGGGAGGGGGGAGCTGGCAGCTCCAGCAGGAGAGGAGCTTGTGCTGGCTTCTATGCTACTTGTGTTTTTGTTGATTTCCACCAGAATTCATATTTTTTCTCAAAAAAAAACAAGTGTGTGAAAAGAGTTTCTTAAAAAAAATTTATATACAGGTATGGGATCCATTATCTGGAAACCCGTTATTTAGAGAGTTCCAAATTACAGAATGACTGTCTCCCATTGACTCCATTTTATAGCAATAATCCAAGCTTTTAAAAATAATTTCCTTTTTCTGTGTAATAATAAAACAGTCCCTTGTACTTGATCCCAACTTAGATATAATGAATCCTTATTGGAAGGAAAAAAAAGCCTATTGGGTTTATTTAATGTTTAAATGAATTTCTAGTAGACTTAAGGCATGAAGACCCAAATTACAGAAAGATCTCTTATCTAGAAAACCCCAGGTCCCAAGCAGTCTGGATAATGGGTCAAATACCTGTACAAGGTCCATGGGGGAAGCCATATAATAAAAGAAAATCGTGATATGAAAGAGTTAATTTAATACTGTGATGAGGTCAGGGGAAAGACACAAGCCAAACTTACTGCCCCAGATGATCGGGAGAATCCAGGGGGGCTATTAATTAAACAGAGATTGCAGGTTGAATGTTTCAGAAAAGACTTTCAAAACCAGTACCTACTGTAATTGGCTGTATTAAGCAGTACAGGTATAGGATCCATTATCCAGAAAGCTCCAAATTACAGGAAGTTTGTCTACCATAAACTTAATTTTAATTAAATAATTCAAAATTTCAAAACATTTGTTTTTTCTCTGTAATAACAAAACAGAATATTGTACTTCATCCCAACTAAGATATAACTAATTTTTATTGGTGGGAAAACAAAACTATTGGGTTTACTAAATGTTCAAATGATTTTTAGCAGACTGGGGTATGCAGTTCCAGATTATGGAAAGACCCCTTATAGGGCATACCCCAGCCCCTGAGCATTTTGGGTAACAGGTCCTATACCTAGGATTTAGCTCTCCTTTAATAAACATGGAAATAGCAAAATGGTTTTGGCTTAAAGTGTTTGAAACTCGAAAGTATTGGTGGGCGAGGCTTAGTATAATAGTGGGTGCATTGTGTGCCGAGCGTACCATCCCTCCACTTTTTTGATCCCAGTTCAAGCACTGGCTGTATTAGAAGTGTGTGCTCTTACCGGCTACAGTGTAAAGAAGTTTCAGGGAGCTAAGGCAAGAGCTTTTACACAGAGCTGAGGTAGGAGAAATCGCATTGCTGCTATGTGAAAAGCTTTTTGTTTCCATGGGCAAATACAATCACTAAAACACAACTGTTATTCCTCACTGTTCACTCAGCATATCTCCCACTATTTTGTACAGAGGGGGGCCCTGAAAATTTCTTTGCAGGGGGGCCCTGGCACCCGAAGTTACGCCACTATATATATATATATAATAGCAGACAGTGCCTGCACTCAGTCAAAAACGAAGCCAGAGGTGCACGACCAAGTTTGTAGTAATATTGAAAGGAGAGTCAGCACACTCTGTATAATATATATATATATATATATATATATATATTTATATATATCTTAAAAAACTTTAATGAATTAGCTTTAGAGTTTCATGTATAATGCTAAAGGCACACAGAGCTGAAAAGCGCTAGCCAAAATCCTCTGGCTGATTTCTGCCCTACCGCAGGCAGTAGCCTCCTCTCTCTTCTGCATTCAATCGGCTTGTCACTCAACTTGGTAGGTTTCTGCCAAGAACTGCAAGTCTTATGTAACTATATAGGTATGGGGTCTGGCAAGAGGGTGAAATGCACACTTATTTGCTGCCTGTCTAAATGTTTATTTTCATGATTGAGTTCACCTTACAAGTAACTTATTTTCATTTTTAGGAGCTGACATTCCTGACAAAACAAGAGATAATCTTGTAAGTGTTTTGACCAACTACTGTCTTTATAATAGCATTATGTATTGCTGTTTGATGTCTGAGAGAAATACAAAGTGCAGAGGTCATAACTGAATTTATAGAGTTCCAGCTGAAGGCTCATGGGCCAGATATTTTTTATTCATTTGGGTTATTAGATGGCCAGCAGCAAAATTAGAATGTGATTACACATAGCAATCCATTTAGTTAGCCACACAACATCTCAGCTAGGTTAATGCTATTTGGCCATGACACATTATATTTGACCTACCAACTGGTTGATTAACCAGCTGCAGAGAATGTTTATGTTTTGTTATACATGTCTACTGCCTATGTTAATATAATGAGAAAAATGATTGGTATATGACCTATGAGATTCTGTGAGTTATTCATTTTTAAAAGGTCAGATTTCTGTGGCTGGAATGACATCATAAACACACCATAATAATACCTAACTTATTCTGTTTCCTTGTCAATAGATAAAGTACAACTGGTTACTACCTAGTAAATACGGTTGCTTTTTATTGCTGTGTACTTTTGTTTGCAAAGGGCTATTAGAGTGGACAAACCTGAATCGTTTAGTCCTAGTGCTGTAATAACTATAGCCTTTCAGGACAAATAAGTTAGTCATCAATAAAAGTAAAGTAATAAAGGAATGAGATCTATTTTCTGGACTGCCTGGGCTTTTCCAGCTGGTGGTTTATTACATAATGTGGAACAGCATGCTTTAAGGCTTCTAAAACATGTATACACTGAAACAATTAGGATTGTTTTGCGATACGCATGGATTTCTACTAACTTTGCCATCAAGTGCAGGTTTAACAGGTGTCTGTCAAACTATTTTGGAGTCACAGCCCCCAGACCGCATACAAATGGCTTCTCTTAAGCACTGCTGAAAATTGCTCACAGCTAGATATAAACATTAAGGCAGTTATGAAAAAGGAAAACAAACACAAATATAGGGTTACTATCCTCCTGTGATATCATCTTGTGTGGGCAGACATTGAGAGAATAGAAATACTCGTATTCATCCCGATACTCCCAAATATATTCACTGCTTATGGATGAATAGTTATTGTGACTATATGCAAGAAAATGTCTCTAAGTATTAAGAAATCAGAATTTGTTCCTGTGGAAGACTTGCAATTCATCTATACATGGCATGGTTACTTAATGGGGTCTTAAAGGAAAACTATACCCCTCAAACAATGTAGGTCTCTATAAAAAGATATTGCATAAAACAGCTCATATGTAAAACCCTGCTTCATGTAAATTTTATTAGTATGTGCCATTGGCTTATCATAAATAGAAAATTGTCATTTTAAAAAACAAGGGCCGCCCCCTGGGATCGTATGATTCATGGTGCACATAAACATATCAAACAAAGAATACATGTTAGATCACATGAGCCAATAACAGACAGTTCTGTCTTTTGCTTCCACACTTCTTCCTGTTGAAGTTGTAGTATTTCTGGTCAGGTGATCTCTGAGGCAGCAAAGAGACCATTACAAAATGGTGGTTCAAGGCAAGAGATGTAAAAGTGCGAAATTTACTTAAATATATATTCCAGTTTAATAAAATTCTTTAATACGACACTTAATTTGATATAATTTGATAATCTGTTGCTAATGGCTTCTTAATATCTTTTACATAGGATCAAAACAGAAAGCTTGTTTACAAAGTAAATTAGAACCCCATTTTTAAACCAACCAAGTTTATGTTTTCACTGATTATTTGCTGTAATTTGCAGTCCCGCACTCATAGTTTCATGGGGTTTTCTGTATGTTTCACTCTGTAAAACTGGGGGATACATTCTAGTATATTAAAGGATATCCTCCTCCTCTGATTTGCCTTCCCTTATTGCCTATCTCTCTGAGCTGCTGTTATACACTGCATACTGCATCTTTGCCCTTTATAGGTCAGATTGGATTTCTTGTTATTCACATTCAACACAAATGCCAAATGTCAGTGCACCCTTTTATATGTATTTTTAATTTGCTTATATGTGTAACCACCTGGGCTACAGTGGTATTTTAGAAATAAATTCTGTTGCATGACCTACACTGAAGTGAATTCCATCATTGCCTTTTATTCTGCAGAGCTTATAAAAGATTCAGCGAACTTGCCCAAAAAGAACACAGAAGTAACATTGAGTCCTTGCGAATCCCTAAAGAAAGATTTCTGACTTTGCCCGAACTAAAGGTAATTAATTATGTAACATTTTTCCAAATATTGGACTTCTTTTGTGTCTGTTTTTGAAGAACATTATAATATATAGTGAATAAAGTACCCCCTCTTGTAAATTATAAGGATAATATAAATCACAGAGGAGTTTCATGATCATATAAAGATATACAAGATATTCATGGCCTTATATATATATATATATATAATGGATTTTTAATATTTCTACAAATCCCAGTGTGCACCGATCTTTGTGGATTTGTTATATTATATATATATATATATATATATATATATATATATATATATATATATATATATATATATATATATATATATATATATATATATATAAAATATAATTTTACAATTTTTTTCCTCTTAAATCAAGTGTAACCAACTGTTTGAACAGTTTGTTTTTCTAAGCAAAGCCAGAGCTAGGAAATAAACAATACTGTGTATTTTATGTGTACAGGACAATCTCTCATTTGGTACTTTTTGTGGGATTATTTATTTTTATTATTTTTTACTTCCTATTTCTAAAATATAAGTAGTTGCTGCATTATTGGGAGCCTCAAACCCTTGTTAAAAGGAAGTGTAATTCAAATTAGATGAAACATTTGGTAATGTTTGTAGTCCGTAATTTACTGTTAACAGTGTAGCTCTGGCTTCTTGAATTCCCATGCAGAGCTCTCATTATCAGAGCTTTAAAGGAATTGTTAAGTATAAAAATAAAAACTGGTTAAATAGACAGGCTGTGCAAAATGAACATGTTTTCAATAAAGTTAGTTAGCCAAAAATGTAATGTATAAAGGCTGGAGTGACTGGATGTCTAACATAAAAGCCAGAACACTAATTCCTGCTTTGCAGATTTTTTTTGTTTCTATTGATTGGTTACCACCTAGTAACCAATCAGTGAATTGAGGGGGGGCACATGGGTCATAACTGTTTGCTTTAAATCTGAGCTGCATGCTGAGGATCAATTGCAAACTCACTGAACAGTTACAGTATGTCCCATTTGACTAACTCAGAGTTAGAGAGCTGAAAAGCAGGCAGTAGAGTTATGTTATATTCTGTTCTGTTATGCTATGTTACACATCCAGTCACTCCAGCCTTTATATATTGCATCTTTGACTATATTAGAAACATTTTTATTTTGTACAACCTGTTTACCCAGTTTTTATATTTACACTGAACTGTTCCTTTAAGAGCACATTACTATGCCACAGATCACATGATATGATGTTTTTGCTGATTCCAGGCAAATCCATTCAATGACCGAATATGCGCAGTTTTCTCCACATCTGAGCAAGAAGATGGGAGCATGTCATTTGAAGACTTTTTGGACATGCTCAGTGCCTTCAGTGAATCTGCAACACTTGAAGTTAAATCTCATTATGCCTTTAGGATATTTGGTAATTATGCTTTGGGTGTTATGCTGTTTCATTTATCTGGGACGTAACAGTGGGCCTAACTATGAACAAACTATTATCCAGAGGGTGTGTCTCAAAGTATTGCTTTGCAAACAAGGAACCGAGATCATACCAAAAGCATTAGGGTTAATTTTGCCTCTGTATGCTAAAGAGGTATTTAGATTTACAAAAAAACTTTAACACTCCCACATTACCATATTACATGCATTTATCTTAAATAAAATTGAGACGTTTAAAGGGGTTGTTCAACTTTGAGAACTTTCAGTATGAAATAGAGAGTGATATTCTAAGACAATTTGCAGTTTTATTTATATTTTTTATTACTGAAGGTTTTTAGCTTTTTATTCAGCAGCTCTTCAATTTGCATCTTAATCTGGTAACTAGGGTCCAAATTACCCTAGAAACCATGCATTGATTTAAAAAAAAAAAAAAAAAAAAAGATTGGGATATGAATAGGAGAGGCTTGAATAGAAGGATCAGTAATAAAAAGCAACAATTGTAGCCTTAGAGCAATTGAGTCAGTGACGCCCATTTGAAAGCTGCAAAGAGTCAGAAGAAAAATGCAAATTACTTTAAAACTATATATAAAAAAAATAAATAATGAAAACCAATTGAAAAGTTGCTTAGAATTGGCCATCCTATAACATACTAAAAGTTACCTTTAATGTGAGCCACCCCTTTAAGGCCTGTCAGGAGCAGACTCTGAAACATTTATTGGCACCCCTGCTGAGAAATAAAGAATGTACCATTTCTTCCTAACTAGGTAATTACCAAATTGCAAGAAACCTGAACCAAAGCTGAATTATAATTTTCGTATGCAAATGAGTGTGTGCAAAACCTCCCCAGTCATTTATTTAATCACCAGATCTAATATCACATGGTTTTAAAAGTGTTCAGATTTGGTTCAGCAGAAAAACAATAAGATTGAGCTAAATCCCCAACTGAATCCAAGATGCAGTACATCCCTAAAATAAAGTATACAAGAGATAAAATCAGTCACAATTAAAGGAGAACTAAACCCTAAAAATTAATGTGGCTAAAAATGCCATATTTGATATACTGAACTTATTGCACCAGCCTAAAGTTTCAGCTTCTCAATAGCGGCAATGATCCAGGACTTCAAACCTTTCACAGGTGGTCACCATCTTGGAAAGTGTCTGCGACAGCTGTTGAGGCGCTAAGCTAAAGGGTTGTCACCAATTATCAAGCATAAAATGAGGTTGGCCTTTAATATAATATGATGCTTCAGGGCTGATTATTATATTCTGATGCTAATTGCACTGGTTTCTGTGCTGCAATGTAGTAATTATCTGTATTAATTACTAATCAGCCTTATATTGTGACATTTCTATTCTATGTCTACTTTGTATTGTGACTTGGTCCAGTAAGTGAAAGCAGCACAGAGCATGTGCAGTGAATCAGCAGAAAAGAAGATGGGGAGCTACTGGGGCATCTTTGGAGAGACAGATCTTTACTGCTAAAGGGCTGTGGTTGCCTTGGGCTGGTACACAAGACTAAAACATAATGTACCACTACAATTTGGAAGGTGCCAATCCAATGGGGGCTGCCCAAACAAAGCCTCCTGGTGAATATCATATAAATAAATATTTATTTATTATATCAAAAAACTTACATCATAGCAGAAAGCTTTCTGCTATGATGTAAGTTTTTTGATATAATACATTTTGATCTTTTTATACAGACTGAGTGTGCAATCCTCATATTTATTCATATAAAACATATTTTACAACATTTCTAGCCTACTTATGCGCATAACTTGTATGAAGGAAATGAAGCAGTAAATCACTGTTTAAGCAATGCCATTTGTAATCCCTTGCCAATCCATAGATTTTGATGCTGATGGTGCCTTGAATGAATCTGACTTGGAGCATCTGGTAAACAAGCTGACTGGAGACAAAGAAGACACTAAGCTGAGCAACAGTGAAATGAGGCAGCTAATTGCAAATGTGAGTTGAAACTCCCGTGTGCAAAAATGTCAGTACCCTCTTTACAAACTGGCTATGTGCTACCCAAACGCTACACTTGCTTACAGCCTAGCTGTTTCTCACAATTTCTTTCACCCTACTGTGAATAGAACTCCACTTTACTCTTCCCCCACTTCAATCCACATGTAGTCAATGGGAACCTTACAACTTCATGTATTGGGAAAAATAGAGGTTTGGGAATTCCCTGCCTTGTGATGCCTTGTGTTGTATTGATCTGTATAGCTGTAGCATGAAATGTCATTAGGATGGTATATCCCACATGTGTAAGAGAGCACAGCAAGATACGTAGGAAGCTGAAAGCTCTCCAGATATAGTTGAACTTTAATTCACAGAATGTCACCTGTACCCAAAGGCTAAAATGTACCGTTAACATACAGTCATACTACAGATTTGCTACAAGCAACACGTTTTATAACAATTTCACTGCAACAATCCACAAGTGCATCGGTATATCAATCCATACTATTCCACTGTAATCATGATTTCCCAGTGTCCCAACATACTTGCTCCTATAATGATTTCATTGGTGTAAAAGAGCCTTGCCCACGGGAGAAAAATGCTATATACTGTAAATGAATTCCTTTTTTTGATTTAATTGAATAATCATATGGTTTGTACTCACTTGAAGGTGTGAATAAGAATTTTTAGTCTCCTTCTGGAGAGCCATGTTGCTTCTAAACAACCAGATCCTGAACTTGTGTGTATTGGGGTTATTAGCTGACCTGAAATGCAAGGGTAAACTTCTCTTGCCTCATGGTTCATGGGCTGTTGCAATAATGCAATGCCTCTGGTAATACATTATAATAATTTTTTATACAGTGAGTAATTGATCCTGTAATATTTAGTAAGCACATATGCACTTTTCACGCTTTACTATTTGTATGGAGAATTGTTTAAATATTTATCACTGTTTTTAAAAAAAAAATTTTATATAAAAAAATTTTCTTATAAAAAGAAGTTTTTTAACCTGATTGTATAAGGTAAAACTGGATAAATTAAGTATATATTTGCACAGTATTGTAACTGGCTATATTGAAAGTTTCACAGTTGTTTGTTAATTGATTAATTAACCCACCCTAGGAAGGGGAGGGGTTTCACCAATATAGGGTCTGTTCACATTTGTATTCTTATCCTGATGAAGGGAGGTTTATCCCCCCGAAACGTTGATCACGAGGTGATATAATAAAGAGGGGTGTCCCCCCAACTGCTGATCATAGCGTGTGTGCGGATCCGTTTCTTGTTTGCTTCTGGTAATACACAACCCATAATATGAGCTGTTAGCCTTATATCAACTTAGAAACAGTGAAGCAAGCAAACATTTAGCATCTTGACTATTAAAGGGATTCTGTCATGATTTTTATTATGTCTTTTTTATTTCTAAATGATACTGTTTACACTGCAAATTCACTGTATAATATAAAATTTAATTTCTGAACCAGCAAGTGTATTTTTTTAGTTGTAATATTGGAGTGTAGGCCATCTCAGGTCATTTTGCCTGGTCATGTGCTTTCAGAAAAAGCCAGTACTTTCTGGAACTACTTTCTGGCAGGCTGTTTCTCCTACTCAATGTAACTGAATGTGTCGCAGTGGGACCTGGATTTTACTATTGAGTGCTGTTCTTAGCTCTACCAGGCAGCTGTTATTTTGTGTTAGGGAGCTGCTATCTGGTTACCTTCTGATTGTTCTGTTCTCTGTCCAAAAAATCATCCAAGCCATTCTTAAAGGCATTAACTGAATCAGCCATCACAAAATCACCCGGCAGTGCATTCCACAACCTCACTGTCCTGACTGTAAAGAACCCCCTACGTTGCTTCAAATGAAAGTTCTTTTCTTTTAGTCTAAAGGGGTGGCCTCTGGTACGCTGATCCACTTTATGGGTAAAAAGGTCCCCTGCTATTTGTCTATAATGTCCTCTAATGTACTTGTAAAGCGTAATCTAGTAGTCTACCCTCATAATTTAAGTCTTCTACACCTCTAACCAGTTTAGTTGCACATCTCTGCACTCTCTCCAGCTCATTTATATCCCTCTTATGGACTGGAGTTCAAAACTGCACTGCATACTCCAGATGAGGCCTTACCAGGGACCTATAAAGAGGCAAAATTATGTTTTCATCCCTTGAGTTAATGCCCTTTTTTATGCAAGACAGAACTTTATTTGCTTTAGTAGCCACAGAATGACACTGCCCAGAATTAGACAACTTATCTACAAAAAAAACCCTAGATCCTTTTCAGTTAAGGAAACTCCCAACACATTTATATTATTTTTGCATAACCTTGCATTTATCAACATTGAACCTTATTTTCCAGTTTGCTGCCCAGTTTTCCAGTTTAGACAAATCACTCTGCAAAGTGGCAGCATCCTGCATGGAACCTATAGTTCTGCACAATTTAGTATCATCTGCAAAAATAGAAACAGTACTTTCAATGCCCACCTCCAGGTCATTAATAAACAGGTTGAAAGGCAAGGGACCTAGTACAGAGCCCTGCGGTACTCCACTAACAACACTGGTCCAATTAGAAAATGTTCCATTTACCACCACTCTTTGTAGTCTATCTTTTAGCCAGTTCTCTATCCAGGTACAAATACTATGTTCCAGGCCAACATTCCTTAATTTAACTAGTAACCTTTTGTGTGGCACTGTATCAAATGCTTTAGCAAAGTCTAAGTAAATCACATCCACTGCCATCCCAGAATCAAGGTCTCTACTTACCTTCTCATAAAAAGAAATTAAATTAGTCTGGCAAGATCTATTAAGCATAAAACCATGCTGGCACAAACTCATAGTATTATGATTTGCTATGAAGTCCAGTATCTTATCCTTTATTAACCCTTCGAAAAGCTTTCCTACCACTGACGTCAGACTAACTGGTCTATAGTTTTGAGGTTGAGAACGGGATCCTTTTTTTGAATAGAGACCCCACATTAGCAATTCACCAGTTTCTCTGCACTATGCCAGACCTTAATGAATCCTGAAAAATTAAGTAAAAATTAAGTAAAAAGTGCAGTGTAGTGGACATTGTATTATCAAAGTGAATTTATTTCCCTCTTAATCACATTTCTTTTCTTTATATAGATCTTGGAAGAGTCAGACATAGATAAAGATGGCACCATCAACCACTCTGAATTTCAGCACGTCATCTCCCGATCTCCTGATTTTGTCAGGTACATCTAATGTATCATAACTACAAAAATTTTATTTTTTAAAGACCCACATAGCCAATAGTTTTCCATTATGTGGTGCTACAATCTGAAAGTGGATAGAATATACTGTATATATGAGCCTATGTTTTGATTGGCCGGGATAGAATATTGATTGGGGGACTGTTGACACTACATTAGTTTATGTAATGTCTGTTAGATATACAGTAGCTTTCTCCTATACAGAGCCCAAGTTTGATGCTTTAATGATCCTTTAAACTTTGCTTTGCAGCTCCTTCAAGATTATGCTGTGAGAGATCCATTGCCAACAAACTGTCAACCACAAATACCTCTTGGCTGATCTAAACCAGCAACTACATAAAGGGTGTCTGTTCCATTTCCAGTTGTGATTTGAGACATTTCATATTCATTGTAAGACAGTTTGAGCAGCTGCTTTTCTTGTAGCTGGTTAGATTTTTTGGAATATGAGGCAGAATGTGTAATTGTAATTGACAAACAATGAATGAGGTTTCCTTGAACATATTTTCTTTTTAAAAGCTTTTTAACTTTCATTGTCCATGTTTTTCTTTTCATTGTGTAAAAATCTGCATGCACTTCCTGTTCCTCCTACAGAGCAGGATATTTAATATGGGATGTTTTGAATGGATTCAATGCTTGTTTTAATAAAATATTGTAATTGTATTGTCAGATCATATGTAAATATTGAAATGAATTGCTAGCTGAAAGATGGCATTTCCACATAGAACCCCCTGCATCCATTAAATTACAGGGAGTTGAAACCCATCATGAGCACTTATGTTCTCTTGAGCAACTCTCTCCCTCTCTCTCTGTATAAACCTTT
This sequence comes from Xenopus petersii, assembly GCA_038501925.1. Lineage (NCBI taxonomy): Eukaryota > Metazoa > Chordata > Amphibia > Anura > Pipidae > Xenopus > Xenopus petersii. The sequence continues at coordinate 90,247,517 of CM076677.1, forward strand.
TAAAGTTTCCTTTACATTTCCATTGGTTACCTTTTACCTAACATCTGCTTCTTTTACAAAAAGTATCTGTGGGAAAGTGCATCTGTGAGCTCTTTTCTCAGTAATAGTGCTCACATCTGCACTTTTGTCCAGGTCCCACTTAAGTCACTGGGAACCACAATGAGCTGTCACAGCTTGTATCTGCCTGCAGAGAATGCTATGCATGACATTTCCCTAAGGCAGTGCCCAAATTGAATTGCCAAGTCTTTGCAAACCCAAAAATTTAGAATCCGGTATGTGGCTTATTTTAATCACCATTTCATATTATTATGAGAGTATAGAGACCTACCCTAAACCCCTTTTCAGTCTGGCCCATACGTTAAAGCAGTGCTGTCCAACTGGCGGCCCACCAAACTCCACATGAAATTCTGGCTACTGTGGCTGCTTCCCTTCTGTAAGCTTTAGGCTCCGGACACACATGCATATAATTGCAGCGTTTTCGGCGCAGTCCCTGCCGCGAGCTGACTACCTCGTAAATACGCTAGTGTAGCGTGCCATTGCTGAAGGTTGAAACCGCTAGCATATTTACACATCGGTCGGCTTTCTTTTAAAAATTGTGGCGCAGACCGTTCATAAACGCTGCATATATCCGCATGTGTGTCCAGGGGCATAAAAGGTATCAGTACCGAGATTAAGTGGCTCAAATTTAAACAGTAAACTCCTGCATTGTTCACACCTGTAGCATCTCTATTGTTCACACCCCTATAGCTCTGTACTGTTGACAATATAAGACTGATTTGTAATTAAAGGAGACCCATCACCCAAAAAAAAATATTCCAAATCCTATTTTATCACGTTAGTCCAGCAAAATGAACTTTAATTACTCTATATAAAATTATTTGAATCTTGTTTCCTTCAGTCTGGGAATGGCAGGAGCCATTTTGAGGACACTCGAGCCTTGCATCATCTCAGAATCTTGTTTGTGCACCAGAATGGGGGACCCGATGTCCATCCCCATGAATAGGGAATTGCTTGTTGCACAGGTCACCAATAATATATCTAAATTCCCATTAGGGATTCACTAAACGGTCTAATCATGGGAATTTGGATGAGGTCATGTAACAGCAAAGAAAGTAGCCTGGAACTTCTAATAATAATACTAATGATTTATGCACCGTAGACACTAACAGTAAAAAGTCACATTTTGAAATTTTATTACAAATATAAAGTGCTTGAATAAAAAAAAAAATACAACAAACGATAATTTACAATGTTTTACAAACAAAGGAATGTTCACTTATTCTGGTGGAAACATGATATATGTTGTATATATACTGATTAACAGCAGGCTGCATCAAGTGGTTTTTCACATTTCAGCCATAATAGCCAACTGTTCTTACTCATGGAGGTGATACGTCTTCAGCCTGCAAATCCCCAACTGCGGTTAAACAATTTGCCCGAGCTACTGTACTTGGGCAACATCCAAAATGCCACAAAGGCTCCTGATACAGGGGCACAAGCAAATGTGTGGCTAAACATTGTAAGGGTGATGGAACACAGTTCTTTTATTACCTGTGAGAATCCCACTACTGCACATAACACAGTGTCTAATTATACCATTTCATTGGGCCTAATGGGAATCTCCACATTTGAATCTTATAAAGACGTGAAATTGCAAAACAAAGGCTATTTTCACACAATTGTGTGATTTCCCATGTGCAACAACGTTTCTTGTGTGCAGTCACCCTAATTTCACGATCCCCAGGCTGCTCGTGCTCCATGGTAACAAGATAACAAGGTACGACGACAAAAGATAGTTGGATAAAGCACAAACCATATTACAAACTTACTACTGTCTGGCACAAATTTCTTACCGTCCATATTGACATAATCCAGGACAGGAGACAGATATTTACATTCATGCATTTGGAGAATGTGCTCGGCTGACGTCTTTCCTCACTGCACTCTTCATTATTTAGAGTTTGTTTCTAGCTTTCCCTGTCTGGCAGGCTTTATCCCTTCGCATAGAAAGGAGTAGTTGTATCCCTTTATATTTACATCTTGGTTCAAGGGAGGGGGCTGCAAGGCATAAGTAGTTCATGTTTTATACACGTGTATAGGCATTTGTGTCACTGAAGCAGAGGTTTCATGTTGTGAGTGGTGTATATACAGTACAGCTGGAAATTGCTAAAGCAAAACCGAGTTCTTTCATAGGTTAATACTTTGGCTATTACACAAGTGGGAATGTATCTAGTGAGAGAACTCATTTGCATCAATTACATTCTGTAGAACATATTGGGGGTCATTTATAAAGTTTGTGCAACACATATTAATTTGCAAATGGTCCTATTGCCCATGCGTTATCCTGAACACTAAAATATTGCATTGCGGTGCTCATCGTTCTGGTTTTTTTTGCGAATTTGAATTGCAAACTAATTTTCGCAAACGAGATGTGTGTTTGTGTGAGTGCGGCTACTGTGCGAGGCAGTTGTGAGCAAAAATAGACAGTGATGCAAATTCTCAATTTGTGAACCTGTTTTGTGAATATTTTCTCCGCCACCAAAGTTGTGGCGTTAGTGTGTCCATAAATATTCACAATTTGTCATATTTAAAAAGCTCTTATTGACATTCAATGGTGCTAAAAAAAATGTTAATCTGTTTGTACAGTCTTATCCAGCGTTATAAATATAACCATGTGCAGGGCAAATATATTCACGGTGCGAATCATTGCACGCTGCGCAAAATTTATAATTGAACCCGGGGTATTTAACACAAGCCATTCTTGTTGGAGTACATAGATTTGCCAAACCTGCAACAGCAAAAGCTGTATTGAATATAAGGCAAACTGAATTTTTTGCTTAAAGGAACAGTAACACTAAAAACTGAAAGTGTACTGTTGCTCTGCACTGGTAAAAGTGTGTGTGCTTCAGAAACACTACTATAGTTTATATAAACAAGCTGCTGTGTAGCCATCGGGGCAGCCATTCAAGCTGCAAAAAAGAAAAGGCACAGGATACACAGTAGATAACAGATAAAAGCTGTGTAGTATACAATGGGATTCTTCAAAACATCTGTTATTTACTGTATATCCTGTGTTTGAATAGCTGCCCCAATAGCTACACAGCAGCTTGTTTATATAAACTATAGTAGTCTTTCAGAAGTAAACACACAGCTTTTGCCAGTGCAGGGCAACAGTACACTATATCCAGGGCCGTTCCTGCCTGAGGCAAGGTGAGGACCTTGCCTTAGACGGCAGTGAACGGCCAGTTACAAGAGGAGGCAAAAAGCCGCCTCCTGTAACTTTAAGAGCCGAATTTCCATTTTTTAAACCAAAAAATTCAGCTTTGCTAGTGCAGAAAGCGCAGTACGTGCTCGCTGCGCTAGCAATGCAGCCCCCTTTGACCCGCTCCGACGCTAAACTTTTAAGCGCAGAGCGGGAGAGGGGGGGCTGCTTTGGGGTTGCTGCCTCAGGAGGCAGCAGCCCGTGGATCGCCCCTGACTATATCTTTATTATTTTGCTTACACTTTACATTTTTTGGTGTTACTGTTCTTTTAAGAACAGCTTCTATTCTCCCCTGTGACATGAAGGTACAGGGAAATGCTTCTAATACTGACCTGCACTGCATAAACTCATTTTAATTAAATGGAAGCCTGTCATTTCTTATTCAAATGCTAAAGTATTTGGATACATTTGTATCAGTGGTTTCTGTATTTATGTAAAATGTACAAACCATGTTCATCATTGACATTCAAAGTAAGGGATACTGATTGTTTCTGTAGTAGAAAGGAACCCAGGCAATGAAAGCGGAACTGCACCAGGAACAGTCATGAAAATCCCTATGTAGCAGGCCAAGAAGCTGTTGCGTCATATTGTGAAGGCACTAGAAGAGATGTAAGGCATGGCAGTCCAATAGAAACCAGTGCTACCTCCGATTAGTATCTAGGTACTATGCGGAGGCGGCTTCTGTAATTAACAAAATGCCATTCATGAGTGTCAGTGGCTAAGCAGGTACAAATAAATACAGAGCTTATTTACAAGCTCAAAGAGCAATTCTGCTCTTATTATTTACAAATGAACTTTTTTTTTATTATTGAGGGATGCTGCAGAACTTCAAACTTCCAGCAACATTCAACAAACAATCAAGGAATTCTGCAAGTTGTAGTTCTCCATTATTTGGGGTCCCAAGAAGCAGGACACTTAATTCACTTGCTCACTTGGGCTTTGCCCGTTTTATGTGCTTCATAAACACTACCGCCAGGTTTCACATTCTTTTGCAAATGCAGTATTAGCGTGATCGCTACTGAACAGCAGACAAAAAGTCAGTTGAACTTTCTCTGCTTCCCATATAGATAAATGGGCCTTGACGATGGATTGTGTGAGCTTTGTTGTGTAATCGCTTTGTGCCAATCTGATGGCCCTGTCCATCTGCAGCGGTCACCTACACCGACTCACAGCATTCTTCAGGTTCCCTCATTACTGTGCACCTCAGTACCAGGAAGAACATTGGTAGATCTCAGTCTTTCTGGGCACCAAAGAAGCAGGTCCAGATGTGACTCCAGCACTTCTCCACCATATCATCATCATCCATACCAAGGTGCCTGCTTGCTTTTACGTACTCAATGTGCTGGAAGAAACAACATGCTTTCAGTCCCACTTTGTATCAAGTATGGTAAAGATGGAGTTGAGCAGACATGAAATGGAAGACTGAGCGAGAGCACAATGCTTTCATATGACTTTGTGCTTATTGTTTAACAGTAAAACCCAAGTAACACTGGGAATATAAAACGGTTTCATTCCAAGACACAGTCCTTTAGCATGCACACATAGAAAAGGTTTTGCATGTCACACCTTGAAACACAGACTGTAGGTTTAGATTGTCTTTTTTTTTTCCTTACAAGAGGAATGAAAGTGTTTGTATGCATCTCACACCACAGAATCTCTTATTTCTGAGCCCAGACGCACCCTGGGTCTTTGGCAAGCAGGAGATACCTCAACATAAGTTTCTCTTGTGATACTTAATGGCCTTTTTTCCGATTCTGTTGCGATGACAGTGTCATGAACAGGTGTGTTGAGGATATAGTTGTCATTTAGAGTCTGATAGCCTTTGTGATCGGCTGCTGGACTGGGCACATTGGTCCCATTTAGAGGCAAGCTTTCTGCAGGCATTCCGTTTTTACGGAGCTTTTTGGCCGGCTTATCAGAATGTTCCGCTGGCTTCAAAATAGTCTTCATTTCTGTTCGGTTTCTGTACAAGAGCAAAAGGCCTAAAATGACAACCATTACACCAAACAATGTAGACATAATTACAAACTCCATCCAGTAAGACTTTCCAGTCAGCTTTGCAGAATGGCTCTCAGATGATGAGGAAACAGATGAGGCGTTGACAATATTTTCAATCACACTGAATTTTGGAAATAGCCTTTCAGTTTCTGTTCTTTGGGTAGTAGCCTTTATCCCTTCTTGTGCCCCTACGCAATACCTCACCATTAACTTCCTGAAGTCCTCTTCCACCGACCAGCACTCATATGTTCCCACCCTGTCAGGGCTACCGACTAGAATCAGGTCACCGCTGGGCAATACAAAGTATGAAGAGTCTATCTCTTTCCCGTTGTGCAGCCATACACGTGATGCCAAGTTTGATAAGAGCTTGCAAGGCAGTGTATTAGCTGGATTTAATTCCATTGAGATTTTCTGACACTCCAATTCTAAATAAGAAAAGAAGAAAAATGCTTTACTGTTTGTTATTGATAACTATGGTGCATCTAGAATATCCAGTGCACTTTTGGCATCCATTACTATCCAAGGACATTCTGTGCTGTACATTTTTATATTATTATATAGTCACCCAAGGACCATCCCTATAATGCTGCCTCCTTAGGCAGTGGTCCTTGTGTGCCTATATATTAATGCAGCCCTGGGGACATTGGTGAAATAGAGAAAGTCCAGTGAAGGGTAACTAAGATAGCTAATAAAAGGAATGGCATAACTCAATTATAAATACAGGTATGGGACCTTTTATCCCAAATGCTCGGGACCTGGGGCTTTCTGGATAAAGGATCTTTCCATAATTTGGATCTTCATACCTCAAGTCTACTAGAAAATAATTTAAACATTAAATAAACCCATTAGGCTGGTTTTGCTTCCAATAAGGATTAAATATATTTTAGTTTGGATCAAGTATAAGCTACTGTTTTATTATTATAGAGAAAAAGGAAATCATTTCTAAAAATCTGGATTATTTGGATAAAATGGAGTCTATGGGAGACAGCCTTTCGGTAATTTTGAACTTTCTGGATAACAGATCTCATACCTGTATAAGGTTTGCCAGGTTGGGATTATTTTCCGCTGTAAAGTTATTGTTGTATATAACGAGAGTGTGAAGTTGTAGAACTCACTCACTGGACCAGACTGACAGATACATTACATTAGCTTTAAGAAAGGTTTGTATATTATAAGTAGCCTGGTTGTTTCGGATACTCAAATTTCCAATTTTGGCATTAGGAAGGAATTCTTCCCCTTCTCATGCAAACTGGAGACAGGTTCAGATGGGGGTTTTCACCTTCCTTTCCTTAACTACAAATCAGATATGATTTATATTAGTAAAAAGTTAAACTTTCTGGACACGATAGAAATGTGCATTTTTTTTCCAACGTTGACTACTTACTATGCAATTCTGTAGCCCTATGTAAAAAGCTAGTTGTGGGGAGTGGCCCCAATGACAAGCAAGTAAAGTTGGTAAAACAGTGTTAATCAGCCAGCAACTCTAGTAACACTTGTCAATATGACAGCAGTTAAAAGGAATAGTGTACAGCATTTAATTAGCCACCAATACGACGGCTTCCAAAAAGCAACTGAAAACAAAGTATTTTTACTCATATGGATATATTCTAGGTGACAACAGGTTTCTTGTAAATCATTTGGCACATGAAACCAGAAGATTTTTGGAGGACCCCGGAAGTTCAACAAATTCTGTCATTGTCTGGGCCACACATGGCTATAGGTTAAAGTCATCAGATGTGCTACTACAAAATTCTCCAGGATAATGCAGATCATTAAAGGAAAACTATACCCCCGAACAATGTAGGTCTCTATTAAAAGATATTGCATAAAACAGCTCATGTCTAAAACCCTGCTTCATTTCAATAAACAGTTTTTATAATAATATACTTTTTTAGTAGTATGTGCCATTGGGTAATCCAGAATAAAAAAATTGCCATTTTAAAAAAAAAAAGGGCCGCCCCCTGGGATCGTAGTATTCATGGTGTACACAGACAAACCATACATGTTAGGATACATGCACACAACAGAGTTCTGTCTTTTGCTTCCACACTTCTTCCTGTTACAGTTACAGTTTTTATGCTCAGGTGATCTCTGAGGCAGCCACTTAATAGGATATAAACTATCTGTTGCTCAAGTATTCATTTTGCGGGTAAAGTTTTCATTCATCTTGATTTTCTAACCGGTATTTCTTAGAGAAAGCTATAAATTGATTAATGCTAAGGTGGCCATAGACGCAGAGATCCGCTCGTTTGGCGATGTCGCCAAACGAGCGAATCTCTCCCTGATATGCCCACATTGAAGTGGCCGATATTGGGCTGATCCGATCGTGGGCCCTAGGGCCCAACGATAGGATCAAAATGGATCCGATATGGGCGGTCGGAATGCGGGACGCACAGATGCAGCCGTGATCCGACGGGATTTTGTAAGCTGACCGATCGAGATCTGCCTGACTCTCTGCCAGATATCGATCAGGGAAGCCCGTCGGATGGCCCCACACACAGGCCAATTTTATCGGCCCATGTTTGGGGGCCTTTAGAGCATTGCAATATCTTATGCAATTAACTTTGAATCCATTTTATAATTAGGACATGCCAATGATCGGATCAGAATGGATTAAATACGGGCGGGATGCGTCCGTCCGAGATGCGCCCACGATCCAACAGGATTTTTTAACCTGCCCGATCGAGATCTGGCCGACTCTCGGCCAGATATCGATTGGGAAGCCCGTCGGATGGCTCCATACACGAGCCAATAAGCTGACAACTTGGTCTGTTGGCAGCTTTTATCGCCCTGTGTATGGGGGCCTTTAGAGCATAGCAATATCTCATCCAATTAACTTTGAATCCATTTTACAATTAGGACATGCCATTTAGCCATTAAGTGCTTACATATTTAAACTTACCATTAGGCTTGGCAGCACGGCCCACAGCTTCTGTGCTGTTATGTTTGCAGTGTGCATCTGTGTTTGCATCTTCTATATCTTGAACCCAGTGTCTGAATGAGAGAAAGGGGCAAGTTAAAATGCATATGACCCTTTTCAGCTATGGCTACAGTATATTGTTTTCGAATAAGGCGACTTACTGGTTTTTTGGGTCATGTGCATGATGGGGGACACTGTGACAACCTTTCTTGCTCCATGCACAATAAGGATCGCGTGAGAGGATGCACTCCCCACAGCTCCTGTACATGCTGCAGTTAGATACTGGAACTTGTACCACCGCAGAACGTGAAGAGGCATAAAGGAGGCCCTACATGGAAAGAACAGATATTTTACTAATTGTAGAAGAAACACAGGTAGAGTCTTAAAGAACTTATTTTACTTCTTATTATTTTCAACATTTGCTTTATCAAAAATGGAGCCACTGATGATAGCATGGTAAACACTGCCCTTCCCTTTCATCTTGTGTTATAAATAAAGATGAGCTCATTATGTAGAAAGAATAATGAACTGGGAGGGGAAGTAGTAATAAATGATCCTACTCTCTCACAGGGACTGTTCAAAGTTCAGTGAAAACAGGACTACCATAGCAGGCACAGACTTGCAATCTGTGGGTTCTGGCAAATGCCAGAGGGGCTGCTGTAAGGTGCCATAGAAAGTCAGTATTTAGTGGGCTGGTGGGGGCTGTTTGGGCCTCTCTGTGGGCTGTTTGGGCCTCTGTGTACCTCAAATGCCAGGGCCTATTTTAATTCTCAGTCCGGACCTGTACCATAGGCCTATTCACCTTAAAAAAAAAAAACTTACTGCTTTCTAAAAAAAAAAATGCTTGTTGCATAGTGGAAATGTAATTCTAAGCAACTTTCCAATATGCATTAAATAAATTATTGTTTCTGCTTTAGATGGACTAAATTAACTTTAAAAATGCATAAGGCAATAGCAAAGGAGAGGCAGAAACTCCCTATAAAATGAATGGATAAAACAGGTTATAAAATACTAACACTCTTTCCCACGATCCATCTATAAGAATTATATGCCTACCTTCATATTTTTATCATTTCATACTATTTCACACTATTCATAATGAACTCAGTTTACTTCCTTCTCATGTGGGGAATTCTTATTTGTACTTTGTCCCTGAGCTTCTCCTTAATGATTTTATGATCAATGTGTTTATAGATAAAAATATCTGCTATTGAAGATTTAGTGCTGCTGCCAGCTCAAATAGATTTCCATTGTATCATTCAGCACTACAGTTGTTGTATCCAACACACACACACAGCTGACTTGTGACATATTACCCCCTGTAGACATATCTGAGCATTTGGTTCTAAACACCTCTGGACTTAGTCTCATGGTGAATTGTTTGCCTAAAGATACAGTCAGTAAAACTTAGCAAGGCAGCCCATGATCATAGAAGCAACACTGCCGCAAAGTGATTACTTATTCAAACTGAGCTTCCTGGGCTGTAAGTAGGGACATTACCTTGCTGGGATCTAACAGAAGCTCTTGTACTGGCTGCATATCCTGAAAAAGCTTGATCTCCTCAATAATGTGAACCATTTTATTTACACTCACTGCTTTGTGCAATCTGCCATCATCTAGAGAAAGATACAAAGTATGATTAATGAAAAATTAGGTTAATGAGAGATCTCACATTTATTATAAAAGGACTTAAACCATTTTGTCTTAATGACACTATTTATCTACAACCTGTTGAAGGTATTGGACCTTGTGCCCAGAGTCTTGAATTTCAATAATATGTAGAGAGACATAGCAATATCCAATACTGACTACACAACAAAGACTTTCTCTAATCAACATGCCTATTAGAGGACATAGCGTAGTTGGCCTCTTTTATAACAGCAGGGCACAGACTGTCCCAGTGCAGTGATCAGGGAATTCTAATAGAATGCCACATCAGAAAATGATCATTTAAGCAAATGGGACCAAAAGTAAAAAAATAAAAAAAAAAAAGACCTCTCATATAGGTCCTATGGTCATAAACATGTGTTTATCTGGTGCCTTTCATTGACGTAAATGGAATCGGCCTAATACTATTGGCAACAGACAGAATTCTTTTTATATATGATAATATAAAATACAAGAACAGAGAAATTAATTTTTTGCAGTTCTGTAAAAAGATCCACTTCAACCCAAGATAAACTATTTCCATAAAAACAGGAGACCTGCCCAGACTACTAGGTACTTGCCTGTTCCCAAGAACAAGACATCATAGGTTTTCTTCAGGCCCTTGACTCGCTGCACACTGATCTGCTTATAACGAATTTGGGATTGCAGCAGCAAAGGCTGGCTCCTTATGGCACTGTCCATCAGGAAATGATCCTTGACGAAGTTCAAGACTCGGTCAGGCATATGCAGAGAGGAATTGATTTTCCTGTGCTTTGCACTGTTGGTAATGCACTGGTAATGAAAGAAACAAGTATTTTTAAGTATAATTACTTGATTTTTTTTAAAAACATGTTTTAAACATATTCCTGGCTCATATGAAACGAGATCAGCTTGTTGCAGCAAAGAATGTTTTTTTTTTAACCTACTTAACCAGCAGATGGCAATATTGAGTTGTGACATGAAAGGTGGGGTAGTGCTGGAAATAAATTATATTCCTAGTACGCTCTTGTAACCTCTTGATTATTTACTGCACCAGCAAACCCTCCATACATAGATATACCACGAGCCTTCATGATACATGAAAAGAATTATGATCACTTATGGCTTATTGCCATACATTCTGGTTTTGGAACTGAACCTTATAGGAATTGTTCAGTGTAAAAATAAAAACTGGGTAAATAGATAGGCTGTGCAATATAAAAATGTTTCTAATATAGTTAGTTAGCCAAAAATGTAATGTATAAAGGCTGGAGTGACTGGATGTTTAACATAACAGGACACAACACGACTTCCTGCTTTTCAGCTCTCTTGGTTTCCACGGATTGGCTACCAGTCAGAAACCAATCAGTGACTTGAGGGGGGGCACATGGGTCATAACTGTTGCTTTTGAATCTGAACAGTTATGTCCCATGTGCCCCCCCCTTATAGTCACTGACTTACTCAGAGGTAGAGAGCTAGGAAGTAGTGTCCCGGCTATTAGACATCCAGTCACTCCAGCCTTTATATATTACATTTTTGTCTATTTTTTTTATTTTGCACAGCCTTTCTATTTACCCAGTTTTTATCTTTACATTGTTCCTTAAGGAGTCACACATTAAAAATGGCATTTTCAGCAACTTGTTTTGCAGACCTATCCAATTATATATGTCTATATGTATTTTGTGGTCACAGCCTCATTGCACCCCCGCCTAATGGTTTTAAAAATTAGTGATGAGCACAATTTTCCCTGGTTTGTACAGGAGCAGTGACCAGCTCCATGTTGTAGCTCCCACCCTTCCCAGCTAGTCAGGTGATCCCACTGGTGTCTAATAAAAGGGCAGCCAAGTTTGGGAGTTTTACTTTTAAAGCAGCTAGTAAGTTGCAGGTAAAACTTAGTCCCTTTGTAAAATGTATAATGAAGCAATAGAATTCTTAATGAATCAGATAAAATTGAGCATAGGACTGGCCAGATATGGGATGACTTTGACGTAGTTGGCCAGCTTAAATATATTGCAATATATGGACAAACAATTCCCGTTTTGTTTAAAGGGTAAGGCATTTTTCAGTAGCAGTATGCACAAAATGTCTGTCTTAAATATATTGATAATGGGTTGAGTGCAGAGGACTCTTGTATTTGACTATATGTATTTTGTGGTCACAGCCTCATTGCAAATTAGTGCTGAGCACAACTTTCCCTTGTTTGTTACATATATATATATATATATATATATATATATATATATATATATATATATAAATATATAAATATATATATATATATATATATATACACACATACACACACATATATATATATATATATATATATATATATATATATATATATAAATATATAAATATATATATATATATATATATACACACATACACACACATATATATATATATATATATATATATATATATATATATATATATATATATATATACACACACACATACACACACACACACACACACACACTATTTGCTGCAATCTTTTAACACTCATGACCGTGCTAAAGGATTGCAAGGCGACGGTGTTACATACAGCTCCAGGACGTGGCTCCGGTACAGAGTTGGTGTAGGTGTACCACTGCTGGGTCTCACGGTTGACTTCTTTGAAAAGCCCGTTGAAGGCATTCTGCACTTCATTCATAGAGAAAGCACACACAGCAGAGCTGCCTGCTCCTCCCTTGTTCCTGCACAAAGTAATAAGTGTGTAAAGAAACTGCAAGAGTCATGCCTGAGATACAGAATACAAAATTCTTGACAAAGGTGGTACAGGGTATAAAGCTCGTTACGCATTGTATATAACCCAAGAAACAGCAATCCTCATTCAAACAGTCAGCTGAAGGGTCAGCCAAGAGTACCACTTCTACAATGTTCTAAGGTTGAAAGTCAATCCCCTTATGCAATGGTATCTTTTACACAGGGATACATGATGACTGTCTACATACCATTGTGACGTGAAAACTCCGTAAAAAATGGTGTCCTTCCAGTGCTCTTCCCCTGGTGTTAGTACAAACATGTCTTTAAGAACATTGAAGGGGAAACCATCACCAGGGCAGGAGCAAATGAGCTGAGCTTTCAGGAAAGTTGTCCAGCGTCTCTGCAAGACACGCTCACCTCCAAGGTCTCCCTGGGAATAAAAAAATTGTAGAAAATGTTTCAGGCAATATGTCACTTATGCAGGTAGTGTCCTATTACACAAACAGGAGTGTCAGCTGAGATTTTCCCCATTTAACAGCTACTATTGAAGCAATGTACATTATTTCATTTACCAAGCTAAATACACAGACACAGACCCAGAGCTGTGTGAATATTTAAATACAAATCCATAAATATGGGAATTTTCCTAACCTTGCACACCCGGGCGATCCTAGAAACAATAGTGTTCTCAAAGAAGTCAAATTCCTTCCCAGTTTCGCTGAAGAAGAAGTAGATCTTATCATCATCACCCACTGGATTTCCTTTGGGCAGGCTCTCCTGGATATACGCTGAACCAACAAAAGCAGGGTCTGCAAAAACAACATCCTGGATAGTGAGTTTCATTATCCCTGGTCCTTGTTTACTCATAAAACAATCATTTACTCATCCCAATCCCTAAGACAGTCATCCAAGATCCTAATCATCCACGATTCCATATACATTTGCCATGGAGGCTTATAGCCATTTGCTAGGTGAAATAATGCCGCTTTTCAGTAGTGTGTGTGTAAAGAAACCATACATGAGCATACTTATACAGTCAAATTGAGTGAATATCTTTGGCATTAATGTTGATTTTTATATATACATTATTTACTGCAGTCACAGGCATGCTGTATTTATATTTAATATGTCCTCCTGAAGAAAAACTGTAATGACTGTTCCAGAGCATAAAGGGAACACAGAGGCACCCCCAGATAAAGGTTATAAGGATTGATTTTTAAATTAAATATAAAAAAATCTGTTGAGAAATGTATTTCAGTGCAGAATTCTGCTGGAGTAGCACTGTTAACTGATGTATTTTGATCCCTTTCAATAGATGAGCATACCCTGCAGCCAGTACAGGGCGTTCTCAGTCTTCAGAGTTATCCTGCTTTCGTGGCTCTTGTAGACAATGGGTTCATTCCCTTGGAAGTTATTGACGGTGCCAGCATACATCTCTCCATCTGGCATAGAAGAGAAGCATAACATGAGAAAACATGACAATGTTCACTATCCCAATTGGCTGGTGTCATCATTCTATTACAGTGTGTCTTGAGTGAAACTCACCAACCATGATGGCTGTAGAGGTATATTCTGGGTCAAAAGGACACCTCCCTTTCCCATCTTCTAAAACTGGGTGCCCTGAAGCATTCTTTTCCAGAGAGAAATCACTGATTTTCTGTAAGAAAAAAAGAAGAGAACAGTATTGGTCCGTGACTCTTCATAATCAGTTTCCCTATGATTCATAAATACAGCTTAAAGTGATACTGATGCTAAAAATTCTCTTTCCAAAATATTAATCTACATTAAAACTTACATATAGGTCATGTTGATCGTTTTTCACTGATTTTGTAAATAATTGTTACTTAAAGTTCCTTAACCTGACTGTTTTGCCAACCTGACTGTTCCATCTCAGCCTGTCAGTTACAGTTTCTAACACTAATGGACTACTGCTGCACAAATATGGCAGCCCCCTTATGGAGGAACATGGGAGTAAGAAAGGTAATGTAAAAGCATCTGGCAAATACTTTTAGGACAAAATTATAAATAGAATAAAAAGACAATATTATGATAGATATAAAAAGAGGTTATTTCTGGTGTCAGTATCTCTTTAATGCCAGGTTGTATACATTAATTTTATAGCATCTAAATAAAGTGCAAAAGATAAAAAAAAAAAAAAAATTGCTTTACGGTCTTACAAAAAATAAAAACGGTATGCACCAATGTGAACTGTAAAGGCTGCAGGGCTGGGTGTTATTTATACCAAATAGGTGCTTTTCCAGCATTAATTTCAAGGTGTGGAATCATTTACTTGATGTGCTTTTAGGTACTGAGAGTTGCAGAGAGTGGGTGCAGTCCAAGAATAGGGTTTCACAATAGAAAATGCAGGGTTGCTACAATATAGGAGGCTATTAGAGATGGGTGAATTTATTTGCCAGGCGTGAATTCACAGCGAATTTGCTCGTTTTGTCGCCGGCAAATAAATTTGAGAATTTGCTGCGAAAATTCTGAGGCGAAGGTTCAGTCGCCGGCGCCAATCTTTATGCCAGCAACGGTTAACGGACACCCAATGACTTTAATTGTCGCCGGCATCAAAATCGCCGTTTTGCTAATTTTTCGCAAAACAAAATGGGACCATCACTAGAGGCTATAGTTAACTGGGAGCAGATAGGAAGAGCTTTGAAGGTCAGACACAGAATTTGGCACTAAATGTTGGAATCTGATAGGGAGCCAGCGGAAAGACTATTACAAGTCCAGTTGGCGGCCCCAGGCTGCTGCATATTAACTCTTTGGCTGATATTTATAGCTCAGCAATAGCTGAAGGAGCGCAAGCTGAACATGTCCGTTTTGTACTGAAGGAAGAAAATGAGTGAATATGATTTAGAGGTTTCTGATTTCACAGACTTTCTTATTAGATTTGAAAGGCTTTGCAGTACACTGTACAGGTATGGTATGCGTTATCCGGAAACCCAATGATCCAGAAAGCTCTGAATTATGGAAAGGCCATCTCACGTAGACTCCATTTTATTCAAATAATTCAAATTTTTAAAAAAATTATTTCCTTTTTCCATGTAATCATAAAACAGTACCTTGTACTTGATCCAAACTAAGATATAGTTAATCCTTATTGGAAGCAAAACCAGCCTATTGGGTGTATTTAATGATTAAATTATTTCTAGTAGACTTTAAGTATGAAGATCCAAATTACAGAAAGATCCATTATCCAGAAAACCCAAGGTCCCAAGCATTCTGGATAACAGGTCCCACACCTGTACACAGATGTAGCCATCAAAGGAACATTTACGACCCTTTGTTTGTTCATTTAAATATTATCATTTAAATATATACCGGAGACATGCGGTATGAGAAACAATTGGCCCTTCATCCTAATTACCATGTTCATTTTACAAAATTTGGCAGGTTATGCAAGTTTAAAAATATTTCTCCTTATCTAAACTGTTTTTTGTGTCTCAAAATTGTTACAAAGTATCTTATTTGCACCTGTTAGCTGTTCAGTGCTCTCACCATTAAGTGAGAAACTTTGTTTCTTTTTCTGGCTGTTCAGTGCAGAGAAAATAGGGACTTTCCAGTACAAATGAGGGACTGCAGGTTGAGCTGTCAAAAGAGGGACTGTCCCTCCGAAAAAAGGGACAGTTGGGAGGTATATAATTATAGGGCTGCTGAACCTCCAGGCTAATAAAGGATTATATATAAAGAAAACATTTCTTAGCCATATTATCTCTTCAGTTCATTTTTTCCCAACAATGTCATTCAACATTGTAGGGCACCAGGTTACAGTCAAAGGTCAAAATTAACACCAATGAAAAATGTGGGCAGTGCTGCTTTCTGGATAAAGTGTCCCTGAAATGAGGGAATTCTATGAATTGCAATTCAGCAACAGTTGGCCGATTTTACGCAGATATCATGGCATCTGACAAAGTTCACAATATGAACTGAAGAATATAAACATCTATTTTATTGTAAGTGGATTGCATGACTAAACAAATGCCAGCCAAACGCAAGCCTAGAAGAAATCTTTCTAAACCTTGGACTGGCAGAGTGCCTCGTAGACTTCTTGGTATATTGGTATCAAGTAATATAAGCTAACCCTCAAACACCTATACCTTAATAACTGGCCCACAACACTCCCATAACTGAAGTACTGCTGTTTGAGCGTGTGTCAAACCTACCAGACTTTTCTAGTCTAAAAATCACTTATTTGTGTTCTGAATGAAGAGCTTATCATGTTACAGTCATAATGACTCTGTACAGCCGAAAGACAAACTAGGGAGACTGAAAAGTCACTCGCTCATGACAGAACATGAGTGGTCTGGTCAAATCAAATAACATTATATAGATTTTTGAAGTGTAAGTTCTGCCTTTATACGGAATGATAAACCAGAGGTCATTATTTTTACAAATACAGATGTGGGATCCATTATCTTGAAACCCATGATTGAGAAATCGCAAAAGAATAATTCATTCAGTTATTTACACAGACCCATTGAAAGGAATACCCAGGTCTCGAACATTCCAGATAATAGAGTTCATATCTATATATTTCAAAACATCATTTATATTCACACATCAGATTAATTCACTGGTTCATATTTCCCAGCTGAAATAATATGGAAGCCTTCCATAATTTAAACCTGACAGTTTTTGAAAGTGATAGAGATTGTCATATTATCACATTATTCCCAGATACCCCACTTCCACAGGACTGCACATCACTCACTTCCAAGCAGCTGGGACAAAACAAAATAAATAATGTCTCCGGTCATGCAGAACACTTAAAAGGGAAAGTTGTCATACTTACAATGTAGGTGCAGGTAGGGCTGAAAGCGAAGGTCCCACAAGTGTACAGGTGTGTGCTATTCAGCTGCAGGAGGATCTTTATGTAGTTCTGACAATCTCTCTAAAGGAATAAGATACATTGCGGTTACATGTTTATTTTTCTAACTCTTATTTTGTTCCCTGCTATTAGCTCACTACACTTGCAGGTATCAGTGAGGGCAATATGCATGAATGAGGCTGCTTTAACAACGAAAAGGCAGGTTTCTATATGCAAACAGACCTAAAACTATATAGTTTTTTCTTTCTACAGGACAGGTAATAAGCACTGTTCATGGCAGCTTCATGCAGATGCTGGGAGTTGTATTCATTCAGTTGCTCCCCATCCCCTTAGATATTGCACTCAGTGACCTCAAAACAGGTGCTTCATTTTGAATTTCAGGCTTCAACACAGCTTTTGGTTGCATAAAAACCAGGTGTACTGCCAGACTAAGCCTCGTGTTGGCTTCCAGTCCACATAAGGGCAACCAAACAGCCAATCATAGCTGTAATCCCCAGGGACTTGTGTTGCACCCCAACTTTTTTTACATTTGAATGTGGCTCATGGGTAAAAAGAAGTTGGGACCCCTGTGGTAGATGCTGGAAAGCCATGAATTTTAATTAGTTTCAATACTGGGAAATGTGTAGCCACTAGGATCTACTGGCAGATTATAAATTCTGAAAGGGACGGGAAGCTTTGTTGCTGTAGCCCCAACTGCACATAGCCCACTAATTGTTCATCTGTACCTCTATATACACTAATGTAACAATACAGTGCTGAGGAGTATGCTGCTCTTTTATACACTCATCTCATCTGACTACTGCTTCCACATCAGCTGGAAAACATCCAGGGTCTTGTTACTTTAGCATTTGTGAGTGGATTCCCACTATCTACTAACAGCATTTGGGAACAGGGTTTTCTCATAAAGCCATTTTTAGCCTGTCACAATTTTTCGTTTGATGACAAATGCAGCCAAAATGCCCACCTGACATTAGCCCTGTGATAATGGTAATTGGTAGTTGGCCTGGTCTGTATTGCTCATTATGTTAATTACTTTTATATACAAGTTGTATATAGCACACTCGCATTAAGCCTGTTCCTTATAGTGATTGTTCATCATTAACATTAGTCCCTGCCATAGTGCAGCTTACAAGCATACTCTCAGCAAGGGGTAATTATTCTTCACCATATTCTTCTGAAAGCAATGGAATGATAAGGGAGAAAGGCAGAGGGAGGGAAATGGCTTTGACAAGTGTGTGTAAAGGTAAGGCGTTACTCCATGTCCTTGATACATTATAGGATGGTGTGTGTAAGTGAAAGTGAGAGTGTACTTCACAGGGAGGTGGGTGGCATTACACTTTACAGTTGGACAATGTGAGATGTCACATAACTCGAACACTAGTTTACAGGAAAATCCAAGATGAAATGTGTCACTTCTTTGAAGTACTGTTTAGTCTCACCTGTGGGTCTTTCCCCTTAAAAGCACATTCTTTCTTCTTTTCCTCGTCTGCCTGCCATGCAATCTGCAAAAAGAGAGGCAACCCAGTTATTTCCTGGAGCACCATTCTTAATGTGGGTAAAGCAGTCAGGGAGAAGCACTTACTTTTGAGTGATACTCAGCAGACATGAAGTCAGTGCTATTGAGTGAGAATAAGGTCTCTCGAGCCCCAACATACAGCATGTTTCCATCTTTGCTCAGTAGTAGAGTTGTGTAATAAGTCGCTCCATCTGCCTCAAATGTTTTAAAGTTTCTCTCCGGTGAGCCTGTTTAGTCCCAAAAAAATACAAGCAAACAAAAATAAGATTTATGAACATGCAAACATCTTTACAACCACACCTGCATGACAAACACCTGTGCGTAACAAAGAAACGTGCATTCATGATCCGTGTGCTGAAAGTGGCCTAACTCCACACATGGGGCAGTAAACATGTAGGTACCTTTTCATTTACCGCCTTCACTTAGCAGCTGTATTAGCATAGGAAGTTTCCAAAAGATAAATACAAATAAATCGGCGCTGCAGACTTAGACTTTCCCATGACAGGAAGCAACCAAGTACAAAAGTGTCCCAACTATGGTCAAACAATGATTACGTATAGAAGATACAACTATCTAGTCATGAATGTATCAGGATACACTGCCCAGACGGGTGTCATGTTCAGACTGAAATATTTATGCCTGAGCTCACATTTACTCCATGTGTGTTAGTCTTAACTGCATGGGTCAGGTACTATCAGATGACAGCTTGTGGGGGTGAAGCAGGAAGACTTTTACAATTCAATAACAGATCTTATGTTCATGATTATATATTATTCTTCATAAAGATATATTCATATGATTAGATCTAAATTAAATATATGTGTTGTGAATTAAAACCTTATCCTTGTAACAAAAGGACCAAAATAAGTAAGAACATATTCTGTATATGACTCTTCTAGTCTCTAAAGCGATTTATTTTATTTCATAGTCACCTCTGTTGACCAATTTAAATACAAATCCTATGTGCGAAAATCAATCTACTTTACAAATTCCCAAGGCAGGCAGATTCATATTCCTATGATAATATCTTAATATCTTTATTCAATACAAGTTTTAGCATTGACCAGAAAATAATAAGAGTTTATAATCTAATAAAGTGGCATAAACTACTCAACACCACAAAGGGGCAGGTGGTGGAAAATGGTGAAAGAAAAACTATAAAGCCACTATGGTGTTTCTCTGCTGTCTGAGGATTTGCAGTGAAGCGGCATACAACTGTGAGCACTAACACTGTGATAAATGACCTAGAAAATTTGGCTCGGCATAACAATAGCCTTTGCTTATGTGGAGTACAAACAGTAAAATATGTGCTGGGACACTGAAGGAATTCCACTGCAGTAAAACAAAATGAAAGATGTAAAGGTGTTCAATTACAATCCATTTAATTTTGATCTCTCTGTCAGATCATCAGCGACAGGGTATGTTTTACTAGTATAGTTTGGAAATAAAGGTAAAAATGCTGTTGCAGCTTTTTTGTTAAGGCAGCTAAATAAAAACTCTCTGCAGCTCAGATGCATGGCAATCTTAGAAAATGAACGATTTTTCTTTCCTTTCTTTCATCTTTCCATAGACTCAAAGATCCCCTCGTTTGGCGACATCGCCAAACGAGCAGATCTTTCCCTGATATGCCACTAACGGCATGGCTATATCGGGGGTAATTCGAACGTTTGGCCGAATTACGATGCACCAAGGGGCTCCGACGGGTCGGTCAGTTAAAAATCAAAACTTCCCGATCGATATCGTGGCCAGATATCGATCGGGAAGCCCCGTCGGAAGCCCCCATACACGGGCAGATAAGCTGTCAAATCGGTCCAAACGACCGATATCGGCAGCTTTATCTGCCCGTGTATGGCCACTTTTAGTGCTTGTGTGAGTTGAGTGGTTACACAAAGATGCCTGAACATTCACACTGTGTATCTCTCACACTCCAACCATCACATCATACATTGTATTACTGTACTGGTTCCCTGGCAGCACAATCTCTGCAAAGGCTTCAGAACTAAAATATTAGGAGTTTATATACAAATCTATTTATTTGCTTCTAAATAGTGGTTGCCTTTGGATCAACTAGCAGTTAGGCAAGTTTCACTGCCGAATAGGTTGAATTTGATGGACATGTGCTAATTCAACCTTATCTGTGCTACATAGAAAAACATCTGCATCTAAAACAAATGACATTAACGAAAGTAATTAAGCTGAATGCTATGACAGCTAATAAATATGCAGGGTAGTGGTGATACATACAGTATAAATATACATAAAAAATAAGGATCAACTGGAAATTTTAATTTATTACGCATCACAACGAAGCACAGGATATAATTAAGAAAAAGGAGAACAGGAAATTCTATGAATGTGGGTAGGTCTAAATATCTGGAAGTTGCTCAGTCTATAGGGAAGATCTAGAATTTGATTACTGAAAATGACAATGAACAAGTTAATGAACTCCATTAAATCCTGTAGAATGTGGGGGCTCCCAGACCTTGTTGACCTTTTCACTATTAACCTAAAGTAGCATGATAACAGGAGCTGTAAATCTGTGCATACCCTGTAATATTAATTAAAGCAATTGTTAACCTACTACATTCTATTTACATAGTGATAATATATTTTGCTGCACAATTAACAGAGCCAAGCACATTCTTGTATACTTTTACTAAAAATGAGAACATTAAATAGGACTTGAAATTACATTTTGCCTATTGTTAAAAATCTACATTTTTCTTTTTTTGGCATTATAAAACACTAAATTTGAAAGTTGGGCTATGTTCACTGAACCCACTTCCCTTCCTTTATAAACAGGTTGATTTGTTGATAGCTTCTACCTTTAAAGGAACAGTAATACCAAAAAATGAAAGTGCTTTAAAGTAATGAAAATATCATGTAATGTTGCCCTGCACTGGTAAAACTGATCTGTTTGCTTCAGAAACACTACTATAGTTCATATAAACAAGCTGCTGTGGAGCAATGGTGGAAATTGAAAAACGGCTATATGGCACAGGTTAACTAATGGATAACAGATAACACCATTAGACACACAGAGCTTATTTGCTGTCTGCTGTGTAACCTGAGCCTTTTCTCCTTTGAATGGCTGCCCCATTGCTACACAGCAGCTTATTTATATAAACAATAGTAGTGTTTCTGAAGTAAACACAGCAGTTTACCCAGTGCAGGGCAACATTGCATTATATTTTCATTACGTTAAAACACTTTTATTTTTTGACGTTACTGTTCCTTTAAGGGTAGACCTTCACGGACGATTTCTGCAAGATCCGACACACTGCGCAAAAACACAGGCGTCAAGTCGGATGCGACTGAAATAAGGTAAGTAATAGCATTGTAGGGTGGTGTCGTAGCGTTAATCTGGACAGTCGTGTTGCGTCGAATCAATGCTGCAAGTTCATCTAAGTTCCATTACTTACCTTATTTCTGTTGCATCCGACGCGATGCCTGCGTTTTTGCTCAGCACGTCGGATCGCACGGAAATAGTCTGTGAAGTCCTACCCTAAACAAACAAACCTTCTCCCTTATTTAAGCAGCAGCATTAATAAACCTGGCTTTTGAAAGATAAGCAGATCAGTTTCCACAAATTTTACTTTCAAATAAGTTTGTCTGTGCTTCCTATGATGGTCCCATGACAGTCAGTGGTGAAGCAATCCATTCAGTTACAAGGTTTGGTACCTCGTATGGGAAAAACAGTCAATAAGTTTATGTGCCACAATATGTATGCCACAAGTCAAACACGTTCTTTTCTCATGAGGCAACTTCGGGCCACTATAGAAAACTCATCGCTGCGTTGGCATTAGCGCAGGCGACTTTTCATTCTAGCCTATGGGGAAAAACGCTGAGGCAGTTCGGGGAGATAGTCGCTCAAAAGACGAGGCGATTAGTCGCCAGGTGACAAAATCTCCCCGAATCTCCTGGTGTGGCCTTACCCTAAAGGAATACAAATCATCAAAGGATAGAGAGCTGAAAAGAGTCTCACACTTAATGCTACAGTAATATTTAAACACCTTGATGTTGAAGACTTTACTCTTTCTTGGCTAACTAAAATACATGGTCGTATTAAGACTGGGTGGAAGCAGTAAATACGGATTATCAAAAATATTTCTTCAGCCTTGCAGCAGAAACTTGCAAATCTCTGCAGAGGTTTGGACAAGCAGCTAGGCAAATGTCAACCGACCATTGTTATCTTTTGGCTTAATATGAACAAAGAAAGGCTACACGGCTCTCCAATGTGTTTTACTTGTCTCAGCAACCTTGATGTTTCCAGTTGGAACTTGCTGAAGACAAAAATATTTATATGTTTATCGGTTATTGCAACACACTTTCTGGAGACTTTTCAACATTGTACAACAAACTCAGAAAGGAGCTTGAGCTGGTCATTTCAGCATGTTACAGGGCGTATCTCCTAGTTGTTGTTGTATAAAAGAAGGTTAATATGTAGTGTATAAATTTTACTGCTTTGAGATTTGAGCTGTGTGCGCTGCAACGACGAATTAAAAAGAGGGAGCCAACCTTTTTTTTTTTCTTGTACATATTTTGTCCTGTGAATTGTCATAGTATTATTGATGTAGAAATGCTGTTGTTATATAT
Organism: Xenopus petersii; assembly: GCA_038501925.1. NCBI lineage: Eukaryota > Metazoa > Chordata > Amphibia > Anura > Pipidae > Xenopus > Xenopus petersii. The sequence goes on from CM076677.1 coordinate 90,270,981, forward strand.
GAATGAATAAGAGAAAGGTATGGTAAACCCCATGGCATACAATCAATTAAAAAGCTGCTGCTTGATTTAGAGAAAGGGAGAAAGACACACAAGGGTTATTTATTCTATTAAATGCCTATGTACAAATGAGTGATTTTTTGATGATTCAGTATATCTGCAATATTACACTCGCTGCACCTTCCACTTGGAAGCAAGGGCAGAAGACAACATGACAGACAATACCTTTAAACAAGTGATCCGTCCTGGATCCAGAAGATTGACAATAGCATATTTAGAAGTAACATACATGAGAACATGGTCACTTTTTTATTGTGTTCCTTGTCACCATGCCCAGGAGAAAGAAAGGAAATTAACCACAAACTGATTAAAGCTCACAACCACATGCCAAAAAAACAGAAAACAAAAAACAATGAGAGCCTTTAGCACCATTTAATTGAAATACATAAAGGCTGTAGCCCTAGTGTACTGCAATTGCCTTAGTATCTGAAAATGCTGGAAGTTGCAGTTCACAACAGATGGACGGCCATGTGACATTGTAATAAAGATAGGGGAAAAACCCAGATATTCAGACATCTCCTAATAGTTACACAGGCAAGCAATATATGCTTTAAGCTTCTTTAACATGAAAACCAGTGTTTGTATCCCATAAAACAGAAACTGCAGGGACATGACATTCTTTCATAACTAAAAAGAGTGTTTTTTTTATCCTGGTGTTACAGGTAAAAGAATTTCCCCTAGTTCAACAATTTGTAGTAGGATTTCAAGCACTCTCCTGGCTCTATGGGAGAAACATATCTGTAATACTACAAAGGGACTGTGATTTAGCCTAGATTAGTGCACAGGTAGAATGGGAGATGGAAGGGTACAGGGGCATACAAAGAAAGCAAATGTACTATTGCAGCCTGACGTGTATCCCTCTTAAAGGAGAACTAAAGCCTAACTAAAGAGGTAGCTAGAAATGTTGTACATTATGTTTTGGCCTTCTGTACCAGCCCAAGGCAACCACAGCCCTTTAGAAGTAAAAGATCTGTCTCTCTCCATCTTCTTTTCTGCTGATTCACTGCACATGCTCTGTGCTGCTGTCACTTACTGAGCTTAGGGACCAACTCACACAGTACACATAGAATATAAATGTCACAATATCAGGCCAATTAGTAATTAATACAGATAATTACTACATGGCAGGACAGAAACCAGTGCAATTAGCATCAGAACTGAATAATCAGCTCAGTAGCATCAACTTATGTTACAAAGAAACCTCATTTTCTGCTGGATAATTTGAGACAACCCCTAAGATTAGGTTCTCAACAGCTGCTCAGAGCCCACTGAGCATGTGAGTGTCGCAGACACTTTCCAAGATGGTGACCCCCTGTGACAAGTCCTGGATAACTGCTGCTATTGAGAAGCTGAAACTTTAGGCTGGTGCAGTAAGTTCATTATATAAAATATGGCATTTTTGGCCAAATAATTTTTTAGGGTTTAGTTCTCCTTTAACTGCCAGAATCTAGTGCTAGAGCTGTGAACATTTAATAAAGGGACACCAGCTTCACTAACATTGGTTATGCAGCAACAATACCTTACTAATGTTTACAGTACATTTATAACAATAATAAAATAATGCAGAATAAGCTCATATGTTATGGGTGCTGATATTTTTAGTATAAGCCCCTAGTACGCAATAATGCAAGATGAAAGAATAGCTGTTTTCTGAATTTAAAGGAGTACTTTTTTAAAGTCACTGGTCCTTTAATCTGGTGCTGCTCCCAGTCACATTTCTGCAGAAGAAAAATCCAGAAGCCTGAAACAAAAAAGACAAGACATCTTCTGGAGAGGAATATGGAACAGATTTTGATTTGAGTATATACAATCTCTGTTTGCAAACACTGGCCAATATGTAGCTGAAACACTCTTCCCAAAATGCACAGCCCTGCAGAGTCAATGCTCATTAGTTGCTGGCATTCCTTGACAAATTTGTACCACTGATCATAAACAATCTGTCTAAAATGAAGTATCTCCATGCATCTGTTGTCTCTGTTAATAATTAGCTGTCACTATGATTACAGTGTGCACAATTAGCTGGAGAAATGAGGAAATAACCCATCAAGCTCAGAGTTCATCTACCTTATGCTCCAGTATATAGAACAGGCTGGAAACTTTATGGATTTCCAGTTGTACCGACCACATCTGCTTGTATCATTCTAGCAACCCATTTAGAGAGCACATGGTGTATGAATAACACATATAGTTGCCTCCCTCGCCCCCAGAAAACCTCACATCAATAGAACTGAAGTGCATGGTGGAGCAATCAGGGCTTTATAGCAATAGAAATCTTGGCAGTAAATTTTATAGAGCCAAGCACATAAATCCTGCATGTAACCAACGCACTTCTTTCTTGTTTTTTTTTAAGTGTATAAAAGTACTCAGACTGGGCTGTAATTTGCACCAATCAGTTTTGTTTTACTGCTAACAATAAATAGTTTAGTCACCTGCCAGGAGCACAAAGTGTAAGGAGGCCAAAGATAAACAAATTAAATTCTATATGCCCTTGATTTCATAAAGGTGCCAGCTTTCATTAAAATAGAAACCACAGGTGTGAAACATTTTCTTCAAATATATATATATATACACACACACACACACACACCCCATCAATAGGTGCATTTACAGTTCCCAGTGTCAAGTGGCTATGAATGGAGACTCCAGGTCATTGGCTTGAATTTCAGGTAAAACAACAGAGCTCAGAATGTGCCATTCACAGCAGGAATAGTATGGCATTGTTTTGGATTAACAAGCATTGGATAACTGCAGGCCTTGCAGAAAGGAAACAGAATGGGGTTACAAACCTATACCTACATAAATAAGATTCACTGACTCACTCACTGGTAGAATTGTTGCAATACAGCACAACTAGTTGTGCTCAACTTAATAATGGTACAGGTATGTGATCCGTAATCTGGAAACTCTTTATCCAAAATGCTCCGAAACACGGGAATTCTGTCTCTATTTTATCCAAATTTTGAAAAATGATTTCCTTTTTCTCTGTAATAATAAACAGTAGCTTATATTTGACCCCAACTAAGATATAATTAATCCATTTTGGAAGCAAAACCAGCCTGTTGGGTTTATTTAATGTTAACATGAATTTCTAGAATGCTTAAGGTATGAAGATCCAAATTACGGAAAGATCCATTATCCAGAAATCCCTAGGTCCCGAGCACTCTGGATACCAGTACTATAAATGCAAATATATAGTCTGTTCAGACTACCTGACAAAAGAGATTTGATAATCATAGAGGGAAAAAAACTTTTTACGCAACCACCGATTATAAAAATTATTTTACAATTTTTCACAATGAATCAACCCTCAGTGTATCAAGTTTCTTGCAAAAAAAGAATAAAAAAATCCAGCGACAAGTGTCCTACTACCTACAGGGTGGGGAGAGCTTGGTATATTCTGCAATGCTTAGCAGTTTTGCACGGTGCTTCACCACTCTATGTGTAAAGCTGGCCACAGACGCAAAGATCTGATTGTACGAATCAAAGTACTATTGGACTTCCCCATCTCCCGACCTGCCACTAACCATTCCGATCAAATAAAGTACAAAAGAAGAGATCAGCCGATGTTCTGCCCCTGACAGCAATCGTACGAAAGCTAGTGACAGTCTCCCTCTGAAAATCGTATGATCGGTAATACATGCAGAGAGAATACCCACAGCCGACAGAAATCTTTTAACCTGTTGGATCGATCAAACTACCGATCTCCGCTGGACGAAATATGTCGGGACTCTCCACACACTGTCCGAAAATCGTACGAATACTCGATTCGTACGATCAGATCTTTCCTATGGCCAGCTTAATGCTTAGCAGTTTTGCATGGAGGTCCACCACTCTGAGTATTCATACAGGGCACTTTTCAGTGATAACAAACTGTTATAGGCAGACAGATGGCTAATGTGGTCAAAACATCCTTATATCTTGATCAATTTATTTATATTGTGTCCCAAGTGTGCCACTGGTGCATTTTCAAGCCCAGATCTGCAAGCCAATGCCAAATGTGACATTAAGTTTTTTCAGAGTGATTCAGTCTTCTCTGATAGGCAGGCAGACTGACAAACTGAATATTTTCAGTAGAACATAAGATTTCATTTACAAGAGAAGGTACATAATGATAATTACATTGCAGGAGTTGGCTAATAATAAAAGACAAGTGATAGACACAGTGTAAAACACGGAGCAATCATGACATTTGAGGCTGACATCTGATCAAATTGAAGATAAACTTGTGTATGACTGAACGATGAAACAGAGAATCCATGCACACACAACATTACAGAAAAAACTGGTTATAAAATAGATTCTTTGGCTTTCCTTATAGAACAATCTCTCTATGCCTGAATGACAGTGCATCAGCTATTATTGTTTGTTAAAATCCAACCAACATAAGTGCTCATGACCTACTGTTTCTAAGGACAGTCACCATGGAACTATAGCTACTCAAGGTTAACAAGAAAGTAGCTAGAAATGCTGCACATTAGGGGGTATATTTATCAAAGAGTGAAGTTAATAGTGAAGTTCCGCCACTAGAGTGAAATTCCGCCACTCTCCATTCATTTCTATGGGATTTTTATAGGCGTATTTATCAAAGGGTGAACTTTCACTTTCACCCATTGATAAATACGCCTTTCAAAATCCCATAGAAATTAATTGAGAGCTGCGGAATTTCACTCTAGTGGCGGAACTTCACTCTTTGATAAATTTACCCCTATGTTTTGGGATTCCAGTCCAACACATTCAGAGCCCCCCCACACACACACACATACACACACACACACACAAGTCATGATACACGGCTTATTAGTAAGAAATTCAAATTCTAAAATGAGTAAATGGCAACTCAGAAAGCAGTGCAATCTTTTTCACAATCAACTACAATCAACCATGTCTATGACAGATAACCCTAATTTTCTGCTTGATGATTTGCGACAACCCTAAACTTGGCTTCTCAACAGCTGCCCAGACCGCAGGGATCAAGCGAGTCTCTCCTAACAAAATCCAAGATGGTGACCCCACCCCATGCACAATTTGATAGCCCAAAATTGTTTCTGTTGTAGAGATTCTGACATTTTAGGCTGGTTCAGTAAGTTCATTATATAAAATACAGTATTTCTACCCATATTTGTTTTAGGATTTAGTTCTCCTTTAAGGCCAGGAGCACTGGAATGGAATCTTGAATAAGCCATGTTTCTACCTGATCACTATATTACACAAAACGTTTATTTTCTGTTTATCTGCAGAAATATTATTGGCACGTGTATAAGGCTGAACCTTTACATCTTTCATCAACTTCAGAAAGCATACATATACAATCAAAGCATGAATCATTTGTTTTTAACATGGACAAGTGTCATATACTCCTCTATCGTGGGTTCAGTCACTCAGCATCAAAGAATATTTCTTGTTGTTATCTGTAGACTCGCCTGTCATCATTTTCCACCTTTCATTTTGCATGCGGATGTAATAAAGCAAAGGGATCTTATCTGGCATCAAACAATATGTCTCTCACTAAGATTCAATACCATTTTCCAGCCGATTTCCATATTGCTATGTAAATGTTATCTTGATTCCGTGTCATTACTCTTTTATGTCACTGCACATCAACTCGGTTTCCTTATAGTGCCTCTGTTACTAAATACACTAATAAGCCATTAAAATGGAATCTATAAAAGGGGAAGATATGGGGTGGGGGGGCAATTCTATATGGGAAGCATCTTGCGTCTCAATAAATAAGCAAGAATATACATTGTTCACACATGGCATGTGTCATCATTGTAGCAATAACAAAGAGAAATCAGATGGCACTCACCAAGCAAAATGTGCTGAATTTTTATGATTTATTCAGATCTCTGCACAACGTTTCAGGGGATCAAACCCCTTTCTCAAGTGCTCTAGTCCATCTGATTTCTCTTTGTTATTGCTACATGTATGGAACTGAAGAGCAGCAAAGTTCCCAAGTTGTTACCTGTGCCTTATTGTTGAACTAACTGCTGTAGGTTAGTGATAACCCTGAGCGCTACTGCCCTGATGACTCCATCTCCTTTAGCTTTTAACACTATGCTGTCACATATAATCAACTAACTAACTAACTAAGATGCACCTTCTGGGCAGAGAAGACATTAAATGTCCAAGAACTGATATGAGGGATGGTTTCTGGCCCCTATAGCATTTTTTTTGGGGGGGGGGGGTGGCAGGGGTTGAATTATGTAGTGTACACACGTGCTCTGACACCTGTCAAATAAATATTATACATGCACCTAAACCTCCGAAAGATAAAAATTAGCACTAGAATCACTGAATCGGTGGTATCAGCAGTTGGTGCATGCACAGTAGAGTAATATCAGAAATGTAACTTTACTACACATGTGCACAGCCCTGGTGATAATTGGGAAAGACTTTTACTTGGAAGCATGGCTCTCTTAGGGTAGTGTTTTTATCCAATAAGGGGGTTCCTAACATCAAACTCCACATTTGTTGTCCCTTTATTTATCTAACAAAAAAATTAAGTCAATTAATAACATTTCTGTTCTACGCTATCTTTAAAATAGGGATGCACCGAATCCAGGATTTGGGATTTTGCCAGGATTCAGCCTTTTTCAGCAGGACTTGGGCGAATGCTTGTGCATGGCGGAACTGAATCTCAATCCTAATTTGTATATGCAAATTAGGGGCTAGAAGGGAAATCACCTGAGTTTTTGTCACAAAACAAGAAAGTGAAAAAATGTTTTCACTTTTTCCATTACTGCTGCTTATTTGTATATGCAAATTAGGATTCGGTTCGGTATTCGGCCGAATCTTTCACAAAGAATTCGTCTGAATCCCAAATAGTGGATTCGGTGCATCCCTACTTTCAAATAATCCTTCCAAGATCCAGTGTATATGGATTGTATCAGGAGCATAACTATAGAGGAAGCAGACCCTGTGACTGCAGGGGGCCCCATGAGGCCCGAATTCATATAGAGTTTCAATAAATATTGGTAAAACAACCTCTAAATGTTTCGGGGGTTTGAAAAATAATTTGTTGTGGGGCCCAGTAATAACTAGTTATGCCACTGGATTGTATACAAATGAGCTAGGGGTGCTCTGTTGCCTAAAGCTGAAAACTGACATCCACAATCACTGCTTACATCTCCTGGACTGAATGAAAATGGGCCACGCTCTAGTTCAGACTGTAAAACTTTAATCTTGGTACTAAAACAGTCAAATTTTTCTGGTAAAAAAAAGAAGATATTTGACTATTAAAGTTACCAGGGAGGCCATTTGCTGCCCCTGGTAAACTGCCACTTGAAGCAAGATTCTTATTCTCCCTCATAGCAAAAATGTCAGTCAAACCTTTTTATCAACTTGAGAAATGTATTTCCAAAACATGCTGGTCTGTTTTTCTATTAAAAAAAGGCCTCCGTTCTCTTTGTCCTTGGCAGAGAGGAGGACATTTGTATTTGGGTTATAAATTTGCAGTTTGACAACATATCAAAAAGAAATACATGCACATAAGGCTGACATAACCCTTGTTTCTACTAATAGCAAAGGACATGTATGAAAGTTCATATATTCATCACAGGAAAAGTTGGTAATAAAAATGATCTGTTCTGCATTTCCTTCAAAAAGATATGCACCAAAATCTGACAAGAATTCCAAAATCCCATTACTCCAGCTACTGTGAACTTCTGCTTTTCAGCATCCTCAGCTAGATGGCTGTATGTATTTTTAAGTATAATATGCTCATTGAAAAAACTACTTCCTCCATATGTCACCAGTTTTTGTAGTAAAGAGAATATTCATGTTTTTGCAAGACTACAAAAAGTTTACAAAAGCCATATTGTTGGTGCAACAGGAATCCTGCCGTGCAAGTGCTTTCTCACACTATTAAAGGGGGGTGTAAACTCAATGAAAGAACATGTAATACTAGGGAACTTTCCAATATAGATACATTTCTGAACTGCCGATTCTGACTTTATTAACAATGTAGCAGAAGTCAGTTTTCCTCCACCTCAAACTTCATTTCTCATTACGTCAGCTGACTTCTGCAACGTTGTTACAACCAGCGATGCAGAGAATGGTAAGGGAATGAATTCATTCTGCTTTCAGTAGCAATCACATTTACAAATAATGCTATACTTTTAATGAATGTTTATTGAAACGGTTATTTGGAGTTACATTTTCATGAAACTTGATAAATTACTAGGGATACACCGAATCCAGGATTCGGTTCGGGATTCGGCCTTTTTCAGCAGGATTCGGCCGAATCCCTCTGCCCAGCCGAACCAGAATTTGCATATGCAAATTAGGGTTCGGATTCAGTTCGGTATTCGCCCGAATCTTTAGCAAAGGATTCGGGGGTTAGGCCAAATCCAAAATAGTGGATTCAGTGCATCCCTATAAAATTACCAACCTCAGTCATGGCACTGGTGCAAAAAACAAAACAAGAAAAACTTAAAGCACCCTGTACTAAGTATTTGCTGACACATGCGATCTCCATGAAAATTAATTTTTCTCTGTTGCTATGGGAACTACATTTGGTGGCATGTCAAGCAATGCAGTGAAAAGTTACATCTGAAGCACCAGACATAAAGAATCTTTACTGTAATCAAAGTGCGGCCGACAACAAAATGTGCAAATCCCTTAGACGGCAGCAATATTCTATATATTTTTACAGGCATCATCAAAATGCTTCGCAGAGCGGATTCTACCTAATGTACAGCATTGTTAATATCATATAATCTTTGGATTTCTCTGAAATCAACAATTATTATTTTTCTAGATGCTGGAAATTGGATGGTATTTCTTATATGTTGCAATATGAGTACCTTTCGATTACATTTCTCTCCTCTCTTTTGATACTTGTAACAGGACTTGCAGCCTATCCACTACCGTCCTAATCACCCCTCTGTGGAGGGCGGGTTAAGCAACTACTCACTGATTGGCCCCCCTCGAACCCATATCAATACGGACTACTACTGGAGCACCCAGTACAGACGAGTAAGCTATACCGAGTGTGACATTTCTTGGATACCCTGCCCTGGTATGTGGACAGTGAACCTAAGTGATATATGGTACCCCTAGGCGAAGTCTAAAGTCGCTAGGCTCAATGAGTTATGGCAAATACGGACACTTTCACTAGTATCCTATATCAGCCCAACACTCTATGCCTATAGCAATGTCTTGCGCATACCAGCGTAGACTAGCTGGTGAGGACCAAATAAGGTTAATTCCACAAATAAGGTAAATTCTGGAAAAGCGCTATGACACTAGACCTGGAAGGCGTTTGCTAGGCAACACATCCTGCACACTGAATCTCCCGGTGACCCTTGCGGCCCCGGTCCACTGCTACAGGACATAGGACGGGTAATCTGACACGCACACTAAGCTTCCCTGATGCGCTGATTAATTCGTCTATGTGGTGCCAGTATTTACGCTTCTAAGAATCCCCTCCTGTGAAAGTAGTGAGATTTTTACTTCTATTCCTTGCTGGTAACTTTGAATGCATCCAAGCTTTCCAGTTACGTAGCAAAGGCCTTTGGCGCCAAGATGACTATTTAAATGTGATTTTGTATGTAATGCACTGTTTGTTTCCCTGACGAAGGTTCCGGTTAGGAACCGAAACGTAGGATTTAATAAACCTCCACTTTTGCTTCATACTGTTGCTGTGTTGTTAAACTTCCTAGGAGTGCCGTCGCTTGATGCAAATTTTATTATACTATTTTATTTGACTGGCACACAGGCTATATTTGGACATGTGGCTGTGCACTCCTTATGACTTTGTATATTTATTTATATATACTGTATCTACTTGTGGAATGCCGGCACTCACGAACAAATCAGTCAAATAAATGCCTGGTTGCAATCCTTAAACGTATTATCAATGCAGTCCTCAAAAAGGAGCACTCACAGGTCTTATAAATAGAAAAAAATATTTTTAATGTGGGCACATTAAATATATTTTTTCTATTTATAAGACCTGTGAGTGCTCCTTTTTGAGGACTATGAGCAGGTTTAAGGACGGTTAAGCTTTTTTCCCCCCTGTAAAGTTTTATATCTCTTTTTTTATTCGGACGTCCTGCTAGTTTCCATGTCCAAATGGTTTTTCCAAGTATTATCTCTAGATAATTTTCATGTTATGCAGAAAATTATTTAATACAGCATGCTATATCACACTGAGCCATATTTTATATACAGTATATTCCTGCATTTTGGTGCGTTTTTACTTTCAGCCAGTATTAACCTAGACTAAATTCATGTTGATGGCAAAACAATCTTTTTTTTTTATTTTATATTTAAATGTTTGTAATAGCCTCCATATTATAGAAAGAAAATCTCAGATCCCATGCAATTAAAATAATAATAAATCCCATGCCTGTAATACCAGTAATAAAAAAAGGCCTTAATAGGAGAGACCTTGAAGTGTTTTTTTGGTTTTTTTTTTTTTTTTTTTTTTTTTACAATCATCATGTCTGGACCTTGTTCTAAGTGGTATCCCCGTATCTTTGTGTTTATGTGTTGAAAAGAGGCCAGAGCAACAAAACTGCAAGCAAGGTAGCGTGTCAGAACAAGTCAGCCCCTCGCAAGTGAACTGATCAACTCAGATCCTGATCTTTAAAGGCAGACAATGCAGATTGGCCAAGTGCACCTGGAGTTTGTCAACAGCCAAGCTGAATTGGTGCCAGATTTACAGCCAAAGAGTTAACGGCCATCTAACAATGTCTCAGTACAAAGAAAGTGATTGGCAGCAGAGCCCAACCAGGAAATAAAATAAGACTGAGGGGTGCGCAGGGCATCAAGTTGAGTTCCACCTACTTATGGCATTTGCACGCACCTAAGTGAATAAAGGACAATCTGGAAGAATGGGCTGCATTCCCCTGCAGTAAAACGTAGGAGAGGCCCGTACTAGGGGAACATAGCGGAAAGCCCCCGTATGTAACTGTCCTTAAAAAGAAAGCTACCAAAGAAATTTATTGCCAATAGATTAGCCACAATAGTGCAAGCTATAATACTATATTTATTCTGCAGAATGCTTTAGTAAATAACTCTAGAAGCTCTCTCTGTTTCTTAAGGATAGCAGTTGCCATATTAGCTTGGTGTGACATCACTTCCTGCCTGAGTCTCTCCCTCTGGGCTCAGATTACAGCAGGTGGGGGAGGAGGGATGTGGAAAAGGGAGGGGGAGAGCAAACTGAGCATGCTCAAGCCCTAGCCCTGAAGGTGTATGCTGAAAACAGGAAGTCTGATACAGAAGCCCAGGTGTACACAATAGAAGGAAAGAAATGTGGTGTTTCTTTTGACAGATGACTCAGAGCAGCATTGGGTTTACTGATGTGTTTATATAGAACTTTCGGCTCAAGCTTACTCCTTCTCCTTGAAACATACAAAATGTGTGCTAATTCCTGAAATTAACAAATTGAGCATTTCAAACATTTTACACATTATGTCAGTACCAAGCCCCAATGGAAAAGTGCAAATAATGCTGCAAGCCGACATGCATGTCTGGAAAATGCCAATTAGAAAAGCCTGCACCGACACTAGCACTATCAGCATCAATTTGTTTCTCTGCGTGAAGTACACAGAAACCCACGGTTACTTGTCAGAGGACTTTAAACTACAATTCCCAGGACACTGACTGGATGTCTTGGTTATCATCACACGCTTGATCTTTTGCAGGGGTACTAATTGTATGCAGCAGTGTACACAGAATGTGTTAATCTGATTAACAGCTGGGGAGCCACAGGGCGTCTATTCCTGTCAATGGATGGATATGACGATGGAGCAACTATAGTGACAGAGAGGTGATTTTCCATACTTGCATTACACAGCACTTATATGTGCAAGCCTATGTCTGCAGCCACATATTGATCTCAGTTTCATTTAGCAGAACAAGCTCTGTAAGTTGACCTGAATGCATGAACAGTCATGCTTTTACATAGAGACCAGAAGAATCCCTGCCTGTCACTTCAAACCATACATTTTGATAGATTTTAAGGAAAGAACACTTTGATAAGATACTAACATAACTCAATTGGAGGTTCCTTTGATCCACAAAGTAAGCAATGTCAAGCAGACTAACAGTATATTAAATGAATTATGGAGTGTATTACAGTAGTGCTGAACAACAACTTGCTCCTCTATGTCAGACAAAACTGTAAATCACTAACAATAATGCTACTATATTCCTACAGGATTACTGCCAATGATTTCCCTAAAAGAGACACTACCATTTATTTCTCTCCAGTGATAATTTTATTTATTTTACTTAAAGTTAATTTGATCAATTTGTATATTTCTGCACTACCCCAAACACGCACACAGACACACACAATTATATTTAATCACACAAAAAATAGCAGAGAAAGCTGCTAAAATTCTTGGAAAAATTGAATCTCTGAAGAAACATCACTGAAACAGCCCTCTTAGCATTCTTACCACTCCCTTCTCTATAAACAACTGTTCTTTGAAGCATATCACATAGTATTTAAAAGGCCTAAATGTGACTTTAAGTAGCATAGTCTATTGAAAGAGAATAGATTCAGGGCAGAACTAGCTGCTGTGTTTACAGTTGCACACCTTGCCTACCAGTCTTAGGGCTCTTACTGACGAGCGGTTGAAGCTGCGCTCCCCTGCGTTCAGTTTTTCTGAGTTCAGCCGCAGGGGAGCGCAGGAAGACGCATTCGTTTTTTTCAATGAGGCTGTACTAACACAGGCGCATGTAGGCGCAGAACACAGGTTGAGACGCAACATGCTGCATTTTTCCTGCGTTCGGCGCCTACATGCACCTGTGTGAGCACAGCCCCATTGAAAAAAAACCTAATGCGTCTATTCCTGCGCTCCCCTGCGACTGAACTCAGAAAAATGGAACGCAGGGGAACGCAGCGTCAACCACTCGTCAGTAAGAGCCCTTAGGCCAATGTCACATGAAGCACTTTGCCATCAGTGGGTAATTGCCTTTCCTTTGGGCAACAAAGCTGCAGAAAATAAAAATTAATCCATAAGAATGGGGATCACCACATTATTATTATCATCACCTATTTCTTCAATCAACATATACACTGCATGTATTATTATAATACACAAAAGTAGGGTTGCCACCTCAACCCTTTAAAATCGAACATATGGAATCCACAGCCTGCATGGCTAATTAGCAATTCATTTAGATGCATGCTGCAGACTGAACAGATTTAGGGTAGGACTACATGGACGTTTTCAGTGCAATCCGATGCGCTGCGACAAGTTGCACGCGACAAAAATAAGGTAAGTGAATGCATGGTGTCTCAGCGTTGGATTGCGCTGAAAATGTCCATGTAGTCCTACCCTTATGTGCAGCCATGAAATGCTAATTAGCCATGCAGGCTGTGGATTCCACATGTTTTCAGTTTAAAAAGGTGAGGTGGCAACTCTACACAAAAGCCATGAATATCATGTAAATTATATCCTTATAAACAGCTCTAAATAATGTCATCAGTTATAATGGAGCTTAGTGATTTGTCACATGACTCACTAAAACTTGTGTATTATAATAAATTAATAAAGTACCCCTTGTTGAAAATTAGGAGTTCCATGACCTGTATAAAAGCATGCAGTCAAACTCTTTGGTGCGTTATAATATCAAATAGGGAGTACTTTAGTCACTATATTATTACTTACATAAAAAAGCCACCATATTCCACAGTTATGAATAATAAATGTGTGTATACATATGTTAAAACACGGTCAACTGCAGCAGCATCCCTTTAATTTGAGCGGAATAAGCCCAACCAGGCGTTCACTTTGGTGAACGAGTTAAGGGTGTTTGAAGCAGCGATCCCCTGCGTTCCGTTTTTATGCGTTCAGCCGCAGGAGTAGACATACTGAATTATTTTCAATGCGGCTGTACTCACACAGATGCATGTAAGCTCCGAACGCAGGTTGGGACGCAGCATGTTGCATTTTACCCGAGTTCAGCGTCTGTGTGAGTGCAGCCGCACTGAAAATTCAGTGCGTCTACTCCTGAGCTCCCCTGCGGATAGACGAATAAAACTGGAGCGCAGCTTCAAACACCCGTGAGTAAGGGCCCTTAAGGGGCCTCATCTAATCATGACACTTGGGGGTATAATAACTTAATAATCATATGACTATTTTTATTTCCATTCCATCAAGCATTAGAAGCCCTACCTTGCTTTATGGCAGGTATTCTAGGTATGCACTGATGCAGTTCCCTTTTAGTGGGTCTCCATATGCTTGCTGCTCCAGAGCCCAAACACAGTATCAGATCTGACAGCGTGAGTAGCCAACAGAGATCAGTCCAGTTTGGGCCAGAACCAGTGGCATACATTCAATGAGCTGGGTCCCCCGCAAAAAAATATTTAGGGGGGGGGTAGTGCACACCCCCAGGCACCCACACCCACCTGCAGCAAATAAAAGAGGGCAGAATATTTGCAGTTTATAGGGGTTGTTCAACTTTGAGTTAACTTTTAGTATGATGTAGAGAGTGATATTCTGAGACAATTTGCAATTGGTTTTCATTTTTTATTTGTGGTTTTTGAGTTTAGTTTTTTCTTTAGCAGCACTCCAGTTTGAAATTTCATTTCATTTGGTTGCTAGGGTCCTAATTACCCTAGTAACCTTGCGTTGACTTACGTAAGAGACTTGGATATGAATAGGAGAGACTCTGAATCTGAGGATTAATACAAATTAGCAATAACAATACTATATGGTAGTTTTGCCACTGCTCAGCACTCAAGTGGTAAAATCAGATAAAAACCCTATTTGGCCACACTCACCAAATAAACAGATATTTTGAGGTTATAGCTTTGTGGCCATTTTAAGCCTTTCAGACAAAAGGTGAGAGATTCTTCAGTTTGTTTGTTAGCTAAATGCACAACTAGAATCCCTGCCATGAAGCAAGAAAAATACTGTGTACGAGGGTATTGTTTACAGGTATAAACAGATAATTCATTCTACTGCCAATATGCCATTTACAAGCACATCTGTAGCAATGCCATTTATGCCTTGCACAGGGGAAGAGGGAAAAAAATTATATAGTTCGGAAAATTACTCTGTCAGGCCCATGACACACAGCCAAGAGGTGCACATGTATATGTTTAAAAATACCTCAGTCAAAATGATATTTTCCTCAAGATGACACTGTCTAGTGCTCCCAGAAAAGAAACAATATTTTCCCTACAGGGCGAGTCTGGTTTATGTACAGCGGGAGAAAACTGGTTAAGTGTAAGGAAGTGGCTTAGGCTCAAGAGAAATTAGTGTTATCGCTGGGAAATCTGCCATGTGGACTTTAAGAAGCACTAACTCTCAATGCAAAGCAGGTGCAGCCACTTGCCCTAGGAGGCAATGCTTAGTCTTTGAGTTTTGTACTGCAGGCATATTATACTACCATATCTAATTTCAAAACCCTGCCATTGTGATGGGGAAACATGAGAATGGGGTTTAATGTAACTGAAGAGCTAAGCATTATGCACTGGAAAGCAAACATGACATTAAAAGCATACTAAAGGCATAGTGTTTCATTTTACCTGAAGCCAATTTTGGCTAGTTTGAAGTAGTGAAGTTCTGGAAACACATGTCTTGTGTTACTGTTTTGCAAGTTCTTTTTTTTCTTGCTGGGATGGCATGGAGGGAATTTAATTTCTGGTACACACCTATTTCTATTTACTTTCTGGCATGCAGAATCCAGTCTTGCTTTGTGGCAGGGGTGGCTGTTTTTGGCTTCACAAAGAGAATGAAACAAATATGGGCACTGAAGCAAAATAAAAAGATGCATTGTACTTATACAGACTGAAAAATGAAAGTGCCAAAAATATTAGAACACTTAAAAGTGTCTATAAAGCCAAAAATACCACTTTGTCCAATGAGAAAATATGACATTCTAATTAAAGGGGACCCGTCACCCAAAAAAATTATTCAAAATCCTATTTTATCACATTAGTCAAGCAAAATGAACTTTAATTACACTATATCAATTATTTAATTCTTGCTTCCTTTTGTCTGGGATTTCAAAATTATAGCAAGCAGGCAGCAGCCATTTTGTGGACACTGTTATTAAGACAAGCCTTGTATCATCTCAGAATCTTGTTTGTGCACCAGAATGGGGGACCTAATGTCCATTCCCATGCCCTGGCTACATAATTAAATGGTAAAGAGAATGGGGGAATGTGGGGAGAGCAGTGACATCTAGGAAGTGTTGAATGGAAAGTGAAAGTAATTGTCTGCCCCGCCTCTATGCCACTGGCATAGAGGAGGGGCAGACAATATTTGATTGATAGCTGAGATTTTTAAATGAGATTATAACAGCTATGAATGCTTTAATAAAAAATAGAAATTGGATTTCATGTTTAATTTGAAAAGGACTTTTATTATACCGATTTTTGTGTCTGGGTGACAGGTCCACTTTAACTTTCCGCTATGCACAGATTATACATTTCTATTTACTTGTAAATGTAACTACTGAAAGCAATATCTGCCTGTCCTTCACACTACTGGTCTTGACTAGTGATTGGCAAATCAGACCAGTTTCACTTCATGAAACTGGGAGAAATTAGCCAAATGCATTGTATTTGCAGCAAAACCTCATGAAAAATGTTGCTAGTCGCTAGTTCTGACTGCATGTGCCATTGAAACTATGTTGCAGTAGGCAGCTCCCCTCCAGCCAAGACCTGTGTGCAAGACTTGAGAAATGGAATCTTACTTAGTGGAGACCAGACTATTGCTGCAGAACTAGCAGAGACCGACAGATACTGCCACTACAGCAATTGCATATTGCAAAATTGCAACGTTTTTATTTAGAAAATTTGTTGAGTTGATGGTGTTGCTATATTCTCATAAGTATTCCATATAAAATGCTTGAGATAAACTTTTTGATTTTAATTGGCAGCCAACATAAAGGTCAAGATTAATATTTATTATATTCGCAATAAAATACCAAACCAATTCAGCACAGATTTCAGACTAATCAATAATCCATGGGACAGTATATGCAACTGGCAATTTCAGCAAGTATAGAATTACTTTTGTGGCCTTCCCCTATCCTTAACCAAATCGCATCAGTGTGTCATTGACACCCCTCAGGGTGTGCGTAAAATCGTCCTTCTAATTATCCGAAAATTGCTTCCTCTGCCTGAGTAAAACAAGTGATGAATGTGTGCAAACTAAGCAAGGGTGTGGTGGGTGGATTGCTACTTATTCCCAATATCTTCTTCTGTCCAATAAGGAAAAAAATGTTGTTTTGTGCTAAACTTATATGGCCGAAACGGCTTGACACCTTTTCTCTAAATGTTTCGTAGGAGTATGCTATAGACCCCCTAATATAAGTGAGGAGGAAGAGACAAAGCTCCTAATGCAAATAGAAAAGGCAAAGTAATGATGATGGGGGATTTTAATTACCCAGACATTGACTGGAGCAACGGTACTGCTAGATCAGTTAATGGGAACAAGTTTATCAACTTATTGCACGACAATTTTTTAGCACAGGTTGTTGAGGAGCCTAACACAAAAAATGCGATTCTTGATTTAGTGATCTCAAATGACCCAGAACTTATAGCAAATGTGCAAGTCATTGAACCCCTGGGTAATAGTGACCATAATGTTATATCTTTTAATGTGTGGTACAAAAAACAAAAATATACTGGGGCAACAAAAACCATGAAATTTGGAAAAGCTAATTTTAGTGCCTTGAGAGCTGCCCTACAGAGCATTGATTGGGGCATTAGGTTTTCAGCTAAAAACACAGAACAGAAATCGTTGTCCTTTAAAATGATATTAAATCATTACTGTTCTCAATTTATTCCCTTAAGGACTAAACGTAGAAGCTCTAAGAATCATCCTGTGTGGCTTCATACAGAAGTAAAGAAGTTAATGGGAAAGAAGAGAAAGGCATTTAAAAACTACAAATCTGTAGGGACAGAAGCTGCATTTAATGAATATAAACACTAATAAATGTTGTAAATCAGCAATCTGGAAGGCTAAGAAAAGAAATGAAGAGTTAATTGCGGTGGAGGTAAAAACTAACCCTAAAAAGTTTTTTAAATATATTAATAGTAAAAAGATGCAGGTTGAGAGAGTTGCTCCTTTAAATAATGGTATGTATGGTTGTAACAGATACAGAAAAGGCAAATGTGTTAAATCAGTTTTCTTCAGTGTATACAATAGAGGAGTCTGGGTTCACAGGCTCACTTAATAACTGCACGAATGGTTCAGCTCAATCTAGTCAGTGGCTGACTCAGGATATGATTCAAAAAGCTTTAATACAAATTAATGTAACCAAGGCTCCAGGGCCTGATGGCATACACCCCCAGGTTCTAAGAGAGCTTAGTTTAGTTTTTGACCATTGGGTCCACTTTTATTTAACTTGTTCATTAATGACTTAGGGGAGGGTGTTGTAAGTAATGTATCAGTGTTTGCAGATGACACAAAATTATCCAGCCCAATTAATTCCATCCAGGATGTGGCATCCTTGCAACATGATCTTGACAAACTGGCAATCTGGGCAGCTAAGTGGCAAATGAGATTCAATGTTGATAAATGTAAAGTCATGCACCTGGGATGTAAAAATATCCAAGCCACTTATACCCTTAATGGGACTGCACTAGGCAAATCCATTATGGAAAAGGACCTTGGAGTCCTTGTAGATGGTAAACTTGGCTGTAGCAAGCAATGCCAGTCAGCAGCATCAAGGTCAAATAAGGTCTTGAGCTGTATTAAAAGGGGCATAGAGTCAAGGGAGGAGGGGGTCATTCTTCCACTGTATAGAGCACTTGTAAGGCCCCATCTAGAATATGCCGTACAGTTTTGGTCTCCATCACTCAAACAGGACATTATTGTATTAGAGAGGGTACAGAGAAGGGCAACTAAGTTGGTAAAAGGTATTGAAAATCTTAGCTATGAGGAAAGACTGGCCAAATTGGGGATGTTCACGCTGGAGAAGAGGCGCTTAAGGGGTGATATGTAAAAATATATATATAAGGGGATCATATAATAATCTCTCTAATGCTTTATTTACCAGTAGGTCTTTCCATCTGACACGAGGTCACCCATTCCGATTAGAAGAAAAGAGGTTCCGTCTAAATATTCGGAAGGGGTTTTTTACAGTGAGAGCTGTGAAGATGTGGAATTCTCTCCCTGAATCAGTTGTACAGGCTGATACATTAGATAGCTTTAAGAAGGGGTTGGATAGCTTTTTAGCAAGTAAGGGAATACAGGGTTATGGGAAATAGCTCATAGTCCAAGTTGATCCAGGGACTAGTCCGATTGCCATTTTTGCGTCAGGAAGGAATTTTTCCCCCTCTAAGGCAAATTGGAGAGGCTTCAGATGGGTTTTTTGCCTTCCTCTGGATCAACTGGCAGATAGGTAGTTAAAAAAAAAAAAAAGGTTGAACATGTGTCTTTTTTCAACCTTACTTACTATGTTTCATCCTGGCCACAATACTCTATAGCACTTACACACTTGCAATCACACAGAACACAAGATAGAGCACCAACATGTCAGTGCATAAATAGTGCACGCACCCTAGCCCTGGAAAGCAGAATATCTTTCTGTACCATGCCAAATAACCCCACCAACTAACAGAACAATAAAATTAGGCCAACGTTTAACCTTAGGTCCCCAGAACTTAAACTTACATGATGCCTTACTTGGAGGGAGATGCAGTGCAGCAGCATCTGTGGATCCAAAATTAAAGAACAGGGCATTGGCTGAACCAGGCGCATGTTGAATATATGCAGTAATCAATCCACAAACTGTAAGTGGAAAATACAGGTCCAAAAGACTTCCATTAAAATTACTGAGAGGAAATTACTCCAGGGACAAAATGTCCTGAACCACATGCTCTTAAAACTGGAGACTTAATAGATGTATATACTGCTTTCCATCTTTACCAATCTGAAGTATTGTTGGTTGAAGCAAGGAATAAATGGGCATGATGCTCTCATTGTTTTACAGAAGCAATACCAATAGCAATTATGCTATAAACACACATACATATATTTAATTCAAAGTTCCATATTTTATTGTTGGAATTATTGGATGAAAAAAAGGTGATTTTTAACACCACTGAACATGTTATTGTAAAGAAGGTGTTGTACCGTGTTAGCCATTGTAAAATAGCAGATTTTTTTTCACTTTCTTACTTGTCTATTTCCTACGTTTGTAACCCTTGTAATAAAATCATGGAATTTTACTTATTTTAAAGAATTGTCTGATAACAAAACCGCACCTGTAATTTCATAGTATATGGCCTTTATTCAGGACCCCAACTTTGACCCCCTCCATGGTTCTACCCCATTGTTTGAGAAACTACGGTTCAAAGTTAAAGTTTCACTTTTTACCATCATATGTCTTTCTAAGGGTTGGGGCAGATTGGAGAGATTTACTTGCCTGGCGACTAATCACCTCGCCTGTGTGGCGATAATCTCCCCGAACTGCCTTCTGTGTGTTTGAATGAAGATTCTCCTGCACTAATGCACTCGCTGCACTTCGATTTCCGAAGCCGCCCAAAGTTTCCTCGTGAGGCAACTTCAGGCGACTTTGGAAATCGAATTGCAGCGAGTGCATTAGCGCAGGCGATTCTTCATTCAAGCAGGCGGAAGGCAGTTGGGGAAGTTTGTCACCACGCAGAAGAGCCGATTAGTCGCCAGGTGACAATCTTTGAATCTGCCCGTCTGCCCCAACCCTTAAGCTGCTCTTGCTGGAGGTGTGTGGGGGGGGGGGGGTCAGCAACTCTGTAAAAGGTTCTAAATTTGATACATTAGTTGACACTTGGCCTTGCTGTTTCCAGTTTAGTTGTTTTCAGATAGTCCACCAGAAATAAAAAAAACTTTTTGCAACTACTTGTTCATAGTTTTTTCAATTCCTATTTGTGATCATTTTTTGTAACATTGATGTGTAAAGTTTCATTTTCACCTTCTAAAGCAGCTCTGGGACTCTTTTAGGCTTGTGCCACACGGGCAGTTTTGGGGAGATTTAGTCGCCTGGCGACAAATCGCCTCTTCTTCTGGGCAATAATCTCCCTGAACTGCCTTTGCATGTCTTCCCGTCCGCTATAATGAAAAGTCACCTGCACTAAAGCACACGCGGTGCTTCGTTTTCCAAAGTCGCCCTCGAGAGGCAACTTCGGGAGATTGATGGCCAGAAGAGGAGGCAATTAGTCATCAGGCGACTAAATCTCCCTGAATCTGTCCATGTGTCACAAGCCTAACTGTTGTAAATTGATTCATTTAGTTGATACATTTGTTATCTTTGTCCCTGCTGAATAATAAAATACCCAGGTTTCATTAAAGGCAGCTGCTAAGAGTTGATACAACAGTTGCTGATTTTCCAAAGATACTGCTGAGAAATGTATCGACTAATGTAGCCACTAAATATATGAAATAGTTACAGTTCAGAATTATCCTGGATCACTGAGCTGCCTGACTGAAACCCCAGCCAGAGACACGAACCTTTAAACTTCAATTTTGGGAAGACAGTAAAAAAATAAATAAATAAATGATGAAAAGCAATTTAAAAAAGTCTTTCTTCATGGTGAACAATCTGAAACTGGAAAGGTGAACTTTTCCCCAGATGTTGCTGAGAAATGTAGTCACTAATTGTAGCAAACTTTAACACTTCAGAATCTGCACCTGGATTGCTGTCCTGCTAGTCTGAAACAATAGGAATATTACACTTTAATTTTGGAAGATGATAAAAATAAAAAATTGGAAAGCAACTAAAAAAAAAATTATTTCTCATTGCTCATTAAAAAAAAGTGTTTTGAAAGGTGAACAACTATTTTAAAGATATCAAGTAGTTTCATTCTATTTAAAAGCACAATAGTCCGCAAACCTAGGGGGTACCAATTTGCGAGACATCCTAAATTTATGAAACTTCTCCAGTGACACTGGGCACTAACCTGACTTCCCAAGCGGAGGATTCAACTTTAAACACTGGGACACGAGGCATGATGGCATCACTCCTCTTAAGAACAGTACTCAGTCCAACATTGAGGTTTTTTTTATAAAAAAAAAAGAAGCAGCCAGACAGGTATTTTAGCCTAACAAAATGTAGTCCGTTGGGAAAGTAAGTCTCTACAGCATTAATTTCTAACCTATAAGTCAGTATAGAAAAAGGGGTACCCATCTTCCCAGTTAGTAGGATGAAAATAAATCTTACTACTTATTAAAATATGAATTAAAGTGAGGCACATAATCACAATTCTTAACCAATTTTTTTAATCACAAAGCAGATTCTCAGACTTAATTATTGGGGTCCCCAAGAAAAAGGTAAAGAAAACTTGCTTTAAAGAAACACACAGAGGAAACCACATTGGTCTGCTACCACACTGCCCTGAAGCCCAGGCAAACAAGCAACAAACCCAGTTAGTGATCAGGCATACGGTTAATTAGTAATCATACGGTTAATTAGTAATCTGCAAGTTTCCTTTTTTTATTTCTCACTTGTTCGGCACATCCGTTCAGCAGAAACATTAATAGGTGTTTCCTAAGAAGAAGAACTGAGACCACCGAAAGAATTACAGAATTTTATGCCCCATTAAAAAGTATTTATAATAGGAAGCGGAGACAAATTTGCACTTCCCAGAGACAACCTGTACAAAGCATTAACCGAAATAATAATTTAAGTCTCTAACATAGGAACACAGGCTGTCTATCAGGTCTTTGAGACAAAAAAACATATCACAGAACTGGCCACAGTGGATTGTAAAACTGGGCCTATCTGCTTGGTCGGGTCACAGACATAATCTCATTTCTAGACATATGTAACCAGTTGCTTCTAAATCAGTTGATTGCTGCCTAGAGATTGAGGTCCACTTGCCAACTGGACTTTTAAGTGTGACTGGTCACAGTGCCAACACTTATATATATATATATATATCTTCATTTCCTTTCAGGAAACCACAGGATCAGTATTATCCAGTTATTGGTCCATGTATAGCCACCTTTACAGAATCAATGTATTTTCCTTCTTTAATTTTTATAGAGCTTGACACAGAGGACTTTACAGATATTGGCCATTGGGACAGGGGCTTGTACACTTGCACCATAAGTACATGACAAGCGAGTGAACCCATGTGTGTTTGCCTCTTATGTAAAGCAATCATTTAGAGCAATTTGACCCCCAGCCCAAAGAACTAATAATCAGAGGAACAAAACACATACCCCCCTATGTTTAATGTAAGGAACTAAGTTTTCCTAGGAACAGTAACCCACGGTGAGCAATGAGATGTTTGCATTTTAGCAGGTTACTAGAAAATTCTACCTGCTTATTTTTTGCTATGGGTTACTGCAGAGGTAGTGCCTTACATAACCCCATCAAAAACAGTGTCCCATTACCCTAACAGATCTGACTTGTTTGCAAAAGTTATATAAATGGCACACTGCAATAAAATCAGGACTTTTGCTAAAAAGAAAAGATTTTAACAAATCAAACATGAAAATAAATAGCATGTCAGGCCACATTTATTTATTTTGTGTATTAATGCCCCTTTAAAGATGGAAGCAAAGTACAATAATGCATCTACTGTATCAAATAGTCACATTTCCACAGATAAAATATAAATATTCAGTATACTAGAGTTTGAACTTTATATCTGTACAAATTCTGCCACGCATATACGTAAAATTCTGTAAATTTGTACTGTATTTGTGCTAGTTAAATTCAGGCTTTGTCCTACCAAAACAAGCTCAAGCTTCCCCTCTCTGTTCCTCCTAGAGGAATCTGATGTAGCTAGTTCCCCAGCATGTGGGCAGGTATAAACATCACCATTTCTAAGAAACCAGTAGTTTGAATGAACACTGAAACAAGCTAGTGTTTATGATAAGAATGTCTTTAATAATTATCTATAAGTGTGCACTGCTAATCTAATAATAAGTGTAGCTTTAAGATGGCCATAGATGTTGAGATTTTTAAAAGATCAGATCCTGATCGTGGGACCACGATCTTCTCAGAACAATTGTACGATCGTACAAATTGACCATCAACTAAAAAAACCAATTTGCCAGAAAAACAAAGGGGAGCTGCCTGCTTGGCCCTGCAAACATATATAGATTGCACTGGGACCGACAAAGATTTTTTGACCTGGCCGATCAATTTCCTGACAGATGTCGGCCAAAAAATCGTAAGATGTACGAACGTTCGAATCCCACTAACCGCATGATAATTTTGAAGGATTGGTCGGGCTTCCTTAAAATCGGTCGTTCGGCAACACGAATCATCACGTCTCTGGGGAGCTTTAGAGTGATACAGGGAGATTTCGTCGCCTGGTGACTAATCGCCTCGACCAATCTCCCCGAACGCCTTCCCTCACACTGCGCTGGCTAAAATGAAAAATCGCCGGCGCTTATCACATGCGGCGATTCGTTTTCTGAAGTTGCCTCACAAGGAAAGGCGTTCGGGGAGATTGGTCGCCGTAAAGTCAAGGTGATTAGTTGCCAGGCGACTAAATCTCCCCCAGGCGACTAAATCTCCCCGAATCGCCCAGTGTGCCCTTACCCTTAAGTTCTTATTCCTTTTAAAACAAACAGATATTTAAGATTTTCATTCCAAACTAGAATGCCTCTTCTAGATAGGCATGTGGTTGCCACCTTTTCTGGAAAAGAATATCTTCCTGTATTTATATCTGCTTTTGCTATTAAAAACATTGGCATCGAGCATCAACTTTACCAGCCAGAAGAGTGAAATACAGGCCAGGTGGTGCAACCCTAGATAGGCATTACAAGTTGTTTCTGTTAAAAACCAAATAACATACGGACAGAGGGTTCAAACAACAGACACCCTCCCTCCTGTTATCACCCATAAAGCAAAGGTCACCAGGGTCGGACATGCTGTAGTAAGGAAAACTCTTTGCCCTTCTAGGAAAATGGGCCGGAGCTGCACTGCTGACTTCATTATAGATACAATATGTGTACAAAGTGCAGCAACTGGACTCTCAACTCTGCGCCAGTGAACAGCAACTGAGCAGACTCATGTGTTGCTGCAATGCTTGGACCTTGCACTATTTTGGGAGGGCCACTGCACATATTAAGGTTGAAGTAACTGAAACTCAAATCCCAGATTATGTTCAGTGAGGGGAGATAACAAAACTAGTACAACTAGGCTAGTTATTCAAGGCAAGGACGTAGGATTGAGCAGACAACTGGGTAAATAATGTTATGAAAAGAAATGATCCCAAATGTCATGTAAAGATTGTCTTATATCACTATTTTCTCTTTTAGATTGTAATCTCTACTCGGTAGGGCTGGCTTTGCCTCCTGAATGGCTCAGTGTTGGTGTGTAATATGTATAGCCTTCTATTGCACAGCCATGTGGAATATACTGGTGCTTTGTATTAAGCATTCATATTAATAAAGGTTTCCCTGAGTGATGGGAGAACTGGCCACGTCCTGCACTGCAATCTTTTATCAGCTGGAGGCGCTGTGTGGCTCTCGTCTGGCCGGTACCGTAACAAGTGATGTGTCTTATACTGAACAAAAGGTCTAACGTGAGACTGAGCAGCAGTAGCAGCTACTGAAGGACAACTGGCAGCACACGTGGAGGGGATAAAGTGAGTGTAAGGGGTTGGCATATTTACATTTAGGGAGTGACACTCGTTCTCCCCATGTAGAGTGCAAGCACCCAGGGTCACACACAACAAGTCCCCCAGTGTCGGCTCGCTGGTACTTACCGTACGGTAACGTGAGCCTGGGGATAACCTCCTCGGTAGCCGAGCCCAGCAGCAATGTAGCGAGTCCGACAAGAAACGTGCAGCTCCATCTCCCCATTGCTCAATCCCGCAGCGCTCACTACTCGCTTTCCCTCACACCAGCTGGGAGGACTTGTGGCACCTCGCTCTCTCCGTCCTTCTTCTCTTTCCCACAAGCCTGTCTGTGTATAATCCAAACAAGTGAGGCACAATGCCTGGCGCTGGGGAACGAGCCGACCTTTCCTCTGGTTAGAAACAAAACTTTTCTGGGTGCTTTCATACGACTCCTAGCTCAGACTTCATTGAAGGCCCCGCCTCCTGTCCTGAAAGATTGCTCCGCCCACCATGCTGCGACGCCCCTCACAGACCTGTTAAACAGAGAGAGAGAGAGAGGCGCTTTAAAAAACAACTGCGCAGTCATTGAGTGTCTGGGAAAGGTAAGGTGCACCTTGGGACTTCAATGGCTAATTCAGATTTAGATGAACTTTCATTCTGTTGTAGACAGAGGCATACTAATGCTGTGCGGGTGCTATGGCTTAATTGCCCTAGCAACCAGGCAGAAGTTTGTATATCAGAACTAGGGATGCACCTAATCCACTTTTTTGGATTCGGCCGAACCCCCAATTCTTTTGTGAAAGATTCGGCCGAATACCGAACCAAATTACGAACCCTAATTTACATATGCAAATCAGTGAGGGGGAGGGTAAAAGAGAGGCGCACACGTAGTACGTGACTACAATTTTTGCTTCCTTGTTTTGTGACAAAAAGTCACATGATTTTAAGGATTCGGTTCGGCCAGGCACAAGGATTCCACCGAATCGAAATCCTGCTGAAAATGGCTGAATCCTGGCCTAATCCTGCTGAAAATGGCCGTATCCTGGATTCGGTGCATCCCTAATCAGAACAATAGTAGAATAAAGAATAACATTGAGGCTTTTGCAGCTGTAGACAATTAAAGGTCAGTATAGGCAGGTCAATCATTTAAACAACACACTGCATTTCTGTGCCTACCATACAGAATATTACTATGTGACAACTAAAACATCTGACCCTTATATGAAAATGTGTAGCTGGACTAACCATTATCTTGGTTAACAGATCATATGAAAAATCAAGGGCACTTCTAGAAAATATAGCACGAAGATCAACTGTCAGCAGATTGCTTTAGGATCATCTAAAACTCATAATATAAACCCACAAGGGCCAGAACTAGGAGTATACAACAGAGATGGCTGCCAAGGCAAAACAAGGTGGGGGGGATCAACCTGGGGGGGGGCAGTAAGCTAGTGACTAGGCCGGAGCGTGAATAAGGGTTCGACTGCTAGGGGAGGAAGTACGTAAGCGAAAATTGCTATGGGTGCAGGATGACTGGGTGCCAGGCCTTAGGTGCCAGCTAGGGTTGCCACGTTTTCTGGGAAAAAATAGCCAGGTGGCAACCCTAGTGCCAGCAGAACTTGGCCCAGCATCAACATCCATTGGAGTAAAAAAGGCTTATGGGAGTGCTATTCAAAATTGCTTGGGATCCTTTATTCTTTAGTTGAGAACAACAATGTATTTTTTTTTTTTTAAATAAATCATCACAGTTATATTTTTTTTCTTTTGAAGCATAAAGCCTAGGATTTGAAACTGTAAACACACACCTCAGTGCTCAAGCTTGAATGTGTTCTCAAGAGTATATTCCCCCAGAATGATTCTGGTTTCTGTGCCAGCTGTGGAAATCACCAGGATTTCATACCCTTGCACAAATGTTTGGATATCTGCTTTCCTGGGGCCTCTCTGTGGTAGCTATCAGATCTCCATTTTTCAATGGGTAGATTATTTTATTTATTGCAATTTTATTATTAAAGCAAGCAGTGGAGTCTAGACTCTGACACATAGCCAATAAAATCTATGACCTGCTCTTATGCCTGAATTCCAGTTTTTTCAGCACACATTAAATGGAGGAAATATCCCTTTCACTCAGGCTTATAAATTGGACAAGCTAAGAACAAAACCACTCGGGCAAAGCCGAAATAAAGACTGCAGTTACAGATCTACAAATGTGTAATAGAAAATAAAAAAAATCAAGAAAACAAGTCTTTGAAAATCCTGACCCGCACATCACTAAAACTGGAGTCTTGGCTGGAGGAGAGCTTTGTCTTGCTACAATGTAAAAAACAGCCTTGTTCACACTGACACTGGTGTGGACTAACACTCATAGATCAGTTCCTTTTTAGATTGTGGCTTGTTTCAGAAGAATTCTGGGCTCACCAGGAGTTTTCCTGGCATACCGTTGGGCCAGTCTGACACTGGGCGCTGCTGCCTGAGGCGAGTTACTCCACTCGTCTCATTGGCGAAGTGCCCCTGATTGCCACAAACATAAGGTCAGGTGTCAGGGTGCTTACACTGTTATATTGCTGGTGTTGCTTAGAAGCACTCCTGTATGTTTGTGGAGATGTCTTCAGAAATTGTTGTAGTTTTACCACAGTAGTTTTACCTGTACTGGGAGTCAAAATAGGCTCTGGCATTTCAAGTACACAGAGGCCCACCAGCCCACTCCACTGTGACTGTCTATGGCATCCTACAGCAGCCCCTCTGGCATTTGCCAGAAATCATAGATTGCCAGTCCAGGCCTGAGTTTTACCCATAACCATGATCAACCTAGTTCAGTTCCCACCTGCTTTGTGACTATACCTGACTCCCAAGCTATTATTGTTATATTGACCACTAGTCTAAAGCTGGCCATACACAGGCCTATAAAAGACAGAGGCGGCAGCTTATTGGCCCATGTGCGGGGCCTTCTGACGGGCTTCCCCGATCGATATCTGGCCGAGAGGCAGGGGTAAAAATCCTGTAGGATTGTGGACCGCATCTACATAGTAACATAGTAACATAGTAAGTAAGGTTGAAAAAAGACACAAGTCCATCGAGTTCAACCTTTTTTTTTTTTTTTATTAACTACCTATCTGCCAGTTGATCCAGAGGAAGGCAAAAAAAAACATCTGAAGCCTCTCCAATTTGCCTTAGAGGGGGAAAAATTCCTTCCTGACTCCAAAATGACCATCGGACTAGTACCTGGATCAACTTGGACTATGAGCTATTTCCCATAACCCTGTATTCCCTTACTTGCTAAAAAGCTATCCAACCCCTTCTTAAAGCTATCTAATGTATCATCCTGTACAACTGATTCAGGGAGAGAATTCCACATCTTCACAGCTCTCACTGTAAAAAAACCCCTTCAGAATATTTAGGTGGAACCTCTTTTCTTCTAATCAGAATGGGTGACCTTGTGTCAGCTGGAAAGACCTACTGGTAAATAAAGCATTAGAGAGATTATTATATAATCCCCTTATATATTTATACATAGTCATCATATCACCCCTTAAGCGCCTCTTCTCCAGCGTGAACATCCCCAATTTGGCCAGTCTTTCCTCATAGCTAAGATTTTCAATACCTTTTACCAGCTTAGTTGCCCTTCTCTGTACCCTCTCTAATACAATAATGTCCTGTTTGAGTGATGGAGACCAAAACTGTACGGCATATTCTAGATGGGGCCTTACAAGTGCTCTATACAGTGGAAGAATGACCCCCCTCCTCCCTTGACTCTATGCCCCTTTTAATACAGCTCAAGACCTTATTTGCCCTTGATGCTGCCGACTGGCATTGCTTGCTACAGCCAAGTTTATCATCTACAAGGACTCCAAGGTCCTTTTCCATAATGGATTTGCCTAGTGCAGTCCCATTAAGGGTATAAGTGGCTTGGATATTTTTACATCCCAGGTGCATGACTTTACATTTATCAACATTGAATCTCATTTGCCACTCAGCTGCCCAGATTGCCAGTTTGTCAAGATCATGTTGCAAGGATGCCACATCCTGGATGGAATTAATTGGGCTGGATAATTTTGTGTCATCTGCAAACACTGATACATTACTTACAACACCCTCCCCTAAGTCATTAATGAACACGTTAAATAAAAGTGGACCCAATACTGAGCCCTGGGGGACCCCACTAAGAACCTTACTCCAAGTAGAGAATGTCCCATTAACAACCACCCTCTGTACCCGATCCTGTAGCCAGTTTCTTATCCATGTGCAAACTACTTCATTAAGCCCAACAGACCTTAGTTTAGAAAGCAGCCGTTTGTGGGGCACAGTATCAAACGCTTTGGCAAAATCCAAATAGATCACATCTACTGCCCCCCCCCACTGTCCAGAATCTTACTTCCCACATCATAAAATGCAATAAAATTCGTCTGACATGACCTATCCTTCATAAAGCCATGCTGATTGTTGCTCATAATGCCATTCATTCGTTTGTTCGTTGATGCGGCCCCGTAATCCAACTGCCGTAATGCTTTAATTATGATCCGATCGGATCAGCCCGATATCGCCCACCTTGAAGGTGGGCACATTGGAGAGAGATCTGCTCGTTTGGCGAAATTGCCAAACGTGCGGATCTCTATGTGTATGGCCAGCATTAATTCTGCAGTGGAATCTCCCAATATAAACACACACTCCAGAGTCATAAGTCACAAGTGAGAAAAGCCTGTAGTGTCACTGAAGGTGCTAGTCACCAGCTGAGTAAACAGTTTTCACTCTGGTCACTACTGATACACCACAAATGGGCCAAAGTTTGCTACTTATGTCATAGCCCTTGTACTGATAAAACCCACACACGTCAAAGCTGGAATTACCTGTCTCCCTAGATTGAACACATTCACTCTTTCCAGTTTACAAGCATTTTCTCTTTGTTTGTTTATAGCGTAGTTTTGTTTTGCTGACATGCCTAGAGGTAGCCTCTCTCCTCTGGTTATCACCAGAAAATGTAATTACATGCACATCCAGTGAGTTTGCATTTTTTTTCTGTCAAATGGCCTCATATCAAGATAGAACTAATGATTATGTCACATAAACCTCAAAAACATCAATGTAAAATTTGACATTTTAGTTTCAAAATTAAAGTTAAAAAAAAAATCCCTCGTTCTCATATTGAATAGACAACATTATAGTAATGCATCCTACATATGGGCCATATGAGTCATATGAAAATTTATCATTCAAATGGCAAAACGCAAATATGCCTATTAACTTTCCTTTCCTTGCTAATTAAACGGGAAGTTTGCCTTGAAATGTAATTAAACTATGGTTTAGACCAGTGATCCCCAACCAGTAGCTCGTGAGCAACATGTTGCTCACCAAACCCTTGGATGTTGCTCCCAGTGACCTCAAAGTGGGAGCTTATTTTTGAATTCCAGGCTTGGAGGCAAGTTTTGGTTGTATAAAAAAACAATCCACACAGGGGCTACCAAATGGCCAATCACAGCACTTATTTGGCACCCCAAGAACATTTTTCATACTAGTGTTGCTCCCAAACTTTTACTTCTGAATGTTGCTCAAGGGTTCAAAAGGTTGGTGATCCCTGGTTTAGACAGTGACATTATTACATTTTCCAGCTGGCCTTCATGTTTTTCAGTGTATGGTAGTGTCACATTAAATTATGTTGTTTAGGCTTTTTGTACCCTATGAATGAACAGAAAGATAACAAACAACTAATAATAGAAAAAAAATTGCTGGGGTCAGTTACCTTAGCAATTAGCAGTCTATAAAGAGCCAGATTAAAAAGGCAAATAATTATAAACACATCTGCTGCAAAGTCCCCCATATTATTATTACTTCCTGCATATTTAAAGATACTTCTAATGTATGGGAGGCATCTACTGCAGTTTTTCGATGCTAAAGGGTACGTAGTGGGCCTCACACAGTGGCTTCTCAAAATGTCAGAAAAGAGAGCCAAAAGAGAATGCAGACACAGAGCTATGTGATGATTAAGGTGCCCTAAGAGACTCCAATGTGCTTATATATCTTTATGTTGCAAACCAAAGCTCCTTGAGGATTTGTTTGTTGTTTATAAGGAATGAATAGTAGATTACACCTACATGTTCTCTATAAATCAGATAACTGATCCACTGCTGCTTTTTCTACTGAATTCAAATCAGTGCCGGACCAGTCCAGCCAGGTGCTGCAAGCAACCCGGCCGGCCACTTCTGGCCCAATGCGCAACCAGGGACGTGCGTGCGCAATCGTGCGCAACCAGGGGCGCGTGTGCGTAACCAAGGACACACGTGCGCAACCGCGTGCAGTCGAGTGCGGTTGTGCGCAAAGCATTGGCTTCAGAGAGGGCACCCACTTTTCACTGAGGTAACAATTGCCGGAATAGGGGTAGGCTGCATGTGAGCTACTTGCATGTGCCTAGGGCACAAAGCTTGGGTCCCCAGGCCTCTTCTGCCTACCCCTAGTTCCAGCCCTGATTCAAATACCAACATCATAAAACAAACAGGCAGCCCACATAGCAGAACCATATGGCATTACTCCTGAGTCATGAAGAACTGATATCACTTTTTTCCCCCTTTCTTTTCAATAGCCTAGAATATCCTGGTATCAATGTAAGACTGTAGCCTCCTGCTGCTTTTTGGGCAGGGCTGGCATCACATTGTCTCTCAGCCGTGCCCTTGCTTTTGTAATGGAGGTACGGCTCCCCAAGCTGATGCAATATTTGCTATTTCAGTAGCCCATGTTGGTTCCACTTCCACTACTAATAGAAATGGTTAAAATGCATTTGTTATACCCATAGGAAATAGAGAAGTTTTGTCCATTGTGTTGTTCAGCACTATCTTTTAGAATTGTGTATACCTTGTGCTGGCATTTTCATGCAATTCAACATAGGCAGTAATGGTTTTGTTTGCTTGATGATGATGATGACACATTTGACACTTGGCAAAACAACCCGTTAAACAACAGAAACCTGGAGAAATAGAAGCACTCTGTGTAAATCTATTTCAAGGGATAAGTACTGAATTAAATTATTAATTTAAACAGAGGAAACACAGAGAAGGAAAAATAAAAAAACATGCACTTGGCTATCAGTATATTTATTGAACAGCAACAGTCGACTTTTCTTAGGATGATATGGGGCCAGATCATCTTGGTGCTCCTGTTTATTATAGTAGTGCAATTAATCAGGATGTAGTTTATTCAGAATTAGGTAAGTGCGACTTCCTTCTGCTCCCCTGGCTGTGCTCATATTCCTTGGCTTGCTGATCTGTCTCCTCAGGGGGGTGACTGTTAATGCTTATTCTTGAACTGTGGGTGATAATTAGTGCCAACACTTTGTACCAAAATCTCAGGTGAATGTTCCAACATGGACCTAACTTGTGATATTCTATCCTAAAATTATCGTCTTTCCAGTAAAGCACTAACTAAATAATGTCCCTTGTACCATCAGCCTTAAGCGAAATGCTGCCAACTCAGCCCCTCATGACTGTCTGTAGCCAATTTGTATGGGGGCAATTTTATGGCTAGCCCAAAATTCTTCATGTTTATCCCAACTAAAGAGCGGATTTCAAAAACAAGACTTTTAATACCAAGCTATGAGGGAGATAACAGCACTAAAATATGCACATTGATACTTATTATGCAACTGTTGTGCCAGATACCTTTAAATTAAGCAGGGCAGATCAGGGACTCTGTTTTATAGGGTATTATGGTACTAGGTGTGGTAAGTAGAGTGATTCAAAACCTATTAAATGCCTTTACTTGCCCTTCAATATTGTGGGGATGATTTGTAAACATGAATTATGCATTTCAGACAGACCTAAATATACATGCACTGCTTTAACTAAATAAATAAGAGGCAATAAGGGCCCAATTTGCCATTCAGCGCTGGTGTAAATGCAATGCAAAAGTTTTGAGCAGGAATTTGTTGAGCAAACTAAGTACCAGATTCTTATTCACCCTTTGCATAAGTTTAGCAGGTGGTTCACTACTACTGATTGCCTCCGCAAAACCATAAACGTGCTCACCCTTTTAACACGGTGACCTGGGTGTACATACCCCAGGTCCCACGCTGCTGGGCACACGGTACTTTACATTTACTACATAGAAGATTTGGGAAAAGCCGCACTCACCAAAGATGAGTGGCCCTGGTGCATCGGCCAAACCCGTAGCTGTGGGTGATGTGCGTTCCAAACCGAAAATTGCTGGCAAGCACTCCCAAAGTCCACTCGTGGGATAAAATCATGAAAGTTTATTTCAGCAGATTAAAAACATTGCAGTCCTGACACGTTTCATATCGAAGATACGTAGTCATAGGCCATAGCCATAGCCTATGACTACGTATCTTCGATATATTATGTTATATTGCCTGTGAGGACTTTCTCACAGGCAACTACAAAAGCTTTTTTATCTGGAATGAAGTAGTAGTCACTGCTCTGCATATGCTACTAATGATTAGATGCAGAGTGCCCAGCTCAGAGTGGTCATGCACAGCAGCTCCTCTGTTTTTTAGCAACTTATGTTCCTTTTGCTGCACAGAAAGGTCAGCAGTTTAAAGCAACAGGAAGTTAGAAACCCTTGGATATGCTAATTACAGTGAAGCAGCTTGATAATGAAATATCCAAAGATGCAAAGATCCGATGATTCGTACGAGATTGGTCGATCAGACAGGTTAGAAGATTTCTGTCGGCTGCTGATAATATCTCTGCATGTATTGCCGATCGTACGATCTTCAGTGGGAGACTGTCACTAGCTTTTGTCGGACATAAGTTTCGTACGATTGCTGTCAGGGGCAGAACATCGGCTGATCTGTTATTTTCTACTTTATGTGATCTGAATGGTTAATGGCAGGTTGGGAGATGGGTAAGTCCATACGTATGTTTGTACGGTCGGATCTTTGCGTCTATGGCCAGCTTTAGTATCTATGGGGCATATTAAAGGAATAGTTCAGTGTGAAAAGAAAAACTGGATAAATACATAGGCTGTGCAAAATAAAAAATGTTTCTAATATAGTTAGTTAGGCAAAAATGTAATGTATAAAGGCTGGAGTGACTGGATGTCTAATAAAACAGCCAGAATCCAACTTCCTGCTTTTCAGCTCTATAACTCTGAGTTAGTCAGCGACTTTAAGGGGGGCCACATGGGACATAACTGTTCAGTGAGTTTGTAATTGATCCTCAGCATTCAGCTCAGATTCAAAAGCAACAGATATGATCCATGTGGCACCCCCTCAAGTCTCTGATTGGTTACTGCCTGGTAACCAGGGTAACCAGTCAGTGTAAACCAAGAGAGCTGAAAAGCAGGAAGTAGTGTCTGACTGACATGTTATACATCAAATCACTCCAGCCTTTATACATTACATTTTTGGCTAACTAACTATATTAGAAACATTTTTTGTTTTGCACAGCCTATCTATTTACCCAGTTTTTATTTTTACACTGAACAATTCCTTTAATCAAACAGTAAAAACAGGGTTTACCACTGTTCATCAGAATTGACAATCCCCAGGATTGTTAGGGGCATAATTATCAAAGGTATTTTAGGTGGAACGCAAGCAGAGCAAAGACGATTCATTCACCTCCTGGCCTCCTCAAGCCAGTAACTTAATCACATCACTCTTGTCCTTACTCTATTAGGTGTTCATAAGCACATGTTTATTAAAAGGTGAAAACCTGAAGGATGTTTCCCAGCTCTCTCTCTATTAACTTGAATATGAGTTATAAAGGGGTGGTTCACCTTTAAGTTAACTCTTAGTAGGTTATAGTATGAACAATGCTAGGCATTGCTAAGCATCATTTTATTTTTATTTATTTTTTATCAAATGGGAGTCACTGACCCCAGCAGCCAGAAATTATTGCTCTGTGAGGCTGTCGTTTTATTGTTACTTTGTATAACTTAATTACTAATTTTTCTATTCAGGTCCTTTCCCATTCATAATTTCTTATCTCATTCAAACCACTCCCTGGTTGCTAAGGTAATTTGGACCCTAGCAACCAGATAGCCACAGAAACGCCAAACTGGGGAGCATCTGAACAAAAAGTGAAACAATTCAAAAAACTACAAATAATAAAAAAATTAAGACCAATTGCAAATTGCCTCATAATATTGCCTTCTTCATCATACTAAAAGTTAACTCAAAGGCGAACAACCTCTTTAAGGGTAAAAAGAGTTTGCTTGATTTACACCCATTGATAAATATCCCCCTAAAGAATCATATGCAGGTGAAAAGAAAGATATGGAGTTCACCTCTTGTGAATAGGAGTGATCTCTCTTTTCTATGTTTGATCAATGTGGGGTATTATATCTTCTATTGGGTGTTAACAATTTGACATGTGCAACATTAGCCACAGCAAATGGCTTTCTAGAGGAATCCCAAGCCAGCAACTGTACCTCCTGGTACCACCCCAGCAATGTACCTCAGTATGAAAGTAGTTGAAGCTTTGTAGCTTATGATTGATTTTTTTTCAATTTTGGATCTAAGTAATTTTAGCCAGGGAAAATATTAAAGACATACCCAAACTAACGACATGAAAACAAGAATGGAATGTAATTCTTATAATTAAAGTTCCATAGAATGTCAACTTCAACCACTTCCATTGCAAGCAGTTCCATCATTTGTGATGAATTATTGTTAAACTGCTGCTTTTGCTTGATGAAATGTTTGTCATTTAACACAGAGATAATAAGCGAATAAAAGATGATGAAGGATGATAATATTTGTCATGTGTTGCATCTGATACCTAATGTTATATGAAAGCGTGGCTTGTAAACTTCAATTTGCATACAAATAATTCCCTATTTTAATACTTTGATATCTCATTCAACTTGTTTTTCTCAGACTGGGGAGCAATATTTTTGCACTGCTCACATGCTCCTCCAGGACATACAAGAAATGTGCTCTATCGTGTTTGAGATGTACTAATTAGTAAAGAGGCTTGGGAGTTAAACACCACACCTTCATTTGCATGGATTTCCTCCAAAATTCAAATTAGGCTTGTGATTTGATGCTGACAGATTGCTGACAACATTGTGCAAATCAGCTACTTTCAATATGCTTGTTTATAAAAATAAAAAAAAAATCTTAAATGGCCAGTTCACCTTCACAAAACTTAGAATTGCCAAATGTTATCCCATAACATAACTGCTTTTTCCAGTTGCTTTTTATTTTCAACATTTGAAAATTTGTTTTAAACTTGTGATATTTTCATTTTTCTCCCACAAATAAGCTTTGGCTTCTAAGCTGTTAAAATTCCGTTTTAACAGTCCCTGTGTGAAAGACTTTAATAAACTTGGGGTGCATGTGATGCAATGGATCCAATGTATCAATCTGTAAAGCTGATCATACATTTTAAGATCCGCTGTTTGGCAACCTCACCAAATTAGCTTATCTATAACCTACATGCCCATCTTAGAAAGTGGCAGCATCAGGCTGATCCTTTGCCTTTGACCCAACAATCAAATCAGAATTGTTGCTATGCTGCAGTCCTCAATCCGATGGGAAAATCATACCTGGCCAAACGACATCTGGCAGTGGATCCAATACCTGCCTATGTATGGCCACCTTACTGCTAATGACACATGGTCAGCCAGGACAAATTTTGTCTTCTGCGGCGACTTCTCTCTTCCAATTGTGAATTGCCGGTGGTAAAACATATCTGGCGCTTCTTGTTGTTTCAAGAGGAAAACCGCAGTAACCATAATGTAATTTCACTTTTTCATTTGCTCTAATGCATTTTGGTAAAATGTTCATGGTTTTACAAATATTTGAGGAAACAAACACCATATAACTTCTCCCTACAACATTTGTCAGCATCTAGTAGCTGCATTTTTTCTTCTAAAATAACAAAATACATGGAATAATTTCCAGTCACTTGCTATGTTGGAAAGTCAGAATTACTAAATGTATGGCACATCTGCTTGAAAAAACACATATACATCTGCAAAGTTGTGCCATATGTGTATGGAGACAATTCTACATTTTGTCCCAGGTAAAGAAGGCTGTGATTTGATAGGAGTTGTAAAGTTTCCAGCTGAAAATTACTTTAGGTCTGAGGTTTCCAGACTTCATGCATCAACAATAGTGCAGGTGTTTTTTACTGCTTAAGGTCAACACTGACTACTCATCCACCTGTGCTTTATTTATAAAACATACTAGTTAGCTGAATGTACAGCTGAGATACCAGAGCCTAAACCACAATGAACTTCTTGGCTTAATATAAAAAAGATTTACTCATAAACAAGGGCAGAAAAATGTTTTCATCCTGTGGTAGAACTTTTAAGAATGATAAGGTGAAAAAAATAAGAATTTTTGGCTGACAACTTATTTCGCTGTTTCACTTCTGAAAAAAAGGGATATTAAGGAAATGTTTCTCAACCTTTGAAAAGTGTGTGCAATTGTGTTTGGTGCACTAGAAGAATGAAATTTGGCTTAAAATACCTGCATTTTGGCTCCTAAGGTTATAGGGGGTGGCTTTTTGCCATCTCTGGTGAAGTTTTTTTTTTTAAAAGTTTTTATTTTTCATTTTTCAAGAACACACATTTGAAAAAGAGAAGAGAGAAAAGGGAGGAAAGAAAGAAGACAGAGAAGCCGACATTGCAAGCCAATAAAATACAAATGCTGTATCAATAAATAGATCTTGCTATCACCTTAGTCTACCTGCGTTTACTTCCGCATCTCTGGTGAAGTTTAATATATTTCTGGCTGGCGGAAACAGCACTGCATTTGAAGAACTGTTTCTTTGTTTACAGAGAAGCATCTGAGGCAAGAAGTTCTATGTATCAATGCAAACACGTAGGGTTGCGTGATTGGTTACACCCTCATGCTTTACCTTATGCCATATTTGGGTAAAACGAAAGCATCTATATATTACCATTTGTAACAAATTGTGCATGTTCTACTTAAACTCTAGAATGCCATGCTTAATGCCCTCTAGAAGCCACAGCTGGAGTTAAGGGACAAAACAACCAAAGAACCGCAAGTTTGACATTGTGTGATAGGTAAAGATTTGCCAGTTGGTAAAGTTCAGGGATAACTGACTCATATAATTATAGGGCGTATTCCCATTTTCTCTTCCTATTTCAAGGTACAGTATTGATCCTTTACTAAAGTAAGTGAACAAACAAGGACATGCGTTTTAGTTAGCGTGTTTATTTACCTTCAGATGGAAGGTAAAGTACAGGCGTTGGATCCAAATGGGCTAACCCATCATTATGCAAGAGTGTTCCACCCAGATGAGATTTAGCATGGTCCATAGGCATGGGAGAGGAGATGAGCAGATTTCATGGTACTTGCTTGAACCTGTCAAATACAGCATGTAAGAACAGGTTCTTTGATTTTTTAACTGAATTTCTGTATGGTTCTAAATGTTTCTATTTCAAAGCTGTTTATTTATAGGGATAATACTTTGAAAAATAATATGATTTAAAATATTGTAGCATGCTCGTATTGTTTTAAACAGTCAACAACTTAAATTAGAGACGTTATTGCAGTTCAAGTGTGATATATGTTTCACTGTTTCTCAAAGCCTTTATCCCCAATCTTGCCTGCTACCCGATCACCTCTATTTCCAATCTTCCTTCAGGTTTTATTTCTAAACATACAGAACATACAAATGGACATCATTTTTTCTAGAAGATTATTTTATATACTGATGTTAAGGGGGTTATTTATCAAAGGTGGAATGTAATGTGACGAGTAAACTGGAATTGAATCGTGTTTTCCTTCAAAAAACCTTGACTTTTGCACGTCAAGTTTTTTTGACGCACAAATTTTTTTTTTCTCCCATTGGAGTCTATGGGGCATCATTTTTGAAGCAAAGCATGACAAAAATTTGCGTCATCGCTACTATTAACATCTTCAGATAGTTCACATGACCTCTGCCATTGACTTCTTCACGAACTCGGCAGGTTTTAGGTGGAGAATAGTCAACTTAGAACTGTATCCAGGGTTTGAGATGTGATAATTCTAATTCAAAATTCAAATTTGAGTTGGCTCTTTCAATTTCGAATTTGTGAGTTTTGACCAAAAATAAAATTAGAATTTACTTGGATCTTAGTAAATCTGCCCCTAAGTGTAAAAAAAAAGCCTATAGAAACAGAGCCAAGGAGGTTAAATCAGGTCTAGATCTAGGAGTATGCAGAAGAGGCACAACTGGGGTAGCACAATTTAAGGGGATGCAAGCAATTGGAGGAAGTGGGCAACAAGTGGCAGCTATGTTCATCGAGCTGTGTGGCGCGAGGGAGAGCAAGCAAGCAAGCATGTGGGTGGTATTGTGTCAGGGCACTGAGCCAAGTAATATTACTTAGGTAATCAATACTTACTGGCTCTGGTTGAAAAATGGGATATAGATTGAAAGATATGGGGTGGGGGCCATATGTAATTTGCATAAGCAATTATGTACCTACATGCCTATGAATTGAGAATAAAGATAATCCTTTACCTCTGATACAGTTTCTTCATGTTTTAATAAATGTAGGTCTTTATCAATACAGGGGTTGGTTGGTGGAATTACTAGCAAGCAAAATTAATCAGATTGACAGAGGTGACTTTCCATCACCCTGTTTAACCACTCTCACTCTTTTAGGGTCTGGCCACACAGGCAGATTCGGGGAGATTAGTCGACAGGCAACAAATCTCCTCTTCTTTGCGGTGACTAATCTCCCTGATCTGGGGGCAGGCACACAGAGCGCTTCGTTGTCCGAAGTCGCCCGAAGTTTCCTCGTGAGGCAATCTCCCAGAATCTGCCCGTGTGGCCAGACCCTAAAGCACGGTGCTCTGCAGTGTCAGCTTGTATTATGCAAGTTACTGTAACTCCCCCATTCATTACTGTGGTTCCTCTGAAAGGGCTTTAGAATCATTGCTGCTGCAGCATGTAGTCCTTGAAGAGGTGAAATAACATTGTTATTACATTTACCACAATAGCTACACACTTGAAGTAATGGGTTGCTAATGTGGAAGAACAAAATGTTTACGTAGCCTTAAATGTATTACTACACCAGGAAACAACAGTACAAAATTCAGTACAAAATAGCTAGTGCTAATTATAAAACACAAGCTGCTCACAAGCAGAAAAACAGGTTGTAATTCAGAGGGATCGATATTGAAACATTGTGCTTTGAGACTATGATCATATTATTATTGTCAAGGTTTCAGCTCACACTTAATATATCTCTGTAACATATCTCTATATAATATGTAATATATTATAATAAAATATATATAATATATTAATATGTATACATAATATGTATTATAATATTACTCTATATACTATGTAATATATCTCTATATCGCTGAAGTAATCTATCTTTGTAATGTCAGTGACAGGACACAATATGAACAGTATAGCTTTACGATGAATCTATCACAACACTTCACTGAATTGATGCTACTTCATATCTCCCTAGCAGAGTGCCATGATATAATGGCAGAGGGACAGAGGACACCATATGCAAGAATGATTCTGATTGGAGAAGGTCTTCCCTACAGAAATTATGGGAGTCCAAACACTAGTGAACATTTTATGAAGGGTTTAGGTGCATTGTAACCTCTTAGCTGCTTGGAGCAGCTGGTGGTGGACAGAGTGGAGTAGCTGAACTTTGCCTGTTTTTGTATCCAATAAAAACAACCCTGTTTGCAGCTCTTGACAGTGGAAACACTTTGGGGCTCATTAATTATACAGTTGTGTACTTTTCAGAGCAGCCAATTTTTAATTAGTTTTGCTTAGACTAGGTTTGGCAAAAATCTTGTTTCTACTCTTCTAGATAGGAGATGCATTTTTTGTAAGGTGTAAACTTTTGATTTTTCAGGCATATACCATTATTGGTGACTTTTTTTTTTTTTTTTTTTTTTTTACACAAAACCCTTTCAGAATATCACATGCAGTAAGGATTGTTTTTTATTTGCCTGGGTCTGCTGAAATCTTTTTCAATCTTTTGGTTTATAGGTTATACTGGGTTTTGCTGTTTCTGAGCTAGAAATTTGTTTTTAGTGAAGAAACCCACATTTAATTATTATTATTAAAATGTTGTCATAGATGTGGTCTAAACATTGGAAAAAAAATGTCACCGTTGGTGGGGAAAAAAAGGAAAACAACTGAGCATGGGAAAAAATAATAAAAACTTAATAAATCTGCCTGCAACACCTTTCAAAATAAAAAGCTAATCAGCAGAATAATAGTAAGAATTACTGTAAAATTTGGTCACCCTGGCATAAATACTTGAAGGAATTCTTTTTAAGTTAAGCAAAGAATAATTGGCAAGTTATAGGTACATGATTTTGATTATTGATTTTGCCCCACATTAATAATTTGCTTAGAAATATGCAATGTATGAAATGTATGTGCAGATACATGTAAGGGTAACCACATCACCCTTTATTATTCCCTTTTAATGTTTTTGCCCCTTTTTTTGTTCTGTACCCCTGTTAGAAAATTGAAAATAAAGAAATTTAAAAAAAAAAAAGCTAATCAGCCCCTCTGAATTTGTATACTGCCCGACTTCGGTAGTTTTTTTTGTGGCCAGAGTTGGGCCAAGTAGTAATTGCACCCAAGGCAATACTACTTAGTAGTGATCCTGCACCCCCAGTTCATTAGATCCATCACTCTTACTCTTGCTCTGAGACAGATTCTGCAAACTGCCTTGCTCCACCGCCAGATCCTCACACAAGCTTAATTCTGGAAATTGCACTAGGTACCTGCCGCTTCTGCCTATCCCTATAACCAGTTGTTTGTGTTGTTCCACAAGCATGTACAGTAATGGGCATAACGTTTGATCCCCATACCCCCACACAACCTATACCTGTGGGCCCAAAGAAACCTTCATACCAGCAATCCATGTAAATATGAAGGGAGAGGGGGCAGAAATTGGGAGTTGTGGGAGACATAGTGGGGTGAGCTGGTTCTTACGTGGCACTCAGTGGGTCACCACACCGCTGCATGGTGTGTCCCCCTCTATAATTACACCATTGGGTACAATATATGAATTCAGACTTAAAATGTACAGTACATTTTTTTAAGGAATTGTTTTACATAGTAAGTTAGGTTGGAAAAAAAACACACGTCCATCAAGTTCAACCTTTTAACTATATTTTAACCTGCCTAACTACTAGTTGATCCAGAGGAAGGCAAACCACCCCATTTGAAGCCTCTCAGAGGGGGAAAAAATTCCTTCC
The DNA here is from genome assembly GCA_038501925.1 of Xenopus petersii. NCBI lineage: Eukaryota > Metazoa > Chordata > Amphibia > Anura > Pipidae > Xenopus > Xenopus petersii. The sequence continues at coordinate 90,313,667 of CM076677.1, forward strand.
TGACTCCAAAATGGCAAACGGACTAGTCCCTGGATCAACTTGTACTATGAGCTATCTTCCGTTCCGAATATTTAGGCGGAACCCCCTTTCTTTTAATCAGAATCAGGTATTTTCACTTGGAAATACCTACTGGTAAATAAAGCATTAGAGAGTTTATTATATGATCCCCTTATATATTTATACATACAGTAGTTATCATATCACCCCTAAGTGCCTCGTCTTCAAAGATTTATGTAGCGGATACAGACTCACAGATGCAATTTTTAAGCTTTTGTACAGTGTAAGATCAAGCGTTCCTTTTCCGTTTCAGAAGTGCTGAAACATTCAAATTGCTGATCAAGAGCATTAAGTGTGGCTCTGAGGACAAAATCTGTATTACCAATCTGGCTACTGCAAGACTTTCCTCCTAACATCTGTTTTCTGCTGCTGCCTGCTCATTTTCATAGTGCAGCAGGGTGAGGCCCACGAGATGAAATGCTTTATAAAAGAGAACAATTGCACATTTGTGATCACTCTACGCTGTAATTTAAAGCCAAATGCCATATGCATGGTTGATATTATTATGATCAGATATAAATATGAACCAAATGGTTTTCTCAGCTTTGAAGAGGCTACATGTGGCTCTGGTCTAGGCTGACCACATTTCTGTAAAATATAATGGAGAGACTTATTCTTGGTTGTTTTTTCAGCTGCCATGCCCTTCAGAATTAAGCACAATTTTCTTGCTAAAAATACAGGAGATGAGAATAAGATACCAAAATCAGGAAGGACTGAGTCTGCTTTTTTGGAGCCAAATGATCACTTTCCTACAGAAGCGCCCACCCCAAGGCTTCAAGGGAGCCAAATGAGAAACACTTATTTGTGCTTATGCACAGTTTCTAAAAATGTCACCCAACTCAAAATCAAATTATGCTTATTGGTCACTTAACACATATAAATATTTATTTTATAATAAAACATATAAAAAATTATAAGCGCATAGTATTCCCAATAAAAACTTCTCACCATAAAAATAAACTATGGCAATTCATACCGGCATCTACCATTGCCTTTTGGTTACACGTGGTCTAAATTAAGGGAGAGCAAAACAGACTTTTTCCATGAGCCTTCGCCTTTTGAATGCCCATCTGCTCAGAAATGTTATGCCAAGTAAAAATGTAATTAATCTTTTTCAATACTTAGTTTTGTTTCCCAAGATATGGTCCCCAGCAAAAGAGCAATGTCACGTGGCCATGTTGCATTTAGTGGCATCAACTCAATGGATGCTTACAAATTGGGTCCTTTTTCAACAGCAGCAATCTCATGTCTGCAGTTTTTATCATTAATTATTGCTCTGTGTTTTTGTTTAGATCTATTTTAGCACTTTAAAAGGTATGCCTTGGCCAGATGTTGCTGTGCCCATTACATTTGTTTAATGGAAATATTAAGAGCTCCAACAACTCTCCTCCCAATTTCTGCTGTTAACAAGTCAAATAACTCTCCTCCCAATTTCTGCTGTTCAGACAACTCCACATGTGCTTCTACAGCTTCTTACAGCTATGCTGCAGGCCAGGCTTCCATGTGGTTGTAGCACCCCCGCACCTGTCTCTTTAAATGGTGGAACAATTCCTTTGGAAATGGGTGTTGGTCTGGGCAGTTTCTCTCTCTTAAAGGAAAACTATACCCCCCAAACAATGTAGGTCTCTATTAAAAGATACTGAGTAAAACAGCTCATGTGTAAAACCCTGCTTCATGTAAATGAACCATTATCATAATAATATACTTTTCTAGTAGTATGTGCCATTGGGTAATCATAAATAGAAAATTGCCATTTTAAAATATAAGGGCCGCCCCCTGAGATCGTAAGATTCACTGTGCACACATACAAACCACATGTAAGGTCACATGAGCCAATTAACAGACAGAGTTCTACCTTTTGCTTCCTCACTTCTTCCTGTTACAGTTAGTGTTGTAGTATTTCTGGTCAGGTGATCTCTGAGGCAGCACAGATAGTCACGAAATGGTGGTTCAAGGCAAGAGATGTAAAAGGGCAATATTTATGTAAATATATATTCCAGTTTGGTAAGATTCTTTAATATGTCATTCAATTTGATATAAACTATCTGTTGCTTAAGTATTCATTTTGGGGGTATAGTTTTCCTTTAAAAGCCGCAAGCGGGGGAGGATTAATCTCATGGAACCAATGCTGGGGTCTAGGTTCTCTCTCCCCTCTGAAAGCTAATGGCGGGGGAGGACTAAGCCCTATGATGAAAACCAATGCCCAGGTCGGGAGACCTTATTTTTCAGGTAATGCTCTTATGCCGGGAGGCTTTAGCATTTGAAATTATGACCAGAGGTAAATAGTTAGGGACCGCCATATGGGTTTTACCTTGACGTGGTATGGTGGCTTATCAATCTTATGATCATAATTTTGTAACTAAAAAAACCCTGTCTTTGTAAATACATGCATCTGCATAGATTACTGATATGACAGGGGACAAAGGAATGTGCATTGATCAATTTTCCTTTTTTTTTCTATGTCTGTAGTTAATTTGGCCAGATCAGTAGCACTTCCAATGTATTTTAGTACATTTTTATTAAGCCATGGAGTGCTCTCACAATTTTTCCTTTTTGTATTAACTTACAGAAATAGCTCAAATAGCCCAAATAGCTGAAGCTACCATTGAATTAATTGTGAGGTTAAAAATATGTCTCATCTAATGCATCAGCAAATATCTAAAGTTATTAGGGAATGAGAAGAACAGGAAAATAATGAAGGTCCCAGGAGTGCAGAATTGTGAGTGGCAGGTGTGTTTTTCTGGCCATTTTCCATTAATGTGTCAGCATCTTCCATCACATGTTTGCTTTAGCCATAGTCAGTTCACCTGACAGGATTTACCAGTATATTCTCATAGAAGCTTCAGCTAGCAAACAGCATGCCCTGCAGGCACAAAACTGAATAAGAGCAATTATTTAATAATTATACAGGGGCTATCTAATAACCCATATAACTGTCACACAGCCATAAAGCAAGGCTTCTGTCTGCTAGTCATAAAGTAAGGGTGGCAAAGGAAACAACTAATTATAAAAAAGGAGTCTGGACCATATTTGTTTCAAACCTTATTTATCGTTGTTGTTGTCTGCTAGAAGCACAATAATTACAGATTATTCCTAGATCATAGGCATAGTTTCCCCCAACCATGGACTTACATTGTACTTACTCACTTACTGTTAGCAAACCATAGATCAAAGCCAAATGCCCCATACTAAATAAATAATGTTTGTTGGCTGTTTTATTGAATTTTCACAGTGATGGTTCCTGGCTGGTGTTGGACTACAAGTACTAGCTGCATTTGAAGTTGAGAATTGCTCAGAGTTTTTAATCCATCAATGGAAAAGCCCCAAAATGAAGATTCCTGAGATAGGAGCTCCAGTGTTCTTCAGTTTTAGGTAAATAATTAAATGGCTTACTGCTGACTAAGGAAACAAACTTTCTATTTATATTTCCTAACTGCCACTTGTTATTTCTTGCCCACATGCTGTGTTTATTGTAAAATTATTTAAACAATGTTACAGACCTTTCAGTGCCTCAATAAAAACTAGTATAGTGCCAAGGAACAAGCATATCATTATGTATAAAAATGACAGAGTCATGGGAAATATAATTTGATTATGGAATGCTGAATTGACTTTGCTAATCCTAAAATATGTATATAAAGGGCATTCTATTTCTTGCATCTTAATAAATTCTGCCCTGTGCACAACACTCAGGGGCAAATTCATCAAGGGTCGAATTTTGAGGGGTTAAATCCCTCGAAATTCGACTGGGGAATAGAATCGAATGGCGAATAGTCGCAGCGTTTTTGCACTCGATCTATTCGAATCATTCTACTCAGGCGAATTTACGCTAATTCGATAGTCGAGGAGCACAAAAATTCGAAGTTTTTTTACTTCAAATCCTTCACTCGAAGTTAGTGATTCGGCCCCTCAGGGGCAAATTCATCAAGGGTCGAATTTCGAGGGGTTAAAACCCTCGGAATTCGACTGGGGAATAGAATCAAATAGAATCGAATATGCAATTCGGGCGAATTTACGCGCCGGTGAATAGTCGAATTGGCGAATATTCGCCAGGCGAATAGGCGCTCGATCGAATATTCGCTCGTAGGATTTTCATTCGATCGAATGCCTTTTTATCCAATCACAAACTTGGAAAACAAGCCTATGGGACTTTCCCATAGGCTTTTAAAGAAATTCGGTGGGTTTTAGGTGGCGAAGTAGGCAGTCAAAGTATTTTTAAAAGAGACATTACTTCGACTATCGAATGGGCGAATAGTCGCAGCGTTCTTGCGCTCGATCCAGTGCTTCGACTATCGAATGGCGAATAGTCGCAGCGTTTTTGTGCTCGATCTATTCGAATCATTCTACTCAGGCGAATTTACGCCAATTCGATAGTCGAGGAGCACAAAAAAAAAGTTTTTTTACTTCGAATCCTTCACTCAGTTTTAAGAAACTATGGTTTTATTACATGCACAAATAGATGGGAAAGTTCAACATATGAACCATATGTTTTATATTGTAACTATTTATGAATTGGTTCTCCTTTACATTCTATAATTGCCTTTTGTTCAGGTGATACACTACTTAGACTAATGTCAATCTAAAGGATTTGACAGCAAATTGTTTGGGACATTTTTCATAGTGCTCAAATAGGCAAAAGTATGGCACATCTGAACAATAGCGACCTTAAAATGCAGGCATCTGACAGAGATAACTTCCAGCTGTCTGCGATGGAAAATAATCTGAGACATTCTCCCGAGTTGCCTTAAAGAGAGCACATAATCCTAGTGCTAACAACGTGTGGATAGGAGCCTAGATTTTGCAACTGCACTTTTGTGTGCACTGTGGTACCCCGGTGATTTAGATTAGAAGTAATATTTATTTTAATTGAAAGGATATTATTCTCACCAGATCTGAATAAAACAAAAATTGTGCTTGTCACATTTCAGTGAAGGTGGCCATACACTGGGTGAGATTACAATTATCCTGTATGGTATTACAAGAAAGTAACATATCACACATTTATCTCACAGATAGGACAACCTAGATACTTTTTCTGCTAAATAAATAGTTTTTAATTTGTGATGTTCTAAGTGGGGCACCTCTTTCCATGAGTAATCCAGATAAAATGGAACCAAGCTGAGTCAGGTATTAGTCGAAACACATTTCCACAAATTACAGGTCTGCATTTTATAGGAAATGAATGGCATAGCACCCAGACTAGCTTGACTGTCATAAAATATAACAGGGATATGATTCAGCATGATGAAACTGGGGCGAGGGATTGTTACAGATTCATCTTACAGTCATGTGGCAGGACCAGTCATATCTCACATATTTTTCTGCAATTAATGACGGATACAAGGCAAGATTTGAGCAACAGTTTATCAATTCAGTATCTTTAAGAAGGTAGGAATCCAGACACTGAATCCTGACTTCGCTGAACCCCAGGTTTTTATTAATATCAGTATTTGGCTGAATCCTCAGTTGTTTGTAAACCCAAATGTAATCCCTAGTTTTACTTAAACTTTACTGTGCATGCATCCTCGATACAGGCAAATCAGCAGGGCTGGACTGGTAGCTAAAAAGCAGCCCTGGGAAAAAAAATTAAAGCAGCCCTCATATAAACATGCAACATTGGCAGACCGCCCCCCCTTCAAGTAATAAAAAAAAAAATTGGTGGTCATGGCCCCGTATAAAAAAAAAAAACAAAACATTGGTGGCCAGGACCCCCCTGTAGACTTAAAAAATAACAGCTATGAATGCTTTAATAAAAGATAGAAATTGGATTTCATGTTTCATTTGAAAAGGACTTTTATTATACAGATTTTTGTGTCTGGGCGACAGGTCCATTTTAAGGCTAATGTTTGAAATAATGAAATATCTAAGTAACTTCTACGTACTGTAATTTATTATGGGAGGAGAAAAAAAAAAACAGAACAACTCATCAATATTTTACCAAGCAATTTTGGTAAAGTTGTTTAAATGCCATTTAAATAAAAAATTAATAACAATAAATAACTTAATGTACTTCTTTAAAACAAATTTCAGTTCTTATAATTCCTCTGACTTGATAGAAACTGTTTCTAGGCACAAAGGGCAGTTACATTCCAGGTGCATATATTTATATATATATATATATATATATATATATAATTATTGAATTATCACTCACGTGTCCAACATTGGACACAAAGGGCAGTTACATTCCAGGTGCATATATTTATATATATATATATATATATATATATATATATATATATATATATATATATATATAATTATTGAATTATCACTCACGTGTCCAACATTGGACACGTGAGTGATAATTCAATAAAAATCACTTTGATTGAATTGTTTGGAGTGCAGATCCATTTTTGAAGATATGTCATAACTTTGACCCACCACAAACCTGAAGGGATAGAGTGCAGGTATATATAAAACCTTTTTTGACACTGTACTTTAATACAAAGACACAATAGGCTGAAACCCTGATATAAAGTTGGGGTGATTTACTTACTGCTCTCCAGTTGTGGGCTGCAAATTTTCCCACTAAAAATCTTGTGCCAATATGTGCTCCTTGCACTTCAGTTTAAACCAATCGGTAGCTCCAGGGTTGTCACCACCGCTCTAGTCACTCACTACAATGAAGTTGTATGCATCCCTTTTATGACGATTTTGAAAATGATGCCAACTGGCCTTATTTACATATAATTTGCATAATTGTGGCAGGTGCATCTTCAATTACACTGGAATCATTGGAAAATACATCACATTGTATGAAAAAAAAATATGGTCATAGCTCTACAAATTAAACGTATTCTCCAGCCTGACCCTTGCTGGTCATATACAGTACACACATTGCCGCAAACAGAAAAGAAGAATGCCAGGCTGGTCCTTGTATGTAAAGGAGAGCTAGACATGGATCTAAATAATCAGAATAAAGTTATTCACATATTTTAGAGTGATATTAAAATATCCTAGATATAGATTTTTCCATTTCACTTTATCTAATTACAGTTCAGTCTTTTTCCTGTCTAAATAAGAAAATGAGAAATTATCAATAGTCTCCCATTAATCAAAGTCCCTGCCTTGCCACTTTTGCATCTCAGCTAAAAATGATCTTTGATACAAAATGGAAACTTTTATAAATACAAAATGCTGATAGAAAGATGATATCCAATGTGCCATTATTTTTAGAAATGGTGCTATTTATAGGAAAGGACAATTTCCAAGGGAACATATTATCAGGCAAGAACCTTGCAAGCTAGGTATTTGTTAAGACACTAGAACAATAGATAGGGTCGTTTAATGAATATATGTTACCAAAAATAGGGAAAAAAGAATATATACATATATATACCGTTAATAACACTTAGGGGCCTGTTTATAAAGCTTTACATTTTTCTGGTTGAGTTTTAAAAGAGAAAAAAACCCTGAATTTTTAGAGAAAAAACCCCAGAATTTTTCGAGTTTTATTATACTCCAAAGCTGTTAAATATCTGAACCCGAAAATACTCCAGCTAAAACCTGTCGAAATCATGTAGAAGACAATGGCAGATGGTCGGTTCAAATAAAGCTAGAAAATGTTGAGCTTTAGTAAATAACCCCCTTAGAATATGGAAAGTGAATATCTGCTTATAAATGTGCTGTTACCAAAGCCCAGTAACCTAGATACTAATAACCTGGACCTGAAAAGGCTCATGCTTTGCACCCCGAGGCAGTATTGCAAATAAAGAGCCTTGCTGATAATGTATCTAAGATTAATGTTGTTCTTTATTTTTCCCAATTATAAGAATGTGTGTCATTGATAGGCTGTTCCACCTAATTTACATGTGGCTGTCACTTTAATATAACATGCAATTTACCCAATGTTGTAAACATAGTAAGCTATATTAATAGCGTTCTTTCAGTTACACTTGGCTTCACAGCTATGGAAATTCTAACAGCCTCAGGTAATTGGTGTGAGGTATCAGCACTGTTGCACGCAGTCTGTTAATTTCAGTGATATTCCTTTGTGACCTTATTGCTAAAAATATCCCAGCTGTCTTTCCTCTTCTATGAGTACCTGATAATTTAGCTGCTTGGCCTTGTGTAAAAATAAGTTTATCACCAATGGACTGAATGACGGGTGCGAAGCATCAATGGAAGTTAATATAGGAAAACAATACACTCTATTACATTCCAGTAGCAAGTGGCTTTTAGGGTAACACTATGCTGTAGCTAGCCCTTTTGAATGATTTAGCAGCAGTTACATGTTGGTGCTGAGAATATTGGGCCACTTAATAAATTAGAGACTGCAAACTTAAGAGTAATCTTATTTGTCTGATATAAATCACAGACATGATAATCTAAGCATGACCAGTGGACATGATTGTACAAACATATGTTATTTAAGAACTATGTGGTTCACTATTTTTAGGGATTGAATCCCAAAACGCGTAAGGCCCTTGCAGGGGTATGCAATAAACCTGCTTTCTGTTTGATCGGAGTGCACTCCATCCTTTTGGCTTTTAAAGTGGAATTGAGCAGTGGGGACGCTGCTGACTGAGCACCCGACAGGGAGTGAAAAGGAACAGCTTAAGGGAAGGTGAGCTTGGAGCGTCCTTTTGGTTTGACTGACACTATTTTTAGTAAGTTGTAAAAAGGCATATTCCTAGCAACTTTGCAATTGTTTTTTACTTGTTTCTTTTTAAATATTAAAATTGTAATATTATTGTTACTTTTTATTACTTATCTTTTTATTCACTCCCTTTTCTATTCATATTCCAGAGCTGTCAAACCCCTTTATTAGTTGGAGTTATATCACCCACCTTCCCCCCCCCCCAGCAGCCTAACTACAGAACAATGGGAAGGTAACCAGATAACACAAGATAACAGCTCCCTGGTAGATCTAATAACAGTAAAAATCCAGGTCCTACTGGGACACATTCAGTTACATTGAGTAGGAGAAACAACAGCTTGCCAGAAAGCAGTTCCATCCTAAAGTGCTGTTTTTTTCTGAAAGCACATGACCAGGCGAAATAACCTGAGATAGCTGCCTATGCACCAATATTCCACATTTAAAAAAAATACATTTGCTGGTTGACATTTTATATTGTATAGTGAATTATTTGCAGTTTAAACAGTGTAATTTAGAAATAAAAACGACACCATAAAAACCATGATAGAATCCCTTTAAGCATTCCCCTGATTTCTGTAGATTTTCCACAATTTGTGGACAAAAATCCGATAACATTAGCATAACATTTCAGTGACTTCAGTGGAGCGATGTGCACATGCACAGCATGAAGTCTGTGGCCTCAGGATCAGTTGTTTTTTATGACATATCTTCTGCCTGTGTCACTTCTGAACCAAAATTCACCTATTTAAGTTGACAGCTCTGATATTCCCATCTCTCATTCAAACCACTACTGAAATGTCAAACTGGAGACCTGCTAAGCAGAAAGCGAAATAACTGAAAACCATAAAAATTTACCAACTGCAAATTGTCAGAATATTAATGTCTATATCATGCTAAAACCCATTTAATATATTTTACATAGAACCTGCTAATAAAAAGGAATACAAGTGTAGGGTCTAGCTTTTCTAAGTGTGCAGTAGAGAACTACATACATTGTCTAATGAAGCTGAATGCACATTCCCATGATTATATCTGACGCGACACTATTCAGCCAAAAATGCAGCATATTTCAACTTGTCCTGTGGCTCAGCTGGATGACAGAACATATTTCCAACTTCATTAAGTTTACAGTTAAGTTCATGTCTGTGGTGTGAATCACACAGTCAAAGCAACAACTTTGTGAATAACTTGATTATAGGATATACTGTACCTCTCTATAAGTATATCTATAATTCAAGCGATAAAGAAAGACAAACACCACATGCCTGACAATGTATCTAAGAATACCATAAGATTGTTTGGTAGTGAAATATCTGAAATGGAGTGCACAGCAATGTGCTCATAGTGTGTCTACTTAATGTTCCCAGGCCATTTAGTTTTATTGCTGACTGGTACCCAGTTCTTTAAGCACACACCATCAATCATAGCCTGACAATTCTTACAGAGAAAAACCACATCAGTTATTCTTTTCATACTCCCAGACGAGGTAGTCAGGCATATATTTATCACATAGTGCAGTGGAAGGCTGCAAACTGGGAGTCTTGCTGACAAAGCTGGAATATATTGGAGCCATCACTCTCTCTGTGCAGCCAGGCAGGACAGTGGAGATTGGGAGAAAGATCTTTGTGTTTATCCCTCCTTTGCAGGGAAGGCTTTGCGCACATTGTTGGACTGGCAAAGCAATAACGGCATCCAAGTAATCACAAGGAAGTAAATGGAGTAATGCAATCTCACAGCATGGCTGCTCTAGGCAAATACATCACTGATAAATTAGAACATTCTCAATTTAAAGGGAATTTATACAAACCATATTTGGTCTCAGGCAAGTGTCAGCCTATTTGGCGCTGTTGCCGGCCAGGTTGCCTAGGGCGCCTGGCCGGTCAGGCCCCGCAATGCTGATTGGTTACTGCATGGTAACCAATCAGTGGAAATCAAGAGAGCTGCAAGGCAGGAAGCAGTGTTCTGTTCTGTTATGTTAGACATCCTGTCGTTCCCAGGGCTGGATTTCCATAACTGGTGCCCCTAGGCTGGCAGGTCCTAGCGCCTGCTTGCTTTTACATGCCCCATCCGCCACGCGAGCATGCACATGTTAATGCTTCGGATCACTGGGGAGCTGTGCCCCTGAAATTTTGCTGCCCTAGGCCTGTGCCTTTGTGGCCTCGTCACAGATCTGTGCATGGTCACTCCATCCTTCATAAATTACATTTTTGGCAAACCAACTATATTGAAAAAGGTTTATTTTGTACAGCCTATCTATTTACCCACTTTTTATTTTTATACTGAACAACTCCTTTAAAAGAGGACACGTTGCATACACATGCTGCAAGTTGGATGCATGACTGTGCACAAATACTTGATGTATGCATCCAAACTGTAGCATGAGTATTCAATAAGTGTCTTCTTTATAAGGGGAGAGATGGTAACCTTAGATGCATCACTCACATACCTCCTAAACGTCCCATTTCTGCTCAGCCCGCAGTCCCAGGTTTCTTATTGAAATCTCCCGAGTTTCTCTTTGATCTCCTGCACTGACGCCAGAAAAAAATACAAAGCTTCTGAAACTTAAGCTGGCCATAGACTTACAGATTTTAGCCTTGTATCGAACGAACATTCAGACGTCCCAATCTTCCAACCTGCCACTAACCATTCACATTAAATAATCAGTAAAAGAACAAATCAGACGATGTTCTGGCCATGACAGTAATTGTACAAAAGTTAGATTCAACAAATTCTAGTGACAGTTACCCATTGATATAGTCAGATAGCAAATACATGTAAAGAAATTATCGTTAGCTGATCTTTAAACCTGTCTGGTCAACTAAACGACCGATTGCCATGGTACAAAAAATGTTGGGACTATCCGAAAATAGTACAAAACTTTGATTCTTACGACTATATCTTTGCATCTATGCCAAGCTTTCATTAAAATAATAGGCTTTTTGGCAGAGAACCCAGAACACTTGTAACAATTTAAGATAAGCAAAGATACATTTGTAACTACTGTATTTAAGATAAGTCTCTTGGGAGAACTGAGACCACAGCTTAAAGTGCAATTTCACCTTCATTAGCAACACATAAAACATGGCCCCAAAACTCCCATAAATGTGTTCAAACTTTCATAACCTGCCAAATTTTGTCAAATGGACATGGTAATTATCGGGTTTGGCCATTGCTTCTACTTCAAAACACTTGTTCATTACATGATCTCTTTTTAGCATTTATACAAGATCTGATTTATTTGGATTTGCTGTCCTTTAGTAAGATGCCTAGCTGAAATTTCCAGCATTTTCCTAGAATTTCTTTTTTTTAACTTTTAGGAATTTGCACAGATGAATATCTTTTAGGAATTGGCACAAAGCTGGGGAGACTGGGGATTATATTTGGAAACCCATTTATCCAGGCACACCAAGAGGATAATATCAGATATTTAGCATAACAGGGAACATTTAACGTGTTTAAAAAGTAAGCTTCAAGAGGCCACCAGTGACATATTTATGATGTTCTGAACTTTGACTTATTGGAAGTTTCAGTTATTTAAAGAACGCAAAGTTAAAGGCTTTATCACAGAGTGCAACAGTTTAACTGTGTTATTTGTGAGGGAAAAACTGATTTAATGAAGTTATCTTTACAATTAACTCCTTGGAACAGGGATTTTGTGTAGATTATTTAATGGGCCAGGTTTACTAGAAGGTAAAAACTAACCACGTAAGTGTATTCTTCTCCAAACCTCTTTGAAAATAATGCTCAAATTTGCAAGCAGCATAACTGGCAATCAATGTGTCTGAGTTGAGCAAAATGGTCTTTCCCATTCACATGAACAAATTAAATTATAAAGAAAAAGAGCAACAAGCTATGTTCTTGTACTTTAGGGAAGTATTATTTTTGCATTGTATTGTTTTGTGAACAAAACTTGATGTTTTTCAGGGATGTTCTATTAGATTTTATTTTTCTCCTCTGGTGAAAATCTAATTGATTCTACCCCTGAGGCACACTTAATTCCTGAGTGACAACTGTTGGTTAAAGAAATGGATGACCTTAAAACCAGATTTTAATATGGAATATAGTGGATAGTAGTATCACAAGAAAGTTTGCAAAGAGTCTTCATTTTTTATTTTTTTTGTGATAGGTGGCTCAGTTGTAGAAATGTAAACTAAAGAAAAGTTATCCTTTTAACTATAACTATAAGGCTTTCTCCACACTCAGTGGCACTCCTATAGGATGGAGTGATGTTAGAGGGATGACAGGTGACTTCCTTCTCTATTCCACTGGGAGATCACCAGTTGTTATACTGTATTACCCATTGTAATATTTGCCTTAGATAAGAAACTGGGGAAGTGCTTCATCCTTATCAATACAGAAAACTCCACACAATATCATCCATATCGTAAAAGTGCACAAATGACACCATATAACACACATTTAAATCATTTTACTGTGCCATGTGAGTTACTGGCTGTTATAACTTTGTAATGCCACTAAAGGTGGCCATAAATGTTACAATTTTATCTTTCCTGCGACCAATGGAGATTTTCAATACAGATGTGTAGAGCTGAATCGTCAGCTATACAGGTAGAAACAATAGAATTCTACTTGTATCCAGGGTTGGGCTGGGGGGCCCAGGGCCCACTGGGGCTGCTGTCCAGGGCCCCCCTCTGAAACCCCCAGCCTCCCCTGCTGCACCACCGCCCCTCACCCTGCTGCACCGCCACATGTGTGCGCTTATGTGCAGGCACACACTCCTACTACATTTTTTGGACAGTCATTGCAGGAATAAGCCAGCACAGATCAGGGCCCGCTGAGCTCATCAGGTTTTTCCTGGTTCCCCAGCCGGCCCAGTCCAACCCTACTTGTATCTGACGATTCACCAGTTCAGCAGGACTATGTTCAGGGGCCTTTGCTTTTACCAAATATCGTGCATCTATGGCCACCTTTGGAAGCAACATTTGTTAGACTAAAGTTCCTATGTACTGTACTTAAAACACCTAACTAAATTCCTTCGATAGCATTCCTACATTGTTTAGAAGCCTATCCCTTAACAAACAATGTAAAACTAGCTGGTTTTATGCTGAAATATAAATTCCCAATAGCCAGTATCAAATTTGTGAGAAGCCTTGGGAGTCTGTTTACTATAGTCTGCAGTAATATAGTCCCATGTTTTTTAGACTATGTGATAGCTGGCATTATTAACACATACACATGCTAATGCCAGTGTGTATTCTGTTGTGTTGCAAGTTTTTTGTTGCCCATTTAGGACAAATCCATATTCTGCTAAAAATCTTGCAGCATATTCAGCAACATTGCAAGACTTGTGTTTGTACACCTGAATACATGCCAATATGTATGCCTAACACCAGAGCCAGATGACTAAACTGTGATCTCTACTTTTTTGGTACAGGTATATAATTTGTTACGCAGAAACCTGTTATCCAGAAAACTCCAAATTATGAAAAGGCTGTTTCCCACAGACTCTATTTCAAGCAAGTAATTCTAATTATTTCTCTTTAAAAATAAAACAATACCTTGAAATTGATGGTAACTACACTGCATGAATCCATATTGGTGGCAAAACAATCCAATGTTATACTGTTAAATTATTATTATAACAGACTTAAGAAATGAAGATCCAAATTACAGAAAGATAGATTCTATACCTGTGCACATCTATGTTTTTGCCTTTTATGGCATCCGCACTACCAAAGCTGTTTCACAAGGCTTAATAGAATCTGCCACCAAAATGATTGAATAGCTACATGAAAATAAATGTCTGTTTCTGTTGCTACCCAGAGAGCAGCTTATGTAAAATCAGAATGATATACTCACAAGCTGTTAAATAGTTTACAGTAGCATATGCATAAGCAATAGTTTTTAAACCATGTGCACACCATTGATTGCTAATTAATACTTTATGTTCCAAACGAGAAGGAGCAGTACTTAGATAACTGGACAAAAACTCATGGAGATACCAGTTCAACACACATTTCCAAGATCCCCTCCAAAACTGAACATGATGGCACAAAAATTGAACCCACAAAAATAAATATGAACCAACGAATAACCTGAATCAGAGAGTGTATCAGTCTAATGGCTGACCATTAACTGCACAGGCCCACATTTCCATATATCAATCTGATCAATTGGAGTTGCAAATTGGATCAATTTAAATATGTGTTTGTTTGTAGTTAACTTTAGATTTTAGAAGCATTAGGAGAATGTTACTTGATATGCTTGCTATTTTTACATACAGCTATAGTGCTATATGAATTACAATACAAACCTTGGAATAATCACATTTACTTTACAGTGCTACGCAATATGTTGGCGCTATATAAATACATGTTAATAATAATTCTGCTTTGATCGAAAATATCCTGGTTTCCCATATGCATTAGCAAAAAAACAAAGCATAAACAGTAATAGGCCTTGTAAATACTGGAGATAGCAGAGGTTATAAAATTTCTGGAAATGAGCCAAACTCACTGGGATTCTCATACCCCATAGAGAGATGTCATTAGTCTGAGACCTTACGCTCGCTAACAAAACAAATAGTCTTATCATTCTTCCTCACTGACACTTGATCTGTCGAACTTGTTCCCATGCAGTCTTGTACATATCAAACACAGTGGGTGATGCTTCCTTAAAAATAAATATACAGTCCAGTATGAGTAGCCGAGAGCACTTCTGTCTATGAATTCCTGTACGTTTATGCAGAGCTGGATATCTAATTTATTTTACCATAGTAATTATAGTGTAGTTCTTTATTTTTTCCATTTTGTGGAATCTTCTTTGGACAGGATGAATTATTAGCAGATAATCAGAAATGCAGATATTAGCACACATTACATGCTACAAATGTAGGTTCATTTTTTTATGTACTAACAGGTTATCTTTAGGCACTTTGGTCATTAGAGTTTTAGTAGCTTAGGGAGAAGTACCAAATTTGCCCCTTTATTTAAAGTCTCTACGTGTATGGCCACCTTTAGTGATGTGGACAAGGGGTGGAACTTGTGACTTTAGCTAGCTCAAAAAATAAATAAAAATATAATTTTTTTTGTATTCAAAAAATGGGCAAAAAGTATGTTCAGCACAAGCGCTATTCATTGCTGAACAAAAGGATACACCACCCCTTTAAAATCTGGGGGAGTCACATCTGTAAAGAAAGTGAGTAAATTCACGGAGCATTATACCAGCCAGAAAACTATACTCACAATTATTTATAGAGTCAGACAAATACTATAATACACCTTTGCCCTATGTAGATGAAGGATTATTGTTTTATTAGATTTTGGCTGATAACACATGAATAAATATATTCATAAAGTCAGACAATAGAGTATAATGTCTTTTCCTATTTAGATATATTAACATTAAGGCTCATTTTTCTCATCCTGTTGTACACTAGACATCTTGCTTTCTGTGTCTCTGTGCTTCATTAGCCTCCATATATATATATAATTTATACTGTCCTTATTAGCAATCAGGCAACCAGGCTTCATTGGGCAAATTGTATTAGAGAATTGTAGTATACAGGGCTCCATTATTTTAAATCACATCTATACAATCACATTCAAACAGTGCAATTAGAGAATTGTGGCATATGTGAATATGTTACAAATGTACTGTGCTATGAAAAGCAATGAACAATGCACAGTCTCTAGCTATGATATGTGATATATGATATTAGATATGTGGAATAAAGACGTGGTTGCCTCTATGAGAGCCCTCCTCTAGTGGACACTTCCCTGTGCAAGGCAACCTAGAAATTCTTACAGGGCTTCATCTACTTTTCAAAAACCCTGGAAATCTGCTGGTTTAACTGAATAAACCTGTTCTGAATCCCCTTACCACTTAAGAGCTTTCAAGGCATTTTAAGTTTTAGTTGTTCTAGCAATAATAAGAAGTTTGCCACTTCATACAAACTCATTTGGGTAATATTTATCTGGAACAAGGGAAAGTTGTGCTCACCACTAATTTTTAAAACCATTAGGCAGGGGTGCAATGAGGCTGTGACCACAAAATACATATAGACAAATACAAGAGTCCTCTGCACTCAACCCATTATCAATATATTTAAGACAGAGACATTTTGTGCATACTGCTACTGAAAAATGCCTTACCCTTTAAGCAAAACAGTGATTGTTTGTCTATATATTGCAATATATTTAAGCTGGCCAACTATGTCAAAGTCATCCCATATCTGGCCAGTCCTATGCTCCATTTTCATCTGATTTATTAAGAATTCTATTGCTTCATTATACATTTTACAAAGGGACTATGTTTTACCTGCAACTTACTTGCTGCTTTCAAAGTAAAACTCCCAAACTTGGCTGCCCTTTTATTAGACACCAGTGGGATCACCTGACTATAACTGGGAAGGGTGGGAGCTACAACATGGAGCTGGTTACTGCTCCTGTAAGGCATTTTTCAGTAGCAGTATGCACAAAATGTCTCTGTCTTAAATATATTGATAATGGGTTGAGTGCAGAGGACTCTTGTATTTGTCAATATTTATCTGGCCCAAGTCTCCCTGTTCAAGAACATGGCCCCTTGCCCTAAGAGAACAATATCTGGAAGAACCAAGTGTATGATACTCTGGGAGGCCTATATAACAATAAAATGCTGCAAAAGCCCTGTCACCACAATGTTATGTTTCCAGCTGAAACATTTTTAGTCCCATCATCATGTGGTTTAGTACCAACACAACATTCAGCTATTGTGTTTTGACTTAGTTTCTGTGTCTGTTCCAGGTCCTGCCAATCCATATACAGTATCTATTCATTAATCAATCCATCCTTAGTGGAATGATAAATAGTCTGCCAGGTTGGTCTAAATATCATAAGGCATTCATACTCTATAGCAGTGGTCCCCAACACGTTGCTCACCAACCCCTTGGATGTTGCTCCCAGTGGCCTCAAAGCAGGTGATTATTTTTGAACTTCTGCTTTGGAGGCAAGTTTTGGTTGCATAAAAACAAGTTGTACTGCCAAATAGAGCCTCTTGTAGGTTGCCAGTGTGCATAGGTGCTACCAAATTGCCGATCACAGCCCTTATTTTGTACCACCCAGAAACATGTTTATTCTTTTATTAATTATTTCCTGTATTATAAATAGGGAATAAATATAAACACATAGGAAGACTGGTATTTTTATTTTAGAAAAGTTGTCAATCCTATAAATTTTTGAAAGGTGGCCTGGTAGTTGGCTCTGCTAAATTTGATTCCAAACTGGGAAGATTTTATATATTTATATAGTGTTTTTTGGCTCTCTCCTATTCTCCAAAACATAGAAGTAGGCTAATATGCTCCTGAATAAATTGGGGCCGTGTAAGCTTTAGGATCCCCTGAAGCCACGGACTGATATATTGTAAATTATGATCAATCTCTGTATTAGTATTAGACAATACTAGTCTAGTCAACATAAGTTCTTAGCTATAACATAAAGCACTGCATTGGGTTTTCTTTATTTGCAACACAAAAAGTATTGCATCCACATTCTTTAACATAGTAATCCCCTATTTTTTAAACACTGCTAAACTCATGAGAATCCTCCACTGGCATTCTACTGCATGCCCGACAGTAGGAGAGTGGATATTAAAGGTTAAAGAGATAGCCAGGTTTCAAGAGTTTTCTGCCAAGACAAAACCAAAGGGATTATAGTAATGCAATAAGGTTGCCTTGACTTTTGAGATAAACATTGGTGGCATGCTGCCCCTATTCTGCCGATCCACTCACACATCTCACTTTGTTCTATTTTTTTTTTACATTTCTTCAGATAATTCCATTTATCTAGAGTGAGCTCTTTCTTAAATTTAATATAGCTGCAACTTAGCTTTTCTTGTATTTCTTTGTATATTGCTTCCATGTTTGTATATCCTTTTTTTCCCCACGCTTCTGTTATTTGTATTATTTGTAACAATAAAAACAATCCTGCAAGGGATCAGCAAAGAGATGATGTCTAAACACTTTTTATTGAGTGTATTTTTTTTCTCAGTGTATTGGTCATACGGCTTCACCTGAGCAAAGAGTCAACACAATATAGCTGAATGCTGTGTTGGTACTAAGCCACAGGATGATGGGACTGAAAATTTTTCAGCTGGAAACACAACATTGTGGTGACAGGGCTTTTACAGCATTTTATTGTAGGCACATTTGATATATTCAAAGTTAAAAAAATATATATTTCATAACCATGAAATACAAAAGTTATATGTGTGTGTGCTTGTATATTGTTATACTGTACATATAGAAACACAGCTATTGTATGTGTAAAATAAGGAATATTAGTAGTATTAAAGGAACAGTTCACTGTAAAAATAAAAACTAGATAAATAGATAGCTTATAAAAAATGTTTCTAATATAGTTAGACAAAAATGTAATCTATAAAGACTGGAGTGACTGGATGAATAAAACAGAACAGTCATATGTAACGTCCACAGGACCGCAGCACACTGACAAACTGTATCCGTTATTGGCTCCAATTCAAGTAGACAAAAAGTGGCAACTTTCAGGCCTCACAGTCAAAAACCATTAAAATTAACAAAATACAAATGATCAGAATTAGGAAACATAGGAAGATCTGAGACGCTTGTATTACCTTTCTTGCAGATCTTCCTATGTTTCCTAATTCTGATCATTTGTATTTTGTTCATCTTAATGGTTTTTGATATGTCAGATTATGTATATCAGTGTATTCTTTTTGTTATTTCTTATCTATTTCACTTAGATTGATTTGATTGTACATAGTGAATGACAATGCACTTTTATATACTGACTATTTATGGACATTTGTATCAAAACCTGATGGACCATGAGACACAACATACTAATAATGGATACTTAATGGACACTTTTTATTGAATGGGATGGAGGGATTTCAAATGGATACTTTTGTGATACATGGTTCATGGTTGTAATTGATTGAAACTGGTGTTCCCGCCCACCACTTCCCCTGACCTTGCCCCGACCTCACAGCTATTTAACACTGAGTGTTGTGTAAGAATATAAGCGTGATAAACGGCCCTGTGAGGCCAGAAACGTTGCCACTTTTTGTCTACTTGAATCAGAGCCAATAAATATCACAAAGCATAACGGATAGAATTTGTCAGCGTGCTGAGGTCCTGTGGACTTTACATATGATTTTCCTAACCCGTGGCAGGTTGTGTAATTTACTGCTAAGCACCCGATTCCCAAGGGAGAATATACAGAGGTAGAGCACTTCACTATTGTGTGGAATAACAGAACACTACTTCCTGCTTTTCAGCTCTCTAACTCCGAGTTAGTCAGCGACTTGAAGGGGGGCCACATGGGACATAATGTAACTGTTCAGTGAGTTTGCAATTGATCCTTAGCATGCATCTTAGATTAAAAGCAAACAGTCATGACCATGACCCCCTTAAGTCACTGATTGGTTACTGCTTGGTATCAGTGGAAACCAAGAGAGCTGAAAAGCAGGAAGTTGTGTTCTGTTATGTTTGACATCCAGTCACTCCAGCCTTTATACATTACATTTTTGGCTAACTAACTATATTGAAAACATTTTTATTTTGCACAGCCTATTTACCCAGTGTTTATTTTTAAACTGAACACTTCCTTTAAGGTATAAATATTTACATGTGAGAAATGTGATAGATATCTAGTGCAAAATATACTGAAAAATACCTTCTTTTCCACACCACAAGCCCCCTCTTATAAATGATCTAAATTACTTTCCCTGCTCTCTCTATCTCTTTTTATTCTATTATTTCCTCCTCATACATATTCTTTTCTCCATGTTTTATCATTACCTCAAATTTTTTCATCTACTCTTCCACTTTTCCTTATAGCCACCCCTTGTCTATCCCCCTTCTCCCTCTGTATACAGTGTCTCTTGTTTTACAAACCCCTTACCCTTTCTGTGTATTTACCTCCACGTCCCTCAATATTCAAAGAAGAACAACTGCGATGGCAAGCCTAATGTCACACTTGCCATTCTTTTGGCTGAGAAAATGGACGACTATGCAAGATCTGTACAGAACTTAAATAAAAATCAGGTTACTTGCAACAACAGGGATTTTGGTGTGTTATATTTTTTATAATGGAAGTTTAAACAACATAATAATGTTTATATATTGAGCTCAATACATGTTGAGCAAATAAAGTTCAGCCTTGCATAAAAAAGGGCATTAACATTTGCCTCTTTATAGGTCCTTGGTAAGGCCTCATCTGGAGTATGCAGTGCTGTTTTGGGCTCCACTCCTTAAAGGAAAAGTAACACCAAAAAAATGAAAGTGATTTAAAGTAATGACAATGTCATGTACTGTAGCCTTGCTCTAGTAAAACTGATCTGTTTGCTTCAGAAACAAAACTATGGTTCATATAAACAAGCTGTTGTGTAGCAATGGTGGAAATTGAAAAACGCTGTATGGCACAGGTTAAATAGTGGATAACAGATAACACCATTATGTTATACAGAGCTTATCTGCTATCTGCTGTGTAACTTGAGCCTTTTCTCCTTTGAATGACTGCCCCCATGGCTAAAGTAGTATTTTTGAAACAAACAGTTTTACCAGTGCAGAGCAACACTGCATTATATTTGTATTACTTTAAATACTTTAATTTTTTATGTTACTGTTCCTTAAAGAGGTTGCGATGGCTGATTCAGTTAATGCTTTAAGAGTGGCTTGGATGATTTCTTGGACAGACATAATATCCAAGGCTATGGTGATACTAAAATTTACAATTAGAATAGATATTGGTATGTGCAGTTTATGTGAGGGAGGGACTGAATGTGATGGACTTTGGCCTTTTTTCAACGTAACTTAACTATGTAACTATACTGTATAGTTAATTGGCTTCTAGTAAAACTGAATCCATGTGTCAATGCAAGTGATTTAGATTATAAACTCCACAGGGGCAGGGACTGTGCTATGGAATATCTAATACAATAATACAAAATTATGTTGTATCAAAACCAAGAATTGCAATTTCACATTTTGCACCAATTATTTAAAAAAAAAAATCTGAACCAATTTTGTCAGCAATTCCTGCATAATACTCTACTATAGAAAACTAGAATTTATTCCAATAGCCTGGACCAATGTTCTTCCAGTGCTCCTGTAATGGTCCCAGGATAGGGTTAAACAGTTTGTACTTAATTTCATACAATTTCCGTGAAGACAGAAAAAAAGTACCCATTTTAACACCAAAAGATTTTAACTGGAAGATGGCTTAGTCTTCTAAGAAGATGCTCAAAGTGTTTCTTACAGGGCAAGCTTAAAAGATAGGCATAAAACAAGAAAACAAGAGATGATTGGCCTTTAGGCAAACCATTCTGAGTAGAAATAATGTGGAGCCATATCAGGGCAGGCATGTCAGTGCAGGTGGGCTGAAAGCAAGGAATGTGCGTGTGAATAAAGATAAGTTCAAACCTCTAAGCACGGCACCTCTGTTTATAAGATCCTGTCAGCAGCCCATCACTGATATCCATAAGGAGTTCACAACCCTGCTGTTAAAGGCCCATTAAACATAACTCTTACAAGTCTATCCAATATGAAAGTACATTTTAAACTTCATTCAATTTATATGTAAGCAGTTAAAGCGTAAGATACCAAAAGAAAGACTATATTTTACACATTTCCATCTGTTAATGAATATTAAACTACTGGCAGATTCTGTCTCGGCTCAGTGTGAGAGAGGGAGGTGCATTGTTCCTGAAGTCTATATTCCATTTACGATTGTCATAGCCATAAAAGAAATAGTTGTATATAAACTTACATTGTTTTCACCACTTAGCAGCAACAGTTGGTCTGGGTTCAAGAAGACTGACAGTAATGTTTATTAGTAATCTTACAGACTAGATAAAAAATAATAGAGGCTTATATTGTCATTTACAACATACTCATGCCCATCCAGTTATGGCCAAATCACTCTCTTCACTTGATTGGGGCAGAAGTGAGCCCAAGGATATGCATGTTGACCAGAGTATCAGCATCCATACACCAGGCTATTGTTAGGTTCACCTAATAGTAGGGATTCACCGCACCCAAGATTCGGTTTGGTATTCGGCCAGGATTCAGCCATTTTCAGCAGGATTCGGATTCGGACAAATCCTTATGCCTGGCCGAACCGAATCTTTAAAATCATGTGACTTTTCGTCACAAAAGTAAAAAAGTTTTTTTCTCTCTTTTACCCTCCCCCTCACTGATCTGCATATGCAAATAAGGATTCGGTTCGGTATTCGGCTGAATCTTTCGCAAAGGATTCAGGGGTTCGGCCGAATCCAAAAAAGTGGATTCGGTGCATCCCTACCTAATAGTAACAGTGTGTAAATTAATTAGATACAGTGACTCCAGCATAAAAAATAGTTATCATTATTGTACAGAAAGTAACCACTCTGGGAGGCCCAAAACATTAGAAGGGTGGTCCAACCATGAAAACCAATTATTGTGAAATTTCAGGGTGAATACTTAATAACCCTTTTAGATATATGAGATATTGGTTGTCATGATCAATTTTTCATATATCAGACACTTTCTTATTAGTCAAGTGGGGCTGGACCATATGTGAGACTTCAAATTGGGTGGTTAACCTTTAAAGTAACTTTTTGTATGTTATAGAATGCCCATTTCTAAGCAACTTTTAAATTGGTCTTCATTATTTATTTTTTATAGGTTTACAATTATTTGCCTTTTCCTTCTGACACTTTGTAGCTTTCAAATGGGCGTCGCTGACCCCATCTAAAAAGCAAATGCTCTGTAATGCTACGCATTTATCGTTATTGCTGATTTTTATTACTCATCTTTCTATTCAGGCCCTCTCCTGTTTATATTCCAGTGTCTTATTCAGATTGATGCATGGTTGCTAGGGTGATTTAGACACTAGCAACCAGATTGTGTAAAATGCAAATTGTAGAACTACTGAATAAAAAACGAAATAACTCAAAAACCACAAATAATAAAAAATTAAAACCAATTGCAGATTTTTTTAGAATATCACTCCCTGCATTATACTAAAAGTTATCTCAAAGGTGAACCACCCCTTTAAGTGGACTATAGTTCTAAGGGGGGGGGGGGAATTTGCAAATAAAACTTTGCATGTTGCAATTTAATATTCTTCATTAGGCTTTTATTGCATTGTGAATCTTAATTGCACATTGCAAATCTTTGACACCTGCTTGAAGGTAACAACTTTCTCATTAAGAAGTTTTATTACATACACTACCGCAAACTATACATTCACAATAGGTATCCTACTGTTGTGTGAAGGGGAAAAGTGTTCGCAAAGGCAAAATTTTTGACTTTGCCAACATTTATTCACATGATAAACAAATTGCGAACGATTTTTGTGTTAGTGCCCAATATTACATTCCCCTGTAAGTGTTGTGCAGCATTATTCTGTGTGGGAACCACTGGTATTCAATCTGTTTAATGATTGGGAAAAGAAAAAAATCTGGCTGTGTATGCTGATACTATGTGAAATAACAGAATCATGCATCATATGTATTATCCATGCAGGGGGGACTTGGACAATCTGAGATTTAATGAAAATAAATGTTTTTTTTTTTTTAAATTTTGCATTAACAAATATCCTGGTTATTTACAAAATCAAGAGAATAATTGAGAAAAAAAAAAGATTTAAGAGTACTCTTAGATTATAATACCAAATGGTCAATCAGAAGCAATAAAGACTAGCATGATAGAACGAGTTAGGCCTATTCTAGATTAGGCAGTGCAGGTTTGGCCTCCAGTACATTTATGACATTGTGGAATGTGGAACTATAGAATTGTGAAGAAACTAATAAAAGGGAAAGCAATCCTTGTATCTCTATATCCCACCCTGTGGGGGATACAGATACATACCTCCCAACATTTTTGAAGTAAAAAGAGGGACAAAAATGTTTTCTGCATGTAGTGTGGCAATTTTTTTTATCACACCCATTTTTGTGGCCACACCACGTAATTACCATGTTCATTATAAAAATTTAAAAATATTTCTCCTTATCTAAACTGTTATAATTACTTATTTTCTTATCTCAAAATTGTTACAAAGTATCTTAGTTGCATCTGTTAGCTGTACTGGCCTCTCTGCCAAAAGCCAATTAAGTTAGAAACTTTGTTTATTTTTCTGGCTGTTCAGTGCAGAGAAAAGAGGGACTTTCCAGTACAAATGAGGGACCTCAGGTTGAGCTGTCAAAAGAGGGACTGTCCCTCTGAAAAAGGGACTGTTGGGAGGTATGCAGATATGATTACAATATATATAAATATTTAAAGCGACCATTAAACAAACTATTAGTTTCCTTTATCACCAATAAACCTTTTAAAAGAATAGTTTCAGGATGGCTTTTTGTCTGAAGATGCAACACTTTATATCAAGGGCAAAAGCTGATTTTGGAAAAGCTGAATAAAATTTTTGTAGTTTTAAGTGCAATGCCAAATCTCCCGAAATTGCCCAATATCATGCAAATACTTGTCAAATGATTGTTGCTTGGAAATGTGTTTAAGCAACTATTGTCTAACAAGTGATTGCACAAGCAGTTTCAAGGAATTGACAGCCAGTAATGAGGGGGATTTCAGAAGAACTGGAGCTACTAGCAAGTAAAAAACATGGATATGAACTGCCCAAAATCACCAATAAAAATGTGTAAGGGAGTAATGTTAAAGGAGAACTAAAGCTTAAATAAAGATGTAGGCTAGAAATCTTGTACGTTATGGTTTAAGTTTCGTACTAGCCCAAGGCAACCACAGCCCTTTAGCAGGGAAAATCTGTGCCTCCAAAAGATGCCCCAGTAGCAATAAGTTCAGTATATAAAATATTTAACCATATTAATTTTTAGGGTTTAGTTCTACATTAAGTTATAGTTTGCACCAGGTCTAAGCTAAGCAACTAAGCATATGTTTTCTCATGAACCTTGGTCAGTGAATGCTACTTGCTATATGGTTGCACTGAGTTGTTAGACAAAAACTATACCCTTTATTGCATTTCTCCTATAATATAATGCTGATCCATAGACTGGTCTATTTGCCATTTTGTAGTTTGAAAGGAATATTTTTTTCCCTTTGGAAGTTGAAAGGTAGATAACTTTGTATAAATCCTTTCCCCTTACATTGACTAGCTTAAAAGTCTGACCTATTTTTAAAAAAGAGTGCAATTCTGATTGAACTTAATTAATACACTGACTCAAACATAAAATTACATTTGTAGGTTCTGTGCACCCTCTGAAGTCAAATTGCTTTGCGCACGACTGCACTCGGTTGCGCACGTGCGTCATCGGTTGCGCACGGTTGCGCACTTGCGTCCTCGGTTACGCATGCGCGTCCCCGGTTGCGCACGGTCACGCACGCACGTCCCCGGTTGCGCACTGCTGCAGCGGGGCCCGAAGTGCCTGGACCGACACTGGCTGTCAGTTTCTGGTTGTGGTAGAAGGAAGAAAAGAGAGCTTTTAAAGTCATCTTTTTTACAGATAAAACAATTCGTATTTTGAAAAATATTTATAGATTTATTGCACTGCAGTCTCTAATGAAAAGATTTCCTGAAACAGACAGTAACATATGCAGATGCAGTCACTTTCTATTAATTGCTGTAGATCATGGCAAACAAAGTTTAGGAAGTCAGAGAGGTATTGGGTAAAGATGCCCTTATTTATTTCTTTGTTTTGTACATCTGTTGTGCACCTGCAAATTAAATATGTATTGCCAATGACAGTACTGTTTACTTTAATTTATAGGTCTGAATAGGCAAGAACATGGATACCCATATCTTACATACAGTATGTGCTGCTACAGTATGCAGTGTTGAATACACAGACAGATGCAATTCTTTACAAATTCTGATTTCACTAATCAAGCAACTATCTGCTCCTGACTCCTTGTGCTACCCATTGTGAGTTAAAGAACTGTCACTACAACTATGAGCTTTCATATCATAGTGAATATTTAAGAAATGT
Organism: Xenopus petersii; assembly: GCA_038501925.1. Classification (NCBI taxonomy): domain Eukaryota; kingdom Metazoa; phylum Chordata; class Amphibia; order Anura; family Pipidae; genus Xenopus; species Xenopus petersii. Next base: position 90,340,242 of record CM076677.1, read on the forward strand.
AAATACAGTCACATAGTAACTAAATATCGCTATAAACCTAACTCAATGATAAATCAATATCCCAAAGAGAAAACAAAATAAATGCTTCTCATTAAAGCAAATATGCAATGTTATAACTAGAATAGAATATGATAATGTAAATATTCAGTAAGCTTAATGCAACTTTAAAGAATTCACCCTTCTTAACCTGTAAATCCATAGTCCCCTGGTATATATATATATATATATATATATATATATATATATATATATATATATATATATATATATATATATATATATATATATATATATATATATATATATATATATAATAATTGGATGTGCATCCTATATACCGTTTTGAGCAATGTTTATCTTTTACTCAGTGCTGCAATTGCAATACATACTGTATATATACTTTAGCAGTGACATTATGTCAGTAACATGCTTTGTAACTTGCTACCTCCTAAAAGTCTTCAACTTCTATTTGACAATGTTGCCCGAAAGGCTACAAAGTTCATGTGCCCTTAGGTGCTGATTGTATACTGGAGCGTAGTGAAGGGGAACCTGCAGCTTAGTCCAAAGTAAACACATGTAGCAGGAGAGGAATGTCTACTTTAATTAGTGATGTTTACAAAGATAACATGCCAGGGTCAGGTTTGTTTATGCATTATCTCCTTGTATATGAGATCTAAGAATTCCATATTTTACTGCAGGTCTGTGCAACATGCAGCTAGCGTGACAAAATGCAGGTCTGGCTATCAGATGCTGAGATAAATTTAGATTATCTCTCCATTTTAGGCCTCAGAAAATATATTCACTGAGAAGTATTATACAACAATACTAACTAATAACCGGAAGAGGATCGATTCATGGTGTTTGCTGGAATAACCCTGGGCTGGTGCAGTTTTCTGCTGATAGGAGCACCGGCCCAGGGTTTCAGGTAAGTAAATACATTCACTTGGGGGTGCCTAACATTTGGCACCCCCAAGTGTGAAACCACTTTTCTTCTCCTTTAACGAAGTAAATACAGTGAGCGTCAATAAAATGAGAATAGAAGGATTTATGTATAAATATATATCTACTGCCCATATTCCTATCTGTAATTTCACTTGTTTTACCAACAGAATTCTAGATTGTAAGCTGTCAAGATCAGAACACCACATCAAGGATATGGTTAATGCCAGGTGTGATTAACAGAAAACAAGTGCCACAGGGCAGGTGGTAAGGACAGGGCCCTGTTGTGGCCTGCGCCATCTGCCCCTCTTTAACTAGTGCTTCTAAATGGATGGGTGGAGGATGTCTTTGTGTTTCCCCTTTCTTGCCCTCACCAATACAGGGATGACTAGCAATTCCTAAACAGCAGAACACAGTGTAAAAATATGGCCCATGTTTGAAACAGATAAAATATTTCATTAAGTGAAGTAAATGAATGTTATATTCAAGGGGATTTGGTGATTTTTATTGTACAAATGATTTTGTTTTGGCAACTGGGCTACAACTTAAAGATGTACAAATTAGGCTTGCATTAATCCCTAATACATGTTCATTTCCCTTATCTTTGAATATTTTGAAGCTTGAACAGTAGATATCCAAAATGTTATAAACATATTAACTACATATAGTTAAATGAGCAATTTTCTGTCTGTAAAGGAGAGTAATGAAATTCCCACACCCAGCTGTCCATATCTACCTGGTTGTAGATCACATGACAGAGCCATTACATGCTTACAGGGAAACTTTCCATTAAGATACTGGAAATATTTAATCCTCAGAGAGCAGCACTGCATTAAGATGATAAGCTTTCAAACAGACATCATGAAGCAATATTATTCCTTTATAAGAACAGCAATTTTAGGAAATCACTATCCACGCGATGTGGATGAAAACATGAGTTGAGTTTTGTTACGTCAGTCAGGATCTGTATGATCACTTTGTCTTCACGTCAGCCTCTCTATTTCCCTCATGATCTATTTCCCGCTTATTCTATTTCCCTGGGCTATGCTGAGTCATTCTTTTAATCACTGGCTTCTAGCTTATCCCTAAAGTGAAAAGTGCTTTGCTAAGGCAAATCAGGTATAAACTGGATCCCAAGATACCTATCTACATGCTCAGTCTCTGCGATTAGCAAAGCAATTTACCATGCAAATCACATCCAGGAATCTCTCACCGAGCCTTGATACTGTGACACTCCGCCAACACCAGCTGCTCTCTTTCTGCCAGTTTGTCAGGAAATATCTATTTTGTACATTCCTGACATCATTTTAGACTTTTACTGGAGATATTGCAGTAGAGAACGTAGGAGTAATTCTACCCCTGAAGACAAAGGTTCCCAAACTGTAGAGCTCTCCCCATGCGGGCCCACAGAGGTGGCTTTGCAGGGCAGCCTGTGCCACATACAGATAGATGTGCCACTTGTCTGGTCTTAAACCAGTAGCCCATTATTTCTTTGGACTTTCCAGTTTGAAATTGCCTGTCCGGCTTTTGATGGTCTGACAAAAATCTGCCCCAGTGCCCACCTGTAATATCACCACACTGCCTCCTAAACGTTACCTGCCCCCATCCCTGGTACCAACGTCCTGCCCTATGATAGGTTTCTGTCACGGGCAGAGGGACCAATCCTATTTACAGAGAGAGGAGAAATGTGCAAACTTGAGTGGACAATTTTTGTAAAAAAAAAACAATCTTTTTAATATCTCTTCCCCTTTAATTAGGAAGTGGTAGACATTACATATAATGCATGCATGATGATGAACTAATTGTTTTTAACTCCTTTTAAATAATATTGCTTTAATCTGACAGTCTAATTATTATGACTGCAGGATCGTATCACTGTGTTAACATTACACCTATGAAATGGAATAGTATAATTTGTCTAAACCTACAATTTGACCTGAGTTGCTTTTTGGCAGGACACTGCCAAAAAATTGTTTCACAAGATACATAACAGGATCAATTATTTGAGAGCCATGTATAAGTTTACTATTCTGCTGCCTGGGAAAGCCTAGTCTTATATAGTTAGGAGAGTTGTGAACTGACAGCCCTGGCTGTAAGAACAAACATCGGAACCTTAAATTCTGACACACAGTATGATACAAGGCAGGTTAACCCTGTACCAGCTATGGCAGGTTGTACCAGCTATGGCAGGCTTCATGTGAACATCACAAAGAATAACAAATATCCCAGAAACACAGACTCTAAAGTGCTTGGCAGTCACCTACTTGACTACAAGCACTGTAAATTCTACAATCTGCGGCAGGTAAAGGGTTAAAGAAATTAAAAGTAATTATAAAGGCTCTTAGGGCATGTAACTACTGAGATCTGAAAAAAAACCAAGGAGTGGAGCTGCAGCATTGTATACATTATGACTACCATGACAAGACACCTTGGATCATAGTTGAAAGCAGTAAATCTTTAATATCTTATTCAAATCTACAATATATTAGGTCCCATACCATCAATGTATCATCTTCTGTAAATTAATTAGGGCTGTGCTGAATGATTGCTTTGTTTGCTCTAGCTGAAATTGATCCCTTTACTGTAATTTGTCATGCCATTAGGCAGAATAACCTTGGTGTAATTTTTTTTTCTTTCCTCTATGCATAAAATTCATTTATTATATTTATTTCTAGCTGCTGCAAAGACCATTAGACAACCTGCCTTATCTTGTTAGCATTGTTTTAGCTAATAGTCATAAGGCTTTATATGTTTTAATGACTTCAGAATACCTTCAGGACTCAGGAAGTATATTTTTAAGTCCTTTTCAATTAAAATCATAAAATTATGGGTGTGTTGTGGCACCCATTAATTAAGTATAAGTAATGAGCAGGTGTGCTGCAGAGTGACAGCTAAAAATTAGCTGTGCAGAAGAAACATTTCTATGTTTTGTACAGATACAGCTAGAATTGTTTTGGCTCATTATAAACAAAGATATAATAAGTAGGAGGAGTTGCAGAATAAACCAACTTGTTACAAAACTCTGAAACAAGGAAAGCTGGTTCAGATTCAGTTAAGCATTCAGACAGCTCAAACTTCAAACAATTATACTTCCTATTGAAAGGGGTGGTTGACCTTCGAACAACTAGTTGTTTTTAGAAAGATCACCAAGAATAATGACGTTTTCAATGACTTTGACCGTTTTTCTAATATTGAAGTGTCAAGTGTCTTTTTTTTTTCACCTTCTGAAGCAGCCCTAGGAGGGGGGGGTCGCCGATCCTGTAAACTGTTCTAAATGGGTACATTTAGTTGATACATTTCTTATATTTGTCCCTGCTGAGCAAAATCTCTGGGTTTCATTACAGGCAGCTGTTAGAATTGATACAATAGTTGCTAATACTCCAGAGATGCTGCTGAGAAATGTATCAACTAAATGTTGCAAAATCGTAACAGTTTAGAGGCTGCATTTGAATTACTGAGCTGCTAGAATCAAACACCAGAGACAGGAACATTCAACTTTAAACTAGATTTTGGAGAAACAGTAAAAAATAAATAATGGAAAGTAATTGAAAAAAGTCTTTATTTCTGGGGAACAATCTAAAAACAACTGAATTGAAAAAAGTGCTTGGAAGGTGAAAAACCCCTTTAAAGGGGACCCGTCACCAAAAAAAATATTCAAAATCCTATTTTGTCACATCAGTAAAGCAAAATGAACTTTAATTACACTATATCAATTATCTGAATCTTGTTTCCTTCAGTCTGGGAATTCATAACTACAGCAAGCAGGCCGGAGCTATTTTGTGGACACTGTTATTAAGGTAAGTCTTGCATCATCTCAGAATCTTGTTTGTGCACCAGAATGGGGGACCTGATGTCCATTTCCTTGCCCTGACTACACAATTAAACAGTGAAGAGAACAGGGGAATGTGGGGAGAGCAGTGACATCTAGGAAGTGCTGAATGGAAAGAAAAAAGTAATTGTCTGCTCCGCATAGAGATGGGGCAGATAATATTTGATTGACAGATGAGATTTTTAAATGAGCCCACAACAGCTATGAATGCTTTGATAAAAAATAGAAATTGGATTTCATGTTTCATTTGAAAAGGACTTTTATAATACAGATTTTTGTGTATTTTTATATTGCTATATACAGTATTGCATTTTCTATTCTGTTCCTGCATTCTGTTAACCCTGGGGTTGCTGATTCTCAGTTGAGTCATAAGCCTTGTAGTAGCAGTCAAATAAATCTCTGAAACTGCTAAAAATAGAAAAAGTAAAGTGCAAGAGTGCTCTGAGAAAGACCCTGAGTAGGTTTATATCAATTCTTTTTTTTTGGGTGTACACCCCCTATAATAAAATCATTTCCTCCACTAAACAAAGTGGAGAAAAGAAAATACCATATATTTGTGGTAAATGAAGTGCTTGGCTAATAAGTAATCACACAGCAAGTCCTTTCATGTAAATGCATTTGCTTTTAGCTCTAATGTCCCATTCAGCAAACAATGCCGGGAGTTCTCCACACAATGCCCTCAATGTGCAATAAGCTGTGCAGTTTATTTGTTGTACAGGTGAACATGTGTAGCCCATTATCCCTTTTTTACTCTACACTTCTCCTTCCCTCCTTCAGGTTTTATGGCTGAATGGAGACCTTAAGTGACTGAGACTTCAAATCTCCACTACCCGGGGGCCCTAATTCAGCCTGATGCACGCTCACTATAAAATCCCCTGTCTTAGCTTGGAATCCCAGCCAGCACAAACTCTGCTATTCTTTTATCTTCCACTGAGGGGGTTGGCAGGGTGCCACACATTACTTTCTGAACCCTTTAACTGCAGAATTCCTCTGTGCGCATGCCCTTGGATGGGAAATAGGGGGAGTTAAATAACCTCTGAAACTATTACAGGCTAACAGAGATCTCTGAGCTGAGTAGAAACAAAGAATTAGGCTTTTTCCTTTAGTGTGTTTAAAATAGAGAGTTGTTATGATATTTAAAAGAAACTGTATGTGTTCTCTCTTCTTATAGAGAAAGATGGAATACACTGTAGGGCAAGACAATGCAGCAAAGGAATATTAGTTAGTATTTTTCTCTTTTTTCATATTAGAAGTATGCAGGAATGTTTGGAGTACCAAATATAATATTCTTCTAACACATTAAACCTGGATCTATTGTAATGTTACTAGTGTACTAAAACATATTTAGGAGTGGTCATGGGTCCTAAATTCAGTGTGCTTCTGTCCAGCAGTACAGAAACATTGCTGAGTTACAGAAATGCTACACAAGACTTATAAGGAATTATTCACATTGATATTGTTGGGCTGGGCTTGGTGGGAACATTTGAAGGTATGGTAGATGCAGGGGTTAAGTCCAGGACTTGAACATAGGTAGTTAAGTATGGATTCCATAATGCCTGAATATATAATTATTGAATCTATTATACATGCAACTCATCAAGGGCAATACACTTTGTTTGCATGTAAGTATACAACAAGGACTTACCATGACAAACCTTGGCTTGTAAGTTAAATTAGCAGAGTGGGAGTTATTACCATTTACATGTATGACTTACGCAGCACTAACTTGAAAAATAAGCTATGTGTCATACTGAACCTGTTTGAACCCTAAATAATTATTTCCCTGTCCCATCTGAGTGGGACAATAAGCCTTTAATTGAACCCATCCTACACTCCCCAAATCCCACAGCATTTTTACATTTCACTGAAGTGAGAATATTAGGTTATAGAATGTAGTTCCATAAATCTATTGCTGAAATACTCTAAAGGAACACTGCATTTTGAGAACAGTCTGACATGCTGACAGCTTGCTTTAGTCAAAGGTCAGTAAGTAACAGAATTATGCTATGCACTAGAATGATCAATACAGGTACAGAACAAGCCTTTGGATGTACTGTGCAAGCACAATATCATGTTTCTGCCAACTCTATTTTTTTTTACCATGGTAATGTTTCTTTTTTACCAAAAACAAAAAAAACTTATGTATCACTCAAATTGCAGAACCTTGGTGAGCAACTAAAGCCAAAATAAGTATATTTATGAAAATGGAAAGGGCTGCATTATGATGTTCCATATACAGTGCAAGATGTGCTATACCACCTTATTAGTTATTAGCATTCCCATGTCATTTACTCATGCACTTACTTATAAAGTTACCATTATGGAAGAAAGATGCCCAATTGCCCCAAAAGTTGAGCCAGGGGATCAAGACTATAATCTTGTCTTAAAGTCTTGCATAGATTCTGTAGTCAGGCAGTGAATGTATGTGGTAGAGTGCTAGAGTGTTTTATGGTTTCAGTACATGAATCCAAATGTATTGGGGGGATTAAACATTAAAAATGAGTGGTAGATTTCAGTGCTGCCCTGATCTCTAACACCCCCTAGAACAGAATGACATTCAATGGCTCATTGCAGCCAAACCTGTTCTTACAAACTGACACATTTATTTGCTGTGAAAAATGTACCAATTCTTTCAACCCTGTCTGTGCAGGAAAGTGTTAATATATGTGAAAACATTTCAACTGCTGGAAATTCTTCAAATTTAAAAAATAGCACCCTTGTTTTGATAGGACACATAATATGAGTTAAGATTACAATTTTAATTATGATCTGCTAAGTATTGGAGTTATGCGTGTCAAAAAGATCACATAATAGAGCTCCCATAATCCTTAGCCAGTGGTTAACTGCATAGTTAAATTGAGTTGAAAAAAGACAAAGTCCATCAAGTTCAACCCCTCCAAATGAAAACCCAGCACACTGTATTAGATTGCCAGGAGCCAGTTATGTGTATCGCACACACCACTTTTTTCAAAGGCAAGTTTGCAATATAAAGGCGGCCATACACAGGCTGACTAGGCTCATAGCCAACTGATTCACAGAGGGAGAAACAATACGCCTCTGCTGCTTTATTTACTTATTTAATTCCACTTTATTCAAAGAAGAAAGTTGCCCCTGGAACACAGTAATGCTGTGCATTATATGTGCCTATTAGATAAACAACAAGTTGCATATTCTGTTGCCTATGTAAGCTGCCAGTCTTGTCTGCCTTTGCACTGCATGATTATGAAGCCCTTCTCAGTGGGAAATGTTACATTACGCCACCAGCATGCAAATGAGCACAAGAAGCATGTCACTTACAGATTTCCCCATGGTTAAGTCAATTGTTAGTGCACAATGAAACAAATGAGCCCAACTTGGAAAAATATGCACTATTGTCCTGTTGCCAACACTTATTTTTTGTGTGTGTTTGACAACTTGATAAATCTGTACAGTAAATGAGATTTTTCCCAAACTATTGCTGCAGTTTTAGTGTTTGGTATGTTGTAAGATGCAGTCCTAAATATAAGCATGTGTTTAGTTTTAGAGGCACATTTATCGAAGGTCAAATTTCAAATTTGTGTGAATTTTTTTAACTTTAACAAATTTGAATACACTCGAAATTCGATTGGGGGTTATTTAATAAAAAAATTGAATATCTAAACCTCGAACTAATACTACCAACCCGAAAACTCGAGTCGAATTCGAATCGAATTTGACTAAACTCGAATCGAGGATGTCAGGAAGGCCTAGTAACAGCTTCAAATTGGTCACTTGACCTCTCCCATTGACTTATACATGAACCTGGCAGGTTTTAGATGGCAAATAGTCAAATTCAAATTTTTAGAGGGGCAAGGTTTGGTAAATCTTGAAATTCCGGAATTCGAATTAAAATTTGAATCGAGTTTGGATTATTCACAATTCAAATTTGAGAAAATGAATTAGAATTTTCAATTCGACCCTTAATAAATCTGCCCTTTAATATATGATTGCAACTAATGTGGTTGGATCACTATAACCTGCTAGCCCAGAGATTAGTACCCTACAGGACTAATTTCAGTTATTGAGTATACTCTGTAAAGTGCTGTGTCATATGTTTGCGTTATACAAATAATAATTATGATCATTTGTCATATCATGTTATTGCATAAGTGTGGGGAATTCTTCATGGATTCTCCTTGGCAATTATTTTCAGATGTTTGCAACTCTGAGCCACAATACCATCATCCAGACTGATTTCTGATTTGAAAATTAAGCATAGGCGCATGCTCTTACATCGGCCAGTATTTGTATAAAGGATGTATAAACCCTACTGTTTTAGACTGCTGGAACATGGTGCTTTATAATTACAGGTATGGGATCTGTTATCTAGAATGCTCGGGAACAAGGGTTTTCTGGATAAGGGGTCTTTCCATAATTTGGATTTCCATATCTTCTAAAAAAATTATGTAAACATTTAATAAACCCAATAGGATTGTTCTGCGTCCAGTAAGCATTAATTATATCTCAGATGGGATCCGATACAATGTACTGTTTTATTATCACAGAGAAAAAGACATTTTTAAAAACTTGAATTGTTTGATTAAAACAATGTCTATTGGAGATGGACTTCCCATAATTCAGAGCTTTCTGTATAACAGGTTTCCAGGGAAGAATTGTCTGGATAATATATTTCTAATACAATACATTCTAGGTTGTCTTGTCAGGGTTTAAAAGTTCCATTGTGTTCAAGGTTACAAGTATGAGGATTTCCTTTTTATCACATTATTTCTTAGTCTGTTTCCTAGGATACTGGAAAGGGTTGAAGAATAAGCTTCTAATGATGTGGTAATAGTATATAAAACAACAGAAACTTTTACTTTCATAAAATACTTGGGCCTGAGACATAGGAGCTTTATTTGGGAGAAATAATATGTTGATTCAGTAGAAAGGGAATGAAAGGGAATATTTCTTTTACACTGACGTATAGTGTCAACACAAAACAATCCTTACTGCTAATATTTCTTCACAAGGCCTGTCTACCTTAGCCAGCAATCTCTCCACACTAGTGATAATAAAGGATGTTGCTGTGCAAAGATTAAAAATTGGTACCCACTATGTTAGAATTGGGAAAATGACTGGCTCACAAGAAGCAAAGCATGACTATTTTAATTGCATTACTACATATGAGGGGTTATTTATCAGTCCGATTTTATCCCAACATTTTCTGCTACAAACTACGATCAAATCCGCTCGGGTTTTTTATGCTGATTTATTATTACATTTTCCCGAAAATTTGCTTTGCTGGAAAAAAATCAGATTTTCATGATTTTTTTTGATTTTTCACCCGATTTCTTATGCATTTTTGCCCAAAAACACTGAAAACTTTGAGGTATTGCACGAAACCCAGCACACATCAAAAAATCTTCGGGACTTCCACCATTGACTTATATGCAACCTCGACAGGAGATGCCGGATTTTCTTATTTGGACTTTTCCATCCTCTGGGTTTAATAAATTCCTAAAAAATTGTGATTTTATAAAAAAAAAAATCTACATTTTTTCGGGATTTCTGCATACTGAGTTTAGTAAATAACCCCCTTATTGTCTTCATTTCAGTATAGCCTGGCTGTAAAATGTAGGCTTTTGCATATGCTGCTGTTTTCTATTAGGTTTACTGTGTTCAGCCATTTTTAATCTTTTGTCTAAACTTTTCCTCGTCTGATCTCTTTTGTAATGCCTTACATCATTAATTAGCTGACTTCAAAAGCCCCACCTGAAAAACTATTAGTTTCACATAAAAATATCATGTTATGTGTAAATGTTATTGGGAATTTTTTAATTCCCTGGTGTTACTGGCCCTTTAAAGGGTTTGTTCTCCTTTGTTAAATTTTGGTATGATGTAGAGAGTGATAATTTGAGACAATTTGCAATTGGTCTTCATTTTTCATTATTTGTATTTTTTTTAATTACTGCACTCCAGTTTGGCATTTCAGTAGCTATTTGGTCGCTATGGTTCATATTCCCTTAGCAACCAGGGAGTGGTTCGTGACTAATAAAAAAATGAAGACCAAATGAAAAATTGCTAAGAATAGGCCATTCTACAACATACTAAATGCTAACTTAAAGGTGAACCACCCCATTAAACTTATGGGGCCAATTTACTAGTGTATTACTAATCATATTTTGTTCATTTTCACAAATTGTATCTTTTAGTGTTAAAAATCATGGACTATATGTTAATTACTTTAGACCACAAAAAAACACCAAAAACATAATACAAAACATTGCCATCTAAAAGCTGTTGAGGTCATGTAGTCAAGTCAATGGGATTTGTCCTTTTCCAATTGTAAAATCTTTAATACAAGCTTTTAAGGTTTCAGGTTATTTGGTTTGTATTTGCATGACAGAATTAAGTATTTTAAGGTTTTCTTATTAGTTCTGTATTTATATTAGGCTGTTTTAATTAATTACTTTTTTCCCCGAGATTTTCTAAAACCTCTTTAAAACCACTAAAATCAGAATGTTGATAAATGGCCCTTGCCATGTTAAATTACAATGCTTTAAAATACATCCATTCTTTAACAAACTAGGTAGGCACACTGGCTTACATAATTATCATACACATTAATATCATGAGAACAATAGTTAAACATTGTAAAGCAGCTCTAGAACAGTTGGTTTAATATTATTGCATTCTCATTGTGAAAAGTGTCAAGTGAACAGAGGCTTGGCTTTTATATGCAAAATACTGAGAGTGACAGACAGGCTCATTCCAAGTTATTATTAGAGTTCCCAGAGCAGTGTTGCACTGTAATAAAATAATTTCATATGACTGTGATCACGTCTAAAGAATGATGTCTAACGTGCTTGCATTCTCCTTGGAGGATATAAGGCAATTAATGATGAAAACTCCCCAGTGAGTGTAAAATTGCTGATTCCAAGGTTATTTTGATGAAACATAATTTAAAAACTGGCTGTACCTTCAGAGTGTAAAATAATTAAAAACACCAGCCCAGGGTACTTGCCAGGGAGACTGCTGCCATCCTATTCCATCTTTCTGGTATTTTGCACTTGGGAATGGCCTGGGCATATGCACAATACTATTAAGTCTAGACACAGGGGAGAAGACTAGCAGTTTGGTTCACTGGTTGGAGTCTAACTTATTGGCACCCACAATGACTACGCTTTCTTTATCCTTTAAGCTCAATGGAGCTTCCCAGACTCAATTCAGTCTTCCCAACCCACCTTTCCCATCTATCCTCTCTGCTAAAGCCAAAATATCCAGATGTTGTCCTTTTTTATCAACATATATTGAAATTTCTTATTAAGAAGGGCCTCGTATGGCCCCCTATACCTCCTGGTCTGCAGCCACGATTTGGGAAGGGGCAGAATGTCAGTGCTATTTAACAGGTGTTCAAATTACATTACTTCATCGAACATTTTAAAAGCTGTGAAATCTAAACATATGTAAGAGATCTGCTCTTAAATTCCACCAGTCGCTGACACATGAAGGATTAATGCTCAATATAGAAATACCAATTTTCTGCTTGAGCTGATAATTACCCCATGGAGAGTTCTCTTTGGCTAGCACAGCAAAGCATTGCAAAGCAGACAGGGCAGAAGCCATTAGGTGCAGGCCTAACGGAAGCAAAATGAATGAGATGCTCTTTCTGTATCATTATATACAGTAAATATGCTCAGTTCTGGCTCTGAAGGTGCAAAGCCACAAAACCAGACATGTCAGTCATACAGGAAGACAGCTTGCCGTAATCTCTAACTAGCACTCAGTGTCCTGGGTAAAATGATGCACAAGTTACAGTATATTTGTCTGGATGGTACAGGGAAAGAATATTCATAAATATTTATGTTGCACCAAAGTATAGCACATAAAATAACACTTATTTATAACAGGGTTTATTCGAATGGAGAGAGTGGGAAGTGCTTGATTCTTCAGTGAATAAATGGACAGGTAAGATAGATGTGAATTATTACTCTAACTCTACTCTGCATTAACTGCAATATAAACAGTCTGGTAATGTCACACTACATATGAGATGAATGCTTTAAAAAAAAAATATATATATATATACATGGATCTCAAAACATCAACACATCAGTGCCTTGTGAAATTGGTTGAAAAGCATTTTCAAGAGAACTGAAGAAGTTCATATTTTATTGAATTATATGGGATACCCCCCAAAATCTATATAATTAAAAAAATAATAAATCTAAGAAACTTTACAGAAATCATGAATTGAATTAAATTTTTTATAAATGTAGTTGCAATTGAAATCCGTGTTTGTTTATCCCTTTCTGTTCTCTGACTCTTGATACAATGTAGCAGAAGTCAGTCAGTCTATTCCCATACCTCCCAAATGTCCTGATTTCGACAGCAGCCACAAGTTTCTCTTTGATCTCCTACATTAATGCCAGAAAAAGATACAACATTTCTTAAACATAATTAAAATAAGAGGCTTTTTGGCAGAGAGCCCACTACGGAGTGCTTGCACTTAGATACATTTGTAAAAATTTAAGATGAGCAAAATTACAACTGTAACTATTTAAGATAAGCAAGGAGAACTGAAACTTTCAGCTTAAAGGGCACTTTCACCTTAATTAGCAAAACTGTTATAACATATAAAACATGGCCCTAAAATTCACAGAAATGTGTTCATAACCTGCCAAATTTTGTAAAATGGACATGGTAATTAGGGGGTGTGGCCATAAAATGGACGTGGTAAAATACATTTCACCCTCTTTCAATTTTTCAAATGTTGGGAGGTATGTATTCCAGGTATCTATCTAATTTCAATAAGACATTGAGTTACCTAGCGTTCTACCCAACAACTTACACTAAATTTCGGACTTTTGGATTTTACATGTAAGTTGTTACATGTAAAATCCAAAAAGTCTGAAATTTAGTTGGATATCTATATGTGGATCTGCCCAACATTGTGCATAACTCTCATGAACCATATATTATGACATCAGCAGTTCTGACACAACCTAACTGTCTTATTACACAACTGAAGACATTTAATTCAGAACCGTCTCTGTAATAAAAAGACACTGCCCTGTAGTATAGGGTCTACTTTATCATTTTTATAAGATTGTATAATTTTTTTTACAGTTTTTGATATATAAATAACATTTTATAAAAAAAAGATTTATTAATGTGCTTCATTCACCTAATATTTTTGCTGCTGTGTGTCAGTGGTGCACTGCATATTGCAGTCACTCACATAGGCTTGCCACCTTCTGTGGAGTTGCAGACTGGGAGGGGGGCAGGCTTGATAATGTTGAGGTGGTCCTGGTGACATTGTGGTCAGACAGATGATGTCAGAGGGCGGGGCAGATGGCAGTCCAGGGTTATGCACTTTGGCAAAAATAATATAAATACAAGTTATACACTAAATAGCAGTGTATTGGGGGTTTTGTGGCTAACAAGTTGTCTAATTTCAGGTAGTATCATTCTGTGGCTACTAAAGCAAATAAAGTACTTACATACATAAAAAAGGACATTTACTCAAAGGACGAAAACATAATTTTGCCTCTTTATATGTAGTATTCCAAAAGATGCATACACACACACCTGGTGCTTGGAGCATAGGAGGACGGCACATGAACAATATACAGAACAAAGGTACTCCAGCACTTGTATATGCAGAAGGGGATACGCCCCTGAAACGTTGGAATGTTTTGACTTGACATTATTAAACACAGGGTTATCCCCTTCTGCATATATATGTGTGCTGGAGTAACTTTGTTTTGCCTCTTTATAGGTCCCTGGTAAGGCCTCACCTGGGCGCAAATTCACTAAGCGCCGAACGCTAGCGTTAATTCGCTAGCGTTTGGCATTTTTCGTTACTGCGCAAATTCACTAACGAACGCTGGCGTAGTTTCGCTAGTGTTACTTCGCACCCTTACGCCAGGCGAATTTTCGCTAGCGACGTAACTACGCAAATTCACTAACTTGCGCAGTGTACTGAACGCTACCTTTTACGCTAGACTTCCTTCGCCACCTCAGACCTGGCGAAGCGCAATAGAGTAGATGGGGATTGTTTCAAAAAAAGTCCCAAAAAACGCTGGCGTATTTTCTACATGATGGGTGATAGGCTGAAAAAGATCGAAAATATTTTTGGGGCTCCCCTCCTTCCCCCCTACATTTCCTGACTCATGGCAACTTACCTAGACAGTGGGCACATGTGTAGGGCAAAATAAAATTGTTATTTGCTAATTTGAAGGTTTTCTAGGCATTCGCTTGGCAAATTAATGCTAGCGCAACTTCGAAAACTTACGCTACCCCTGTGCGCAACTTCGGATTTTAGTGAATTTGCGGAGCGCTGGCGAAAATACGCCTGCCGAAGTGTGGCGAAGTGCGGCAAAGTTGCACCTGGCGCAACTTCGCATCTTAGTGGAGTATGCAGTGCAGTTTTGGACTCCAGTCCTTAAGAAAAATATAAATGAGTATAAATGAGAGGAACATCAGTACACTTTACAAGTACATTAGAGGACATTATAGACAAATAGCAGGGGACCTTTTTACCCATAAAGTGGATCACTGTACCAGAGGCCACCCCTTTAGACTAGAGGAAAAGAAGTTTCATTTGAAGCAACGTAGGATTCTTCACAGTGAGGACAGTGAGGTTGTGGAATGCACTGCCGGGTGATATTGTGATGGCTGATTCTCTTCATGCCTTTAAGAGTGACTTGGATGAGCATAATATTTGCCATGAGTTTATTCAGTTGGGTTTATGTAACACATGTGCATAAACACTGTCTGAACTTACAAAAATTTATATAAATATAAAATAAATATTTTTTTCACAACAAACCTGACCTGACTTCACTGAAAGGAAACTATATAGTTTGCTTCTGCTTGCAGGGAACGTTTCTCAATCCCCTTTAGGGTCACAGTGTCATGCAGCCACACCCTCACGTTGTGAAGATGGATTCTGGGACTTATAGTCCTTTTGCTTTTAATAGTTGGCAAGCCATATATTCTCTCTAGATTTTCTAAGCAGAGAGACTTCAAGCCTCATAATCCAATTTAAGGAGGGTGGGGATAAACTATCATAGTTTCCTTATATGCAGGATTTTGATGACAATTGTGAGAATTTCCTTAGCAGGTGTCTAGGGATGATCCTGGGGCTACTGCTGCCTGAGGCAGCAGCCCCGATGCTGCCCCTCCCGCTCCACACTTAAAATATCAGCATTGGAGCTGGTCAAAGTGGGCCACATCGTTATGCAACGAGCGTAATATCGCTCTCTGCACTAGCAGACCCAGAAATTCAACTCTTAAAGTTACAAACGGCGACTTTTAGGTTTTCACCTTGCCTCTTGGCAGGAGCTGCACTGCAGATCTCAGTTTTAGCAGCAACACCAATGCAGCAACTATCATTTTTTTTTCATTAATCTTTTTTTGATGGCCGATTCAAGGTGAAATAACGCCAGTTGTGGTTTCCCACCAAACATAAAACAGCTCAACCAACATATACGGGAAGTCAAAATTAAGGGGCGGTATGCCCCTTAGTAGTAGTTAGCTTCACTCCAGAGCACTAAGCACTTAGCTCTCCAGTACGGAAAGGTGCGCATGATCCTGTAGGAAGGAGGGGGTTGCTGGAGCTGACAAATACTGGAATGTGACCATTCATTTATTTCAGCTAAATCTGACTGATTCTGGACAGTTAAGCTTCTGCTAACCAGCAGGAAATAACCAGAGTATTTATGAATGAAATGATCACATTATAATGGAAAGAACACTGTAAGCAATCTAACCGATTGCTTGTTCTACTGAAAGCAGGGTAATTAAGAATTTATTGAAAGATCGTTATGTTACCACAGTACCCATCAAGCCTGGTGTAATGGCTGTTTAACCCTTATTAGTCATCTGAAGCTGAGGCTGTTTGAGTTAAAGCAAACTAGCAACCAAAAGTTCAACCAACAGCATTACTTCATCTTATGTGAGCTGGCATAACAGCATGAAATTATATAATTAGGACTATTTATATAAATTGTGCAAATTAAATGATTCTTTGAGCAGCCACACCAAGTAACACAGCACCAATTATCCTCTCATCAGTTATACTGTATAAAATGCTTTGGGCCTTGAAAGCATCAACAATATTAAATATAGGACATATTTTTTCAACAATTCATTTTGTTATTAAACAAATGGTTTGGAGACATACCAGTTTAAACAAAGGTACACAAAAGGAATTTTGTAATAAAAGACAAAAAGTTTGCCTAGGACTAGGAGCAGTAACCCATAGTGCTCCTGGGCACACATAATGCCTTTTATTACATATGGGGGAAACACTGGTGCTAGTTTGCATTATACCACAGATTACATTTGTATTTATTCGATTGCCGGTATGTAGATATGTTTGCATATCCCCTGTTGCTTTCATTATTTTCAACCCTACACAAGTATGTGCAAGGCTCAGGAAGTAATATATCATGTAAGTGTATGGTTCCACTTTCTGTAACCTAAGTTATTTAAAGCAAAACTCAAGCTTATCGTAATGTTTAACAAGCAAATAGCGAGTTTAAAGGCTTATGGGGTCATTAAATCTTATTTTGGGTATAATTCCCATAGTTACTGTATGTATAGCTGCTTGAGGTCAGTTCAATGTTTTTGCAAGTTGCTCAGATTTACAGTAGATGCCCAACATGTTAATTCAGCACCATTTTAATATATATATATATATATATATATATATATATATATATATATATATATATATATATAAAACCCTTTCTATATATTTTGATTTATATAATCTGCCTTGAAAGCACTTTTACAGTATATTGCTACTCCCAATTTACAGAATCTACAAAAATGTAATGGAAAGTGCATTTTACAGCATTGTGGCTCTTCAGTATCTTTATGCACAGATTATTTGACCCATGGCGCTTGAGGGTTAAAACATTATGCTGGAAAATGTTATCACAAATGCTTGTCTTTATTTATATTCATCTGTAAAGTTGAGTTCCCTTTAAAAGGCTTCTGGGTCATAAAGAACCTGGAAGGAAGGCAGAAGCATTTTTAAAGGACAAGTCAACTCCAACATGAACTGTAACTCAAATAAAAGGGCATGAAGAAATAAAATTATTCAACTCCTCTGGCCGTTCTGCCCCTCACCATCTTCATCCTGACTCCAGTATCTGCTAGTGTATGTGAAGGCACCTATGCTTTTTTTTCATTGCCACCCTCTGGGGTGTTGAGTATGTGCAGGGATCCAGGTTCCATGTTGTTCTTATCAGTGACACATTGGGTCATGATAAATAATGAGGGTGCTGGCTGAAAAACTTTGTTGCCAAGTAAGTGGGCCAATTTTACTTTTACTATAATTTGCTTTGAGCTGCTCCCTCAACCCCCCTTTATATTTGATTATTAAAACCTTTGTTCAGCCTCAGCTGCTATGATAGGCTAGAGCTGGATGCACGGTTGTCAGTGGCAGCTTTCACTTCCTGAGACTTAATAAGGAATCAGTACTATGTTTTGTAAACAGAGGATTAATTCACTGAAAAATAATAGTATGTTGTAAAAGAAAACAAATAAATGTCAATTTCAAATGATTCTGCATTACACATTAGGCTTTTTAAGATTTTACTTGCAAAAGTTTCACAGACAAATTTAAAAACAGATAAACCTTTTCCCAGTTCAAAATCAGATGGCTGCAATACTCATCAGACTTCCTATATTCCATGAGTCTCCCACCTAGCCCTCCGCAGGCTTTTAATCAGAGGAAAACTTTCATCCAATTTTCACAACGCCAGATGCTATTTTCCAGATTGTTAGACTTGCAGGCAGGCCAGCCCTGTGCTGAGAAACTTCATTACCACTAAGCAATTAAAAAAATCATCAAGAAGGGTCTAGAACTCTTCAAGAGACTTTTATGAAATGCTCAGCAACAAGTAAACATATCCAGATCTAAAACCAACAATGAAAACAGACCCTGAATGCATGAGATTTAAATACAAACCCCAAAATAATGTTGCCTCATTAAAGTGTAATTCCAAGCAACTTTTAGATAAACATTATATATTTTCAGTAGCTTTAAAGGTATTTGTAAATATAACTCCAATTGAAATCACTATATGGAGGTCGTTTACAACATGAAAGATAGGGTGCAAAATGTAAAAATACATGTTTTTGAAGTTTGCACCCTGGCCTGTACTGTGCAGCTGACCCACAAATACAGTAGTGCCTGCATTTGGCACAAGTATGGCTGGTGGTAAGGACAAGACTGTCTTGTGTGGCTGTGCTCTACACATCTATCTATCTGTCTGTCTATCATATATCTATTATTCCAGACAGAAGGAAACGTTTTTTTATACTTGGGTTTGCCAAATGTTAGGCACCCAAAGTGATTATATTTACTTATCCGATACCCTGGGCTGGTGCTCTTATCAGTAGAAAACTGCACCTGCCAGGGGCTCTTCCAGTGAGCACAACGGAGCGATCATCTTTCTGATTCTTCTTTCTTATCGATGCAACTTATGCGCAGTAGAGTGCAGTTTTCTGCTGATAGGAGCACCGGCCAGGGGTGTCATATCTGTGAATACAACCACATTGGGGCGCCTAACTTTGGGTACCCCCAAGTATAAAATGACTTTCCTTCTCTTTTAATAACAGCTAATATGGTCACCGTGGCAAAAGTTTATATGAAATAACTGCATATTCTTTTTAGTTCTTCTTTAGTTCTTCTTTATTGTTTAATAGTTATTAACTTCTTTGAATTGGTGTAAACATATTTTAATGTATGTCCTTTAAACAATGTTGCGAGTATTTTACACAGTTCCAATGACTCGTCGTAGAAAATGCACAAACATTTCCAGCAATTAAATGATTATGGGTAAATTATTTCCTGCAGAATTAGTTTAGACACAAAAGTAGATGATTAAATTATCCATTAAATGAATATGTAATTGAGTTGCAGTAACACATTCTGGGATGCTTTGCACTTTGTCTGCTTTCCATCAATTTACCAGCCAAGAAACACAAGCAAATGAATCTGTGTTATGGAACTAGTCTTTAAGCCCACTCAGATACCAAAAATACCATACTCCATAGAGATATCAATCTGCTCAGGGACACATATATGGTATGGTATGAGTTCTACATTCCCTGGAAATGGCCTGTATACATTAGGGATGTGTCTCCAAATCATAAAACCAGCTTTCCCTGGCAACCAGCAGGCTGGAAATCCCTGGCATATCATCAATGGGCAAAGCCACAGGAACTGTAACATGCCTGAATTTTCCTATATAAATATACACAATAGCCAATAAAATACATTTTTATTGTGGGAACAAACTGTTAAACTTGGGGGTGGGATTTATCAAAATGTATAATTTGTCTCAGCAAAAACATAGTTACATTTTTGGCTCCAACTGAATCTTTATAATCCATTGTACAGTGAATAAAGTACCCCCTTTTGTAAGGCAGAGTGCTTTTATACAGGTCAGAAGTGTCTTCTAATATCCTCATATTTTCCAACAAGGGGTACTTTATTTATTATAATAGACAAGTTATAGTGAGTCGTGACAAAAATGACATCACTACGCTCCATTTCGAAGAGCTGTTTATTTAGTGAATTAAGTACCCCCACTTGTAATTATAAAGATATTATAAGTTACTGAGGCAATTCATGACCATATAAAAACACAAGGCCGAAGGTCATGGAACTCCGAGGTAACTTCTAATATCCTCATATTTTGCAACAGGGGGTACTTTATTTATTATAACACACAAGTTTTAATGTGACAAAAATGACATCACTACTCACCGTTTATAAATGATGACATCAGAACTCACCGTTTATAAGGATATCATTTACAAGATATTCATGGCTTTTGTGTAATATAAGGATATAATTTACAGGATATTCATGGCTTTTGTGTATTATATACCAATATTCTTATTATCCTTAAAGGGATCCTGTCATCAGAAAACACGTTTTTTTGCAAAACGCATCCATTAATAGTGTTACTCCAGCAGAATTCTGCACTGAAATCCATTTCTCAAAAGAGCAAACAGATTTTTTTATATTCAATTTTGAAATCTGACATGGGGCTAGACATTTGGTAAATTTCCCAGCTGCCCCTAGTCATGTGACTTGTGCCTGCACTTTAGGAGAGACATGCTTTCTGGCAGGCTGCTGTTTTCCCTTCTCAATGTAACTGAATGTGTCTCAGTGAGACATAGGTTTTTACTATTGAGTGTCGTTCTTAGATCTACCAGACAGCTGATATCTTTTGTTAGGGAGCTGTTATATGGTTACCTTCCCATTGTTTTTTTTTTTTGGCTGCTGGGGGGGGGAGGGAGGGGGTGATATCACTCCAACTTGCAGTACAGCAGTAAAGAGTGATTGAAGTTTGAAGTCACATGACTTGGGGCAGCTGGGAAATTGACAATATGTCTAGCCCCATGTCAGATTTCAAAATTAAATATAAAAAAATCTGTTTGCTCTTTTGAGAAATGGATTTCAGTGCAGAATTCTGCTGGAGCAGCACTAACTGATTCATTTTGAAAACATTTTTTTTCCCATGACAGTATCCCTTTAATAAAGGGGCATTACTGATACAAGCATATTTTCAGATCATTCTCATTTCAATTTATATTGCTTTAAATAAAATAAAGCTTGTGTTCAGTAAAACATTGGGCCTATTTACATCTGGCTAGATGCAACAAGGGCCAAACTGGCATTCAATTCTGGTAAATTCCAAAAAGTCACTAGTCATTGTGTCCCAGGCCCTATTTTAAAACTCAGTTTGGACCTGGGCACAACTGCAGGAGCTTAAATTGCAAGAAATCACAGCTTGTAGATCCCCTTGTGATAAAGAGTTAAGTCCTTTTAGTGCTACTGTACTCTGAGCTCTTTTCAAAAAGCACTACTATCACTATCACAGACAGGAACCCTGCACTTAACACTTGCAATATGCAGAATTGAAGCCAGTATTACACTTTGCACCTTGCCCCATTATTGTAAATGATCTCTATAACTGGATATTTGTATTTATTAAAACATATCAGACCTTCATCCCAAAGGATGTCAGAAAAGGTGACAACAGGAAAAAGCTTTGACTGAAATTAGAAACTGTCATTTAGTTGGTCTTGTGTGAGCTAATAACCCGACCCACAAGTCAAGTCAAGTTTAAAGTGTCCCGTGTGAGTGTTGGCGTTGTAGGCCAATTTGGCAGAAAATTGAAGTGTACGGGCACAAATTCAAGTCATCCAATCGATCAGATTCTCTTTTAAGTGGAAAAAAATATGATCATTCTTGCAAGCACAGCAGGGGCGATCCTGGCCCCTCCACCGCCTGAGGCAGCAGCAGTTGCTGCTGCCCCCCCTCCCCCGGAAATTCGCTCTTAAAGGACCAGTAACATCAAAAAAAAATGTTCAAAAATTCGTTAGAGCACAACAAAAAATGAACACAGAGACAAATGAAACTTTTAAATAGCAAAGACTTTATTAAGAAATAACTTACAGAAAATCCACTTCCTGTCCTCTTCAGAAACGGCGAAAAGGCGACCATCCACACTGCAGCAATCGATTTCTTCTCCCTGGATATTCACTGACATCCTCCTCTCGTTGTGTCCAACAGCAGCTGGTTTGTTCCTGTGCTGGCGGCGATGAACTGACAGCAGCGAGTCCTTTCGCTTCCCTGCTCCGCTCTCCTCACCTCCCTCTCCGTCTCCCCTCCTCCCCAAGCTGCTGCCTTATCAATGGGCTGCTATAGACATCACGCGTTACTGTGAATATAAAATTTTTGGACTAGCCGGCAGTGCAGCATGCATGTGTATATTTTCAGCAGCAGTAGAGCCGATCCTGCCCAGACCCTAGGGAAGCAACTTCATGTACAATCAGCGCGCCAAGCCGCGTACTTCCATTCCGACCTGGATCGAGTCTGGTTACTAGCTGCCCTTCTCTTCCTCCTCCCTCACTCACACCAGCGAGCGCCACGATCGGCTTTTGGGAAGGAAAGCTCAGGAGGCAGCGGCTGCGCTGTGGGAAATGCTGCCCCGGATTCCAATTCCAGCGCCGGGGAAGTGAAGGCAGAGCACGAGCAGAGATCCCAGACGCACAATCTGTCCCCTTCCCAGAGAGGAAGGGAAGCCGATGCACAGTGAAAGTGCAGGAACAAGTGTGCCGTTGGGAGACTGTAGACGGCCAGGCCAGTGGAACGGAAGCGAGAGGACTCACTGCTGTCAGTTCATCGCCGCCAGTACAGGAACAAACCAGCTGCTGTTGGACACAACGAGAGGAGGATGTCAGTGAATATCCAGGGAGAAGAAATCGATTGCTGCAGTGTGGATGGTCGCCTTTTCGCCGTTTCTGAAGAGGACAGGAAGTGGATTTTCTGTAAGTTATTTCTTAATAAAGTCTTTGCTATTTAAAAGTTTCATTTGTCTCTGTGTTCATTTTTTGTTGTGCTCTAACGAATTTTTGAACATTTTTTTTTGATGTTACTGGTCCTTTAAAGTACCAGGAGCAGCATTTTTGCTGCCCCTGGTACCTAGTGGGGTGCTGCCGCCTGAGGCGACAGCCTCAACTTGCCTCATTGGCGAAGCACCCCTGAAGCACACCCCTGAGTGCAATAGCCAGTGAAGACCAGTTAGTACATGAATGGATTTGTCAGACCAACTCTCCCTTTAAAAATGCTTTAAAGCTTAATGACAACAATTTGGGCAAGTAATGTATTAAGCAACTGCAGTTTGGACCTCCAAATGTATGGGCAACTTAAAACATATTCATATGGCAATGGGTTTACTATGTTTGATATAAATGAATTTATTGTAAAAATGCACAATTCATTTTTACAAGAATTTTCCTTCACCTTGAATTTATTCCATTCATTTTCTTCTCCTTTCTATTACGCTGCAATTGTGGTATATGGATGGTGCGACACAATATGGCTCTTCTGGTAGTTCTTCTGTATGATGTATTAGGAGGCTGTCTATAAACATAAATTGCTAAAGTTGCAGCCCTATTATAGGTAAATATAAATGTGGTTGGTATTGCAACTAAATAGCTGGGTCAGTGGTGTACCACACAAATCTTTGTAGGGAGCACAATAACTGTTTCCCAGGCTCTCCCTTCACCCGTCCACCTAATGTGTCCCCTGCTCATGCTGGGTAAGAGAAGACAGTGGCTGTGGGGGGTATTTCTAAGACTTTAGAGGAAACCAACTCCATGGGGGGCTTTTTCTGTAGTTATGCATTGAGATGACTCATATTCTAGAAGACTGGCCTTCCCTATAGATTATACTAAAATATGTTTTGGCTCTATGTGTGTTTTATTGCTATATATCATATAACCATAAATGTAATGGTTTGGGTTCTTTTGTTGCATGTAGTATAGCACAGCTATAGATATCTGTATGAGTGATATATAATATGCATAATACTTGATTTCATATTTTCCCTGGTTTTATATAATTTTTTTCTGGTTGTCTGAAAAACTTAAAATTGCGGTTCTATTGTATATTAACTATTCAGAATGTCCTCTGTGCTTTACTCACTGATGATGAAGCAGTGGGAGAAAGAATGCAGAGCCCTTTTCCCTCCAGCCTGTAGAAAAACATCACATACAATAGAATATATCTAATCTTTACCTAGCTTGAAATACTTGGGAATGTTTGAACATGCAATTTTGTTAAATAATTAGTTTTCCTTCATGCAATGTTTTGCAAAGAAATGTACCTTCCTACTCACCTCTTTCAGCAAATCTCCTTGAATTTTCCTCTTGAGCAGAACAAGAACTTGTTTTTTTGTTTGTGTGCTTTTGTTAAGAAAAATAAATCCCCATAACATATCCTAGGGAAACAATCTGACCCAAAATAAACAAGATGAGAAGCTTTTAAACAAGGGAACAGCTCCACCCAGGAGTAAGATAAAACCAGGTTCACCCTACAGATGGCAAGGTGTTTGTTTCTTTTGGTCAAAGCCATGAATGCTAAACACTGTTCAGTGTACCAGGATGTGTTGGAGTCATATAACTAGCAAGAAGTAAGGCGCTTTAGTAAACTTTAGTGTTTAAAGGAATTCTGTCATGGGAGAACATATTTTTTTTGCAAAATACATCAGCTAATAGCACTTCTCCAGCAGCAGCCTGCAGTGGAACCCATTTTTCAAAAGCGCAAACAGATTTTTTTAATATTTACTTTAAAAATCTGACATGGAGCTATACACATTTCGGTTTCCCAGGAGCCATTAGCTATGTGACTTGTGCTCTGATAAGACTTTAGTCACTCTTTACTGCTGCACTGCAAGTTGGAGTGTTGTCATGCCCTCCCCCCTGTCCCATCAGTCCATCAGCTGAACAATGGGAAGGTAACCAGATAATAGTTCCCTGAGAACAGAACCCAATAGCTAACCCAAGTTGTGACTCCTTCAGTTACATTGAGTAGCAGAAACAATAGCTTATCTGAAAGCATTTCCATTGTGCTGGCTTTTCTGAAAGCATATGACCAGGCACAATGACCTGAGCTGGTTGTCTACACACCAATATTACAACAAAAAACTCCAAGAAAACCCATATATTGTTTCAGGAATACATTTCAAATGGAAGAATGAATTGCTCACAATGTACACAGTGTAATTTAGTAATAACAATTATACCATAAAAATCAGGACATACAGAGGCTCTCTCTCTCTTTCCTTGTATAAAGTCCATTGGGGTGCACTCTAAACACAACCTATTGTTACCATAATTTACAAGGCAGGGTGATTAAAAAATTCGAAATTATCTCACTATTTTCTGAAATTTTTCTCACTATTTATCAATACACTTTCAAGAAACTTTATTGTGCGGGAAAAGACTCGATAAAATCATGAAAAAATCCGAATTGTACATATATAATGAATTATATATGGTAATGACTGATGATTTAACTCTAGGCTAAAAATTAATATTATCTTTAAAATGGCTCCTTTACTAAAGCTCCCTATGTCTTTCACACAATATTAATTATTTTCCATTTTTACTTTTGGTATTTGTTTAATGATATGTTAAGAGGGGAATGTATAACTAGTTTCCTTTTTCCTCTGTGCACTTTGCAGTTTTCACTTTTAGCATTGTCTCACTTATTGACTACACTCTTCCTTATCACCAGCCATAACCCTTCTATTGAGTGATGAGCTAATCTTTCACCAGGCACGCATTTGCCATGACAAAGTCAACAAGACAAAATTGTTGCAGAGACAAAAAAGTTTTCTATAATGCATAGAATCGGTTGCCAACTTTTTTGCCTTCTGCAACATGTCTACCGTGCAACATTTTTGTTGTTTTCGCAACAGTTTTAATGCACACATGATATTTTTGCCTTCTATGAAATTTACAGCGCAGTGAATTTTTGCAGCCAGCAATTTGCAGTGAAACCATACAGGACGAAAACATTCACTTGTCACTAAAGATGAATATGTTTCTCTTTAGTCACCCTTAGTTCTCTTACAAAATAACAGCAGTCCTGCAGCTCACGGAGAAGTCTGGCAGTGCAGGTATTGAAGTGCCAGTAACTTCCAGTTATGCAACTAATAATCATGTATATGTGTCCAGTTGTTCAGGCTAGGGAATTATTATAAAATCACTTTTTTTCAGTGTGACAATCACAGCAGAGGGTTTAGATTGTGTCTGTACAAAGGCATTGAAGCTGAAAATAGCTTATCGAAGCTGATTCTGTCAGCTCAGCATCTTGCTGAAGATCTGCTTCATGGTCTGAGCTACTATATTTCAATGATACTATAAAGGGAGGCATTATTTTACACATGGTAATTTAATGTTTATAGGTTTTTCACCATAGGAATAGAGCTATAAAATATTAATGGTGCAAAAATGTCTTAAAAACAGTGTGAGCTGAAATTAAAATAAACTACGGTATACCTGGTAGGAGTATGAAGAAGTTGCATGCTTTCTAAAGAGAACCATTCCATTATAAGTCTCAGGGCTCCTGCTATAGAAATTGTGACAGTTAGCTTGGGCCAATATGGCGCACTCTCAGGCTGCTGGCCAAGCCGCTTTCCTGGAATATGTCCTGAAACCTCTCCTTAAATTCATAGAGTTTCAGGAGGCACAGCCGCTACATTTGTCACAGGAATTGAAGCATTTCTAATACCACCTGGACACTCTCCAAATCTAGGCTCTCAAGGAATTCCTGCAAAACTGACTCTGCTTTCCACTCCTGCTTTGCCCTCTACTGGCATGGCTCATGCTTCTGAGGACAAGATCCCAGCTCCTTTATGTTATGAAGGTGCCCTGGATACCTGTCATTGATTCCTATATCAGTGCAAGTTCTGCTTTGAGCTTACTCCCCAGCAGTTTCCTACTAAGAAGTCTAAAGTCACTTACATTATCTCTTTGCTATCCAGCAAGACTCTTGCTTTGGGTTCCCCTCTGTAGAAACATGATGATCCTCTCGTTCATAATGTTTCTGCTCTAATTGCCACCTTCCAAGAGATCTTTGATGCTCCTTGCCATAGGATCAATGCTTTAGTCCGACTAAAATCTCAAAGATGAGTTAGCAGCCTAAGATTTGGCTTCTCAGTTCACGGATTTGGTGTCCTGAATGATCAGTATTGAATGAAAGAGTCTGCCACAAGAATAACAGAGCCAAAAGTCTGTTCCTGTTTCAATACCAACTTCTCTGTCTCCCTCGCAAGCTGAGGAGTCTATGCAGCTCGGTGCCACTTGCTTGACTCCTGAGGAAAAAACCCTCAAAAGAATGGCTGGTTGGTCACATTCATGTCAGGCCCTCCTGAATTCTGGCACAGATGGTAATTCCATTGTCATTGACTCCCCCATTGCAGAATCCAGTGGCTTCCCCATACACCAGTGTGTATCACAGTTTTGGTGTGCCGCCTGTAAACTTTTGGGCATTTATTTGAATTTTTCTACCATCCTCGAAGCAACAGTCAGACTGAAAGGTCTAGTCAACCTATTAATCCACCCTGGAACACTGTTAGAATCATAAGAGGTCCAAGCTTCTTGCTTAGGCTAATTTTGCTGCTAATAACTTGTTTGAATCCTTGGGTTTCTTTCTTTTTCCTGGACATACGGTCTCAACCCCCTAGCTCTGTTTGTATACACCAAAGTACATGTGCTTGCTAAAGAATCAGCTTTCTGTGATTTCAAGACCATTGGGGCCCATTCTCACCAAGCCTCTAACGGCCAGATATTGGCAGCCGATAAACATTGCAGACCTGCTCCTCCCTTCCAGAATCTGTCTGACTATCTACAAAAAATATCTGACTCCAGGTACCTACTCCTTACTTGGGTCTTTCTTTTAGTTATTCTTTCAGGATAAAGGAACTTGTTAATCCTGTGTGTGTCAAGATGGGTTTACCTAACATCATGGAAATGCCCAACTCCTTCCTCCTGTTTTCACTGACAGACATCAGGAATTCAAGGTCCAGGAGTTTGTGGTAAGGTTGAGGTAATATATATTAACTAATTCATTGGAAAGGGGTTGGCCTTGAGGAAAGGCACTGGGTTTCAGCTAGGGCAGCTTTTTTTACCTGTGAGTCACACTTAATTGTAAAAACTGTCGGAGAGCAACATAAACATGAATAAGTTCCTTTGTGATGCCACATAAAGGCTGTGCTTTGTAGCTCTATGTTGACTGCTAGCCTACAGGAATCTCTCTTAGGAGCAAACCTGTGTCTTTATGTCTCCAAAACTTGCCTTCAAGCCAGGAAATTAAATATGGGCACTTTCTTTGAGGCCACTGTGAACAACCAATAGGGACAGTGAGCAACATGTTGCTCATGAGCCCCTGGTTGGGGAGAGCTGGGCTAGGGCAACTGGAGAAACAGGCAGTTTAAAGGGGTTGTCACCTTTCAAACACTTTTTTCAGTTGAGTTGTTATCAGACTGTTCACCTGAAATAAATACTTTTCTCAATTGCTTCCCATCTTTTATTTTTTTACTCTTTTTCCAGAATTGAAGTTTAAATTATAATGTTCAGTCTGGTAGCTCAGTGATTTAGGTGCAAATAGAAAATGGAAAATAAGTCTTTATTTCAGGTGAACAAACTGAAACCAAATGAACTAGGAAAAGTGTTTGAAGGTGAACCACCCCTTTAATCAAACTCAGAGACAAAGATAACAAATGTATCAATTAAGAACAGTTGATCCCCCTCCCCCATAAGAAAATGATTTAGAAGGTGAAAAAAGAAATTATACTCCAACATTATCAAAACAATCACAAATAGAAAATAGAAAGTAATTGCAAAAAGTCTTTATTTCTGGTGAACTGAAACCGACTAATTGTAAAAAAGTGTTTGAAGGTGAACAACCCCTTTAAAGGCTGATGGTGAAAGCATAGAAGTTAAACTACTTTATCCTTTTTGGATAATTATGTAAAAACAATGTCCAGCAGCCACAACGCACTGGCACTTGGTAAGACAAGGATGAAAGACATTAAAAGATCGAAGCATGTACTAATTTGTTCAGGTTATGGGATTTTCTGTGACCCATTATGTCTGTGAAAGATGTACAGTGAAGTAGTAGCTGCCATCAAAGCCATGATTTCATTCCATTGTGGTGGAGTTCAGATCTTGCCCTCTGCATTCCTAGAGAGCCTTGAGTGTCATTGTTTAACATAGTAAATACCTTCTGAGACATGATGCGTGTGAGAACACTGACATGCTGGTTGTTTATATTCAGACCTGCATGGTGTTTGTAGATTGATAATGGACTGATGGACTGAAGCTGTAAACTTTGGAAGGTGTAATCCAGATTTGCTTCTGGTGCTGGTACATCAGACTAGACAGCTCCTGGCAGGGCCTTAAAGGACAAGGAAAGTTAAACGAATGGAGTAGGCTAGAAATGTTGTATATTATGTTTTAAGGCTTCTGTACCAGCCCTTTAGCAGTAAAGATCTGTCTCCAAAGATGCCCCAGTAGCTCCCCATCTTCCTTTCTGCCGATTTACATGACATGCTCTGTGCTGCTGTCACTTACTGAGCTAAGGGACCCACTCACAATATACAGTACACATAGAATATAAATGTCACAGTATAAGGCTGATTAGTAATTAATATGGATAATTACTACATGACAGCACAGAAATCAGTGTAACTAGCAGGAGAATTTAATAATTAGCCCTGTAGCATCAGTTTATATTACAGGCCAACCTCATTTTCTGCTTGATAATTTGTGATGACCCCTAAGCTTAGCTTCTCAACAGCTGCTCAGAGCCCACTGAGCATGTGAGTGTCACAGACACTTTCCAAGATGGTGACCCCCTGTGACAAGTTTGAAGTCCTGGATTATTGCTGCTAATGAGAAGCTGAAACTTTAGGCTGGTGCATCAAGTTCAGTATATAACACATGGCATTTTAGCCCTATTCTTTGTAGTTCTTCTTTAAAGAATGGGTCCTTGGCCCTCAGTAGGTAGCTGAAATTATCTGGATCAAGGCTTCCAACCTGCAGCCCTCCTGATTCTGTTGGACTACAATTCAATCATTTTATTAGACTAAATAGAAAGGGTTTTAGACTAACAGTGGCCATCCTGACAAGTGTTGATTTATAAAAAATAAACAAAAAAAAAACCTTGTCATTCCCAAAATAGAGAAAAAGTTATTGAAGCAGTTACGGTATGAGCAAAAGCTTTAACAGATTACACAACTTTACATCTTTCTGGAGAATATCATTTGGGTATTTTGTTACTTTATTTTCTACTTAATTTGTTTCTCTAGGTTCATCCCCCCACTATTTTCTTTTCCTCCAGTTGTTTCTTATATAGTTACACACCTGGTAAGCACAGTCTGTGCAGTGTAAATTATATAATATCAAAAGTACATGTCTCATGTATAGGTTAAAAAAAAGTCAGCATTCACATGCTAAACTTCATAGCAAGTGTTTTTCAGACAACTAATGAATCCCATGCTGTGGCAGGCAGCAAGTTTGATTTTATTACAGTCTGCAAGAACAGTAGCACTTGTTCTTAACCCCCTTGGCTGGTGAGTAAATGCAATCAGTGTCGGACTGGGACACCAAGGGCCCACCAAAAAGCTTAAGACCAGGGCCCACTATCAGTACTATTTTCTTCCTCTCCTCACTCAACCTCTATTCTCCTAGTCTCTTTTCTTTACATATTATAATCTATTATTCCATCTATTTAGCCTTTTTGTTAAGGAAATAAGGAATGGCTATGAAATAGGCCAAATGTTTAGAAGCAAGAGGGCCCACTGGCACCTGGGCCCACCAGGAGTTTTCCTGATATCCCGGTGGGCCAGTCCGACACTGAATGCAATCACCTTTCCTCTGAAGCAAAATTTAAATCATAATTTTTCTGTTTGCTACTGTTTCAGTTATGAGATTGCATTAGTATGGTGTTTCATACCTCCCAACATTTTGGAAGTAAAAGAAAAAAAAAATTTTTTTTCCCGCTTGTAGCGCAGCAATTTTTTGACCACACCACTTTCTGTGGCCACACCCCCTAATTACCATGTTTGTTTTACAAAATTTGGCAGGTTATGAAAGTTTGAAAATATTTCTCCTTATCTAAACTGTGTTTTTGTGTCTCAAAATTGTTACAAAGTATCTTATTTGCACCTGTTCTGGGCTCTCTGCTAAAAGCCAATTAAGTGAGAAACTTTGTTTCTTTTTCTGGCTGTTCAGTGCAGAGAAAAGAGGGACTTTCCAGTACAAATGAGGGACTGCGGGTTGAGCTGTCAAAAGAGGGACTGTCCCTCCGAAAAAGGGACAGTTGGGAGAATGACTTTAATCTGCAAAATGTAATTACGTGAATGAAATAGAAGGACTAAATGAATGTGGTCTACAATGATGATAATGTGAGGGAAATAATGGTTATAATGTCAGTAAGAGCATGGTTATGTAACCCCATCTAGGCTAGACTAGACCTTGTCTGGCTAGGAAACAGGCAGAACACCAGTTACATTTGACCCTCTCTCCACAGGGTCAAATGTAACTGGTGTTCTGCCTGTTTCCTAGCCGGACAAGGTCTAGTCTAGCCTAGATGGGGTTACATAACCATGCTCTTACTGACATTATAACCATTATTTCCCTCACATTATCATGAAAGGGTGAAGGAATGGTGTTGTGAAACCACATCTCACTTGTGCTGCGTGACTAAATAACAGAATTGGAGGCCAGAAGGTTCTTGTGCAAAATAAACAGCAACATGCTTTATTCTCTTAAAGAGCAAATCAGGGTTTTGATAATGACAATCCTCTGAGGTTTATCACATACATGTCAGGTAACATCAAAGCATTTCAGAGCCAGCACCTTGTGACATCCCTTAGGAGATAGATGCACCCTCAGGATCTCTGTACCGTCACCTGGATCCCTACATGTTGGATCAGGGAAAGCACTAACCCTAAATCCCTATTAGGCTGAAATCCATACACTACAGGTCAGTCTTGCCTGAATGGAGAGCTGCCCCCTTACTATTCCTTCTAGTTGGAGCCAGGTTGCTCTTGCTCACTAGTTCTATCTGCCTCACTTTCCTAGAAAGTGCTTTATTGAGAACTACCCTTTTCTGACTACATTTAAATCAAGCTGTCCCTATATCCCTGACTTAACCAGGGGCCTTCACCACCCATGGGGCCTTCTCCTGACTTCCAGCTTTCACTGGTCACTGGCCCCCATCTAAAAAACAAATGTTCTGGAAGGCTACACATTTATTGTTATTGCTATTATTTATTACTCCTGCAGACCCTTTCTTATTCATATTCCAGTATTGTATTCAAATATTTTTTTTTATTTGCTTTAAACTTAATTAACTCTCTTTTGTACAATGAATTTTTAATAGAGCTATTAATGTTGTGTTTTAATCAGGTTCATTTCTGGATATTGCTTAGGAGACAGGTCATGTCTTAATAGGTTTGGCACTTTAATCACTTGAAGCACTTTATATTTAATGAATTATTTGAATGAATTGTATTAATTAACGCACTTATTACATTAAAGAGTGATATTTCTGTAAAAAATCACATGGAATTTATATATATATATATATATATATATATATTTGAGTCACATTGGGCTCCACATATGAATTAAAGTCATTACTCCTTTTTTTGCATTCCACACAATTGAATTTCATACTTATAATCATTTGAATTGTGCGACACCAATAACTCCTCTGGCAGTTATTCAAATCAATGCATTGTTGCTAGGGTAATTTTGACTTGAAAACCAATTGCATTTTGTCTCAGACTATCACTCTCTGCAGCATACTAAAATTTAATTTAAAGGTGAACACCCCCTTCAATGGAGTAAGCTTGTCTGTAATAAACTGATAGAAAAACGTGGAAAATAATTATTAAAATATACAAAGAAAATAATCATATGTGAGCAAAAATGACATACCGGTAAATGAGTAAATGTGGCATAAAACTTGTAGAGTAAAATGGACAGGATAGACTTGAGAAAATAAAATAATCATAATATTTTGTCTTTAAAAGTATCAGAATGCATGGAATAAAATAGAATTGTTAGATAGCCAGAAAGGAATGTTGAGGATATATGATATATAACAGAATGTGTGACTGGTTAATTAACAGTTAGAATGTGTATAACTGAATTTATAGAAAAGGTTGGATATACTGTACTTTTAAAAAACGAAAATCTGTATAAATATGATTAGAAAGCGACAAAGTAAGACTGGGGAATACCACCTGATAACAAACCAATGAGCATTATTACAGAATAATGAATGAATAAATAATTAGTATAAAATAAAAAACCCATGAATGATGAGAATGATGGGCTACTCCAAAGAGTATCAAGACTCGAGAGTACAAGGCTGTAAAATGTAATGCAGTAAAGAGCACAAATCATAGCAAATAAGGGGTTAAACAACAAAACCAGATTGGTGATGCATTGCGCAGAATAATAAACAGCCTATAGCAACTATTATGAGCAAGAATCTATCAGCTGTAAGTTGCTAAATGCAGAGCACAAAGAGCATATTTTGTATGTATACTTCCACATGTAGGGATACAGTATACTAGCAACCAGGGCCGCCATCAGAAATCGCAGGGCCCCATATGAAAAAATTTCATGGGCCCCCTGGGCTGCACCCACCACAAGCCCCCCCACAGGTCCACCCCCCACCACACACTAAAAAAAACCAAAAACATTGGTGGCTATGGTTTTATAAAAAAATATTGGTGGTCAGGGCCCCCCCATTAAAAAATATTGGTGGCTAGGACTCCACATGGGGAAAAACAATTGGTGTCTAGGGCCCCCCCCCCACACTTATAAGAAAATTGGTGGTCAGGGCCCCCTTAAACGTCCATGTAAACAAACTTGCCCCCCCCAGAAGTGCCCAGGGCCCCACCACACAACAGGGACCACATAAGGCAAACGTGAGTTGCCAACTACAGAAGGGAGGAGGGGAGCACAGGTGGCTGTATCTTTTTTCAGTGACAGCATTTTCTTCCCTTATTGGTCACAGAATTTCGAGTCCTGGTAAAGCTGCATGGTGATTGCATGAGCTGGAGGAGAAGTTCAAACCTCAGCTATCCAATCCCTGAGCAGCTCAACCAGGACTTAAACTCAGTGACCAATAAGGGAAAGGAATGGACAGAAGATACCTCCCCTTGTGCTCCCGCCCTGCTTTCCCTAAGTCAGCAGCATTCAGAATGCAGGGGGGCCCGGCTAATCAATAAATTGCGGCGTGGCTGGGCCCCCCTTACCTTCGGGGCCCCCTACAACTTTCCCCCCTGTCCCCCCTGATGGCTGCCCTGCTAGCAACCAGGGGCTTTAAACCTTGGGAAAAAATGTTCTCAGTCCACCCTTAACTCACAACAGAGTTATAAATATATGCAAATATGAAAAATGGCACCCTGCTATTATTTCAGGCGTATCCCTAGCAATATTTATGCCAGCATTTTGCATTAATTACATTGGCGTTTGGTGACTCCAAAATAATATAATCTGCTTGCGGCAAAATTATAGACAATACATAGTCAAGCAATGCCAGATTAAAGATTTGCATCACGTAAGCTTGGCTGTTAACGGATATGATATGTGTATCGTTTCATTTATAAGAATGCATAAGACTATTAGAACAACCCAACACATAAGACATTTTCATTAATAAACGACCTTGTAAAGGAACAGTGATTACAAATTGGGTTAATATGTCTTGTTGGGTAAAGATCCGTAGTATCATAAACAGACAGTTCCCTAAAGGTGCCTGAAATGCCCATGAATACTAGAAAAGAAACTTCAAACCTTATATCAATAATTGTGTTAGTCAGTACCTTATGTAATGCATAGTTAAATAAAACATTATTAATACATTTTAAGAGACTTTGAAAGACTCACACAATACATCTCTCTTTGTATCAGATCTGCTACTGGGAACGGCTGATGTCTGAAATGAAATTATAGAGGACAAACTGGCAATAACACTGAGACCATATTCTGATGGAACAATGCTTAAATCACCAATGTCCAACCTGTTGTTGAGCCACAACACCCCAACATGGAGGTGATGTTGGTATAGTTTTTAGGGGGGTTGTCTGCCTTATTAGGAAATGTGCTGTTTGTTCAATGTAGGCTTCTGTAGGAAGTGAGGGGATGAAGTCTGGAGGTATGCTACCCTTATATGCACAGGTGGGAGACATGCTTATCATTAAAGTTCAATATTCATTTATACTATACTTTAAGCAACACTTTGGAAGTTTGAAGTATTCTGTTTTTATTGTTCACAATTGTCATGCAATCTGAAATATCTTTCATACCATAGTATACAAACCCCTAATGGGTCCTCTTTAATCCTGGGGGCTCAGGGCACTCTAAGCTTTCCTAAAACGAACTCTGGGTATTTCTATTAGTAACTCACTGATTCAGCAGCGTGAACTGTACAATCAGTCTATAGACTAGTTTAAAAATGCATACTGAAAATAGAAAATGTCACGGAAATACATATATTCACAACTAGTAAAATATATCAAAGATCACAAATGTATATGTTTCCTCTGACTGGAGTCAATATATATATATATATATATATATATATATATATATAAATAATATCATATATATAAAAATAAAATCATATATTCTCATGTGGATTTTTTTATTGGCTACATATAAAAACAGATATGCAGAAAACCGTGTCATGAGAGCCATGGCAGACAATGTGAGTTCTCCAAAAAATCAAGCAAAAAAAAATTGAAAGTGCAAAAACATTTATTAGGAGTAAGTGCCTCATTCAACACAAAACACGTCAGGCTTAATTGTCTCTCAAGTCCTAATAAACATTTTTGCACTTCTAACTTTTTGTTGCTTGATGTTTTTGGGAAACTCACATTGTCTTGCCATGATTACAAATTTGCATCCACAGACTAGGGTGGGATTCTTCCCTTTTTACATTTACTTTCCCATTTGGACTGTTTGGTTAGTACCTCTATTTACTTTTGGATCTGGCACATTGTGACTTTCCTCTACATTTTGGTCATGAGAGCCATCCCTAATCAGATCAAAGTCACACAATTATGAGCTCCTTTGTGGCTTGCTAGCTATATTGCAGAATCAATACTGCACTCAAGTGTTTTTAATAAAAGGGAAAATAAGGGCAGTACCTGAAGATCGGTGTTGGCATGTTTAGGCCTGGACTTTCAAGGGCCCTATAATTTCATTAGTATTTTCCTTTTGCCTTTATTTACAATTCAATATTAAAAGGTATCCATATTTTCTTCTTTTGTTGTTCCTACCTTCTATGATAGTATTATTGTCTTTGCTAGTAGATCAGTGGATGCCTTCTCATTCTCTTGATACTAGGCCCAATCTACCTTATGCTCACAGCTCTTCAATCAGAAGATACCATTTACTGGTCACCCGTTTGAAAGGAAACATCTGATTGGTATTGATTGCTAGGACTGGTGGAAAATGTGTGACTTATTACATCAACCCATAATCTTCTTATAGAACCTGATGTCACTTGATTAGTCAAAAACAGTCAGTAGTAACATTTTACAGGTATGGATGCAGCAGGAATAAACCTCCCAGGTTGCACCAGAAATACCAGCACACTATTTCCCATTGGTTTTCCTCTGTACTAAGCAAATTGGCCATGCTATTCCATTTGATCAGGGTTGTACCAATTAATGTCTACCGAAATTTCAGCATTAAAATCTCCCGACCTTGTTAACCATGTTGCATCCAGTCAGACCACCCTGATAAAGGGAATGTATGCCATTTAAATTCAGAACATGAATGAAGTTGTAAAAGGTTACCAGAGGCTCTATGTAGGAATTCCCAGGGATCACAGGTCTATCAACTGACTGCCATAGATGTCCTGATTCTAGTCATTGAGATTCAAATTGCATCCTACTCACATCCAATAGGATTTGCAGGTAAGCTGACAAAGTACAACAGACTATTTGGCAGACAATAGTGCAATATAATTAAAGTGTACTACAGGGTTTACTGTACAAATGCCTAGAAAGTTATATCTCAGTCTGTCCTATTTCTTGACAAACATAAGATCACAGTACTTTAAATTAGAATTTTCCATGTCAGGTCAGGCATTAATATTATGATACTGTGGAATGACAAAAGCCCACTCTGTTTATGATTACTCCTCTGAGCTTCTGAGAATGCCAAAGCTGCTCCCGTCTATTGATCTTTATATATCCATCTCATCTCTCCTGGGAGTCTAATGGCAAAATAAATATGTTCTTTTATGATACATTCATGAACTTACACAACTTGTTTTTTTTTCTCTGATAAACCATACAGTCTGCACACAGTGTAAAGAAAGACACAAAACATTTTCCTTTTCTTGATATTTAAGCCTTTACATTACATTTCCCTCTCAAGCCTTCATATTTCACTACTATAAATCTCTTTTTTGACTTGCTTGGAACACTGGCTACAATTCAGGCTATTTATGCAAATGCCAGAATTACATTTGTCATTTCGTGAGCTTTTTTTCCAGCAATGTGGCAAAGTAATTTTGTTATCAGGCTCCGACTATCCTCAGAATCCTGTGCGGCTCAGAGACTGATCAAAAAGCTGCGTAGGAAGGATTCATATCACACCTCCTTCTATCAGCTGCTGAAATAGAACATAGGTCTTGCCAAGGTATGATTTTTTTTTGTTGGAATATAACTTGCATAATCTGTTTGATTTACAGAACTAAGGTTTTAAAAACAGAGTGAGAACAGTCGCAACAGTAATCTTTAACTGTTACATTAATCAGTAATCTCTTGCTGCTTACAAAATACATCTCAAAATGAAAAATAAATTATATTGACAATTAAAGCAAGGATGTCCAACTGGAGACATGGCCTCTCTAAAGCTTTTTATGTCATTTGTTTGCACAAGTGCTCCCTTGACTTATGTTTAAAGGGGTGGTTCACCTTTAAGTTAACTTTCAGTTTGTTATAGAATGGGTAATTCTAAGCAACTTTTTAACTGTCCTTCATTTGACTCTTTTCAGCTTTCAAATGGGGTTCACTGATTGCATCTAAAAACAAATGCTCTATAAGTATACAGGTTTATTCTGATTGCACATATTTTTATTCAGGCCCTCTCTTCTTCATATTCCAGTCTCTTATTCAAATGAATGCATGGTTGCTAGTGTAATTTGGTAGGGATGCACAGAATCCAGGATTCAGTTCGCGATTCGGCCAGGATTCAGCCTTTTTCAGCAGGATTTGTATTTGACCGAATCCTTCTGCCCGGGCCGAACCGAAGTCTGATTTGCATATGCAAGGGGAGGGAAATCGAATTACTTTTTGTTACAACACAAGGAAGTATAAAATGGTTTCCCCTTCCCACCCCCTAATTTGCATATGCAAATTAGGATTTGGATTCGGTTCGGTATTCAGCCGAATCTTTTGCAAAGGATTCGCGGTTCGGCCGAATCCAAAATAGTGGATTCGGTGCATCCCTATAATTTGGACCCTAGCAACCAAACTGCTGATATTACAAACTGGAGAACAGCTGAATTAAAAGCTTAACTCAAAAACCACAAAGAATAAACAATGAAAACCAATTGCAAATTGTCTCAGAATATCACTCTCTACATCATACTAAAAGTTAATTTAAAGGTGAACAACCCCTTTAATGTAATCTACCTCTTAAATGTACAGTATCACAAATAATCATCCCACTACATTTACAGCAAGCTGCAGGCAGATTTGGAATGTCAGTATAACTTGCATCTACAGATGTTACAGAGTTATTGCACATATAAATGGTGAGATCTTTCCAAATTTAATGAACCATATACTGCATGCCCATGCTAACAGTTAATTTAGGCAGATGGGAAAGCAAGCAAAGTCCTATATTATGCTTCTGAGAGCAACACGCAGCCAATAGCTGGTAAATACTTCAATGATCTGCAACTGCAGGACACATCTAGAGACAGATAACAGTAATATTCACAAACTGGACTGTAAAATATCAATCTGTTAGGTGACCTATACCATCTTATCCTCTATGGAACTGTTTCCAAGGGGGAGACTGTGAACTTTTAGTATATTTTAATGATCACAAATAGGATACGTAGATGATTTTTGTATGGGAACACTTTTATCACCAGATGCCCATGCTCTCATACTAATGGTTTACCATACAATACATTGCTGTGTTCTATTGGTATGAGCAGTGCCCATTCTATAAATGTCTGTTTCTTCAGTTGTATTTATTTAATCTTATAAAATGCAATATTTGCAAATTATTACTAGTGTCTTTAATATGTGATCATTAGATAGTGGTTGTGCATAATTATCTTTGCTAGATAGTTCTTGTGTGGATTATTGCAGTTATATGACTAAGGTCTGATTTCCTTATCAGGTTGGGTAGATTAGTTTGATGTTCTTTTTTGATTATTAAGTACTGCATATCGTGCACCGATATCTCTACACTGGCTAATAATAGGAATAGCTATGGCCACTTTACTGTGAGCAGTGTAGATGCTTATATATATAGATGCCACTGTCCAATTATATTATGTAGGGATAGATACAGAAATAAAAAAGGTCCCAAAATAAATGTGCAACATTTACAACCGCCTGGAAGAGGCCCAGGTGCTAGCCAAACAGTATAGTGTAGAACAGACACTCAATGAGCAGTCTTCCCAACAGACTTGTAACATTCAAAGAGTTTATTTAAGTACACGTGGAGGTAGCCTTACGCGTCTTGTGTTTCAAAAACACTTCATAGGCTAATGATTAGGTGTTTGTGAAACATGAAACGTGTAAGGCTACCTCCATGTGAACTTAAATAAGCCCTTTGCATTTTACACATCTGTTGGGAAGACTTCTCATTGAGTGCCTGCTCTACACTATATGGTATCAGGCCCGGACTGGCAATTGGTGGTTTCTGGCAAATGCCAGAGAGGCTGCTGTATTGTTCCATAGAAAGTTACCATATAGTGGGCTGGTAGGGGGCTGTTTGGGCCTCTGTGTACTTGGAAGGGCAGGGCCTATTTTGACTCCTAGTCCAGGCCTGTATGGTATGTAGGTACATCAGATTTCAGTTGTAAAGCCCATGCCCACTGCACCATTTGTGATTATACCCTAGAATGTCACTGGGGAAATGTATGATCTTCTGTACTTGTGGATGGGGACTGGGTATTGCTGGCTATCACAGAAGGATACATTTATTTGAGAGTAACTGAGAATTGGAAAGATTTTACTTTTTTTGGGTGAGTTTTTGTTAGACAAGTGTGTGGCTGCCAAGGCAAGGGAATGCATATGTACATCTAATAACTGCAAGTGACACTTATTATGAATAATTCATTGTAACTAAGAAATTGCTTACTTACCCTACATGCCTTTTCCTGCAGGTCAAATGGAAACTTTATATCCTCTTTGATCTTTTGCCTGTTATCTATCCTAGGCATTTTATTTCTCCCTAATGTCAAGTTTAAGTCATGGAGCTGCCTTACATATTGCATTATGCATTAGATAATGGCTACAATAATGATCTCTACATCTGTACAGAACATACAGAGAAAAGTGGAACGGAAATGAGCGTTATTTACTGGCAGTGAATTAATAACAGGAATTACTGCAGACAGGATCCCATTCCCTAAAAAGGAATTGGCACAAATATTAAACAAGTTGTTTTCGAAGTTTGCAGAAAAGTGTGAGCCTCTTGGGTTTAATGCGTTGGATGCCTCCCCAGCAGTTCCCTGGGGCTCTGCATTCTTTTTCTAACTGAGGAGAGGATTTTTAAGTTTTCACAGCACAGATGTAGGAACATGTCACAATACGCATCAAAAACCCCAACCTTATCCACTAGCAAAAATATACTTCATGTGTCCGCATTCGCCATGTGTGCCATATGTAATCACTCAGGCAAGGGACAAGGCTCTGCAGAAGAATCTACACTCAACATGAGATATTGAATTGTTTTCCTCTAGAAAGCCAGACATTAGATTGTTTTTCCACATGCTCTCCAGCACTGTGCAGGCAATCTGGCAGGCTCAATACTTCATTAGACAGAGGAAGGAGAAGAGATAATTCAAACAAACCTGCATTTATTCTACAACTCTCTATACCTATTTTAGCAACTTCTTTAAAGGGATACTGTCATGGGAAAAAAATTTTTTTCCAAAATGAATCAGTTAATAGTGCTGCTCCAGCAGAATTCTGCACTGAAATCCATTTCTCAAAAGAGCAAACAGATTTTTTTATATTCAATTTTGAAATCTGAGATGGGGCTAGACATATTGTCAATTTCCCAGCTGTCCCAAGTCATGTGACTTGTGCTTTGATAAACTTCAATCACTCTTTACTGCTGTACTGCAAGTTGGAGTGATATCACCCCCCTCCCTTTCCCCCCCAGCAGCCAAACAAAAGAACAATGGGAAGGTAACCAGATAGCAGCTCCCTAACACAAGATAACAGCTGCCTGGTAGATCTAAGAACAACACTCAATAGTAAAAACCCATGTCCCACTGAGACACATTCAGTTAAATTGAGAAGGAAAAACAGCAGCCTGCCAGAAAGCATTTCTCTCCTAAAGTGCAAGCACAAGTCACATGACCAGGGGCAGCTGGGAAATTGACAAAATGTCTAGCCCCATGTTAGATTTCAAAATTGAATATAAAAAAATCTGTAGCACTATTAACTGATTCATTTTGAAAAAACATGTTTTCCGATGACAGGATCCTTTAATCTAACTAACAGATCTGCCTCTAGTGGAATCTGTGGATGTCGTGGATATTCATCACCACTTAATATTGTTCCACTATGCTAGTTCCTCATAGAAAGAATGGGGTGGAACCTAACTGAAAGTACTGTGTTTCCTTTGGGGTAGAAATGGGGAAGAGCTAGGAAGACCCTACACGTTTTAGGTGATGCCCTGTGTAATAAATATGAAGGGAGAAAGGATCATTTCTCTTAAAGGAGAACTAAAGCTTAACTAAAGAAGTAGCTACATTATGTTTTGTACTTCTATACCAGCCCAAGGCAACAACAGTAAAGATCTGTGTCTCCAAAGATGCCCCAGTAGCTCCCCATCTTCTTTTATGCTGATTCACTGCACATGCTCTATGCTGCTGTCACTTACTGCGCTTAGGGACAATATAAAGTACACATAGAATATAAATGTCACAATATAAGGCTGAGTAATTAATACAGGTAATTACTACATGGCAGCACAGAAACCAGTACAATTAGCATCAGCTTTAAATAATCAGCCCTATAGCATCAGCTTATATTACAGGCCGACCTCATTCTCTGCTTCATAATTTGCAACAACCCCTAAGCTTAGCTTCTCAACAGCTGCTCAGAGCCCACTGAGTATGTGAGTGTCTCAGACACTTTCCAAGATGGTGACCCCCTGTGACAAGTTAGAATGAAACATGGCAACATTATCAATATATCAATTTGGCCCAATTTGGAACTATTGCTAATGTGCAACTTCCTGCACCCACGTACAGCCAAAAGCTTATTTAATGAGATCAGTTAATGGACCTGCACAAATTTTGTTCCTATTTGTGCATCACGTCTCACATAAATACATTTGTTAAAACCTATCAAACCTATTTATTTGCACAGAACATTCCTTCTCTTTATATTTGCTATATATACGGTATATTATCTATACATGTACGAGCTGAAGGATGTTTGATCACAGTCATTCTTCTTTCATGGCTCCATAAACAAGTAGAATTCCCAAGCCATGAAGGTGATCTCAAAAGCCTGGTCACTGAACCTTGTTTAGTTATAAGCACATGCAGTATATGGAAGTTTGGTTTGTGCAATCATATTCAGTATCTACCTTTGCAACACAGTGTTGGCACATTAAAAATACATGTCAATAATATAATAAACGCACAAATGTGTGCAAACATCAATTGAGTAAACCCTGCTGTAACCCCTGTATTAGAGGCACCTTTTGATTTTGCTATTGCCGGTATAGTTCCATACAGAGAGACTAATGTGATTACTTAGCAACCATTCTTCACTCACACCATTGGGCAAATTACAGAAAATTGCTCCCTCTCTGCAGGAATCTTACTCTGTGTCCTTTTGGAATATGTCCCTGCCTCCCTTTGTTCCCTGTCTCTGCAACACATTTATACAATAAATCAGCTTTTGCCAAATATTGTAGGTTATGTAGCTACAGGCAATCTGACCCGTACTGTTTCAGTTCCAGAAGCGATAGCAAACATAGTTACAGCACATTCTGTTCATAATAAACTACACATGTAGAAAACATACAGCTCATTTTTAGACATAATTGAATGAATAATGGTTAGCAGTGAAATAAAAAAGACACTATTTTTCTTATCCATTTATCCAATTAACATAATGTGTAGCAATATGAGAGATAGAATGCATCAGTCCTACGTAATAATTATAAGAGGAATATGCTCCCAAATACACACAAAAGTAAATTCTATTGACTCCTAAACAGATTCATAGACATA
The DNA here is from genome assembly GCA_038501925.1 of Xenopus petersii. Taxonomy (NCBI): domain Eukaryota; kingdom Metazoa; phylum Chordata; class Amphibia; order Anura; family Pipidae; genus Xenopus; species Xenopus petersii. The sequence continues at coordinate 90,383,846 of CM076677.1, forward strand.
GAATAGATCTGCAGAAGTGGAAGCAGAGGAGGGAGACAAGTACTAGTGACAGAATGCTCAATGTGCCATGGCCAAGGGTGTAGCTACAGGGGATTTAGGGGCTGTGAGTGTAGAATGGCCTTAGGAGCTGAGGGGAACCCTCTGGCAAAAACCTTTCTTCCCATAAGAAAAAAACATATGTGATATAAAAGGAAAAATACATGATTCCACACACAAGGACTAAGAGACATGGGGGTGTTAAGATACTGATTAGGAGCATTAATTATTTGGGACCCATATTTTCTACCTTGCACATGGACTACCTGTGTAATTTTCCATTCTTCCCAATGGTAAGCAGTGCAGCACAGATAGAGGCTAACAAAGTTTTTTTTAGGAAGCTGAGTATAGTATATTAGACATAACATACCCCTTATTGTAAAATCTAAGAATATTATAGATCCTTGAGGAGTTCCCAGAGCAAATTAAGGCACAATACCAAAGCCTGAGTGTGTTTATACAGGTCATGGAACTCCAAGGTGACTTACACTATCCTTATATTTTGCAGCAGAGGCTACATTATTTTTATGACACAACATTATTTTATCATATGGCACATATTACATTGTACATCACTAAGCACCATTTATACGAATATAATTCACAGGATATTAATGGTTGGGGTATAATATAGTTCTACAACTAAAGGCATTGCCATTTATATATTTCAGGGTGTTTATCTTTGGGCTTTACCTGCATGAAGAAAAAAAAATATAGTGAATAAAGTACCCCCTATTGTAACATATAAGGATATAAGTTACCGAGGAGTTTCATGACAATATAAAAGCACGAGACCGAAGGCCACATGTTTTTATACAGGTCATGGAACTCCTAGGTGACTAATATCCTCATATTTTACAATGGGGTACTTTATTATAATACACAAGTTGCAGGGAGTCCTGTGACAGAAATGACATCACTAAGCTCTGATTATAACCGATGACATCACTAAGCACCGTTTATAAGGATATATTTTACAGGATATTCATGGCTCTTGTGTATTATATATATGAGTAGATGTATGAGTTTGTAGCTCCCACCACCCAGTATGTTGTCTGACTCAGGAGTGCCCTAGATTCATCCTTCTTTTGTGCTAAACCTTTGCAGATTTACAGCAATTGCTATTTATAGTATATTTGTAGCATTTCTTTTTCTTGACTGTCATGTTCATATCCAGTCAGGGACACAAGGGCACATATTACAGGGACAACATCAGGCTGATCTGAGTGTAGTCAGAAGGATGCTTGTACATTTAACAGTGCATATTTGAAAAGACTTGTGCAATCCAATACTCCACCCTCCCTCCTTGTGGGTTTTGTTCCAGCCCTCTCCATGGTTACAGCACATGAAGGGGGGCAAGACAAGAGCTTCCGTGGAACTGAGCACTGAGCAATCTCAATAGCATCTTTCCCACAGACAGCACCAAATCTGGGAATTCCCTCAGCTTCTCTCCATGGATTTTCGCCAGAGGCACAAGGCAGGTGTTCCCCAGTATTAGGGGATGCGATATAATTGTTCACACTGTGCCTATATCTCACTGCAGTGGCAAATAAACTCTAGCAAAGCAACATTCAAATAAATTCACTGATGTGGCTAATGGTGCCCTAATACTAATGTTTAAGTCACTGAGCATGATATTCCCTTTCTCCACACACAAGGTCCCACACATAGGAATAACAACGGCTATAAATCCTTTCCTCCTTTTAACTTTCAAAAGCAATTAAAAAAAAAAAAACAAAGAAACTAACAATATCTAGTTAATATCATTGCAATAAAAGCTGAATGGTAATATCAATTCGGAAATAGCATTTCTGCATTAGATACTATAGGTAACATAGGGATGGGCAAATTTTTTCACCTAGTTTCGCCGAAAAAATGACGCCCATAGACTTGTATGGCAGCGTGAGTAAAAAAAAAAAAAAAGACGCGTCTATAAAAAAACATTTTTGACGCCCATAGACCTTAATGGGCGTCTGCGAGATTTTGCTGGCGGCGAATTTTTGGCGAAACAAAACGGGTCAAATTTGCCCATCCCTCATTTACATTACATTTCCTTTTAATATTGGCTGTAATCTACACCACAACTCCCAGCATCCCCTGAGAGCCTTCAATTGTTGGTGAGACGCTGGAGGTTGTAATTCAACAATTAAAAACTCTCAATTAGTGGTCAGAACCTCATTTATGATTTAAGTAACGATTTCCCGAAAAAAAGATGAATTTTACTAATAGTAAACATATTACTATTAACATATTAATATATAGGAGCGGCTATATATATATATATATATATATATATATATAATATATATGTACACATATGACATAGCTATGCATGAATATAGAATGATAATCATGCTCATCTATATAATGGAAGTTGTAGCAAGCACAATGAGGCAGGTGCAGTTCCATTCACACATACTGTACATGCCATACACACATGTGCACAGCTTCACTTACAATGGAAGGCTAAGATAGGGTTAATGTATGACAAGGGACACTTATCTAAATAGACTGGTTTCTGGGCATGTTAAAAAAAAAGAAATATTAATGTTAAATCCCCATTGCCTTACCAGTCACATGCTGTATCATGAAACACTTCATTCAGACAGCTGTACCACTTGAAGCAGGTGAGACTCTCGTGATTACAAGAAAGGGAGCCAGAAAAAAAGAAGGATGAGCTGCTGCCGCTAGTGAAACACATTACACCAGGAAGGCTTGTGTTTAACTACCAGTCTAATGGTGAAGGAGGGAGGTGTAGAGCCCGGGAGGAGGGGACTAGGGAAGCTACTGTATGGAACAGCCTGGGAAACCCATTCCTTGCCTTGGAGATGTGAAATCGCTTGGTGATGTAAAACACATAGACTAAAAGGTATGCATGCTCAAATGGATCATTTTGGGAACCTATACTCCATTCCCTTTCATGCCATTAACATTACAGAAGATACAAGTTATACTTAACTATTCTAGACAATACGTATCATTGTTTTAAAATATATACTTTAGCTAACATTTTTCTGTGTTAATGTTTAGACCAGGTTTATCATTCATTTAAAATATAATTTGTCATCCCCATGCTACCACTCAGATATGGATCTTTAAGAGCTGCCAGGCTCTGCTCCTTTGGAACTCAAGAGGTGTTTGTGCGAGAGTTAATACATAGCACACAAGAAAGGCTCAGATGTGTGTGTGTGCACACCAAGCACCAGCACCAGCTCTAGATTTCCACATGTAATAACAAGGTTTTTACAAGTCCAAATAGAAGAGGGGGGTGGTGGTTACCACTGCTTTTCCAAATGATATGCGCCCAATTCCTCAATAGTTGCTCTGTTTTGCAACTGCTGCAACTACTCCAAAGAGAAGCAAGGTGGATTAGGCGCTTAGATAGTGTCATACCTCATGGGTGGATGGTTTTTGTTACAAAAGTCGTGTTAACCTTTTTGTATATTGTTTTTTTCTTTTTTCGCAGATATTAAGACTATAAAGATTTAAGACAGTTATACATGGTCTTATATGGATCTCCTGCCATAAATGTGGTATGGGTGAGTTACAGGAGATAAATTACTAAAATATATGCTGGCGTAAGTATTGTACTATAATCCGCATAATATACGCTGGGTCATATAGGGAGTGTTGAAAAATTGGGACGTTTTAAAGAGTTTGGGTATTTCTGTATCCCTTTGACCATAGGATGTCTTGCCCTTACACGCTTGGTTCAGGTTTCTTTACCTGGGACAGACATCATGGGGCAAATTCACTAAGCGCCGAAGCGTCGAACGCTAGCGTTAATTCGCTAGCATTTGGCATTTTCGTTACTGCGCAAATTCACTAACGAACGCTGGCGTAGTTTCGCTAGTGTTACTTCGCATCCTTACGCCAGGCGAATTTTCGCTAGCGACGTAACTACGCGAATTCACTAACTTGCGCATTGTACTGAACACTACCTTTTACGCTAGACTTCCTTGGCCACCTCAGACCTGGCGAAGCGCAATAGAGTAGATAGGGATTGTTTAAAAAAAAGTCAAATTTTTTTCTAAGTCCCAAAAAACGCTGGCGTGTTTTCTACATGACGGGTGATAGGCTGAAAAAGATCGAAAATATTTTTGGGACTCCCCTCCTTCCCCCCTACATTTCCTGACTCATGGCAACTTACCTAGACAGTGGGCACATGTGTAGGGCAAAATAAAAATTTTATTTGCTGATTTGAAAGTTTTCTAGGCATTTGTAGTGCTAATACGTGTTCCTCCATTGAAATTTGAATTTCGCACCGTATGCAAATTAGCCTTCGCTAGTGTAACTTCGCTTTACATAGCAAATCAACGATAGCGCAACTTCGCAAACCTTACGATACCCCTGTGCGCAACTTCGAATTTTAGTGAATTTGCGGAGCGCTGGCGAAATTACGCCTGGCGAAGTGCGGCGAAGTTGCGCCTGGCGCAACTTTGCATCTTAGTGAATTTGCCCCTATGTGTCTCATCGTCACATAGGCCAGGTTTTAGTTAGACAGTGGCCTGCCTAAAGTGAAATTTCTTGATAACTTCTGGTCTTTTTAGGAAATTGTTTCATTGTTTCTATATTATTGGACATTTTGTTCCTTTTTAACATTGGACATTTTTTTACCATCCTGGACTTATCGAAATTGGATACAAATAAATAAAGATAAATACAAGATTGGGATTTTTAACTTTAATTGTTTTAACTTTTGTATGCTGCAAAGTTTTCTATTTCTTATATTTGTGCACACAATTATGGTCTGAGCGCTGGCTTCACTATTTATGTGTTAACAATGTTACACACACAGATACAGATACATATGCTAGTCTGCACACTTTCACTGTGGACTGCAACTCCCAGTAGCCTCTAGCAGAGAAACCATGTTACAGAGGAACTGAGAGTGTGGCTTCGAGCTTTTGTATTTTTTTACTTTTTTACTTCTTATGTGTGCACATAATTATGGTTTGAGCACTGGCTTCACTATTTATGTATTGTCATATAATCTATACACACACCAATGTTGTAAAATGTGTTAGTACATTTTTCTTTAAATTGATTACCCAGACTGCACTATGCTGTATAGGTCAAAGCGCATATGAGTTTTAAATGGGTGCACGTGTTAATGGTCCTTATTCACTTGACAGGACAGCCATCAGAATTCACAGGGCCCCATACGACAAAATTTCCTGGGCCCCCTGAGCTGCGCCCACCGCAAGCCCCACCTACAGGTCCGCCCTGCCCACCCCACAGGTCCACCCCCCACCACACAGTAAAAAAACAAAAAAAATATTGGTGGCTAGGGTTCCCACATGTTAAAAAAAAATAAAAAGATATTGGTGGTTGGGGCCCCCCATAAAAAACATTTGTGGCCAGGGCCCCCCCATTAAAAAATATTGGTGGCTAGGACCCCACATGAGAAAAAAAAATTGGTGGCCAGGCCCCCCCCCATATTATAAGAAGATTGGTGGGCAGGGCCCCTTAAACGTCCATGCCTTGCCGAAGTCAGCAGCTCTCAGAAAGATGGGGGGCCCGGATAATCAAGTAAGTGTGGCGTGGCAGGGCCCCCCTTACCCTCGGGGCCCCCTACAACTCTCCCCCCTGTCCCCCCCTGATGGCTGCCCTGTCACTTGATAAAGGGTATTGAACCCGAAACATGTTGTATTAACCACTGCTTGGAATAAAAAGTTGTTTGCAGTAATACTGCTGGAGTTCCTCTATACTTTAAAGGTTTTTACAAGCTCTTCACATAAAAGAGTTAAAAATCCCGCCGGATCACACATTATTTTTTTCATTTAAACATCCATACCTGTTATAAAGGCGTTATATATCTGAGCTGTCAATCAAATATCTGCCCCACCTCTATGCCTAAGGCATAGAGGTGGGACAGTCAATTACTTTCACTTTCATTCAGCAAATCCTATGTCACATTTCCACTTCCCTCCTCAGGCTCTATTATTATGTAGGGCACTGTGCATGGGCATTAGGTCCCCATTCTGGTTCATACACAACATTTTGGGGTAATACACAATTTGTCTTAATAACAGTGTCCACAATATGGCTCCTGCCTGCTTGCTGTGATTGTGTAATTCCAAGACTGAAAGAAAACAAAATGTAAATAATAAATGTAGTGTAAGTAAATTTTATGACATGATCGAAAATAATTTGGAATTATTTCTTGGGGTGACAGATCTCCTTTAAGAGGAACATATATTTACTGTCCTAGATATACTTGTACTATGGCTAGATGGCCGATATGCAGATATTTAACTGTAGCTGTAACCTATAAACATTATAATAAGTGGGCTAGAGATTTGGACACTTTTTCCAGTAAAACCAGTAAAATCAGCAACAAAAATGAGTCTTTTCTGGCTGTAGATGTTGGAATCATGACAATGGCACACCTGCACAACTGGCTATAAGAATAAGTCATCTGTGAAATGGAACATGGCTGCCACATAGTGCCAGCAATTGTTTGGTAACAGATCCGAACACAAATGAGATTATGTAGTCGGGCAGTTGGCCCTTTTTATTATGCCACCAGTAATATCAGTGAATTATAGAAGTGCAGCAGAACTATTACATTTCATTTAAGCCACATAGTGCCAGCATTGCTTTAAATTTTTAAATTTTCTTAGCAATGGAAATTATATTTTCTAATTATTCTGTACAGAAATAATAGCTAACATCATAGTGAAAATAATGATGATATAATTTTGAACGCAAGAATATTAGAAGACTTAATTCAGCCAAATGACCTCAACAAGTTTATAAATGCTTCCATGAGCTTTTCTGAAATAATGTTACTCCAGTCAATTTTATAATTATTATTATTATTATTAATAATAATAATAATAACATATATCTATAAAGTGCCAGCATATTCCGCAGTAAAATAAATGCATCTATAAACTGAACATACAGAATTACATGCAAAACAACCAATAATGATACAAAAGTTGAAGAGGGCCCGGGGGGCGTGTCCGGATGTTGAGCGAGTAAGACGCAGATCTCGTAGCAAATTATACTGAAGGGGTACACCCGCACAATTTATTGCCCACAGAACCCTGCAAACCAGCACCCATACTACCTAGACACGGCTGGGAAATGATGGACAAAAAAAGCCACAAGATCAAAGCAGCAAGCTTGAACACTTTCTCCGCCGTCCAGGACAAGATGGCGTGGGACAATCAGAACAGGAGTTGGCCTCCTCACAACAACCACAAGACCCACCTAACTGCTCGCTGGACGAAGTGCTGGAACAAGTATTATCAGCGATAGCGACATGCCAAACTACGCTCTCCACCCGATCTCTCCATAATTAAAAGAGATCTACAAAAGGTACGCAAGCGCACGACCGAGGTGAAGAATCGGGTGGGGGGCCCTGTCATCCTTTACCGTCACAAATAAAAGCCCTCCTGCAACAGCTGCAAAAGCAAGACGATTGTCTGGATGATTATGAGAACCATCACAGACCTAATAATGTCAGATTGGTCGGCCTAATGGAAGGTAGGCCTTATGTACGCAATGATATACCCGGCTAAACTACATGTACAGGATACCAACAAGGTCCTTTTCTTCACGGCACCTGGTGAAGCAAGTGAATGGCTGGAATCAAGTGGTACCAGAAGGGCACAACGCAATGCCAACCACAATTGATGCCAAGCAGTGAACCGACGGGCCATTAAGCTACAACAAGCCCACAGCCATTGATATGATAAGTACACTGTTACTTCCGTGACTCCACAGTCTTACTAATGCTGTGTACAGTTGGCCATTACCCAAAGGGTTTTGAGGGATGTTTAATCCTAATGTTTTACATGTTCAGGAAGATTCCTACATAGCCATGGAAATCCATAGCCACATTGGGGAAGCTATTAGGGTATGGGTACCCGCTCCAAGTGTTTCACCCCCCAGTTTTATATGGTTAAGGGTCAAGAACCACCCGCTTTTGGGCTGGGTAGGGAGGGGGGAAAGGGCAAAGGGCAATGTTTTTGTCATCATTGTTAACAATATGTTTTCTCAGTTTAACAAATGTTGATATGTTAATGTTCAAGGCAGACAAAACATATATAATGGTTCAGAGTGACATTGTCACAACAGGCATGGTCAATTATATATCTCCAGTATTACCATGTCCCCACTACAATTAATCTCATGGAACGTTAGAGGATTGAATGATAGGTATAAACGCTCGCTCATCTTTAATTATCTCCAAAAGCATACGCCACATATACTACTCTTACAAGAGACAGGCAAAATACCTTATCTCTTAAGAAACCCTGGGTGACCAATACCTATCACTCAACCTACTCGACCCATTCCAGAGGTACCTCTATATTAGTGTGAAAGGGATTCCCATTTGAATTACTTGATTTGTACCTAGGTCATTATGGCAGATTTGTTATAGTAGCATGTATGATCAGGACCGCCATCAGAAATCGCAGGGCCCCATACGACAAAATTTCCTGGGCCCCCTGGTCCGCCCTCCCCACCACACAGTAAAAAAAATATTGGTGGCTAGGGTTCCCACATGTTAATAAAAAATAAAAAGATATTGGTGGTCAGGGCCCCCCATAAAAAAACATTTGTGGCCAGGGCCCCCCCCCATTACAATATATTGGTGGCTAGGACCCCACATGAGAAAAAAAAATTGGTGGCCAGCCCCCCCCCACATTATAAGAAAATTAAACGTCCATGCCTTCCCGAAGTCAGCAGCTCTCAGAAAGATGGGGGGCCCGGATAATCAAGTAAGTGTGGCGTGGCAGGGCCCCCCTTACCCTCGGGGCCCCTTACAACTCTCCCCCCTGTCCCCCCCTGATGGCAGCCCTGTGTATGATAGCAGGTCAAATGTTTACAATGGTGAATGTGTACATCCCCCACTATGCCACCGGCCCCTGTTTGTATAATGGGTGATTTTAATTGCACTTTGGATCCAACTACAGATAGAACCTCAGCATCCCCCCACTTCCCTACTGGTCTAGCTGGCTGGGCTAAAGCCCACAATATAATTGAGATATGGAAAAACCTACAGGAAATCCAGTTTTCATGCTACTCCTTCACTCACCATACTAGATCCAGCATTGATCTAGTTTTTGCCTCAGGGGATTTGCTCTCAAAAGTCAGAGTGGTACCTGCCCAGAGCACACTCAGACCACTCTCCATTGTTGCTGTCACTGGCACTTCTCTCTCAACCCACCTAAGCCCTGGCGTTAAGCCCTATGTGGTTGAATGACCAGCAGATTGACACTGAATCATCAGAGGCAATGGTTCAGTATTGGGCAGTAAATGAAGGTTCAGCAGAGGTGGGAACGGTTTGGGAAGCTTTTAAAGCACATAGCAGGGGAGTATTCATAGCAGCTATAGCGAGAACTCGTGCACAAAGGCAAGAAAAAGATAAAGATCTAGAGGGCCTAGTTAGACAAGCAGAAGACCAGTACACGTCTCACCCCTGCACACAATCCCATACTACTGCTTAGCAGCTGTCAGGGAAATGGAACTCCATAAAATAAATGCTACGAAAAAACTGATTTTGTACTCTAGGCAGAGAACCTTTGCCTTTGGCATGGGGCACTGACGATAGATGCGGGTACCCCCATCCATCGCATGGGGCACTGATGATGGTACCCCCATCCATCACCAGTGCCCCATGCGATGGATGGGGGTACCCCAATCCATCATCAGTGCCCCATGCGTTCGATTCGAAGGATTTCATCGTTCGATATTCAAAGTCGAAGGATTTAACTTTGATGGTCGAATATCGAGGGTTAATTAACCCTCGATATTCGACCCATAGTAAATGTGCCCCTTAGTCATGTAAAATAATAAACTGCTGTAGCTATGTAAATTCTATCATTCTGAGGATTACAGTTCTACAGCTTTCATTGGTCTCTTGGTTTCCCAGCAAAAGATGGTACGGCTTCATTATTAAAACCATGCAGGCATGTGCATGTTACAGAGAACTAGCATTTGGGGTAAATTTGGGTTCTGCACCTCACGTCATCAGAAATAAGTTGTTGAGTGCTGTGGGCGCAACAGAGCCCTGTACTTAATGGTTGTCATAGGCATTCTGAAATTACTGACCCCCGTTGCTCTTTGCTATTAACTGAACTAAAGGTGTCCAAGGGGATGGCCACATGCTGCCTCCAGCCAACCCTTTATGAAAAAAGTGCTGCCAAAGGGAGTACACAGACCTTTGTGTTTCATTCTGAAAAGACACTTATGTCTATGGGCACTAAGCCCTCTAAGATTTTTTACATTAGTAAATACCTCAACTTTTGTCTTGTTAGAGGATAGTGCCCTGTCACGAACACGGTACTTCCAACCGCACGTGACTTTAGGTGTGGCTATCAGGGGTCACTCACTCAGTCTCTCACCCACCTTGCACACAGGTTAGGCTAACACAAAAGCACCCCAAACACCAACCAACACCCACAAAACTCATTCGCTGCCACCATCTATCATTCACAGGCGATAGAAACCTAATGTGACTATTCCCCTGTTCTCTCTAACAGGTAATAATTCACAATACACCAATTCATTCAACACTCTCTCACTATAGTCAGTTAGTTCCTACTGACTCAACAAGTTCTTCAGCATGTAGAGGGTTAAGGCTCACAGTTACACTCTTTCAGGCTAGGTTCGTTTAGAGCATCAAAGACAATCTTATTAAATTCTCTTTAATATTATAAAAGGTATAACAGTGCAAAATACAAAAAAGATGTTACAAAAGAGACATACATTCAATAATACAAGTACAAACAGTTGTAAAATAAAAGGGAAAACATGGAAAACCTATACTTAACTCCAAAGATATAGAATTCCTGGTCCTGGAGGCAAGGGGAAACAAACGGGATAACTTCCAATCGCAATTGGTCCTCCAAAGTAAATCCAAAGTTTAGTCAGAAGAGCTGACTATTTATTAGTGATTTCAGGGCATCAGGTAACTGCACACTCCCCCCTCCCTCAAGAATGTGAGGGGGCGTGGCCTAGCAGGACACAGATTGAGTTTTCATGACCTCCTGTGAGTAGGAACTGGACCAAGAATATCATGACCATAACTCCTTATGGGGACATAGGACAGAGATGATATCATATTCATTGGTTATTAATTCTCTCCTGGATTCCATAGATACTAAACATCAATACTGTGTGACCTGCCCCTGCCCAGATATCCATATCTAATACACAGAGTACCAAACCCAGTCATGTTTGGACTCGTTGGAAAGATGAAATTGCCTTGAACCCATCATCAGTTTTTTATACTGTTCGTACAACAGGTATGGGTTCTGTAAGGATAAATATATTGGAGTATACATTATATGTAACCTTTACTTCACCTTTGAGGGTCTTGCTGGGAACTTTAAGTTCTCCCTCCTTGGGCTTCCCCCCTCCCCATGGAATGGCTCTTATCAGCCAGGGCATGGAGGAGGGCATTACAGCTCTGACCCCTCTGACCATAGTGAAAAGAGGCCTGTTATGTGTCTGATTTAGATGCTGGTAGAAATATTTCTCATGATACCTTGGCCTGTTTTATTAACTATTACAGGCCTGTATCATGACACCTCCCCTTTTTAGAGTGAGCAAGGGGAGATTGACTTACAGGTCATCTACACTGCGCTCATGCTGGAAGGTTCTGATTGGCGTGACAAGCCATCTGCATTCCCATGATCACTCCCTTTCTTGTGTTGTATAGTGAAATCATATTGTTGGAGGGTCAAACTCCACCTGAGCAATTTCCCATTGTCCCCAGCCACGCGGCTGAGCCAGCTAAGAGGGTTGTGATCTGTAATAACTGTAAAGTTGCGTCCATATAAATAGGGTTGTAATTTTTGCAAGGCCCACACAATTGCCAGACACTCCTTCTCTATGGTGGCATAGGCTACTTCTCTTGGCAGCAGCTTTCTGCTCAGGTACAGTATAGGATGCTCCTCTCCCCGTTGGTTCACCTGGCTGAGAACTGCACCTATGCCATAGGCAGACGCATCCGTCTGTACAACAAATCTACGTGTAAAATCTGGGGCCTGCAACACTGGAGAGTTAGCTAGAGCATTTTTTAAGGCCAAAAAAGATTTTTCACAGTCTGGGCCCCATAAAATTACTTTGGGGAGTTTTTTCTTTGTCAAATCCGTTAGTGGTTTGGCTAGTGAGCTGTAGTTTGGAACAAATTTTCTATAATAGCCAGCGGTTCCTAGAAAGGACATGACTTGTTTCTTGGTTTGTGGAGTGGGCCAGGCCATTATAGCATCCACTTTCCCTATTTCTGGTCTAAGTGTGCCCCCTCCTACCCTGTGTCCCAAATACTGTACTTCCCTCATGCCAATCTGACATTTGCCAGGTTTGATAGTCAAGCCAGCTGCTTTGATTTTACCTAGGACTTGGGACAGGTGAGTTAGGTGCTCCTCCCAGGTGGGACTGAATACAGCAATATCATCTAAATAGGCTACTGCAAATTGTTCCAGCCCTTCTAGCAGACCATTCACAACTCTTTGAAACGTAGCAGGTGCGTTTTTCATGCCAAACGGCATTACGTTAAATTGAAATAACCCAAAGGGAGTGACAAAAGCAGATCTTTCCTGGGCATCTGCTGTGAGGGGGATTTGCCAATAACCTCTACTCAGGTCCATGATGGTTAAATAACTGGCACCTGCCAACTTATCTAATAATTCATCTATCCTAGGCATGGGGTAGGCATCAAAGACAGTTATAGCATTTAACTTTCTGTAGTCCACACAGAACCTGGTGGATTTGTCCTTCTTGGGGACAAGGACTACCGGTGAGGCCCAGGCACTATGTGATTTTTGAATTACATCAAGGGCTAGCATTTCTTCTATTTCCCTTTTTATATCTGCCTGTACCTCTAAGGAAACTCTATAAGCTGCTTGTCTGACAGGAGAATTGTCACCAGTATCAACATGGTGAACGGCAAGGTGAGTTCTACCTGGCTTTCCTGTAAAGGTTCCCTGATATGGGTTAAGCACTTGGGATAGCTGCGCTTTCTGCTTCTCTGACAGCTGAGGGTTATATTGCACATCATTTATGGACCCTGTTTCCTTGGTCACAGCTAATAAGTCTAGTAGAGGGTCCCTGTCACCCTCCTCAGAGAGACTGCAAACTGGCAGAGCATAGGCAGCCCTGTCATAGTGAGCTTTCATCATATTGACATGGAAAACCTTTTGCCTTCTTCTCCTGTCATCAAGGGACACCACATAAGTTACATCATTAATACGCTTCTGAATAATGTAGGGCCCCTCCCACGCAGCCTGAAGCTTGTTTTGCCTCATTGGTACTAGGACCCACACTTTCTGCCCTATTTCATAAACTCTTTCACGGGAGTGGCGGTCATACCACTGTTTCTGATTTGCCTGAGCCTGTTCCATATTTTCATGCACCATATGAGTCAGAGTTTGCATGTTCTCACGAAATTTCATGACATACTCAATGACAGAGACTTCTGAACTGACCATTTTTCCTTCCCAGGCCTCTCTAATTAGGTCCAATGGGCCCCTCACCCTTCTTCCATACAAGAGCTCAAATGGTGAGAAACCAGTGGAAGCCTGGGGTACTTCCCGGTATGCAAAGAGTAAATAGGGGAGGTACCGCTCCCAATCTCTTCCCTGTGAATCCACAAACATTTTAAGCATTTGTTTCAATGTCCCATTAAAGCGTTCACAGAGCCCATTAGTTTGTGGATGGTAGGGACTAGCAACTATATGTTCTACCTGTATTTTCTGACACAGGCACTGCATCAAGTTGGACATAAATTGAGTGCCATGATCTGTAAGCATTTCCTTAGGAAAGCCTACCCGTGAAAATATGCTCAACAAGGCATCAGCAACCTTGTCTGCCCGTATAGAGGACAGAGCTACTGCCTCTGGGTATCTAGTAGCATAATCTACTACTGTGAGAATAAATCTCTTGCCGGAATTGCTGGGTATGGCTAGAGGACCTATAATATCTACGGCCACCCTTTGAAAAGGTTCATCAATAACAGGCAATGGAATCAATGGGGCCTTCACAACATCCCCAGCTTTACCAACACGTTGACAAGTGACACAAGAACGACAATAGTTAGCAATATCAGTACCCATGTTAGGCCAATAGAAATTATGCGCTAAGCGAGCTTTGGTTTTTTGCACGCCTAAGTGCCCAGCTAGTGGAATTTCATGGGCCACCTTTAATAATGGTTCTCTAAACTTAAGAGGTACAATTAATTGTCTTTCTATCATCCATGGTTCTGTGGTGTCAGTCAGAATTAGCTCTCTATACAGCTTTCCCTGGTCCCAGTATACCTTTTCCTTGTCAGAATCAGTGGGGGGTCCAGCTGCAAGATTTCTCAGCTTTTCTAAGCTAGCATCTGTTTTTAGAGCTAATTCAAACTCAGAACTGCTAGTCTGAGACACCGGCCCTGTTGTAAAATTGATAACTGGCAGGGATTCCGTAACTTCTGAGTCTCCTATTTCAGTGTGTGGAGGGTCTGATACACTCAGGGGTTCCCCATTACTAGGTAAAGACTGACACTGGTTTGAGGCTTGTGCACTCTGCTTACGTGTCACAGCCGCAACAGATGGAATACATATACAGTCCACTTCATCAGAATTGCCTAAGGGATTACAGTAAACATTTCTATCCATTGTAACAGGAGATATATTCTTGGGCACCTCTGAATCTGTCACAGGTGGAGCTACAGTTAAACATTCATCCCCTTTTCCCTCCATCCTCCCAGATTGCATAAAGTCATGACACAGTACCTTATGATGTTCAGGAGTCTCCGGTAGGGGTGCAGATTCACTGGAAGTTGTTTCAGGCACATACTGGGATACCAACCTGCCCAGGTCTGTACCTAGCAACACATTGGTAGGAATGGTGTCTGACACTCCCACTTCCCTAACCCCTCTTCCTGCACCCCAATCCAGATACACCTGAGCCATTGGCACTGCAGGGCTGATTCCTCCAATTCCTTTAACATCCATGGTTTTCCCGGGAATAATGTCTTCGGAGTTTACCATCTCGGGCCGCACCAGAGTAACTTCTGCTCCGGTATCTCTGAGTCCAACAGTAATCTTGCTTCCTACAGTAACAGGTTGTAAGTTATCCGCACTATTTCCCTCTTTTCCAGCAACAAACAAAACAGCCGGGGATGAGCTTGTCTGTTTCCCAGTAGGTGCAGATTTCCTTTTCTCTGGACAATTTATACTGACATGTCCCACCTTGTTACATGCAAAGCATCGTCGGGGATCTAGTGATGCAGGCTTAACCCCTAATAAACTGGGAACATTTTTAGGTGGCCCTTGGTAGATAGGGGAAGATGGGCTTCCAGTGAACTTCCCTCCCTTCCAGCTGGGTAGAGAGGTTTTGCGTCCTTCTGGCGTCCGGCTAGCTGCATAAGTATCAGCAAGCTTGGCAGCCTGGTCTGCTGTTTTAGGCTCCCGGTCCATAACAAACTGCCGTACTTCCAATGGACATATGTGTAGAAACTGATCTTTGACCATCAAATCTGTTAAATCCTCAACTGTGGTAACATCCATTCCAGAGACCCATTGCTTAAAGGTAGTTTTCAAACTACTTAGGATATCTGCATAGCTGTCAGCAGGGCCTTTTTGTAGGGAACGAAACCGTTTCCTATATCTTTCTGGAGTAAGATTATAACGGTCAATTAAGGCTTGTCTGATAGCATCATAATCCCCATCGAGCTCTGGTGGTAAATCCACAAAGGCTTCCAGGGCTTTGCCTTTTAACCCTGGGGTAAGGTACTTTGCCCATTGTTCCCGGGGCAGTTGGTACTGTCTACAAGTCCTCTCAAACCCACGCAGGAAGGTGTCCATATCTCCATCCTTCTCCATGGTAGGGAATTTGTCATGAGAAATATGGAAAGGATGGGCCACCCTGGGCTCCATGGACGGTAGGTGTGAGTTTTGTTGTTGGAGCTTGGCTAACTCCAGTTGATGCTGTCGTTCTGCCTGCCTTTCAGCTGCTACTGCATCTCTTTCTGCTGCTGCTGCTGCTGCATCTCTTTCTGCTGCTGCTGCTGCTGCTGCTGCATCTCTTTCTGCTGCTGCTGCTGCTGCTGCTGCATCTCTTTCTGCTGCTGCTGCTGCTGCCTCTCTTTCTGCCTGATGATATTGCAGGATAAGCTGAAGACGCAGCTGGGGGTCATCTGAACCCAACAATTGCAAAGCTGCTTGCAGGGATGAATTCCTGTCATCCTGCCCACTGCAGCTAGAACTGTCCTCTCGCTGAGAGGATCCTGGAACAGAGTTCATCACTGGGACATCCTGAGTTGCATAGTCTCCTGACTCAGGTGTGTAGTTCTGCTGCTCCTTTTCCACCAAGGCACAAATCAACATTTCCTTTGATTTGTCCGCTGCATCAATTCCTCTTTGCTCACAGAGATTGATGAGGGTCTCCTTGGTCTGCCTCTTGTAAAATGCTGCCATCTTGCAACACTTTGCCAAAATAAAAGATAGAAAAGAAAAACAAGAAGGGAAGGGAAACTGTTTGCAAGTATGTCTTAATAAAAATAGTATGCACTGAGTTTGTCTTTGAAGACTGTAAACTCCTCGCAAGGATTTACAGTTCTTTAGTGCAAGGTTTAATGACTTAACCCAAGCACTAATGCTCTAAATAAAAAATATGCCACCGCTGCCTACCAATCTGTCACGAACACGGTACTTCCAACCGCACGTGACTTTAGGTGTGGCTATCAGGGGTCACTCACTCAGTCTCTCACCCACCTTGCACACAGGTTAGGCTAACACAAAAGCACCCCAAACACCAACCAACACCCACAAAACTCATTCGCTGCCACCATCTATCATTCACAGGCGATAGAAACCTAATGTGACTATTCCCCTGTTCTCTCTAACAGGTAATAATTCACAATACACCAATTCATTCAACACTCTCTCACTATAGTCAGTTAGTTCCTACTGACTCAACAAGTTCTTCAGCATGTAGAGGGTTAAGGCTCACAGTTACACTCTTTCAGGCTAGGTTCGTTTAGAGCATCAAAGACAATCTTATTAAATTCTCTTTAATATTATAAAAGGTATAACAGTGCAAAATACAAAAAAGATGTTACAAAAGAGACATACATTCAATAATACAAGTACAAACAGTTGTAAAATAAAAGGGAAAACATGGAAAACCTATACTTAACTCCAAAGATATAGAATTCCTGGTCCTGGAGGCAAGGGGAAACAAACGGGATAACTTCCAATCGCAATTGGTCCTCCAAAGTAAATCCAAAGTTTAGTCAGAAGAGCTGACTATTTATTAGTGATTTCAGGGCATCAGGTAACTGCACACTCCCCCCTCCCTCAAGAATGTGAGGGGGCGTGGCCTAGCAGGACACAGATTGAGTTTTCATGACCTCCTGTGAGTAGGAACTGGACCAAGAATATCATGACCATAACTCCTTATGGGGACATAGGACAGAGATGATATCATATTCATTGGTTATTAATTCTCTCCTGGATTCCATAGATACTAAACATCAATACTGTGTGACCTGCCCCTGCCCAGATATCCATATCTAATACACAGAGTACCAAACCCAGTCATGTTTGGACTCGTTGGAAAGATGAAATTGCCTTGAACCCATCATCAGTTTTTTATACTGTTCGTACAACAGGTATGGGTTCTGTAAGGATAAATATATTGGAGTATACATTATATGTAACCTTTACTTCACCTTTGAGGGTCTTGCTGGGAACTTTAAGTTCTCCCTCCTTGGGCTTCCCCCCTCCCCATGGAATGGCTCTTATCAGCCAGGGCATGGAGGAGGGCATTACAGCTCTGACCCCTCTGACCATAGTGAAAAGAGGCCTGTTATGTGTCTGATTTAGATGCTGGTAGAAATATTTCTCATGATACCTTGGCCTGTTTTATTAACTATTACAGGCCTGTATCATGACATGCCCCCACTGCCTTCTAATTTTCTCTGCCCGCTGCTGTAAACAAACAAGCAATTCAGTGCGCAGGTGCCAAACAAGAACTCAAAACAATGTATTTGTTCTTACATATGTAAACTTGTAATGGTCGTAAATGCACTTCATCATACATTGTATGGTACAGCTAAGACAATTACCAGGTTCATTTTGCTAAGTGTAAAACTATATTCTGTTTTAGTATTTTTACTGATGATCCAACAATGGTATATAGTATGTGACTATCTATTAAAGGGGATCTATCACGAAAATGAAAATTTAAAATCAGCTTTATCTTGCTGAAATAAGGTACAATCAATTAAAGATTCTGCCCTTTTTTAATGAAATAATCAAGTTATTCTTCACTCTCCCCTGTCTCAACCTGTCTCTCTTCAATCTGTCTTCAAACAGTAGGTGGAGTCAGTTTTTGATTGACAGTTAGGTCTAATACATCCTTTGGGGTGTTGCACCCATGACCTAGGTGCTCACTCTTTAAAAATAACTGGCTCTGATGAAAATCCTGTTTCTCTGTGTACAGGGTGTTTGCCAGAGTCTTTTATTTTGTTACTTTTAGTTTGTGCTGCAGTTGGTTACTTGAGTTCTTCTGCTAATAAAGGGAACCCCCCAAAAGACATATTAAACAAAATCTGACCCAGGCCTCAGCATGAAGAGTGACAGGTTGTGTATAGTGAGACGTTGAAGAGTAACTTAAACAGTACAGATTTTTTAATATTTTGTATATAGAAAGTGTCTTATTTCAGTGAGATGAAGTTTATATTAAATTTTCATTTTTGCGATAAATTCCCTTTAAGCACTAGCATGCTAAAACTGTATTTCAGACTAGCACACTACTACCACCACCACCACCTCCTGGATAAATAACATCAATATTGGAGGATGTCAACTTTTTGTAGAAGAGACATCTTTGCAATTTGTAGTAACTTATTACCTGTTGTAATTATTCTATATGTTTTCTTCTTAGGTGCTGCGTTTTCAATTATCAAGCTTCTTGGGAATTGTGAAGACATAACCACTACTGTTTAACAACAACACCTACAACAACAATTTACGTCCTTTAATATTATGTATATTTTGACAAATGTCATGTGTCCTTTATGATTTTGAAAATAAGGTGGTTGCATGCTTTCTTTTGTGAACTGCTATGAAGGATATTCCCTATTAGAAGGATTACTTCAGTATCTAGTTATGAAACATATAACACCACTGAATTTGGTAACAAGACAAAAATAAATATTTATTTCTGAAATGTAAAAAAAATGATTGCAGCGTTTTGGTACTAAAGTCTGTTGTGATTTGTTTTTAAATAGAAAGCATTATACTTAATGTTCAGTGGTACATTAGTTTTATTTTGAATGCTAGTATAATCCAAGCATGTACTGTACCGTATTCTGACATAAATGGTGTAACCCCCTTAAGTGCTATCAAGAATGCCAGAACTGCAGATTCTGAATTTCCAGGCATTATTTGCTGATTAAGTGTAAAGAGTATAGGATCTGTTATCCAGAAACTATTTAGAAAGCACCCATAGATTTTAAACAACATTTAAGTTATTCTCTTTTTCTCTGTAATCATAAAAGAATACCTTGTGCCTGATCCAAACTAAGATTTAACAAATTCTTATTGCATGCAAAACAACTTAATTGGGTTTATTTAATGTGGACACAGGCAGGGAGACCCAGTCATAAGGGGCAGATTGGAAGTTGCTACTGAAGGAATATCAGCAGCAACAAGTCAAACTAACTAAGTTGTGGTGGACTGTGTCCACTTATAATAAATATATAGAAAATAATATTATCCCTAGGGGACTGTGCATTAAAATTCTACCCACGTTTGAAGTACAGGATGATAACTTCAAAAGAAGGTGGGAGAAAGTATTACATAGATGTTCTATTCAATTACTGAATCTTGCAGTGGAACTATATTAATTATATAGAGAAGCAAATGTCGGCTTTCTCTCAGAATGAGCAATTCATTTCCCATATGTCTAGAGTCAATGTGGAAATTGATCACGTTGTACAGGAAAAAATTGATAAGAAAAAACAAAAATACATTAGAGATACCACAGATTATACCATTGGGATGGTGTTCAAGTGGGGCGGCAAAGCTGATAGAGGTTCACGTCATGAAGTGAATTTTCAGCATGAGAGAAATCAACTGATGATAATTCACTTCATTCTACTCGCACAAAGGAAGGTGGGCTTACCTGAGACAGAACTATTGGGAACGGGGACACAACAAGGATTTATTCCTTTTCTGTCGCAAATTATTACCGAAGAAACATTTAAACAAAACTGACCCATCAGGGGGACATATCACGATTAATCCCTTAATGGCCACACCAGACCCTAACAATCCCCATGAGTCTACAGCTCAGGCTCACTTAGAACAAACATCCTTTGATCAAGCTAGGACTGACCTTACTGATCTATTATTAGAACAAACCACAGGGAAACAAGTGCTTAAACCCAAAAGCCGCTTTATGCCACCCAAAAACACTAGTTCAGTGGTGGTGGTCTTTGGAGAATTAGTAATGAGAGATTTCATGAATATACCTAAGATGCGCCATAATAAGTAAGGGTGAAAAAACAGCATTGCAGTAAATCACATCTTGGGATGATGTTGTTATCAAACCCTCAGATAAGGGTGGTGACATCTTTATCTGGCCACACGTGATGTATTTAACAGAAGCTGAATGACACGCTGTGTTATCATAGATTACATCAAGATCCAACAGTTAATTTCAGAACTGCAAATAATAATCTCATTACTAAAGGTTTTCAGACAGGCCTGATTGTACAGTAGATGTGAATATAGGGCTCTCCTTAATGACATCTCAATGACACCTACCTTTTACATGCTTCCAAGGGTGCACAAAAGCCTCACCAAACCTCCGGGCACCCAATTGTCTCAGGCAATGGCAATCTATCTGAAAAAGCCAGCCAATTTATTGACTCTAAGTTAAGAAAGTTTGTTATCAATCTTCCCTAATATATTAGAGAGACAAGGGACCTACTGTACAAACTGGAACATATCAATACAAACAGGGGCAGCATCTTAGTGAGCTGTGATGTGGAATCCCTATTCATCCATATCACATAAACTTGGGCTACAAGCGATCAGGTACTTCATGGAAACAGAGAGCGATTGGGATGGCCAATTTATAGATTTTATGTCAGTTTTGTTTAAATCGTAACTTTTTTGTCTTTCGTGATAAGTTTTACTTACAAGTAAACCAGCACTTTATGGTGACTAATGGACAATACTTTATAAGAAGACACAAGCACTTTGTATACTTGGAGGTGTTTTATTAATTGTTATTAACTGTTATTAATTGTTTTTAATAACCATTGTATATACACAGACTTGTTTGGATATTTGAATATGATGAAATTATTCACTAATATAATCGCACTAGACCCTGGGGGTGAATAATGGGTTAATTCCCTAAGTAAAGTTGTTACTCTTACGCCCACCTCCCTTTTCCCCTCCCACCTATTTCCTATAAAGATAGTGTGTTAATGGTAACCAGTACACTTGACAAAGGGCATTTTTGCTCGAAACATGTTGTGTCAATAAAAGGATTCTTTGCAGCAAAGCTCTGCGTCTACCTTGGTCTGGTCCACCAACTATACTTTCAGTTGATTGCCAGTACCAAGGACGAGGTACAGGAACTGACCACAACTGTTATAAAAATCGAGGGGAGTAATACCACATCCAGTGGAAACAAAGAAGTTTCTACTTACAAGTAAAGGGTGTGGCGATGGGAGCAGCATTCGTGCCGACTTATGCTAACCTTTTTATGGGATGGTGGGAGGCAAACTTGATATTTGGGGATTGTTTATCCCAATATACCCAGCATATATCCCTGTGGTTTTGTTACTTCGATGATCTGATATTTCTGAGGACGGGCAGTCAGGACTCCTTACAAGAGTTCCTAGTGGCACTTAATGACAATAATTTGAATATCAGATTGGCACAGACGATCAGTAAGTAAAGTATTGGTTTTCTCGATGTTACATTAACAATCAATGAGAATGACAACATCTCTTCCGATCTGTTTCGTAAAACCACGGCAACTAATTCGACATTACATTTTGAGAGCCACCACCCAATTGCTACTAAAAGAGGCATCCCAGTGGGTGAATTTCTGTGCCTGCGACGTAACTGCTCTGATCTAACCACCTTTAAGCTCAGATCACAGGAACTCACCAATAGACTCATTTAAAGGGGATACTCTCGGACAGTGATCCGCAAAGCTCAAGGTGGCCATACACGGGCCAATAAAAGCTGCTGACAGACCGAGTCGGCAGCTTATTGGCCTGTGTATGAGGCCCCCCGACGGGCTTCCCCAATCGAGATCTGGCTGAAAGTCAGCCAGATCTCGATCGGATGGGACAAAGAATCCAGTCAGATTGTGGCCGCATCTGTTTGTTGATGCGGTCCCGCGAACCGACCGCCCGTTCCCATTCGTTAGGATCAGCCCGATATTGCCCATGTCAAGGTGGAATGCAATCCCATTTGAACAGCTATACAGTACAGCTTAAGATGTAACAGAGAGCCAGGCACTTTTACGCACTTAATGTGGGAATGGCAGAGGAGCTATCTCTTCCAAGAATCCTAGATCCTAGAGTGTGCCTATTGGGTTTGGTACATTCAGTGGCCCCTTTGAACCGTACTAGGACTTTGCTAAGTCTTCTTTTATTCTATGGAAAAAGACAATAGCCATGCATTGGATGAACTCTCCACCACCTACCATCCACCACTGGAAGAACATGGTTAACGCACAACTGGAGTTGTACAAATTGACGTACCTGTCCAGAGGAGCATTGGACAAATTTGATAAAGTCTGGGATCAGTGGACATCATCTTTAGCAACAAACTAGGTGTTGTCTGTTTACATATAACTAATGTGTATTAGTCTGCCAATCTTGTTATTTGTTTTTCATTTTTGCCTTTTTTGTTTTATTTAAATAAAAATAAAGATACCTTTTAAAAAAAAAAGAGGGCCCTGCCAAAAAGAGCTTACAATCTAATATCTGAGTAATTAAAATCTGCCATAATTAAGACATGTCTCAAACTTGCAGCTTTTTCTAAGTGCAACAGGAGCTGAGCATCTGACATGGAGGTGTCTGTAAAATACTCCCACAATTCATTTGCCTGCACATCTGTGAAAAGTTTGACTCAGAAGGCTTTAGCCCTTTCTTTATACTAGGTTTTAAATCCTGCTTAAAATACAGCAATAACTTTCCTGCTTTTCTATTCCCCCGTCCCTTCTAAACAAGGTATAGTCTGCTCTATTTACTGCCCATTGAGCCATGCTTTAAGCAATGCCAATGACATCATATTTCTTCTCTAGTTCCATAATATCCTCTCGCATTCTTTCGCAAGGTTTCTTGCATTAGTAAGCATACATGTTATATGGGTACCAGCTTGTAACTTGTGTATATATGACTTTTTGGTATTTATAAGGCTCCAGCCAAATCATCGCCCCAAATACCCCTATTATGCCAAGATCTTTTTCTTTCACATCTTCCACAGAATTACTCATTGCTTCTGCTGCTGAGTTATATGGGAAACTTTACAAATTGTACATACAGGTATGATATCTGTTATCCAGAATGCCTGGGGTTTTCCATATAATAGATCTTTCATTGTCTAATCTGGCAGTTCCTGCCTAAGGTCTTGCTTATGGTTGATCTCCTGTTATTGGTTCTGTACTTGTTCTTACTCCAAATATTCGTTGACTGATTCCTATTTGAAGCAAGTGGTACATCAGGCCAAACAAATCCCCATCTCTAAGATCATTCTAGGTAGGTGACAAATCCACAGACATTTTTAGGGTTTTTATGAACTAAAATCTATTCTCAGTGTCTGTGTTTTATAAAAGGGGGTACATATACACTTAGCTAGTAACCAATAGCAACCAGTTAGATGAATGTGAGGCAACACCTGGACCCATTTGTACTTACTGACATATTGGCATGCAGCCATAATACCACCCCCACAGTAAACACTACAAAACAAGCACTGCAATATTTAATTTGTGTAGTTACTGTAATTGTGCTACATTGATGCAGAAATCAGTATGTTTTCTTGTAAAAAGATTAGAATGGTGAAATACATTTTTATCTCCATTGTCAGTGTTGATGCAAACTCATTAAGTGTTAAGGCATTTTCTGTACAGTATATGTCTATTCATTGGGTTATGTAAAGAGTATTCACATGTAGCAATTATTTTTCAGCACAGAACAGGTTTGGAAATCAGCCAGCTTTATACCATATCTCATCAACTGCTGTAGCTTTGATGATCAGACGATGGAAAGAGATGAGTGTTAAAACACCCCTTTCACCAAAACCACAACCCATAAATAACCTGATGCCCTGCAAATTATGATAGACTAATTAGGTATAGAGTACACAATGCTTCCCTCCGAAACACAATGCTAAAATCAGCATAGCAAATGTAATTGTAACAATCTCAGTATGCTGACCTGAACTGAAAATAAAAAAAAAACTACAATCTCTAAAATGCTGGGGATAAACTGGGGGTAACTGTAAACTAATTGTACAGGACTGGTTTGTAGCAACTATATGTAGGAGGGATAAAACATTAACATTCATATAATTGTTAAAGATAATATACCATTTATTGTAAATTATAAGGATAATAAATGTCACCTACAAGCTCCATGTAAAGGAACAAGGCTGTAGACATTATAAAGGGAATAAAGTACCCCCTCTTGTAAATTATATATCTTGTAAAATATAAGGATATTATAAGTTACCGAGGAGTTTCGTGACCATATAAAAACACGAGGCCAAAGGCCGAGTGTTTTTATACAGGTCATGGAACTCCGAGGTAACTTCTAATATCCTCATATTTTGCAACTGGGGGTACTTTATATATTATAATACACAAATTTCAGTGTCATGTGACAGAAATGACATCAGAACTCACCGTTTATAACTGATGACATCAGAACTCACCGTTTATTAGGATATAATTTACAGGATATTCATGGCTTTTGTGTATTATAAGGATATAATAAATTACAGAGGAGTTTCATGACCATATAAAAACACGAGGCTGAAGGCTGAGTGTTTTTATACAGGTCATGGAATTCAGAGGTAACTTCTAATATCCTAATATTTTGCAACTGGGGTACTATATTTATTATGATACACAAGTTTCAGTGAGTCATGTGACAGAAATGACATCAGAACTCCCCGTTTATAAGGATATAATTTACAAAAAATTCATAGCTTTTGTGTATTATATTATGTTATACAGGTCATGGAATATATATAATATTTCTATTTGAACCTAATTTTTACACTGTCAATCTTTAATTTTCCCTGAAAAGTAAACAAACAAAAAAAGTTCTACTAGCACTTCCTAAAAATATGTTTGACACATGGTACAAATGTCTTATGTTTTAGGCCTATTGGGCTTAATCAATGATTTAATTATTATATTTAGTAAACTTAAGGTATGGAGAGCCAAATTATGGAAAGATCAAAAGACACACACACACACACACACATATAGCTATATCTCTATCTATCTCAATATCTATCTATACCCATATCTCTATATCTATCTATATCTATAAAATTATCTATCTATCTATCTATCTATCTATCTATCTATCTATCTATCTATATCTATATATATATATATATATATATATATATATATATATATATATATATAAATAAATATATATATCTATAATTTACGAATATGAGTAATTGCATAGAATGAATAAATATATGGGAATATAATTTGACAGGTCCGTGATAGTCAGATATGATATTGAAATAATTAAAACACATATATATATATATATATATATATATATATATATACTGGCAAACGCTCGCACTCTGAACCAGTCTTAAGTTACTGTGGGTGCTGGGTCAAAATTCAAGCATATAGCAATTAGACAGGGACCCGCACACCAATGTTCAGTGAAGAAAATTAATGTTTATTCATACTTGTGTATATATATATATATATATATATATATATATATATATATATATATATATATATATAGTGTCCAATTGGATCTCAGCACACCATTTAGGAAATAATTATTCCGACCCAGGTGCTATCCAAACGTGCTTTCATTATATATATATATTTATATATATATATATATTTATATATATATATATATATATATATATATATATATATACCCACACAAGGTCAAATGTCTTGTGGTTCTTTTATGGTTCATTATTATCTGGCTGTCCTGTACAATTTCAGGGTTAATTTAATGTTCTAGCTCTGTACCCTCCTACAGCACATATCTCTGCTCAGTAGTTAGATAAAATTTGTTTCTCTGCACGCAAGCTTTATCTTGTGAAGTTGTACTTATCAGAATAAATGTGGGGGCCACAGAATACTGAATAAAGGCCACTGTGTGTTATTCTGACAACTGTCTGTGTTTGTACAAGTTGATATCAGTGAAGAGTTACTGACAGTTAGATGAGTAAAGGCTTATCAGTCAGCAGTTGAGACAAGACTAAAGAGGTACAAGTGGAGATAATTTGGTGTTTGTATATGGCTGTGAGCCAAGAATGTTCCATATGGTTATTGAGCTTCATGGAATGCGAGAGGGATGTATATAAAATATAATACATTGCAGCAAGGAAATAAAATGGGAATCATTATACTGGATGTATACTGGATGTCTAGAGCTTACTGAGTGATGGATGTTATCATAGATCATCCACTGCAGGACCATATTTTGGCAAACCAACTCCACTAATGCCAACATGATAAGGGAAGGGGGGGGGGATCTGCAAACAAAAAAAGGCTGTAAAATATTGGGAGTTGAATTGCATGTGAGATTAGAACCTGAAAATACAGATTGTTGGAGAAATGTCACAGCTACAACTCAACAAGCAAATCACCTGATGTCACTTCTTGCTCAATACAACAGTCCATATTGGTTTAAACTCTTTAGGGGGAATATAATAAAAGTCGCAAAGAGAATACAATTTGCACCAATAAGAATTCCCATTTCGTAATGTTATATTCTTCCTTAAACTGTTATTGCACTGCGAATTTTAATTGCGCTCTTTTAAGAAGTGCTTGAAGATGTCGTAATGCTTTGGAGCAAACATAACAACTTTTTCAGTTTACATTTACATTACATTTACTGCACAATGGTGCAAACTATAACATTTGCAAATCTTCTTCCATTGTCGGAAGTGGTTGTTAATAATAATAATTATATAATTCTACAATAAGGCTAAAACCTAGAATTTTGAGTTTCTTTTAGTTACTCTGCTCATTGTTAGTTTTGGGTGGAGGTTTCTGTTGCTGTTTTGCCCTGCTGCCCTGTAACAACTTCACTGGTTAGAACTGTTGCAAGATACAATGTGGTGAGAAATGAACAGCTCTGGAGAGCACAAATACTACGTGCTATTAAGTCAATTTTGCTTCATTCTATCTCATCAGTAATTATTTATATTTACATCTTTAGGGATTTAGTCCCTTCCTGCTGCTAGAACAGAGATACTTGGATTGCAACCAGTACATTCTGAACATTCTTGTTTACAGTGACAGTGTTTTGCCCATTTTAGGATGAGTTGTTAATAATGGATATTATTCAAGGATTTTATACGAATAGAAGGATGCTGAGGAATGCTCTTGGCAAAATATAACTACTGAATATTGATTTGCCAAGCAAGGCGAAAGAAATGGTAATCATGGGCACAAGGGCAAGTACTGGAGCATTAAAAGGTACAAAACAAGAAAACTGGTGCAAGGCAACCCTGCATTTAACACCTGCCCTAGCAAGATTGCAAATAAGGAAGGGGCTTGCCTGGTACACTTATATCCCATGTATATGCCATCCCTGTAGCATGACAGGGGTGTAAATTTTTACCATCCATTCAAAGAGCTAAAAAAGTTTTGCAATAGAGGATGCCAGTTTTTTGTACTTTGCCTCAACTGGGGATAAAGGCCTGTGTGCCAGCTACAACTTTCCTTCCAGGTCACAGGCTAGGGCTGACATCATTTGCATTAAAAAACATACCTATGTAAAGAGTATACAACTCGTCACAGTTGCTCTGCATTGCAGCCTTAATAAAGATCTCAATAAAGATTTTTGGTCAAAGTTTATTAATATGGCTTACCAGTTACAAAATACACTGCTTTCTGCTTTAGATCCTAACTTTGTATTTAATTTCCCAAACCCAAACAATGCTTATCTCTGCTGCCTGCTATATTATTGCAGCTTAATGTATTCCCTTGCCTATGTTAATTCCAGGGATGGATGGTTCTGAACCATTTCCATTTAAACCTCCTCATTAGGGTTACATGCTCACAGGGTTTTTGCTTTTATTCTAACAGGCAGCTCATCGCATAAGAAACTTCATCTAGTTTGTCCCTGAAAATATTGCTTTATTATAGCAAGCTGTGAGCAACACAATGCCAAGTAACATGATTTTTATACTGTTTGATTCAGAGGTGAAGTTAAGCATAATAGAATAAAAATAGTCCCAAATCATGCATGCTAAATAAAAATAATCCCAAATCGTGCATCTGAGACTACATTTACTTGCACATACTTAGGTATGTGTTGGGTTTTTATTAAACGTTTTGGTCTTCAGCACAAAGGCTTCTGCCCATCACTGTTTTATCATTAAATGCTAAAAGATATCTAATGGGAGACACAGATCTTATGCACACATTGGCAGAGCACTAAAGAAGGATGCTAGAAAACAGCGCAGGCATTGTTCATATAAAACATTACTCAGCAGGGGTATGGACTTTCATTATAGAGGTATGGGAGCTCATATCCAGCAACCTGGTATTGAGAAAGCCCCAAATTACAGGAAGGCCATCTCCCATACAGTGGAATTTAAACACATAATTAACATCTTATAAAATGATTTCCTTTATCTCTGTAATTATAAAACAGGACCTTGTACTTGATGGTAACTGAGCTGCATGAATCTATATTGGTGCCATAAAACAATTGCAGTTACACTTACAAATTAATTTAGAGCCATTAAATAATGGCAAATAATAATGGAAGATTCCCCAATACAGGTACGGGACCTGTTATCCAGAATTCGGGGACTGAGGTTTTCCGGGTGATGATGGACGTTTCCGTAATTTTCATCTTATACCTTAAAGAGCCTTCTGAATTGTGGATTCCATACTGCATATATCCCTAAACATTCTAAATGCTATAGACTACACCTCTACCATTACAATCAAATGCAGCAGGAGGAAAACTGAGCAAATTGAATTAAAGGAAAAAAGTATTTCACTTATAAATATTCATAATAAAAACTGAAAATAGTCTGAGAAGCATTAATATCATATGTACAGTAGGAATACAATGAAAGGCTACTCTTTGCATAGAGTAAGCAGAAGCTTTACAGGACACTAAAGTAAGTATTTAATGTGCACAGATTTGTGCTTTCTAAACATTTAAAAGGCCCATTGGGACTGTATGGCACCGGGAGATGTTGTTTTTTCAAATGTTGTTTCCACAGTTAATTCTCATAAGAAATACTTCATTAGAGTTTGCTGGACAATTCCACTACATAAATAATAAATGTTGCAATCAAACAAGAATGTCTTTTGCTTGATTTTTCCACTGGAAAAATAACAGGACATTATTGTTGAGATAAATCCAGCGTTGGAATTGGGGGACCAGGGCCCACTGGGGCTGCTTTAGGAGCAAGTTTGATGTGTCCATTGACTCAGGCCAATGTGGGAACCTTGGAGCTACTGGCACCTTGAAGGGTGGCATCAACTATGTGCTATGCCCAGAGGAAGTTGTATAGAAATAGCACCATCGGACATAATATAAAGAAGTGCATGGAGTGCCTTTTGAAGCAATTGTAATTGAGTCCTGTATTTTATAGAAACAGAAACTTAAATGCAAATAATAACAAATCATCATTTAATTCTGTAAAATTTTAACCTTTAATCAACATGAACATATTTTAAAGTGAAAGACTTGCCTTGTAATACAAATGTCTACTTCCGGGACCTCTAAACACCCACATTTACATGAGTGCTTTCTCATACCTCCCAATTGTCCAGTTTTTCACAGGACACTCCTGATTTTGTCAGCCCAACCCACAGTCCGAGGTTTGTTGCTGAAATGTCCCGACTTTCTCTTTGATCTGCACTGACTCGAGAAAAAGATACAACGTTTCTAACTTAATTGGCTTTTGGCAGAGAGCCCAGAATTGATACTTTGATACTTTTTTAACATTTTAAGATAAGCAGGTCTCTTGGGCTTAAAGGGCAATTCATCTTCATTAGCAAAATTGTAATAACACATAAAAATCATAAAAATGTGTTCAAACTTTCATAACCTGCCAAATTGAACATGGTAGTAGGGGTGTGGCCACAAAAATGGGTGTGGTAAAAAATGTCCGCGTCACGGATGTTCTGACACAGCGTACATTACTAGATATAGGATCCATTATCCAGAAGCCCCTTAGCTCTGAATAACAGTAAGGACATCTCCCTAGACTCAATTTTAATAAAACACCAAATATTATCATTTTAAAAAAGTATTTCCTTTTTCTATATAATAATAAAACAGTACATTGTACTTAATCCTAGATAAGATACAATTCATCCAGTTCTATTGTGTTTAATACTTAAATTATTTTTAGTCACATATAAAGACTGTGAACTTAACTTTGTGAACTGTTAATTTATTTGCACAATTCTAAAGGTTTACACATGTATATATCCAATTTCTGCCAATATACTGCACATTTTGGGGCCGATTCACTAACTTTGAGTGAAGGATTCGAAGTAAAAAAACGTTGAATTTCGAAGTTTTTTTTGGGCTACTTCGACCATCGAATGGGCTACTTCGACCTTCGACTACGACTATGACTTCGAATCGAAGGATTCAAAGTAAAAATCGTTCGACTATTCGACCATTCGATAGTCGAAGTACTGTCTCTTTAAAAAAAACTTCGACCCCCTAGTTCCCCATCTACGTAAAAGCTACCGAAGTCAATGTTAGCCTATGGGGAAGGTCCCCATAGGCTTGCCTAACTTTTTTTTATCGAAGGATATTCCTTCGATCGTTGGATCGTACTATCTGCGCTAAATCCTTCGACTTCGATATTCGAAGTCGAAGGATTTCAATTCCAAGTCGAATATCGAGGGTTAATTAGCCCTCGATATTCGACCCTTAGTGAATCAGCCCCTTCATGTTTACATATTTAATGTGTATTTCGAAGTGCCTTTTTGTGATATATACTAGCTGGAGCCACGTCGTCTCGTCTCACTGTGTATTCGTATACTGCTGAGAAGACAATAAAGTTTACTTTGACTTTGTATGGCAATCCAAATTAAAAAAAGATACTGTATCCAGAAAACCCGGGAAAACAAGTTCCATGTACTTTTGCCAACTAATTTTGAACCCCTCTACAATATTCATGTTTACAACTTTCATATTGTCATTTCCACAGTTTGCACAGATACAGAAACAGTTTTTTGACTGATATGTTATCTTCTGTATGAATACAAACAATACTTGTTACACTGTGTATTACATCTCAGTAGCAGAGCCAGACTACAAGAAGTGTTTCTTTATTAAAATAAAATAATAATAGGATGAACCCAACCAATATTTATCGACTAGACAGAGTGAATAAACCGAACTAGACCAGTGCTGTTCAACGTATTACGTGTAGTGTGCCAATTATGTCTCATATTTCTTGCATATTTGAGGACCAGATTAAATTAAAGGGCATGTCAATTCTAAAATAGAATAAGGCTAGAAATGCTGCATTTTGTATACTAAATATAAACATGAACTTACTGCACCACACGCCTAATCAAACAAATAATTTATGCTTTCAAAGTTGGCTACAGGGGGTCACCATCTTGTAACTTTGTTAAACATCTTTGCAAGACTAAGACTGTGCACATGCTCAGTGTGGTCTGGGCTGCTTAGGGATCGTCATAAACGATCTGCTGTTCATAAGTATGATTGTTTCCCTGCTCAGCAGTTAGGGACCGTCTGACAATTCCTATCCACAGCAGTAAATGAAGGGAGAATTTCACTGCATACAGTCAGGTTTCTTATAAAAACAGTACACATTTTTTAATTAAAGTATATTGGAGATAGGTTTCTTTTTCATTAAAGAAAGTAAAAATGGGATTTTATTTTGTTGCCTTTACATGCCCTTTAATTGCTAATGTTGAATTAAATGTCATACAGTGAAGCCTGTAGAGCCTTTAAGCAGAGAGGGAGTCATAAAAATCCATTGGAGGGCCACATACGGCCCATGGGCCTCCAATTGGACAAGCCTTGGCCTAGACTATATGCATTAATTTTCCTGCTGGCCTGAACCAGCACTGTCAGCACTTACAAAGATAAGCTGTTGAGCACTTTCTATGGGGAGTATTGAATGGGAAAGTGTGCTGCTCATCAGATAGCTTTCAAAGAGTTAAACTACTTAAGGGTGACGCAATATGCAGATCTACTTTAATACTTATTCGTGTTTCACAAGGAACAAAGTATTGTATTATAGACAGACAGAGAAAGGGAAAATAGTTCTCAGAGGGTTTGCTGGTCCCAGAGGGCAAACTTTTCTTTGCTTGGCTTCTGCATCATTGCTTCAGAGATTCACTCTCTGAGTTCCTAATGCCCCTTTTAAGAGAGTTTCTGGATTATAGTATATAAAAGCTATTGTGTACCGAACGGGCCTTTTGTCATTAAAGGAGAATAACCTCTCTTAGGCCTACAGGGATTTACAAGCGGATGTCCTGTGTAATAATTTTGAGGAAGGAATGTAATGGTTAACTACATTAAAGGGATACTGTCATGGGAAAAAAACATTTCCAAAATCAATAAGTTAATAGTGCTGCTCCAGCAGAAGTCTGCACTGAAATCCATTTCTCAAAAGAGCAAACAGATTTTTTTATATTCAATTTTAAAATCTGACATGGGGCTAGACATATTGTCAATTTCCCAGCTGCCCCAAGTCATGTGACTTGTGCTCTGATAAACTTCAATCACTCTTTACTGCTGTACTGCAAGTTGGAGTGATATCACCCCTCCCTTCACCCCCAGCAGCCAAACAAAAGAACAATGGGAAGGTAACCAGATAGCAGCTCCCTAACACAAGATAACAGCTGCCTGGTAGATCTAAGAACAGCACTCAATAGTAAAAACCCATGTCTCACTGAGACACATTCAGTTACATTGAGAAGGAAAAACAGCAGCCTGCCAGAAAGCATTTCTCTCCTAAAGTGCAGGCACAAGTCACATGACCAGGGGTAGCTGGGAAATTGACAAAATGTCTAGCCCCATGTCAGATTTCAAAACTGAATATAAAAAAATCTGTTTACTCTTTTGAGAAATGGATTTCAGTGCAGAATTCTGCTGGAGCAGCACTATTAACTGATGCATTTTGAAAAAAAACATGTTTTCCCATGACAGTATCCCTTTAAATGGGGATAAAAAGCCAAAATTATTTCCTAAGGTTATATTTCCTTGCATTATGCATAGTACGGCTTTGTTCTTTCTCTGTATGGTAAATCTATATACTAAAACCTATGGTTGCCCTTCTGAGTTTCCTTAGCTCCGCTACCATGTGCTCCATGTAATGACTTAATTTAATTACTGTGTCAGAGGACCATGCACAATATCTCCAATTCAGATAGCTCAAGACACAAAAAGGCAGACCAATGTTTAGGTATCTAAATGCACAGGAGTTCTGTACTAGGGAAAGCATACGCCAGCCCCATGCATTGACAGAAATACACTGACAATTTTTAATTGGCTCTTATACAGTACCTGATCAATGATATTGAAAAATATGGAGTTGGAGTAAAACTGTTTGCAGCTAATAGATACAGATACCATTATATTGCCTGCTATGTCAGGGTCTCCTGTCTCCACTCATGTACCATTCCCTAAATCAGGGGCGTAACTACAGAGGAAGCAGACCCTGCGGCTGCAGGGGGGCCCAGGAGGCTCTCATTGATGAGCAATTTGAACATATATTGGTAAAACAGGACAAACACTGGATATGTTGGGGGCCCTAAAATTCATTTGCTGTGGGGCCCAGCAACATCTAGTTACGCCACTGCCCTAAATGCAAAGCTGCTATTCTTATTCCTCTCCCAGCTTTTTGGCAACAATGTCATAAATCGTTCCAGCTCCAAAAATACAAGTTAAACTGACAATAACTCTGTCCAAGTGGCATGTATCTGCGCTGTTCATAAAAACGTAATGATAGTTAATAAATCAGCCCCATATTTTTCAGCTTCGGCTAATGAAGTAAAAATCCACATAAAAATGAATATAGACTGTTTTTATAGTCCCCGCTATTCATTTTCTATCAATATTTGCTATTACAAAGCAGTATTTTATATCTTAGTAAACAGCAGCACACTTTTACTAACGGGTCTAAGAATTATAAAGCACAAAATAAATTCTAATTAGCCTCTACAAAAGAATTTTCAGTACTCTGGGTTATATACATTAAAATGCAATTAAACTGTAGCTAAGGCACCGCTGTTGTAAACTGATTTCTTTGTTCTGTTTTGTTTATCCTGAGGCCACAATGTAGTTCTTTTATTGTCATTTGCTTGCTAACGTTTACATCAATTTAGCCGGTGTGTTTTAACAATTAATGCTGGAACAGAACCAACGTCAAACTGATGAACAAAATGTGTGACATGTGCCAGATTAGAATTTAGCATGAGTTAAAGGCAGGTAAAATGGAAGCCATGCAAATACATCAGGAATACATCAAGAAGGAAGAGGAAGAGCTTGCTTCCAAATGATTGGACTGGCCCCTGCTCTCCATCTCATTTACAATAATGGCAGGTGTTTAGAACCCATATATTTGTATTGTGTCATGACCAGTTGATGAATACAAATCACTGTGAACAAGCAAGTTCTGGCTTAAGGGAAAACTATATCCCCAAACAATGTAGGTCTCTGCTTCAACTATTTTCATAATAATAAACCTTTTTAGTAGTGTGTGCCATTGGGTAATCATAAATAGAAAATTGCCATTTTAAGAATTAAGGGCCGTCCACTGGAATCCACAGGGCACACAAAGAAAGCAAACAAACCATTTTAGGTCCCGTGAGCCAAAGTTATGTTTTTTGCTCCCACACTTCTTCCTGGTACAGTTAGAGCTGCAGTATTTCTGGTCAGGTGATTCATTCATTGATTCATTTATGTTGTATTCATTTTGGGGGTATAGCTTTCCTTTAAGTCATTTCTAATACTTTTCTGCCCCTATTATTACATCTCTGATGATGGTATTAAAGTGACCATACATGGCCATAATTTATTTATTATTTAACTAATTGAACTGGAATAGACAGTTGGTCAATTGGTTAGAAAGTGCACGGGGTCACCATTTGCATGGCTTCCATAAAGAGATTGGGCTGGGTTTTTCAATCAACAGGAGGACTCAAACAAAGCCAAAACTTGATGTCGTTTACAATAGATTACCTACAGCCATAAGAAATAAAAGGCACTAAGTTTGCCCACGTGCAGTAAGGGCTCTTACTGATGAGAGGTTGTAGCTGCGCTCCCCTGCGTTCCATTTTTCTGTGTTCAGCCGCAGGGGAGCGCAGAAATAGACACATTACATTGTTTCCAATGGGGCTGTACTCACACAGGCGCGTGCTGGCGCCGAACGCAGGTTGAGACGCAACATGCTGCATTTTTCCTGCATTCGGCGCCTACACGTGCCTGTGTGAGTACAGCCCCATTGGAAAAAATGTAATGCGTCTATTCCTGCTCTCCCCTGCGGCTGAACGCAGAAAAATGGAACGCAGGGGAGCGCAGCTACAACCGCTCATCAGTAAGAGCCCTTACCCAAAGCAACTGATAAAATCCGGGTGTTTAGTAAGAGAATTGAGAGAATCAAAAACTGCCCTCAAGCTTAAGGCACCTGGAAAAAGCCCAAATCAAGGTTTCAAAATGTTTGTACATATATCTGCACATTGCACACTTTATTATATGAGATAAGCATCCATAAAAAGAGTCATATGTGTTAAATTGTGCCAATTAAGCAATTCTGAATTTTATAAACAGATATCTGAAGGAAACTACAAATCCTCATTGTCACTGGATGTGAGTGCCCCTTTTTTAGTGTTACATTGGTGATTCTCTCACTATAGCACAAACTGCATTTAGTTAATTTCCCAGCAGACATGAAAATTCCTGGCGCACCTAATAGACCTGTTTTTTAAATCTTTCCAAGTCCACAGGAATCCCATTAAGTCTTCTTTTATAGATCCGAGAATGATCAGTGAGTCATATATAGTCACCTACCTAGCCTGAATTAGTCAGATAATTAGAGCTGATCTTTTTAACCTTCTTCCGACCTAGCACAACCCATTCTTTATCCAGGTGTCTTAGCCAATGAGATCATTGTGGTTAAACTTTAACTATTGTCTGCTTCTAATATTTCACCCTGTGAAAGACTTAATCAAAAAGTATTTACCAAACTCAAACCATGCATCACAAGCCAGACCAGGTGAGAGCTGTAGGAAAGGTGTCATCCAGAGTTCCAACCAGAAAAAAACTTGGCTTTGTAGCTGAGAACCAAACCAGTTTGCTATCAAAGCAGGTCAACGTCAGATGAAGCCATTGTAAGTGGTAAAAATGGGTTCTTACTTTTGCTATTGTTCGTGTGTTCTTTGTTCCCAAAAGGCCTTAAATACTGTCTGTTAACTAGAGATTAAAGCTAATTGCTTTGCACGCACACGAATAATGTTGGGAAACTGCCATTCTGCTTCAGTTTGAGAAGCCAATAATTGAACCACTTATAATATACTGATGAGGATTTTGTCTACATAGTCTATATGGAACAGATAGATTGACCATACTTAGGTATGTGTCTATATAGATACACCTTTGCAGGGCTGTCATTCCCATTACCTGTAATTCATTTGCTCTGCTCATTATGCAATCACATCGGAAGTTGGTTGCATGAGTATATTTATTGCAGTATCTCTGGTGTCTCATTGTAGTCCAGGGTTTCTTAATCTTTTTTATGGGGGTCCAGATTAAACTTGAAAATCAACTCCATGACCATGATCACCATCAGGAATCATGAGACCCCATAAAAAAAACTGGCAGAAGCATTAGCAAATGACTGGGAGAGGGGGTCTGGTGGATTCAAACAAATGGTCAGTGGGGTGGAGGTTGGGGGGTGCAAGTTGGCTTTGGGCACCGAGATTTCTTGGCTCATCTCTGTTTACCTCTTTATAAATATCAGACTTGCCTCCAGGAGCATTCTTGTAAGCTGTTTGGGCTTTGTAAATTAGAAGTATTGCTACTTGGATCGCACTTGTCCCATGTTTGTGCACTGGCTACTCTCTCAATAGACATGTATCTGGACCATCTGACTGCATCTTTTTCAAAGCCTGGGGTGGTGCCAGGTGCACTTGCTTAAGTAACTGGATCTGTTGAGCCTGTTGCTACATCAATGTTTGCAAAAGTAGTTCCATTTTTGCTCTGGGGCCCTCCAGCATCCAGGAGCACCACGGAAGTTTAGACCACTTCTCACACAGTCTGTTGCAGGCCACTGCAGAGCAATTGTAACAACAAGTATTGTTAAAGAAAAATGGCTTCTAATTTCAGCTGGTAGTAGCAGAAAACAGCAACTGTGTTCAGCAAAACAAAACGGCTTCCCTCAGCAGTGAAATAATAAATAACAAAAAAGGAACTTAACAAACCTTTGTCCTTTTTTAGATTCCGAGTGAACTCACAGCTCCCTCTATGGACTTAATATATCTATGTGTCTGAGTGAACTTCTATGTTTGAAACCCTGCAGAATAGACAGCTGAGTCCAATCAGACCCAGCCGGCTTTATACCCTGTTAAAACTGCTTATTGGGAATAGGTTTCCTCAAAGTTCTGTTCCCGGTAGAACATGGTGACTTCTATTATCCTTATACTTTACAACAGGGCGTACATAATTCTCTATATTAATGGATATTGATATAGTATATGCCAATTACTTTTGCTCTTGAAAAAAAATATTTCCAGGGATACCATGGCTGGGCTGGTGTGTCTAAATCTAATTCAAAATACATGATATAGTAAAGCTACAAACTTTATATAAATATAACCAGGTTAATTCCTTTGTATGAGCCAGAACAAGTTTTATTATCCTGCTTTTCCACTGTGGCATAGGATCCAATCAGTGGGGGCATCTCAGAGTGGCAGCAAGTGTTCTCCCCTTAAAGGACTATTAGAGTTGCATCCTCTAAGCCCCCAATTCCGATCCTGTATATTGCTACAAGTCTCCAGCAGCAAGTGGGGTAAACATCTGGGGAGAACATTTTTTCACTGATGATTAATGTGGAAATGGCCAAACAGAGGCATGGTTACTCTATAAGGTATGACTGTTCTTTGCGAATGAGAGACTTAAAGTGGAGTAGTGTTAAAGAATATTATTTTCTGCGGCAGCTGCTGGTTAGTACTCACACAGGTATTTTTGTTTGTTCTGTGGAAAAGAGTTTTGCATAATTATTCAAGGATTATTAATATATTACTTATGCTTAATATTCAAAGACCAGTACTGGGCATCTCTCATGTTTACTGGCTGACTGTTTATGTTTTCCCAAAGTGTTGTATGCTTAGCCTTGTCACTCGCTGATATATTCATCCTCCTGTGCTGAGAATAATATTTCGCATAAGTACATACATGGCAATGAGAACCTAAAAATGGTTTATGCCCCAAAGTTGCATTTTCTCTGGCCCAAAGGAGTAATCTAAGAGCAATCATCAGAGCATATAAATAAAGAACACACTCAATCAGTTCCCAAATACTTGTTTGGAGCAGCAGTTCACCTTGATCCTAACATTTCATATAATGCAGACAATGGTATTTTAAAGGGGATCTCCGCCCAAAAAATAGTTTTTCATAATGAAAGAAAATGTAGTACTAAAAAAAACATTTAGAATGGTTTAAAAGCTATGTGTACATGTACCTGCTATTGGGAGCAGTGTTTGTTTATTCCTTTATGTTCTCTGTTCTGTCTCTTGGAACAATATATCAGGAGTCAGCTGTCCTCCAAGTCTCTTAAAGGGATTCTGTCATGATTTTTATGGTGTACTTTTTCTTTCCAAATTACACTGTTTACACTGCAAATAATTCACTCAACCATTTAAAATTTCATTTCAATTTCAAAATTTCTATGTATTTTTTTAGTTGTAATAGTGGAGTGTAGGCGCCTTCTCAGGTCATTTTGCCTGGTCATGTGCTTTCAGAAAGAGCCAGCACTTTAGGATGGAACTGCTTTCTGGCAGGTTGTTGTTTCTCCTACATACTGTAACTGAAGAGTCCCAGTGGGACATGGATTTTTACTATTGAGTGCTGTTCTTAGATCTACCAGGGAGCTGTTATCTGGTTACCTTCCCATTGTTCTGTTGTTAAGCTGCTGGGGAAAGGGAGGGGTGATATCACTCCAACTTGCAGTACAGCAGTAAAGAGTGTCTGAAGCAGGGCCTGGCCAAGCCGACCAGGCTCCCTAGGCAAACCCGCCGGCCAGCCCGCTACCCCCTGTGCATGTGCACCTGAGGGCGTGTGCGTGTGCAAACGCGTGCGCAAACGCGTGCGCATCCATATGAACGCACGCATGCGCAGTAGCAGAGGGGAGGGAGGAGGGAGGGAGGTGAGTGACGGAGAGGGGGGGAGGTGACGGGGAGGAGGAGGGAGGGGATTGGAGTGACGGATAGGGGAGAAGGGAGGGGATGACGGTGACATGGAGGGAGGGGAGTGACGAAGATGGGAGGATGTGACTGAGTTTAATAGGTACCTGCCAAACGCCCCCTTATGATTGCACCCTAGGCAGGTGTCTCTTCTGCCTACCCCTAGTTCCGGCCCTGATCTGAATGTTAACAGAGCACAAGTCACATAACTGGAGGCAACTGGGAAACTGACAATATGTCTAGCCACATGTCAGATTTCAAAATTAAATATAAAACAATTAGTTTGTTCTTTTGAAAAACAGATTTCAGTGCAGAAATCTGCTGGAGCAGCACTATTAACTGATGCATTTTGAAAAACACTTTCCATTAATCAGCTGCGTGCAAAATCGTTTGTGGCCAAGCGTTAAAAAGACAAATGGCTGAATAACAAACAAAATGTAAAAAAAGAATAGAATATTGGTATTGCTAAGAATAGGGTATTATACTGTGTACGGATCCAGCATGTATGTGTGTGCACCTTATCTGAGGGTAAGTGTTCTATATGATGCCCCATTTACTGTGTATGTGACAACACCACAAATGATTTTCAGAAATATTCGCATTGAGACAGCAAGTTAATGAGGTTAAAGTGTAACAATCTGAGTGTTGACAGTGTAATTGTTTGCTGTAACTGAGTAACTAGCACCAGGGGTAATTTCTGCTCTCCCAGTCAGATGCCACAATGCACGCAGTCACTCCAGCCAAACAGGTTTAAGTACATTTCCAAAAGTCAATTTGGCATTTTGAGCCGGACAGGACTTCATCAATATTCCATCCTTAGTGTTCCCCTTGAGGAAAGTGATTATTTACAGATGTTAAAGTCAAAGACATTGAAATTGTTTCAAATCCAATTCATTTTAAATGTTACACCTTCATAGAGGGCAGAGCCATTCAGAGGAAACATTAAATCTATAGGTTAGCGATACTATTTAACCTACTGTAACAAACCTTGGACATGTTGTGTTGTGAGAAATATATGTGGCACTTTTTTATAGAAGCTTCCATGGAGCATCACCAGTCTATGTGCATGTCTGTACTGGTGCAGGGCAATCCTTCTTCCACTCATTTCAGTGTCTAACCACAAATGCTTCATTATCCAAAAGATAAACAATACCTGTTTGGTTTGGATTAAAGCAAACACTAAAAATATAATCCTATAAAGTACACATTTACGTTTCACTTATGCTGTTCTGATTCTTCAGCAGGAAATCAAATAAACTGAAGAAGGTAATAACTTTAACTCATGCAGCAAATTCGGAATCCACAGATTTGTGGAAACACGGAAACACAGTAATATAATTATATCTGTACAGGCCCGGGAGCAAAATTTGCAGCGGGCCCCATTTAACCCCACAACCCCTTCATCATCCTCATTGATATTGGAACAATGCAAAACAGTTCACCGCAGCATCCCTACTGTCCTCTGACTGGGCCCCTGGTGCAGCCACCCCCTAAATCCCCTGGGTAGTTCTGCTACTGCTTAAATGAAATAGCCATGATTTATCTTGTGAGTTTATTATGTAATAAAAGCAATATCTGGAGGTATTCATACCTATTAAATGCATATTGCATGTGGTTCCTGCTTCCCTGTTTGGTGTGCAACCAATCTTAGGTTTTTCTTTGATTTCTACTTATGTAGAGAAGCAGTGCCAGCACAGAATCTTTTAAAAATTTACTATGACATTTGATAGAGAGAAAAAAAATGCAATTAGTAAACTCTGGTTGAAAGACAAGAGAATTCTCAGGTTATTGTGATGCCAAAGGAAGTCGCTTTTCAATTGTGGGTTTCCACTGACAGCAAATAAAGGGCTGAAAGTCTAAGCCTGCATTTGATCCAAGCACAAGGCAGATATAAAAAGCTGACTGTGTGTCAGGTTGAAGGCTGCTGTTTTGTGATCAATGAAAGGACAGAAAAACGGCAGACTAATTGATGAGCTCTGCAACACAATGTGCTGCGTATCTGCAAGATTGACTGGGATCTTTGCAAGGCAGGTTACTATTTCCCTGGCACTGTGCATTTTTATGAAAGAGTTATGATATAATTACTTGCTTTCCTGCCTTCTTATGTATGGAACTGTATTTAATTATAAACTGCGCTTCTTGAAGAAACACAGGGAGCAATTGCATATGATATATAATTATAAATTGATAAAGAAAGACATACACACACACAAACAGATATATTTTATTCTGACTTTTCAAATTATAGTTCTTTTAGGTAACCATTGCCACACCAGAATGGGCATGCACACACACATTTTTATTGTATTGCTTTTGTAACCAATTATGAATTGAGTTATGTGGCCCTTGGGCTTATATACCAGGGTAAACCTATGCATGTTCCGTTCCCTTTGTAAAGAAGTGTGTGTAAGCTTCCATGAACTTGATGGGTGAAGAGGAGTCTGCAATGATATGCAACGTATTATACGTATTATACTCACACCAGTCACTGGCCCAGGCTTCAAATAAGCATGATCACTAAAGGCCCCTGCAATTAAAGGGTACCGTAGGCACCCTATGGTCCTTGCCCAAGAAATCATGTAATCAAATTATTTACACATGTTCAGTTAAGCCCTACAACCATGCCTTCACTGCACCAATATCTTCAATTACCTGCATGGTCCCTAACATATCTTTCATGGCATGCACAGACAGCTAATTCCTGCTCTGATGATCCCCTAATGTTTCCCCTGTGTTTACTCCCTCTTGTGTGGGGTTTCACCACAATCCTTGTATCCTGACCAATGTATTCAGTTTTCTTCCCTTTTCCTTAAAGCACCTCCTGCATTTCCAACACATCCTGCACTGTTTTCAGTAGTTGTAAGCAGTGACTGTGGAGTGTGTTTTAGGGATCTGGGTTTACAGTAATCACAGTGCTGTAAAGGTTTTGCTAGCAATGGTGAGAAAGCAGTAGCAGAGACTATATATATAAAGTATTCCAACAAATTGCACTTCTGTGAGCCCCAGGGCAGGTAAATTCAAGAGTAGTTAACAAATCATAGTAAGTCTATTGGTGATGAGGAGAATGTCAAATACAATCTATCAATGCACATTACTAGTGATGGGCAAATAAATTCGTCGGACATATATTTGCAGCGAATTTCTGCAAATTAATTGGCAAAACTGCAGTGACAATTCACAGGCAAAAAATCCGCTGTGGCAAAAAAAATATTGTCGCACATCAATTATTCAGATGCCCATTGACTTTAATGCATTTGGACCGAATAATCGCACATATAAAATAAATATTGGCGCTTGACTTCAATGCATTTCGCAAATTATATGGCACAGATTCGTCCATCACTACATATTACATTATAAACAAGCACCAAACTATTTTACGAGATAACAAGACTGTCTAAAGAAATCGAGAGTAAAGGTGGCCATAGACGTAACAATTACGATCTTTCTTGGAAAAGATCTTTCCAAGAAAGATTGTTCTTTTCAATAAACACATATAGAGCTGAATTGTCAGATATACAGGTAGAAACAATATCTGTATCTGACGATTCAGCACTAACAATGGACGATGTTTGGGTTCCTTCAAAGGCACCTGATCAAAAAAAGCTGAATAGAAGCTAAGTGGAAACAGTTGCGTGAAAATCACGTACTATAGATCCTACTGGGATACAGGAATAGGACACACAGGCTTCCACATGTGTTTGAGGTTAGGAAAAACTACAGCAGCTGGACAATCTTAATCCTATTGCTCTTGTTTGATCCTCTGTAATTAATAAGGGGGAAGCCAAAATGTACAGCCAATGAAACAGAGGAGACATTGTTCTTCACATTTCATTTACTTTGCCATTTCCCTTAATTAAAAGCAAACCAAATTATTATGTAACACCTGTTATGTATAAATTGTCTCACTTCTTATTGCTCATGATTATAAATATGATATTCGTCCTTAGCTAATGAGGCATTACCATCAAAGTAAAATGTTTTTGTCTCACTTGATACCAAACTCACTTCTGATTTCATTGTGAAGTGATGGAAAAAAAAGTGAGGGTAGCAACCTCCAGGCAGCAGAGCTTCTGCATGAAAGTTGTATGTTCATCGATCTGGATATTCTGGTTTTCTTCCACACTCGAGATTTCTACCAGCTTCAGAGAAAGGCCACTGCTGCGTGTCGGTAAAATGTAGAAGTGCAGCAAAACCACTGTTTAACGACCATATGGTATTGTGAAACAAATGTGTGGGTGGCAGATGTTTTCCAGACAGAATAAGTTAAAAACCTTTAAAAGGCCGATACAGCAACACTCTACAATAACTGTATATACATATTAAGCAATATCTTTAAAACATGTCCACATTGATAATAACCAACAGGAAGTTGTAAACTATAGGATAAATATACTGCACCTTATTGCAGATTATGTAGCTTTTGGGGCAGGAGTCATTTTTATCAGATCGTCCATATCCAATTTCTGATTCATTCAACTAAGAGGAGCACTCCCCAAGAGAAAGCAGAAGCCTCAGAACTAGTTACAGTATGAGTGAATAAGTAAATTGTACAGCTCTCATCAGGATTTCAAAAATCTGATTAAAAAGTGTATTATTGGGCCAATGGTTGGGTCGCCATAATTACCTTCCTCAGTGACAGAAAACAAATGGACCATTTTTTATTTTTTTCATCCTTATTATAGAGGGTACATAAGGGCTTGTTTATTTAGGGGTAGACATCATGTTTGAAATGCTGATGAATGTGTATCAATTTCAAAAGTAAATCGCTTTTGAAATTTACGTTTTGGTTTGGAGACAGAAGAGAGCCTGACAAGTTGCTGGACTGGGAACAT
The DNA here is from genome assembly GCA_038501925.1 of Xenopus petersii. Lineage (NCBI taxonomy): Eukaryota > Metazoa > Chordata > Amphibia > Anura > Pipidae > Xenopus > Xenopus petersii. The sequence goes on from CM076677.1 coordinate 90,428,362, forward strand.
GCTGCGGGGCTCATTTATCAAAACTGGGCAAATTTGCCCATGAGCAGTTACCTATAGCAACCTATCAGTGATTAGCTTTTTGAAGCAAGCTGCAAGTAGGACAATGAATGCGGCAATCTGATTGGTTGCCATGGGTTACTGCAATGGGCAAATTTGTTGTGTTGATAAATGACCCTCAGCGTGTTTGGGATTTGTTTAAAAAAGAATGTGTACACTTAGTTGCACCATACTTTTTGCAGCAGCAACAACCCCTGATGCAGCATGTGCTCTGTGACCTTGCACAAACTGTGCTTTTGATATCATATCCAGCTCTGGAGTGCAATAGAGCTCTGTGTTTACTGGCTACCTCATGCACAGGGCTCCCGATGCACATTGCACCCACGGGTGCTCTTTCTTGTACCTGAGGAATGGCTCTAGTGGGCATGCATGTCCATGTCAATAAGCACCTATGGAATGGCATAATAGCGAATGTGCATGTGGCTGCATCAGAGCTGGGCCAAGTAGTACTGGCTCTGTTTGCCTGTTTGCCATCCCCGCTCCCACACTACTTGGTCCACACCACCCTTTTGGTATGCACTTTACCCTTGGATTGTGTTCCCCCCAGTCTGCACAGCTCTCTCATTCTCCTACACAATACACCACTATCACACCAATCCAATCCCGTCACCACCCAAGCTGCTCCTGAGGCATGTGCAATACCTGCCTAACCCTAGATCTAACCCTGGCACTCATGTAGCTATCCAGGGGCTAAACAGTGGTTCCAAGTTATGCCTGCTTGCATTGCTTTCTTTGTCAGGTGCATCTATTTACACCCCAATAACCCACTACTGAGGCACAAAGATTTACACCTGACAAATACAAGGGATGAAGATGTATTGTAAAGTAAAAAAACATGGCACTATTACCCCATTTAGAAAATGAGTCCACCAGTCTTATATCCAGTAAACAATAAAAGAAAATGGGGAAGGGAGAACGCAGTGTAGCCAACAACACTTTTTTCATGCAAAAAAATGAGTTTGCAACATTTACTTTGATCATTCACTCACTGCTTAAAAAATAGCAGCCCGAAGCAGGGGTTAAATAACTGGTCATGTAATAATAGCACAAAGTTGTGCACTATTATAACCTAAATGACACATGTGGGAATACAGTGCAGGAAATATATAGGTATTTTTGAGAATAATGACAAAGAATGGTTTCTATCAGTACAATACAAAGTCAGGTTGTTTTATTTGAAGATAAATCCTTCCTATTTACCATATGCTCTCATACGCTTTCCATGCAACTTCCTGTGAGAACCCTCGGCGGGATACAGGCTTGAAATCCATCACTGCATTAGCAATAAAACTATTTATGCTTAGCGTCGAGCTGTATTATCTGCATCATTTAAGACTGCCGGCTAACAGGCCATGATTCATGGGAACAGTGAGCAGAGAGAGAGTTTATTAAAAGTCATCTTTAAAACTTGCGGCATCATTCACTAATTCCATGTACAATATGGAGATGTATTATGTACAGCAGCAAAAAAAGAAAAGAAAAAGATGTTCTTGTTTTTGGCTTTTAATGAATTATTTTGCTGTTTGGGTTGTATGAGTTATGAAACACTGCTCATGGTCACTGGCTTTTGTTTATCCCACTGGCTGACCTTTCCCAGAGATAATTGGTGTAATGTAATTAAAGTTTCCTAGAGATAATTTGTTTAAAGTAATTAAAATTAATGGGAAAAAAATATTCTCAGTGTAAACAATTTGGCCTTTGTGAATGTTAGCTTTTAATATGAGCATTGCAAACCTACAACTATATAGAGACTAAAACACCAGAAAAAGATGCGGGTCTGTTCTGTTTTAGTAACACCTAGGTTCTAATCTCAACAGCGCAGTTTCAAATAGCAATGAATCAACAACAGATTTTGATCAGTCTTCTATTTTAATCAGTTAGCAAAGATCTCAATGGTCTCTGTTGGGTTATGTGGAACACTTGGTACCTAAACTTTTAAATGTTGGTTTATCTTTAAGTTAACATGTTAGTACATTATGTAATGCCCTATTATTAGCAAATGTTCAATTGGTTTTAATTTTTTAAAGTTTTTTAATTATTTGCCTTCCTATTCTGCCATCTATTTCCACCTTTCACTGACCCCCACAACCAAAAAATGATTGCTCTCTAAAGCTCCAATTGTATTGTTATTATTACTTTTTATTACTTATCTTCCTATTCAAGCCCTCTCCTATTTGTATTCCAATCTCTCATTCAAAACCACTATCTGGTAGCTAGGGTAAATCAAGACCTAGCTGCCAAAATACCAAACTGGAGAGTTGCTGGACAAAAAGCTAAATAATTCAAAAGCCACCAAAATGTAAGACCAACTGAAAATTGTCTCCGAATTATACGATCTGCATGATATTAAAGTTAATTTAAAGGTGAACTATCCATTTTATATTGTGAATGTTTATTACATTCCACAAATGGTGTCTTTAGAATCATGTATTCTAACCAAGGCAGCATTTCAGTATACCAGGCAGTTGACTTGCCTTGGTTACAGGTAATTGTCACAGCAATTCAACCAGGGTCTCTAGCTTCAGATCATTTAAACTCTATGTAGGCTCTTTGTACATACAGAATCTCCATATACACTCAACCCAGTATGCCTGGTGGTCTGCAGTAAACAACATACCTATGTAAGTGGCAGTGGGCAGGGAATTGTTTCCCTCTTCTTTCATTCTCCCTAGTTTTATTAGCTTGCAGTAAATAATTATTTATCACCTCCCTTAGCCCTCCACTTATTCCCCACTAGCAATAGCCTTACGCATTTCATGTCCTTAGAGCATGTGTTCATAGGGAACAGGCCTGTGGATAAGTGCTGTGAGGCTATGCAATGTATATGGCTTTTATACTAGATATTGTAATACCTAGTTTTCTCCTTGTGCTCATTTGCATTTTTCCAATGAAGGAAATTCCCTCCACTGACAATGTAATTCATGTGGATGTATCAAAATGTTGCAATATTGCATTGCCTAGTTAGGGATAACATTCCTTGATTACTAATGAGAGACCAAGATGAATTTAAAACATAAAACGAAAACAAACTTTTGGCGCAGGCACTCAATGAAGGCAATCTTCCACCAGGCAGATAAATTCAAAGTGAAAAGTTTATTGTGTCCACAACCTTACGCGTTTCGTGATAAACACTTAAAGGAACAGTAACACCAAAAAATGTAAGTGTTTTAAACTAATGAAAATATAATGTAGTGTTGTCCTGCACTGGTAAAACTGATGTGTTTGCTTCAGAAACACTACTATAGTTCATATAAACAAGCTGCTGTGGAGCAATGGTGGAAATTGAAAAACGGCTATATGGCACAGGTTAACTAATGGATAAAAGATAACACCATTAGACAGACAGAGCTTATTTGCTATCTGCTGTGTAACCTGAGCCTTTTCTCCTTTGAATGGCTGCCCCCATTGCTACACAGCAGTTTATTTATATAAACAATAGTAGTGTTTCTGAAGCAAACACAGCAGTTTTACCAGTGCAGGACAACATTGCATTATATTTTTATTACTTTAAAACACTTTTATTTTTTGACGTTACTGTTCCTTTAATCATAGGCTATCTTTACAGAGCCATGCTTCAAATATTTAAACAGAAATACACCAATCAAAATAATGCACCAATTAGAACAAAAGAACCAATCGAGAAACTTTACTCAGGTGCACCAATCACTGTTCAGTTTAGATTAGTGTGGTTAGAGATTACCACCTTGACTCCATATAGGAGCCATATTGGTACACCATAGAAGAGCAAAGTGTCAACATGTTGGTACACCCAAGATTTAAAGTGACACTGGGGGGTCTTCATAAAGTTTGCGCAGCGCACATTATTTGCAAATGGTTGTATTGTGCATGTTTTTTCCTGAACGCTAATATATTGCACTGCTCTGTCTGTTTTTCCGGTTTTTGCGAATTTGCAGTGTGAATACATTTTTGCTAATGGCGCCCAATGTGCGAGGTTGTTGTGCGCGAAAATAGCGTTGACAACAACTTAAATTCGCAGTTTGCAAAACTGTTTTTGCGAATATTTTAACCGTCACCAAAGTTGTGGCATAATTGAGTCGCAGAGTGTGCGCATAAAGATTTGCAAGTTGCGAATTGTGACATATTTAAAAAGCTCCTATAGACATTAGCATTGTGTACACTGTGATTGTACAAAAATATGTATAGTATATAAATAAGTAGAAAACACATATAGATATTATTATTATTATTATTATTATTATTAACATGTATTTATATAGCGCCAACATATTGCGTAGCACTGTGCAAATGTGAACAGGAGGAACTGGAGAAACAGAAAATGGAGAGGGTGCAAGAGACAGAGGAAGTCTTGGAAGGACAGAAAGGGGAAAAGAGCAATTAAAATCGCACCCAGGAGTAGCAGCGACTCTTTGCGATTTTTAGCGAACGGTCAGGAGGAGACACCGATATCTGCTGTGACCCCCCCATGCTGTCTGGTACAACAATTGCCAGTGCCCCCCATCACAAGACAAGGCAGAAGCTGCTAAGCGGCTCCTCTGTTCGGAACAAAAAATGCAGTGACCTTAGTGTTTGTGTTTAACGCAATAGCTTTTTGTGGATCATAATCTGTGTGTGTGGGGGGGTGTTGTTTGGTTTAGAAGTTTGTTGTGTGCACTTTGTGTGATTCCTGTGTTCCTTTCTGAAAATCCGCAAAACAAAAGACAAACCAACAACATGAAACTGCCTAATTGAGATGTAGACCTTCCCCTGACACATGGCTAGGATGCCCCCTCTCCTCATTCATGGTCCCCAGCCATGGCCAGAGGAACCCTCTTTAGTTAGCATGCTCTCAGCCACCCCACTTGTGCTTATTATTAGAGCAACTGTAGACAGATTTCTGTGACCTGTGTACGTGGAATTCATTTTTATTGGGAGGGGGGGTGATTTGATTGTTCGATCCACTTTGTTCTGTTGTCTAAACATGGAAGCGACAGAAGAAGCAGCGCTAATAAAGTTTACAAGAGGGAAATAATAGGATATAAGGTATAAAATGTAGAAATATTGGTATAAATGTAGTTCGGTCTTAAGCGTCTAAGAGTACAAATATCGAACTCTTTTTTTTGGGGTTGTCAATTTCTGCTTGCAGACCCTACACTCCAGATTTATTATTGAATTTAAAACATACCTAGATTTATTTTAAGACACATGCACCTAGATGGATTGTACAATGAACTGTAATGTTCATATTTGTATTAGCATGGGGGGAAGGAAGGCACATCAATATATAACAATATTTTGTAGCCATTTAAATGAAAAACAAAGAATTATTTGGGATATTGTTATTCATAACAAATATCTTTCAACTGAAAACTCAAGGTTTGCACCTGCCATATAAAGCACAGCTGTTGAGATTCTGAAACAACCCTGCCTGAAACATAATTGCTTGCAGTATACTGACTGTGTGGCAGTTATCTAAACTGGCCTATATTTTGTGTGTGGGGAGGGGGGCACAGTAAAACCTGGCAGTATGTGATTGCATTTATTTTATCTTGTGTATGAGAACATTCATTTAATTGGCTGAACCTTCTGTAAGCTAATCTGTAACTTTAGTTTATTCAGGATTCATCCTGTTTTTGTTTTTAGAGTACTGGAAATCAGACATGGTAAGTAGTTGTTTTTACATTCTGGAAGAGGAACACTGGGGTCTGTTAGTCATGCGCCTCTAAAGGTGGCAACACGGGTCAATAACAGCTGGCGACAGACCAAGTCGGCAGCTTATTGGCCCGTATATGGGATCCTCCGATGGGCTTCCCCGATCTATATCTGGCCGAACTTCGGGCAGATGTTGATCGGACAGGGCTAAAACTCCCATCAGATCGTAGACCACATCTGACCTGCCGTATTCCTTTCATTAAGATCCGATTGTTGGGCCCTAGGGCCCACAAATGGATCAGCCCGATAATGCGCTCCTCAAGGTATCGGGGAGACATCGCCAAACGAGCGTATCTCTCTGTGTATGGCCACCTTTAGGCCAGTGGCACACACATGATTTTCTACACTAGTGGAGAAAATGCTAATCTGATCATTAAACTATGCATTTTTGCTTCAAATCCACCATGTGTGTGCTGAAGGGCTGATGTGCCAGTACACATATAAGACAAGGTGGGTAGGAGCGGATCGGAAAAAAGCTGTGTATGCAATTAACTTTAGGAAGGAAATTTCCGATGAGTCAAAAATGTTCCTCTAGCGGTAGAGCATCAGTTTGTTGATATTTATTTTCACACAACAATAAATTACGTTGGCCACTCATGTTCAGAAGCACACTATCTGAGAACCAGGCAGTCTGCTTTCATTAACATTCCATCGGTGGTGGGAACTCATCACTGTGTCACCAAGTGCTTCTTACACAATCATGTGGCTACTAGGGATCCTAGCAAAATACAAGAAAAGGGGTATTGAGCACTCTGAAAAACTCCACAAGGGCTGCCAAAAATAAGGTTAAAAATGTGATATTTATTGTAGATTCATTAAAAACGTAATCAGATGAAGGAGTGATTACATTATTTATGAGCTAATTTAGCTAAAGTCCCCAAATCTTTCCAGGTAGCATTCCTGGTAATCAGCCAGTAGCATCAGCTTCTATGACAAACAAATCTCATTTTCAGATTGATGATTTGCAATGACCCATATGCATAATTTTTTGGCAGCTATCCAGAGCACACTGAGCATGTGCAGTGTCACTGACACACAAAAGCTGGCCTAACAAGATGAGAAGATGGGTCACTGCTGTGGACAGTTAAAAAGCAGCCAAGTTTTGCAGGAACTGCAACTGCACTAGAAAATTATTTCTAGATGCGCAGGTGGCCATTCTGTAAAAAAAAAGTATGCTGTGATTACATTCAAGTCACTGCTGTAGTCTAAGGAACTGAATTCAAAGTGCCTGGCCATAATCAGAGAGTAGCCACTGTGTTTAACGTCTATTCCACTAAGCCAGAAATTCAAGCAGAGGGTCAGTTGAAAATACCTGCCATGTCTGCTCACAAAGAACAGGGAAAATAATACCAAAAGTTACAAACAATTGCCATTTGAAAGCAAGAGAAAGCTAGGGTCAAATTTGACATGGTTGGGGGGGTGCTTGGGTCAAACTGTGTTTTGCAATAACCAATTCTGCATCAATTATACAAATGTTATTTTACATTTCTCTTAATATTTTTAAGATGTTGTTTTCTTGGTTTAGTATGTGGTGTCATTATGTGGGTGAATAATAACATTTAATTACATGGTGGTCCACATGTGTACAGGATTGAAAAATACACATATGGTCTAATTTTCAGAATAAACATGTTAAACTAATTAAAACATATAGCAACATCCTGCTGGACATTAACATTAATGAAGAGTATAAGCAGAGTATTAAAGGAGAACTAAAGCATAACAATTAAAATGGCTAGAAGTGTTGTATATAAAATACTGAACTTACCGTCCCAGCCCTGAGGATCAGCAGCCCTATAACAGTATTGATCCATGCTTTTAAACTGTCCATAGCGGCGACCCATCTTCTTATCTTGTTAGGCCATCTTTTGTGTGTCAGTGACACTGCACATGCTCAGTGTGCTCTGGATAGCTGACAAAAAATTATGCATATGGGTCATTGCAAATCATCAATCTGAAAATGAGATTTGTTTGTCATAGAAGCTGATGCTACCGGCTGATTACCAGGAATGCTACTAGGAATGCCCTGGTTTATGAGCTGCCATGTAGAGAATCTGAAGTTATTACTAATCAGCCTTATATTGTGACTTTTACATAATTTATATATATTGTATATTGTGGTCCCTATGACCAGGTAACTGACAGAGCCCAATGTATGTGCTATGAATCAGTGGAAAAGCTTGGGAGCTACTGGGGACATTTACAGAGGCACAGTCTTCACAGATATAGGACTGTGGTTGCTTTGATCTGGTAAAGAAAACCAAAACATAAAATAAAACATGTATAGCTTTTCTACTTTTCTTTAGCTTTAGTTTTCATTTAAATTGTGTCATAGGCCTAATACTTAATTTAGACAAAAATCACCCCAGAAAAAGATATAGTAAACAAGCTTTTCAAATATGTTAATTGATTCCGCACTTGGCTCTGTGAGTCCAGTACTTTGATCATGGGAGTATGCAGAATACCTGACAAAGCAACTCTTTGGGGGTTATAAATCAAAATCCGATTTTTTTCCCTACATTTTAAAATAAAAAATTCCGACCAAACTAGAATCCACAATGTGACCTTATTCATTATTAAATAAGGTCCCTGGATCAGGGACAAACTCGATAAAATTGAATGAAAACCCAAAAAGATTTTTTCTGTCTTTTTCATGAAAAGCCCAAGTTTTGATTTTTGCCCAAAAAGTGGGATTTTCCGGCTAATTTCAGCACAGACTTCAGAAACTTCCAAATAGGATAGGGACATCTGCCATTGACTTGTATAGAGCCTCGGGAAGTCTGAGATGCTGGATTTTTGGATTCTGACTTTTTACATCCTCTGGTATAATAAATCTCGAACAAATTTGTGTTTTTTTCTTCCACAAAAAAAGTTTTTTGCCTATTAATAAGGGAGTGTTTTCCCGAAACGTAAAAGGCGTTGCTGTTACCCTAATGTTACAATAAACCCCCCAAATCCATCCGGAGTGCCGCCTGTATTGTCTATTTTGACCCATTTTATAGTAAAAAAAATCTTTATTTTACAAAGGGGAACTAGAAATAATAGACACATGAGTATAAATGCTAAATTGTGTTTTCTACAAAGACTTCTATGTAATGCTAAACATGGTTATCAGGAATGGAATCTATTATGCAAAAAAAAGATCCGTGGTGCTCGCTGGAATAACCCCGGGCCGGTGCAGTTTTCTTCTGATAGGAGCACCGGCCAGGGGTTTCAGGTAAGTATATACAATCACTTGGGGGTGCCTAACATTTGGCACCCCCAAGTGTGAAACGACTTTCCTTCTCCTTTAAGGTATGGTGGAAAAAAAGATCATATCCAGAAAAACACAATATTGTGCGTATTTCCAATAACAAAATAGCAGATTTAAGTAAATACCCTGTTTTGATTCCAGTATCCCTTTAATTGTAGGGCAATAAGAGCTATTCCTAATAAAGCTAAATCAACAGAAACCTATCTCCTGCGGGATGGCTTTGAAGCCTAATTTATAGCTTCCTATACAATGATGCTGTCATTATGTACAACCTTGCTCATTATATAAATCAGTGCCAGGAAACAGCTCTAATAAAATGCCTTACTTCGGATAAAAATCTATGCATCTGGGATTTTGCACAGTAATATGATATAATAACCTGTGCTACAGGAGCAATTTCTTGCACACAAGGCTGTTTTTCTAGCAGTACCGTCTGGAACATCATGCAGAGTTTTATATACAAGCATCACGGCAGCTGCCCAAGGTGGGGTCAGAAGTCATTGTAAATATAGAGAGCAAAACTAGGAGTCTGGTTGACAATGAAAATAAAAAAGAGGTGGAGGGAATTGTGCCTGAGCTTTCTTGCTTCAAGTGATGCCACCACAACATAGCCAACAGTTCTCATTACCATCTCCATTTGTCAAAATTTGGCACGTTATGAAAGTTTGAACACATTTATGGGAGTTTTAGGGCAATGGTGTATGTGTTATAACAGTAATGAAGCTGAAATTGCCCTTTCAGTCCTTTCAAGAGATTTGCTTATCTTAAACAGGTACAATCAGGGCCACCATCAGAAAACATTGGTGGCCAGAGTCCGTCCGTACAAGTTAAAAACATTTGTGGCCAGCCCCCAAAAAGTTAAAAAACATTGGTTGCCAGGTCACCTACACATTCAAAATCACATTGGTGGCCAGGCGCCCCCCCCCCCCCACAAGTTAAAAAAACATTGGTGGCCAGGGCCCCCTACACATTCAAAGACAATGGTGGCCATTCCCACCCCCAAGTTAATAAAACATTGGTGGCCAGGAGGTTAAAAAAAAAGAACATTGGTGTTTAAATTTCGACAGGTGGCCCTCATCCTCCTCTGTGAGCGGTCTTCGTTCTTTTCAGTCGCAGCTTCTGAATTAGTTAAACATGCTTCTATCTGAAGTAGTTACCAATGTATCGAATTGCAGCTTCTCAGTGTTCTGGGTGCTCTGCCAAAAAGCCTCTTTTTTTAATTAAGTTTCAGAAACTTTGTATCAAGTTCTGGCATCAGGGGATGAAAGCGAAACTAGGGACAACCTGGGACTGTTGGTTGAGCTGTCAAAATCAGGACTGTCCCACACAAACGGGACAGGTAAGTGGTATGCTTTTCTATTCTTGCGGCTGGTCTGGGTTGTCTGCAGCAGAGTAAAATTGGAATTTTAATGCAAAATGTTGCATTCTTGCTCTGCTGTGTGTGCAAACAAAACAGGGACATGGCAAGGGTTCAAGGGTTCATGTCAGCTTACTAAAGAACAGGCAATGGGGGTCTGTTGCCCAGTTGCTCCTACCTGTGTTTCTTATTAGGAAACTGATAGGTTCAGTTGCTAGGATGCAACTGACCCTAGCAACCAGGCAGAGGTATGAATTATAGACTGGAAGATGAACAGGAGACATCTTGAATAGAAAGATAAGAAATAAAAGTAACAATAAAATTGTAGCCTCATAAATTTGAAATCTGCAAAGAGGCAAGAGAGGAAGGCATGTCACTATATAAGATATAAAATGAGACATTCAAAAGTTCTTAAGAATAAGCCTTTCTTTAACATGTGAAAAAGGTAAGCTCTAAGCTGCCACTTTAAATTGCATGCTCCACAGGGCAGAGACAGATGTAAATAATGAGCAATCTCTGTATAGAGCTGTATAGAGCTGAATAAAGCTGTCGTGCTATGTAAATATAGAATAATAATAATTGGGTATCACAGATAAGAAAATCAGCAACCATGTACGAACATCCACATTACTGACAGGAGCTTTGAACAAAAGGACTTTGCTCAGAGCTGCAGAACCCTATAATAATGTTCTCTTCTCATTCAGCAGACAGGAACTGACTGGCTTTAGTTACACTTCTGTACCATGCTGTTAACCTCTCTCAGGTCAGCACATCTACTGGCACAATGAGTGGTGAATGAGTGCACCCATGCGGACAATCCTTTCCTTCTAAACTTTTTCTCTGTGGCCTGGGCACATTCAGAGGGAAGAGGCTAACTGCATGTCTACTCGCAAAGCAAGGAAAATGCAAGCCAAAGAAACCAAACAAATTGATTTTAAACAGTGGTGCAAAGATAATGTATTTAAATGACTCATGAAACTGTTCTTTTTAAGGTCACAAGGGCAAGTTTAAGCAAATTTTCAATAAATGATATTAACAATTTTCAAAGGTTTTAAAGCTATTTGATAAAAAAAATTGTTTGAAAATGAAAGCAGCCTCTGTCTGACACTTGCTATGCTCTGCACTACTGGTTGTGACTCCTGAAGCAATGTGGTAGAAGCCAGCTGATTACCAAACTTGAAAGAGAACTGACCTTTGCTACACTGTTTCAAGAGTCAAAACCAAAGAACAGAAAGGGATAAACACCACTGGATTCAATTGCAGTTACATATACATTTTTTTTAAATGAATGTATGTTGCCTGGAATTGCATTTTATTTGGGGAAGAGATCCCTTTTAGTTTATTCTTTTTTTTTTTTGCATTTTAAATAGCTCTTTATATTTATTTAATGGCCCTCTATCATGGGAGTGTTGCCCACTGAGGCTGCTAATCTGCATTAGTCTGACTGCACCAATGTATAGGTATAGACAGCACAGGCTGCTTTTATCTGCTGTCATTCTCTGTCAGCCTTTGTTTGAACACTAAAGAGAAATAGTGACACTGCGATTACTATACACTGACATGAGATGTGCTCTCTTTGATACCTATGAGGCAATGCTGCTAGTTTAAGCATGGTTTTGCCAACATGTCCATGAATATAGAATATGTGTATATCCAGTGTCGGACTGGGATACCAGGGGCCCACCAGAAAACCTTAGGATGAGAGCCCACTTTCCAAACTTTTAAACCTCCTCTCCTCACTCAACCGCTTTATTCTCCTAGTCTCTTTTCTCTACATACTATACTCTTCCATTATTAAGCCTTTTATTCCCATAAAGAAATAGAGAATGACCATGAAATATGCCAAAAGGTTAGAAGCAGGAGGGCCCACTGACCCCTTGGCCCACCGGGAGTTTTCCTGGTATCCCGGTGGGCCAGTCCGACACTGTGTATATCTGCCAGAAAATGAATATAAATAAGGAAGGCCCAGTAACAATTATCCTCCTTCATCCTATGTTTTTGGAGGATGCTGTGAGCTGTAGGTATAAGATTATAACAATACAAAGCCTATGGCTACTGTATCGATACACAAATATATATGTTCTTTTATAAAGGTTGCCAAACCAGATGATCTTTTCCTAGTAGTGGAACAAATAGGGCTGATTTGATAGTTTGGCCACCAGGACAACTATCTGGTCTTAGCAGGCACCTAAACAGACCCATCATGAAAATAATAGTATCAACAGCCCAGTGTGGGCAACATGAAATTCGGAAAAACTGGCCAATCCTCAGCAGAATTATGAGTAAGTCCAACAATGGAGGAAAAACTATCCTTGTCTTCTCTGAAGCACCCCCCCCATAATAATTCACAGGTTAAAAAGAAGCCATAAAAAGAAGCAGAAATGAGCTGCTAGTGCTTTATTTGTCACAACATGTTTTAAGCACAACACTCGTCGTCATGTGTCAGGGCCTTAACAGACCTATCATGAAGATGATAGCATCAGTCAGCAGTTCAATATGGTAATTGCCCTACATGAATTTGTAAAAAGACCCAAAAACCAATCCACAGACAGATTTTGGTGGGGCAGGATGTTGTTATTACCTGTATGTGTGCCGGCTGCATGTTCATATATGGCCATCTTAAAGCAAATGCAAATAAAGCACATCTAGCTGTGGCTTTTACAGTTAGTTGGGCTACAGCTTAGATAGTATTGATGTACTGTAACCACAACCAACACCGTGACCAGACAATCCCACAAAAAAATCGTCCTGGGGGCCCAGCCCTTATCTATGTATATGCAAAAATCAGCCAGGTACTGATCCAGATATTGTCAGGTTTGATCTTTCCATTTGGACCAGTACTCTCCTGATGGCATGCATTGATGCCCATTATGATCTTCTAGCCCTTTCATTATCACCCAGCTCAAGGTGGGCATATCATGGAAAGATCATTTGGTCAAAATAGCAGGTCTGTATAGCCCCTGTAAGAATATCAGGTTATTTTTATATGTATTTACTTTCGTCAATACGACATACACTGCTGCCATATTTCCTGGAGTGTCTATGCTAATTGTAACAAGTTGATAAAACTCAATATATTTGTTGTAGAAATGCTTATTCACCCCCTCCCCCCCCAAATCAGCGGGAAATTCTGAACATTTCATATTTGATAAAACATCTCAGTTTATCAGTGGAAATAGCCTGGGCATGTGCTGTGAGGTTTATGCAGAATTGCAGAGGCGGGTAGAGAGAGCTGGGAAACATTCACAAGACTCCCGTCCTCACACCCATACAATTGTAAATTGTAAAATGGAGTCTTCATTTATTGGGATGGAAGAAGGCATCAGAAGGCAGACGTGTCACTAGGTATTTTACCGGCCTGGTCGGTAAAAATGGTGGTTGATCCCAATGTTATTAATAGGGAAAAAAGGCAAATATATAGGAAGGCTGGTATTTTTTTCAAGAAAAGGTGGCAACCCTACGTGTCACATTAAACACTGCTGGAAACTGAAAGGGGGAAATGAACAACTGTAATTTCTTTATCTTTTTTTATTGTGTACATCAGTCGTCTTATAGCCCTAAACACGTTTTTTTATATCCTTGCAGCTAAAATGATTATATTATGATGAAAGACTACATATATCTACAAAGCCTAATGGATTTTGCATTAAAAATGATCATTGATGGGTGCTTAATACATGGTAAAAAGAAGAAAAAAAAATACATAGCAAAAAGTCAAACAATCCTTGTTGCAACGTTCGATTTGACATTTCTATGGATACCTAGGGGAACTAACAAGTTAGGCAGACCTCTCACTCCATTTGAAAAGATGTGTAGCAGTAATGCACCACCGAAACATGTTATATCTGCCCTATATAATATACTCGACAGTGATAATAGGAAAGACCAAGTAGCTTTTTTTACAAGCCTGGGAACATGACTTAGATATAGAAATTCCTGAAAATCTATACAAAGACCTGATTGCCAACATGATATATAGCTCACAATGTTGTAAGATTCAGGAGCTTAACTATAAAATTTTGAGCAGATGGTATTACACCCCGGCTCGGTTACATAGGATATAGCCAGCCACAAGCAATACCTGCTGGAGGTGTAAAAGAGAGGTGGGAAGACTAATACATATATATATTCTGGAGCTGCCCTGACCTCTCGAGCTTATGGCTGGTAATCACACATGCTTGCTCCCAGAACCTAGGTAGAGATATACCAGCCTCCCCAGCACGCACATTGCTTTTTTGGGACGCGGAAACCGAGGAAGGGGTCCCGGACTTCACTTTAGAACGGCATTTACTTAATGCGGCTAAAATTCTTATCCCTAAACTGTGGAAATCTTCTAATCCTCCGACTCCTAAGAATTGGATAGATAAAGTCAATGAGATCGCTAAGTTTGAGAAACATCCACAGTCTCAGGCAAACAATACTCCAAGTTTAGGGAAACCTGGCTCCGTTGGTTCCTGTATAAAGACTCGTCTGAGTGCAAACAGTTAACGTGCCTGTAACACGCTTATATACATCCCGAAGTTATAAAGTACCTCTGTAGAGGGTCTCCATCCTAGACTAGGCATCCTTAGTTCCTTCGTATGATACGAATTTCCACCACTACACCTTACATTTATATTAGTTATGCCTTTACTGATCGTTAATTGAATTTATTTACTGTGACTATTCATGCTGATATTGGTGGTTTAAGACTAATACAACACACTGATGGTATGTACTACTTTCTATTAAGCCCCCCATCCCCCCTTTTTGTACCCCTGGTTTTTACGTTACAAAATTAATAAAAATATTTTACAAAGAGAAAAAAAAAAAACAGGAGGAAAAAAGGTAATTTCTAAACTATCGCCCACGTATTATATGTAAACATCTTTATATTATTCCCAAGCATTGAATGCATGCTATTGTGCCTTCATTATAGTAACCCCACACATTTTTTTTTTGCAAAACAGAACTTATAAGGGCCAAAGGGCACCTATTGAATCCTCATATCACATACGTTGGCACAGCCCATGCTTTGGTTTTGGGAAGCACTATGAAATATAAGTCTATTTTTAAAAATGTGTAATTCTTACTGGCTAGAGCTGGAAAGTATTAAAAGTCTGCGTATTTACAAATATATAAAATATACAACTTTTAGAAATGAAAAAGGTAGAGGGTGCATGAAGGTCAGTAGATGCATCAGGGAGCATATCTAGTGAGAAATTGTAGCACTGATTGTATTATTTTTCATGATGATAATGTCACTTTCTTGCAACTGAGTTGCTGTTATGGAATACATATTCCCACTTTTAAGCATTAAGCAGTCATCCAGATTGTAAAACCAGAATGTACAATATCTAGAAATATCTAAAAGCCATATGGGTCATGGGACAAGAGAGCCTAGATTTTGTGCTATTAACAATTCACAAGGATGAGTGATGAGACAACGTTACGACTAGCTCTGATTTCCAAGTCTACAAGATAAGTGAGTGTTGCAAGAAAGTCCATTGAGTGATAAAAGTATAATAAAAAAAGTGAATTGGCAATGTTCCTATTAGACTGGTTTCTTCTCAACCAGCCAGCCATGGCAGTGAAACGACACAGAGCTCATTAGGTCAGTAACAGACTTCAGGACACCTAATAAAGGCAGTTTCTTTGGGCAAAACAACTGCTGTGCGCCTGTAAAGCTGAGAACAAAAACTCATAAAATAGTCAGGCAACACATCATCATGGTAACTGCTGGATCCGCTTCTCCCTGGTGCAGTTATTTTCTGTAGGGATAAAAACATGCTCCCTTTTTACAAATAGATTGTCATTTTATGAGGATGTTGAAAAGGGGAATATGCTGATTTGATCATATACTGTTAGATGATGTGCAGTAGCAGTGAAAGAACACAAGCTGCTATTTATTTCCCCAAGAGCTTCTGCTGAACATATATTTCACAGTGAGCTTTTCACTGCCAGTCCACAACACCTAAAGCATGTTCAAACAGGTGTTGATGGGTTTATAGATACAATGATCCCCTTTGTAAGAACTGGGGAATACTTATTATTGGAATTTGTAATGTAAAATAAACAGTGATCCTAATAAAGGTGTATTTTTCAGTGCTGTTGTATACTTTAAAATCTTTCTCACTCATAAGCATTGAAGTTTAATGAATATAAACTCCCCTGTTAAAACAGAAGACAATAAAACATTTCTACAGTTCATTTGTTCATATAGTCTCTGTCACCAATAACAAAGGAGGGAGTTGCCTCTATTCTTATTTGCAGCTGCTACGGGTGAGTGCCAGAAGTGGGGAAACAGTGCCATCTAGTGCACGTTCCAACAGTACAGAACAAAGCTGAAGCTGCTTTGTAACCTAAAAACGAATGTACAGATCATTTCTTCAGATTTCTTCTTAGGGCAGAGACACACGCTCAGATTTGGGGAGATTAGTCGCCCAGCAACAAATCTCCTCTTCCTCTTCCCCGAACTGTAAAATGCAGTTTTCCGATGGCACTCGGTAAACGATCCGAGTGCCATCCCGCCGACAATCTACATTCTAGCCAGTGGGAGGCAAAGGCAAAGGACAAACAAACAAAAAAAAGAGTTGATGGTTTGAACAAAGTGAAAAAGAGATTAATATGTTATGAGTAGATTAAATAAACCAGTGTAGGGAGAACAGATTGAGAGGGATGATGAACAGAGTAATGGGAGTGATAACTCCATGGCACTGGGATTTCACCGTAAAGGTTTATATTTTAGTATTTTATTTTAGTATTTTCCGATTGTTTTTGTATAACAGAAACACTAAGAGCTAAATGTTTATTTATTTTGCTATATTTTACTTGGCTTCTTTGAAGTTATTGCTTGTTCAGGTTTGCTGCTTTGCATAGAGATGCTTAAAGAACCATTATAAGTAGGCAAGGCAAGTAGGTAAGAATCTTGCCTCAGGCGCAGGCCTGTTTGAGGCTGTAACGCTGCTTGACGCTTTAGAAATGTCGCACCCCCCCTGCCCGATGCTTTTATTTTAACCTCGCCAACTGGGGTCCGGGTTGGGGCGCATTGCTAGCACAGAGAGTGAAATTGCGCTCTCTGCGTTAGAAAAGCCGAATTTCCAGTTTAATACCCGGAAATTCTTCTCTTAAAGTTACCAGGAATGGCTTTTTGCTGCCTGTTAACTTCAGGGGAGCTGCTGCCTGAGGCAAGGTACTTGCCTTGCCTCATGGCAGAAACGCCCTTGCTCAAGCGATATCGAGCGGCCAGTTACAAGAGGCAATAAAAAGTCACCTCTTGAAACTTTAAGATCCGAATTTCTGGGTCTTAAATTTGGCTCCGCTAGTGCAGAGAGTGCTATTCTGCTCATTGCACTAGCGATGTGGCCCCCCTTTAACCTGCTCTGACGCTGGTGTTTTAAGTGTGCAGCAGAAGAGGGGGGCCCCAGGATCCCCCTCCATGTAGGCAAGGACGACCATGACCTAGCAGTTGGGTGTAACAAAATAGCACTGAATTCATGGCTCTCATAAATGGGCTTGTATGTTTATATGATCAAATGTAACTCCACATAAACACAGCCTGCAAAAATGTAGATTGTTATGGATAAAGTACAGTAATTGAGAACGGCCACAAGGAGTCAGCAAAGTGCTATTGTGATAAAAAATAAATAAAAGTGTTCCATCTATTACAAGGGGGCCCCTCTGGAGGCATTTAAATAAGATGAGACATTCCTAAAAGATATAAATGCCCCTCTTGTTGCACAATGGCTCTGTAACCTTCTTTCTGCAATATCACTTCAATATAATCAGGCTTCTAAGCAGGGCTATGTTCCTAAAATCACAGATCCATTATCCGGAAAACCATTATCCAGAAAACTCCAAAATTTGTCTCTCATAGACTCAATTTAATCCAAATAATCCAGATTTTTCAAAAATCATTTAATTTTTCTCTGTAATAATAACACAGTGCCTTGTACTTGATCCAAAGTAAAATATAATTCATTCTTATTGAAGGTAAAACAAACTTATTTGGACTTTCTATTACACTTAAGGTATGAAGATCCAAACTATGGAAAGATCCGATATCTGGAATACCCCAGGTCCAAGGCATTCTGGGTCCCAGTATTTCTAAATATTAAATAATATGTATCATATGCTTTTGACGCAGCTCTGCTTCATGTCATCACTTGTGGAGAAACTGAGTTGTGTTTTGGTCAAGACATACGCCAGAACAGTGTCAGACTGGGACACCAGGGGCCCACCCAAAAACCTTTGACTAGGGGCCCACCAATTAATCTTAGACCAGGGGCCCACTCTTAGTAATATTATTCTCTCTCTCTCCTCACTCATCCTCTATTCTCCTAGTCTCTATTCTTTACATACTTTAATCTATTATTCCACGTATTTAGACACTTTGTTCTGATTAAAAATAGGGAATGGCAGTGAAATAGGCCAAATGTTTAGCAGCATAAGGGCCCACTGAAGAGCCATCTACTTAACAAATACTATCATCACAAATATAACTCCTAAAATCTCCAAGCGCTCAATGTCTCCTGGACTTTATCATATTGATGCATGCCATGTTCCAAGCAGGGAGCACTGTACAATACAGTACTGCAGTTGAAGGCAGAAAAAATTTGACATATTTTACAGAATAAATCTATTGCATTAGTGGCTTGGATATGATTTATTATTACAGATACTAAACTGATATTACTCTATATAATATGACCAGTCAGGTGCAGTAAAAAAAAATATAAAATGGACCAGGTACACATGCCCCAGACACTAGCTTTAAAGAGGTAATTCATCCTTTTTTTTTATAATACAGCAGGCTGGCACAAACCATACACTTGACAAGTCTCCATGAGGGATGCTAGGGTTAGCTATAATACATCTGCTAGAAAGGGGAACCCCCTCATATTGAATATGTCAATCAAAATCTGACAACAAACTCCTGCATGGAGAGAAAAAGAATGAAGAGAGAGGGGGCAGTGAAGATAAACTTGATTATTTCATAACTATTACAAAGGTTTTAATTGATTGTATTCGGAAAGTTACTAATTTGAATCTGATGTTATAAATGTGATAAAGCCTATGTTAAAAATTCATTTTAGTGATAGTTCACCTTTAAAATTCTTTAAAAAAATCCATCCTTTTAAAAATTAGGTTACTATACTAGTTAATATCACTGGGTCATGTTTTTTTTTTGCATATGCATAAGGCTGCAATTCTTTATTAAACTTATGTTCAAAAGCAAGGTGCTTCTATTGTATATAAGTATATATTTTTTTTAATTAAAATGAAAAAAAAATTCCCAACATATTTGAAACTGACTGATATTGCCTTCTCCTGCCAGCTCACAGCAAATACAGTCATTTCATATTCAGACTTGGGTTTCATTCAAAAATACTTGTTGGCTGACAAATAACCAATTGCATTTGTTGGGTAACATATTTTGCTAACCCCACACACATTTTAATTAAATAAGCATAATGTGATTTTCAGCAGATTTGCAGTTGTCCAAAGCTGATAAAAACTGAGTAGGGAACAAACATAAAAAGTCAAGAAATTAAAAATGGAGGGGGTGGAGGATAATGGAGTCAAAGCCTACTAAAGGGCTGATAATGGAAGTGTTGACTATTCCCTGTTTTTTAAACCACATCCACTTTAATCTACACGCATGTTACCACAAGAACTTTTAAAGGACAAGGAAAGAAAAAAATAAAATCCCATTTTTACTTTCTTTAATGAAAAAGAAACCTATCTCTAATATCCTTCAAATAAAAAATGTGTACCGTTTTTATAAGAAACCTGACTGTATGCAGTGAAATTCTCCTTTCATTTACTGCTGTGGATAGGAATTGTCAGATGGTCCCTAACTGCTGAGCAGGGAAACAATCATACTTATGAACAGCAGGGGGAGCCCCCGCCTTACTTACCAGCCATGCAGAATTCAAGCAGCTTTCTTTATGATGCTCCCTAAGCAGCCCAGACCACACGGAGCATGTGCAGGGTCAGGGTCAGGCAAAGATGTTTAACAAAGTTACAAGATTACAGACCCCTGTGGCCAACTTTGAAAGCATAAATCATTTGTTTGATTAGGCTTTATGGTGCAGTAAGTTCATGCTTATGTTTAATATACAAAATACAGCATTTCTAGCCTTATTCTATTTTAGACTTTCCTTGTCCTTTAAGACTATATCCACATTAATGGTGGTAACACACCACAAAAACCAAATGGTTGGTGCTCAATGCAGGGATTTCACTCATCACTCATATGTGAAAATTATATATATATATATATATAATATAATTAAAACATAAACTTAAATACATATACAATCCCCCTTCCCTGTGGCTAACACAGCGCCCTTCAGCACATGATTAGACACCTTAGAAGCCCCTAACAACAATTTCCAAATGCTAACAAAACCCCCAGAAAAAAACACAGGGAGTATAGGCCAGGCAGAGTGTGGCACACAGGGAGCATAGAGGAGGCAGAGTTTGGCACACACAGGGAGCATAGGGCAGGAAGAGTATGGCACACACTGGGAGCATAGAGGAGGCAGAGTTTGGCACACACGGGAAGCATAGGGCAGGCAGCGTATGGCACACACAGGGAGCATAGGGTAGGCAGAGTATGACACACCCACAGGGAGCATAGGGAAGGTGGAGTATGGCACACAGGGAGCATAGGAGAGGCAGAGTATGGCACACACAGGGAGCATAGGACAGGTAGAGTATGGCATACAGGGAGCATAGGGCAGGCAGAGTATGGCACAAACATGGGACATTGGGCAGGCAGCGTATGGCAAACACAGTTAGCATAGGACAGGCAGGGTATGGCACACACAGGGATCATAGGGGGGCAGACTATGACACACACAGGAAACATAGGGAAGGCAGATTATGTCACACACAGAAAGCATAGGGCAGACAAACTATGGCACAAACAACACATGGAGAAGGCAGAATAGAGCAGGAGACAGGAAAACCTATCAGGACCACTCTAACATGAACGGTTCATACAGTAACACAATGCTGGTGCCCCTTAACCAGTTTGTCTGAGGTTTCATTAGATGAACAATGTGGTAACTTTCAGTCTGGGTTGGAGGTGTGAACATTACAGGGCTTTAAAGGTGTGAACAAAAGAGGTGTTACAGGTGTGAACAATGCAGGAATTTACAGTTTGAATTTGAGGTGTAAACAATGCAAGAGCCAGTTAATCTTGGTAGTCATACCATTTAAAGTTTACCCAAGGTTAGCAGTCGCAGCAGGCAGACTTTCATGTGGGGAGGGCACACAAAGGGGGGGAGGAGTCTCCCAGTTGGACAGCACTCCTGTGTAGCCACAAGGGCAACCATTCAGAGGAGAAAAGGCTCAGGTTAGATAGAAAATGAGCTCAATAAAATATGATGGTGTTATCCACTATTTAACCTATGCTATTTAGCATAGGTTAAATAGTGGATGAAGAGAAAAAGAATGAAGAGATGGGGTAGTAAAGCCCTTTTTGAATTTCCACCATTGCTACACAGCAGTGTGTTCATATCAACTATATTAGTGTTTCTGAAACAAATAGATCAGTTTAACCCATGCAAGTAAAACAATTAATTTTTTGGTGTTACTGTTACTTTGAGTACCTCTTCATGGAGAGGAACATAAATGTAGTTTGAAGAGCTAAGGAGTGAATATACTTTATATTTGGTTATACGTTTTTCTGTCTATTCACCACCTCCCCCGCCCCGCCTTCAATAACCTTTGCATCATTCAGATCTTTTATCTGGTGCAAGTTGAAGAGCCCAACCAGTCCCCTTGGCAGAAGTGCTTTGTGCATGAGCAGTATGGAGCCCGCTCATGCACCTCTACCTAGAACCATAGTGAATGCCCCACCTTGGACCTGCACAGTAACACAAAAGCTTAATATGTTACCTACTGTGTAGTGATGTGCAGGTAGACCCAAAACCTGCAGTGACCCACATGTTTACAGACAGTTTGGAGGATTCAAGTTGAAATTTGGGCAACCATTGCAGGTTAGGGTTGGGTTCAGGTCAGACTGAGGAAGTACACTCTTCTTCTGCTCCGAAGCTTCCTGGTCTTTTAACCAGGGCAACATACAAAAGTAGCATACAGAGCAAGACGGTATGGGTTAGGAATGGGTGCTATATTGGCAACATTTTATGCGTTAGATTTGGATGCAGGTCGTGTTTTTTCGTGACACACACATTATTAATGCTGTGCATGCACAAGTCCATTTAACTGGGCCCCAACCATGGGGGTCTGCTTCCTCAATAGTTATGCCACCGCATAACACAAATCGTTTGTCTGCTTTCCCTATAGCATACAAATCCCCACTCGTGCAGACAGGCGTGAATGGGAGCAGCTATTAGCACTGCCCCACTGCACTCTTTTTATGCCCCTGGTGTTCAGTGATTACTTGAGTAAACCAAAAAGAGTACTTACATTTCACAACAACTAATGCTACATACCATGAGTTTATGTTTTCCAACATTTTACACGGATTTTGTGATCCCACTAATTTATAATGCATATCAATGCATGCTTTTCCCTGATTTTAAATCAACATTTTGTCCTGATGTTCCCAAAAATGGCAGTTTGCCCTCTGTGAATGTCATTAGTGGAATTAGGAGGTTTAAAATAGTAACCAGACGCATATTTTGCCATAGTCAATTCCAATTGTTCTGAATATTGTATTTCAAAGTAAAACAGACTCCTGTGCTTATATCTTTAGAAATAAGTTGCTTTAACACATTTCTCATATTTTCACTAAGGGGGTTATTTATCAAAAGTTGAATTTTAGAGTTATGTGAATTTCTTTTAACTCTAATAAACTCAAATGTACAAATCAAATGGGAGGTTATCTATGAAAAAACTCAAATGTCTAAAATTCAATCAAATAGGAAAGATCCGAAAGTTCGAATCAAATTCAAATTGAGTTTTCCTCCGAAAATGTCCAGAAGGCTATTAACATCCTTAAATGTTTCGATAGACCTCTGCTATTGACTTCTACATGACTTGGCAGATTTAAGGGGATAAGTTAGAGCTGTTTCCAGGGTTGAAATGTGAGTCGTTTTAAACTCGAAATTGTTAGTTTTCACAAAAAAAAAACAATTAAAAAAACTCGCATTTGAACCATAGTAAATCTGCCACTAAACGGGAAATGGAGTTCTACTGTAAATATGCGTGTCATATTGTTCTCCTTTATCACTTTTTATTTAGTTACACTAAAATCAAAGCAAAGCAAAAAAACCAAAACAAAAAAAACCCAGAGACGTGACAAAAAATATAGTAGCACAAAATGTTTATCTTATCTACTTATCAGCTCAAACGACTTCAAAGAAATGCATATGAAATCACATCCATGTTTGGCTTTCCATTGCTTATTGCAAAACGCTGTGTGTCTGAGTGATTGAGCCCACTCCAGCTGAGCAGCCACAGTCTATTTACAGGCTCACGGCCAAAATGTTTGGGAATCACATGGTGCTAATCCCTTTCCCAGTGAAGTCTCCAGCCCAGAGCTATATTTAGCAGCTCCCAACAGTAGCCCAGCACAAAATGTAGCCGCATTGTGGTAAAGGAAAAGGCTCTGCTTACAAGAACATATTTCTCTTAATTCTTCAGTGGTCATTTATTTAAGACTGTTGCATATCAATAATATTTCTAACATTTTTTTAGTGGAATCACTACAATTCTTGGTAATTCTGCATGGCAAATGCATCAAAAAAGCACAGATTTACAGTTTAGGGTCATATGTTTTGAGAAAATGTTTTTAGAAATGTATCAGTAATGAATGTCCTGGTTCTGACATAAATTGGCCAACATATTAAAATCTTGACCTACTAGTGTTGCCCTGGGCACCACTCCCATCCCACCACCAGGCCAGGACTGGCAATCTGTGGGTTCTGGCAAATGCCAGAGGGCCTGCTATAAAATGCCATAGAAAGTCAGTATTTAGTGGGCTGGTGGAGGCTGTTTGGTCCTCTGTGAACCTGATATGCCAGGGCCTATTTTGAATCTCAGTCCAGACTTGCCCAACACCTTTCCTACCCAATCACAGCATGCACAAAACAGACTTTATGCACGTGTCAGTGGCCTAGGACATGGGTACCCGAGCTCCCCCAGAGAACCGGCACCAGATTTAGCTGCAATTGTCTAGTGGCAGGCAGGGGGTAATAAAAAAAAAAATTGTGAAATATATATAGATATATATATATATACTGTATGCACCTATAGGTTCCTATACAATGTCAGACTGGGACACCAGGGGCCCACCCAAAAATCTTAGACCAGGGGCCCACCGAAAGACCTTAGATCAGGGGCCCACTCTCAGTATTATTATAATTCCTCTCCTCACGCAACCTCTATTCTGCTAGTCTCTTTTCTTTACATACTATAATCTATTATTCAGTCTCTTTGTTCTCATATAAATAGGTAATGGCCATGAAATATGCCAAATGTTTTGAAGCAGGAGGGCCCACTGGCACCTGGGCCCCAGGGCCGGATTCCATAGCGCGTCCCCCCGATGCCGCATGGTCCCAGTGCCGGGCGCTCACACACGCAAGCCCTCCTCCCCCGCCGCGCGGTCCTAGTGCCGAAAAGTTACTGCCCGTAACTCCTCCTCAGCTCATGCGTAAGCGCGCTGTCAAGATTTTCTGTTCCTTATTGAAATCATGTGTGCAGGGAATTGTGGGGTTTGGAGGATGCAGGCTAAGGACAGCTGCAGTTGATACAAAGTAACAGTAGTCAGCCAGCTCAGCAAAGTAGTCAGAAAGATCAGCAGAAGAGCAGAGGGCTAGTCTTAGGGAACTGTCAAAAACCATTAAAAAGCATGTATAGTCTGCATTTTTTTTTTAATGATGTATACTTTTTAAAAAGCTTAAGTTTTGTGGCGTTCCCCATTAACCACTGGTTATCACTATTTTTATGTTCCGCCGAGAGTAACCTTGTGTTCGCTGTATAATCAGCATGAGCAGCAGTGCAAGCAAGCAGGGACTCTGTTCATTAAAACAAATTACTTTGGGGAAAAATGCACGGCACAAGAAGGTTAAAACAAAAGGGCCTCTGTCCTGTGCCAACAGATATTTAAAGCACTTTTATACTGCCTAAAAGTTTTTGAGGCTTGTGCAAGCAGATAAAAGAGAATCCTTCACTTTAAAAACTGACTAATTAATGTTTAACATACATATATTAGCTGCCTGAATTCTGAACAACCTAAACATTTTGTATTTAACTTTCACTGTACAAGAGGTTATTGAACTGCTTTGCACAGTTCTATTAGTATTCAGGTAGCAACATTCCTTTGGTATCATGGAATCTCTAAAATGCACTCCTACTGTTTGAGAGCAAAAGAAAATAGAAAACAATTGAAATACCTCAGATTTGACTGTGTGGGGCACATTTACCTAGGGTCGAATATCGAGGGTTAATTAACCCTCGATATTCGTCCGTCGAAGTAAAATCCTTCGACTTCGAATATTGAAGTCGAAGGATTTTGCGCTATTCCTACGATCGAAGGAATAATCGAAGGATTTTAATCCATCGATCGAAGGATATTCCTTTGATCAGGAAATTGTTAGAAAGTAGGGATGCACCGAATCCAGGATTCGGTTCGGGATTCGGCCAGGATTCGGCCTTTTTCAACAGGATTCGGATTCGGCCAAATCCTTGTGCCTGGCCGAACCGAATCCGAATCCTAATTTGCATATGCAAATTAGGGGTGGAGAGGGAAATTGCGTGACTTTTTGTCACAAAACAAGGAAGTAAAACAAAATTTCCCCATCCCACCCCTAATTTGCATATGCAAATTAGGGTTCTGATTCGGTTCGGTATTCGGCCGAATCGTTTGCTTAGGATTCGGGGGTTCGGCCGAATCCAAAATAGTGGATTCGGTGCATCCCTATTAGAAAGCCTATGGGGACCTTCCCCATCTTGTTTCTTTTGTGAGCCAATTAACAGACAGAGTTCTGTCTTCAATACTTCTTCGTTTTACAGTTAGAGCTGCGCTATTTCTGGTCAGGTGATCTCTGAGGCAGCACACAGACCATCACGAAATGCCACTTCATTTGATATAAACTATCTGTTGCTTAAGTGTTAATTTTGGAGGTAAAGTTTTGCTTTAAATTTACTTTAAAGGAACAGTTCAGTGTAAAAATAAAAACTGGGTAAATAGATAGCATGTGCAAAATAAAAAATAGAACACTACTTACCCAGTTTTTATTTTCATACTGAACAATTACTTTAAGAAAAAGCAAACCAACATTTCAGTTTCTATGCCTACTGAATGGAGGCCATCAGGAATGGCACATACATGAGCAAAGAAGCTGCCGACTCAGTCTGAAGGGGCCACATAAATATCTTTAATCTGCATATGTACAGTCATCTTAAGTCACTGACTCCTAAATTACAAATTAGGTGACTGGGGTGTGGCTTAGTTTTTTAAATAAAGAAAAAATAGCAAGTACCAGGCTGCAGCTCCATAAGGGCCTGTAATGTTATCGGGAGAAAGTGAACCTGTATTTCAAATCCATTGCATAAGAAAGGCCCAGTGGGTCAGACTCACTGGTTCAGGGCTGCTAAACTTAAGACCCACTGACTGAATGTGGCCTTCCAAGAAAGTTTTATGGCCCCACCCATGTGTAAGACAGTATTGTTTCATAATAATCTGGACCCTAAAATATGTGAAAGCGATTATATGCCCACTGCTTAGGGAGCACCATGAAATTTCATTGGTAAGCAGCATTTGTATGTGTACTTGAAGCATGTTTTGTATCCATTGTGTCCTCCATTTATTTATTTATTGGTATTTATAAAGTATAGAACTGACACATTCATGCAGTACTTGATATCCTTGGATAACAAGTTAATGCATAAACTCCATTTCATGTAAAGGTGAGTTCTACCTTTGTCTATTATTCTTTCAAACCTATTGTCCCAGGTGCTATACACTGGAAATCACATGCTCTGAAGAGTCAATATCAAAAGTGGAGCAAATGTACAGTCATTTACTCAGGGTCATGGCCAGACATTTTGAACAAGATACAGTATTACATTTTTAAATCTAATACTGTATGTTAGTCTTCATTACCAAGTTCTACTTTCTCTGTGCTGTACCCTAATTCCAACTCATGGAATGTCAATGACTAATAACCCTGACCTGCAATTATTGCCAGTAAATGCAGAGCTGCAGCAAATGGAAGCAACTACATGAATGAGCCAGTGTATGTATAGTATCCACAACACTGAAGTTATTTTTTAAACTGATCAGTAAGAAAATGTAATTTCTGTATAAGTATCAGACACATTGGTGTATGTCACAGATAATGTGACAGATAACCCTCTGACCACACTATCCTAATAAACAGATGTTAACCATAAACCCATTAATATGTCTATTCATTTACCATTCACTGGGAGTTTCCAATGCTTTTTGAGACAAATATTTACAGCTTTGCAACTTGGTCCAATGGTTGGTCCCTTTTTCTACTGATAGCATAACTAAGATACATAAATGAACAACAAAGTCTGGAAATATCCCTCAATATGAATAACAACTAAACAAAATACTACAAACTGATTACTGATCTACTCAAACATGGGTGTTTGATCAAGTTGCCTGATGCTTCTAGGAGACAATGGATACGATTTGTCAAATTAAAGGTTAAGGCCAGTCAAGGGTTTTTGTTGTTGATGTTGCAAGTAACCTACAAAAAAAGATTTACAGTTACTTTGTTGATTTTCCCCTGACATAAAGATGACTACATATTGACAGTTTAGCTTACATAGTATGTTTACTGTAGTGAAAAGGAACACCAAGTTCAAGAAAAAGTAGAAGAAAAGAGAAAGGGAGAAATAAAAAGAGAGAGAAAAAAAAACTGTTTTAAAACCAGTGCTGTATCAACTAAACTGTGTTTGTATCCTTGGGGCTGTGTATGAGAACTTCCATAATATATCCAGCGTGGAACATGGGCCATCTTGTCAGTTAGTATTTATTCCAGAGTTCAGTCAAGGGTTTTAATGAAAATACATGCAAAAAAAAAAAGAAAGGAAAAAAAGTTCTTCTGTGTAGTTGTAATTTTTCCTTCACTCATAGCTTTGCTATGTAACCAACAACCAAAAAGAATGTAATAAAAATTAAGCACATTTGCTAAGCCAGATATGGTTAATGCCACCTACAAAACAACCAGCCACTTCGGCTCCCGCAGCAGCAGTGTTCAACCAAGTACTCGCGTGCGTAACCGCGCGCAACTGGGGACGCGCGTGCGTAATCGTGCGTAACCGCGCGCAACTGGGGACGCGCGTGCGTAATCGTGCGTAACCGCGCGCAACTGGGGACGCGCGTGCGTAATCGTGCGTAACCGCGCGCAACCAATGACGCACGTGCGCAACCACGCGCAGCCGAGTGCGGTAGCGCGCAAACCACTTTTACTTCAGAGAGCTCACACACTTGTCCGACTAGTTCGAGTCCTGACAGACACACATTATTAAAGTTCTCTGAATGATTAATTAGAGGCTGACTGATACATGTAACAATTTAAAACCCACTATTACAGCACATGCACATTTACTTTTATTGAAACAGTGTCTAAACAAAGAAAAATGCTTATGTATATTTATGTCTGTATGTTTGTGGTATTAATATTATGGTTTACAAAACAATTATCATAATTTTTTAAGATTCTAGCCAGTAATAATCTGCCGCCTCCTTTTGAACCTCATCAGGAGATTGCTCTGTCATACCTCCCAACTGTCCCTTTTTCAGAGGGACAGTCCCTCTTTTGACAGCTCAACCTGAGGTCCCTCATTTGTACTGGAAAGTCCCTCTTTTCTCTGCACTAAACAGCCAGAAAAAGAAACAAAGTTTCTAACTTAATTGGCTTTTGGCAGAGAGGCCAGTACAGCTAACAGGTGCAATTAAGATACTTTGTAACAATTTTGAGATAAGAAAATAAGTAATTTTAACAGTTTAGATAAGGAGAAATATTTTCAAATTTTTATAATGAACATGGTTATTATGGGTTGTGGCCACCAAAATGGGTGTGGTCAAAAAATTGCCGCACTTCATGCAGAAAACATTTTTGTCCCTCTTTTTACTTCCAAAATGTTGGGAGGTATGCTCTGTGGCCACTGTCCATGAAAAATTCTTACTTGTGGCATTGACAGGTCCAGATTTGTGGCAAGGCCACCAAGGCCCAGGCCTAGTGTGACGCAATTTAAGGGGCGGCATGCTGCCCAGTGCCCAGCCGCAATACGAGGGAGCACTGGGGATGCGTACTCCTGTACGCACCATCGCCACTGCTCCGACACATGCATAGGGGTGTGGGGCGGTGCGAGCACAGGTGCTGGCAGTAGGACCCAGTGACCTTGGGGTGCCGCAGCCCAAAATCAGTGCCTGGGCATTTATAACTTCAAGGCAAGTGGGAGAGCTTCAGGCATTGTCTTCGGATCAACCTTATATATTCTTTCATGACAAGACAAAGTAACACTGAGACCAGTTTCATCTTTTCTTACTAAAGTAATTTCTGCCTTCCTCCTGAACAAACCTATTGTTCTGCTGTCCTTTTCATCAGAGGAAAGAGAAAGTCCATTGGATGTAAGAAGGAGTTTTCAAATATATTTATTCAGGAAATCCAGTAGGTTATTTGCCATCTGTGGAGGTGTCAGGAAAGGTGAACCTACATCTAAAAGAATCCTTGGTACATGGATGAAGCTGTATCTAAAGCTTATGCAGAGCAGGGTAAGCAGTCACTGGCTGGAGTGAGAGCACATTCAACCAGAGTGGTTGCAACTTCATGGGCAACGGAAGTAGGAGTTTCAGCAGAATTAATTTTCAAAGCAGCTACTTGGGCTTCTCCTAATACGTTCATTAAGCATTATAAGTTGGCTTTATTCTCTTCTTCCTAGAGTCATTTTGGACAGTCTGTCCTATCAGCTTCTTTTGATTAAAATGTTAAATAAGCAGCATTTTTGTCTCCCTCCCTTTTTCTTATTGCTTTGGTAATTACCCAAATGCAATTTCTATGCTGCGGGGATGACCAGGAAAAGAGAAGATTCAGTCATTGTGAAAGGCAAGCTGCCTGAGTGACTGAAACTTTGAGCAAAATGTAAAGGGGGCTAGATTGTAGTGTGGTTTGTCAGCAAACAGTTAATGTAATTTTGAAAGGTAAAAAAAAATAAGAAAAAAGGGAAATTACGCAACAAAAGCTTGTTGAGTATTTTCTTATTTTGTTTTACCTTTCAAAATTACATTAACTGTTTGCTGACCTTGTTCAGGCCAATGAAAGGCCTGAAGGCCTGAAACGTCGCAGACCAGGCTGTTTGCCATAAAATGTACCAATAAAGGCATTTTAAATTGATTGGTGCTGTACGAAAATTTCTTCCTTGTTCAGGCCAATGAAGCACAATCAATGCAATAGACTAGTTAATGATCTGCCCAGCATGCCAGGCACTTGAAGTTTAACTCATTTGAGTAAGCCCCAATACTGCTGTGAAGTGTAAAAGTCCCCATAGACGTAAAGATCTTTCGTTGGTGAACGATCGATTTCAGTGCAATCCATCCAATTATCGTGAGGTTAGTGGGAATCAAACGATCGTACATATTTCTATGTTTGCAGGGCCAAGCAGGCAGCTTCCCTCACTTTTCCTGGCAATATTGCTTGAAATGGTCTTTTTAGTTGATGGACAAATTGTACGTTTAAACGATCGTTTTGACATAATCATGGCCTCAAGATAACGAAAAGATCTTTTAAAGATCTTTACATCTCTGGCCATCTTAACTAATAATTGCAAATTATATAATCTACATTATGCTTATCCTGAAATGGCACACTAACTCAGTAGGGCACAAAACAAGCCTCGATGAAAAAAGATAGACCTACTGTATGTCCAATATAATCCATATATAAGGATGACCAGTCTGTTTATTTAACAGATCAGTTCATGACCCCATATGTGTTGCTGATCAGGTCAATGAACGGCCTGGTTTATTTACTGAGCTATCAACTTCCAGCAGTCAAATAACCTAGCAGGGCCACACATAGTGATAACACAATACAAGGGATGTCTACGGAATTGTACGAAATATTGGTAACAGTGTTGCCATACTTATATTAACCCGTTGAATATTGCAGTTGGCTCCTTTGCTCTATGCCTTGCATCGCTATGCAAACAAATGCCCCATGAATCAACAGAGACCAGAATCATGGAACATGGTGTTTATGATGGCACCATAGACTCTACATTTGGGGGGTTATTTATCAAAGGTCGAATTTTAAAGTAATGTGAATTTTTTAAAACACTAATAAATTCGATTTTATTCACAATTCAAATGGTATGTTATTTATGAAAAAATTTGAATGCCTAAAATTCAGTCGAATAGTCCCGACTCAAAAATCAAATAGAATTCAAATCAAGTTTTCCACTGAAAACGAACACAACTTTTGTGCATCAAAATTTTTATGACGCGCAACATTTTTTTGACGAGCAACAATTTTTTTCTCCCGTTGTAGTCTATGGTGCATAATTTTTGAAGCAAAACTTGGCAGAATTTTGACTCATCACTACTATCAATATCTTCACATAGTTCAAGGGACCTCTGCCATTGACTTATACATGAACTTGGCTAGTTTTAGGTGGAGAATAGTCAAATTAGAATTGTTTCCAGGGTCGAGATCTGATAAATTTCCCATTCCAATTCAAATTCGAGTTAGTGGTTTTAAATTCGAATTTGTGAGTTTTGACCAAAAAAAAAATTAGAAAATTTGAATTTACTATTCGAACCTTAGAAAATCTGCCTCTTGGTGACACTTATAAGACATTAGAGCTCTCTATATCATCCTTCTTCCTCAGGGCTCGCACATACCTGTGCTTAAACCTGCGCTCTCCTGCTTTC
Source organism: Xenopus petersii (assembly GCA_038501925.1). Lineage (NCBI taxonomy): Eukaryota > Metazoa > Chordata > Amphibia > Anura > Pipidae > Xenopus > Xenopus petersii. The sequence continues at coordinate 90,460,564 of CM076677.1, forward strand.
AGCTTATTACACACATGCATGTGATGTAGAATCAGTTAACACATCCACAATTCCTAAGTCATGTGCATGTGTAAAATTATTTACCGTAGCTGGGGCATTGCTCATTATGTGCATGCGTGTGCCCCAACATGGCCACCCAACCAACTCAGGTGCTCTCTCCTGGTGCAAAGACCAGTATTATGTTTGATTTTTGCAGAATATATAATAGTTTCCCCTGTGGGTTCTGCCGCAACTTTTTTGAAACTAAGAATGCTATAAAACACAACACTATTTGTAAAAGGCATATGAATGTGCATTAATGTCCTCTCAAGCTGAATGTATTATTTTAACCTGTGCTGCTGTGCAAGGAAAGTTAAGGAGGGTTATGACCAGTGGCGTAACTACCGGGGGAGCAGGGGGTGCGATTGGGCCAGGGCCCGCACCCCCTCAGGGCCCCCGGCAGCTCACGCGCCACTTATTCCGGCCAGTTCCAGGTGTACGGAGGGGGGCGGGGGCCCGGCTGCGCGTCCTGCGCCAGGGCCCGCCCCCCTCTAGTTACGTTGCTGGTTATGACATTAGAACTCTGTGTAGAAGGTCACTTATGAATATATAAAGAAGGTGGAGTTTAACAACACCCAGAGTACTAACACACACCCCTGCACTCTAATTAGCATAGGACTCACAGACAAACCCTGGATTCACCTTGAGACACCCTGTAACTAAGCAATATTTTATATAAAGCCTCTTTATACACGTGCAGACTACTCTAGCAATAACCTACTCTTCTTTACATACACTATGTAAAAAGTATTAGAATTCAGAGACGTTTTGTCACTCTTAAGTCACACTACCAGCACTCTGAACAGCCATAGAATGTTGAAGAGTCAGTGGAAATTCATCAACAGCTCAAAAGTCATGGAAAATCACAGTGATATCCAACCTTCCAACTTATTAAGATAACTGCCTGCTGCCAGGAAATTCTTTACCCTTGTCTTTACAGGGAACCAGGGCTGCTTTTATTAAGCAGAGGGGGAAAAGGGAACCTTGACAGTGTGTGTGTGTGTGGGGGGGGGGGTTACAAACTGCAATTCCCCAGCTGTTAATAAACTGCAACTGTCCATGCCAATCTAGTGTCAGAACAGCTTGATATACCAGAGGTTGGACATCCCTGATTTATGTAATCCCCCGCCCCTGCCCTGCAGATAGGGCCCAGTCTTTGTTCATTAACAGTCCACTTTTTCTCTATCTGCAGCCCCGCAATGAACCTAAGCATTCAATCCCCCCTCTATGTTCTTTAGTTAACAGTTATTTAATCCACTTAGCAATTACTGTCCCTAAACTAATTTCTCAGAACAACTCCACCAAATGATAAAGCCACTCACATAAACCCTATTAGTAATACACCTGCCCATTCTGGTTTGTTAGCAGTGCCATATTGGGAATAAAAGCCCACACTTATGCACCTGCATGATATATATATAAGTGTGCAGCTGCAGTAAAGTTATAGTAACAGGCTCAGCAGGATTAAAACCCCACGTGCCACACTACCAGCTATATTAACCCACATACCACAGCATGATGTTACTATACAGGATGCAGAACGTGCAATCACCAGGGCCCAATGGCTCTCTGAGTGAAAATCATTTTTAAATCTATGTTTATGAAAAATGACTTACCGTATATACTCGAGTATAAGCCGAGTTTTTCAGCCCCCCAAATATGCTGAAAAACTCTACCTCGGCTTATACTCGGGTCAAGAGCAAAAACGGTCGCCGGCGTCTAAGAATAGTCGCCAGCGTCCAAGAATAGTCGCCGGCGTCCAAGAATAGTCTCCATGAATATTCGCTGGCGTCCAAGAATGGTCGCCGACCTCCAAAAACGAGACGCCAGCACCTCCAATGGGAGCAGAACCCCTCAATTTTTTGATTGAAACTTACCAGAAGCTGCTGTATTTCTCACCCTAGGCTTATACTCGAGTCAATAAGCTTTCCCAGTTTTTGGAGGTAAAATTAGGTACCTCGGCTTATACCCGGGACGGCTTATACTCAAGTATATACGGTATTTCAGAGGGCCCTTAAAAAAATCTGCTGTGAGGATTAGTCATTTCAAGTCATGTCACTTTTGACCTCCATGTGTCATTTATACTATGTATTGCCCAGAAGCGGTTTGAAATTTGAAAGCTTTGGGGGCCCTGCAAAAAAAAAAAAATCTTGGGAGGACCTGGACAGCGGTGATTCATGCCGCCGCGGGTCAAAGGAGGGGTAGCATCACTAGTGCATTGAGCGCAATAGCACCCCTTGTAACTGGCCGCTTGCTGCAGTCTTCACTCATGGCAGGAGCGCCCTGGAGCAAACAGTCCCTCCTCACTCCTGCAGCATGTCGAAACTTGTGCTAGGAAGAGGGGAAAATGAAACAGCAGACCCTGCTGTCTGGGTCCCCCTCCTGTGACCTTGGGGGTCTGCTGTATATGTAGTTATGCCAGAGTTACTCAGGGCACTGGTAAAAAAAACAATGGGCCCTTCCAACCCAGACCCACTCCCCCCCTACACCTTGTGTTCTGCCACCTGACCCCCTCCCAACCCCGACTGCCGGTGCCAGAAAAGGAAACATGGTATGTACTCAGTGTGGGTAGGGTTTCCACCTTTTAACATAATTTTCACCGGCCAGTGGTGGGGGCGGGGAAAAATGGGCGGGTTGTGACATAAAAGGGGTGGATCATGATGTCAAAGGGGGTGGAGCCACGGCACGATGGGCTGAAGACAGCAAAAAGAATACGTTTTGATCAGATTGGGGGCGGGCCAAGGGCCATTTTTAGGGGCGTTACAAATTTACCGGCAGCTACATTGCCAGGTAGATGTAGAGGCCCCTGAGACAGCAGCCCTAGTGAGCCCTGCCCCCCCTGTCCATATATGCTTAAATTACCCCCTGCAACAAAAGTCTCTCACCAATTTTCACAATAAGGTCTATGGCACAAAGGCAGTGGAGTAACTAGATATCATTGTGCCCCACAACAAATTATTTTTCAGGCCCCAAAATGTCTAGAGGTTGACCTGTTTAACCTATATATATTCATTGAAATTCTATATGAATTAGGGCCTTTTGGGGCCCCTATACCTCCTGGACCCCCTGCAGCCGCAGGGTCTGCTTCCTCTGTAGTTACACCCCTGTACAAAGTGCATTTTAATCAGTTATGTTGGGGGTGGGGTAGAAAAACACCTTATCCATCCGTCATCACTTTCCCTTGGTATGTACAGGCAGCATTAGGATCAGGTACGCTCTCTGACTTATTGACTTATGAGCATATGAGGAGTGACATGGAATAGGAGTTTCTATTGTTTTAATCTTTTGTACAAAGAGCAGCGCCTCTTCACTTCATGTCGTTGGACCATGCATGGGTCAACAGGAGCATCAGCAGATGAAATGTCCAACCCTGCCCAATCTATCAACTGACCAATATCCATAGTACATGGTTTTGCGTTAGTTAGACAGGCAAGCAGACATGCAGGAGCAAAACTACATAGGAAGCAGACCTGCAGCTGCAGGGGGGATCAGGAGGTAAAGGGGCCCATGAGGCCCAAATGAAGAGCCATTTCAATATATGTTGTTAAAAACGCACAACGTCTGGATATGTTTGGGGGCCCTAAAAATAATTTGCTGTGGGGCCCAGTATGCATGATCCATTCACACATAAACACAAGTATTTTTCTGTATTTTTTTGGGGGGGCGCCAGGCAAGTAGCTCACCTGCAGCCTACCCCTAGTCCGGCAAAGTGAAAACTGGGTGCGGTCTCTTAAGTCAACTTGATTTGCGCATGACCGCACTCGGCTGCGCGCTATTGCGCACGTGCCTCCTCGGTTGCGCACGCGCGTCCCCGGTTGCGCACGATTACGCACGTGCGTCTCCAGTTGCGCACGATTACGCACGCGCGTCTCTGGTTGCGCACGATTACGCACGCGCGTCTCTGGTTGCGCACGATTACGCACGCGCGTACTTGCTTGCGCACTGCTGCGGTGGGGGGCGAAGTGGCCGTCCGGTTGCATAGACCGCCTGGCTGGCCCGGCACTGCCTCACTGAGAAAACCCACCTCATTCCAGTCAACAAAAAATTTAGCACGCTTAATATTTGTATGAGAAGGAGGCTGAATAGGGCTGCTGGGTAGTAAATGTAGGCCAGACAGTCATTGCACGAGGAAGGAGTGGGATTGTCACTGCCTGTGTCAAAAGGCCTATGTGTCTCACAGGTGGACCCAAAAATTTGTCAGTGGGAATCTCTAAAGCAGAACACACAGTCAGTGCACTCGCTGACAGGGCACAAGTGTTGCCGCTGCGCTGTAACGCGCCTAATCATTCACCTTCAACTGCACCGAAATGAATGAAGGAAAAAATAGGACAAGCGCGCGCCGGCTTTTACTAAACCCGCCCACATCGATCACTCTACTCCTCCCACCAGCCCGTGCCTGATGTCACTCGACATATAAAAAGCTGCGCTGCTGACTTTAGGCGCTCTTCAAGCCGGGCGGCGCGAGGGTGAGAAAGAAGCTTACACACGAGAAGCAAAAGGAGGAAACTTCATTTCTCTCACCCACTGGGGTCATATACACTTGTCTTCTCGCCTCCATCTGCCTTGTTATCTCTCTACCAGTAACTCAAAATAATGGCAGGTTATCTGCGTGCTGTTAGTTCCCTCTGCAGAGCATCCGCCACCGCCTTGGGCAAGAACCCTGGTGTGCTCGCCCCGGCCCTCAGCCAACAGCTGCAGCAACAACGAAACTGTAAGTGACCCTTGTGCCCTCATCCCTTCCAACACTTGCACTATAGTCCCTTCCCAAACCTGCACTACAATCTCTTCCTACACTTGCACTACAATCTCTTCCCGCACTTGCACAAGAGTCTCTTCCCGCACTACAATCTCTTCCCGCACTTGCACTAGTTTCTTCCCGCACTTGCACTAGAGTCTCTTCCCGCACTTGCGTTCCAGTGACACTTGCTTGCACCTCTTGTATCCAAGTATCTGTCCTGTTGTTGTGCTGTAATCCTGCAGAACAGGTCCTGGCCTTCATACAGATACATATGAGTGCAATGATAATGGTAACGCTTAGAAATGGCTTTCATTGTGTGCTGGGTGATGAGAGGATTTCAGTGACTTAGTTATTGCTCTTTTTCTGTGGGAATGGGGTGTCCTGTGGTTGTGCTTGCTAGAGCCCATTCATTCCAGGTCAGTCTTTTGTCCTTGTGTTTAGGGCCTCCCTGCTGCCTAATACCCTTCCTGCAGTGAGAGGATTTCTCCAGCTCTCGGGAGGATCATCTGTAACATTTCATCTGTCACTAGTAAAGGTCACACTGTAACGCTGATGGACACTGTATATGGAGCAAGCGCAGTAATTCTTTACTCTTGTTCAATCCTTACTTCTGCCCAGTAGCGTACACATTACTGCTTTCTGTTGCATTAGTCATTTCTCATATAACCTTAGCCCCATATCCTAAATTAAGATTATTCTCTTTAGGTCGTATTGATTTTTACCAAAAAGTGATGTATGGCTGCGATAACATGATTTATAGTCACTAATTATTGGACTGGTTGTCTGTTTAGGACAGGCCTGATGTAGCCCTTGGTCTGGCTAGGGGCCATAATCCTTCAGAGGGTGTCACCCAGTTCCATAGTTTCAACAGAAACCCTGGTCTGTGATTTGTAGTCGTGTTTCTGGCAACCCATGAAACTAGCAAACACTCTTTCCTGAATTACATTACAACTGTTGTGTGTGGCAGAGGTGGATACAGTAGATGGCAAAGGAGACATATAGGATAAATGAAAAAAAAACTAATTTTGTAGGCAATTTTAAGTAATATATGATGTTGCTTTTACATAGTGCTAAATATGAATATTATCTTTAAAAATAGCCCCTTTATTGGAGCTGCCTATAGATGTTCTCTGGTCCCTGTCTGTGTTTTAAATGAGGGGTGGGCGTGTCCTAACTGTCCCTGCCAGAAGCACAGTAGGAGGGGGACAGCCAATCACAGCCGTGCAGTCACGCAAGCACAGCCAGGCTTCAGTTCCCTATCAGGTCCTGCTAGCTGCTGATTGGTTCCTGTCCTAAGCAGTGAGCCGCCGGCTCCCCTGCACAGCCTGGGAATTCAGGGTGCAGGAAGTGGAAGAGAAGTGAAGGATTATTAGGTTTTTGCAGAAATATTCAATAAATTAGCCTGAACCATTACTTTTTTAAGCACATTCCTTCTATGTCTAAATCAGTATACTGCACTGGTACATTCTTATTTTTTTACACAAAAATATCTCCATTTAAAATGTCTAAAAGCCGCTTTTCTTCACCAGAGATCAAAATTGAGGAAACAGGCACCACACTTAATTTGAACAGTCTCCACTTGTAGTGTAATTTAAGAACTGAAACTTGAGACCAAAGAATATGAGCAGTTTGCGCCTGAACTTCTACATATCTAGTAGGGGGTTTGAGAACGTATGCCCAGTGATTAGCATTATCCTTAGGGTCATGCTGAAATATTAGGTGATGGGTGATGTGGTGTAGATACAGTATGTGTAGCAAGAATTTTTTTTATTTTTAAACCATTGAGACCATTATTAACTGTGACCTAAATAGGGATGCAAATGAGTTACTGCTGATAGCACCTCCTGAATTCAGTTCATCAGTACGTTTTATTAAGGGTGAAAAAATCCAGTAGCACTCTGGTAATGAAGCAAAAATCTTCAGTGATTTATTAGCCCATATACTAACAAACAAAGCGCAATGTTTCGGGCCCCACTGGAGCCTTTTTCAAGGCTTGAAAAAGGGTCCAGTGCTACTGGATTTTTTTCACTGGATGTAGCAGTTGACCCAAAAAGCAGGCAAGGGTCTTCCGGTTTAGCACCTGGAACCTACATAAGAGGGTAAAGCAGGGCCGGAACTAGGGGTAGGCAGAAGAGGCACGTGCTTAGGGCGCAAAGTTGAAGGGGCGTCAGGCACGGTACCTCTTCTGTCGGATTCCCCCTAGTTGGACCCCTGTGTCCCTACCTGCGGCAGCAATTCCAGCCACTCATTCTACTTCATGTGCGCGCGCCTGTTTGCGCGCACAATCGTGGAGGAGGGCAACATAGTCAGCTGGGTTGCCTAGGGCGCACAGCCGACTCGGTCCGGCACTGGGGTAAAGCACTTCTAATTACTTGTATAGTTTTATTAAGGGAGGGAATATAGTATGTGGAATTTGTAAAAAAGCTTGCTAAAAAATAGATAATCCATATATATCTATCTTGAAATCACTTTTGCATGTGAAAGGCCACCAATGGTTAACTCAACAGGCAGTTGCTGTCTCTGGGCAGGTGACTTAATGTTAAATGGAAAGTATTTGAAGTTTAAATAGCACAGCCCAAGAAACCTGGTGACAAGACAAACAAGTAATGAGCATTTATCCTCGGCATTTCTTTAGTAGAATACGGAGTGGAGTTGCCTGGTTTTAGAATCCATGTTCATGTTTAAGGCACTAATCCCAAATCAAGTCTATAGCTATAGAACGCTTTACTGATGGAATTCCTATACCATGTGTTCTAGACTAATGATAAACCAGGTTAATGATTATCAACAGACTTGTTTCTATCGCTTTCCAAACAGTGAACAGTTGCATGTTCTCTAATCTCATCAGCAGCTTGACACTGTATCTGTTTGACCTTCAGAGCTTTCTCAACACAAAGCAAGGCTGTGGCCTAGTAAATATTACGTTTATCCAGAGACCTTTCATTACTGCAAGTGACGCTACTGTATTAAAAGCCCCGTGACCATTGCAAAAATCCCATTATGCAGTTGGTCTTTTTACAGAGTAGTACCGGGCATTTGACTAAAACGTCAAGTAAATTGTATTCTGGATATCCTACAGAAGTCAAGTCAGCTTTGGAAATAAGTGCTAAAGTAGCAGGCGGCTCTGGAAAAAAATGTGTATTAACTGATGTGGACTGACTTTACACCGGTTTGTTTTAATAGTTGCGTTTCTACAGTGTAACAATCATAGTTTACTACCTTGCTTTTAAATGTTTTGGTAACATTTTATAAACTGCCGGTCTCTTTATTTGTTCATCTTGTGTGAAGAAATCTTAAAATATTTGACACTTTTTTTTATATGCACTGCCCTTCCTATCTGTGATTATGGGATGACAATTTAAAAAGTTAACTTACAGAACCACAACAACCAAATCTTGCATAAGTAAGAATATCATATCCTTCAAGACTTTATAGTTTCTAAAAGAAAGTGATATACATAGAAAACTAGCCACTTATTTATTGAAGTTGTCTTTTGTGTAAATGTTCCTTTTCTGAGATTTTCCCTTCATCACAAAGTGTTGAGAGTTTTTTTCCTCAAATGTCTGATTTACTGAAAAATAGTAGCGTTTTTAGAGATTTATTTACACATTTCATGCTTGCCTATAAAGTTTGGCTAAATAGATTCTATGGGTCTTTGGCCTCTTTAGTAAATCTAAGCTAAATTTATACAAAGATCTGGACAAGCTGTCTGAAATGAAATGTCTCTCTCTTACTTAACTGCTGAGTTCCTGACTCCCTGACAGAAACACTAGCACAAGAACTGATCTAGATTGTGGGATTTTTATGTGTGAGCAACCACACAAGCCTAACATCACCATGCCCAGACATAAAACATGTGCAGTATAATAAAATCCAAAAACTTTAAATGCTGCATTGTTCCTACTTCTTGGAAACAGTTGGCAAGGCTTTCTCTCTCTCTCTTTTTTTTTTTTTTTATCACAATGTTTTGGGATGAATTGGAACTCCAGTTGTGAGTTGAACCCAATTTAACCCACGACATTAGGCTTAAAGTTCAATTGGGAACATTTTTTTGCTGCGCGTCAAATGTTTTTTGGCAAATCAAAACAGGTTAAATTTGCCCATCCCTAGTTACATGACTTTCTGGCCCAAGATGCAAAACTGAATGTTGCTCTTCACAATGTATTCTCCTCACATTTGTCCTACAATACAAATATAAAAATCCTAAATATGAATGCTTGGGTCTCTATAACCGTTTCAGACCCAATATACAAAGAATTACCACTTTCTTTTGAAAGCCCAGAACGATGGTAGGCACACTTTATTTTATAATGCAAAAATGTGCTAATCACTGAGATTTTTTTCTGTTACTTTACTTAGGTTTAAATTAATTCTATCTCCTTGTAGAATGCTGGCCAAAATATAGGTTTCAATATAGTCTCACTACATGGGTTGTTAATGGGACAGTTTACCTGCTTTTGTCACCATTAGTTCAGTGCGCTGAATGTGACTTACTGGCCCTACAAGCAATGTAGCAACAAATCAGTCTCCTGATAAGCCTCTACATAGTGAGCTGCTATTAATCGCTCAACCTAATGGGGTGCAGCTGAGGGAAGGGACTTCTGATTGTACTTCCATACTAAATTGAACACAATCATACAATGTCTAAACATTGTATATCTGTACTTGGTAGGCTTGCAATATGCAAGGAAAAAACTTTGAACATTCAGCTTTACTCTTGCTTGGCCTGAACTGAACCTGTTTAGGTTCACATTCAGCTCCCCCAGAGGTGAAAACCGCTTGAATTGTGTTAAGCATAACATAAGATTTTGGAATGCAGTGTAACTTGCAACAGTGGATACCTCAGAAAGTCCAAATATTAGTTTTACACTCACACACAATCAGCCGGTATTTTTAGTGGTCAGTTGAAGTGGTTCCCTGGAGGCTCTGTCACTGGCCTCCTCTTTATATTATCAATGTATATCCAGGGTTTGGGAATCACACACTATAGGCAGATTAACTGCAAGTTGCATTTATTATTGTCCACACAACATGTTTTGGACACCAAGGCCCTTTTTCAGGTGGGGGAAAAAAAAGAAAGTGGTGTTTCTATGCAGGTACAGCACTTCCCACGCTTACTCTAGAGAAGGTTTGCAAATAGGGTTGCCACCTTTTCTGGAAAAAAATACCGGCCTATCTATATATTTATCTTTTTTTCCTATTAATAATATTGGGATCAACCATCATTTTTACCGAATACAGCTGCCCTTACAATTGGTGTAACAATGCACTGGGCTAAAAAACGTAGCAACAATGCATACATAACTAGGGATGGGCGAATTTGACCCATTTAGTTTTGCCAAAAATTCGCCACCAGTGAAATGTCACGTGGCAAAATTGTTTTGACGCGCGTCTTTTTCTTTTGTCGCACGCCGCCATACAAGTCTATGGGCGTCATTTTTTCGCTGAAACGAGGCGAAAAAATTCGCCCATCCCTATACTTAACTATTCCAAATACTTTATGCTAAGAGGCAACCAACAACTGTGTGTCTACATAACTTTTGGCATAGTTTCATGTATACCGTAAAAATTCACCCCCAAAGGCCTTCCTAAAACACAAGTTTATAAATTGTTTTATTGACGGTGTATTTAGGTCAATATCTCACACACGTTTGACCTCCCGTCTCCTCTCTAAGCACAGTGGTCGTATTGCTTGTTCCTAAAATAATAAATTGTTAACCACATTTAACAGTTGCATTTATTGATGCAATTAATGGAACAAATTTCACATAAATCACCAGTCACAAAAACTCCCTTGCCTAGGCATTGTAAAAGCTGAAGTGGAAACAGTTTAGCGACTTTAAAAGGGTGGTTCCCCTTTAAGTTAACTGCTTGTATGTTCTTGAACGGCCATTTCTAAGCAATTATCTTATTATTTTTTGTAGTGTTTTTTTATTTTTTTTTTATTAAATATTTGCCTTGTTTTGACTTTCCAGCTTTCAGAATAGGGGTCACTGACCCCATCTAAAAGATCAAATGCTCTGTAAAGTTAATGTATTTTATTACTCCTATTTCTATTGACACTCCCATATTTACATTCCAGTCTTCTTAAAATTAATATGTGGTTACTAGGGTAATTTGGATCCTAGTAACCAGATTTCAGAAATTGGGGAGCTGCTGAAAACAAAGCTAAATAACTCAAACCACATATAATAAATAGGGATGCACTGAATCCACTTTTTTGGATTCGGCCAAAGCCCGAAGACTTTGCAAAAGATTCGGCCGCATACAAAATCGAATTGAATCCAGACCCTAATTTGCATATGCAAATTAGGGGTGGGAAGGGAAAAACATTTTTTACTTCCTTGTTTTATGGCATAAAGTCACGTGATTTCCCTCCCTACCCCTAATTTACATATGCGGATTCGGTTCAGCCAGGCAGAAGGATTCGGCCGAATCCGAATCCTACTGAAAGGCCGAATCCCGAACCGAATCCTGGATTCGGTGCATCCCTAATAATAAATGAAAACCAATTGCAAATTGTCTCAGAAAATCACTCTCCACATCATACAAAAAGTTAACTCCGAGGTGAACAACCCCTTCAATATGTCTTGTATTGTGTACATAATGTTTTGGCGGCTGTATGATGCGCATTTTCACCTACCATAGTTAGGCATTTGTTTTAAAAAGAAATAGCTGTGTTCTGTCAGTATCGAGAGAGGAAGTCTGGGCACATGTTGGGCTACCAAAGATGGCTACTATCCAAAAGCTTTTCAAAATCTGCTTTTAAGCCTCACACGTAGATGATGTAAACGTAACTTTCCCATTGTTCTGCTTCTATAGATGCTGATAAACGTATCAAGGTGGCCAATCCGGTTGTGGAGATGGATGGTGATGAGATGACCCGTATCATCTGGGAATTTATAAAGGAGAAGGTAACATTCGGTTTTATGGATTTGCAGAAAACTTCTGTGGTTAGGGCCCAGAAAGACTACCCTCACCCCTGGCATTAACACACAGTTGATTTCTAACATTTGCATATACCTGTGCTAAAGATATTCAAACTCCAAGTAATCATTTAGAGAAATGAAATTTATGTCAAAATGTTAAAGGGGAACTAGCACAAAAATAAGAATACTGAAATAAGAAACTTTCTAAATACAATCCATTTTTTGTACTGTTTCTGAAATAATCACGTTTATCTTCACTGTTCTTCTCTCGGCATCTGTTTCTCTTCATTCTCTCTTCATGCAGCAGTTGGTTGTCAGATGAATGATCCAATATATCTTATAGGGGACTCCTTTTGCCTAGAAGATGTATTAGAGCTCACACTATTAAAATCACCAGACATTGTGTCTCTCTACATGCACAATTTGTGTTAAAAGCAGTTATTTTGTTTGTACTGGAATCCATTATTTGAGTGAGCTCTAATTCATCTGCTAGGAAAGGTAACCCCCTATAAGATATTGGATCATTCATCTAACACCCAACTGCTGCATGAAGACAGAATGAAGAGAAACTGATGCTGACTATATAGTGACTATAAACTTGATGATTTCAGAAACAATGCAGAATATTTAATTGGTTATATTTAGAAGGGTTCTTTCTTCAGTTTGAAGAAGCTTATATTACATTTTCGTGATAGTTCCCCTTTAACATACATTGAATTGTTTCTTTACACAGCCTTAAAGGCCAAATTACTGAAAGCTGAAGGTCCTGCAAGCATCTATATAAAACAGTTGAACACAAATATAATTATGTTGGGGGCTGCACTTACTTACATCGTGGCAGTAACACCCCCCCCCCTTATTCAACATGAATTCACTTGCTAGTCAGCTTGCAGTGCCCCACTGAATGACAGAATTGTTTGTATGCTTCTTCAACCTAAATCTGTATTTTTTTTTTATTTTTATTTTTTTATCTTTAGTTGATCCTGTCCAATGTAGATGTTGAGCTGAAATACTTTGATCTTGGTCTTCCATACCGTGACCAAACAGATGACCAGGTCACCATAGACTCTGCACTGGCCACTCTGAAATACAATGTTGCTGTGAAATGTGCTACTATTACTCCTGATGAGGCAAGAGTTGAAGGTATGAGCAAATTATTCTTTGATAGAAGCAGAGTACAACAGTATTGCATTGATAAAATTACACCAAAATGTCAGTTTGGTAAATTTCTTTCATGCACAGAAAAATGCAGATGTTCCCTTTTCCTTAAATGAGAAGGAAAGGCTAAAATTAAGTAAGCTTTATCAGAAAGGTCTATATAAATACACCAGTAAACCCTCAAAGTAATGCTGCTCTGAGTACTCTGTCAAAAGAAACACTGCATTTCTTTCCTTCTATTGTGTACACATGGGCTTCTGTATCAGACTTCCTGTTTTCAGCATAAACCTCCAGGGCTAGGGCTTGAGCATGCTCAGTTTGCTCCTCTTCCCCCTCCCTTGATCCTAAACAAGCAGAGAGAAATTCTAGAGCTGTTTACTCGGGTATGGTAAAGCATTCTGCAGAATAAATAGTCTTATAGCTTGCACTATTGTGGCTAATCTATTGGCAATAAACTGCTTTGTTAACTTTCTTTCTCCTTTAATAGTCCGTTGATGATTACTGTTAAAGGAGAATTCAACCCCCTAGGCGTAAAAAGCCCTCCCCTGTGTTGCCGCCCTCTTTCCTCCCCTCTGGCCTACCTGTCCTTCAGGGCAAACACCCCTAACTTGTTACTCACCCCTCTGCGCAGGTCCTGTCCACGGAGTCCACATGCGCCATCTTCTCTCGAACGGTCTTCTTCCTGTATTAATCGACATCTTCTGGCACATGCGCCGAAATTCACGAAGTGAAATCGGAATACTTTGTGACTTTCGGCGCATGCGCAGTAGATCCGTACCGGTAAATGCTCCTACTGCGCATGCACCAGAAGATGGCGATTTTCCAATTATTTTCTATTTATTATTGAAGTTTAATTTTTCACCTTCTAAAGCGGCTCTGGGAGGGGGGTCATCGACTCTTTAACTGTTCTAGCTTAGTTGATACATTTCTTTTCTGCTGAGCAGAATCCCTGAGTAAGCAGCTACCCCTGAGTTTCATTAAAGGCAGCTATTGATACAACAGTTGCTAATATTGCACACATACTGCTGAGAAATGTATCAACTAATTGTATCAACTAAATGTAGAAAATTGCAACAGTTCACAATTCTCCTGTATCACTGAGCTGCCTGAAAAACACCAGAGACACAAACATTAAACTTTAAATGTTGGGAGAACGGTAAAGAATAAAAGCTGGAAAGCAATTGAAAAAAGTATGTTTATGGTGAACAATCTAAAAACAACTAAGCTTCTGGCACTTAGGACATTCTCTCCAACATATATTCGTGGAGAAGCACCCAAAACCATGCCTGCCACCTCCCATTGAGTTCAGTAGAAAGAGACACGGATACATGTGGATCTTGATTAGTTTGCAAACCACCTCTATGAAGTGTCAACTGGTTCCCATTCAAATCACTGAGAACCAGTAAGGGTTGTCCTTTTTTTTTTTTTGGTCTTGTAAAATACACTAACCTTAAATCCTCTGATTATGAATTATAGATATGATCTCTGGTTACGATGGCTGTATATTTCAAAAAGCAAAAAACTTTGCCATAACTATGGCAGAAGCAATACTTCAATTGCTTACTTTCCTATGTATACATAAGTGACTTATCTATTTTTCCAGAGTTTTTCTACTAAAAAAATGACATGTTATAGTATGAAATCTAATTGAGTGATATGGTATTTTATATTTCCCTTCTAGAGTTTAAGCTAAAAAAGATGTGGAAGAGTCCCAATGGTACAGTCAGGAACATCTTGGGCGGAACAGTATTCCGTGAGCCAATTATTTGCAAGAATATTCCTCGTCTGGTACCAGGCTGGACACAAGCCATTACCATTGGCAGACATGCCCACGGCGATCAGGTAAGCTTAATATAGTATAAAGTATCCTACAGTAGAAAATATTTTCGCCACTGTATCATTGCATACATGTCTTGTGTTTTTGTATATTTTTCAGTACAAAGCTACAGACTTCGTGGTTGATCAGGCTGGAACTTTCAAAATGGTCTTTACACCAGCAAATGGGACTGCCACAAAGGAATGGGAAGTGTTTAAGTTTCCTGCTGGAGGTGTCGGCATGGGCATGTACAACACAGATGAGGTATCTTACAATACTATGTCTAATGTGCCACTTTGTATCTAAATGCATTATATTAGCAAGCTTTTTCTGAAATTGATTCATTTGGCTTAAATTAAGTTTTATTGTGTCCTTGCAGTCGATCTCTGGATTTGCGCACAGCTGCTTTCAGTATGCCATACAGAAGAAGTGGCCCCTGTATATGAGCACAAAGAACACCATTTTAAAGGCTTATGATGGCAGGTTTAAGGACATCTTCCAGGACATCTTTGAAAAGTATGTTCTAAACTTTTCATTGTTGAGCTTTCAGTGGGGATGCTCCCCCCCCCAAAAAAAACAGAACTGCGCTGCGAGAGAACATAAATATATATAATCTATATGTACTGTAACTGTTTAAAACCCTCTCTTAATAGGCATTACAAGCCAGAGTTTGACAAAGTGAAGATTTGGTATGAACACAGATTAATTGATGATATGGTTGCACAGGTTCTGAAGTCTTCTGGAGGCTTTGTCTGGGCTTGCAAGAACTATGATGGAGATGTTCAGTCAGATATTCTTGCTCAAGGTATGCTTGTGTACATTCCTAGCAAGATCATATGATAAAGCTGGCAGTGGTCATCATGGGTGAATTGGCATAAACACTGTACCTAGCATTTAATTTAATTCAGTAAATGCTTAAAGGAGAAGGAAATTTACCAAGGCAGTTTATTGGCAATAGATTAGTCACAATAGTGCAAACTATACCACTATATTTATTCTGTAGAATTCTTTACCATACCTGAGTAAACAGCCATAGCATTTGTGTGTTTAGGATAGCAGCTGCAATATTAGCTTGGTGTGACATCACTTCCTGCTTGAGTCTCTCTCTGCTCACTTAGCTCTGGGCTCAGATTACAACAGGGAAGGGAGAGAGGACCAAACGGAGCATGCTCAAGCCCTGGAGGCTTTAGCTGAAAACAGGTAGCCTAATACAGATGCCCAGGACTCTGAGCAGCATTACTTTGAGGGTTTACTGGTGTATTTATAGAGACCTGTCATATAAAACTTAATTTTAACCTTTCCTTCTCCTTTAAGGATAACTTGGGATATATAACTTATCAATTAGGTCCTGTCCACAGGTGAGATACTTTAAAGATGTAAAATTATACTCTGGCTTAGGTTACATGGAGCAGTTTTAGCTACTGAGAATGCAAGCTAGTTTTCCCTCTGGATAAGTTACAGTACACAAACTTAAGATGCCAATGCATACAGCAAAATTGCAATGTTTGAAATTGTACAGTGTTAGGGCAGAGACACGCTCAGATTCGGGGAGATTTAGTCGCCCGGTGATCACCTATTCCTCGGGGCGACTAATCTCCCTGAACTGCCTCCCGCTGACTAGAATCTAAATCATCGGTGGGGTGGCACTCATTTTCCAAAATCGCCCGAAGTTTCCTCGTGAGGCGACTTTGGACAACGAAGCACACCGATTGCCATTGGGGAGATTAGTCGCCCCGAAGAAGAGATTTGTTTCTGGGTGACTAATCTCCCCGAATCTGAGCGTGTGTCTCTGCCCTTAAACATTTGTTAATTGAACCAATCTGCACATACAGACTGTACTGTAATTATAAAGCTCCCCATAGACGCGACGATTCTTTTTGCCAAACAACCGATTTTAGGGAAGCCTGACCAATCCTTCGAAATTACCGTGCGGTTAGTAGTATTCGAACGATCGTACATCTTACGATTTTTCGGCCGACATCCGTCGGGAAATTGATCGGCCAGGTCAAAAAATCTTTTGTCAGTCCCAGTGCAATGTATCTATGTTTGCAGGGCCAAGCAGGCAGCTCCCCTTTGTTTTCCTGGCAAATTGGTCTTTTTAGTTGATGGTAAATTCGTACAATCGTTCTGAGAAGATCGTGGTCTCACGATGAGGATCTGATCTTTTAAAAATCTCAACATCTATGGCCAGCTTAAGTGACGACTTTGTCAGCTGTGTGAAACTGCATAGCATCTCAAACTCTTGTTGTGGTGTATATGTACCCACTAAAGTTTAGCATATTGCAGTAGTTTTTGTATTGATGCTAGACCTACAGTTCTATTGTAAGAACTTTTGTGGAAGAATGTTTCAACTTGTGGATTTTTTTTCTAAAAAAAACTATAAAATATTTTTGCACATGGTTAATTCTACCTTTATTCTTTAGGCTTTGGTTCCCTTGGTTTAATGACCTCAGTCCTGGTTTGCCCAGATGGAAAGACAATTGAAGCTGAAGCAGCTCATGGAACAGTCACTCGCCATTACAGGGAGCATCAAAAGGTTAGTTTTTTTTTTTCCCCCCAGCTGTAGATCTGTCCCTTTAAGAAACCCAAGTCAGTTGTGACTACCCAATGGAAGAGATTTGATGGCCTGCACTTGTCTAGACAAGGCTGGCTAAACCCATAGCTCTTATTTGACCAGATTTTTTAAAACCACAACTTTTGTGTTGTATAAAATCTTTCCTATAATAGCGGCTTTCATCTGGGCAGTGACTGTATGTAGGGGATCTGTACCCTTTAATCCTTCGTAGTTATTGCTTTACACCATCGCTTTTTGTTTTGATGAATGAGATTCTGTGGTTATAGCTATTGCAAGAATGGATGAATTTAGTCGAACCACACATTTTGTTATATTGAATTGCCCATCTGCATTTTTGGAAAATGTTGTTATCCTTAAGGGTAATGACAGTGATGCACATTTCCAGGTAACAATCATGTGAAAGTGTAACTAGGCTGTAGTCTCTTAACTTGGAGTTTTTTCCTTCCTTGCATTTTAGGGAAGGCCAACAAGCACTAACCCAATTGCCAGTATTTTTGCTTGGACAAGAGGCTTGGAACACAGAGGCAAGCTAGACGGAAACCAGGACCTAATAAAGTAAGCACTGGTTTCTATTCCCAAATGCATGAATTAGAGATGCACCGAATACACTTTTTTGGATTCGGCCGAACCCCACGAATCCTTCACGAAGGATTTGGCCGAATACCGAACCCGAACCCTAATTTGCATATGCAAATTAGGGGTGGGAAGGGGAAAACATTTTTTACTTCCTTGTTTTCTGACAAAAAGTCACGCAATTTCCCTCCCTGCCCCTAATTTGCATATGCAGATTCGGATTCGGTTCGGCCGGGCAGAAGTATTCGGCCGAATCCTGCTGAAAAAGGCCAAATCCTGGCCGAATCCTGGATTCGGTGCATCCCTAGCACGAATGAGATCTGCCTTTTGCCGCACTTTACTTTTTTAAACTGTCAGTTCACCTCTACTAATCTGAAATCTTTACTTTTCCAGCTTCTCTTTAAAACTTGAAAAGGTTTGTGTGGAGACTGTGGAAAGTGGCATCATGACAAAAGACTTGGCTGGCTGTATTCATGGAGGCATGAGCAAGTAAGTTCTATTTGCTTTTGTTTAATGTCCCAAGCTTTTCCCTTAAAGGGATACTGTCATGGAAAAAAATGTTTTTTCAAAATGCATCAGTTAATAGTGCTGCTCCAGCAGAATTCTGCACTGAAATCTGTAAAAGAACAAACCTTTTTTTTTTTTTATGTTTAATTTTGAAATCTGACATGGGGCTAGACATATAGACATCTCGGTTTCTCAGCTGCCCACAGTCATGTGACTTGTGCTCTGATAAACTTCAATCACTCTTTACTGCTGTAGTCCAAGTTGGAGTGATATCACCCCCTCCCTTTCCCCCCCAGCAGCCCATCAGCAGAACAATGGGAAGGTAACCAGATAACAGCTCCCTGGTAGATCTAAGAACAGCACTCAATATTAAAATCCCTGTCCCACTGCGACACATTCAGTTACATTGAGTAGGAGAAACAACAGCCTGCCAGAAAGCCGTGCTGGCTCTTTCTGAAAGCTCATGACCAGACAAAATGACCTGAGATGGCTACCTATACTCCAATATTACAACTAAAAAAAACATACACTTGCTGGTTCAAGAATGAAATTTTATATTGTAGAGTGAATTATTGGCAGTGTAATTTAGAAATGAAAACGACTTCATGACAGAATCCCTTTAACTAGCACATTGGCAGGAGAAAATGACCTATAAAATTGCACAGTGCAACGACCCTGCTTGCTGTTTAGTAGATGTTTGGTGTATATTGTAAACATAATAGGCTACACTCATTAAGCCTGTCTAGTTTAGCTTGCTACGTTTGCCTAATTAAAGCCTTCTATCTTTTCTCACCAGCGTTCGTCTTAATGAACATTATGTGAACACAACAGACTTTTTGGATGCCATTAAGAACAACCTCGATAAAGCACTTGGAAAGAATTAACCTACTGTAGCCCATTAACTTTTTTTACCTAATTTTTAACCGTTCAAAATAGGAATAGCCAAAATAGCTTGGCTTTGGAACAAATGTAACCCATTTAATGCTGGATGAACTTTCAAACACCTTAAAGAACCGCAACTAAATGGGACTGGTCCTTAGAGTTGCCTATGTTTAGTGACGGACCTACATTTTTATTACACCGTTATTTTGTCAACAACCTCTTTACCTTGATGGTGCCGTGTACAGCAAATAAATATTGGAAGATATTGTATCCCTATGTCGTTGTGTGTTTAAAATGTGAAGTTGAAGTTTTCGGTAAAGACCAGAAAGAAGGTGTCTTTCTCTACACAAACTTTCACACAACAATTGTAACATTACATGAATGGTGTACAGTACAAACTTTATACCAGCAACAGTAACCCGTAGTGACTGCTCTCAGACCAGTAAATGTTTACTGCTGATTGGCTGCTATAGGATACTAAACCTGATTTAAAATGCACTAAACTTTTTATTTATCTCATTTTAAATTGTGCATGTGATTTATGACTGGGGAGAGCGAGGTAGTCATGTATACCGTATATACTCGAGTTTTTCAGCCCCCAAAATATGCTGAAAAACTCTACCTCAGCTTATACTCGGGTCAAGCGCAAAAACGGTCGCCAGCGTCTAAGAATAGTTGCCGGCGCCCAAGAATAGTCGCCGGCGTCCAAGAATAGTCTCCAAGAATATTCGCTGGCGTCCAAGAATGGTCTCCGGCATCCAAAAACGAGACGCCGGCACCTCCAATGGGAGCAGAAACCCTCAATTTTTTGATTGAACTTACCAGAAGCTGCTGCATTTATCACCCTCGGCTTATACTCGAGTCAATAAGCTTTCCCAGTTTTTGGAGGTAAAATTAGGTACCTCGGCTTATACTCGGGACGGCTTATACTCGAGTATATACGGTAAACACTTTGAGTTTTGTGCTAGTAGCCTTAATAGTTATATGCCTGTTCTTATAAGAGTGCTTACACATTGGTGGGCTCATTGACTTTAAGCTGGTCAAACATGGGCCAATAAAAGCTGCCTGCTTTGCTCCTCCAGACCTGGGGTTTTCTATGTCTCTGACCCAACCTTGTTTTTAGGACACATATCCTGAGCATGTGTTACATGTTCCTGCAGATTTTTCTATTGAGTTAAATGTTCCTGAATATATAGGATTTTTTTAAGTATGTTAACTTAATTTGCTGTGATCTTATTTACTTGTACTGTGTTTTCTGCAGCCTTGTGGCACAACGTTTTGGTTTTTGTATTTTTTTTATAAAATTTTATTATATCTATTGCCACCCAGTCATTTGTAGGCAAAGATCATGTGGGCAATATACTGCACTAGTGGGTAAAATTGCTGCCTTGTAGATCTAAGGGTCCTAGGTCCATTCCCATACCCTGTGTTTGTTTCCTCTGACTACTCCAGTTCCCTCTCAAGCTCCAAAAACAGGCAGGTTCAATGGCTCCTGATTTCATTTACTTGAATGTGATTGGGACTTAAATTTGAAGTTCCACTGGGCCAGAGATATTTAGTAAAGTTTTTACAAATTTAGGGAATTTTACATCTACTACAGGTAAGTGGTTCCCTTCTCTCATCTGACTAGTTGTGGTTGGTGGCCTATGTTTTGGTAACTTAAGGCCACTTGCAACGTATTTTAGTTGCTTGTGAGGTGGTCAGTCTGCTTTAGGGTAGGACAACACGTTTTCAGCGCGATCCGTCGCACTGCGACAAAAAGTCGCGTGCAACAGAAATAAGGTAAGAGAGAAATGTCGGATGAAGTCGCACCGTTGATCTGCAACTTGTTGCAGGCATTTTTTTGCAGTGCGTCGGATTGCGCTGAAAACATCCATGTAGTCCTACCCTAAGGTTACTGGTCTCTTGACTATAGATGTTTTATGCCTGAAGACACTTTATATCACCGTTTTGCTAGAAATTGACTGCTATTATATAGAGTACAATGTAACTTTTTGAAATTTTATCTACAACCCAAGATGATTACACTCATGTAAAGCATAACATGCAATTTAATTTTATCTGGTACCAATTGCAGAAACAACTAAAGGGGAGCCTGGCCCTGCTGAAGTCAGGAACAAAGGACAGGGTTCCCTTGTGCCAGAGTGAGTTGTGAAGTCCAAAAATCTCTATAGTCATACTATATTAAAAGTATATATTTATTGAAACATCTAAAATACTTACATGGAGCCTAACGCGTTTCAGGCTTACCCAGCACTTAATCATAGGCCATCTCTCCTCTCTACCTCTGTTTGGTCACTAGAGGTGTCTCATGCTTCTTGTAAACCAAGACTGTTTTCAGTCCCTAAAGTCAATATACATTTTTTTGACCAGAATGAGTTATACAATGTCCTGTGTCTTCTGCAAGCAGACATGAGTACATGGTGCAGGTTCAGATGGGCCTGAGAATCTTGCTCCTTGTGATCATGTAGTGTTTAATTGTACTGTATTGTAACCATAAGATGGCAGCACTACTGGATTTGTTCAGTGGTGGGTTGTGAATTGAAAAGTCTACTGTTTGCTGTTCTGTATTTCAGGTGCTGCAGGGAAGCCATCATGCAGCACCTGAGCTTTGCTCTTACTAGTCTAGAGGTGGCCTTGTGCGTCTTTGCTGTTACATTCTTCGCATTGATGTAAGGATACTGTTTGAATGCATCCCTACCCAGAGACATGCTACAACTAATAGGCTACTTGAAGGCTAATCGGGCTGGTCAGTCAAATGTGAATTGAAGAGAAAGACAAATACTAGAATGGAAACATAAGGAAGTAGGAGAATAAGGAAGCAAAGTGAATAGAAGAGTTAATATAAAGTAGAGAAAGGCCTGGCATTCCCCTCTGATACCAATTTCCCAATAATGCTGTATAATACTGACACAAAACTGCATCGGACTGGGGTATGACTAAGAACCAGAAGGACCTGAAATGCGTCTGGTGATTCGTCAACTTGTTCTTATGCACTTTTCTAATGTCCTTAAAGTGATACTGACACAAAAAAAATATTTTCAAAATATTAATCTGCATGAAAAGTTACCTATAGGTTATGTTGATCATTTTTCACTGATAGTTCTGCTTTTGTAAGTGTCACTTAAAGTTTCTTAACCTGACTGTTCTGATGTTAGTATCTCTTTAATAAAGGTGGACTTTTTTTTTTTTTTTAGATACACTTTGGAGATGTGGTCCATTATTTGGTTTTTTGATCTATACAACTTTAATGGGACCAGCACTCCAATATTAGTGGAAGCACCTGATACGCAAATTGGGGGCGGAGACATGGAGGCACAGCTGGCGTGATCTAAATGCTTTAAATCGACGTATCCCCTGCACTTAAGCTCATGCACCCCTTCACAGAACTTTATTTCAAATCTTTGCCGGGCGACACGGAGTGGAGCGGATCTGGGTTGGTGGGAGCCCATGAGGTTCAGGGCCCACCTGGTTATCTCTCAAGTGTCCCACTGGCCCAGTCCGACCCTGACCCCAAATCATTGTGTCTGCCATTACCCTTATATCATGTAACTGCTGGTCTCTAGCTCTACAGAATTATAAGAGGAAACGGATTAACCTGCTTAGACTACAGTGTAATCTGTAACAAACCATCTGATGTTTTCAAACAGCTAACCTACCTACTGACCTACCTACTGATTGTTTACTATGGGCTACTTGACACACTGACCATTTTGAACATTACCCCGTTTGTTTTCAATAGTTCTCCGCAAATTGCTTTTCTAGTTTTCTGATAATGGATACATTTCAAATGTGGACAGATTCAATAGTGAC
Organism: Xenopus petersii; assembly: GCA_038501925.1. Taxonomy (NCBI): domain Eukaryota; kingdom Metazoa; phylum Chordata; class Amphibia; order Anura; family Pipidae; genus Xenopus; species Xenopus petersii. The sequence goes on from CM076677.1 coordinate 90,483,594, forward strand.
CTGGGTAGCATCTTTTATTTGATAGGGATGGACATGAAACAAATTCAAAGCTCTGAATTACAGAATGGCTGCCCCCCTCCCTATAAACTCCATTTTATCCACACAATTTCCTTTTTCTCTGTTATAATAAACCAGTACCTTGTACTTGATCCAAACTAACATGTAATGAATCCTTATTGAAAGCAAAACCAGCCTATGGTTATTTTTATTATAGAATGTGAAAAAAAAATGTCAAAGTGAATTTCCTCTTTAAGCTGAAATAAAAAGGGGTCAGATGTAATGTGTGACCCTTTTACCTACAAGCTAAAATAGCAATGTGGCTGCTAAAATTGCAGTAGTGATCTCTGTGTGTAAAGACTTGATTCTAGAATAATTAGTCCTGGAAATGCCCCTGTTTAGTTCATGGGTGAATCATTACAGCTGTGTTTGTTGCAGATGTTCTATGGAGGGTGATGAGAACTGTATAGTATTTACAGCCACCTATAAGCACAAATTTGGTTGGGGATATCAGGCCAGGTCTATAAGAAGGTGAACATTCCCTGTAAAGGAGACATTCTCTTTCACTTCCCGCTGCCTCCTTTCCCAGACAGTGGAGCAAGCAGCACTCAGCACTGTATGAACCAATCAGCAGCTTGACTGACCTGATATGGAACTGAACACTGCTTTTGCTTGTTAGACTGCAGAGCTGTGATTTGTTATCCCCCTCCTACTGTGGCAGGGACTATTAGGACACGCCCACACCTAATTTGAAACATGGACAGGGACTACAGTAGATCTATAAGGAGCTCCAGGGGCCATTTTTGAGGAGAATATTTATTTTTAACCCCAAGTAAAACCAGAACTATGTATTGATCATTATTGCTCACACAATTAGTTTTTTTTTCCAGATCCTATATGTCTCCTTTAATGTTGTTTGTCTCCAATCAATTGGTATGCTGGGGAACGTACAGAGAATGAATTTGGCTGCAAAACATTGGGAACCCTTGGAAATATGTCAGCAACTGTTCGGCTATAGAGAACTTTTTAAAGAAGCAAGAAGCCCACGTAACACACCATTTCTTACTTTTAACTTCTTTATTGAAACATATTAGACATTGCTGCATTTCACTCATAAATAAAACTCCATTTTTTTTATTTGTTTCATTATTGCCAAGTAAACATTTAATAAGAAACTAAACACAGCAGATCTCCGCACAGTGGAATTCAGAGGAATCTTATAACTGTACATTGGGTCCAGGCAGGTTCACAAGGACATGTTTTATTTTAGCACAAGTTTTATTACATTAATGACGTGTGCCAGAAGAAAGTGGATGTTGTACCCCACGCGCACAAGGTGTTTGGGCTGGAGAGGGGGTGCGACACTCAATGAGTTTGTATCTATACAAACTTTGTGCTCATACATTAATCTCACAAACTGAGCCATTTTTAATCAGAATATAAGGCTTGTAAAAATGAACCAAGTTTCTAGAACAAACAAGTAGACTCACCACATCACATGGGATGCCCCAACCATTCAACTTGAGGAGAAACCCCAAACCTTTCTTGCAAAAATGAGCTGGCACAAACTGAACCTCAGTCAATAAAGGCTGTCAATTATTTTATTAAAATGTTCAAACTATCTTTTACATAGTGTAGATAAAGTTTCACGCCTACATTAGTCTGCTACATTGTCCCATGAAGACATGAAATGTGTCAGGCTTTAACAACACAATATTCAAGGGTCTTTGAACATTTTAATAAAATAATGGATAGTATTTATTGAGTGAGGACAAGTTAGTCCCGGCTGATTTTTGCAAGAATGGTTTCATTAGTAATCAAACCTATCTCTTATGTAAAATACACTCATTGCAAACTGCTCCAATGCTCTACACAGTGGCTGGCTGAAGCAAGAACAGGGTTTCTGGTCAACTGGAAAATCATTTTTGGATGGTGTCTGGAGACTCAGGCCTAGATACAGTATACCACTTGTTCAATGCAGAAACCCTTTCATATCTATGGAAGTTTTACAGCTCTGTTTACACTGCCGACACTATTACTTATATAGCCATGTGGAATATATGCCAGAACTGGGTCACAGTGATGAATAAATGCAGTTTTACATAAGGCAAAAGCTGGACTAAAGACTTGATTAGTAGGATGGTAATAAAACCCATAGTAATTATAAGAAATAATTAGAGAATTGATAAATGACACCAATCTGTTCTCCTTAGAGCATTAAAGCTCATGCCATTTTTCCTTATTACATCCTTACAGTGATACCCAGATATTCTAATAACATATATCCATATAATACACAAAAGCCATGAATATCTTGTAAATTATATCCTTATAAACGGTGAGTTCTGATGTCATTTCTGTCACATGACTCACCGAAACTTGTGTATTATTATAAATAAAGTACCCCCAGTTGCAAAACATGAGGATATTAGAAGTTACCTCGGAGTTCCATGACCTGTATAAAAACACTCGGCCTTCGGCCACGTGTTTTTATATGGTCATGAAACTCCTCGGGTCGTCGGGTGCCATCTGTGACCCTGCCTGCCCAGGTCTGGTTCACGTACAAGAAAATACTTCAGCAGCACTCTGATTATGGTGAAAAAATTGGTACTTTATTCGTGCCTCAAGCTAAGCGACGTTTCGTGCTTTTAGAAGCTTGATAAAGGGCTGGAAAAGCTCGAAACGTCGCTTAGCTTGAGGCACCAATAAAGTACCAATTTTTTCACCATAATCGGAGTGCTGCTGAAGTATCCTCAGTAACTTATAATATCCTTATATTTTACAAGAGGGGTACTTTATTCTCTATATAATATCCAAGTGCTACCAGTCTGGTGATATAAATGGGCAGCCTGGTACTACGGGTCCAAATAGTTGAGTTTTTGGTTCAGTGCTGAACTATAACAAGAGGTAGTTTGTTCTGTAGGCAGCGTTCCAGCGGATGAATTTGGCTTTAGAAAAACATTCATGTGACAGTGAAATTCCCTCTTAGGAGAGCTCAAGTTAGATCACGCTTCGCTGGAAAATACAGGAAATTGGTTAAAGCACAAAATGACTTTCCAGTGCACTATGGGGATTATAAATAAAGGTATGGGAAATAATTTACTGATGAAATACTGTTACATGTATAAAACTGTTTGTTACACACTGCCCTATAAATGTGTCCAACAAGGAATGTTCTGAGCATATAATGTAATGGATGGATCATGTGTTAAGCCCCTTGTTATTAAAGGTGGTCATACATGTTACAAAAACAAATTTTCCTGCGACCATAGGTTGTTCGTTTTCTCTACTGACATTTAGAGCTTAAGCGTCAGATATACAGGAAGAAACAAAAGAATTCTACAATTCAGCAGTAACTTATGGTCGATGTTCAGGGACCTTTAACATTTTCTGCCTTTGCCAATCAACAAGACGACCAATATCCATGTTTTTTGACGGTATCTGTGTGTGTGTGTGGCCACCTCAATGCAGGATTGAGACGTGCTATTTCTAGAGATTTAACCTGGGGAAAGAGTATGGACTCAGCATAAGAGAATTTTTGTAAAGCACAGCATTGAGTGAGCAACTCCCAAAAGCATAAAAATAATATTTCTGTAAGGGGACAGTATCATTATTCCATTTATATACTATGTAAGCGCAAATAAACATAAGGAAAACCCAATATCCCATTAACTATGATTTTTTTTCCTTCAGTTGACACGTTATGTCTAGCGATGGGCTAATTTGTCCCGTTTTGCTGCGACCAAAATTTTGCGAATTTCGAGGCCTGCATCAATTTTGACACCTGCGTTAAAGTTAATGGGCGTCCAAATAATGTTGATGCAAGCGACTTTTCCGACGCATGTCCGAAATTTTTAGATGGTGTTGAATTTCCGCAAATCTATTCACCAGTGGCGAAACATGGACATTCATCGCGAAATCGCGCCTGCCGAATTGATTCGCCCATCACTAGTTATGTCTATCAAGTATTTGTCTAAGTAGATATTTACTGAATCTAGCTGCCCGTGCAATCGTTTGGCCTAGACTGGTTCCAAATTGGGGCCTAGGTGGGTCTGTTGGTTGATGTGGTCTTTACCCAGTTCGTTTTCTAACCTGGTCAATAGACATCTGGCTGATTTTGAGCAAGATATTAATCAGGCAGTCAATAGATAGGGCTCCATGCACAGAATGAGAAGCTGCTGACTCTGGAGGGATCAAGTCAGTCTTTATTTATCACATATGGCCACTTGATACACTTTTGTATATGCATTCAGGAAATTGGACGGATATGCTGAGGGTTTGCCAGTGTGTATAAGTATCCAATCAGAAATGATGTGAAAGGAAGAAAACAGTGGGCACTTGTATTCACATGTGTAACGTACACACATATGTATAGTGGCCCTCTTTATATATCAGTGTCCTGTGATCACTGCACGGTGCAGCTAAACAGGTTACAGACTTATTAACCTTTTTTTCCTGTGCTTACTGATGTAACATTGGCGGGCAATACTAAAAGCATAGCACAAAAGAGGGCACAAGTCCTTTAGAAAATAACAATATACATTCTTTATGAGGTACTGTAGAACATGACAGAACATATCACATAACCACACCGCTGAAAAGCAAAGTCACAATCATGTAGCACCAATACAGAGCAGGGCCTGGGCCTCCGTCACTCTGCTCATACACAATATAAAGCTCTGTCTCATTTGGTAGGAATTCTTGGTGATCGATTCTTTGGTCTAATTTATCTCCAGTGTATGAAGGAGCCGACATAATTTTGACAGCTGTAGATAAACGAGGGACTGGGAATACTTGGAACCACAAATGTTGCAAAAACTAGTATTTCATGGACTATTTTCCTTCACGAAGGATTCGGCCGAATACCGAACCGAATCCGAACCCTAATTTGCATATGCAAATTAGGGGTGGGAAGGGGAAAACATGTTTTACTTCCTTGTTTTCTGACAAAAAGTCACGCAATTCCCCTCCCTGCCCCTAATTTGCATATTCAGTTTAGGTTTCGGATTCGGTTCGGCCGGGCAGAAGGATTCGGCCAAATCCTGCTGAAAAAGGCCAAATCCTGGCCGAATCCCGAACCGAATCCTGGATTCGGTGCATCCCTAATGGACTCCTACAGCAGAGGCATTCTGGGACCTGTAGTTTTGCAACATCTGAAGCAACAAAGCTTGATATGCCACAAAGAAATCCTTAAACAAAAAGATAATCATACAATCATCCCTTATGGCAGGTCAGACTTATTGGGTTCAGGCCCCCCTGTACCCCCTGCCTTTTATCTGAACTTTGTACACAGGCATACCTGATTCCAGAGATAGCATGGAAACCATGATAGTAGTACAAACCATTCCACAACTCCCCTTAGGCTCACAGTGTCATACAACCCCTTCTGTTACTCTGTACCATACCAAGTGATGGATTGAGTCTTGATCTCTCTCTGCTTTCCATAGTGGCTGGTAAATGGATTGTCTGCAAAGCAGAGGGACTTCATGTCTCAGAAACCATTACTTGACATTGTGAGACTTAGATTGGTGGGGGAAATGGTTCCTGCAAGTCTAAAGGGATGGCTATATCTTGGGATGGCTTGCCCATACCTTTGGGATATTTGCTGTTAAAATCATCATTTACAGCAGCCTTATACAGAACACCAATTTAGTCCTTCTCAGTAATTTCTCATTCACGTATGATACACTTTAATGCCCATAACCATTGCAGGCCACAGTTCTATTTGAACAGCCAGATGTCTGTGCAATGATACAAGTATCAAACCTTACTGAAGATTTTAAAATAATTTATATACTTTTGTCAAAAAATGGGTGGCCATAATAAGTCCCTTTTATTTCTTATAGAAGCCCTGGCAGAGAAAGGTTTAATCCTGAATAATATGTGAGAGATCTGATTTGAAACTCAAAAACTCGGTAACTGGAGGCTGTGAACCCCTACCAATTGTTATGTTATTTGAACTGGACGTCAAAGGTCTATTATTGACCAAACTGGTTCAACATTGTTCTATGTATGGTCGGCAAATGATACGTTTTTTTGCCCAAAAACAATCTGATTTTAATTCTTTGGTCTTGCACAAGAATCAAGTTGGCCCATGACAGTGAAGCAGATTTATACAGTGATCCACTTTGCATGCCCACCATGATCTAATTATCTGGCCCACCAGTTGTGTAACATAATTGACTGGCTATGGATCTGTCTGTGGAATGATTGCATCTGGATATGTAAGACCTACTACCTACAAGAGTATTGGTTAAGTGCTTTTCTTGAGCAGTTAGAAGTTTGGTACTAAGGTTACAAAGATGCAAAACTATGATGAGTGGGAAATAGGTGTTAATGGCACAGTAGTTAAAATGAGGTTTCTGTTCCAGTATCCTTAACCCTCACTACTTCCCTGTTTTGAATTTTTATCTTTAGCAAAAAGCAGTAATTCCACAAGAGGTTGCAATTCCATATTTACATAGTATCCTCTTCTTTGTGTTGGTCGTATGGTTGTACGGGGATGGGGCAGATAGCAGAATTTAGATCGCTGCCTTTATCCCATATTCACTCAACTGTCTCATAACCTGGGCTCGAAGTTGGACCAGTACAGAGGTAGAAGTCAGCTGATTACACTGCAGTCCCCTCACATTGTCACTAGCTAGGGCGTCCGTGCCTCTGATGCTGTAGGTGAAGTATGGGAGGCATATTACCTGCTATAGACAATGGAGTTAGTTAATGTGCTACCAGCAAGTTTTACCAGGGGCGATCCGGGCCCCCCCTCCCCGGGAAATTCGCTCTTAAAGTACCAGGAGCAGCATTTTTGCTGCCCCTGGTACCTAGAGGGGCGCTGCCGCCTGAGGCGACCGCCTCAACTTGCCTCATTGGCGAAGCACCCCTGAGTTTTTCCCTTTACTCAGTGACAACTGCATTAAGGTGGCTTCTGGGTTTAATTCACATTCTTTAACTCCAATTACATTCCAACCCCACTTGAGATGCCCTCAGTGTAAGAGTGTAACGCATCTTGAAAGTAAAACAGGAAGAGTAGCTGCTCCTAAATGATTTATGTGGTGGGGAGCTGCCCTGTGTTTCAAGACTGGTCGGAGGTCACCCACAGGCCAAGTAACATTAAAAACAAAAAGTTGAAATATACCAGTGGCAAAACTACAGAAACACAAAAGTCATTTTGGTGCAAGTCCCTCACTAGGACTCTTCTAGTGTCGTACAGTACATTTTCTAATCAAGGCAAACAGGTGTCTCGCTGCCTAGAAAACTTGGCCAATTACTATCCCAAAACCATGTGCGTTTTCATCCGGTGCCTCATTTCTCTAGGACATAAGTTCAGAGGAATACTGGTTGTTTTGTTATAGAGGTCAAGCTCTGATTTGTTTTCCAGCAATCAAAGAATGAAAAGAAAGACCATCATGGCCAAGTATCCCATCTGTATCAGAGAGCTCTGTCTTCACATGAAGAACGATTTGTTTCAGCTACAATACATTGTAATAAACCATTTCCTTCATGGTTTGTTCAGTCAACACATGGTCCTCTGCAGTATTCACTGCTTCTCTGTAGCCATAGGAATTTTCTTCATAACCCTCCATTTCTTGATGACCATCCATATCATTAGCATCTTGGTCTGGTAGGTCCATCATGGGATCTGCAGAGATGTACAAACCAGGTTAAATAGTGCACAAACACACTCACGTGCACACCCGAGCCCTATGGAGTACTTGACCCAGTGCTCGGACCCTAGGAAATCGGCACTTCCGCAACACAGCAGGAACGAAGAAAACAGGTACCGGCACACAGGTGCAATTCAAGTAGGGGACTAGCCCCTTACGTGTTTATTAAGTCGACTTAATAAACACATAAGGGGCTAGTCCCCTACTTGAATTGCACCTGTGTGCCGGTACCTGTTTTCTTCGTTCCTAAATAGTGCACAAACACACTGCTCTGTTACCAACTGCTCTCCTTATCATATGTTTGTTTCACTTCTGCTGTAGTGTCTTACACAGGGGTACCCAACCTTTTTTACCAGTGAGCCACATTAAAATGTAAAAAGAGTTTGGGAGCAACACAAGCATGAAAAAGTCCCCTGGAGTGCCAAATAAGGGCTGTGATTTGGTAGCCCCTGTGTGGACTGGCAGCCTACAGGAGTCTCTACTTGGCACTATACTTGGTTTTTATTCAATTAAAACTTGCTTTCAAGCTTGGAATTCAAAAATAAACACCTGCCTTGAGGACCCTGAAAGCAACATCCAAAGGGTTGGAGAGCAACATGTGGCTTGCGAGTTATTGGTTGGGGATCACTGGTCTAACACTTTAGCACCTATGCTAGTAGTGAAAGAAGTGCTTGCAAGGTGCAACAACTAGAATACTTTAAGGTTGGTACCAGAAAAGTGGTCTTCAGAGCAACCAGCATTAACTGGCATGAGGCGAGATCTTACCAACAAATGGCAAATAACCCTTAGGTGAAACGGTTTCATACTGGGGGGAAAACGTATGTACTATTACTTGCTTTCAGTAGTATGTAGTATTTAGGTTCTTGTAAAAATCTTAAAAAACACACTATTTTACTTTACATGTCAGATACACACATGTTGAGATAAGCATTTACTAGCTGGAGCAAGAGATATGTTAGAAACCTCTCCATTTACTACGGTACAACCCCAACCTCACTAAATTGTTTATTTAAATGGCTATACTGTATAAAATGTAATATGAAATCACAACCATTTATTTCCAGGGCTAAAGCTGATGACATACACTTGTTTGGACTCACCTGTAGGTTCACTGATTTGTATTTGGAGCTTGATCAATGGTCAAGCAATTTTAGGTGCACATAACATTTATCAGCCAAGTGGGAAAACCTAAATTCAATTTAGTTATTGGTAAATTTGTACAAATTGCACCATACTGGACCTTCTGAGCCTGTGTTTAGCCAGCTATTTTGCACAATTACTCTCTGTGATGTAAATACAAGCTTGGCCCTTCATTCTACAAGAGTGACAGTTGTGATTATGTGTGAAACAACATTAAATGAATAAATATGCATAACAACACAAACCTCATTTTATGTACCATACCTTGGCTGTCTAAAATTATATCCATAACACCATGCTTCACCTTCATGTGACGACTCAGATTTCCCTTCAGATTGAACTTGCTGGAACAATAGGGACACTTGAAGGGTTTATATCCAGCATGCAGGTGCATATGACCCAGCAGGTTGTACATGCGGTTAAAGGACTTCCCACAAACCTATATATGAAAAACAAATGAATATTGTGGAAAAGACAATGGTACTAATATGATACTTGTTACAGAGGCCTTTTTTGAAACACAACCTTGTGAAGGTTGAGCAGAACACAAAGTACAATGTATGCAATGCAGGGATCTATAGTTAAAGGAACAGTAACACCAAAAAATTAAAGTGTTCTAAAGGAATGACAATATAATGTAGTGTTGCCCTACATTGGTAAAACTGGGGTGATTGCTTCAGAAAAAACACTATAGTTTATATAAACAAGTTGCTATGTAGCCATGGGGGCAGCCATTCAAGCACAGGATACACAGTAGATAACAGATATGTTCTGAAGAATCTCATTGTATACTACAGAGCTTATCTGTTATCTGTGGTTTATCCTGTGAGAATTACTATCCTATCCCAATTTGACTTTACTTCACCATGTGTGAATAACACCCTAATATAATACTTCAAAAAATATGTAGGTGTAAGTTAAAGGAAACATTTCTATTTCATGGATTTGTGTTCCGTCTACTCCACTGGGACAATCGCTGTCCAAACCAGCCAGCCCTCCAGCTGTTATCCATAACTCCAGCATTCCTGACCATACCAGAAGCTGTACAAGTGGATATTCAACAGGTACAGTGGCTGCATAATTTGTATGCAAAACTCGGCACATTTACTGCACAGGGTATGTATTGTAGAAATCTCTCAGTTGACTCCCTTAGATAGAGAATATTTCATAGATCAGTCACCTTATTTTATATTGGTATGCTTATTAGACCGAGTCTTAGCATAGGCAGCTCAGTACATATTACAATTTACATGTTATAATGTTATACAGCATAAAGAGACCAGTACTGGCCTGGGCATTTGAAGAAGTGGTCCCACTGGTGGTGTTTGATTTTTCACAAAAAAACATGCAATGGGCTAGAAGTCCCCCAAATTGTTTTCAAAGGCTGCAGATGACTGTTCTGACTTTTGTTTGTCTGATCTGGACAAGGAAAATTGGTCTTCAAATATATGTCCCTTTTATTTAATTACCTTTTCAAATATTATTTTTCTTTTTTTTATTATTTAATTACCTTACTGTTCTGGACCTCTTCCTCCAGCAGCCTGCTTGGAGTCATGCTCTATATAAATGCTTGTAGTTACTATTAATCAGTTACTTAGAGAAAATCTAATGGCTTGGGAAAACAAGCAGCATGCCATTATTTAACAGGATCTGATAAGCAGGAGACATAGAAACAGGCATTCCTAACTGCAAGTCTGCAGCTTCTTACAGCAGCTCAATTCCATTTCAAGGTCTGACCTCTTTGTATTATTCATTATATAATGGAATAATAGGAAGGGGAAATGCAATATGCATTTATTGTACATACCGTATACCAGGTGTGGGTGTGTTTAAACATATATACTTTGAAATAGCAGTTAAATACATACAGTATAATGTATAATGACAATTGTGGTTCTGCCTTTTTATGAAGATACATATTGAGGCTTACACAGTGATATTTTATATTATATCAATACCTAGCAATATATTTGTGCAGCCTTGGCCTTGGGTAAAGCCTTGGTTTTCTGCCATAGTTATGACCTTTATTTGGTAACATCAGCAAAGGAATAGGCCAAATGCAACATACTGCAGTGTGATAAAACCCACCTAATAGCTCTTGCACTTTTTCATGGGCTGCACCTAATTGTTCTGTTACTGAGACAGATATGAGCTAAGCACATTAATCTCTACATTTTAAATAAGCAGAAAATATCATCCTGCTGGCCTAGGCCTTTTTTTATAGGCATTTTATGAGAAACACTAAATATTTATGACTAATGGGAGGGTTGATGCTATGTAGTATTCTATTTGAGGATCAATGCCCCCATTGAGGTAGTTATATGTATAAACAGATATATTTAGTAATACCTTGTGCAAAAAAATGATATGTCCCCAATGCTTTGATGTATCTATATAATGAATGATTAATCCTGCAACTGTTCCGTTAACCTCACTTGAGGGACTGAAGGACAGTGTTTTGGGTCAATACCAGGCAGGGTCCACTTTAAAACAGGGGCGCTTTATGTCAGAGGTGAACCCAAAGCAAAGATACTATCTAGGATCACCTTTAGGAGTAACCCACCCCCTGGCAAAAAGCCTGTATTCTGTTCAATCACACTGGTGCACTGATTATCATTAATGCCCCATGTCACTGTCTCTTGGATTCCATCAGTGTGGATGCTGTAGTTCTTCATATGTTTGGTTGGGATTACTCTGGTCTAGTTCACCCCACAGTCAAAGTGTGTGGATCTTTGGGTGGGGAAAATCAGACTGCAAGCTCCAGCAGCACTAGGACTTGTGTAAATAATGACATGTTTAACATGTAATATGCTACTGCTACATAAAAAAAAAAATAAGGACATACTAAAAAGGGCTGTTTGGTCACGGTGTGCGAGTCATTCATATTACAACAGAATGCTTCCCATGTACAGCAAAAAAACAGAGCATAACATCTTTAAAGTTGAGACTTAATTTATCCTAGGCTTTTTATGTTTTAGTCCCGAGCTTTAGTCCCTATAAAATCCATTGGTAGGCCCGCAATACAGACTGAGTGTGGCTTGTACCTTGCATTTGAAGGGCTTGACAGGGGAGTGGACTATCATATGAGTCTTCAGCGTTTGCTTCTGCACAAATGTCTTAAAGCAGATATGGCACTGGAATGGACGGACACTGGCATGGATCAACATGTGGCGCTTCATATTGGCATGCAGGGTGAATTCCCGCCCACATACCTCACATTTAAACTCCTTTACTCCCTGAAATGGTAAGAACACAACAGTTAAACATAATTGCTTTAGACATAATTAAGCAAAAATAATTAGAAAATCTTTGTATGGACACAAGAGGGAGCCAAAAAGTTTCTCCTGGAAAGGTAGTACCATAATAGGTAGCCAACCATCACCACTAATCTTACACTGGCCACAGACGCAAAGATCCAATCTTACGAATCAATGTACGATCGGACTTTCCCATCTCCTGACCCGCCACTAACCATTCAGATCAAAGTCTTACCATTCCGACCAAATAAAGTAGTTAAAGAACAGATCAGCCGATGTTCTGCCCCTGACAGCAATCATACGATAGACAAAGCTAGTGACAGTCTCCCACTGAAAATTGTACGATCGGCAATACACGCAGAGATATTACCCGCAGCCAACAGAAATTTTCTAACCTGTCCGATCGACCAAACGACTGATCTCTGCCTGACGAATCCTCGATTCGTACGATGAGATCTTTGTGTCTATGGCCAGCTTTACTCTAAACTTGCACCAAAGACATCAGAATTACAACAGGGATTATTAGCCTTTAGCCTTCAAGTTTCTAATGACTTACAGCAGTCCCTAGTACACTTACCTTGTGAGTCAGCGAATGCTGCTTAAGATGGTGGATCTGGCTGAACTCCATGCCACACTCTTTACAAACAAATGGTCGAACATTCTGGTGCTTCAACATATGGTTTTGCAATTGACTTCGGTAGTGGAAGGACTTGTTACATTCTGTGCACTGGTACAGGGTAGGACCCTGGTGTGAAGAGATGTGACGTTTCAGTTGTGTCAGGGTGGCAAAGTCCAGGCCACACTCAACACAAACATGGCAGCGGCCATTCTCATGCTTCACTTCATGAGCTTTTAACTCGCTTGGATATGCAAAGCCACGACCACAAAATCGACAGCTGTAAGGTTTAATGTCTGTATGGAGTAGCATATGCCTTTTTAGGTGGCTGGTCTGTGTAAACGCCTTATTACAAACCTCGCATTTGTGTGGACGAGTGCCTTGGTGCGTGAGGAGGTGTGTTTGCAGGTGGCTTGGCTGTTTGAAGAGTTTGTTGCAATGGGGGCAGGAGTGAGGCTTGATGCCGCTATGACCCAAAATGTGTGTAACAAGATTGTACTTTGAGGTATAGGATTTTTCACACAAACGACATTGCCACCGCTTTTGGCGGTCTCCAGCCTCCACCAAGTAGGAATCATCAATCTGAACATTTATATCTAGTCGGTCTAGTTGAGCCTTTTTGTTGCGCTCAATAGATTCAGCTGTATCTGTTTCAAACTCATTAGGCTCGTGCCATACAAAGCTTTGTCCGTGGTCTTCCGTTTTTGGGGATCCCATGGCTGGAGCAACTGTGTCATTAGGTGGAAGCAAACTAGAACCAAAGCTACATTGCCTCTGGGTGTTCTCCATGCTGGGGTTCCCTGGAATCATTGGAACAGAAGGAAGAGGGTATGGATTCTGCATTGGATGTTGTAAAATGTGTTGGTAATCTGTCTCTGTCTCATGACGTTGTCTCTCCCTTAAGTGGCGATGTCTTCGTGGCCTCCTGTGAAATGAACCAAGGTCAATCATTTTCACACTACTGCTCTGCACAGTGGTTTCACTTGCTTGCTCCTGGACATTCTGTAATGGCTTTCCTTCTGGTTCTTTTTCTTCTTTATCAGGTTGAATGGTTACCTGGTATATTTTGCCCTCTTCCTCCTCTTCAGTTTTTTCATATTTAATTTTTGGCACCACCCTTACTGGTGGCCTTTTTTTCCTTCTTGTGTGTTTTTCAGAGTCCAAGGCCTCATCCTCTTGAGGTTCAGCAGCAACCCTTGCTCCCGAATTCAGATAAGCCTCACCTTCTGGTTGCTCGGCCTCAATGGGCCCATTCTCTGAAAATTCACTCCTAGAGCCTGGGAAGAAGCCATTCAGACTTATGGTGGCACCAAAGAGCTCATTATCTGACACCAGCCCAAGAACTGCTGCTTGTGCTAAAGACAGCACCACCACTGCGTCCGTCTGAGTGCCAAATTCTGTAAACCGCTCCATTTTACATACCATCAAATTGCTGTACCTTCCCTGTGAAAACACAAGACTGATATTAATATTACTACTCAAGCAAAATCATTTGCCTAGTACAGAGACATCCACCCACCTTCACGTCTGTTGTTACTACAATTCCCTGAATCCCCTAATGTCTCTCGGGGGATGCCTGGATTTGGAGTTCAAAAACAACCAAACATAAGACATCCCTGTTCCATTCCCTGATAACATCAATCAGTTATTAACACAGAAAAGATGGTTATTTTACACTTACTGCATCGAAAATATGCAAATATGAGATGTTTTGTGGTGGTTAAAAGGTAATAGAAATCCCTTATCTAGTGACACACACAAACCGTAATCTTATGTCATGTCATGTTTTTTCTAAGACAAGGTAAAAAAAAACTGCAGAGTATAAATGCCAAGTTTGCCATTATCCTAAGGGTTCTGGCACACTAGGCATTCGGCATTTATGTGTCTATTTATATATTTTATATTTATTGTTGGGAGTGCTACAAAATACACCCTCACATAGGAGCAGCTCCACCTCCCAACATTTCATTATCTAGCTCTTTGCAGGCTATTTTGTCACTAATGAAATGGAATGATTATTACTCAGTTAAAGAAACATCCCTGCAATCAACTTTACTGTCTGCATTAATGGACTATTTAAGAAATGTATCCACAGAGACTGGTTATGTCTAACAATTTAACAAGTAAAAATACAAAATCTTTAGCTCTTGAGAAACTGGTCATTAATGTGAAAATAAGCTCAAATGCTTCACATACACATTTCAAAAAACCATTAGGCCAGAAATAAAAAAACTGCTCCCGAGACAGATGCAAATGTATACCAGCAATATAAATTCCACAAATTCAATCAGGAGTGAGTGGGTCATGATCCTCAATGTCCTCATTTTGGCACAAAACAAGATATTTTTAATAATGTTCAACCATTAATGGGATGAACTTCAAACTTTACTTTACGGGGCCCAGGTGGTAATTAATGAGCAATTTCAACATATATTTTTTAAAAAAGACAACCTCTGGAATTATTTTGCAGTGGGACAAAACATCTAGTTATACCACTGAGGGGTCCCCAACCTTTTACACTCGTGAGCTACATTCAAATGAAAAAAGTGTTGGGGAGCAACACAAGCATGAAAAAAGTTCCAGGGGTGCCAATTAAGATTTTGATTGGCTGTTTAATAGCCCCTATGGGGACTGGCAGCCTACACCTGTATGGCAGTACACCTGGCTTTTATGCAACCAAAACTTGCGTCCAAACCAGGAATTCAAAAATTAGCACCTGCCTTTGAGGCCACTAGGTGCAACATTCAAGGGGTTGGTGATGTTGCTACCAAGCCACTGGTTGGGTATCCCTGATCTATTTACCGTAATTGGAAAGAAATATAGTAGTCAAACCTCATTAAAAAAAGTTACTAGAAGTATAAAAGCATCATAATGGAAAATTCATCTTTATAGATGTTCTGGCAAATATTACCTTGCAATTTAACAAACATGGAGTAGCTACTTTAGGGCAAGGGGTGCAGCTCCTCTTCACTTCCTTATCTGCTAATGCACCATGTATTGGCCGACCGTGCACCATGTGCAATCACTACACCAGCTGATATTCACTGGCATGGGTATCAGTTTGGAACTGTAGAGCCACCATACACATGCTAAAAATCATGTGGTTTTATTAGTACTTGTATAGCTAGCTGTTTTTTTATTCTAGTTATTTTATAGCTTCAAGTTTGTTTTTTTTTTAACTCCAAAAAGAAATAAAATGCACATTTATTGCTATTTATTGCTTCTAAATTTATAGAAGAATGTGATAATACTTGTATGATTAAAAAGACATCCTGTAACAACAACTAGCGATAAAAATGCTGCTACTATAGCCAGGTTAAAGGATTTCGCCATTAGTTAAATGAAAATGGGAAAATTGGGTGGAACGCCGGGGATTTTACCTGACAGATGATTTGCCCATATGATACCTTTTCTGTCGCTACACGTATATGTGTATTCTGGTGTGCCAATCCCAAAGCACAAGCAAGAAAACAAAGCCAGGAAGGTCAAGACTGCACTGAGCTCATTAGATTCCTCAGTGAGTAAAGGTGCTGCATAAACACGACTTTCGAAGAGTTCACAGCACATCAGAAAGGAAGAGAGAAACAGTTAAATAATAAAGAGTATGGTAGAGCCAGACAAAGAGGGGGAAAAAAAGTCAGACGGAGGAGGAGACAGCTACAGAAACAAGGGACACTGTCACACAGGGAGGGAGGACAAGAAAACAGAGAGAGAGAGACACACAGAACTGACAAAAAGAAAGAGGGAGGGAAAGGAAACAGAAAGAAAAAGAAGAGGTGAGGAGGAGGAGGGAGAACAGACGGGGGGGAGAGAGAGAGAGAGAAAGAGAGGGGGAAATGGGGCAAGATATCAAAAAATACAAGCACAATTTGTATGGAACATAGTTTTAGTGAAGGTAAAAGGAACACTTCCTTCTTCACTTTACAGAAAGTAAAGAAAATAGAATATTAGGCTGTTCCAAAAAATAGCAGTGTCTTCATTTTTCTTTATAAACACAAACATTGACTGTATAAACTGAAAGATTTTATATTTATAAAGCTGAATAAATATAAGAATTGGATTTTTTTTCACACTGCAAATGTCTATAAGAGCTTTTTAAATATGGCAAAAATCGCAAATTATGAATATTATGTGCACACTCTGCGTTTGAACTACGCCACAACTTTGGTGGCGGAGAAAATATTAGCAAAACAGTTTTGCAAATTGCGTTATGGTCAACACTATTTTAACGCACAACAACCTCGCAGAGTGGGCGCACTCACGCAAACACCTGTCTCATTTGCGAAAATATATTCTCAATGCGAATTAAAAAAAACGTAAAGACTGGCACAGCAGTGCAATATTTTACCATTCAGGAAAAAACATGGGCAATACAACCATTTGCAAATAAATATGCGCTGCGCAAACTTTATAAATGACCCCCAGTATATACAGTACATGGAGGGGAACTGTGTGCTTTTACTAAAACAATACTTACACAAAGGTGCAAAAGTTGGTGTAAAATAAATAGTATTTACAAAGCCTTATTTGCATCACAGTCACAGAGGCCATTCATTACAAAAAAGCTAATCCGCATATTTATAGAGGTGTGTGCTAAAAGAAGGCAGCACTCAATGCTAGGTTTTACATGCCTTTATTTTAAGCGATGACCCATTACCCTTGGCTGCACATTTGCATAGAAATCATTAAAAAAAAGTTAAAGGTCCGTGTGATTGGTGTGTTCGTCCAATGATAGACTTGACCTGTGGCTCAAGAAGACCTTTCACGGAGCCAAATTTTTCCTTGCGATATTTGCCAAATCTCCACTGTTTGTTATTAACAGAAAGATCAGCTCATATGACAATGCCCCTTAACAAGATCTTTGCTCAATTTTGCCATTCAGGTGGTGAGTAAAACCAGACTGGTCCAAATGTTTAGTCAGATAATAAAATGGGTCTTAGCAGACCCAAATGGAAAGGTCCTCATTCATGAACAAATGTAGTCCTCTTCACAAGATTCTCAAAACATATCTGGCTGAACCCAACCAGATAAAGAATATTTGCATGGCGAATTTAAATTCCAAGCATCTATTCTTAAACTGGGCATATATTGCAAGAACCCAATTTGCTTACCTATTTACTGGGACCAATTGGCCTTATCTGCTAATCAGGAGAGATGCATGTTGTTTTGGCACCTGTCCCAACAATTTTCTAACCTACCCGATAGATATCTGTCAAGCAGACTGTCTGAAATCCTCTTACCAATAAGCTATCAACTTTGTCTAGAGGGGCAATTCAGAGTTTTCATCGGCCTGTGTATGGCCATCTGTAGACATACATTTATATGGCTCTTAAAGGGATATAGACACATTTGAGAAAAGTTTGCCATTTCCTTACCTGTATGTAAGTTTCCACCACTGTTTAGAGTCACAGAAGTAAAGAATTTAGAGCTGCAGAAAGGCAATTGCTAATTCTTAACATGAAAAAATTTATTTTCTATTATGTCTTTGGGAGAATACAGGAACAGTTTTATTACAGTTTATTAAAGGTTTTACCAAATTTCACAGTGCCTGAATGATCATTCATGGCATAACAATATACTAGTAGTAGTGCTATAAAAGATTAATTTCCAAAAACAAAGCTTTTTTTTTTAATAGAATAAAGTTTTTTGTATATTGCAGGCCAACTTAAAATGTATTCGGTATAGTAAAAAACCACTGGATGATGAGTAAATACTGTACATATCCTGTGTCATAACGTAAGACTTCTACTGCAAGCTCATTTTCTTTCAATACTCATAATACCCAAACCAAATATCCATAAATCAACTGAAAAATATTCATTTCATGAGCTGTCTGTAAAACAGGAACAAACTGGCATTTTGCCATTCTCAATAGCCCTCATTCACCAAGATCAGGACAAGTTAACCCCTTAGCGTGTAATCAGATGCACCCATCATTCTAACTGCACTAAGCAAATCAAAGCTAATAAAAATGGAGTGGGTACTACAGGTTACTGCACCGGTGCAAGACTATTTTACAAATGATGATTTCATTAAAGAATTTAACAGTTACAGGTCACAAGTGATAAACATTAATACTGTGCTATACAGGCCACAATCATATCACATGTGAAGCATTTGACTAACGGGCTAGAGGTTTCATTAGTAAAACTGCAACCATTTACAATACAGTGTAGTAATAAGTATGGATGCCGTCTTTGCTTGAGCTTCTCTCAGACACTAATGTATTTGGGTCTCTCTCTGACACTTGTTAGGGCAGTGACCTTCATTCTTTTCTTTCCTTCCTGAATTCCATCCCTATCTTTTAATATATATTTTGCTGCAGCTACAATGTATATCTGCTTTCACCACCTTGCCTTCACTATAAATGTACATTAACTGCTTGCCCAGGTGGCGTTGTACAAAAGAATTTATGCTTACACATTCTTAATACATTATCCTTAATCAGGTCCATCATTCCAGACTGCTGTGAGTAATTACAATAAAACAAGACAAATTCCAAAGCAATTCATTTGTCTGATCAATGATAGCCATATAAATGAAAAGTATTTTTGAGTATTTTTGTAGGCTATAGATAGTAGAACTTAAGCTGCTCCCAAGAAAATAGTTACACAAAAATACCTTCCAAAGGATCTGGAAACAAGAGAAATGTGAATGCTCAGGTGGGTAAAAAACTGTTCTCAGAATAAAAAAAAAGAAGCCTGTAATGTTCATTTTTAGTAAAGGCTGAATATATATATATATATATATATATATATATATATATATATATATATATATATATATATATATATATATATATATATATATGCAATTCCCCTTGCTATGAGACAGAGGGAATGAGAGAAGTGCAAATATAAGGAACAGAAAGATATTAAATAGAAGAAGGAGGAGGCATTGTCTGTGAGGAGGGGGGGGTAAGAGAATAAAAAGGAAGAGAGATGAGGCAGATAACAAGAGAGCGAGGAAAAGGGTGAGGGAAAGCAGTGGAGGGACAAGAGAAAAAAAATGTGTAGAGAGGCAGGCAGAAAAGGTAAAAAAGAAACAGGATAGGAGGGGGTAAGTGATGAAGGAGAGACTGCAAGGGGGGAGTATAAGTAAGTGGGGGGGCACAGAGAATGAATAAGAGGATGAATATGTACAGAGAAGAAAGAAAGAGCAAGACTAAATGAAAAAGCATTATTATATAAGTACAGTGGATAAGAAAGCGAGAGATGGAGAAGGGAGGAGAAGGTGGAACGGCAGGATGAAAATGATGACAGTGAAAAAGCAATGGAAGTGGAGAAAAGCTAAAACAGGAGATATATTGCTGGTATAGGTACGAGTTGTGGGTTGTCAGGAACAGGATGGGGGGGGTTGAGAAGAGAAAGTAAAAGAGAAAGAGCATGAGTGAAGGATAGTGGAAAATAAGTATATATAAATGGTGGGCTTAGAGAACACAACAAGAGCTGGATCAGTAATTACCAGTCACATACAAAAGGTGCTGCATGAGAGACCGTAAGAGGGGCTGCAAGGAAATACTGAAGGTGAGACAAGAGAGGAGAAGGAGGCTGGGGAAGTGCACTGAGAAAAGAGAAAAAAAAAACTATGGAAAGAAAAACAAGATCAGACAAAAGCACAGAGAACAGAAGAAAAGAAGAGTAGGAGGTTGTTGTTAGGGGAGTACAGAACAGTAAAGACAGAGGTCAAAAGGAAAGGGTAAATGAATGGATATGTGTAGCACAGTTGGTCCAACAGGTGGTTCTGAGGGCATATGTGGCCCCTCTATGACAAGACCCCCATGCTATATACAGGACAAGAAGACTTAGTATGCGCAGATACAGTGTGTTTTATGTATGCAAATAAAGCTTTAATTCAGTATATTGTAAACCAAACTCAGAATAATTATGCTAAATACAGTAACTACTCTATCCACAATGCTTTTATGTTCTCTCTCTATATATATAGCATTGCGCAAACATAAAACTGTATTCTCAAGATTACATATGGATAATTTGTTTTGCACTACAGGGAACTTGAGCCACATTTAGAGTTGCTACTCTTTTGGGAAAAAAAACAGCCTCTCTATCTATGTTATAGTTCTTTCCTGTTAATATATCTGGCTTCCAGTCCTAAGTTTTACATCCTGGGCAAGCAAAAAACTTGGTAGGTGGCAAACCTAGCCACATCATGTGAGGCCCCTGACCTCTTGCAGTTTCTTGATGCTTCTTATCAGTCGTGTAGGAAGATGGACACAGACAGCGTGTGACAGAGCAAATGATAAAATATGGGTCTAGCGAAAGACACAAGCAGGGGGAGAGCAACTGGAGAGGAGGCTAAAGCACCTTGATGTGAAGAGGAAGATAGCAATGGGAGACATGGGGGAGGCAGGGCACTGAAGGAGGGGAAGTAAGGAAAGAAATGAGGAGACATGGAAAGAGTGTGCTCTAGAAAGATAAGGGGAATGGCAGACAAGAAGGGGGCAGAAGAGAATTATCCAGATAAACAGGAAAAAGACAGAGGGTGGGGCATACTAGAATATCCTTAAGACAGAGAGAGGAAGGAAAGAGTGAGAAAATCCTGGGGAGGAAAAAAAATACAAGCAGGATTAACTGTAAAGAGAAAACAACAGCAGGGGTGGGAGGAAGAAAGGAGGAGATGAAGGGGGAGAGACAGATGGAAGATAGGAGAGGGGGAAGGGAGGGATGAAACCAGGAGCAAAAGAGATGTGTGGAGTGGTGATGGAGAGGAGTTATAAGCAGACACACAGCAAGCTGATACAAAAGCAGCAACTAAAGGGGAAGGGGAGATAAAGAGTTAAAGATAGGGAAGCTTGACAATCACTGATAGCTGAAGCAGTACTAAAATAAAGGAAACAGACAGAACCAAAAAAGAAAATGGGTGAGAAAAGTGTTAAAGCAAAGTGTGACATTGTGCAAGCCCTGAGCCATGTCATCTCTTCCTCATAGCAATTCAGGGCAGGGGTAAACTGACAGTTAAGCATGTCTCTCTACATACCCTTGTGCCTCATCCTCTTGTATCAGCTGTCACCAGACTCACACTGGGCAAGGCCCTGAGACACCGCTTTATAATTGTTATTATAGTTTGGTGCCTTTATAGTTGTTACAGTTCTGCAATTTATTTGTGTAGACTAAACAATGTAATTTCCAAAGTAACGTATTTGCTCAGTTTTCAGAATGTGCAGAATGAAGGAATATCAAATTAAATATTCATAAAAGGAATTTTCATTACCTGGTGTTAGTAACCCTTAAAGGCAAGCGCAGGGATGGGCTAGCAGGTTGCTTGGTTCTTGTTTAGGAACAGGTCATTAGTTATCCTGTAATAGGATATAGCATAAATCCCATTTTATAATGGAATAAATAAAGCTGTTGCTTTATAAGCTCGTAATAAAAATACATGGCACTACATTAAACAGCAGCAAAGACACAGAATATTTAAAAAAAAAAAAAAAAAAAAAAAAAAGGTTATGAATCAGATCTTCCTGCAGCAGTTCTTTACATGTGCTGGCATTCAACTGAGCATGCTGGGAGTTCTCATTCACAATACTTGAATGGCTATGGGCTTGAAACATGAGAAGAAAACTGATAACATGATAAGTTTTTAAAGACATCCAATCCCTTTCAGACTGGCCTGCTAGTGTTCCAGAGGATCCCCCAGTGGGCCCAGTCTGGGGCAATTCCCATTCTTCCACCATAAGCCCGTATATTATGTATACCACATGACCCTGCTATTTCTAATTGTTGTCAGTTTCATCTTAAAAGCAATTTTGGCTCAGGGTATTTCACCTGGGTAGGGGGTCACAATATTGCAGCTTGTCCTCATATAAGGGTGTTAGTTCTTGGTGTTTTGTTTACAAATTGTTATAGTTACAATGTTTATTAACAGATTATTATTACTGTAAATGCTATTCCTGTCACCTACCAACAAACAGAGGCTGCAATAATGCAAAATTGTACTGATTTAGGAGGGAAAAGTCCTGAATTATGATTCCTAAATAGGATGGGAAGTATTTTGTGCATGTTTGGGATCTGCTCTAAATCATCCAGTATTGGCTGCATACAATAATATTTCCTAGTAGTCACTGTTTCACTTTATTTCATGGATGATATTTAAGTGGTTGCTCAAACGAGAAACATTATGATAGGTCCCAAACAAAATTAAAGTAAGAAGCCTCCCTGGGCTCATCTCAATATATTTACAGAACAATTATAAATAATAAATTAAGCAAATGTAGCCCCATCTAATACATAGAAAATAAACTGAGAGGTTTAAACCATTCCAGTATTCATTCATTATCTGCTACATGTTGCTCCAGTGATGGTTATCATATACTGTACTCTGTATTCCTTGCACTTTCTTTTAATGGCTCGTACTTGAAACAGTTTGAGGATTCAGTTGGTTTCTTTCATTGTGTCTTTCTGTAAGCCTGTATAATCACCTTACAAACTTGCTGCTGCCAGAAAAATGCCATACCAATGCTGAAGTTTACAAGGTTAAGAAGAGTAGAGAAGAGTTTAGGGTGGCGGGTTGGGTGTGTGTGAAAGGGAGGGGGTGATTTCGTGTCTAGACAATATGCTATTAGGACTTGATTGCCACTTTGAAAATCTCTCACAGAAATAGGACATGACTTTTTCTTGCCCTTTCCCTATTTCAAAGATCTGGCAAGTCACTGCTTAAAAACAAGTCATGTTACAACTTGGATTGAACGGACTACCTTCAGATGGGAAAGCAACATTTTAATTGCAAAATACAGTACATAAACAATCTAAAAGTGTTCAACTAATTAACAAAATCCAAAATAATTTGTATTTTACATCTGTATTTGAACCCCACTAACAACCCTTTGTATTACTTAGAAAAAAGGTTATTTGTCTAAAAGGCAATAATGAACCCCAGATATAAAGGACGGCTGCTCTAAATCTGAACAGTAAATAGCACATGCAATTAGGGATGCACTGAATCCACTTTTTTGGATTTGGCCGAACCCCCGAATCCTTCACGAAGGATTCGGTCGAATACCGAACCGAATCCGAACCCTAATTTGCATATGCAATTAGGGGTGGGAAGGGGAAAACATTTTTTACCTCCTTGTTTTCTGACAAAAAGTCACGCAATTTCCCTCCCCGCCCCTAATTTGCATATGCAAATTAGGATTCGGATTCGGTTTGGCCAGACAGAAGGATTCGGCCGAATCCGAATCCTGCTGAAAAAGGCAGAATCCTGGCCGAATCCCGAACCGAATCCTGGATTCGGTGCATCCCTACATGCAATAGAAAAATGCTTTGCTTACACAAAAAAAAGCTTCATATATACTGAAGAAATTAAGAAATATTTCTCTGAAGTGCATTCGTCAATGAAAAAAGCTCACATGAAACTGCTTTGAAAGGCTCCTTAGAGAGCAGAAAAGTAACATTACTCAGTTTACCATAAATTTGTTTTACATGCTGAGTGCAGCTTTTTATTTATCTTAAAAGCCACCAATTCTACACATCTCAAGTCACACTTGTGCAAGAACCACATGCCACTGCCCTTAGAAGTGATTGATAAAGCACTTTGTACTTTTTGAATTTCTACTCATTTTAGAGAACCCTCTTTCACTTTAGGGTCTCAAACAAGGTCTCTAAACAAGGTTATTGAGTACATTGAACAGTCAATCATCCTGCTATGGTTCCAGGTTTACAGTATCTGGCACAAAATAAAAAGTGTTCATCCCAAAATATCACACTTCCTTTAAACTGGACTTCCAGGATTATCAAATTTTCCATCCGCTTCACTGGGAACATAACGGTGAACAATGGTAAGGTGATATTTTATAATAAAATTAAAAAAAAGTCTTTCCCACCTAAGCTGCCCCTATGGGATAACATAAATTACCAACCAGGGGGAAAGTAATCTTCCAGGAAGTTAAAGGACAAGTCAAAGTTGCATTGGCATTAGAGCAGCTCAGGATGTTAAAATCATACTAGCTTTGTCTCTCTCTCTCTTTTAACTAACTTCTATCAAAGCAAAGCCTGCCATGAATTATTGGCTCCTTGCTTTGAGCCTGTTCAGTTCAACACAAGTAATAAGTTTGTAGCCTTTCTGCAGACCTGTACCCTACCTACTAATTATATATTGCCTTTAGCACCAGTGATACCTTAAAGGGATTCTGTCATGATTTTTATGTTGTATTTTTCATTTCTAAATTACACGGTTTACACTGCAAATATTTCACTCTACAATATAAAATTTCATTCCTGAACCAGCAAGTGTATTTTTTTAAGTTGTAATATTGGAGTGTCGGCAGCCATCACAGGTCATTTTGCCTGGTCATGTGCTTTCAGAGAGCCGCACTTTAGGATGGAACCGCTTTCTGGCAGGCTGTTGTTTCTCTTACTCAATGTAACTACATGTGACATAGTAGGACCTGCCTTTTTCTATTGAGTGCAGTTCTTAGGCAGCTGTTATCTTGTGTTAGGGAGCTGCTATCTCATTACCTTCCCATTGTTCTGTTGGTAGATCGCTGGTGGGAGGGGGATGATATTGCAGTACAGCAGTAACGAGTGACTGAAGTTTATCAGAGCACAAGTCACATGACTTGGGGCAGCTGGGAAACTGACAATATGTCTAGCCCCATATCAGATTTCAAAATTAAATATATAAAAAAAGATTTCAGTGCTAAATTCAGCTGGAGCACTATTAACTGTTTATTTTTTTCCCATGACAGTATCCCTTTAAGTACAGAAATCAGACCATAGGAAAACAGAGGAATTAAATGACTAAAAGAAAATCTGCAGTTTGTTAGTATTAAACTTCCATTTGCAACCTGTATAGTGTATATACATATAGTAAATATAGACAGCTTAGAAATATGACAATTTTTGAAGTCCATTCATATCATGAGATTTCTTAGAAGTACTGTATTAAAGGTTTCCTATACAAACCCCTCCCTTCAGTTCCAGTATCTCTGTGCTGAGGGAGAGGACACAGCAACTGGAAGGATAATCATAATCCCTTGCAGTGCATTAATCAAATCAACTGCACTTAATCGTTATCCCTGTAAGGTATTACATCTCTTTCACTTATGTGCATGGTAAGGTAACCACCCTACAGATAACATCAGCAATTGCTATCAGTTCATGCTGCACAAAATCATATTCTTCCTAAAGCCAATAATTATATACTGTATATACCCCCTTTATGACATGAGCTCAATCAATTGGGCTTATACAGAAAATATGAATGCATACTATTTGACCATTGTCCTATACCCTTTAAATTCACAAAGTGAGCCAACCCCTCTTGAAATCCTTCTGCTTTGTGTAGAATCTGTGCGAGCATACCATAAACAGAAGTCGATCAGATTAAGGGTTGTATGATGGAGAGAGTGATATTCTGACACAATGTGCAGTTGGGTTTTAGCAATCAGGTTGCTAGGGTCTGAATTACCTTAGCAACCATGCAGTGATTTGAATAAGAGACTGGAATATGAATGGGAGAGGGCCTAAATAGAAAGGTGAAAAATAAAAAGTAGCAATAACAATATATTTGTAGCCTTCCAGAGCATTTGTTTTTAGATGGGGTTAGTGACACCCATTTAATAGCGGTCAGAGTCAAGGAGGAACACGTTAATGAAACACTGTACTGTATTATGTGAATTATGCAATTTGTTTGCATTGCAGATTGCTGCTGGCTTCGTTACTGGAGCAGGCTTGAGGAAAATATTTCCAAGAAGAGGCGAGAACATAAAACCAAAGGATACAAGCAATTGTTTTACTTCCTACATTTGTGTAACAAAGTATTGTTTAATTATAAACACATAAATAATTGTTTCAATTTTTTTTTTTGTACAGTAACTCCCCATTGCGACATCAGCTGACAACTCATGGAACATCTTGGCAGTTTTTATTTGAACTTGCAGATCATAGGCTGATTGCAGGGGGCAGTTTAAAAAATTTTTAAACTTGGTCCAAGGACCCTCAGCAGGGAGCATTTTTACTATTCACCAGATCAGATCGTGTGTTATTAAAATTGGGGTAAACGTACCTTTTATTTTATTACCCTATAATATTCCCGCTACCCATATACTGCAAGCTAAGCAGCCTGACCATTATTTGTACATGCACCTGTCTCTATCCTTATCTTCTGAGCCAATACCATTACAGTCAATAAAACTGCACAAATCTCAGTAGATTCAGTACATTAAAGTTTTATTACATCCAGTGCAAGTTATAGAATTTAATTATTTGTAAATTCATATCCCTTTTACCCAGCATAATCCCTGACTTGGGGTCTCATCTTTCTAAACTGCCAATATCTCTTTCTCACTGGTCTCCAATAAAATTCATCCCCATCAAGTATAATCTATCCTCAAAGTGGCTGCCCACAACAGCTTGACCTGTTCTAAATCACTCTCTGCCCCTCTATTCCTGAAGTCCCTCTCATTGGTCTTATCATACTGGTGAGTAGATGGCCATCAGTGGCGTAACTAGATCTTGCTGGGCCCCACAGCAAATTAATTTGAGGGCCCCCAACATATCCAGTGTTTGTCCTGTTTTACCAATATACTGTATGTTCAAATTGCTCATCAATGAGAGCCTCATGGGGCCCCCTGTACCTCCTGGGTCCCCCTGCAGACGCAGGGTCTGCTTCCTCTGTAGTTACGCCCGATGGCCATCTTAAAGGGGTCGTTCACCTTTACATTAACTTTCAGTATTTCATAGAATTTCCTATTCCTAGAAACTTTGCACATGGTCATTATTTGTTAAAGTTTTTTTTTTTTTAATTTTTTAAAAACTATTGGTGTATGTACTGTGAGCTTACATTTTTATTATTGTCCTTTTTTATTAATAATTTTTGTATTCAGTCCCTCCCCATTCATATTCCAGACTCTCGCCGAAACCCCTGCCTAGTTGCTCATCCAAACTGAAGTTAAATAATTGAAAAAAAAGAAAAAGAAAACCAACTGGATATCAATGTCTATGTCATACTAAAATTTAATTTAAAGGTGAACAACCCCTTTAAAAGTAGCAGGCAAATAAATCTATAACCAGTCATTTCACAACCCTAAGGCTAATGGTACAGGGAGCA
This sequence comes from Xenopus petersii, assembly GCA_038501925.1. Taxonomy (NCBI): domain Eukaryota; kingdom Metazoa; phylum Chordata; class Amphibia; order Anura; family Pipidae; genus Xenopus; species Xenopus petersii. The sequence goes on from CM076677.1 coordinate 90,511,334, forward strand.
TTATGACTGTGCTGCAATTCAAGCACCTGTAACTGCTTCCAATGGTGGAAGATGTACTGTACCTCAGCTTAGAAATGCGTGTGTATAAATAAAATGTGTGTAAATAAAATGCAGTTTTATTTTAGTTTAATAAACTTTTCATGATATATTAAGCATTTTCAATGATTTTAAAGTTGAATGCAATGTATTTTTGAAACTTGCTTTGTGATTTCATTCTATATGCAAAAACCAAGATTTCTATGTATACTTGATGTGCTTCTTTTTCAAAGTTCAGCATGCTGAATACCACAAAAAAACTATAATTTGTAAATTTGTAGGGTCATAAAAAAAATTGGAATGTAAACATTTCATACCGAAAACTTGAACTTGGTACTATTTGGCAGATTTTTGGTGGCTTTCTGCTGTGTCTCAGTTGAGCACATTATGAAATGAGTGATCCTAACATTATAGTGCAGGGATACAGTAAGGGAGAAATGAATAGAAATTAACTATTCGGCCTATAGGTTCCAGATTTCATAATTAAATTACAACAAAACAAATTCCAGAGTACACAACCTAGATCTTTAGTGGGGTACACAGAGAACAGGTTAAAGTCAAGCACAAGCCACAGACTTCATCAATATCAGAGAGACCTTTCTGTCCTCCACTTCAGAACCAATTTCACCAGTTCCACATGCAGATGTTAAATGATAAATGACAGCTGGGAGACACGGCGACCCTATAACATAGTCTATAGCTGAATAATTTTTACCCTTGAAAAGGCAGAATGACTTTTATGTTATTACATAGAATGTACAATAGCTGTTCCATTACATTTCCACACATGTTGTTTTCAGTAGGTCAAATAAACTCTTAAATTCACATTTTCAGGCTACTAAATGTCAATGTAATTACCCCAATGTAGACCAGGGACTAGGCATTGGTCAGGCAGGTAAAATACTGGTTAGGTAGAAACATCATTGCCAGTTATGTCCCCCAGCACTCAGCTAGCCAACTGGTTAAATTGCAACATCTAGGTGCCTATTTATAAAGTTGCAAAATAATAAGGGGGAAAAGTTAAATTTCTGCAGATATACGTGCATTGACCAAACTCTTGACCGCACTTTATTACAATTAAAATGAATGAAAGAAAGTGATGTACAGGGAATCTTTTTCCCTTTCTCATATAGGACACAAGTGTTGAAGATCCTTTATCATTTGTGCTCTGTTCATGTCCCTTTCTCCCTCCTTATGTTGCTCTTGGAGTTCCCTCCCCCTCAGGCACCTTTTAGGTCTGTCTTCCTTTCATACCTCTCTCTCGATCCTTCTTTCTCATTCTTTATGTTACCTTAGCAACAGCTATCTTATTTCTCTGCATCCTGCATGTCTTTCCTCCCTCTTATCTTTCTCTGTTTTTCCCCTCCTTTCATCCATCTCCACAGCTATTTCAGTGCTTAAACCTCTCAGCCTTTGTCAGTCCCTTCTGGGTTTCTTCTCCCATAGGCCTGCACATGGAATAGGAACTTCATTAGACAAACACATAAAAAAAAAAAAACATCTGGTTGGGGTCAAACATTGATAAATAAAAAATTATACAAGACTTTAAATGATACATTGCTAGCTGCACTAAAACATAATGGCCAGCTAACTGCAACCGTAATGCTATACATCCCAAAACCCTCCTATAAGGTAGTGCTCCAAGAGAAAAAGTCTCACAAACTGGAGCATTGGTCGTTTACAGCATATATGGCATTACTGCTTCTTTGGTCCATACCAAAGGGCCAACTGTATTTGTTCTCCAGATACTATCTAGTCACAAAACCTGTACCATAGTCACACCTAAAATCTGTGGTAAACACAGCAAGTTCCAGTAGGTGAAATATATACCCAGTGTTCCCTTATACCCAGTGGTTGGACAGCATGTCAGGTGGAATCCAACCATGAAGAACATGTGAAACCACCCACAAAAAGTGTTGTCGTTTTATTGACAACAATAAAATGACTCCATTCATAAAACAATTTTCATTCTGTTATTTTTGGTATGGTACAAACAGGCAGATATATTCCAGTTTGTCCAGTCTTACCTGCCCTTAAACAGAAAGGAATGCTAGGAAATATGTAGCACTGGGAAACTGCTCATCTTATTATGTTCTACATTCTTTATATTATATATGTGTGTGTGTGTGTGTGTGTTCCCAGTGTTTCCAAGGAAGCTTACATTCTCTGTTACACCCAAAGTTAAGTCATCATTATGAAAGCGTTTCCAGTGAATGCAATTCAATTGTCTGTTTGTGAGCATCCAGGATGTGAAGAAAGAAGAGCTAGGTACACTATGGTGGGGACTGACCTGAATGATGAACAATCTCTGCAAAGCACTTTGTAAAAGTTGTTGGCACTCTTTAAATCAAATATAATAAATTAGTCGGGTGTTAGTCTGCTCATCTATCTAACCATTAGGTTGCATGCTAGTCTGAGGAGGGGCATATGTTCATAAACTGGCCAGGCTGAACACTGGGTTAGCATGTGCTGGAACGAATACTGAAGACTATAATCCGGACAAAACAGAGTGTGACTGTGATGGACCAGCTTGCCAAAGCCAAGATGAGCTACAAAACTTTTCTATAATCATTTACTTGTTTGGTAATAACTTTAATGTGGACTACATACGATAATCCTTTGCCCACCAGCACTGGTCGTTCCCACCGAGTACCCAGAAATTAGCCTAGTATAAAACATTCCCTAGAGAGGATGAAAAATTAGTCCTGGACAAAATAATAGTCAACAAAATTTTGCAGCCAGCCCATAAGTTCGTCAAACCCTTCAAAATTATGTTAAATGTTACATTTTAGATGCTATGGGGCAGCACCCCACATTTATCTTCCAGGATTGGCACCTGGATCTTCCAGGGTGCAACTGCATGGAGAAAGTAATATTTTGATAATTACATATTCCAAAAGCAAATTTAGAAATAAAATTTATAATAAACATTCAGGCTGCCTCCAGCAATAATACACTACAATACATGTAGATCATACATGAAATACATGCTTACATTTGTAACTAAACCAACTTGTTCCATTTCTACATACTCCCATGACTGGATAGGCTTCTGAATGGTTAATATGGAACCCTAGTTTCTGGCTGTGAAAAACAAACAGTCAGCTCATCATTAAAAACAGGCTAATTTCCTACAACACAGCTAAAACCCACCTAATTATGGCAAATGCGCTTTTGCAAATACTACAATTGCAAAGTAGTAAAATATCTTATGAATACAGGTATGGAATAGAATATTTGGAAACCCATTATCCACACAGCTCCAAATTATGGGAAGGCCATTTCCAATAGACTTCATTTTAATCAAATACGGAATTCCTTTTTTTTCCAGTAATGATAAAACAGTAGCTTGTAGATTATCTCAACTAAGCTGCATGAATCTATTTTGGTGGCAAAACAATCCTATTGGGTTTATTAAGATTTAAATTATTTTTTATCCGAGTTATGGTATGGAGATCCACATTATGGAAAGGCCCCTTATCAGTAATACCCCAAGTACTAGTCATTCTGAATAACAGGTTCCAAACCTGTGATGAATATTTGTTGCTAAACATACAGTTTACGAAATTCAAGCTATTATAGGTGGCTTTTACTACTGCTAAATGTGAAGTGTCTTAATACCGACCTTATTATCCAAGTTATCTTTCTTCACTATTCAAAACATTGGCACCAGGCATAATTTTTTCTGGCCAGGTGCCAATCATAACCATGACAGCCACACCACTGCCTCTGGAATTGTAGGGATTTCCATTATGTGTCCTGTTACTAAAGGTGTAGTTCAGTAACAGCCTGAGGGGCACACATTTTGGCTCTTCAAACAAATATATATATATATATATATATATATATATATATAAAATATATTCATATACAAATACATACCTGTAATATCTGCAAGGTTGTATGCTTTAAACCAGACAGAAAAACAGATATCCAGAGTTAGGCACCATGTTTTGTTCAGTAAAAAAAAATCTCAGCACTTATAGCAGTGTGTTGCCACCCTAATGAGTGACGTTGTTCAGCAGCAGCTGAAGGGCTACAATTTGGATCTTCCTGAACCACTAAAAGTGCAAGGAAGAGGGAAGAGTTGTGGTATGTGAGTCAAAGAGACCAACAATATTCTATAGAATTTTTGTGATCCTTTATTTGTTATATACCAGGAAACGATGAATTAATAACTTTTTATTTTGTGTTACTGTGTAGAGTCAATCCTGTTTTTTCAGTTTTTATCCCATCCCCCATAAAGTAGTGGAGGGAGGCTTAATGTAAGAGAGAGAGAGAGAACACACACTAAACACCACAAGAGAAATTATAAAAGGAACTAAATGCAGGAAGAAAATGAAATGAAATAGAGGGGGGTGGCGAAAACACAAAGGAGAGCAAATGAAAAAAAAGATGGAAAGAAATGAAAAAGAAAGGGATTGTGAACTGTACCCAGATGAATGGTGTGGGGATAAAAGAAAGGTTGCCTGAAAAGAAACAGCCACATAATAAGAAGAAAAAGAGCTCTCCTTCAGAGGCAGTGCCAATCACAAGTACAATGAGGAGGATTCTTTTCTTTTCTCTTCTTTCTACATTCTGCTGTTCCAAAGCCAGGCAAGAAGTTGGGAAACAGGAGAGTGGGGGAACATAAAGTGCTCAGCAATGTAAAGCAAATAAGATATAGGAATACATTGGTGGGAAGGAGGGACATTTTAGAAAACAATGTTATTTTTACACAACTAGATGTGTTTTCTATGCAGAGGCATAGAACATTGATAAGGCCAGGGCTACCAGTTTACTTTCTGACACTGACTAGAACACGGTCCCTATCATGTACATGTCATGTATTAAAACGGGAGGGATTTTACATTAAGACAAGTCTGTGGTCGATAATAAGCCCTGTAGAGTGTGCAGCCTGATTATAGACAAAAGTAACTTATTCATGGTCATAAACATGAAACTAAACTTCATGAATCTTACACCTTTGCTAAATGCTTTCCACAGAGATGTTTAGTACGGGTATGGGAACTGTTATCCAGAATGCTCGGGACCTGGGGTCTTCCGGATAATGAATCTTTCCGTAATTTGGGTCTTCATGCCTTAAGTCTACTAGCAATTAATTTAAACATTAAATAAACCCAATAGGCTGGTTTTGCTTCCAATAAGGATTAATTATATCTTAGTTGGGATCAAGTACAAGCTACTGTTTTATTATTACAGAGGAAAAGGAAAGCATTTTTAAAAATTTGGACTTTTTGGATAAAATGGAGTCTATGGGAGACAGCCATTCCGTAATTCGGAGCTTTCTGGATATCGGGTTTTGGATAAGGGATCCTATACCTGTAGCTCTACACCATGCACTGACACCAGTCAAAAACAGAGATTTGCTATTTGAGAAACTGCAGCGACAGACACCTTGAAAACAATAGGTATGAGCCAATCCAGTTCTGGATATGAGCAATTACCAGCACCTACTACAGGATTTAAACACTTCCTCAGCCTAACTAAATCCAAACCCTTAAAAAGTCAATCAATGTATGTACAGCTGAAGGAAACATTTTTCCCATAGAGTGCAATTTTTTAAAATGTATTTTTTAAATATGGACACTAACCATTGGGGATTGGATTTGGCCTAATTGTAAATACCTATGGGGTATTTGATAAAATTAGAAAATCATGGAAAACAAATCTAAATTGCAGATGTAAATACCAGGGAAGCCTGCATAGCTGAATAGTTAAAATGGCCCAGTGGTCATAAATACATCCAAGCCCCAGGTCTATAACAAAGTAGCATTTTTTGTGTGTTTTTTTCTGAAATCATATTTCAACAAGAGCACCTTAGTCTAACAACATGTTAATAATCTCTTCTTGTGCCGTTTCCCAAAAGCATAATTCTTCCTTTGCCTCATGCAATGTAATGGCTGCATCTTGCAGAATCAGCTGTTCTTTTGACAAACTTACAAAACTAGTACTGTGTGTAACAACTAATTCCTTATATTCTCTTATGAGAAATATACCGGTACATTTATTTTTATGGCTGCAAAAATAGTTTTGTCATTTGCAATTGCAGTACCACTTCTCACCTTTTGGGCAATAGGTTTATCAGACAGCAACAGGTTAAATACTACCAGTTCTACTTTGTGATGCAGAAATGGCAGCCCCCACGCTTTTACAACTAAAATACCTGTACAGACCATGTTTTACTCCATAAAAGAGCATTGCAACACCTTGAAACGCCAGGAGGAAAGCCATGGGCTATTCTTCCCTCTTTGGATAATTATTGGTATGAAGAATGTCCATGACAATGTTACAAGGCAACGTTAAGTACAGTGTAGGTCTTTCAAGCATTTGAGTGAGCCCTCTATATGGATATAGATTCCCTTGAAGAAGGAAGAGCACTTTTTTCACATCACATGAAACGGATAACGTGATCTGAAATGCGGTGAAGAAAGCCCCAGTCAGGAACTTATGTTAGAATCCCAAATAAAAAGCAATTTCATTTGGTAAGGTACAGGGCTTACAGTATAATACAAAGCAGCACCTATAAAATAAATTCAGTAGCCTGTCATAATGAACCAGCGCATCTCTCCTTCCAGCGAGGTGACTCCTGACTCCATTCCCGGTATCTCATCTGTCAGAAACCTGTGAAAGTGTTCACATCTCTCACTGAAAATAGCCAGAGACAGTGTCTCCTCTTCCCACCCAAGAATAATGCATTGTTGCCACTGGATCTGTCCTGTAGCTTGGGAGTCTTTATTCTTAGCAGCAGACAGAAGACAGTACCCAAGGTATAAGGTGATACCATTTTAAGAGATAAAAGTCACTAAAATGCTGTCTACATAAAATACACAACCTCAAGGCCTTCATATAATTTTTGCAAAGCCAATAATTTCTATTATTTAGGGTTGTCACAATTTAAAAGAAAAAAGTCTTATACTTTTATTTATATAGTAACAACATATTGTGTAGTGGTTTACTGAGACTCTGCATCATTCCCTGCCCAAGAAGATCTTACAATCTAAGGCCCTATCACTGTTCAAGGTAAACATTATATTCAGAGCAAAAATAAATTCTCTCTACAGCACTGCTGCCCGTTAATGCATGTGACTGATTTACAGGGAGGAATACAACTAAACTTAACAAAACAAGAACTTAAAAACGATGTAATATTATGAAATCTCTGACTATGTCACAGAACACTATAGTATGTACACCACTTATGTTATGCAAAAATATAAATGTAGGGTAGTCGCTCCTTCAGGACACCAGTGATTAACCTGCACACATATTTTTACAAGATCCACCTATTATACTTTTAGAAAATTGAGTGAATTTGGTATAAGCTGCTTATAACACAATAAAGCTCATCCTAATGAGCAGAACTATAGATGAGAAACACCTACAAAAATGTTTTATAGCACATAACGATTACAACCTGATCCCATTTTGAACATTTGAATATCAATACACTGAGCTGATGCCAGCTGCCACAAATGTTATGCTGACAGCAAACACTCTTATTTGTTGATTTATACAATGAGATTGTAAGCTCTTGGGGGAGTGACCTATCCAAGGTATATAAACAAAGCACAATAAGAATAACACTTTCTGATTTAACATGTATAGTCTATTGTCATTGATAAAATGTACTGCAAATCTTTTTACTATATAAAACAATGCCTACCCGGGGGCACTGTACAAACACACACATGCTCTTATGAGAATATAAAAAGTTTCAATCCATTTGCGGAGAATGATCCAAAGAAAAATGCCTTGAAGAGATTTCAGCTGCTGAATATTTTATGGGAATAAAAGCAGTATTCATTGTATTATAACATTGCCAGCCAAAAGGTTAAATTCAAATCGTTTTTTATATTTACAGGCTATAAAGCTTATAAATAGGATCTATACGTTTTGTTGTTCAATATAGTAGTTTTTCCTTATTATTTAGAGTTATTAGCCTCTAGGTGTCATGGACAGCAGCACAAAGCCAAAATTAATCAGCCAAATGATAGATATGTAGATGGGTAAAATTCTAATAAGAACAATTACGTGAAATTGTACCCTATTTAAATATACACTGTATTTATAGCTTATCGGCTGTATTTAGGAGAACTAAACCCTAAAAATTAATATGGTTAAAATTTCCATATTTTATATACTGAACTTATTGCACCAGCCTAAAGTTTCAGCTTCTCTATAGCAACAGTGATCCAGGACTTCAAACTTGTCACAGGGGGTCACCATCTTGGAAGATATCTGTGACACTCACATGCTCAATGGGCAGCAGCTGTTGAGAAGCTAAGATTAGGGGTTGACGCAAATTATCAAGCAGAAAATGAAATTGGCCTGCAATATAAGCTGATGCTACAAGACAGATTATTCTGATGCCAATTGAACTGGTTTCTGAGCTGCCATGTATTAGTTATCTGTATTAATTACGAATAAGCCATATAGTGTGACATTTCTATCCTGTATATACAGTATATCATGAGTTGGTCCCCAAGCTCAGTAAGTGAAAGCAGCACAGAGCATGTACAGTGAATCAGATGAAAAGAAGATGGGGAGCTACTGGGGCACCTTTGGAAACACAGACCTTTACTGCTAAATGTTTGTGGTTGCCTTGGGCTGGTACAGAAACCCAAAACATAATGTATAACATTTCTAGCCTACTTCTTTAGTTACCCTTTAGTTCACCATTACAAATGATAAAATATTGAAAAAGCTTGAAGGAAGGTACATTAATACCAAGGAGACACAATCAAAGGTGAAGTTCGCCTTCATGTTAACTTTTATTATGTTATAGCATGTCCTTTCTCAGCATCACCTCAACCAGTCTTCACTATTTAAAGTTTTTTTTTTTTTTTAATTATTGTCTTTCTCTTCTGCATCTTTATGACAAATGGGGACACTGACTCCCCATCAGCCAAAAAACTATTGCTCTGTGGGGGCTACAGTTACTTTACTTATCTTTCTATTAAGGTCTTCTCCTGTAAATCACACCATTGCCTGGTTGCTAGGGTAATTTTGAATCTAGCAACCCAATAGCTGCAGAACAAAAAGCTAAACAAGAAAAATACAAGATATATAGTCTCAAGATATCACAGTCTACATCACATCATAAGTTAATACAAAGGTGAACTACCCCGTTCTTATAGATATGTAACAAATGCCTGTCTTATGCCAGCAGAGATCTGCAATTAAAGTTTCCAGTACCTACAAATCTTCTAAAATAAAGTAATGTGAAAGGGAAGAATTTATGGTGTGCATGTTTCCAGAAAATATGCTTTAAAGGAAAACTATACCCCCCAAACAATGTAGGTCTCTATAAAAAGATATTGCATAAAACAACTCATACGTAAAACCCTGCTTCATGTAAATAAACCATTTTCATAATAATATACTTTTCTAGTAGTATGTGCCATTGGGTAATCATAAATAGAAAATTGCCATTTTAAAAAATAAGGGCCGCCCCCTGGGATCGTAGGATTCACTGTACTCTCAAACATACCAACAAACCATATATGTTAGGTCACATGAGCCAATTAATAGACAGAGTTGTGTCTTTTGCTTCCACACTTCTTCCTGTTACAGTTAGAGTTGTAGTATTTCTGATCAGGTGATCTCTGAGGCAACACAGATAGAGTCACGAAATGGTGGCTCAAGGCAAGAGATGTAAAAGGGCAAGATTTACTTAAATATATATTCCAGTTTGGTAAGATTCTTTTATATGTCATTTAATATGATATAAACCTGTTGCTTAAGTATTCATTTTGGGGGTATAGTTTTCCTTTAAAAAAAAAAAAAAAAAAGAATAACAGGAAAGATAAATTTAGAACACTGCAAAGTCATCCATCATTGTGTACTCTGATTTCCTTCTTCAAGGAAATGATCATGAAACGAGAAAGATTTTCCTCCTAGATTACCCACATTTTCACACACATCTATTACTACCCAGAGCCAAGCAAAGGAGCAAGGCTGAACGTTTCATCTCCCATTTATCCAACAGCAAAGGTACTGTCAGTCTGATCCATGTGAATACTGATAGCACTGAGGAATGATGGGTTCATCTGCATCATACTTACCCCCATATACACCTGTCTAAAATAGGAAAGTAACAGAGAGATGAACCACCATGGGATTTAGCTTTATTTTCGTACAGAAGGATGTAAAGCATCATTGTAGTCTGATTTATGAAGAACAAAAGTTGTTTTAACTCCTCATCCCCAAAAAGTAGGGATGCACCGAATCCAGGATTCGGTTCGGGATTCGGCCAGGATTCGGCCTTTTTCAGCAGGATTCGGATTCGGCCGAATCCTTCTGCCTGGCCAAACCGAATCCGAATCCTAATTTGCATATGCAAATTAGGGGCGGGAGGGAAATTGTGTGACTTTTTGTCAGAAAACAAGGAAGTAAAAAATGTTTTCCCCTTCCCACCCCTAATTTGCATATGCAAATTAGGGTTCGGATTCGGTTCGGTATTCGGCCGAATCTTTCGTGAAGGATTCGGGGGTTCGGCCGAATCCAAAAAAGTGGATTCGGTGCATCCCTACCAAAAAGTGAACCCCACCCACACACACAATCCCTGGCGGAAAAACTGCCAAGATGCCATTAAGTACAAGGTCATGTTCTATATTACAGAGAAAAAGAAAATCATTTAAAAATAAAATGTGAATTTTTTGCTGGAAATTGACTCTGTGGCAGATGGCCTTCTGTTAATTCTGAGCTTTCTGGAGATCAGATTTCTGGATAAGTGCTCCCTCAACTGTACAAGATTAATATTTTTATCTGTAGGAATGACTGGGGGGCAGGTCAATTTTTTGATATGCTTTCTCCCTAACAACCATTAATTGCCATAAGTATTAATTTATCCTATTTTTGTCAAAAAGTGATTTGCCTTATTAAATTAAATTCCTGTATATATATATATATATATATATATATATATATATATATATATATATATATATATATATATATATATATATATATATATATATATAAAATAAAAAAGATGAGCTGCTTCCTTTGCGGTCATTTATATAACAAAAGAAAAGAGCTGCTTCCTGTTCTGAAGAACAGGAAGTAAAATAAACAAAGGAGAAATAAATATTCCTATAACACATCCAACACACATTTACAACAGAAAATGCAGCCTTTAGTAACCATGACATGAACTGGATGTGCCCATGTCATGAAGCTACTGCACAACAGCACATGTACAGCATACCTCCCAAGATTTTGGAAATAGAAAGAGGGACAAAAAGATTTGGCGATCGGTGAAAACGTAGATGAAATTTTTGACCACGTAAATTTTTGTAGCCACACCTCCTAATTACCATGTTAATTTTACAAAATTTGGCAAGTTATGAAGGTTTGAACAAATTTCTGTGTTTTTTATGTGTTATTACAGTTTTGCTAATGAAGGTGAATTGCCCTTTAAGCTGCAAGTCAGTCTCCCCAAGAGACATCCTTATCTTAAATTGTTACTTTTGCTTCTCTGCTTATCTTAAATTGTTACAAATGCTTCTTTGCTGATCTTGAATTGTTACAATTGTTTCTTTGCTTATCTTAAATTGTTATAAAAAGTATCTAAGTGCACCTGGTGGCTGTTCCTTATGTAGCTGTGGCATTTTTGTAAGGTCTACAGTATACATATACATCTGCATTATCGCTGGTACATTTCCAATGACAAAGAGAATCAATAAAACCTGGGTTTAATCACTTTGTACCGACTATAGTAGGTAAAGGAGTCATTATCAGTAGCGTAACTAGGTGGGGGTGGGTCCTGGTGCGGGCCGTGCAGCCGGGCCCCCCCCTCCGTGCACGTTTATTTTGCGGCTGCAGCGCGCACAATCTGCTGGGGGTGGGGCACTGTGGTGGACCCTGGCCCAGTTGCACCCCCTTCTCCTCCCGGTAGTTACGCCACTGGTCATAATGGGGGCAATGCTGGTACGTCACAAATAAATATTACATATATACAGGGCCATGGAGGATCAAGGCCATTCTCAAGGGAATAGTCCCTAATGCAAATTAGTTTTGCACCTGGGCCAATACACCACCAATGAAAAGTAAACGCCAAACAATCCAAGCCATAGCCTTCATGATCAATTTAGCACTTTTTCTTAATTTGTCCTTTATAATTAAAAAATCTGCTTTAAATAAACTATATACCTAACTATTTGGTAGGGATTCACCGAATCCAGGATTCGGTTCAAGATTCAGCCTTATTCGGATTTGTCAGAATCCAAAAATTCAACTGACTTTCATCACACAAACAAGGAAGTTAATTTTTTGCGAGCAGCTCGCCCCCCTCCCCGCCAGTTTCCTCATTTATATATGCAAATTAGGATTCAGATTCAGTTCGGTATTTAGCTGAATTTTTCACAAAGGACTCGTGATTCATCCGAACCATCCCTAATATTTGGCATATAAAACAAGGGAACAGCTGGGTTCCTATACCCGTATGGTTATTATGTATTTTGACCTTGTAAAACACTTAAATTTTTACTATAAGGAAGAGTCATTTTGTGAGAGTATGTAAGTAAAAAAAAGTGTGAAACGCATAAGGCTATGTACACTTTAAGTGAATAAACTCTTCTGATTTCACCATGTCTTCTACGTAGAATTACATAAATGCCAGCTGAAGTTTTTTTGACTTTGACATAGCAACCCTTGCTGAAGACCTGGGGCATGTGCATCTGGACCCCATATTATAAGTGAGAAATATTTACCATCCTACATGCATTTCAACCTATGCCTTTTCTCTTTTAATATGGCAATACTATGCCACATGACAATAGAATTTGACATAGTCATGCCAAATTTAATTCACAGCCTGCACTTCAGGGGACACGGGCGTTCATTGCACATTGGCAGAGAACCTCTTACAACAGGAAAATAATGCAAAAACGATTGTATTTGAAAGTGGATTTACTAAACTAGTGAAAAAAATGTTATTTAGTGCATTTGATCGCTAATTGCATCCATGTAGACACAAAGGCGCAAATTCACTAAGCGCCGAAGCACCGAACGCTAGCGTTAATTTGCTAGCGTTTGGCATTTTCGCTACTGCGCAAATTCACTAACGAACGCTGGCGTATTTTTGCTAGTGTTACTTCGCATCCTTACGCCAGGCGAATTTTCGCTAGCGATGTAACTACGCAAATTCACTAACTTACGCAGTGTGCTGAACGCTACCTTTTACGCTAGACTTCCTTCGCCACCTCAGACCTGGCGAAGCGCAATAGAGTAGATAGAGATTGTTTAAAAAAAGTAAATTTTTTTTCTAAGTCCAAAAAAACGCTGGCGTGTTTTCTACATGATGGGTGATAGGCTGAAAAAGATCGAAAAATTTTTTGGGGCTCCCCTTCCTCCCCCCTACATTTCCTGACTCATGGCAACTTACCTAGACAGTGGGCACATCTGTAGGGCAAAATAAAATTTATATTTGCTGATTTGAAGGTTTTCTAGGCATTTGTAGTGCATATACGTGTTCCTCCATTGAAATTTGAATTTCGCGCCGTATGCAAATTAGTCTTCGCTAGCGTAACTTCGCTTTATATAGCGAATCAACGCTAGCGCAACTTCGCAACCTTACGCTACCCCTGTGCGCAACTTCGGATTTTAGTGAATTTGCGGAGCGCTGGCGAAACTATGCCTGGCGAAGTGCGGCGCAACTTCGCATCTTAGTGAATTTGCCCCAAAGTGGGACATGGGTATTCGCTTACAAGCCCTTTAATTGCATGTGATTCTACCTTTGTCATGAAATACTGGCTCGCTGGCAACTCTAAATTCAGAACGTGCAGGTGTAATGTACAACCAGGGCCCAGTACTTACTGCCTGCCTTGCACCTTGTTCATATTCAAATTCACAGCCATGTCATTTTTATCATCAAAGGTAAAAAAATGCCAAAGTCGCATCCACTGATTCAATTTGAATGATATCAATAAAGTCCAATACCATGTGGTGCAACTGTAGGGTATAGTCTCCTTCATAAGTAATCCTTAGTTTATCATAGTTTCATATGCTAAATGTTATAAAGCAGGATTATATAATTAGTGGACTTACAGTATAATGTCAACAGCCATCATGCAGACACACACACACTTTGGATATTTCTGCTATAAACTGGACACATAATAGACCCAAACTTCAATTTGTGCACCACAATACCCAGATTAAACATCTTCACTTTAAAGCATCTCCCAGCCACAGTGGGGAAACACGCACATGCAGGCATCTTTGATTTAAACTACAGTATTCATCACTTTCAAATATGCATCCTTTCCTAGAAGTTTGTCTGCTACGTTGCACAACTTATCCAGGCATGCCTGCCTCTATGGAAGGAGGCAGTATAAATCCAAGAAACACCGAATCATGAAGAAATAAACATATCTGTGACTCTTCAACCACAAGAATATGACGGTTGATAGAATTTTACAGGATAGTGTTATATATATTCAAATATAGTTTAATCGTCCCAGTGCTCAGCAACCATAAGGAACTCCGCTAAGTCCCCAATCATAGATGATAGTCCAAAAATTCGAAGCAGCACACGGTTTAGTAAATGCTAAAAAGTGTATTAAAAGAATCACATCATATATGTGATGTTTCTGGCAAGTCCCATGTGATAAAGGGCATGTGATTCGCCCGAAACATCGCATATATGACGTGATTATTTTAATTGACTTTTCAGCATTTACTAAACCGTATGCCGCTTCTGCTTCTTTGACTATTATATATATATGATGTCTTGATAAAGGTCCTCTGTGCAGGACTGAAACATCGACTTACACCATTAAAGCTTTGCTCATAAATTAAGTCCCATAAGTGCTCTGTGTTATTTATGCAGATAACCTCTGAGTTCCATGTCCTGTATACAAAGTATTTTATAATTGATGGTAACTAAGCTAGCACAACTTCCTGTTGGGTAGGTTTTTATGTTTTAATGTTCTTAGCAGACTTAAGGTATGGTGATTCAAATTACAAAGGACACCATATCAGGAAAATCCCCAGTTCCCAATCATTTCAGATAATGGATCTCATATCTTTAATATAATGTATAAGGGAAAGGTCACACCTGGAGTTTCTGGGAGATTTAGTCGCCTGGCGACTAATCGCCTCTTCTTTGGGGCGACTAAACTCCCTGAACGGCTTCCCCCTGTCTTCCGCCTGCTATAATGAAAAAACTGCGGCATGGCACTTGCAGCGCTTTGTTTTCCGAAGTCGCCCGAAGTTACCTCATGAGTTCGGAAAACGAAGTGCTGCGAGTGCCATGCTGCAGGAGTTTTTTTTTTTTCATTTTAGCAGGCGTAAGCCGTTCAAGGAGATTAATCGCCCCAAAGAAGAGGGGATTAGTCCTTACCCTAAAAATTTAAAGTAACCCATTTTGTGTGAGAAAAATCACACTTATCAGTTTGCTATGATACAACTGAAAAGATCCTTTAGCAAGGTTATCTTTCCCCTATATACCCATCTTGAGCCAAGGGCCGAACAATCGGATTGCAACAATGGGGATACAGGATGTCGGATCAAGGACCACATCAAAGAGCCACAAAAGTATTTTTAAATCTGCTAAACTGATATCTGGTTTTTCTCCAGATATTGGTCAGGCAGATACTATTGTAGGGCCCCACACACAGACATAAAAGCTTCCAACTTGGTCTGAAGGGGCAGAATCAGCCGCTTAGGGTACAACTAAACTAGCGTCTTCAACGCGATTCGGGCGGATCCGACGCAGTGCGCCAAAACGCAGGTGTCAAGTCGGATGTGACAGAAAATAAGGCAAGCTGTAGCAATGTCGGATGGTGTTGCAGTGTTCATCCGACGTGACACGATTGTCGGATCCAGACGCAGCGTGCAGTCGTGTCGCATCGGATGAACGCTGCGAGACCATCCTAAATTTGTATTTTTTACCTTATTTTCCGTCGATTTGATGCCTTCGTTTTGGCGCACCATGTCGGATCCACTGGGAATCGTGTTGAAGACGATCTGGTAGTTGTACCCTCAAGTACATGAGGCTACCTATAGATCCATTGGTAGGGTTACTGGAAATGTGTTTTCATTTGATGTGTTATCTCAGCCATCATTACAAAGCACAGCACCCCAGTAGCGGCCGATGTGTGAACCGACAGCTCTTTTTTAGGAACAGAAGTATCATAAGTATCCCATTTGATAATTAATGAGTGACTCAACCTTTGAGAGTACACGCTGATCAGTAACAGGTTAATGGCACAGGGTGAGTAAATAAAGGAGGAGAGGCCAGGCAAAGTAGCGATTTACGGTTTAGTAGGGAAATTGGCCCATTCAGTGTCAGCCACCTCAACCAACACGAGCGAGAAAGTGATTGTAGATATGTCAGTATTATGTGTCACAGAGTATCCCAGAAATAACCTAGCTGTTGCACTACAACTCCCAGAATCCACTGCCAGACAATGACAGGAGGGTTGCACGGTTACCTACCCCTTAAGCTGGCCATAGATGCAAAGATCCAATCGTACGAATCATCGTACTATCGGACTTTCCCATCTCCCGACCCGCCACTAACCATTCAGATCAAAGTCTTACCAGTCAGATTAGTTAAAGAACAGATCAGCAATGTTCTGCCCCTGACAGCAATCGTACGATAGTTATGTCCAACCAAAGCTAGTGACAGTCTCCCACTGAAAATCGTACGATCGGCAATACACGCAGAGATATTATCGGCAGCCGACAGAAATTTTCTAACCTGTCTGATCGACCAAACGACCGATCTCCGCCGGACGAAAAATGTCGGGACTCTCCACACACGGTTCGAAAATCGTACGAATCCTCGATTCGTACGATCAGATCTATGCGTCTATGGCCAGCTTTACACTGTGTTCCCAACCACCACAAAGCAAAAGCACAGGGGATAGTTCCTCAGTCAGATCAATCATTCATCTCATTGCACACGCCGACTTAAAGCAATATAGTTTCTTTAAACCAAAGGGGCTGCTAAGAATGGGGGGTTCATGGGAAATTTCTAATGACTTCAGCAGAAATTCTGCCATGAGAAAGGTTTGCATCCCCGGGCAACCGAACACCCAGTGACGTAGACTTCGATCTTAAGAGCAGTCAGAGTCAGGATAAAGTTTGTCACCACCTAATGAAGCCAGGGGGTGGGGGCAAACTTCCAGTCACAGAATGAATGCGCAAGAAACACGTGCAGTAATGTTTAAGGGGGCAGCTCCCACCTTCACCTTTCTTAGGCTGTCTTTCCCTCTCTCTTTTCTCCTTCTCTCCATTCTCCTCTCCCTACCCCCTCCAGACGCCATCTCTTCCCTCTATCTCTCGGTGACACAAGTGAATGTGGAAGTGAAAGAGAAGACTACATGTTAGCGGCCGATACTCCCCCCACCCCTGTGCAAGGCAATGGCCAGGTCCTTCTGCCGAACCTTCCTAGGTGGTGCAGGTACCATCAATGGGGAACACGGGGGGGGGGGGGAACTAAACATTCTGTGTTTTGTGACTGTGCTGCCTAGGGAAGGAAAGCAACGGGATAAAAGAAAAAGTGTTACGTACCCTGAAGGTGAAGTGCAGGAGGATCCAGGTCAGGCTGGGAGTAGCGGGGTATTTTGCAGGGTGTAAAAGACAAACACTAGGCAGGCAGTTTATGTTCCACTGAGCTCTCTTGTCTTTCTTTCTCTTTCTTTAGCAGGAAGGAAGATGGGAATGAGGCACGGCTGACGTGAATGGATGCAAAACAGCTCCTCCTAACCTAACCCTGCTTTCTCTGTGTCTGTGTGAGAGAGAGAGGGAAAGAACTGAAAGAGAGAGAGAAAAGCACCACCCAGCAGCCCTCTATCTATCTTTTGTTTTCTCACTTCCTCCCCTCCTCCACCAAGTTTTCTTTCTCTAACCAAAGACTGGGGATTTTTTTTTTCCCTTTGAAACTCTACTTGCCTCATTACAAGCAGAAGCCTTTTTTTTCTATTCTTTCTGTTTTCCTTCCTCCTTTTCTCTTCCCTCTTTTTCAGAGTTTTAATTGCAGCTTTTGTTTTAATGTTTAGGGTTTTTTTTTTTATGTAACCTGTTAATTTCTAGTCAGAACTTCCTTGACATCAGCCAGATATATTTCCTTTGTTTTGACAAGTGTAAGCTCAAGACAGGCGTAATCAGCATCTTGCAATTAATGGGTTAACTAAGCAGTTTACAAGAGGCTGTTTTTCCACTTTTTCATTCTAATATAAAATAGTGTAATCATTATAATAATTTTGGTTATATAGTGCCAACATGCTCTGCCATTCTTTACAGGTATAAGTCACATAATTGCCTGTCCTAGCACACCTTAGAATTTATTTTTCCCCTGACTCACCAATACACACAAGGTTGGCTTTCATTACAAGTCTATAAAGCTGCAGGTTTTTCATTAATGGTCACCTAACTTTAACTTGATATACCCACAGGCAGCTCAGAGGGTGTTACATTTGAACTTGTTTGAGTATGATCTCATGGAGTTGGAGATGAACATTTTCCTGTATTCATAGTTCCTGAACAAATTTTCTTGTTGGGGGCAACAAGAAAATACCCGTGCCATGTTATTGAAGGGAATACTCTACTACACCTCCATTCCTCATCCTTGCACCAAATTGTTAAATGAGGTGCATTTCTTTTGAGGGAACAATATGGCAGCCACATGAGATTAATTGTTAAATGAGACGGGGGTAAAAGAATAGCAACAGATTATCAGTGGGTCTCTGCAAATTATCTGGTTGTGTGTGCTGCTAATCTTCCCGTCCCATTGGGATGTGCACAGTATATGGCTCACAGAAGTGACTATTGCTAGAGACAGGAATCAGCAGCTAGCAGGACTTGATAGGGAACTGAATCGTGTCTGTGCTTGTGTGATTACAGGGCTGTGATTGGCTGTCCCCCTCCTACTGTGCTTCTGGCAGGGACCGTTAGGACACGCCCACCCCTCATTTAAAACATAGACAATAACCAGAGAACATCTATATGGAGCTCCAATAAAGGGGCTATTTTTAAAGGAGAAGGAAAGGCTTGCAGCACTTGGGGGTGCCAAATGTTAGGCACCCCAAGTGATTGTATTGACTTACCTGAAACCCCGGGCCGGTGCTCCTATCAGCAGAAAACTGCACCGGCCCGGGGTTATACCAGTGAGCACCACAGAGCGATCTTCTTCCATCTTCCTCCTTCATGCAGCTGCGCATGCGCAGTAGAATGAAAAGCCTAACTTTTACTAAAAAGTCGGCTATTTCGTTCAATTGCGCATGCGTTTACTCCAGGAAATTTGAAGACGGAAGTGGATTACCCCGGGCTGGTGCAGTTTTCTGCTGATAGGAGCACCAGCCTGGGGTTTCAGGTAAGTAACTATAATCACTTGGGGGTGCCTAACATTTGGCACCCCAAGTGCTGCAAGCTTTTCCTTCTTCTTCAAAGATAATATATTTTTTTAGCATGTAAAAGAAACACCATATATTACTCATAATTGCCTACAAATTTGGGATTTTTTTTCATTTATCATATATGTCTCTTTTAATGTCTACCCAAGAAATGAGAAGAGCCAAATAGAAGTACACACAATAACATTATTTTATTTATACAGCTATTCAAAGAAATTCTGTTTTCAGTAATTTCCTTTATAGTATAACCATGGATCTCAGATTCACTGTCTGTGGTTAGATTCCCAGGTTCCAGGATAGCAGATGCATGAGACATTCAAACTTGAGGATTGTGACATATGTAGCAATCCCCCGATGCCCTCATTGTCCTTTATGGGAATCGCATGAAAAAGTTGGTGTGGTGTGGGGAGACACAGAGAAGTAAGAATCTCCACCCAATGGGGTATATATATATATATATATATATATATATATATATATATATATAATTTTTTTTTTTTTTTTTTTTTCATTAGTCCAACCGAAACTTGTCTTGATTATACCCTTAAAGCAATTTTTCCTATGGTACAAATGTGGTAAAATTCCTGTGAAAACTTGAGCAAATTCTCACCGGGCTTAAAAGGGCTATGGCATGCTTGAGTGTATTGACCACCTCTATTTGTAGTGGCAATCAAAATGTTGTTGCTTATTGGCAAGTTTTCAAGTACTAATAGTGAGTGCCAAGGAACATGTGGTCCTTCCCATTCAAGTTAATGGGAAGTAATGTGAGTGGCCAGGGTTTTGGTCACCACAAAAAGCAACAATCAGAATAACACGTGTTATAGCTAACCTCTGGCTGCTTAGCTTGTTGATAGACTTAAGCTTTGTTTTCTGTAGTTCAGCAGTGGGTGTCTCACCATAATTCACCATCATTTATTAAAGGGGTAGTTCACCTCAAAAAACACAAATAATAAAAAAATTAAAACCAATTGCAAATTGTCTCAGGATATCACTCTCTATATCATACTATTAGGCTGTATTAGCCTGCACTTTTGGTTGGGGATAATATATTTTGCCAACAGGTGCCATTTAAGATGGGATTCCAGGAGTATTCAGTAGAGAGAATAAAAGCTCTCTTCCCAATGTTCACCCAAGCAATGCTCCATATTGCTCCAGACAGTGCTATAGTTTGGGAACTAGTCTAAATGGTTCAATATGCCATAACTGATATATTTTATATTGTACTGTATGTGTCTTTTAAAGGCTGTGTGGTGCAACATTCAGTTCACTACTTTTATTCTGGTCTGACAACTGAGTTCTAGGAAGACATGAATGTACTCACTATTATCTTTACTCGTACTGCAAAAGATTCATAAAATATTCATAACGCAGCAATATCTTTGTATCTAATGATCTATCATCTATGTTGTACCACTTGCTTACATGTTTCAATGTATTTTGTTACATTCACAAAAAACAAAATATGTTTGCATAAGGTAACTAAAATGTTGTCGGTTGTTCACTGGGAAAAGCAGTTTCATATTCATTTTGGCAGAATAAGCGTTCTGACTAAAAAAAAAAAAAGTACATTTCACAGCAGTACATTTATAAGAAATGCCTTTTGAAAACAGCATATGGATTTTTCAGATATTTAATTTAAAATATATTCTGGTTATACCTGTTTTCATAAATTTGTCTTTTCCCTGACATTTTCGCTATTAATTGTCAGTTAATGAGTGCATCATATATTATCTACTAGGGACATTCCTTCTCTACATATTAGTCATGCATGTTACTAGAAACTGCCATACTTTGGCTGTGATACACTCCATAGATTTATTTTAGTATAAATAATGTTTGATCACTAAGGTTGCTGTTTAATTGCACAGAGAATGCTTCTGTTAGCTATTTATATAGCATCAACATATTCTGCAGTTCTTATAGACATTATACGTCCTCAGTACTTACACCAGTGAAGCTTACAATCTAAGGCTCTGAGGCTCATATCACATTCACACACATTAGGTTCAGTTTACTCAGGCACCAATTAATGTTTTTGGAGTCTGGGAAGAAACCCAAAAACCTAAAGAAAGGGTTGATCCCCTAAAGCTTGTGCAACATTTTGCTGAATAAATTATCTAAAGGCATTGCCGAATTTATTGGTGTGCTTCCTGCTGGAAATCGAATATAGTGACTGGTTTGGAGGTAGCCTGAGGAGCTGAATGCACCCACATGAAGTAAGTGGTGTGCTGAAGAATTGTATATTGATAAGAAACCCAGACAAGCACAGGGAGAACATACAACTCCTTGCAGATAATGCCCTAGCTAGGTTTTCTTCATGTACTTTAAGGACTTGTTTGAAAATCAGATGATTTTGTAGGTCACATTCATATAAACATATAGAACATTTTTAAAAGGTTCACAAACGTAATCACCACTGTACATAAATAAAATTCAACAAACTGTTTGCAGTACTTTGTTATGCCTAATAAATGGCAAGTTGAAAAAAAAAACAAAGGATCCTACCATTAAAATTCCTTAGAAAAATCTGCATATACCTGTATTAGAAAAAGTTAAAAACCACACAAACAACTTGTGACATTTCTGGCCTCGTGCATCATCATGTTAATAAATGGATGTGAGGAATTTGAGTGCCAGTGTCCTTTTATATTATATATTGATACTGTGCAGTTTATGTGACCAAATTCGTTAATTCCCTACTGGTTTAGAAAATCCTAGTAACTATAACCTGTTCCATAGGTGTGGGATGGGGGTTCAGAAGGATGTGAGGATCTCCAATAATCAAGAAGCAAATGTAAAAAGTAGAAAAATGTATTAGGCCATAAGACCTAACGCGTTTCGTGCCTATTGGGGCATTTACTCATAGGCCTATGAGTAAGCCTATGAGTAAGTGCCCCAATAGGCACGAAACGCGTTAGGTCTTATGGCCTAATTTCTACTTTTTACATTTGCTTCTTGATTATTGGAGATCCTCACATTCTTTTGGATACAGTGTTTTTGGACTTTGCACCTTGGGACTGAGGTGAACTGTGAGTGTATTCTCCTTTATTATCTCTATTATAACTTTGCAATTTTGATTTAACATTTTTTGAGTGGTACCACAGATAATGGTAATTGTAATGTGGCAGTAGCACAAACCCTGTTTCTGTGGGATGGGGGTTCCTGTCTTTGGTTATAGAAGGATAGGGAACAGACTGCTTACCCTCTTTTGGACTCCACTCCAGGTGAATGTACTGGGAAATCTGAAGCATAGGGCCCAGTAAGATGTTTAGTTCCCTTAGCACTGGCATAACTACCATAAAGCAGATCCCATGTCCCCACAGGTGTCCTGGACCATGGGGTCTGCAGTATGGTAGTGCTGTTCCCTGTTCAGTGGCTAAGTGAAGCTGGGAAAAGCTGTGAATTAGGTGTACACTAAAGGTGGCCATACACGGATAGATCCGCTCGTTTGGCGATGTCGCCAAACGAGCGGATCTCCCTCCGATATGCCCACCTTCAAGGTGGGCAATATCGGGCAGATCCGATCGTGGGCCCTAGAGCCCAACGATCGGATCCTAGCTCTCACAAACGGGCGGTCGGATCGCGGGACCGCATCAACGAACAGATGCGGCCGCGATCCGACGGGATTTTTAACCCCATCCGATCGAGATCTGGCCGACTTTCGGCCAGATCTCGATCGGGGAAGCCCGTCGGGGGCCCCCATACACGGGCCAATAAGCTGCCGACACGGTCTTTCGGCAGCTTTTATCGGCCCGTGTATGGCCACCATAAGAATAGCAGATCCTGTAACAGCAACATGTTAGGAATGGTAAGAAACTGAGGGTAGCTAGAAGGAGCAGTTTTATGCTTGACCAAGGAGATCTAGTGTTGGTTAGTTCCTCAGGAGATACTCACCAAGTGTAGGTACTGTGTAGGGAATTCTGTGGGTAAATTCTTGGAGAACCCTTGAGGCAGGCCGCGACAATGAGAGCAAAACCAGATCTGGGCCAAATGTACTGGTGCCCAAGGCAAGTACCTCTTGTTCCAGCTCCCATTCACTCGCTACAACAGCCCCCCTTCTACTCGTGAAGAGAAAGGTACAGTTCAGCCTCCTCTGACCCCTACTCCATCTGTTGCAAGGGCTTATCTAAGGGTTGTAAATGTAACAGAATATTACAAAGAGGTAAAAAATATTACAAAGGGCTGTAATAAGGGTTGTAAATATAACAGAGCTTAGCCTGAGAGCAGTTGTATTTATGCAGTACAGCCAAGGAAGGGTTAAATATAAACAGCAAAAGAACATACATGGAAGGCTATACAGAACGCAGAGGTGGTGATATTTAATGTTTCTCCTCCTTAATGCCTAAGTAATAGTAAAAATTAATATTTACTTCTAATGTGAGTCCATATTTGAAGTTAGGTACTCCACCTTGTTGGACTATAAGGTTTCATACAGCTTACTGGATATTGGGGTAACTTCTTCTATGAGGGATTTTCAATGTGCAGCTGTATAAATTAAAACAAAACTGTCCCACTGAAAATAGTTGGCAATACATGCAGAGAAATTATCGGCAGCCGACTGAAATCTTTTAACCTGTCCCGACCGATCTCCGCAGGACGAAAAATGTCGGGACTCTCCACACATAGTCCGAAAATTGTACGAATCCTCGATTTGTATGATCGGATCTTAGTGTCTATGGCCAGCTTTATTCCACATAATATGATTTAATAGCAGTGATGTAGTCTGCCAGAGGAACCTGTAAGCTGCAGTTTAGCAACAGCTATGGTGCTGCAGGTTGGACTCCTTGGTCTTGCTTTTTATGGAAATATTTGGCTTACATAAATAATAGCGAGTGATGTAACTTTCTATAGTACTAATTATCAGACAATGAGAGCTTATTATAACAATATTATTGTATAACTAGCAGAGATAATACAAGAGATCCAATGGTAATCCGATCTGTTTTAAATTAACTTCCATACCAACTTAAAGGGGTTGTTCACCTTCCAAACACTTTTTTCAGATTGTTCACCATAAACACATACTTTTTTCAGTTGCTTTCCATCTTTTATTTTTTACTGTTATTTTTCAAGTTTAAAGTTTAATGTTTCTGTCTCTAGTGATTCAGTCTGGTAGCTCAGTGATCCAGGAGCATTCTGAACTGTTGCAATTTGCTACAATTAGTTGACACAATTAGCTGATACATTTCTCAGCAGTATCTGTGGAATATCAGCAACTATTGTATCAATTTTAACAGCTGCCTTTAATGAAGCTCAGGGATTCTGTTCCGCAAGGACAAAGATAACAAATGTATTAACTAAATATATCAATTAAACTGTCATGGAAAAACATGTTTTTTCAAAACACATCAGTTAATAGCGCTACTCTGCACTAATTCATTTCTCAAAAGAGCAAACTAGTAAATTTTGAAATCTGACATTTTATCAGTTTCCCAGCTGCCCCAATCATGTGACTTGTGCCTGCACTTTAGGATGGAACTTCTTTATGGCAGGCTGTTATTTCTCTTACTAAATGTAACTGAATCAGTCTCAGTGGGACTTGGCTTTTACTATTAAAGGAATAGTAACGTCAAAAAATAAAATTGTTTTAAAGTAATGAAAATATAATGCAGTGTTGCCCTGCACTGGCAAAACTGCTGTGTTTTCTTAAGAAACACTACTATTGTTTATATAAATAAGCTGCTGTGTAGCAATGGGGGCAGCCATTCAAAGGAGTAAAAGCTCAAGTTACACAGCAGATAGCAGATAAGCTCTGTCTGTCTAATGGTGTTATCTGTTATCCATTAGTTAACATGTGCCATATAGCCGTTTTTCAATTTCCGCCATTGCTCCACAGCAGCTTGTTTATATGAACTATAGTAGTGTTTCTGAAGCAAACAGATCAGTTTTATCAGTGCAGGGCAACATTACATGATATTTTCATTACTTTAAAGTACTTTCATTTTTTGGTGTTACTGTTCCTTTAAATGCTGTTCTTAGATCTACCAGGCAGCTGTTATCTTGTGTTAGGGAGCTGCTATCTCGTTACCTTCCCATTGTTCTGTTGTTAGGCTGCTGTGGGGGGGGGGTGATATCACTCCAACTTGCAGTACAGCAGTAAAGAGTGACTGAAGTTTATCAGAGCACAAGTCACATGACTGGGGCAGCTGGGAAATTGACAAAATGTCTAGCCCCGTGTCAGATTTCAAAATTGAATATAACAAAATCTGTTTGCTCTTTTGAGAAACGAATTTCAGTGCAGAATTCCGATGCATGTGTGCACTCTGATAAACTTCAATCACTGTTTACTGCTGCACTACAAGTTGGAGTGATGTCACCCCCCCTACAGCCTAAAAACAGAATCATAGGGAGGTAACCAGATAACAGCTCCATGACTTCTGCATTACTAAAAATGCTTGTTGTAGAAATGAGAACAGCAAAAAATCCAAGTTCAGCTAACCCAAGACTTGCCTCCTTCCATTACATGGAGTAAGAAAAACAATAGCTTATCTGAAAGCAGTTCACTTGTGGAAGTGCTGGCTCTTTCTGAAAGCACAGGATCAGGCATTATGACCTGAGAAGGCTCTACACACCAATATTACAGCTAAAAATACAAGTATTGGGTCAAGAATAACATTTTAAATAGCAGAAGGAATTGCTTGCAATGTACACAGTGTAATTTAGTAATAAAAACTATACCATAAAAAATCATTTACATATGATGATGATGATGATGATGATGATGAATCCATCAGGATAATTAATTTATTATGCACCCTCCCACTGTATAAGTAAATTGGACCCTGAGAAAGTTATTAAAACCTTTAAAATTGTTGTGTAAAAAATTCACCAAGTTGAGCTAGGGCACAGTACAGGTATGGGATCCGTATCTGGAAACCCGTTATTCAGAAAGTTCTGAATTACAGAAAGGCCTTCTCCCATAGACTCCATTATAATCAAATAATCAAAATCTTTTAAAATTATTTCCTTTTTCTCTGTAATAATAAAACAGTACCTTTTAAGTGATCCTTTTATGTAATTAGAAACAGAACTAGCCTATTGGGTTTATTTAATGTTTACATAATTTTCTAGTCTTAAGGTATTAAGATCCAAATTACGGAAAGATCCATTATCCAGAAAATCCTTGTCCTGAGCATTCTGGATAACAGGTCCCATACCTGTACATACAAAAGTATGTAACAAGTGAAACGGAACACAGAGAGAAGTTATAGCAATGATATCACTTTAAACCGTGAAACACCTTTCCAGATATGTGAAAAAAGTATAAAACGGCCATATATCAAAATACTTATTGTGAACTCAAAAATAGGTGACCGCAGGTTAATCCAAGGGTACGGGAAGATGGAGGCCCTGTCTATATATAAAGACTACCCACTGCCCCCAATGTGCTTACAACCCACCCCCATTTTGTCTGGCTAAACAACCATGCGGTACCAATTTACATATATATAAATATATATAAACTGCCAAAAAAAGGAAAAAATATCCAAATAATTTTAAAGCAAGTTTAAAGCTGCCAAAAGTTTTTTTGCCCTTTCTCAAACAAAAAGTAAAAAATTGTGTAGGCTAGGCAACTGCCTGATGTGTGTGTTCCACCAGTGATTTTTTTAACATCACAATTTTAAAGATTTTATTAAAAGTTACATTTTAAGTTTCTCAGGATCTGATTTACTCATACAGTGGTAGGGTGTGTAATAACTGAATTATGTTGATGGTTTCTGTTTCCATCATCATATTTACATTTAATTGTTGATTCGGATGCACGCCACTATGACACACTATTGAAATACAGTCTGGTGCAGAAATTCATTTGCAATTCACTATAAAAATCATGACAGAATCCAGTAGCATAACTAAGTGTTACTGGGCCCCACAGCAAATTAATTTTATGGCCCCCAACATATCCAGAGATTGCTCATTAATTAGGGCCACCAGGGCCGCCATTAGAAATCACGGGGCCCCGTACAACAAAATTTTTGGGGCCCCCCTGGGCCCCGCCCACTCTGACGACCAAGCTCCACCCCATATCCCGCCTACTCCACATCGCAGTTAAAAGACCACAGAAAAGTAACCCCCCCACACAAGTTGTAAAAAGCTATTGATGGTCAGGGCCCCCTTATAAAAAATTGGGGCCCCAAAAAAAAAAAATTAAAATTTTTTTTAAAAAAAACATTGATGGCAGGGGCCCCCTTATAAGTTAAAAAAAACTTGGGGCCCCAACAAAAAAAATGTAAAAAAACTAAAAAATAAACAAACATTGGTGGCAGGGGCCCCCTTATAAGTTAAAACAAATTGGGGCCCCAAAAAAAAATTTGAAAAAAAATTAATTTTTTTTTGAAAAAAAAAAAAACATTGGTGGCAGGGGCCCCCTTACAAGTTAAAAAAAACTTGGGGCCCCAACAAAAAAAAAATGTAAAAAAACTAAAAAATAAACAAACATTGGTGGCAGGGGCCCCCTTATAAGTTAAAACAAATTGGGGCCCCAAAAAAAAAATTTGAAAAAATTTTTTTTTTTTTGAAAAAAAAAAAAACATTGGTGGCAGGGGCCCCCTTACAAGTTAAAAACAAATTGGGGCCCCAAAAAAAAATTTGAAAAAAAAAAAAACATTGGCGGCAGGGGCCCCCTTATAAGTTAAAAACAAATTGGGGCCCCAAAAAAAAATGTAGAAAAACTAAAAAGTAAACAAACATTGGTGGCAGGGGCCCCCTTATAAGTTAAAACAAATTGGGGCCCCAAAAAAAAATTTGAAAAAAAAAAAAAAACATTGGTGGCAGGGGCCCCCTTACAAGTTAAAAACAAATTGGGGCCCCAAAAAAAAATTTGGAAAAAAAAAAAAAACATTGGCGGCAGGGGCCCCCTTATAAGTTAAAAACAAATTGGGGCCCCAAAAAAAAATTTGAAAAAAAAATAATTTTTTTTTGAAAAAAAAAAAAAAACTGGTGGCAGGGGCCCCCTTACAAGTTAAAAAAATTTGGGGCCACCAAAAAGAAAATTAATTTTTTTTTTAAAAAACAAACAAACAAAAAAATACAATGGTGGCAAGGGGCCCCTTACGAGTTAAAAAAAAAAATTGGGGCCCCAAAGAAAAAGTTTTAAAAAAAAGATTGGTGGCAGGGGCCTATAGAATATTAAAATAATACATTGGTGGCCAGGGGATTAAAAAAAAAAAAAAACACAAACTGGTGTTCAGTAGAATTGAACTCACGGCTTCAGTACTTCAACTTCGCCTCCTTTCGTGATTTCGGGTCTTTTCACCGCTTCAGGACTTCAATTTCGGCTGTTTTCGTGACTTCGGGTCTTTGCGCTGCTTCAGGACAGCGGGACTTCGGCTTTTTCCGTGACTTCGGGTCTTTTCGGCGCATCGGCTTCGGCTTTTCGGCACTTCCGCATTCGGCACGCGAGAGGCAAGACGTACGGCTCGGGCGCTCGTAAGGGGGGCCCGGATCTTCAAAAAATGCAGCGCTGCCAGCCCCCCTTCATGCCCGGGCCCGGTACGCTTGTCCCCCCTGATGGCGGCCCTGAGGGCCACGTGGGGCCCCTATATCTGTTGGGCCCCCCTGCAGTCGCAGAGTCTGCTTCCTCTGTAGTTATGCCCCTAACAGAATTCCTTTAATTCCTTTCAATTTTCATCTTCTTATGCCTTTCTTAAATAGCGTGGGGGGATCACCAACTCTATAAGCTGTTCTAAATTGATTCATTAATTGATAGAGTTCTTATTTTGGCTCTGCTGAGCAGAATCCCTAAGTTTCATTAAAGGCAGCTGTTATCATTGATTAAACAATGTCAGTTAAAAAATACTTTATTTCTGGTGAACATTTGAAAAACAACTGAAATGAAACAAAGGGGTTTGTAAGGTAAACAACCCCTTTAAAGTGATATTTTGGAGCACAATGTTTTCTTCTTTTGCGCTCAAAGGTGATGTTCTAGATCAGGCCATAGGCCTTATTTATTACAGCCTTTTAGGCCTCATTTATTACAGCACATAGGCCTCATTTATTACAGCACATAGGCCTCATTTTTTACAGCCAATAAGCCTCATTTATTACAGCCCATGGGCCTCATTTATTACAACCCAGGTGCAAGTGCAAACAAGAGAGCAAACTGCAAAGTAGAGGAGATTTATAAAGTATAGACTGGGAACACAATTGTACATACTTAAAACTAAATTTATGTTGCTTATTAATAAAAAGGAGGACCCCAAAAATGATCAGTGTTGAACATTTTCTGGCACTCATCCACAAGCACTAGCTCTGTCCCACCCTCAAAGTTATCTGCTTAGTGGGTGGTATAGGAGAAACTACGTTCTTGATGTGAACCAAGTTCAGCCTTGTGATAATTGAGAATTTTGTAAAAAAAATATTTTTTCATAAAAGTAATTTACTGATTTACATCATCTAAGATGGTGTTAGATGGAGAATTCTCATCAGTTTACATTATTTTGTTAAATGTCTACAACTATTTGTACAACTTTTTGTCGTTGAAGAGGGTTTCCTTGGCCTTAGATAATAAACCTAAATGGACAGCCAGTGCACGTGAGTAGACTGGATTATGAGACAACAGCACTTACATCTCAATATAAATTTTGAGTGTTTTTAAAAACTTTACATAATTTGTTAATCCTTGCTCTTCTTTCTTACAAGTCACTCCTAAGGGAATCGTTCTGGATGACTTTTGTCGATGTTCTTCTATGAAAAGCACAGGGTAAGTAAATTAGTGTTTCAACATATTGCAATTGTTTGTTTCTTTTTTTTTTTTTTTTTTTTTTGCAAACCCTTATAGTACTTAAGCTGTATCATGACTAGCTAAATCTCTCTTTAAATATTTTATTTTTTTTCAATTATAGGCCTGGTATTTTACATTTGAGAACATTTTTCCTTTTAAGGTTCCAACCACAGTGTGGTGATTTTACTGTAATTTATAAACCTTTTTTTATTTTTTACTATTTTTATTTTATAGTTCCAAATGTAATCTTCATATTTGTATCACTCTCAGATTCATTAATCTCTCTTTCTCCATCTCTTTTAGTAACCCATTTTCAAACACAATACTCTTTCCAAAATGTATTTTTATTTTCCAGAATCTCATCTGTATACATTCTTTATCCTTTCATAATCCATCTCTTGAAATAGTTGCTAGCCATTCCTAAATTGGAGCAAATTCACTGGCTCATGTTTTCATGAGAATGTTTTTAACATTAATCTATATTGTAAGGTTCAGTGAGAAGAAGCCAATCCTACGTTACAGCACTTTCATTGCAGCTGCCACAGTTCTGGGGTGGAGCCCACCCCATAACCATCTACTCCAATATTAGCCAACACTGGGCATCATGCGCCTAATTTGTCAAAATGGCCACAACGTCACATGCATTTGATCACAAAACGGACACATTTGCTCTGAATATTTCCACCGTATGCCTGGCATCAGTTCAGGTGTTGAGAGCACAAATGACATCTGCATATGATTCCAGGAATGACAGTTTGGCGTTGAGCACAACTACACAGAAGTGCAAAGAGCATGTTTAAACACAATCACCTTTAACAAAAGGGATTTTGGTCGCAATTCACTGCAAAGGGAAATCTCAAGTAGGCCATTGTGTCTGTGGGCGGAAATGAGCTCTCATGTTTTATAGCTATGTTATGTAGAACAGCACTTACAGTGATGATCTTTGAAAACTTTTTATGAGCATAAAGAAGACTTCTGTGCGGAGGGTGGGGATGTAGTCATCTCTAACACAACCAAAGCAGCAGAAAATGGTCTTGCAGGCATGTGTGGCCTTCGTACACAATAGAAAGATAAACAGACAGAGAAGTTTAGAGACAGAAAAATAGCTATAGGCAGGGAAATTAAAATTAGTAAGGGATTGGAGATGCCCGAGGGAATACAATGTCTTATAGCTATGCTATGTAGCACTTAGATAATTATCTTTAAAAGCCTTCAGGGGGAATAAAGAGTACTCCCAGCAATGGCTAAGAAACCAGCTGACCATTGCTCAGCTACAGACTATCCTTAGCTCAACACCCACCACATCCTCTACAATTAATAATTACATGACATAGGGGCTTATTTATTAAACCTCAAATTTTTCTACTCGAGTTTATAAGGTAAAAAATTTGAATTTTTCGAGAATATAAAACTAACATTTTTCAAGATTTATTATACTCCGAAGCTGCTAAAAATCTGAAACTGAAAATACTTTAGCTAAATCCTGAAGTCAGGTAAAAGTCACTTGCAGGTGGTCCCTTTTACAATTGGTAGATGTTTTTTGCCTTCATGATGTTCGAACGTTTTGGCCTGTTCAACGTTGGTTTCTGTTCAATAATTGGAAAAAACAGTTTTTTATTATTAAACAATGGGAAAAATGTGAGTTTTAATAAATAGCCGCAGGATGTGTCTCTGGTTTGGAATTAGGAGGAATAAGTTATAACCATGAGTTTAAATGAGAAAAGATATTTGAAAAACACATTCTCCTTTCATAATTGCTCTACATAGGTAAAGTGGTCATATCCAGTGATGGTTTCAATTAAAAACTATGAGCTGTTTAACCCAACTAATATAAAAGCATCAAATAATCATTTATTTAAAAAGTAGGTAGAATACATTAAATAGTTTTAGTTCGATTGAAGAAGGACCATTATAGAATTTGTATGCACCTCTTGGACCTTTTCTAATTGTACCGTGTTCAGCTGTACCTATATTTTGAATTTAGAAATCCAAAAGTATTAGACTATTTCAAATTGTTTCCCTCACCAGAGATACAAGCTAAAAGAGCCAACACTATCATGCCCCAGATTGCTCATTATATATTTTCATGTTGCATGGTATTGCCACATGTTTTGATGGAGAACACAGTCTTGGTATGATTGATACCAAGACTGATACTACAACATTTTACAGCATTTGTAACTAAAATATATAGAAAGAGTGCATGAAGTAAAAAATAAAGAAAGCAGATTGTGTAGACTACAAGCCAGCTCTTTGGTATCTCTTACTGGATACAATGGTGATATGGGTTTCAGAATTAAATCTCTCACCATATGGACATTGAGTAATTGTGTGAGTATGCTTTCCACTGCTTCTGTCAGTGTCTAGAGATTATTAGCGTTAAAGGAGAACCCAACCCGTAAAACCCTACCCCCTACCCTACGTAGATATTTAGAGAAATTATAAAGACCATAAATTAATTATAGCAACTCACTGTGCTTTTATGAAGAATCAGTCGTGCCAAATTAATGTGATTTCTTTAAAGAAGTAATTGAAAAACTGAATTGGAATCAGGCAGTAAATGTAACATATTTAGATTTTGCCAAAGGTTTTGATAACAATTTCACAATGAGAACTATTGTATAAAATTAGGGCAGTAGGACAGATTAGGTGGTAAGGTTTGCCTTGGGTAGAAAACACTCTGTAAAAGTAATTTCTTTACATAAATTCTACAACACAATTTCTTCAAATGGATAACATTTTTTTGGGTAAAAATAGGCAGTTAAAGGGGATGTATAACTACAAACAAAAACAAATAAAAAAATATTCTTTGTTGTGCATTCTGGTTGTACTAGGGTAATCTAAATAAATGTTATCAACCTCCTTACGAGTACTCCTTCCTCCTTAGCAGTACTACTAATGGATAGACTAGGCAAGGACACTTTATCATATGTGCTAATAGCAAATCCATACTAAAAGCAAGCCCATTCTTATGATGTAATTGTGGCCAGTGTCAGTTGGTAGGTTACTTCTACCTGTTGTAAGAATTTAAGCTTTGTATCCTTTGATTATTAGAAACTAGAGGTTGGTATACACTTGCACCTGCAAGTGCACTACCAAAACAATAGTGGGGAAGTGCTGAGTATTTTAAGCTTTCTCGTGAACATTTACCAACTCGATTATCAGTCCCTACTGGCCACTTAAAACTGACCAATTATGGTATTAAAAAGCAATACGAATTAATATGGATTATTTTCCCATGATCCCAGTGGAATTATGGTCACCGGTGAGAGATGAGCCTGAAAAAATTGCAGCTATTACATCAAAACAAATGCAGCTGTGCTTGTACTTCAATGTGAATCTGATGCAATTGCCCTGAACAAAATCTGGTTGGTGTTATGTCCAGCATGAGAGTTACATGAGCACCATGTGCTGCAGAACAGGAGGCAAAGGAAAGCAAAAGTGCAGAGTACACACATATGGAAGTGCAAGGAGTGCATGTAGTTGCACGTACCTTTAATCAATGGAATTTTTGGGGCCAAGGCCCAAGGTAATTACAACAAATACTGTATGTCCCAGATACCTTTTATAGTAAAGCAAGGCTACTCCCATGTCTGTTTAATTCTTAGTTTAAAGGATGATTAGTAAAAAAGCTTCCCATTGCAGCAATTCTATTACAGTCTGTTGATGAGAATTCAGATCTACTCATCAGAACTGCTTCAATTAATGTAAAATGCTTTTTTTAACAGATAGAGGCTGTTTTTCTTTTACAGAATTTACTCCACACCCAGCAAATTTGCTTCTGCATGTCTTTCGTAAATCACAATAAATAAAAACATAGATTTCATCTCACCAGAACAGACTCGGAATGACTGAGTGAAATGGCCTATATAGCATGCACATTAAATAAAGGCTGTCTGGTATATTACTAGATACACACATTATTACGCCTGCACACAGTTTACAAGCAGTAAATTATGACAGTATCTTTAACATGCAATAAACTCAATTTCATTTTAGTATTGGAAAGAGACAATGGTGCTAATGAATTTGACATGTTTTATCAATTCCTTTTAATAAAGGAAAAAAATTACACAAATGAGACATATAGGTTGCTTTCAGTGCCATAAAAGTTCAGTAAATAAAACATACCTGCTTACATTATTCTGGACTGGCACATGTCTGCAAAAGCAAAATAATATAATATATTAACAGTGCCCCTAAAGGGCAAAATATATTAATACATGTGAAGGCTGCTAGCTTTATTTATAATTTTTAAATTAAGTATTTCTGGGGGTTGGAAAAAAAAAAAGTCATACCCAAAATTGAACCTCCAAACTAGCTCACATTTCTACTATATTTGCAATAGTTCATTTGTTGTTCATCTAGTGTTTTGTCAGCAGCCAGACCAAAGTTTCTAAGGGCAGTCTAATGAACAAGGGTGGAGTAGTCCATTGTTAGGCACAGAATAGGACCCTGCTTGCATGCAACAGCTCTTTTCTATACACCTTTTGTGTGCACTGAACTGCGGATTGAGTTATGCTGCAAGTTCACAATGTGCTCTCATGAGAGGAGCCAGACTTGCTGTGAGACTTCTCCATTTACAGCGGCAGAAGTGAACCTGGAGCATATATTCAGTAACAAAAAATGGGCAACGGCTATTTATGCATGAGCAAATATATATTGTTGTATAGTAAGTTCCAGTGTGATTGTCTGGCTGCAGTTTGTACAATACAAGAAAATAAAGAGCCACGGAACAGCTATTAAAAATAGTTGTATGAAAGAGAGGTTATTCTTAGTATCACACAAAAGGCAAACATTCCAATCATAAGTATTTGTAAGCCTGTTAATTAAATGTGAATGTCACCTGACCGGCAATAGAATGCACAGCCCTTATAAAAAATGTACAAGACTTGAAAATGCAGTGCAAACATTATTCATTTGCTGAACATAGACTCTCTTCAATACATCAGATGGCATTTTACAGAAAAAGGCATATATTTATAAATGCATGCCTCTGCTTACATATATTAATATATATGTATTCTGCATCTTAAATCACCTCTAGTAATGTGGTGAAAACACGTCTAGGTAACACATAGAGCCATCTCACTAAAGAGCCAGGGGATGCACCAATTTTTCACAGAGTGCACTGGGCACCTCTGCTGTTTTTCTGTCCTGAACCAAGCCCTTTTGGAATAAAGGCCTTTTAAGAATATATCTCATGTGTGGTGCTGTCTATTCATCGATTTTGTCTACTGAACAGGTGGAAGTGGCCACTTGAGACTTGCACCCTCATCTAACATACCCTAAGGGTGAGTGCTGATTTCTAATCTAGATTACCTCTGAAGGTTTCTTTGCAGGGGCCCTGGCACACTCTAGTTACACCACTGCTTTCTACCACCATTTTTCAAATGAGCACAGTGATAAAGAACCCCATGTACCAAAAGCCTATAGAGGGTTTAAGGGCAGTGGCACATAGGACATTTTTGTTGCCCTGTTATATTATGTAATAATATGAAAATGCATAAGGAAACAGTTGTGCGTTGGCTAATTTGCATATCGCGGGAAGTTAAAGTTGAATGGACGTATATGTTGCAAAGAATACAAATACAACGCTAGTGTCCATCTCCTTCGCTAGCGAAGTGACACCTCGGTATAGTTATGAAACTACGTCACACTGGCAAATTTTTGCTAGCGTTAGTCACTTTGCCTTTAGGGAATCTGCCCCTATATGTAGATTAATATTTTGAAAAGAAAATTTTTAGTGTCAGTATCACTTTAAGAAAAAAACAGTGGCGTTTCACGGGCTGCTGCCTGATGCCGCCCACCTCCCACTATGCGCTTTCAACTTTTAGAGTAGGAGTGGGTCCAGGAGAGGCCGCATCACTAGTGCTATTGCGCTCGCTGCCCTAGCAGAGCCAAATTTCCTTCTTAAAAAACTGAAATTTTGCTCTTAAAGTTACCAGAGGCTGCTTTTTGCCACCACTGGTAACTGGCTGCTCCGTGCCACTTGAGGCATGTTTCTCACCTTCCTCATGGCAGGAGCAGCCGTGGAACGAACCTACAGACCCTATATCGAACATAGCCCGGCGATTGCCTGTACATGTTGAGACTCAGGGATTATTCTGTTTATGTCACAGTGCCATCTAGTGACAACCTGCCATAACCGATATTTGAATTGTTATTAGCAAATTTGATTTGAAACAGTACCTATAAAGTATATCTAGCATAGGTAATTCTAAAACAACTGGACTTGTGATTACTCAGCAAGTCCAGTTGTTTTAGAATTACCTGTACTAGATGACCTGGATGAATGAAAATCTTCATAGTCATACCAATAAAGTAACTATATAAAGGTGACTAGCGCAAGTATAACAGCTAAAGAAGCGTAGCAGAGATTTTAGGTGTGTGCATTTGCCTGCAACCATCCAGGTTGCCTAGGGTGCCTGGCCAGGTTTTGCCATCATTTAAGACTAAACCATGATAACATATTTAGAGGAAAATTGTTTATGAGACCTCAGTATTGATTGTTTTGCTGGAGCGAGATCTGTAGGCAACATAGGGAAGCTATGAAAACGTATCGGCCAGCGCCATATTGGCGATGATTTTTACTGTTTTTAGGTGAGCAGCGCTGTCAGCCATTGGTTCCCCCTGTTGTGTGTGCATGTTCCTGGTTTCTGTGGCTTCCTGAGTGAAGTGTTTTTTGTGTCGCGATCGTGATGAGCCGGATATATCATGATACTTCTCTTCGAAGCAAACCCATGCATGGTGAGCACTTTGATGGGTCCGGGGAGCTGGCTGCCTTCCAGTGGTAATGATGCCAGGGGAGGGAGGGGGTCATTGTGAGAAAATATGTGTTACAGGGTGAGTAACATAGTATGTTAGGTTGGAAAAAAGACACACATCCATCAAGTTCAACCTTAAGTCTCTATATAACCTGCCTAATTGCTAGTTGATTCAGAGGAAGGCAAAAAAAAAAACCATCTGAAGCCTCTCCAATTTGCCTCAGCGGAGGAAAAAATTCCTTCCTGACTCCAAGATGGCAATCGGACTAGTCCCTGGATCAACTTGGACTATGAGCTATCTTCCATAACCCTGTATTCTCTCACTTGCTAAACACCATCCAACCCCTTCTTAAAGCTATCTAATGTATCAGCCTGTACAACTGATTCAAGGAGAGAATTCTGCATCTGCACAGCTCTCACTGTAAAAAAAAACCCCTTCTGAATATTTAGGCGGAACCTCTTTTCTTCTAATCAGAATGGATGACCTCATGTCAGCTGGAAAGCCCTACTGGTAAATAAAGCATTAGAGAGATTTTTATATGATCCCCTTTTATATTTATACATAGTTATCATATTGCCCCTTAAGCACCTCTTCTCCAGCGTGAACATTCCCAATTTGGCCAGTCTTTCAGACATTAGAGAGAGGGGTTTGTAGGATCAGGAACGTTTCAGGGGCTGCTGCCGCCTGAAGCAGCAGCCCCAATACTGCCCCCCCTCCTGCTCCGCTCTTTTAATGTCCAGCGTCGGAGCGGGTGGAGGAGGGGCCGCATTGCTATTGCTGCACTAGAAGAGCCGAATTTCCGTTTTAAAAAACGGAAATTCGTCTCTTAAAGTTACCAGAGGTGGCTTTTTGCTGCCCTTGGTAACTGGTCGCTCTGTGCCGCCTGAGGCAAGATTCTCACCTTGCCTCATGGCCAGAGCAGCCCTGTGTAGGATGAGCTATTTTCAATACGATAATGTAATTGCTATTGAAAGCAACATGCGTCTGTGTATATTTTCCCTGCATTTCTAGTTATGACTCCTGAAGCAGTGTAGTAGAAGTAACTGACCGAGGAGAACTGACATTCTGCTTCACTGACTCAAGATCTACAATAAGAAAGATACAGACACTGATGCCTTGATCAGACTTTTGTTACATGGTTTTTGCTGCTGTGTAAAATAACATTTGTCTGTTGTTCCAGGGGCACGGGGGGGGGGGGGGGGGGTCCTGCTGGAAGGGACGCTGCTGGATTTCTCACAACATGTGATTACAGTTAGAAATATAAAGCACTGCTAGCTGCTTATTGGCTGCTATAGCTAACTAGGTCTGTTACAAACTTTGCACCTTTTCTTACATGACCTACCTTCATGCGCATACAGTAAGTTCTGTTAGTGCAGGATAAAGACATCACGGTGTGCACAAAACATTTCTACATTTCTATATTTCCAATTATATATATACAGGTTTGGGACCTGTTAACCAGAATCCTCAGGACCTGGGCTTTTCCAGATAACAGATTCAAATCGTATCTTAGTTGGGATGAAGTACAAGGTACTGTTTTATTATTACAGAGAAAAAGGAAATAACCCCCTTAGTGTGTGTCCTTTTCAGGATTAGTAATGCCTCACAAACATGTAAATTTTGGTTTGTCCTAATTTTCATCTTTAATGTTCTGTAATGGCAAATTAACATGTTTTGCTAACTGAAATTTACTTTATTGCCTGACACATATTCCAGACACCATATAAAACTATAACCAAGTATAATATATATGATAATGTATATAAGTATAATAAATTGCATTGTTATTTTCTAACAAATACAGGTTTGTCAGTACCCTATATTTTGGTAATTGAATCTTTCTGTGGACTTATTTTTCTTAAAAAAGAAATATTGGTTTGGTTGACTTTATAATTGGGCCCATGGGTGTGTTTATTGCACTATTGGGTTACTGACCACAGCAGCCCTCTCCTAATAATCTTCTAGTCTCCCATTCAAACTGTCTGATTGCACGGGTTAATTGAACACTAGTAATACAATTGCTGCTGAAATTCCAAATTGAAGCTAAATAGTTAAAAAAAAAACTGTAGATTGTCTCAGAATATATATATATATATATATATCTAACTCATACTAAAATCTAATGTAAATGTCAGCTAATAGTTTAAAGAAGTATATCTTAAAGTCTGTACACTGACAGAACATAAATCTAATGTGTATGGTGTCAGGCAACCAGTCTCTTTATCTCCTCCACGAAATAATGCCACCTAGACTTATGAGATAAAGAAATCAGATAAGGTTTATTCGCACGGGGAATGACAATCACGTACGACACAAGTTGTACATATGCATTCCAAAAACAGTCCTCCAGTGTTGGTCCATTTATACCCCTATAAGGGGCTCTCCAAATGCTTCACTTCTGACCAATCAGAGGTTAAAGTCCTTATTTACTTTAGTCCATGTTCTGTGACGAATCCTCCAGGCCGTCTAGTCTTGGATGATAATCTTGTCTGGAACATTTTGAGGGACTTGAGACATATGTGATGACGATAATGATGATAATATCTCAGCAAGTACATTACAAGCCAAACAGCTCGTCTCCAAAACCTAAGTGTTCAATCTTTATGCTGTAAACAACAAGGCTGTCATTATTCTGTTAAACATAATTCAAACTATATACTATATAAATATTTTCTTATCCTCATTCTTATAAACATGAAAAATGAATATGGCATAACTTAGCCTCACAATGGTTACCGTGTGCATTACAGGGAACCTGTTATACATTAGCAAATGTTTGGGGTTGATGTGCCTTTTATAAATTGATATACAGGCAGTCACCAAAGCACAAAGCAAATCTGTATGCACCTGCACAAGCCGAATTAACTGAAATAGGTATATATGTACAGCCATTTATTGCTCAGATTCCATTTCCTATACCTCCTACTCTGTCATCCTGTAAAAGCTTTTATTTTGCAATGTAGTTGATAACATTTCAATCCCTGCCTTTTCCATTTGCAGTCTGTTATTGGTAGGTTTCTGGGTAACACTGTCATAAAGCATGGCCCAACTGCACAGTACCTGAAATAAGCACCCATAAAAATATTAGAATTTTAATTCTAACAACTGAGATGGTTCATTTACTATCAAATAGTTATTACAGTAATGTTTGCTTGGCATGCTGCTCTTTTATTATAAATTGTGAATTTTTACAGAGTCTTTAAATGCAAAAAATTCAGCTAATAGCAATTTTACTTCTTTTATTGCAAATATTCACCGATATCAGCAATGCTGATATTTACCATACAATAATTTCACAGCTACATTTTCTGTTGTGTTGTGGTAAAATATAGATTGATGCAGCTTAGTTGGGATCAAATACAAAGTACTATTTTAGTATTACAGAGAGAAAAAGTAAAAAATAAGATTTCTCCAAAACAAAAACTTGGATCACTTTGCTGCCTGGCTTCCATACTTTCTCTCCAGTGAGACACCTGCTCTCATTTTAGGGGACTTCAACATCCCCATTGACAACTCTGATTCTGCTGCCACCTCTAAACTTCTCTCTCTAACAGCTTCTTTTGGTCTCTCTCAGTGGACCGACTCACCTACCCACATCGAGGGTCATGCTCTTGACCTTATATTCTGCCACTCATGCTGCCCATACAACTTAATTAACTCTCCCTACCCTCTGTCTGACCATCATCTACTCTCCTTTCAGATACTGCTTTCACCTGCACCTTCACAACCATCTCTCTCTACCCACACGTACAGAAACCTTAATGCCTTTGAACCACAACAATTATCAACAGTATCAGCACAATCCATATCTCATATTAATACTCTCTCCTGTCCCAATATTGCAGCTTCTCTCTACAACAATGCCCTTTCAACAGCACTTGACTCCCTTGCACCTTCTACCACCCGTCACAGCCGGCCAGCTAAACCCCAACCCTGGCACACTAGTGTAACACAGTACCTCAGAAGATGTAGTAGATCAGCTGAGCGACGATGGAGAAAGTCACGAACTGATCCTGACTTCATCCACTTCAAATTCATGCTCTCCTGCTATAACCGAGCTCTATCATTAGCCAAAGAACAATACTTCTCTCATCTAATATCTACTATGTCCTCCAAACCACAGCAGCTGTTTGCCACATTTAACTCACTCCTATGCCCCCCTCCACCACCTCCACCTATTAATGTTACCGCCCAAGACCTTGCTCATTTCTTTAATGAAAAAATCGATCTCATTAGGCTGAGCATACCGTTCGACAACAATCTTAGACCAACGTGCAGTCCACTCACATCTACTTTGCACTCCTTCACCCCTGCAACTCTAGATGAAGTTAGCAAACTTCTAGCCAGCTCAAAACCCACCACCTGCTCCCTTGACCCCATACCCTCTCGCCTTCTCCACCCAATCTCTGACACACTCTCTCCTGCACTTACCCACTTATTCAATCTTTCACTCTCTACTGGTACCTTTCCATCATTATACAAACAAGCACTAATCACTCCTATCCTCAAAAAACCTTCCCTTGATCCTAGCTCTCCCACTAACTATCGACCGGTCTCCCTTCTTCCATTCGCATCCAAAATACTAGAAAGGCTTGTTTACAAACGCCTGATCCAGCATCTCACTCACAACTCCCTCCTCGACCCCCTGCAATCTGGCTTCCGCCCATCACACTCGACTGAAACTGCACTCACCAAAGTAACCAATGATCTTCTATTGGCAAAGTCTAAAGGTCATTATTCCATTCTAATCCTTCTTGATCTCTCTGCAGCCTTTGATACAGTTGACCACACACTCCTCCTTGACATTCTACACTCATCTGGCATTCAGGACACTGCTCTTTCATGGTTTACATCTTATCTGTCTGACCGTTCCTTTAAAGTTTCCTTCTCTAACTCTACTTCTACTACTTTCCCACTCTCTGTTGGAGTTCCTCAAGGCTCTGTTCTTGGCCCCCTGCTGTTCTCGCTCTATACAACTTCACTAGGAAAACTCATTCAGTCATTTGGACTTCAGTATCACCTTTATGCTGATGACACCCAACTCTACTTGTCTACTCCTGATCTTTCTAACTCTGTCCTTTCCCAAGTCACAGACTGTCTCTCTGCTGTCTCCTCCTGGATGTCACAGCGCCACCTGAAACTGAACCTTTCTAAAACAGAACTCATTATATTTCCTCCAAGATCTTCCCCTGTCCCTCAGATATCACTCACCGTAAACAACACCACCTTTCATTCCACCACACAGGCACGCTGCCTAGGAGTCATCTTAGACTCTCATCTATCTTTTTCACCACACATTCAAACTCTTGCAAAATCTTGCCGTATTCAACTGCGCAACATTGCTCGAATACGACCCTATCTCAGTTCAGAATCAACTAAAACACTGATTCAGTCTCTCATCATCTCCCGCCTTGATTACTGCAACTTACTCCTCACAGGTATTCCAACAAGTCACCTTTCACAACTCCAATCTATTCTAAACGCGGCCGCTAGACTCATTCATCTAGCTCGCCGCTCAACATCAGCTGCTCCCATATGCATGTCCCTTCACTGGCTCCCAATCTCATCTAGAATCAAATTCAAATTACTTACACTCACATTCAAGGCCCTTAATAAAGAAACCCCTCTCTATATTTCATCTCTAATCTCCAAATACACTCCTTCACGAAACCTACGCTCTGCTTCTGATCTTCGCCTCACTTCTCCTCTGGTGACTTCTGCCCATTCTCGTCTACAAGACTTCTCTCGGGCTTCTGCTTTTCTCTGGAACTCTCTGCCACAAGCTGTCAGACTTTCCCCTTCCTTCCAAACTTTCAAGCGCTCCTTAAAGACCCATCTGTTTAAAGAGGCCTATTCGATGTACCTTAATTAACCATTGCTGTATCAAAAATGACAAATTGTTTATACAATCCTAATGTCTCAATTGTACCCTAACCTTTTAGTTTGTAAACCCTATTGTACTCTGTAATCCTTGTCTGCTATCCACCATTTATTCCCTGTTTGCTATAACTGCAGTAAAGCACTGCGTATCTTGACAGCGCTATATAAATAAATGATGATGATGATGATGATCCTGGAGGGAAATCTGCGGACTCTAAATATGATCACTAGAGGGCAGAAAGCACCTGAAAAATTTAGTTGATAGAAAATCTATACAACTGCATTTGTTACCTTGAATATGAACTGTGATTTACAAATGATGTGTAAAGGTTATAAATATGGCTTTTCATTTTTATCTATTTCAAAGCTTAGTGCATATGCAACGTTTCGGGGCATAAAACCCCTTTGTTATTTGTGAATAAGGGACCCCAAACATATACTAGTTAAAGGGATCCTGTCATCGGAAAACAAGTTTTTTTTCAAAATGCATCAGTTAATAGTGCTACTCCAGCAGAATTCTGCACTGAAATCCATTTCTCAAAAGAGCAAACAGATTTTTTTATATTCAATTTTGAAATCTGACATGGGGCTAGACATTTTGTCAATTTCCCAGCTGCCCCTGGTCATGTGACTTGTACCTGCACTTTAGGAGAGAAATGCTTTCTGGCAGGCTGCTGTTTTTCCTTCTCAATGTAACTGAATGTGTCTCAGTGGGACATGGATTTTTACTATTGAGTGTTGTTCTTAGATCTAACAGGCAGCTGTTATCTTGTGTTAGGGAGCTGTTATCTGGTTACCTTCCCATTGTTCTTTTGTTTGGCTGCTGGGGGGGGGGGGAGGGAGGGGTGATATCACTCCAACTTGCAGTACAGCAGTAAAGAGTGATTGAAGTTTATCAGAGCACAAGTCACATGACTTGGGGCAGCTGGGAAATTGACAATATGTCTAGCCCCATGTCAGATTTCAAAATTGAATATAAAGAAAATCTGTTTGCTCTTTTGAGAAATGGATTTCAGTGCAGAATTCTGCTGGAGCAGCACTATTAACTGATTCATTTAAAAAAATAAATGTTTTTCCCATGACAGTATCCCTTTAATAAAAGAGGTAACTGGCACTGACATATGATGGAGGAAGATCTATCTTCATTTTAGCAGTTCGCCTGGTCTGAGGTGGTGAAGTCAACTCTGGCAAAAGAGGTAACGTTCAGTAAAATCCGCACTTTAGTGTATTTGCGGAGCAACAGTTTGCAGTTTCAGCAATATAGTTGCTAGGTTCCAAATTACCATAGCAACCACAAACTGATTTCGCTAAGAGACCGGAATATTAATTGGAGAGGGACTGAATAGAAAGAAAAATTATAAAAAGTCCCAATAACAATATATTTGTAGCCTCACAGAGC
This sequence comes from Xenopus petersii, assembly GCA_038501925.1. Classification (NCBI taxonomy): domain Eukaryota; kingdom Metazoa; phylum Chordata; class Amphibia; order Anura; family Pipidae; genus Xenopus; species Xenopus petersii. The sequence continues at coordinate 90,555,507 of CM076677.1, forward strand.
ATTGGTTGTTTAGATGAGGGTCAGGGACCCTCACGTGAAATCTGGAAGGAGTCAGAAGAAGAAGTCAAATAATTTAAAAAAAAAAAACTATAACAAATAAAACAATGAAGATCAATTGAAAAGTTGCTTAGAATTAGCCATTCTATCGCAAAGTTAACTCAAAGTTAAACCACCTCTTGCGGCATCAGTACAGTTTAGTGGAGAGCAGCGTGTTTTTAAATGTGTCAAATCTGACATGGGGCTAGACATTTTGTCAATTTCCCAGCTGCCCCAAGTCATATGACTTGTGCTCTGATAAACTTCAAACACTCTTTACTGCTGTACTGCAAGTTAGAGTGATATCACCCCCTCCCTTTTCCCCCCAGCAGCCAAACAAAAGAACAATGGGAAGGTAACCAGATAGCAACTCCCTAACACAAGATAACAGCTGTCTGGTAGATCTAAGAACAACACTCAATAGTAAAAACCCATGTTCCACTGAGACTCCTTCAGTTACATTGAGAAGGAAAAACAGCAGCCTGCCAGAAAGCATTTCTCTCCTGAAGTGCAGGCACAAGTCACATGACCAGGGGCAGCTGGGAAATTGACAAAATGTCTAGCCCCCATGTCAGATTTCAAAATTGAATATAAAAAAATCTGTTTGCGCTTTTGAGATATATATAACTATACCCCCCAAACAATGTAGTTCTCTATAATAATATACTGCATAAAACATCTCATATGTAAAACCCTGCTTCATGTAAATAAACCATTTTCGTGATAATATACTTTTTTAGTAGAATGTGCCATTGGGTAACAATAAGTAGGGCCATCCCCTTGAATCCTATGGTTCACAGTGTACACAAACAAACCAAACATGTTGGATCACATGGGCCAATTAACTGTCTTTTTACTTAAGCTGTTGCTTAAAGTGGACCTGTCACCCGACATAAAAAGCTATATAATAAAAGTACTTTTCAAATCAAACATGAAATCCAAATTCTATTTTTTTATTAAACCCTTGGGTTTCTTCATTGACTGGCAGTGCCGGCAATCCAGCTTCCGCCTAACAGTCAATAAGAACTCTGGGTACCTCACGAAAGGGGGGCTCCTCAATGGTAAAGGGGTTGCCAGTAAGAACCCCCCCCCCCGCTGTCCTTTTTGGGGCATGTCTTGTATCAGCTCGCAGTTGACCTTGGTAAATTGGTTAACGAAGACAGGGTTCTGTAGTTTGAAAAAAAATTTTTTAGAAGTCGATTAATTATCGGTTATTCAGTAATGTGGCCCGAAAAAAAAGGCAACGTCCACAGAGGCTCGAACCCCGAGCCATTTGGTGGAAGAAACAAGGCTACTTTCTGCATGCACCACAGAACAGTCACGTGAGGAAGCCGGTTTTTGCTGACTCTAAAGTAGCAGTCACTGTTGAATGCAGCCTGAAGAAAAGGACAACCCTGAAAGGTTCAGGAAAACATCCACCCAAGATTTGAACTCAGGACTCCCAGCACTTAAGAGGCCACGCCACAGAGCCTGATCCTGCTGGGAGCGGTTCCAGGTGACTGTAACAACCAAATGTCCTCTGGGGTCTCTTCATTGACTGGCAGTGCCTGCAATCCAGCTTCCGCCTAACAGAGTCCATACGAACCTCGGGTACCTTACTGAATTGTCAAGTGGTTAAGGGGTTGTCGGTAAGAAACCCCCCCACCACCTTTTTGGGGCATGCCTTGCATCAGCTCGCAGTTGACCTTGGTAAATTGGTTAACGAATGTCCTCTTGGGCCGTGCCTTCATCTGCAAGGAACAGGCATATCTCATTAAAATAGAAGGAAATGGACATTAAATTAATTAAATACTGCAAGAGAATGTTTTACTGTCTGCCAATAAGTGGAGTTTGGATGAACATTCATTTTTCAGTAAGGCAATAATCCCAAACATGAGGCCAAAGTAACTTTGTCTTGGCTCAAGAACAAAAAGCCAATACTCTAAACTCAATCCAGTTGAGAATTTGTGGCACTGTTTGAATAATTGAGCTGCACAATGATCATCTGAATAACCTGGAGCTAAATCTGCATTGAATAATTGGCCAAAATAATTTCTAGTGCACAAATCTGGTTCATAATCTCAAAGCAAAGGGTGTCCACAAAATATTAAATCATGGGGATGAAATATTTTTGGGAACAACATATTTCAGGTTAAATTACAAGGCACAACATTTCAGTGTAGAATTATCTGTTAGCAATTGTTATTTAACAAGACTGAATATTGGTCCGAATAACTTTTTAGGGTGCTGTGTGTAAAACATATCACTCATTCAGCAATAGTTGTAAGAATATATAGGATACAAAATATGTGCTACTCCCCAATTCTCCCTGTAACTAACCTTCAAGTAAAGTTTCTCCTAACAGTGCTCTGGGTATCCCAAGGTGGACAGTCCCATTATATGGAAGTTGCTATTCTATTGGGTGATCACTTACTGTACTTAAAAAAATTCTCTCTCTCTCTCTCTATATATATATATATATATATATAATATAGTAGCATTAAAGAAGACCTACTGTGTGAAAAACAAATTGTGCCGGGGCATCACTCTCCCAAGTTGTGCAGGGGAGCTGGCGGAACTCAGCACACTGCACTGTAGGGTAGAAATCAATTACAAGCTAGGTGACTGCAGGACTGTGATTGGTTATTCCCCTCTAAGTTTGCTTTTGGCAGGCACCATTACCATTAGAACATACTCACCCCTCTTTTGAAACATGAACAGTGACCATTATTAAAGACATTACTAAATTTGAGTAAAACAGCATAATATTTTATTCATTATTGCCTACAGGATTAAGCTTTTTATTAGTTATGTTTCATGTCTCCTTTAATTCTTTGTTTTTAGTGTTTTTTGAGATATTAAAAGGTTTAGACTGCTCATAGCATGCTTTCTGCTTAACAATGTCACAATGTCAGTGACCTAGTCTGTGCACCATTCGGTTGGTGACTCTCAGCTGAGAGGCAAAGGCTTGGTGCTAGCAAATATCTTCAAAACCACTAAAAATAGAAAATTCATGAAAATTGCAAAACGGCTCAGAGAAATAAACCTAGAAACATAACATGACTTTATTGTTGCAGGGCCGGAACGAGGCTGAGTAGGGAAGTGCCTAGAGCACAAAGCTTGAGGTGTGCCAGGCACTTACCTTTCACTGCTGCCTAGCCCAGTCCGGTCTGCAGTCCTGCTCTTCAGGGTTGCCAGATCTTATTTTCAAAACGAGCCAAAGTCAGCTACAATACCAGCCCAAAACTAGCCATGCACTTCAAAAGTGGCCCAAAAATCGCACAATATGTGAAGTGAAAAAAGTCTAAAAAATAAATTAATATTTATGAAAATATGCATTTTGCTATTTTTTCCATGAAGCAAAATGGGACAGATTTGCCTGTCACCAGGGGCGTAAGTACAGAGGGGGGCCCTGGAGGTATAGGGGCCCCATAAGGCCCTAATACACATACAATTTCAATAAATATTGGTAAAACAGGTCAACTTCTAGACACTTTGGTGGCCAACAGATTTTTGCCCCAAGATTGAAATTGAGTAATGTCATCGGAGAATGCAAGAATGCTTAAGAGGGACGGAAAACTGGGGTACACAGTCCAAAATCTGGTAACTCTTAACTACTACACAAATCAGTCCCATTGCATGCTGGGTATTGTAGTATTACATTAAACTTGGGCAGTCAGCGAATTGGTAAAGAAAAACTACATTACCCAACATGCATTGGGAGACGCAGACTTCGCATTTTAGGGCAATAAATAATATAATAAAAAGGCCCAAGAAATAGCCCAAATCTGTACATTGGCTAGTTTGTACTTTAAAAACCCTCCTGGGCTTTAAATAAGTAGACCAATTTGGCTGGAAACCCGGCAACCCTGCTGCTCATTATGCTTTTTTGCGTGCTACACACTTATTCGAGGGGGGTGACGCAGTGCGCACATGCACTAATGTACAAGTGCGCGTGGCGGAGGGCGCCATGTGGCTGGTCGAGTTGCCTGGCCCTGTATTGTTGTCTTAGGGATAATACACAAAAGTAGCATTAAGATGAATTTAGAGTTAAATTGGGAACAAACCACAAAATGTCACAATCATCTCTGAATGCAATAGGGTTACTTTCTAGGTGGAGTGGGGGGTTAAGTTATGTAAGAACACCCTTACAGGGCTGTAACTAGGGGTAGGCAGAAGAGGCACATGGCTAAGGCGCAAAGCTTGGGCAGCGCCAGGCAAGTACCTCACATGCAGCCTACCCCTAGTTCGGCAAGTGTTTCCTCAGTGAAAAGCGGATGCGCTCTGAGCCATACCTCCCAACATTTTGGAAGTAAACAAAAAAATTTTTGCACATAGCACTGCAAAATGTTTCGACCATGCCCCTTTCTGTGGCCACATCCCCTAATTACCATGTTCATTTTACAAAATATGGCAGGTTATGAAAGTTTAAAAATATTTCTCCTTATCTAAACTTCTGAAAATTGTTACAAAGTATCTTATTTGCACCTGTTAGAAACTTTGTTTCTTTTTCTGGCTGTTCAGTGCAGAGAAAATAGGGACTTTCCACAGTAGAAATGAGGGACTGCAGGTTGAGCTGTAAATAGATGGACTGTCCCTCCGAAAAAGGGACAGTTGGGAGGTAGCCTCTCTGAAGTCAAAGGCGCAAATTCACTAAGCGCCGAACGCTAGTGTCAATTCGCTAGCGTTTGGCATTTTCGGTACTTCACAAATTCACTAACGAATGCTGGCGTAAATTCGCTAGTGTTACTTCGCACCCTTACGCCAGCCGAATTTTCGCTAGCGACGTAACTACGCAAATTCACTAACTTGCGCAGTGTACTGAACGCTACCTTTTACGCTAGACTTCCTTCGCCACCTCAGACCTGGCGAAGCGCAATAGAGTAGATAGGGATTGTTTAAAAAAAAAGGCAAATTTTTTTCTAAGTCCCAAAAAACGCTGGCGTGTTTTCTACATGATGGGTGATATGCTGAAAAAGATCGAATTTTTTTTTGGGGCTCCCCTCCTTCCCCCTTACATTTCCTGACTCATGGCAACTTACCTAGACAGTGGGCACATGTGTAGGGCAAAATAAAATTTTTATTTGCTGATTTGAAGGTTTTCTAGGCATTTGTAGTGCTGATACGTGTTCCTCCATTGAAATTTGAATTTCGCGCCGTATGCAAATGAACCATCGCTAGCGAAACTTCGCTTTGCTTGGCGAATTAACGCTAGCGCAACTTTGCAAACTTACGCTACCCCTGTGCGCAACTTCGGATTTTAGTGAATTTGCGGAGCGCTGGTGAAAATACGCCTGGCGAAGTGCGGCAAAGTTGCGCCTGGCGCAACTTCACATCTTAGTGTATTTGCCCCAAAGAGCTTTGCGCACAGCCGCACTCGGCTGCGCACGTTTCCTGTTGTACGTGGTTACGCATGCGTGTACTCTGTTGCGATCTGCTGCGGCGGGGGCGAAGTAGCCAGCCAGGTTGCCTACAGCGCCCCGCACCCTAATTTAAAGCCTAATGAAATAAACAATGAAATCAACACATGCCATTTGACTGTAATTGCTAATGTAGGGAGGGTAGAGGACGGAGATGTGACTGCAGATTTGGACGATGAGTGAAGGTAAAAGCAACCAATGCTCCATTCCGAAGGCATAGCACATAGCATGCCGTTCAGGTATTTCGCTGCAGGATGTCCTAAAATGCCTTCCGTAGTACCGAGCTTTTCAGACAAGAAGCTTTGAGGATTTCTGTGCGTAGAGTGTAATATTTCTAATTTCAGTCCTTCTATATGTTGTGTCTCTCTATAGCGGAGATCCAGCTGTCAGTACACAGGACGGGCCGCTTGTACAGCGTTTTGCAATCGCATCCCCTCACTCACTCAGTCCTCCCTGCACACCGGAAATTCTTACTCCCTTTCCACTGACACACATTGAAGGCGGAAGTCGCGCTGCCTCACCTCTGTACTTTGGCTTCAGGTCGCGGACTGAACGTTATCAGTGTGAGGATGATAAAGGCGATCCTTGTGTTTAATAACCATGGCAAGCCCCGCTTCTTGCGATTCTACCAGCATTACGTGAGTGACTATTAACTGTAATAACACGTGAAACTGACCTGCCGCCCATTTGGTGTTTCGAGTTAGCGTATGTGAGAGAAAGCCTTGGCATTTAATTGATCCTGAATGACACATTTAAAAACACGCTGCTCTCCACTAAACTGTACTGATGCCGCAAGAGGTGGTTTAACTTTGAGTTAACTTTGCGATAGAATGGCTAATTCTAAGCAACTTTTCAATTGATCTTCATTGTTTTATTTGTTATAGTTTTTTTTTTTTTTAAATTATTTGACTTCTTCTTCTGACTCCTTCCAGATTTCACGTGAGGGTCCCTGACCCTCATCTAAACAACCAATGCTCTGTGAGGCTACAAATATATTGTTATTGGGACTTTTTATAATTTTTCTTTCTATTCAGTCCCTCTCCAATTCATATTCCGGTCTCTTAGCGAAATCAGTTTGTGGTTGCTATGGTAATTTGGAACCTAGCAACTATATTGCTGAAACTGCAAACTGTTGCTCCGCAAATACACTAAAGTGCGGATTTTACTGAACGTTACCTCTTTTGCCAGAGTTGACTTCACCACCTCAGACCAGGCGAACTGCTAAAATGAAGATAGATCTTCCTCCATCATATGTCAGTGCCAGTTACCTCTTTTATTAAAGGGATACTGTCATGGGAAAAACATTTATTTTTTTAAATGAATCAGTTAATAGTGCTGCTCCTGCAGAATTCTGCACTGAAATCCATTTCTCAAAAGAGCAAACAGATTTTCTTTATATTCAATTTTGAAATCTGACAGGGGGCTAGACATATTGTCAATTTCCCAGCTGCCCCAAGTCATGTGACTTGTGCTCTGATAAACTTCAATCACTCTTTACTGCTGTACTGCAAGTTGGACTGATATCACCCCCTCCCTCCCCCCCCCCCCAGCAGCCAAACAAAAGAACAATGGGAAGGTAACCAGATAACAGCTCCCTAACACTAGATAACAGCTGCCTGGTAGATCTAAGAACAACACTCAATAGTAAAAACCCATGTCCCACTGAGACACGTTCAGTTACATTGAGAAGGAAAAACAGCAGCCTGCCAGAAAGCATTTCTCTCCTGAAGTGCAGGCACAAGTCACATGACCAGGGGCAGTTGGGAAATTGACAAAATGTCTAGCCCCATGTCAGATTTCAAAATTGAATATAAAAAAATCTGTTTGCTCTTTTGAGAAATTGATTTCAGTGCAGAATTCTGCTGGAGTAGCACTATTAACTGATGTGTTTTGACAGAATCCCTTTAAGGTTCCTTGGACATTTGTAATAAAAAGTGGCCACTTCAAGCATTGTCACCAACATCTCTAATAAAGACGTTCATACGACTTTAATGTACCTACCCTATTCATTGACCTAAGCATAAGATCACTAGCGACTTTTCGCTAGGCATAAACAAACGCTAGCGAATCTTCGCTATGAAATGCTCGCACTGAAGACGTATCGTTAGCAAAAAGTCGCCAGCATTCGGCACCCAGGTCGAAACTTTGCATATTAGTGAATTAGCGTAGTTAGAGTAGTAATGAATTTGCACCTGGCGAAGTGTGTGAAGCATTCACTGGCGACAAATTCGCCCTTTAGTAAATCTAAAGTAAATCTGCCCCTAAAAGTTACTTGAACAACTCCTTTAATTTTACAGTTCTCTTTTAAATTCTGTTAATTCTGATTATTTAGGGCACAGGGTACATGATATATGGTCAAAGTCATCCATGGTTTTATAAGGAATATTCTTATTTCTCCCCACCCCACAGCCTGAAGATACACAACAGCAAATTGTGCGAGAGACATTTCATTTGGTCTCAAGACGAGACGACAATGTCTGCAACTTTTTGGAAGGAGGAAGGTAAAGTTTTTATTTCTTTACCTTTTGTTCTTGTTATTGCACCTGGTCAGTACTGGCCCAGATAAAGAAGTAGTGTAAAATATATGAAAGGACTAAAGCTGCATTGTGCACATACCTAATCTATATTGCTTGCAGTGGGACAGTCTAATCCCTTTCCTTTTTTAATTTTTTTTTAGCTTAATCGGTGGATCTGACTACAAACTGATTTATCGCCATTATGCCACCCTGTACTTTGTGTTCTGTGTAGATTCTTCTGAAAGTGAGCTTGGCATTCTTGACCTCATACAGGTAAATACTTGAGTTTGAAGTTTTCCCCCTTCACGTCCTCTTCAGCAATCCATTATATTTGCTCATTTCTGTTTGTTCTCTGTGCATTCTGTACATTGCAGGTTGAAAATAATTTTTATGTTGGGTAACAAAAATATTGGATTCACCATTCATTTAATTAAGGTTACAAAAAAAAATTGATGAAATCCTACTAATTTCAGTCGGAAGCTTAAAGTTCCTAAGTCCTAAAGGGAAACTATACCCCCAGAATGAATACTTAACCAACATATTGTTTATATCATATTAAGTGCCCTATTAAAGAACCTTAGCGCCAATATAGTTATTTGTAAATATTGCCCTTTTACATCTTTGAACCACCATTTTTTGATATTCTCTGCTCTCTCAGAGATCACCTGACCAAAAATACAGCTCTAATTGTAACAGGAAGAAACGTCGGAGTAAAAGACAGAACTTTTCTGTTAATTGTGACCTAACATGGGTGTGTGTCCTTAGTTTTTTCTGTGTGAACCGTGATGGTCCCATGGGACAGCCCTTAGCACTTAATATGAATTTTCTATTTAGAATTACCCAATGTCACATATTACTCAAAACGTATATTTTATGAAAATGGTTCATATAGATGAAGCAGGGTTTTACTTATGAGCTGTTATATGCAATATCTTTTTATAGAGACTGACATTTGTTTAGGGTTATAGTTTTCATTTTATAGGTGGTAGAGTCTGGCATCGGGTCAGGGACCCCCGCATATACCCGCAAGGTGGTCAGGTTTTGGGCCTAAAGTTCTGATTAAAAAGTAAAAATAGGAACCCCTTCTTACACTGAGATGGGAGTTCGTATGACTGACGGCTGAGAAGGGAGGGTAGAGGACGGAGGTGTAATTGCAGATTTGGACGATGAGTGACAGTAAAAGCAACCAAACCGCCATTCCAAAGGCATAGGACATCGCAGGAAGGAGATGTATTTCGCAGCAGGATGTTCTAAAATGCGTTCCGTACATAATGGCCGAATCCAAAATAGTGGAGTCGGTGCATCCCTAGTAATAATAGAACAGTACCTTATACTTCATCCCAACAAAGATATAATCTATCTTTATTGGAGGCAAAACCATCCTAATGGGTTTATATAATGTTTACATGATTTTCTAGTGGACTTAAGGTATGAAGATCCAAATTATGGAAATATCCCTTATCCATAAAGTCCCAGGTCCCGAGCATTCTGGATAACAGATCCCATACCTGCACAATTATAATATTTATTAAATAGGGAATGTCGCTGGAAAAATATGCCTGATGTATTGACACAGCGTACAAATGCCCCCAAGTGTCAGAGTTGATTTTTAAAGACAAGTTAGTCTAATTCAGCATTCTGCACAGACCAATGATGCATTAGAGGCAACTGTCCAGCAAAAACAACTGCTCATGGAAAAAAATTTATATGTGCAAATAGTCACATTTAAGCATATGTCAACAGTTTTTTTGTGTGTCCAATCCATGTCCTATTTTACGTAAAGGCAGTTCCGGCTTCTGGGATTGCTGTGCAAATACGCTGTGTTTGAATGCTGGTTTAGGCAACAAAGACAGCACACAATGGGGAAAAATCCCTGGGGCCTTCCTTGTTGAGAAAGAATATATATTCTATTTTAGATTTAGAAGTAAAATAATATGTTGATGAATAAATCTTAGTGTCCAGGAAAACCTAGGCCAATGTATTTTACTGACCTTTTATTGGGAACAAAGTTATTTTACACCCAACTTTCTTTTTTCTCCATTTTTGGGTTAAACAAAACTAAAATACTCTAGCAAGCTGTAATAAAAGGTGTTGTTCACCTTCCAAACACTTTTTTTCAGTTAAATTGTTTTCAGATTGTTCATAAGAAATAAAGACTTTTTTTCAATTACTTTCCATATTTTAATTTTTACTGTTTTTCCAAAATTGATTCTGAACTTTTACAATTAATTGAAGCAATTGTTACAATTTGCTACGTTTATTGATTCTCAGGTGCCTCTGTAGAATTTTAGCAACTATTGTATCAATTCTAAATAGAATGGAATTGTAAAATTTGTAATTGGTTTTAATTTTTTTTATCATTTGTGGTTTTCGAGTTATTTAGCTTTTTATTCAGCAACTCTCCAGTTTGTAATCTATGTAATCTTGTTGCCAGGGTGTACATTACATTAGCAACCATGCATTGTTTCGAATAAGAGACTGGAAGAGACCTGAATAGAAATATGAGTAATAAAAAGTAGCAATAACAATACATGTGTATAGCCTCTTAGAGAATGTGTTTTAGATGGGGTCAGTGACCCCCATTTGAAAGCCGAAAAGAGTCAGAAGAAGACAACTAATTTCAAAACTATTAAAAAAAAGAAAATTTGAATACCAATTGAAAAGTTGCTTAGAATGAGCCACTCTACAACATATAAAATTTTTACTTAAAGGTGACTTTTATTATTTACCTCTGACTAGTGCTTGGCAGATTTCTGCTAATTAATATTATCAGGTTCAAATGAAAGTAATAACAATATTTTTATTGGTGCCTTAGCATGCATTTTTACCTACTTTCTTTCACACTGTGCGTTTCGGGCACTTAATATGCAATGGGTCATTGCCCTTTAGGGATTATAAATAATATAACCCATTGTAAATAATGTGTTATAATGGATTATAAATGTGGTTATAAGTGATAGGTTATATATATAGCAGGAGATAAAACACAGAGGCTTAAAGAAGAAGGAAAGTCTTCTTCCACTTGGGAGTGCCAAATGTTAGGCACTCCCAAGTGAATGTATTTACTTACCTGAAACCCCGGTCGGTTCTCCTTTCAACAGAAAACTACACCGGCCCGGGGTTATTCCAGTGAGCACCACGGAACGATCCTCTTCTGGCTTTTTCTGTCTTCAAATTTCCCGGGGCAGACGCATGCGCAGTAGAATTAAAAATCCGATTTTTAGTTAACGTTCGGATTTTCACTCTAATGCTCATGTGCAGTCGTGAGAAGACGGAAGAGAAGCGATCCGTGGTGCTCAGATACAGACCATGCAGTTTTTTTGCTGCACTGGCCCGGGATTTCAGGTAAGTAAAAAAGTGGTTAAAGACTTTTCTTCTCCTTTAAAGGGGTTGTTCACCTTCCCTGCACTTTTTTTTTAGTTCAATTGTTTTTAGATTGTTAACCTAAGCAAAGACTTATTTCAGTTGCTTTCCATCTTTTATTTTTTACCTTCTTCCCAAAATTAAAGTTTAAAATTTGAAGGAGTGGTTTACCTTTCAGTGAACTTTTAGTATGCTATACAATGCCTAATTCTAAGTAAGTTTTCAACTGGCCTTCATTTTTTCTTTTTTATAGTTTTTGAATTATTTGCCTTTCTTTTCTGACTCTTTCCAGCTCTTAAATGGGGGTCACAGACCCCATCTAAAAAATGCTCCGTAAGGCTACACATTTAGGTTCAGATTTACTAAGGTTCTAATGGTAAATTTGAATTTTGACATTTTTTTTTAAATTTAAAACCACCAACTTTATCACACTTTGACTCTGGAAACTGTTATAATTCGGCTATTCGCCACCTAAATCCTGCCGTGTTCACATAGAAGTCAATGGCAGAGGTCCATTGAACCATTTGAAGATGTTAATTGCCTTCCTGACATTCGAGTTTCTTTTCAGAGGAAAATTCGATTTGAAGTTGATTAAAATTTTCGTGTCAATCCTATTCGATCAAATATTAGATGTTCAAGTTAATAAATAACCTCCCATTCAAGTTGTGAGTACATTCAAATTTATTAGAGTTAAAAAATAAATCCGAAATGCGACTTTTGATAAATAACCTCTTAATTGTTATTTCTACTTTTTATTGCTTGTCTTTCAATTCAGATATCTCCTATTCATATTCCAGTCTTTTATTCACATCATTGCATGGTTACTAGGGTAATTTGGACCCTAGCAACCAGCTTGGTGAAATTGCAAACTGAAGAAATGCTAAGGAAAAAGCTAAATAACTAACAACCACAAATAATAAAAAATGAAAACCAATTGCAAATTGTCTCAGAATATGACTAAAAGTTAACTCAAAAACCACAAATAAAAAATTAAAACCAGTTGAAAATTGTCTCAGAATATCACTCTCTACATTAATATGAACAACCCCTTCCTGTATCTAATGTTTCAGTCTGGCAGTTCAATTTGCTACATTTAGTTAATACAATTAGTTGATACATTTCTCATCAGTATATGTGGGATATAAGCAACTCATTTATCAATTCTAACAGCCGCCTTTAATGAAACCCAGGGATTCTACCAGCCTGAACCTGCCCAAACTGTGGCTTGGTTTTATTATTTGTATTATATGTTTTTTTATTATTAGCATTCTTTATTCTTTCTGTCTTTGTTCAGCAGAAAATCATTTTTGTTATTGTAGTCTTACATTGTCATCTTCCATTCTGAAAGACCTAGGGATGCACCGAATCCACTATTTTGGATTCGGCCAAACCCTGAATCCTTCGCGACAGATTCGGCCGAATACCGAACCGCATCCAAATCACATATGCAAATTAGGGGTGGGAAGGGAAAAAATTTTTTTACTTTCTTGTTTTGTGTCAAAAAGTCACGCAATTTCCCTCCCCACCCCTAATTTGCATGTGCAAATTAGGATTTCGGATTCGGTTTGGCCTGTCAGAAAGATTTAAATAAACCTAATAGGATTGTTGTACCCTCAATATAGATTTGTTCAGCTTAGTTACCATCAAGTACAAGGTTAAGTTTTATTATTACAAAGAAAACTAAAATAATTTTTAAAAATTAGAATTCTTCACTTAAAATGACCTTACAGTAATTCAGGACTTTCTGTATAACCGGTTTGTGGATAAGAGAGCCCTTAAGTTGAACAACCCCCATACATGTCCATATTTGCTTGTGGCCATCGTTGCTTTACAAAACAATGTGATTCAACATATCAAGTTAGGACTAAGTTGGAAGCTTCTGTTGCCTGATATCTCTATTCTGTGCTAGCTAAACTACTGTTTAGCTGGACCATGTGGTGCTGCATCAATTATATCTGTCAAATAACAAGAGGAGGCCAGGGTGTAGCCTCATTACTGGGGTTCTGCACCCCCAAAACAAGGCCACTACAGTGTATTAAGATCTGCATATACTTTCATTAATTTAATCTGCTTGTTATAGTTTACAGTGGATAGACTGAGACAATACAAATTGGATGACAAGACAATGTTTGCGTTGCTTTGAATTGGATTTGGCACGTAGAACATACTGTTGGAATCCGTTGTTCAGTACCCTATGTGACATTTAAACGTATTTGTTTGTATTCAATTGTTGTGAGCTTCAAAGCTAATGTGAATCTCTGCCATGAAACTCAGGCCCTCAAACAATCATCTGGAAGAGGTTCATTTGGAGCATAAGAGACGTCTGTTGGCTAGTAGTCTTGTTTGTATTACCTCCAGGTTTTAATCCATTTTTACAATGGATTAAGCCAAGCACTCAGTTTACTGTTAGTAATGAAAAATTATTTTAACATGAAGATTATTTACATCCATTTTACATCATGGAATTATTTGAGTACTATATTTATAGCAATTTTATATGATCTCACACTTTGTGTGTGTGTGTGTGTGTGTGTGTGTGTGTGTGTATATATATATATATATATATATATATATATATATATATATATATATAATGTCTCAAAAATATATATATATTTGTTTTCCACTGCTTGCTAAATCCTGCTTACTGTGATTTGTACAAATGATACTACTTTTGAATAAATGAGGTCCCTCTTATTATTCTTTTGCTACAAAACACTAGGGGGCTGATTTAACAAGGGTCGAATTGAAAATTAGACTAGGGAGTAATTCAATGTTTCAAGATTTTTTTAAAAAAATTGTTCTTGTGTCAAGGGTGTAATAAACATTAGCTTAATTGCACATCTATCATAATAAATGCTTACAATCAGAAATCCCACTTTAAAGGGGACCCGTCACCCAAAAAAAATATTCATGATCTTATTTTATCACATCAGTCAAGCAAAATGAACACTATATACATTATTTGAATCTTGTTTCCTTTAGTCTGGGAATTCATAATTATAGCAAGCAGGCAGGAGCCATTTTGTGGACACTGTTATTAAGACAACATCAGCTCAGAATCTTATTTGTACACCAGAATGGGGGACCTGATGTCCATCCCCATGCCCTGGCTACACAATTAAATGGTGAACAGAATAAGGGAATGTGGGGAAAGCATAGATTTATAGAAAGTGCTGAATGGAAAGTGAAAGTAATTGTCTGCCCCGCCTCTATGCCCATGGCATAGAGGAGGGGCAGACAATATTTGATTGACAGCTGAGATGTTTAAATGAGCTTACAAAAGGTATGAATGCTTTAATAAAAAATAGAAATTGGATTTCATGTTTAATTTGAAAAATACTTTTATTATACAGCTTTTTGTGTCTGGGTGACAGGTCCACTTTAACCTTTTGTTGTCATTAACAATTAATTAATTAATTGTCATTTAAGGCTAAGTCTTGTAAAGACATTTGCCTGGACGATCATAGGGCCTATGTAATCATAACCTGGGCATGCATAGGGGCATAGGTTAAAGGAACTGCCTGTTGTTTAGCATTAGCAAAAGGTGGAAATACTAGAATAAGCTATGGTCTTTTAGCTTTATGCTTGAAATTTATTGCTGGCATATTTATAAAGCCATAGAAAAAGCAGCACAGAAATAGTTTCCTGTTCCCCTTTTTACATCACTTAAGTATATAAAAAGCTGTACATATATAAATCTGAGAGTGTTTGTGAATCAGTTTGTAAAAATTTGTGTGTGGAAGCTTAGAAGCTGGCCTAGTTAATAACATTTCATAAGATATGATACTAGGCTTTCTATTTCTATTTGTCACTTATGCAGCATTGTTCTCATGTACTTCTGAGTATCTGAGTCAAGTCATCAATATGCATCTAAAATGCCAGTGAGATTGATAGCTTGAACATTTGTGAATACATTAAATATCACAGCAGAAAATCAAATACACTGCAACACTGCAAGAATGAATTGTTATTAAATGTACTGTAATAAGGGGTGTGATTAAACAAATCATTCTTTTTTTTCAATTAATTTACCAATATAAGATGATGTGTGAGGTTTCCAACCAATAATTACAATTATGTTTGTCCAAAATATAAGGTATATGCCCCTGAATATTAATTTGCAGTAGTTCTGTTCAGTTGTTCTGCCTTTAGCTACATTATGTAGCAGTATTGCACAAATTCTCCCTTTGCAGACCTGCTTGAGGCAATGTAAATAAAATTTTGTAGCCACAAATTGCACTGTATCTAAACACAAATATGAATTCAGAGATTTATTTCTCTCTGTCTGCAGGTTTTTGTGGAGACGCTTGACAAATGCTTTGAAAATGTATGTGAATTGGACCTGATCTTCAATGTGGATAAGGTAAGTCAAACCTCGCAGAACAGCTGGAAAAAAAAAGGCACCACCAAGATTTTGGGTAGTGTTCCAGTAAAACAATAAGGGATGTTTTACAAAGTGCAGGACAGTGTGCAAAAAATGGGCATAAGCCGCAAAGTTTGTTGCTCTTTTGCACCCTGGGTGCAAGTATTCATCCTCCAGAATAGAGGAGCAAAGACCAATGCTTCCCCATACATACAGTGCTGCCTGCATTCAGACACACATTAGGGAGTGCAGATATATGCCAAGTGCAAACAATTCCTATAAGGGCACATAGCACAGCAGTGACCTGGCTCAAGGGATGTTGAGCTTGATGTTGAGCTGGGAAATTTGCCTCCCTTAGTGCTTTTGCACTAAGTAATGGGGCATAAGTAAATGAGCCCTATATCATAGCTTGTTGTTTCTGTTTGCAGCCTGTGCCTCATTGTATCACAGTGTCATTTAAAGGAGAATGGGTTAAAGCTTAGCTAAAGAAGTAGGCTAGAAATGTTGTACATTATGTTTGGAGCTTCTGTACCAGCCCAAGGCAACCACAGCCCTTTAGCAGTAAAGATCTGTATCAACAAAGATGCCCCAGTAGCTCCCCATCTTCTTTTCTGCTGATTCACTGCACAAGCTCTTTGCTGCTGTAACTTACTGCGCTTAGGGACTCACAATATACAGTACACATAGAATATAAATGTCACAATATAAGGCTGATTAGTAAATAATACAGATAAGTACTACATGGCAGCACAGAAACCAGTGCAATTAGCATCTAAATATAATAATCAGCCTTGTAGCTTCAGCTTATATTACAGGCCAACCTCATTTTCTGCTTGATAATTGTGACGACCCCTAAGCTTAGCTTCTCGACACTTTCCAAGATAGTGACCCCCTGTGACAAGTTTGAAGTCCTGGATCATTGCTGCTATTGAGATGCTGAAACTTTAGGCTGGTGCAATAAGTTCAGTATATAAAATATGGCATTTTTAGCCATATCCATTTTAGGGTTTAGTTCTCCTTCAATGAAGCTACAGAAAGGAGCACATGAATGCAGATTCACATTCCCGCTTGCATTTTTATCCACTCTGTGAGTCCCTAAGCTCAGCATTTTGTTAACACATTGTCAAAATGTCAATACAAAGAACACTCAAGATAGAGGAATCTTTCCCCTGCCAGGACAGTATCACATGACCTTCCCTTCTTCCACCTTGTGGGACATTTCTCAGTCAGCCCAAATCTTATGTTTCATGTAGGTGACCAGTGGATTATAGTGACTATAGCTAGTAGCTGCTGGTTGCAAAGTATTACAGGTAGCTATGATCAAAACACCCTGTGTCTTATTGCCCTAATCTAAATAAAAGTCTTTAATTTCCTTGTCCAGAAAATAATGATGATATGTTTACAATGGCTTAAGCAAATATTTAATAAGATTTGATAACTGACTGTACTGTGCACTGCTGTTCTTTTTATGTACCCAGTTCTAACAATTATTGCAGGCAATTACACAGGTCAGCAAAAACATTAGTTTGGTAATGCTGTGCTTGTTCATTTAAGGATATATTTTACTGCACAAGAAGTCAGAAGATGGAACCTTTACAGATTTAATATAGTTGTAAAATGAACAGTAACAAAGGGGATTTGTCCCACTATCTTTTTATTTGATTAATATTTAGCTCACCTGAATTAACTCACATAAATTGTTATTATTTTTGGCATCTGACCCTGCAATGAAGACATCTGTGGCTCTACAAGATCCTTTATACTGGGTATTAGTCATGTGGTATTATTGCATACACATGCAGAAAAGAACATTTTGAAACATTAAGATATACACATACACAGGCCCCAAAATGTTTCTTGCTTCAAGTAAGCTCCTGGTTGGCAATGGTCACAGAGAGTAGAATAGAATACCAAATATCAAGAGACTGACAACCTCATTGTAGGGGACCACTAGTTCAATTTTAAGTTTACTTCTCCTTTACTCATACTAAAGCAAAATCCTGTTCAAGATTCTTGGTTGATCAATTTCCATTGCTTTTGTGGGAAATGATGGTGTCTCGTTTGTGCAATAAACTTGAATGCATTTTTATTTTGAAATGCAGCAGGGCCGTATGGAGCAATTTGTATAAAGTTAATTGTCTGATAATCTTGGTTGCTCTGTTTGACCATGCAGATTTTTATTTTGCAATTGCCCAAGACAACAAATGATAGTTTGTTTTACATAAAGAGGTTGGTGCTGCTTGGTAGTTATTCAAGCATGAAGAACCTCAGGTACTTGCATAGGTTTTATTAACCTTTTTCTGGTGAAGTAAATATATTCTTTATTCTTACATTATTTCTTATGTGATATTTGCCTATTTTGAAATTTTGAGACATTTGACTTTATCAGCTGACCCAACCAATAGGATATCTGCTCTCCATAGCAACCAATAGGATATATGCTTAATATCCTGATAACCAGTAAATGCTACCTGTTGATAATGGTGATTACACCTGCAAACGTTGTACCTTTTATTACATAATTCCATTTTACTCTTGTCTCTCTAGGTGCATTATATCTTGCATGAGGTGGTAATGGGTGGGATGGTGCTGGAGACAAACATGAATGAAGTTATCACTCAGTTTGAAGCTCAGAGCAAATTAGAAAAATCTGAGGTAAGAATTTTGTACCTTTCTATACAAAGATGAGGGTGCACAAGTTGCCGCATACAGATTACTATATTATTTTTATTCCATACTTAAAGCCAGCAAGCTACAACATCCTCTCTCAAGGGACATCAAAGAGAAAGCATTTAGGGAGATGACCCACAGGGCAATTTGTTGCTTGCAGGAAATCTGTGCTACCTGCTGGTGACAAATCACCTGAAACACCTTTGCACCTTAAAGGGATACTGTCATGGGAAAACATTTTTTTTTTCAAAATGAATCAGTTAATAGTGCTGCTCCAGCAGAATTCTGCACTGAAATCCATTTCTCAAAAGAGCAAACAGATTTTTTTATATTCAATTTTGAAATCTTACATGGGGCTAGACATATTGTCAATTTCCCAGCTGCCCCAAGTCCCCATTTTGAGAAATGAATTTCAGTGCAGACTTCTGCTGGAGTAGCACTATTAACTGATGCGTTTTGAAAAAAAACATGTTTTCCGATGACAGGATCCCTTTAAACAATGAAGGTTATGGCCAGTACAACAGATCATTCAGTACTTCATGACGATAATCTTTGTTCAGCTCACTATTTTTATGGGACCTGTTAACCAGAATGTTTGGGACCTGGGGTTTTCTGGATCAAGGATCTTTGCGTAATTTGGATCTTCATATGTTAAGTCTACTAGAAAATCACGCAAAAATTAAATAAACCCAATGACTTGTTTTGCTTCCAATAAGTATTAATTATATGTTAGTTTGGATCAAGTACAAGGTACTGTTTTATTATTACACTCTTTAGACATTCATGGACTAGACAATGACAGAATCAACAGTAACAGTATTTACCCTTCCTTAGGTAGAGATATAAAAATATATTAGACTAACACATTAGATATTAAACTTATGTTTAAGAAATAATTTTGGATATAGTTTGAATCTTGGTTTAATGGGACATAACTGTTCAGTTATTTGGTTTTGTTCCTTAGCACACAGATCAGAAGCAAACTAACTGAACAGTTATGTCCCATGTTGCCCCCTTCAAGTTGGTGACTAAGAGGTTAGAGAGCTGCAAAGGAGTAAGCTGTATTATGCCTATTATGTTAAACATCCGTTTACGTTAGCCTTTATAGTTTACATTTTTGGCTAACTTTTTAGCCCCATCTATTTACCCAGTTTTATTTTCACACTGAAATGTGATTTTAAGTTAATTTTTTTGGTATCTATGATGTGCTCATTCAGTTGGGCTTATGCAAAAAGGTGCATCATTTATTTTATCTAGAAATAAAACTGTCTTTTATTATACAGACATACCAGATTCCCCAGATTTAAAAGAAACCATGATAGTCTGTTTGTATCGAGTAGGGACGAGTTCCCCATACTCCCCATACCCCATTGTGAAGTGATAGATTCTGGGATTCTCTGCCTTCCATAGTGGGTGGTGCATAGATTCTTTGGAAAGTAGAGGGCAGGTGCTGCATCACACTGTGAGCCTAAGTGGGTGGGATAATCATCATGGTTTCCTTTCAGTCTGTGGACTCAGTAATGTCTATGTACAATTTTAAATATATTTATTTAGGAAGTTCTGATGCTGCAGCGCTTTCCATAAGGCTAACTGAATTAGCTTGTGTTGTGTAAATAGGTATATTTTACCTTTTATTTATTATTAATGCTTTGTGATTTTACAGCACTGGTTGATTAGGTAGGGGCAAATTGGTGGAGAGCTTATAGTCTATCGGTTGAAAGCCACATTAAACTGATACACTTGATATGGACATGGCAGAAAAAAAGTTTCTGTAACCTAGTGACATGAGTAAGTGCTTCTACTAGTTATTTTTTGGTGCTTTTGCCTAGAGAGGAAATTAAGGATGAATCACTGTGAGGACAACATGTGTGTGCAGCTGTAGCGAATATTGACATATATATATTGCTTGTAGTTGTCCTCTTGCCTTTGAGGACTATAAATAATTGGGTACATAAGAACCATCCTTCATTGCATATTTTCTTCTTTACATACTAATGGTATAATTGTGTAATGAAGAAGTATCTGCAATAAGGCACACAATACAACTACTACTTTTTTCTTAATTGCTAATTAGCCATAATATTTCTTTGATTATTTGCATTAAGACACATACTGCAAAGCTGTACAAAAACCAGGCGAGTCTGCAACATGCATCTTGATTAAATGCAGATTATGTTGAACGTAGATTTAATTGACCGCTTTAAAAGACGGAGGAAGGTAGGAGCTCACTTTTAACACTTTAGTCAGATCATTTTAATGTGTTGAGTGCCAAGGCACTCCTCTTGAAAGCTGCATTGGTTTTAATCCATCTTCCACAGTGACAGAATTTTTAATTAAAGATACTATTACAGGAACAAATTGTTATAGATTTCTTGGTGTAAGAACATCCAGATGTGTAAAAAACATAAGCCAAGACTTCCACCTCCAAGGAAAGATTGAGTTTAGTTCCCCAAGCCTTCACAGGAACTCCAGGCTTTGGATTAAAATTACATGTCACTGTAACTGAACTGTAGAAATTTAAGGGAGAAATAAATCATATGGTCAGTACTTAGACAATGCTTCTTTGGCAGAAGATACAGCACCCTTTTGCATATTATAGTTTTTACCTATTTTAGTTTGCCAACTCTTTCAGACTGTATAATATTGCCTGGGATTTGTTGATGGACAGCAATGTCCTAGTCTTGCCACAGATCTTAAGATACAAGACTTGTGGGCTCATTAAATATGGCAATATGATCAGGATGTAGGTATTCTTTGGAAATACCCCCCCCATACCCTCCCCATCTTGCACATCAGTCAAGGTTTACATAGAAGGAGTACAAGGGACAGTAGATGCAACAAACCTGAGCCCTGCTTGAATTGAGAGTAAGCTGGAGTGCAAGTGGGAAGTGCATAGTCATTATCATAAATAATCCCTTTGGACTTGGCCTATCAATGGCACTATTGACTGAATAGTGCTGCCTGCAAAGTACTAAATAGTGGTTAAAAAACAATATTTTATTTTACCTGCAATGCAGCATTTTTACCCAGCATTCCTTCATAATTTCAGTTAGGAAAGAATCTGTATGCAGAGGACCTTGCACACAATTTTGGCATAATTGTGGTGCCTTTTTGGTAAATCTGCAGCTGGTTGTCAAGGCATCACTGAGGGGCTGATTCACTAAGGGTCGAATATCGAGGGTTAATTAACCCTCGATATTCGACTAGGAATTAAAATCCTTCGACTTCGAATATCGAAGTCGAAGGATTTAGAGCAAATACTGCGATCGTACAATTGAAGGATTATTCCTTCGATCGAACGATTAAATCCAACGATTGAAGGAATATCCTTCGATCAAAAAAATTTAGCCAAGCCTATGGGGACCTTCCCCATAGCCTAACATTGACTTTGGTAGCTTTTAGCTGCCGAACTAGGGGGTCGAAGTTTTTTTTAAAGAGACAGTACTTCGACTATCGAATGGTCGAATAGTCGTACGATTTTTACTTTGAATCCTTCGATTCGTAGTCGAAGTAGCCCATTCGATGGTCGAAGTAGCCCAAAAAAACCTTTGAAATTCGAAGTTTTTTACCTTCGAATCCTTCACTCGAAGTTAGTGAATCAGCCCCTGAGGTTCTGGTCTGCTAATGAAACACTGGAGTTACCCCTAATTAAAGGAAGTGGGTGTATCCTTGTACCCTATTCCACAATGGATATGTAGAAGCATGCTGCCAGTATAGCCCTGTGCAAGTTTGCTGTGCTGCTGTTTTGATTGGGACAACTTTGTTTTTGATGGGGCAATATTTGGATAATATAGTTAAATCAGGTTGAAAAATATCAAAGTCAACTCCTCAAAATGAAACCCAGCGTCCATACATATACACACACTGGTCCATCCATATGCTTTCATAAATTATATATACCAATATCTATACTAATTGTAGAGTTTAGTATCACTATAGCCTTGGCTATTATGCTTGTCCAAGAAATGATCCAAGCCACTCTTAAAAGCATTAACAGAATCAGCCAATGGTTGTAAAGGAGTTCCTTTTTCTGGGATTCAATTAAATATCACCATTACATACTGTTAATACTGTTACTTTTTTATGTTCCAGAAAGTGTTTTATTCTCTGGAACATTATACATAGAGATGTCATTTATATAGCTAAAAGGTCACTGTATCTTTTTACTCTGCCTTAGCTGAACTTTATTTGGTAAATTACCAAAAGGTATCTCCAAGCAGCAGTGTAATAAATGTTATTGAGCCTTTCAGATAAAGGATAGTTGATCTGTTTTGTCTTATTGAACACCGGAACTGATACTGAGAATATATCTGCCATAAAGCAAGATAGGGCTTCTGTTGTGTTATGTTTAACCAGGAAACAGCATATAAAGTTTCACTTAATTCAGATGTGAGCAAAGATTTCAAAGTTAAATGAGGAGTTCATCCTATAAAAGGCATGTAAAAGAGGTAATGCACTATAAAGGAAAAGAGGAGTCACCCAGTTATTACTTCCATCCCAGTCATGACAATGCAAGTCTCATGGACTGTCCAAAGCATTTTGAACGGGTTTTAATATCTTGCTACGCAAGCTGACCAGATTTTCTCTCTAAAAGCTAATGGCAAGGGGGATCAAGCCTGTGAATAAGACCAATGCCCAGGTCAGGAGATCAGGGCAGGAGACAGGTCTATGAAAAATATGAATATGGTAAATAGCTGGAATATATGAAATTTTCCTTCGCGCAGTATGGTGGTTTGACAATTTTATGTTCATAACTTTGTAACTAAAAAAAACCTTTGTTTTTTTTTTAAATATATGTACTTGCACAGAAATGAAAGAGAGGACTGGTGCATTGATCAGTCCCCTCTCTTTTAAATCCTTGTAGCTAGTTTGGCCAGAGCAGTTGAACTTTCTACTTGTTGTGCTCCAATAAACCCCTTTTTGTATAATCAAAAGTGGAGAACAGAGGGACAAACTTGCAGAATAACTGCTAAAGTGCAACTTTATTATAGTCCACACGACATGTTTCGGGCGTCACAGGCCCTTTTTCACTTGAAAAAGGGCCTGTGACGCCCGAAACATGTCGTGTGGACTATAATAAAGTAAACATGTCGTGTGGACTATAATAAAGTTGCACTTTAGCAGTTATTCTGCAAGTTTGTCCCTCTGTTCTCCGCTTTTGATTATACACAAGATTTAAGGTGTGTGGACGGAGCACCTGTGAGACAGTTGGACTGGCTACATTGCTGCTTCCTACGTGTATTAAATACAAAGTGAAAAACCCCTTTTTGTGTATTTCTAAAAAACAAACAATTCTTATTAATTTAATGATTTCTTTTTAATCTGTAATAATAAAAATGTACTTTGTGCTTGATGTTTGTAAAGTTGCATACCTTTGCCTTTCCCTTTCCATTTGCTCTTCTGTAATCTTAAGGTTTACAAAGTGCAAGCTTCCCATTTCCATTAGCAAGTGTGTGGCTGACCCCTCTAGCTTTGTCATTGGACCCTACCATGCATGGCACTACTGCATGTGCCCCTTCCTTACCAGGCATGTTTGCATATTATTGATCAAATTGATGCAATGCAGCAAATCAATGCATTGCCCGTTCATCACAGAGATGTAGGCAGTGTGTGCTGATGCAGCTAGTGGGGTGGCTTTGTCTGGCTGAGTGGGAGCTATTATGGTATATCTGGCATACGTACATTGATAGCTCATATATTTATATAGTTAAAAGGTCAGTGTATCTGTTTACTCTGTCTCAGCTAAACTGTATCTTAACCACACTGATTAGCAAAAGGTATCTCCAAGCAACAGTGAACACAGGCACTCATACTGAGAATAAATCTAGACTATCTGCCATAAAGCAAGATAGTGTTTTTGCTGTGCCAGAAAGACAGACGAAATATGGGGAATTATAATGTACATTAGGAAATAAATTCCTCCATGTGATCATGTAATATCACAATGCACTAAAGGCATTGATTTGACCAGGGAACCAGAGGACTTCAGACTTCACGGCATCCATAAGCTGACTGGGAGAACGGTATGTTGGCGCATGCGCAGTTGAAGCAATTTGCCGGTATTCAACAACTGCGCCTGCGCCGAAATTCACGGAGATCTCCCAGTCTGCTTTCCGAGTACCCGGAAGATGAATGCCGTGAATTCCACTGCCAGAATCTGCGACGAGGGGTAAGTATAAAGTATGGGGCATTTCTCCGGTGGGGGTAGTAAGCCTGGGGGAAAGAGGGAGGGGGTCTATATGGGGTGGGGGATACATGGTTTTCTACAGGCTTTCCTTCTCCTTTAAGATGACAAGCACAGTTTGAAAGTTGAAAAAATCTTGTCTGAAGTTGAGTATTCCCTTTAAATTTATTTGTAAATGTAATTGCTTTTGAAACCACTTTCTCTCTATTCTTCTGGCCCTGACTACACGTACCATTGAAACAGTGTAGCAGTAATCAGCTATAACCTAGCTAGAACTCCAGTTCCCAAAATTTCCAGTTATTTATGGGTCAATTTGAGCTTGCTGCACTCTCTATGCACACCCCACACACAGTGAAAGGTAAGCAATGGGGGGTAAAGGGCATGACATTGAGAAAACTGCCCCAGCAATGCACAGGGATAGAATCACCCCTGGGTTGTTGCAAGTTCCAGTAGTTAATCTTATCAAGAGGCATTTCTGCCATAGAAGACAAGCTTTTGTGGTGTAGAAATGTTTTATCTGGCTATTATGCAGAATTTATGCAGAATGTATTGTTATGTATAGTTTTTTGTTTTTAATTTCTAAATGTTGGTGTCTGAAAATCCCTTGAGCCAAGAGAATCAGCTCTGTCCTTGTGCACCTGTTTTTCCACTACGCTTGATCAGTAAATTCAGTAAATTCTTACTGGGAAAGAATTGCTCCTCTTGCTACACCCCACCTTTCTATTTTACCTTGTTTACCCGAGCATTTTATTAAGTCTCTGGGAGTATTTTGGGCTTAAAATAAGTAGGTTGTAGTTGATCAAGCTCATATTGTCCCAAGTATTAACAGGCAGATGCCTTGCCTTCAACGTTAATGTTTTAGCTCTGAAGATTATTGTGGTCCACGTCTGGACTGGGATTCAAAATAAGCTTTGGTGTATTAAAGGAATTGTTCAGTGTAAAAATAAAAACTTGGTAAATAGATAGGTTGTGCAAAATAAAAAATGTTTCTAATATAGTTAGTTAGCCAAAAATGTAATGTGTAAAGGCTGGAGTGAATGAATGTCTAACATAACAAAACACTACTTCCTGCTTTTCAGGTCTCTTCAGGTACCCTAGCAACTATGCATTGATTTGAATAAAAGACTGGAATATGAATAGGAATGGGCCTGAATAGAAAGATGAGTAATAAAAAGTAGAAGTAACAATACATCTGTAGCTTTACAGAGCATTTGTTTTTTAGATGGGGTCAGTGACCCCCATTTGAAAGCTGGAAAGAGTCTTAAGAAGAAGGCAAATAACGAAAAAAACGATAGAAAATAAAAAATAGAGACCAATTAAAATATTGCTTAGAACTGGCCATTCTGTAACATACTAAAAGTTAACTTAAAGGTGAACCACCACAAATGCATACATGACAAGGGCCTGTACTTTCTGCTGGTCAAGTAAGGAGTGTACAGATTATGATTTCCTTCAGCCACTTTAGTAGATTTACTTAAAGGGATACTGTCATGGGAAAACGTTTTTCAGCTATCTGGCTGCTATGGTCCAAATTACCCTAGCAACTATGCATTGATTTGAATAAGAAACTGTAATATGAATAGGAGTGGGCCTGAATAGAAAGATGAGTAATACAAAGTAGCAGTAACAATACATCTGTAGCCTCCATTTGAAAGCTGGAAAGAGTCTGAAGAAGAAGACAAATAATTTAAAAAAAACTATAGAAAATAAATGGATTTCAGTGCAGCATTCTGCTGGAGCAGCACTACTAACTGATGTGTTTTGGAAAAAAACATGTTTTTCCATGACCGTATCCCTTTAACTTGAAGTTATTTCCCAGTAGTATTAAAGGAAAACTATACCCCAAAATGAATACTTGAGCAACAGATAGTTTATATCAAATGAAGTGGCATATTAAAGAATCTTATCAAACTGGAATATATATTTAAGTAAATATTGCTTTTTTACGTCTCTTGCCTTGAGCCACCATTACGTGGTGGTCTCTGTGCTGCCTCAGAGATCACCTGACCAGAAATACTACAACTCTAACTGTAACAGGAAGAAGTGTGGAAGCAAAAGACACAACTCTGTCTGTTAATTGGCTCGTGTGACCTAACATGTATGGTTTGTTTTGTTATGTTTCTGTGCACCGTGAATCGTACGATCCCAGGGGGCTGCCCTTATTTTATAAAATGGCAATTTTCTATTTATGATTACCCAATGTCACATACTACTAAAAAAGTATATTATTATGAAAATGGTTTATCTACAAGAAGCAGGGTTTTACATTTGAGCTGTTTTATGCAATATATTTTTATAGAGACCTACACTGTTTGAGGGGTGTAGTTTTCATTTAATGTATAGCAGTGATTCTATCATTGCCCTCCTGTACTTCACAGCCATGTATGTCTCTACCTGTTAGTCATTAGTCAGAAAGATGAGTAATATACAGTAGCAGTAACAATTCATAAAAGTCTCTCTTTTCATTTTCACAAACACACTCCTTTCATCTACTTTCTTATGTCACGTTGTGCAGCTAAATAAGGGAAGATGATATTCTGCTACAGTATGAATTTGCTGCAGCCTCATACTAGCAAGACCCAGCTGTCATTCAATTAGAGTCTCTTTCTGGCCAGGCAAAACTACCTGTAGATGCACCATTATCAGCCAGACTGCACAACTAAAAATAGTGTTCAATTCATTTGTAACAGAAGCAGAAAGGGGCACTATCAGTTATCCGGAAACCCGTTATCCAGAAAGCTCCGAATTACAGAAAGCCAGACTCCATTATAATAAAATAATCCAAATTTTTAAAAATAATTTCCTATTTCTCTGTAATAATAAAACAGTACATTGTACTTGATCCCAACTAAGATATAATTAATCCTTATTGGAAGCAAAACCAGCCTATGGGGTTTATTTCATGTATGTGATTTCCTATTAGACTTAAGGCATGAAGATCCAAATTATGGAAAGATCTGTTATCCGGAAAACCCCAGGAACCGAGCATTCTGGATAACAGGTCCCATAACTGTACTATCTTAACATTTGCTTTAACAATCAAGATATTTAGCAACAAGCTTTCACTCCATTGCGGTTATCGCAGAGACAAAATATTATGTTTCTTGGCCCACTCAGAATAAGTATACACATCTATTCGCTATTTATCACAATAACTTTTTCACACACAAGTGATTTTATTAAACCAATACTTCCCATTCTAAATATCTGAGCGTCTGGTTGATTCTAGGATTCCCTCTGCATGATAGTTTATTCTGTACCAATTAGATATATATATATATCCAAATTGGCAGCCCGGTATTGAGTTTTGATAACAGGCAGGCTTAAAGAAACCTGCCAGTGTCTAGGATTTCTCCACAAACACCCTAATACTCGCTTTTTCTTTTTTTTTTTTTGCCATGTTAGCAATTTATACCTGGATTCTAAATTGTCAAACCTTAAAAGAACACTTCTGATCGTTTGGAAGAGGTAAGCTGGCCACACAGATTTTTACAAAATCTGTTCAGTTTCCAATTAAACTGCATAGTTATTTGAGCCGTTATGCGGCCCCCAAAATGATCACCTGGTGATGCAACTGAAATTTTAGATTACTGCAATTTAGTGCAAAATGGGTCAGTAAGTTGCATATCCCGGTGTTTTTACGACAAATGTCATAAAATGAAAACAGTAAACGTTAAAAGTGATCTAAAGTTTTCTTGTTCTTTGAGTGGTCAGATTACAGATCCGATTTTGTATTTGACTTTAAAACTGTAAATCTGTAAAGAAATAAAATACTGAATTTTGTCTTCAAATAAGAGTTTACAGTAAAACCGTGGTACATTATCATTTTACTTTATATTCAGGGAGTAAGTCCAGAAAAGTCCTAACAACTGTTTGCCTTGTTTACTTCAGAGGGGAGCTGCCCTATTGTCCTCACAGTAATGCCTGAAAGTGAAATATTCAAGTTATGTTGGCCACACGCAGGTCGAGTTCCTGGCTATGTGACCAACTGATTAGTAGAATAGTTGGAAAATGACAGAATTGTATAACAGAATCTGTGAGTTTGGTCACTTAAGTACTCCATAAACAGTTGTGCTGTATACTCTAATATGATTCTTATTAATGTGTATAGTTATATGCCTGAGGGGGTTGTACTTTCCAAATTGCAGCACACAAGCCCACTTTAAGGTATGCTGAATGTTTGTTGTGGAGCTATGATGTCCAGCTTCTACTAATAAGAAGAAAATAACTAAAGGCCTGAAAATTGGACAGTCTTGTCATATTAGAATCTTTAGTGTTAATTATGCTGCACTGTCATGTGAATGTAGCAATGTGCTGTAGCTCTTTTATGGTGGACTTGCTTGAAAGCATTGTTTTCTTCTAGAAAGTTGTGCTCCACTAAAGGCTACAGGCACATATGGGTGCCTTTTGTATTGAACGTAAAAATCTAGTCAAACACCCAAGGCTCGTTGCCAATGATGTGTTTTAGTCAAATGGCATGGAGCCACCAGTGCAAAAGTGTATTATAAACATGATAATTTTCTCTAAGAGGATGAAGTGGTCAAAATACACATCACAAAACACATCTTGCATGATAAAAATGCAGATATTCTAGATCAAAAAATGGAATGACAATATAATGTATATAATGTATTGTTGCCCTGTAAAGCTGATGTATTTGCTTCAGAAACTGTACAATAGCTTATATAAACAAGCTGCTGTGTAGCCATAGAGATCCATTCAAAGCTGAAAAAAGAGAAAAGGCACAGGATACATAGCAGATGACAGACAAACTCTGTAATATACAGTAGAATTTCTCAACTCTGTCTAACTTCTCTAACTTATCTGTTGTCTACTGTGTATCCTGTGTGTAAATGGCTGCCCCCATGGCTACACCGCAGGTTGTTTATATAAACTATAATTGTGTTACTGAAGTAAACACATCAGTTTTACCGGTACAGGGAACAGTACATTTTATTGTCATTCCTATAAAACTCTTTGCATTTTAGATTTGAATGCTCCTTTAATGCATATAGTGCTGAAGATGTTCCTTAGACTTTTGTCAAAAAAAATCTTACAATTTAGTGATTTACTGTGACTTTTCCTGAGGCAAGACCAGTCACAGTGACAAATGCTAGGGGGAAATGCTGATGTCTTTGGGGAAAACTAGTACTTTCTGCTTTGAATTGACAAACGAATCTTGAAAGGCCTGGAAAGTGTCAAGTGTTAGAGTTCATGTAACCTCTGATAGAAAGATTTGTATTGGAAAGCCTCTGGGGCAACTTGGATACAGAACTTCACATGCAGTTGGCTAAATGGTGTCTGATGGATACTGCATACAGAGCTGTCAATTTGCAGATGGCTGACCAAATAAATTGTACAATTGTTCATAAGATTGGGACCCAGGTTTGAGCACATCTTAGTGTTATTTGTATACTCTTGACAAGTGAAGTGAAAGTGAAAATAGAGAAACATCATTTGAACTCCCAAAATAACACTAGTGTTTAAACGACTCATACAGTATAGATGAACCTTGGCTTCTGACTAGGCAGTTGTTGGGAACAGAGTTTGGCCATTAATGCAACTGTTAGGATAATTCTTACTTGCAAATATTGTTTGTACTCTAACACTTAGGAGGTTATTTATTATATCTAAATTTTTTCTAGTCTAGTTTTAAAGGGGGAAACACCTCAAATTCTTTGAGAAAAAAACTTGAATTTTTCTTGATTTATTATACCTGGAAGCTGCTAACGATTCGGATACGAAAATACACCAACTAAATCCTGTTGAATTCATGTAAAAGTCAATGGCAGATGTTCCCTTTTACCTTTGGAACATGTTTTATGTCTTCATGGTTCTCTAAAGTGTCTGGCTGTTTGTGCTGGTTTTCGTTCGATAATCTAAATTATTCAAGTTTTTCGGGCGACAACTCGGAAAAGTCAAGTTTTTGGAGCGTCAGTTTGAAAAAGTTGCACAATTCAAATTGATGCTTGTTTTTTTTTGCTCAAAATGATTGGTAAATAAGAGGGATTTGGTTTTGATGGTTTGGTCAGGTTATAAAAGTGAGAAAAATTGGATTTTAGTAAACAATCCCCTTACTGTTTCTCTAAAAGTACTAATATATAATATAAAATATCTGATCTGTGTTAACTGACCTATTATTTGTCAGGTAAAAATGGATCTATTATATTTATTTAACACACCTTTGTTTTTCTCTGGGCCAGGCTGGGTTCTCTGCAGCTCCTGCAAGGGCAGTTTCAGCCATGAAGAGCATGAATTTTCCAGAACTTCCACGAAACATCAACATTGGTGACCTCAACATCAAAGTTCCAAACCTCTCCAATTTTGCCTGAAAAATATCTGTGTAATATCTTAGTATGATGTTTTTCAGATGTATAAAATGTGTATTTAGTCCTTTCCCTATCAAAAAGGGATTAAGAAGCCACTGCTGTATTAAAGAGTGTGGCCTATTGTATATATTGTACAACTTTGATAAAGGGATTTGCTGTTGATCTGCAAAATGAGTGTTTCTTTAATAATATGTAGAGCACACAGAGCATTGTAGAAATAAGTATAGAATAAAAAATTAATTTCATGTGTATGTAGATTTCAGGTGACTTTTCATAAGTGGGGAAGAAAGATTATATGAAGAGGTGCACAAACGCATCTGGTCTTTCAACTCTATTTTATAGGTATAGAAAACCTTTTTAGATAGACCTTTACTGGTATAAACCAAACCACTTTCATTTCAGTCAGGATTCATTAAAACATTTGGTAATTCTAGGCACTAGTTTAATTAAAGGTGTACTGTCATCACTAGTTGTCATAGTCACTGTGCTTGTATGTGTAGTTAATACTGCACTTATCCTACTTTAGCAACTCCAAAGAGCTGAGGACACAGGATTCCCAGTAGCAGCTGTTTGGCTCATGGCTGTAAATATGGCTCTATCCGAGTCATTGTTTTTATCAACAAGGGATACCAGTGTTTAACCTAACTGCTTATATGGAACATTGCAGATGTTAAAGAAATGCAGATATTGTATTAGTAGGGAGGGAGGAAGCTGGTACTGCCATATACAGTAAATTGAGCCATTGTGCGTGCAGATGTATGGGAAGGTATCCAAAGAATATAAAATGATGCACAGCAATCTCACAAAAAACCCTTCCTGTATAGAACACTGTGCTCTGATGCAGCATTCAGCCGCATATTCAGTATGGCCAGCTATCCAGCATATATTTTTGCTGGCCAAGCTGTTGATGGGCCATTGATCATTCTTGACAACTGCTTTCTCTGTGATATCCCTGTGCTCTTTAGGACAAGGACCTTTTTTAACTTAGGTCCCATGTCAACCAAGGCAGGTTACGATATAGCACATGTAGGAACAGCCTCAGACAGGCCCATTTGTTACCACTGTACCTAAAAGTCACAAACATAGGGAGTACAGCCTTGTTTTATTATTGCTATTCTGCTTGTGTATTAAAATGGAAATGAGTCAGGAGGCAAAGTGTATCTGGGCCAGATGTAAGATAATGTAAATGCAGTTTCTTTCTTGTAATTTTCTTTGTAAAATGTATCTGCAACACAGGTTTCCCCAATGATTGCAACCACTATTTAAGGATACTTTACTCATTTTTGGTTTGAAAGGAAAATACACCCCAAGCCAGAGACCAAGGCATGGTAAGCAAATGAAATGGATAAAGATCACAGCTCTCAGTAGAAAAGGTAATACCTGTACAGCAGCACCCAATATATTGTATGTTTGAGTTTTAGAAACATCAGACAACTACAGGCTTTTACAATTTACATGTAGCATCTGAATGCAATATGTGATAACAAAGTGATGAGGATGAATAGGCTGAGATGTGATGCATTTATGAACTATCTTCCTTGTTTGAGCAGGGAATGGTAGTCACAGTCATTGCTTAGGAAGTGTAAGTTGCTTCCTGGACAATGCAACATTTTAGCCAGTAACAATATATTTCAATGGCACAAAACAAGTGCTGAATGTTATACAAAAACACTCATGGAAGATTATTTCTTTCCAACCGCTATACAAACCCAAAAGAATATCATTGCATGAGGACCATTGACTACCATCTATTTTTGCCAGATGAAGTTCAGTGAGAAAAAGATATATCATGTGAGTCATGGACAATATTCAATATGAGGAACAACTCAATTCCAAAAAACGTATCTCACTGCTTATCACTTGAAAACTCCATTGTGAAAACAACATTTGGAGAAGAGTTTTTCCTCCTCAAACTGAATCTTGTCCATCAGTTTTCACATGATAAACCATTAGATAATTGTATCTCATTTAATTGAATCTAGCCCGTATTCTCTACAATATAGATAAAGAAATAAACAAAGAAAACATCCACCTATAATACTTTTAAAATATTTAATTATGTTAAATGCAATGATGATCAAGAACCAATGGGTCAGTTTAATAAGGTGTTGGGTCTGCTTTATTTTGGGGTGCCAGGCTAATGACTTGAGACAGTCTGATCTTTAAATAAGTGGCATTTATTTACAAAGGAATTTAAAAGGGTTTAACATAAAAAGGGAGCTAACTAAGATGGAGGGAGGAAGAAAGGTATAGGAAAAGGTGAAATGGAGGGAAGTGGAAAGTGACTAACTAACAAAGTATTTACAATGCTTTTTATATGTACATGAGGAAGACCATTCAAACAAGCACACTACCCTTTTCCCATGACAGCCACACCCAAAAGACAGTCCCAGCCAATCAGGTCGATGTTAGCTGTTCTTAAAGATGGTTCATCTCTTCTTAGATAGACAAGGGACTGAAATCAAGTTAGGATGCACTGTGAAAGAATTCCCATAATCCAATGCTCCAGGTAACCCTTTGTTGATCCAGCAGAGTGTCCTTACCTTGGGAACTCTTGCTATCCCTGCACCCACACCAGTGTGTCCAGTTCAGGGCCGCCATCAGGGGGGGACAGGGGGTACATGTGTACCGGGCCCGAGCCTGAAGGGGGGCCTGGCAGTGCCTGAATGACACCGCCCGTCCAACACGCCCCCTGCGCCCTACAGGCACGCCCACAACGCTGGGGTTCAGCGACACTACAGCACCACCCACTAGCATGCTTCTCTACACACCACGTACCCACGTATGACCCACAGAGTCTTAACATCCGCCTCCTGTTAATAGTGCGACAAAAACTGAGGGACCGCCTATACTTACGCTATTGGTAATCAGGAAAACCCAGCTCCGCCCACATGCACCTCCTTCTGCTAATTGCTCTCCTTTTTCGACTCGCCCATCACACATCCCGACAAAGCCACACCTCGCAGCCACGCCCGCAGCCCACCTCCGCTCTGATCACCTCAGACTCGTTCCCCTTGCACCGCCCACTTATCTCCATGTGTCCCGCCACTTTACTTAGACCCACCCACTAAGGCAGATGTCTTAATAACACCCTCCTATTGCTCGCTGCTTTCTTGTTGCTCGCACTCTCTCTCTGCCCCGCCTATTCAAAACCTGCCCCGCTTCTTCATTGCTGTATGAGGAATCCTGACAGCGCCTGCCCCTTTTCCTCTCCCTTTGAAGCGCCTCACACCGTCTGGAAACGAAGCACTGAGAGAAGGGGTGCCTGAAGCTCACCCAATCACAGTGCTGGACACCTCAATCCAAACTGAAAGAGTTACATGAGGCAGGAATAGTTTCAATCCCAAAGATCCCAAAGATCCTAGTAACTCATTGAGCTCTAAATAATTTGGGGCCCCACTCAATGCTTTTTTGTCCCTTTTAAAAAAATTATTGCCCCAGAGCAGGAACGTTACTGTATAGCTCAAGGGCTAATGTATTGGGGCCCCATGGCAGCTCCACATTCCCCTTTTCTCTGAGACACAAATGACTCTCCTGGTCACAAATGACCTACCCTGGCACATTCCCCACATCACAGCCAGTGTCTTGTGCTCAGCCTCCTTCACTGCTGTCTCGTCTCGGGCCAACACTCCACACCTGCAACAAGGGCTGGACTGGGCCGGCAGGACACTGGCAAAAAACCCGGTCTCCCTAGTGGCCGGTCCTAAAAGAAAATATGATGTGTGGCATGGCATGCCTGCGGGGGCCCCCAGAGTTTGGAACCCTATGGGCCCCC
Source organism: Xenopus petersii (assembly GCA_038501925.1). NCBI lineage: Eukaryota > Metazoa > Chordata > Amphibia > Anura > Pipidae > Xenopus > Xenopus petersii. Next base: position 90,590,145 of record CM076677.1, read on the forward strand.
ATAGTGCCAGTCCGACCCTGCTGCAACTCCACTGAGCCCCACCGCTGGGTAAGGAAAGCAGCGTTATACCAAGTCAGGATCCTGCCAGAAGGGAATGATTGACACATTAGGGCAAGATGGAGACAGTAGAACTAGGCAGAGACAGTTGGACAAGATGGAGACAGTAGAACAAGGCAGAAACAGCAGGACAAAATGGAGACAGTAGGGCAAGATGGAGACAGTAGGACAAGATGGAGACAGTAGGACAAGATGGAGACAGTAGGGCAAGATGGAGACAGTAGGGCAAGATGGAGACAGTAGGGCAAGATGGAGACAGTAGGGCATGGTGGAGACAGTAGGACAATATGGAGACATTAGGGCAAGATAGAGACAGTAGGACATGGTAGAGACAGTAGGACATGGTGGAGACAGTAGGACAAGATATATAAAGAAGGGCAAGATGGAGACAGAAGGGTAAGATGGAGACAGAAGGGTAAGATGGATAAATAAAACGAAACAAGGGGATTGTACACATTGAGTTAAGTATGGGTGGGCAGGGCCGCCATCAGGGGGGGCACAGAGGGTACAAGTGTACCGGGCCCAAGCCTGAAGGAGGGCCCGGCAGTGCTGCACTTTTCGAAAGAGCCGGGCCCCCCTTGACAGCGCTGAAGACCAACAGCCGAAATGCGGAAGTGCCGAACAGCCAAAGTCCCAAAGCGGCAAAAAAGACCCAAAGCCACGAAAACAGTCAAAGCTGAAGTCCCAAAGCGGCAAAAAGACCCAAACCCACGAAAACAGCCGAAGCTGAAGTCCCGAAGCGGCGAAAAGACCCAAAGTCACAAAAGGAGGTGAAGTTGAAGTCCTGAAGCCATGAGTTCCCAGGTTCAATTCCTATGGGCCCCTACCACCAATATTTTTGTAAA